>JAREIS010000133.1:6652318-7982782 GCA_030060385.1 Muscicapa striata striata | reverse complement strand
TGCTCCAGCAATTAACAGGACCCTTACAAAGTGTTTCTTTAAAATTGAAGCCCTGTGAATCTTCACAGAAGATCAATGAGGTAACAAGCCCCATTTTCTTTGAAGGACTTATTATAATACAAGCAGTTTTTAATGTCTCCTTAAATTAAATTATATTATAAATTCTTAATTTGTATGCTTTTCCCAGCCCTTCATGTCCAGTGTCTCAAAGACCACTTTTTTAGTTATTAAACTAATTGCATGGTCCACACTGAAAAAGTGTGATCAAATCAATCACTAACACAGAATTTAATAAGGAACATTAAGAAGATATCCATAAATAATGCTGTGCTCTTAGAAAGCACTGACATTAGAGTATCTCTTATCATAGCAAAAAAAAAAAAAATCAAATAAAGATCATTAATAAGACAAAATCTGATTCTCGAATTTTCATCTAATGATATTGAAAGACACAGACTAAAACTAAACATACTTTGACCAACTTAGGTTGTTTTCCTAGAAATGAAAATGTGACTTGTGACTGCTGAAATGTTAGTTTCCTATCAATTCTTACTGCTGTGAGAGACATGGTTTTTTTCTGTAGCAATAAGTGAAAAGTTTGAGATGAGTTTATGAATTATAAAGCCATTTCCTATTAGTTTTTTTACTTATTATTTACATTTATTTAGAATTATAATATATTAATACATTGGTACTTAATGACCTTTTCTCAGGTGTGTCTAGATAATTCTTCAGTTAAAAGAATGAAGATGCTGAAAGATTGAGGAGCTGCATAATGTCAGCACAAAAGGATGAAAAATCTCATGTGTTACATGCAGCATCTTTGTGTTTGAGAGAGACTGAATTGAATAAAAGGGCATAGATCTCCAACCACTGAACTTCCTCATAAGGTTACCAGACATAGCAGAACTTCCCTTCATTAGCTGAGAGACTATGAAGAAAGAGGTCAAAAGTCACCTCCTCATAAAGGTTAAATTCGCCTGCTCTGTAAATTATCCATTATGTTGAACACTTCATTATACCAACAATCCTGTAGGAAACTTCTTACTCCACAGAATAAATTCCTGTGAATTTACTGCAAAAATCAGCCTTTCTGTATAGGCTGTATGAAATATTAGAGTTCAGAACAATATGAAATTACTTATTTCCATGTGTGTTCTACAGACTGCAGTAGAATGCTATTGCCCAGGTATAGCACATGCCTTGGATTCTGAATGTATAATCTTATTTTAACATTTGAAAGTTGATATTGTTATCATCACTTCATCAGCTTGGGACAATAGAAATGCTGCAGGCAGAAGCATCTCATTCATATCCTATGTTAGTTTACAGAAACAGAACCATGCAGAAGCCACCCCATGAACAGCACAGAAGTGTGTAGAAGGCAATTTGTAAGCAGAACAACATTATTTTTATAGTAAAAGATTTGACTTAGACTCTTTTCTTTCTGCTGATGCAAATTTTCAACTCCAGAGACATGAAGAGGTTGGTACTGTACTATACTACTGTCAATACTCAGCAAATGAAGATGCAAAGATTCATAGTGTGGTATCAGTCCTAGACAGGTCAGGATATTAATCAATAACTAAAGGATAGAAGAGATAGAATAAACCTTGACAAATCTGACTATGTGGCTGGCAACTATTAATTTTTCTGAAAAAAGAAATTAAAATAGTCAGACATTTGAAAAGCATCAACTTAGTAAAACATGACATTATGATAAAGAATTGGCACTATATGCTATATTTAAGAATAGAATACATGATTTCCAATATAACTGCAAATAGTACAATTACATCAATTTCAAATGGGAGATTTCCAAGAGGACTACTTAAGTCTTGATTCTGTCCAACGTTGTCATCAGTGACAAGGAAGCTAATATAAAAATTGCTACTGGTGGAGCAGATGCATACAATGCTAATTTGTTCATATAAGTATTTTGGAACTCTGAATCTTTTGGTAAACAGTATTAATTCAAACAGACTCACTTTAGCATCACCATCTATAACTGTTTTAGGCACAGCAAGGAAGAAAGTACACTATTTTGTGTGTGTGCACATAGACACTCATACATACATAAATACAGTTTATATCAGATTTCTGTGTCCATTTGTGATTAGTTTGAATGTATCAGCTGGCATTAGAGCTACTCTGACTTTAAAAGGGAAGAAATTGGTAGACTAATTTTGGTCCTTTTAATAATATCCATACCTCCACTGAGTTTTTATTCTGATCCATTATTTCAACTACATTCCCACCACAAAACAGATGTAGATGGGCTGGAGACGGTGCAGAAAAGGGACACAGAGAGGATCAAAAGACTGGCAAGCTTGATATCTGAGGAAAGGCTGAGAGAACTGTGTTTGTTCATCCTTTAGAAAAGAAGACTTAGGGGATATCTATCACTGTGTTCCAGTATTCAAAGGTATCTAAAAGGTGTTTACAAAGAAGATGCAGACCCCCTTTTTTACAGAGTTGTGGTAAAAGTAAAGAGCAATGGGTATAGGTTACTTCTGGGCAGTTTCTGACTAGGCAAAGGAGGAAAAAAATTCCCACAGGAACAATCAGACATTGAATAATCTCTGCAGGGAAATGGTGGATTCCCCAGAGTTAGACAATTTTATGATTCAGCTGGACAGCTAGACTGTGCTTTTGCCAAGAAAAGTTGGACCATATGATATCAGAGGTCTCTTCCAGCCTGGTATTCAATGATTCTATGAAACCTAAGGATATATGAAAATTCTTTTATCTATCCTGGCACATGTATGAGGCTTACCAGCACAGTTGATGGGTTTCAGTATTTTGATGAAATCTATCACCTACCACACCATCAATTTCAAAATGGGTAGGGAGCCTCAAGATTTGAAACGGAACAGTGTAAACTTGCTTTCCAAGCTTGAGAAGTTCTGCTCTTTAGGGATGAATGACCCCACTCACGAGCACGAGGAGGGCTGACTGGCTGGAAAGCAGCTTGGAAAGCAGCCCTGGCATCCTGGTAAACAGCAGTTTGAACGTGACCCAGGGATGCTCACCGGTGACAAGGAAGGACAACAACAACCTGGGCTGTGCTGGGAACAGTGTTACCAGCAGGTCAAGGGAGATGACCCTTCTGTTCTCTTCAGCATTGGTGAGGACACATCTGCAGTTCTGTTTCCAGTTCTGTGCTCCTCAGTACAAGAAGGACATGAACATCCTGGAGTGAAGGGCCATGAGGGTGAATGGAGGAATAGAGCATTTCTACTATGAGGGAAGGCTGAGAGAGCTGGGACTGCTCTGCCTGGTAACGGCTAAAAAGCCAAATCAAACCTAACTTTAGTTTTCTCCCCATTTTTTCTTTGAAACCCTGGAAGGAATCATATTATTAAGAATATTTTTTGCACCAATTTGCATTCTAGGTTGCAGACTGATATCATTGGTGGTTGCTCTATGATTCACAGAACAGGAAGACTATATCAGAAAAAATAGAGATTTATGCTCATATTCACAAGATGTAAAGGCTAAAGGCTATGCAAGTATTTCAACATGAGCAAAGATTCTGGATGATTGATAACAACAATCATAGAGGAAGAAGGATAAAAAGGCAGGGATAGCAGTAGACGCAAAACTGATAGAATTTTTTCTATACGAAAAGGAAAAACAATAATGTAAATTTTAAGCCATCATATTTTTCATGATAAAAAGAAGTTTTCTAATTTTTAGCTTTATTTTTCTCTTTCAAAGTTTGCATGTGTTGCTGTATTATTTCTAGTTGGAGCATTTTCTTAGGTTACACTTTTCAGGAAAACCTAAATGCACTTGAAATAAAGGTTAATTGGATTTAGGTGTCAAGGTACATTTAAATCTCATTGTGTTCCTCTCTGTAATCTTAACAACACTTACAAAATATTTTCCTACAAAGTGAATTGGTAGAAAGTTAAGGAAATGTAGAACCAGGATGAATCTCTCAGGCATCCTGGCTGCATACTCATATTTTGTTCTCTGGTGGCCAGATTCTCAATGATGTATTGTGCTGGCTTTGGCTGGGAGAGAATTAATTTTCATGTATGTTGGTATGGGGCTGTGTTTTGAATTTGTTCTAAATCCAAAAGAAAATAATGAAATATGAAACGAAAATAGTTCTAAAACACAGGGAATGCTTTAGTTACTGCTAAGAAGAGTTTATATGGCATCAAGGACTTTCAAGTTCCTCACCCCACCCTAGCAGGGAACAGTTTGGGTCTGCACAAGGAGCTGGGAGGAAACACACACAGGACAGCTGAAATATGAATGGTAAATAATTTAAATCATAATTTATTTGTGAAAACTGAGCAGTGAAGCTGCTCAGTTATTTGTTATAAAAGAACTAATCTTATAACAAATTGCACTGGAAAGTAAGGCAAGAGAAGACTTTCACTTATATTTTGATTTTATACTATATCCACCTTTCATGAAAAGTATTTTAGTGAAGTAATTCTGAGGTAGAGTTCTTGGATTATCAAGCACCCTAAATCCCAAAGGGTCACAAATCTCCTGTGGGTAACTGATGATTTTATTTTGCACTTTGTACATTAATATTGAATGGTAAAAAAAAAAAAAAAAAAGAAAAAAACCGAGTTAACTTAAGCTTTTAGACCATTCCTTGTGAAATCCTAGATGTTGAGAAAGTCTCAAAAACTTTACTGAAGCCAAGATGGAGTTTCAATTGTTTAAAAATATTAAATGTTCTGCATCCATGCCAGATAAAGAGAGAAAATAGTAGGCACATATAATTACAAAACAAGAAGTATCTGCAATAATTTATATTTCTTTCTTAATAGTTTTAATGACATAATTACTGGATATTTTCTAATATTAATGCTATGATAAATATAAAAACATATTAGTTTACCTTTAATCCCTTCAGACTATAAAGTTTCCTCACCTGAAGAAAATAAAAGGATTTCTCGTTTCCAAAAAAATACTGACTTACTGAATTAAAAGAATGAGCCTCAAGCCCTCAGAATGAGAAAATACTTGTGAAACACCCAAACTTAGTCCTTTTATCGTGCACAACTTTTCTGAAAGACCAAAACTTTGTCTTGCCAATGGGTTGGTACATTGAGCAGTTATAGAATGAATTCAGGGTTTCCTTTAGGTATCCAGTATCTAAAGGAATGCCAAATTATCTATGCTGTTATCTCTTTAACTCCAAAACAACAGTTTAAATGACACTTTACGGAATCTGAGTGCCTTTCTGACTGGGCTGGTCATAGACCAGCACCTCCTGCTGCCAACAAATCTCTCTCTACCATTTTCCACTACATGAATGGACATTATACAGCAGTGAGAGCCAGACTCTTCCTTGAGGTAGAAAGTGAGAGGACATGGTAAGACATTACTCACAAGTTGAAACAGGAGATCACAACTTGCAGGAAGGAGAATTGCAGCCAGGCATAGCAATGCAACTCTCCACCATGGGAATGGTGAAGTCCTGAAGCAGGTTTCTAACAGAAGCCTTGTGATAACAATTCCTGGATGCTTCCAAAACTGAACTACATGAACTCCATGTCAAATTCATCTAGCTTTGAAACCAACTTTGTTTTGAAATGACCTGCAGAATCCCTCTCATCTGAATTTTCCCGTGAGTTTTTGCACTCCTCTACATCTGGGACACAATTCAGTTTTAATAAGCCAAGAAGTTCTCCTAATTTTTCAAAAATATTCTCTGTCAGTAGATCAATCAATTTTTCCTCATTCATTATTTGTTTTATTATAGGTACTTGTATATTTTATCTTTCTATACTCAGCTATGTGAACAAATATAGAAAAACTGGTTTCATTCTGAGAGACAGAGACCATAATACCTACACAGTTATAAAAACAAACAACCAAACAAGAGCTTGTCTGGAATTCTGATAAGTTTATATTCATTTTTACAGAATCTCCTTATGATTTGGAGTGGTAGAAAATTTTAAATAGAAAGATTTTGGGAGAATATATAGGTATTATTTCTTAACCACAATAGGAAAGAAATTTGGAAAGAAAGTATACACAGGTGTCCTGTTTTTCATAACAGCAATGTACTAGAAATCTAGAACACAAGGCACTGCCTGGGTCTAGCTCAGTTTCCTGTTATTTTAAGCAACACATTGGATAATGCCTCATAATACTTCTAGTATCTCTCCCCAAATTCCTTGGGTTTCTTCTTTGTTTCAATTTAATTATGTCTCCTCAGAACTCCCACTGAGAGGTTTTTTCCAGACTGCAAAATACTTTAAAGACACAGGTTACAATATGGTATTGATCCTAATCTTTGTTTGACATTACTCTATGAAAATCAACAGAAGGATGAATTTTCTCAGTCTCTCCATGTGTCACAGACTAAGGGACAAACCATGAGCATTTTATGAGGCTGCTCAGTAAGGCAGTGGGTAGAACTCATAGAATATTATATCAATATTGTATGATATGGAGCACCACAGAAACAGCAGGTTAAAATTTAATTTAAAATCTGGTGGGAAGCTGTTACCATGAGGAACTGTATTACTGAGCACATAGCCTGCAGCACTAGGTAACAGTCTGGTCAGCCTCTGCACAACAGCCTTTATGCTCTGATATGTTATATTGTTGAGAGATCATTTCTCCTCAAAAACTTGGTACATAAAGCATTTATATACTGTAGTTGCAAAGAGCCTAAATAGTGACAGTCTTTCTTGGTCTAGTATAGATTATGGTCTGGTCTGGTACTATGAGAATTTCCAGTGAGAGCATAAAATATATGCTTTGTGTGATGGGAAAGTACAGCAGGAATAAAATTCAGTAAATATGTTGTTGGTATTTAGATTTCTACATATGTATGTCAACAGATTACATCATGTGTAATGGAACTCATCCAGTACTTAGCAATCCAAACAAAAGCATCTGGTGTAGTATCTGATTCCAGTTCATTGGCAGATATTTTCCCCTGGGTTTCAGTTGTTTCTGTAAATGGATTTCAGTAAATTGTGTCAAACAGCAGCTCTCTCTCCAGGTACCTTCCTCTCTACAGGAAGCTGTAGAGAACAATGAGGTGGCCTCTCAGTCTCCTTTCCTCCAAGGTAGACATACCCTCACTCCTTCTTCATAGGATTTACCTTCCAGTCCTTTCACTAGCTTTGTTGTCCTCCTCTGGGTGCATTAGGCACTTGGGGTGGGCACTGACAACAGGCTGAGGGAGATGATCCTGCCCTTCTACTCAGCCCAGGTGAGGCAATTGGGTGAGACTGGATTGCTCTGTCCAGTTCTCCAGGGCTCCCCAGCCCAGGACAGACAAAGAATTTCCCATCCCTGGAAGTCCTCAAAAACAGGTTTTAAGGGGCTTGGAGCAGCCTGGTCTAGTGGAAGATGTTCTTTCCCCTGGCAGAGGGGTGGAACTCCATGATCTTTAAGGCCCCTTCCAACTCAAAACAGTTTTTTAATCTAAATGCCACCAGCAGCAGTGCTAATAGCACAGTCTTGACGTCTCTTCTTTTTAAAAGAGCTAATGGTTTCTGTAAGTCTGTTAGCTGTAATATGCACACATGGAAAAGTTCTGGCAATAAATTACACATAAAGAAGAAGTAATATGTCTTTTAAATATTGCTGAAATGTATTACAACTAAACTTGTGCTTCTTTTAAGAGCCTACAATCAAGTCAATGTGAATATTGTTTTCTACTTCAACATCCACTGCGTTTCACTTAGATCTTTAAATAATAACAGAGTTGATAAAGCATTGAAGTTTTAGATGAAAACAATCTTCCCTGGAACTGAAAGCTAAATCTTAGTAGTATTCATTTCATTGTTTACAAGAAACAGGTACTAAATTTATCTAAATTGGTTGTTTTGTTTATCACCATAACTGCTTCATCTATTTTAACTGGGTTTTAATGTTTTGGTTTTTGTTAGTAAAGTAGTTATCACTGAATTTTTGATAACAAAAAACCAGCAGTAAACAGCCCAGAGTGACAAAGATTACTGCTGTTTTGAGTATAAATAATTGAGCAGCATGTGTGAGAAATGAATCTTTTGCCTACTCTAGACAAAAAAAATGCATACAAAAATAAAAAGAGAACTGGATAAATGTCTGTGGTAGCTAGAAATGTCTCCCTTGAAGGCTGCAAAAGCATTTCAGTTCATTCCTTCTCATAACAGATATTATCTGATTAGAATAATGTTATCACTGGGAAAGATTTGAATATTACTTACATGAGTGGTAGAAAAGTAAAGGGTAAAGAAACATCCCTGCTTTATGCTTATTTACTTGATTATCCTGCAGCAGTCCAAAACAATTTCTTTCTCAAAAGGCTTCATATGTAGATCAGATAAAACATAATAACATAAAATGTACATATTAATAAAGCAATAAATTAAACTAAGCAATCTTTCTATTGTTTTGTTTTGTCTTCTTTTTTGTCTTGCATCTCTGAAAGTCCAGCTAATCAGGAACTGTTCCTTGACTCAAAGCCCTGTGTACTCCATGGAAAAAAATCATGCTGGGAGCACGGATCTTTTTGTGGAATCCTAAATTCTTTTCTTCTTCCTTGGAAAAAAATTCATTACTTCCCTATGCTCTGATAAATCTCCTAAAAACAAACTAGGAATGAAATATATTAAGAATATTTTAAATGCATTTCAAACTCTCTACAGAAAAGTCCCAAACCACCTTGTTGTTTTTTTCCTTTTCACAATGGCCCAGTAGGTTGTGTAAAGGGGCTAGAAATGCAAATGTTTTTCACCAGAAGAAAATGGCAGAAGGTGCTGATATATTATATCCTTCAGAGTTTGTCTTGGTATCAGTATAAAGTTTGGAAGTAGTGAAATTTTATTGTGAAAGATTTTGCTGTTGGGGCAAAACCACCACAGTTGGGTGGTCGAGTCTGTATTCAGTAATAATGCAGAGCAGACCCTTCTCAAAAATATGCTAAGGCACATGAAAAATATGAATGTGGTTAGTGATAGCCAACATGGCTTCAGTAATAGTAAAACATGCTTGAAAAATGTGGTGGCCTTCTCCAGTGCAGTTAAATTGGTGCAAAAGTGAAGGGAAATAACCCAAAACACTAGTCACAGCATCAGGTGATATCTTGTGCAACCAGCTCTGTCTACAAACACACATGTGGCTTCCACACTGTTTGAATTATAGAAATTAACTTCATTTCTATATGTAACGTGGGTTCCAAGTTAATTGTTACATTATGAAATGCGAGACAAATACATACTCTCAAGTGTGTCAGGAAAGAAATTTTTTAACAAAACAGTAAAAATATCTCTCATGTGGTTATAAGTCCTATTTCCCAACAGGAAAAAAAATTATATGCTCCACCACTATAAATAAACTAATTGGTAGGAACTGTTACAGAAGTTGATTTACGGTCATTAGAGAAAAAAGATGGGAATAACTAAAGACACTGTAAAATGAAGCTATGGCTCCCAAATTTCATAGGTATTTTATGCTCTTAGTGAGGAAGTTAAAAATATAATTTTCACAATTTTAGAAGAACAAATAACACCAGACTAGAAGAAAAACCCTAGGATGGAAGAAAGAGAGAAAACAAATATCCAACAGAAAGCAGGGAGAGAACCTTACAGATATTAAAAGGTAAATAGATTAAAACTTAAAAATATCTTAAAAGTATTCTTTTTAGTAGTTTATTTAAGGATTAGCCAGACTTCCAATTCCCTGTGCATCCTAAACTATACAAAAACCAATGCAAAGAAACCATGAATACATGTCATTCCTTTCTAAGAATAAAAGAGTGTATGAGAATTATGAATGTACATCAGAAAATGTTTCAGAATAAAAAATAGGTAACTTAACTGGTTAAAGCCCATAGAGTTGAAAAATATTGTACAGAGTATGTTGATGAAAACAAGAGCTCTATTTGTATTTGAACTCATATTTCTTATGACTGCTTAAGTAGCATTTTATTGACATCTGTATCATTATATATCTGAGCTACATACATAATTGATTTTGACCCTCTGTATTTGTCAGTTTGCTGATGTCAGAATTTACTTTTCCAGTGCAAAGAACACTGGGCTTTCACAAAAGTTTTACTCCCATCTAAGTGGTGAGAGTCATCTACAAAGAAATGCAAATGTTAACTTCTCCTTTTTCAGATAATGTAATGCAACAGTACAGACTTCTTACCTTATGGTCCTCCAAAACTAGTGCCTGTATAATAACAAAACCAAAACCAAAACCAAAACCAAAACCAAAACCAAAACCAAAACCAAAACCAAAACCAAAACCAAAAAAACAAAAATAATAATAGTAATAATAATAATAATAATAATAATAATAATAGTAACAACAACATGAGCCAGCAGTGTGCCCTGGTGACCAAGAAGGCCAATGGCCCCTGGCCTGTATCAGGAATGGTGTGGCCAGCAGCAGCAGGGAGGTCACTCTTCCCCTGTACTCAGCACTGGTGAGGTCACACCTTGAGTGCTGTGTCCAGTTCTGGCCCCTCAGTTCAGGGAGGACGTTGAGACTCTTGAGCGCGTCCAGAGGAGGCAACAAGGCTGGTGAGGGGCTGGAACACAAACCCTGTGAGGAATGAATGAGGGAGCTGGGGGTGTTTAGCCTGGAGAAAAGGAGACTCAGGGGTGACCTTATCACTCTGTTCAACTCCCTGAAAGGTTGTGGTAGTCAGGTGGGGGTTGGTCTCTTTCTCCAGGCAGCAACTGACAGAACGAGGCAACACAGTCTCAAGCTGCATTTAGGGAAATACACGTTGGATATTAGGAAAATGTTTTTTACAGAAAGAATGATCAAGTACTGGAATGGTCTGCCCAGGGAAGTGATGGAGTTGCCATCCCTGGATGTGTTTAAAAGAAGACTGGATGTGGCACTTTGTGCCATGTTTTAGTTGAGGTATTAGGGCATGGGTAGGACTCAATGATCTTGAAGGTCTCTTCCAATCTAGTGATTCTGAGTGATTCTGTGTGAACAATAATCATGAAAAAGAAAATAACAAAATGAGAGAAAACCCAAGAAAAACAACTGTTGCAAGTGGAATGCAATTATACACTGTCAACTGACTGATGCTCAACCTATTCCCTGCCAACGGCCCACCATCCAATTTTCCTCTTAGTTTATATGCTGAACATAATTCCATATGGTATGGGGTATCTCTTACAGTCTGTTGGAGTCACCTGTGCTGTCCCCTCCCAGCTTCTTAGGCACCCCAAACATCTCCAGTGGTGAGACAGCATGAGAAGCTGAAAAGTACTTTACTTTGGGTAACCCCTGCTCAGGAACAATGAAAACGTCAGTGTGTTACCAACATTATCCTCATCCTAAATCCAAAATACAACATTGTACCAGCTACTATGAAGAAAATCAGCTCTGCTTGAGCCAAAACCAGACTTCCCGGATGTTTTATAGAATGCATATATTTTAGCCATTCATGTTTTATTTGGGAATCTCAAATTAGCAGTCAGAAGATGGCCAACACCCATGCGATCTTGCCATCTGACAGTTCAGTCTCTGAAATAAATAAGCAGAAAATATGCAGACAATCAAAAGTGTAATTTGTAGATGTGGAAATGGTTACAAATAAAGTGATTTTCTCTGTATAATAGTCACATTCTAAATTTAGTACTATGAGTGGGAAAAAACCATTCATTACCATTCTTGAAAATGTAAGATTATATAATGCATGCACTTCTTTCACTGTAGCCTATTTGTTGAGGTTTTTTCATAAAATGGAAAAAACTCTGCTCTGCAGTGGCTGCAAAAGCTAGAATGTATGGGAATGCAGAGCAAGAGAGAAAAAAGAAGGGTAAGAGAAAAGAGATAATGCAGAAGGAACGTCTCTATTCTTCAGCTTTTCTATCTGGGTTTGGCTTTTCAATTCCAGTGTATACCAAAGTATCCACTTTTCAATTCATAACCCCCAAGCCATTGTCCTGACAAATACAAATTACTCTGCAAAAACACAGTAGTATTGAACAAGCCTAAAAGCCAAACCAGGTGGAGAGGGATGGATCAGGGGGAGGGGTGTGGGGCTGAGATAAAAACCCAAGAAATAAAGCTGCAAGATTTTTCTAGCCAGCATATTCTCTTAAAATTTCTAAAATTTTAAAGCCATGTTTTGAACAACAATAGCTGAATGAGGAAGCTCCTTCAGTGTGGCAAACAAATATAGGCTTCAGGAATTGATGCTTTTATTTTTTACTCTTTTTTTTTGGCCCTGCATTAGAGAGACAGTATTAAGTTATTTTCCACATAAGAACCAGGGAAAAAAAAAAAAAAAAAAAAAAAAAGAGAGATTTAAAACAATACAATACAATTGCAATACGATGGGCTATGGCATTGATCATTCCATAGCATCCTTTTTTCCTTCATGCCCTGCTCCTCCTTTTCCTGCAGAACATACAGACATTCTTCTGTTTTGGATGAGAGTATGCACCTTGACATTCAAAGCATATGAGTCCCCAGCAAAAGCAAAAATAAATACCTATTGAATTCATTGCTACATAGTGTAAGAGGTATTCTCCATCATGTTAGTCATTATTTCATCTGAGCCTGATGATGTTCTCAGGCTGATGTGTTACTCATTACCAAGACCCTTACTTTTAACCAGGAGAGTACTTAAGAATGCATTATTAATACCAGTAAGGCATTAGGTGAAATAATTAATCATTCAAATTCTCATTTATTGGCCTAATTAATGACTTCTTTCTGAGCACTTGGAATACAGTCCAAATGCTACAAAAATAGGTGTCCTGATGTAGTTAAATGTAATGATGATGATAAGTCTCTTTATAGTTGCCCTCAACACTGCAGTATTTATGCACTGAGCCATTTGACACATGACTGCAGCCACCAAGAGTGGCATTAGTTTGCTTTGTCATTCCTGTTGTCACAGCCCTGTTCCACCAGCTGGAAATGACATGGTGGCTGGGGAGTGAGACAGAGCAGCTGAAGGAGACCTGGGCCCCTTGCTTGGGACTTGGCAGTGGCATGTCAGGACATAATCTCATACCTTGATGAGGCTTCTGTGACTGGGCTGTCCCTGGAGGTGTGGGGAGCTCTTCTGCAGACACCTGGCCCTAGGCGATGGCCCATTCCATGAATCTGTGCCTTTTGTTATGGAAAACTAGTGGTCACTCCCTGTTACAGGGACAGAAGACCATTTCCACCCTCAATTTGAGATATTTATCTCCCTGAAGTCACTGTAAGGTCAGAAATTGCTATAAGTCTGTCACACATGAAAGTGAAACAACTTGTTGAAGGTGACTTAAGTCACTCCAGCAGACTGGGGACTCCAGCCAGGGGCTGTATCTGCACAGGTTGAGGGCATAAAGGCCCAGTGTAGCAGGGCATCTTGTAACCCAAAAAGCTTATTTACTCTTTGTTAACTGATGAAACAACTCAGGCTGTACAAACTGTTTTGTAGTGAGTTATTTTGGCACCATAGGGTTAGCTCTGGTCTGGCATCTCCCAGATGCCAATAAACATCTTACTTTTGAAATGAGATTTGACAAGACAGGCAAAATTTTTTACTCACAGCTAGTTTATAACTATACAAGTCATACCAAATTTCCACAAAACAGAAATCTTCCATACATTTTTCTGGATATGTGTGGAGTTCCTCCTGTGAATAAGGATGCCTATTTCACAGTCACTCCCCAGGGGTAAACAAAGGAATCTGTGTATATTCATTTTGGTAGTAAGTTACCCTCACCTTCTAATCAATATTCTTTATTTTGCTGGCTTTAATATGAGTATCTTGATGCAGTGCAGTGTTTTATGTTGTGTTGTAATCTGTTTTAATCTGTTCTTTTAGTTTTATACTGTGTAGTATTTCTGATTAAGATCATTCATCTGTTATACTTTATATGTTCATTTATCTTACTAAATAATTCACTTTTATAAATTTATTTGATTTGGCCATCATTAGAACTTAAAAGACAGGGGGTCTCAATTGCACCTCTATAACGTTTTCTGTTGTGAACTGCTCCTTAACAAACCTTCTACAGAATTAGCTCTTGAATTCTCAGAGGGAACAAGCTGGTTTGCTCCAAAACAAAACTTAGTGCAAAACAACAGCACAAAAATAGGATCATGGAATCATGGAATTTCACAGGTGGACACATGCACAATGATAAATGTATTGACAAACATAATGAATAAAAGGAGAAGTAAATTTTTTTGTTTGATTTAAGAATGAAATAAAACTGTTGAAGACACTAGAAGTAATCAGGATTAACAACTGAGCTCATAAATTGTGGTAGGATATAGGACTACATTTTCCCTTGTAGCTAAAACTTTTCTACTCTTTCATTGCAGCAAAGTCATGAAAACAACCATCAACAGGCTTGAAATTTTATTGAGGCAAATATTATTGGGGAATTAATCTGACTCTTAATGTTTAAAGTATAATTTAAAACTTTCACACAATACATTGTCAATAGGAAATTGTAAACAGGATCATAGGATTGTTAAAGGCCAACTTCTGAAATGGACACAGTGTCAATATTGGGCTTTTGTACCCTGTATCACTCTCAAATACATTCCTGTTGGGGAGCATCTCTTGTGAATACAGAGAAAGAGAAATCTGGATATAGTTTGCTTCTCATGGAGATTGCAGCAGAAAAGTAGTAGTCTTGATTTTTCTTTCAAATAATTAATTTATCCTCTGCAATTAGTCAAACTAATTCGGGGTGAAATTGTGATAATAGAGGAGCAAAACAAACTCAAAATTAAAAAAAAAAAAAAAAAAACATAGAATGCACTTTCATCTATTTTAATATTTATATCTCAGATAAAAAAATTCTCACCTATGACTCTGTGTAATACCATTTTTATCATATATAAGTGGAAAAATTTAAAAGCAAACACAAATGAAGTCTGAATTATTAAATATTTCTCTGTAAACCATAAATTATTTTACTTACTGGTAAGCAATAATTTTCTATTTCAAAATAAATTATTAGCAACCTCATAAAAACGTCATTGCAAATGCTGGATAATTGAAGGTCTGGAAGGAGAATCTGGAGAACAGATCTGTTGCCAGGGAAGATTATGGAGAAGGTCATCTTATGTACCATCTTATGGCACTGTGTGGCACCAGGACACCAGTTCCAACCAAAGTAGGTTTATGAAAGGCACATCCTTCTTCACCAGCCTGATCTCCTTCTATTGATGCTGTTTGGGTTTTGCCTTTTTTCTTTTATATGTTCTCTGTATTCTTTGTACATATATTTGTAGCTCCATAGCCTACTCTGTTAGTGCTAGTTTTCCCAGTACTTTTCCATGGCCTTTTCCTAGGCAGAAAGACAAAACAAATTCCAGAGCTCCAAGCCCTGGGAGGTACAGGCCCCAGTGAGATCTTGGTTCTTCCTGGGAGCCAAGGCTGAGAACAGCTCTTCAAGGTACATTCTCATGGACAAAGTACAACTAGTGCTGAAGGGGGGACTCCAGAGAAGGGGCTTGAGCTCGAGGGGAATTGCATCACCACTTGTCTTCCTGATTGGTCTTTTTATCAATTATGCTAACTTCCTAAAACCTATAAAAATGTACTCACTCCTAGAGGGGATGGGGTTTTGTGACATCTTTCCATAACTGCTCTTGAAGGTCCTCATTAAAGATCCTCTTTTATATTACCTCTTTACTAAAATTATCTCGAGTTTCATTTCCAGGTTGGGAAAAAAGCAACACTATGACAAGGCGACTCAGTGGATGTGGGAAATTTTCTGCCTGGATTTCATTAAAGCCTTTGACAATGTTTCACACAGCATTCCCCTGGAGATACTGGCTGCTCCTGGCTTTGTACAGGTGCACTGTTTGCTGGGTGGATAACTGGCTGGATGGTTGGCCCAGGTGGTGGCCGTCACTAGTAGGACTCTCCAGGGCTCAGTGTTGGGGCCAGCTCTGTTCAGTATCTTCAGTGATCTAGACAAGGAGATGGAGTGCCCCCTCAGTCAGTGCACAGATGACACCAAGTTAGACTGGAATGCTGATCTGCTGAAGAGTAGGAAGACTCTGAAGAGGGGTCTGGAGAGGCTGGATTAATGGGCTGAGGCCAACTGTATGAGGTTCAACGAGGCTGACAGCCAGTGGAACATGAGCCAGGGTGTGCCCAGGCATCCAAGATGACCAGTGGCAGCCTGGCCTGTATCAGCAATGATGTGGCCAGCAGGACCAGGGCAGGGATTGTCCCTGTACTCAGCTCTGGTGAGGTTGCAGGACAAATCCTCTGTTCAGTTCTGGGTCCCTCATTACAAGAAAGGCACTGAGGGGCTGGAGTGAGTCCAGGGAAGGGCAGTGGAGCTGGTGAAGGGTCAGGAGCACAAGTCTTATGAGGAGCTGCTGAGAGACCTGAGGTTTTTCAGCCTGAGAAAAGGAGGCTCAGGGAGACATTGTTTTCTCCAACTACCTGAGAATAGATTGTTGCCAGGTGCGTGCTGGTCTAATTTCCCAGGTAACAAGCAGAAGGACAAGAGAAAATTGCCTTAAGTTGCTACAGGGGAGATTTAGTTTGGATATTAGGACAAATTTCTTCACCAAAAAGATGGTCAAACACTGGAACAGGCTGCCCATGGGAGTGGTGGATTCACCATCCTCTGAGGTATTTAAAAGATGTAGAGATGTGGCACTTAGGAGCATAGTTTAGTGGTGAATATAGCAGTATTACATTTGCAGATGGACTTGAAGATCTTAAATATCTTTTTGAACCTAAAAAATTCTATGGTAAGATCATAAATATATTCTAATATAAATAATATTTGTCATGTTCTTTATTTTCAGTATGCCAGGTTAAAAAAAAAGCATCAGGCAATAATTAGTTATGCATAAAATGATGAAATATATCTTTCACTGGAAAGTTGAATACATGGAACTATAAAATCCCATCACAGAATGGGTTTGTATTCTGATGGTATATGTTGGCCTAATATTCCTGTGTCATAGAAGAAAGAATAAGATTATGTCATCTGTTACACCTGATTGTTAATTAACGAATGTTGTAAACATCCATTGTTGGCAAGGAATTATGCAGCAATTTCTGATTTCAACTGTTCTCTACACCTGCTCAACTTCCATTAGGACCACCAGACTTTCTCACATTGCAGAACTCATTAGGTGACCTATTATTCTATTCTTACAATTCTTTTGCTAGAAAAAGGTAATCCCAGTTAGGACTAATCAGGAATTTATGATCTTCAGAGATGATAATGAAAAAGAAAAAAGATAATTTGCTAGAAAAAGAAAGATTTGGCAGAAATAGTAACTGAAATTTATCTTAATTTACAAGTCACAAAGAAATCACATTTCAGGAATGGTTCAAAGGAAACAGCTAAAATATAAGGGCTACATTTTACTTAGAATGTCTAAATATTCAGGAAACATTCTGCCAGCTTGGTGGTTTTCTTCTCTGGCCCCTGAACATTCACTCATTTAAATATTTATAATCACTTATTTGCATCAGTTTACTCTCTATTCTTTAATCTTAACTCATTAATTTATTAAATGCTCAAGATGCTTCAATACTACTGACAGAAAATGAGTATTGGACTGGGTCTGAAGGCTGCATAGAGAAATTAAGTCAGACTTACAAATACTCTGGAGAACCTGTTTGTTGAAATGTCTCACATTTAAAAACTCATTTGATTCACTTGCTCAATAGAATAATTAACCTCGTTTAAGAACTGAGAGTAAATGCTGAACAAGAGTAAATTATCAGGCCTATTTTGCCTACTGTGGAGTGTTGGCATCCAGTTAAAAATGGTAACCTAGAATCTCTTTTTAGATAATAGAGAAATTTAGGAAACTTCCTGAGTATCTGTGTATGCCTCTATGTGTGATTTGCTTTGTCCTGAGGCATGTACAGGTATTACTTCATCAAGCAGAGATATGTCTAGAAAATAGGTCAGATTGGATTTTTGATTTTCATCATTTCAGTGTACCCTTACTCAAATGAGGCTTAATAATTGAAGTAAAATGAATTAAGGTATGTCTGGTTTAGAGGACAGTGTTGAATCTGGCAAGCAGCTTTCTGATTTTGGGAGAGATTGTGTTAGTGTTCATGAGATATTCAAAACAATTGCTATACTTTCTTCTAAATGAACAGTACCTTAGCAGTATAATGGAGAAATTTAATAATTTGCATGATTATAATATTATATTTTGTATATATTTATATTTCTGTTTCAAGTAAAATTTGTTTCAATAAAAAGAGATTCATTCCACAAGGTGTAAAAAAGTAATGTAAAAAAGTAATGTAAAAAAGTAACAGGCTCTGTGCTCTTCAACACCTTCATAAATTACTTGGACACAGGACTGGAAGGGATACAAAGCAAATTTGTAAATGATGCAAAACTGGGAGGAGCTGTTGGCTTCCTCCTTGGCAGGGAGGCCCTGCAGAGAGACCTCAGCAGATCTTTGGGCTGGGCAATCACCAACCATAAGAAGTTCAATAAGAACTGGATTCTGCACCTGGCATGGGGCAGCCCTGTCTGTACAGACTGCAGAATGAAATTCTAGAAAGCAGTACCGTGGAAAGGGACCTGGGGGTCCTGGTCAGTGGCAAGTTGAACATGAGCCAGCAGTGCCCTGGCAGCCAGGAGGGACAAACCTGTCCTGGGGGCATCAGGCACAGCATGGCCAGCCAGGCAAGGGAGGGATTATCCTGCTCTGCTCTGAGCTGGGGCAGCTTCACTCAAGTGCTAGGGGCTGGTTTGTGTGAATTTCTCTTCAGTTAACTACTTGAGGTTTGTAATTAATTATTTCCATAATGAAAATTATTAATTTCTTAATTTTTTTGAAAACAGTTTTTGATTGTTTGTTTGTTTGTTTGTCTGTCTGTTTGTTTAAATGCCAAAATAGCTTAAGAATCTAAGTTGTTTGGGCAAAGTGTCTGGTATGGCATTATTTATAGACGTGTGGCTTAAACTTTAATTAAATGATTATATTCACAAGCAAGAGAATAGACAGCTGTCACCAAAATGTCATCTCAAGTGAGACATGCAGATGAATCTCTAAGTGACTGAATCTAGCCACTATTCTATAATATTTCCCTAATTAAATTCCTGTATCTGTCAAGAAAAAGAAATGTGTTTTGTCTGGTTCAAGTATTTTTCATAGCAAAAATCTGTTCATTCCCTAGATTAAATTGAAAGTAAGCAGAAAATCGGAATGCAATTTAAAGATTCAGTGAATATAAAGAATAATTTAAATGCCCATATGGGGAAATTTTTGTTGTTAGAAAATACCAATAGAGCCAAGTTTAAATTACCTGCAGAAATTCACTAATTATTGCACCATTTTACTTCTTCTATCAACATTCCTTGATTTTTCTACCCATTAAGTTGCCACCTTAGACCTAGTAGATAGATCAACACAGAATCATCTGCAATTTTTTTCAGTGTAGGTAAAAATGTAATTTTTTCTTTTATTTTCAAATTAATGTTTCAGAACTTGTTCCAGACACAAAATGCAAAGGTTTCACTCCAAAGCAGAAAATTTGTTTTACCATTTCTGTGGACTGGATTCTAGTTAGCTTAAGCTGCATTCAGTTTGTGGAAAGCCACTTTACTATCAACACATGCAATATTTAACAGCTGCATGGCCCCTAGAGAATTATTCATATTCTGCAAGTCATCTTTATAAAAGCCCTGGGGTTAGTAACAGAAGATATAGGGAAAAAACAATAAACTCACTACAAAAACACCTCATCAAGTCTGTGTTCATGCCCTGCCAAGCTTCATGTAGAGTGGGTAGATTTTATAGTCCTGTTTTTTCCCTATTGTCTTCATCTAAGTATCCTGGATAATATTATTGTTCACTCTTTCAGTTATCTCACTTGGAAATAATCTTTTTTTCCTGTTTCCATCTATTAAATGACTCATTTACTTATTAGCCTTTCATGCCTTGGTATAAGGCACAACTACACAGTCACAAGGAGGGCCAAGCAGCTGTCATGTCACACCATGTCATTAGAAGGGGCCCAAACCATCAAAGATCTTTGAATGCTCCCCCAACGCATTTCCACAGGGTTGTGTCAGACAGTGTAAAAGCCCTCTGGAGCATTCCCACGTGAGCCTGAATGTCTGTAACCCACAGAACTCTGCTGCACCCACCTCCACCCCCAGGAATCAAAACTGAAACCATTGGTCTGACCAGGGACATTGAAACTGCAAAGATCAAGTGTTACAGCTGGATCCATGGGTAGTGATATCTTTCCTTTCCACTGTCTACTCTTGTCCTTTCCTTCTTTTTCTTTCCTGCCCTTAGATATTTTCTTCATGATAATATTTTTATTTTTTAAAGAAAAGAACCAAAATGCTCACATACTTCCTTTCTGATCCAAGTACTTTTTTAAAATAAACTTGCCTCACATATACAGGAGTCCTTCTCTATTTGTTTTCTCCCTCAAAGATGAGTCTTGACAGAAGATCATCAAACTTGATGACTTTCTGACTTCTGTCTTATATGAGATCGGATGTGCAAGTATTAAACTTCTCTCTTGTTTCCAGAGGCTTTGAATCAAAATAATAGTTACGGATATCAAGATGCAGCCCAGTGAAATATGAGCCTGAAAGACAATTCCCCTGTTTCTAATCAGATGAGAGAATGAGACATAGCATTGCATAAATGTGTTTTATTAAAATTCTATTTTTAAAGAGAAGCACGTAATTCAAAAAAGGATCAAGTTTCTTCTCAGTAAACTAATTTGATAGTATGTTTTGTATTGGAAATGCCCCCAGTTGTTGCTAAAGTGTTTACTGATATATCAACCACTACTGTTGTTTTGTTCTATCTAATTACTTTGCTCCCTTTCTGGTTTTCATGCTGCAAAACAAAAACAATGGAAAGCACAATATACTTAAAACTAACTACTTGAGTTCTCCTGCAGAGTATATCCTTTACTATTCAGTAAAATCTTACAGTATTAGGTCTCAAGTACCTTAATCCTTTCAACACAGCAAAGCAGCTATAATATATGCATTTATCAAAATATTGCAATACATTTCTTCCAAAGAGCAACGTTTCTCTACCTTCATTTTCAAGAGAAAGGGAAAATATTTTATTATATATAAATTAGAAAAAAACCCTATATTGTAAATGAAATATACCCATTTTTCAGTTAAGCAATTGAAAAAATCCATAAAATAAAGATGTTTTTGACTGAAACAAAAATATGATCTAAATTGTATATGTAAACTTCCACAGTATAATACTAATTGTTATTGGCATGTCTTTCTTCCAGTGACACATTCCAACTAAAAGCTGGCACAATAGGTGGGATTACTTGACTGTGGTGTTCAGATGAGAAAAAGGAGCAATAATCCAACTCACAGAAATATTAATCTAGTATCCAGAAAAGGGTCAATGTTTAATCAAATTATTAATTTTTTATTATTCTTAAGCCAGTATTAAATAGGGCTAATTAATTATTTCACCATATTTAGATGCTTTATGTAAGTCTGTGAGATTTCCATGCTAGCTATGTGCTGCCTTGGAGGTAATCTGAATGAAAATTGTTTAACTGAGGCAAGATCTGAATTGTCTGGTTTAGTTCTTAAGTCAAACCATAAGTAATGCTGCATCCCATCTGGGCTCTGGGCATTCTGGAGAGGTCCCATCCAGGTACAGTCAGTAAAAGACACAGATACACCAGGGACTGAGCTGTGAGGTAATGAAGAGCTTTGTACTGAAAACATTTATTGACTGAAATGAGAAAAGAAAAGCAGACAACTGTGTGAGATACTGAAACTAAGAGAGTTTCACAGAAGAGAAACAGAAGCACAGAAGTGCAGCAAAATGGCCCATTCTGCAATGTGCAAGGCTCTTTATAACAAAAAGCTCTGCAG
Organism: Muscicapa striata striata; assembly: GCA_030060385.1. Lineage (NCBI taxonomy): Eukaryota > Metazoa > Chordata > Aves > Passeriformes > Muscicapidae > Muscicapa > Muscicapa striata. The sequence continues at coordinate 7,960,982 of JAREIS010000133.1, read as the reverse complement.
AGACACAGACTTACCTATTGCTTCCCTGTGCTTGCTGAAATGACAGAGAGAAATGGCATTAAATTTAAGCCAGTAATGAGATTTATTTTAAGCCAGAGACTCACACATACTAAGTTTGTAACTGCAACTGATTCCAGAGCTTCATGTGCTTGCTTTCAATTAAAATATATATGGAGACCCATGCATTCGGATTTGCACCAAAAAGAAAACAACCTTTTCTGGACGAAACCTACATAAGAAGTTAAAAAGAGTTGTTTCTCTTATCTACTTCCATTTTGTGTACAATGCAATTTTGTACAAATAAATGTCAAAACAGCTCATAAACTTTTCCTCTTTGCTCCTCCTTCTAGTAAAGATTGATATTGCCTTGTTCATATGAATTCACTGATTTAAGTGCACACAACCAATTGTCACAGAAAGCATGAGAATGCCAAATATTTGTCAGACAATATTAAGTAATTAAAGCTTTTATTATAGGCTGCTTCTTAAGGCCAGTATGGCCTTTTTATTGAAAAGCAGCTGCACAAAGGAAAACACCAGCAACATGAACAGCATATACAAATGTTCAAATTGTACAGGAATAAAGATCCAAAGGAGCTGTTGAGAATTTGCTAGCATATTCTTTTTGAAGGTATTACATTTTTGTGGTCTCAATTACTGAGCATTCCGTCTCATCAGTGAATTTCTTAGCATATATTCTCAGATCAAAAGCATTGACTCCCACCTACTAAAACAGCACATTATCATGACTCAGAAAAAAAGCCAGATAGATCCATTGAATGCCCTTAAGCAACACTTATGTGTTTCTGTATTCTGAAAGATCTTCCTGTGTCATGTAATGTTTTCCAAATCATCTGAATAATTTTGTGGCTGAATTAATAAAGGATTAATGAATATAAAAATATGCAAATATGTAAATAGTTTTCTACATTATCTGAACACAGGCAGAGAAGGAGCTACAGTATTTGCAATTGACAGCTTGTATGCTTTTCAAGTTTAGCAAATAAAATTACTGGAAAATATTATGCCTATTATTATGTCCATCTATATAAAACAAGGTATTTTCTTTTGTTTATTGCCAAAACCAGGAGGGTGGTGACATGTGAGTTGTTTTTGATGATCTTCAAAAGTCTTTGTAAACTACTGAGAAACTCTGCCAGATTTCTGGGGTTTCCACGTGTATGGTGAAGAGAGCAGCTGAGCTTCTCTAGGACGTATACAGCTGAATCTCACTGTTAACTTGATGTATGTTGTGGTGACACAAGCAATCCAAGTATGTTTCCACCACCAAAGAACTTCCTTTTGGTTTGACTGTGGTAAATGACAGGAAAACTACCTCGCTGTTATCTTAGGATAGCATTTTTTTGTTGAATGTAAACAATGTATTTTTACTTCAGCAAAGCATCTTGTAGAACAAGTAATTTCAATTGTTTCATTTCAGGTTTATTTCATTTGTGTCCTGGAATATGGAAAAAATATATTATAGGTACTAGAACTGTCCTAAAAATGTAAAAAGCAGGCTACTCAAAGATACTGACAAGTCTTGCCAACAAATGAGTTTTCAAACTCCAACTTTACATTTCCTCTAAACACACCCATCAACATGTAAATTTCAATTAGTTACTGGATTTTTGTTTATTTACTTATTTCATAGAGTCATGGAATCATTTTGCTTTTAAAAAACCCTTAAAATCATTGAGTCCAACTGTATTACATGGTAGAATCTGGGGTAAGATATCTTATTCTTGAGCTATCTTACATCTCAGGAATGGTTTCTAGACTGCAGAGTTAGGTCTACTTTCTATTTAAAAAAAAAAAATCTAAAATTCATTCTCTTTCTATCAGCAAAATAATTTTCCTATGCAATATAACTGCCTGTGTACTATAATTGTATAGACAATAAAGGGGTAATTTGCTCCTGATTTTAGCTCTCAACATAATAGTATTTATATCCAGACAGGTCAAGCCTCAGGGTCATTAGTCACTCCTAGACTCCTAGACTCCTAGTCACACTCCTAGAGCAAAGTTCTGAAGTTTTCTTTCAAATTTGAAGGTGTGAAGGGTTGCAAGTTCAAACAATTTTCTTCCTAGAGGGCACAAAGATCGTAAGTTCAGATGTATGCAGCTCATCAAAGGAATATAAGGATAAAATTTTGATTAGTGTCTATGTTATTCAGGGTTGTTAATTGGAATTCTTAATGTCAACTCCTCTGGAAATCTCTGAAATTTTCATGTATAGACACTGAAGCTGCACTGACTTCTGAATGGTCCACCTGCATAAGCCCATACAAACCCCAGTGATATCTTTAAAGTGTAATTAGTTTATTTCAGACCTTAGGGTTTTTTGAGTTAGTTTATTAGGCAATTTGGAACCTAGTTGTTGTGAAAGTGGTGGATATGGTATGTTCTTTAAAAATTCTAAATCATAGTACCATGCAGCATTCTGACTCTTGAATACTGGAAACCTTCATCAGTTCTAGTGCAAGTTGCTGGGTAATGGAACATTCAAAGCATCCATGAAGAACAGCTGTATTTTTACTTACTCTTAATCAATGAGACCCCCAAAGCTTTTCCTTATTATCAACATATTTGTAGAGTTTATCTCCAAAGAAATTGTAATTTTCAGTGTGTGTTACTTCATATGGGTGGATTAAGTTAGCAAGGCCAAATTATAGTCATGTAGTTTTATCATGTAGTTTATTAGATACAATAAAATGTACAAGCAGAAGGGACATTCTGATCAGAAGCTAAGTCTTGAGAAATTACAGTGATTGTGCACAAAACTGAGGATATGCCAAGAGATAAGCTTGGTTTAGAGATCTGTCACATTCTGTAAACCTGCATTTCAGATACAATGAACCATTTATGACTGTATGAATATCACCTTAAATGCCTGTTGGAATTGTAGCTATAAATATCTAAGAATTGATTAAAAACCCCCTGCTTGTGAAATACAGACCTTTTTGTTTAAATTATATTAAACTGTTAAATCCTTAACTATTACTTATGCTCAGAAAATATATACCACTAGCTGAAATGAACAGTCACTCACAAGCATATTTCTTGATGGCTGGTTTGTTCACTAAGTCATCAAACCCCAGTGCTGTGGTGTTCATCCTTCAGCTCTCTGCAGCAGTCAATGAAGTCACAGGGAATTTGTTCACTGGCTTCAGAGGGTGGCTAATTCGGCTTCCTGCCCTTCTTGAGATGTATAGAATCTCCTGGGTAAAAACTCTCTGAAATGTTCCCTGATTACACTGAATTCTCTGCTCTGTTTAAATATTCTCTAGTTGTAGCATAAATATACACTAATTCAATAAAGTTTATAATTAAGATTTAGCTTATGTGCAAATCCTGGATGAAAAAACTGCCTCCAAAGTTTTAATCAGAAAGTGTAATTTGTTATGGCTTCTCTGTGAAAATTTATTCAATCTCCAGGAGCCTTTTTCTCTTCTGAAAAGCAGTATAATAAAAGTAACTTTCTGCCATGACTGGTGGATGGCATAAGGCACTGTTGTTGATTGCAGAAGTGACTTTCTGAAATCATAAAAAGAACAGAAGCCTACTCATTAGCATGGCAAAAACAAGTGACTCTATCTGAGTTCCCCTAAGAGTCATATCTTTTACAAGATTATTATTCCAGGCTTGGAAATAAAGACAATTTTAGAAATAAAATAAAGACAAATAAAAAGATTTTACTGTTTAGGTAGAGTTAGAAAGAAATTCAGAACAAATTCCAAGAGGAAAACAATCAATAATCAAAGATTATTTCAGCATATATGCCCCAGTGCCTTGGGCATTTATAATCATGGCATTAGTCTTCTCAAAAGGGCAAGTAAATAATCCAATCTAGCTTTAACCCAGCCCTTTTCATCCTTCTCTCCATTGCTCATTTACTCAAATACTCTTCACAGACCTATTGCCTGTGTCAGACTGTGTTGGAGCTGGTTAAGGTGACCATGACAATGGTCACCTTTGACCAAAGACAGATGTATCTCCACTCTAGCAGCTGTGACATTGCTTTTCCCACAGTGCTTAAGACAGAATAAATCACTTTTTACCAGAGAGACCTGTTTAGTTGAAGTTGGGATGGATGACTTCCAAGAGCCCCTCTGTTACAATTCCTCACCCAAGTCACAATAAGATCATTTGTCCTATCATTACACAAGAAACATGATGGCATTTCAATCTTCTTAGTCAAATATTCACTTACATGAATAATCCAAATAATTTAAATGACCAGAACTCAGAGTTGCCTCTGTAATGTTCCATGATATCTTGTGTGATGCAGTGTAGAGTCACCTTGTGGTAGAACATTTTCTGTCACACCTGTTCAGTCAGTAATGTTCGGCATCCTGTGAGATGCAAACCATCTTGGAAGGCCAGTTCAGGACTCCAGGCTACAAAGAAACCAAAAAAACAAAGTCAATGCTGAATATGCTAGAAAAGAAATGCCAAAGTGCAAATATTTCTCCTTTTTAACCTTTTGGAGAAGAGGAATTAAAGTTATGACAACATGGAGAGGAGAATTATAATGAGAGCTAATCTTGTGGAAATTCAATTATGTCTTTTGTCCTTCTTGCTGTGTGGTAGGTAGGCAGTTAAAATTTTCATGGTCTCATACCTCAAATGTAGCAATTGTTATTGCTTATATTTTGAACTGTATCAAAAGCTTCTCCACCAGAAATACTATTAGGTTGTTATGGATAATAAAAGGAATGGCTTGACTTACTGTAACAGGTGACTAGACTGAATGCACGGCTTTCAGAATGCCAGTCACTCACATTTAGAAAAGTCAAACTTGCTTGTTGGTTTGCAGCAATGTTCCCTGCTGCACTGAAATGTGATCAGAATAAACTGTGGTGAAAGAAAAATCTAAATTTCTGGTTCTCCTCTCTCAAAAACAAACAAACAAACAAATTTGAGTCGATTGATATTTTGCTGATTTTTATCATTTGTTTCTGTTCATTTTTTGAGATGCAGGTAATTTTCAATCTGGCTCTGGAATCTTCTTTTATGAATAAAGGAAAATATAGTTCCAGAGACTGGTCTATCAGTAGGATTTTTTAGTGCTCAAGTCTACACCAGGAGGGAAAAGCTGCTGCTTTTATGGACAGGAATATACCAGTAAGAGGAAAAATCATTCTAACCCCCAAATTGAATTAGTTGATTTGTTAAAGGTGAATTGTTTATGTTCCTCAGTCAATCTAGAACAAGTATTAGCACAAAGCAGTTTATAGGTATTCTAGACCTGAATTTCTACATGTCACCCTCAGACTAAGAACAGAAGGGACACACAGAAAAATCAAAAAACAATCCCCCAGTTACCCAGACCATAGAAGTAGCAATGTGAGTTCTGGTGTTTCAAACACACTATTTGCAAAAAAAACCAACCAACCAAAAAAAAAAAAAAAAAAAAAAAAAAAAAAAAAAAAAAACCCAAAAACCAACCAACCAAAAAACCAACCAACCAACCAACCAACCAAACAAACAAACCAAACAAAAAAAGCCAAAACCAAAACAAAAAAAACCCCAACCAACCAAAAAACCCCAAATAAACAAACAAATTTAAAAAATACCCCACCAAACAAAAAAATAATTTTTGTAAGCACTCAATTTTTTCTGTATAAACTCATAAATATTTTGAAATAAAATAATGTAATACTAGATACAAATCAACAAAATAATTGAAATAAAGCAAACATTTGAAAATGTTTTCAAGAGAAATTATTTTTACAAGCTAACCCTTCCTTTGACAGACCCTCTGCAGCCCCACTACAGATGCACCTCAGCTATTTTTGCCTTCCCTATCCTCACCCTAATCCTAACCCTACACATATTCTGACCCTCATCAAAGGACCCGCTGACCTGGCCCTGGTTAAACAGATATCAGAGAAAGTACTATGTGCAACCTTACTCTCCTTTAGCAGACTCTGTAGCTCTACTCCAAATTGTATACTAGGTTTTGAATCTCTCCTATTTTGAGTTGCCAAGACCATCTTAAACTCAAGTTTTTGTATGGACTAAAACAAACAAACAAACAAAAAAATATTATCTTACTTAGGTCTATCCCAGATGAAAAAAATTATCATGGGATAATTTTTTTTAATGTAGCTTTCCCTTTCCTTTGTCAGCCACTTTGCAGTACTCAACTCCCACCCTAAGGCTACAGATAATTTTCTTGGGCTAAATCTAAACAAAGTTCAGGACTGAGAAAGGGATATCCTTAAGTTTCTGTCATGCATGTGCATATACTTAAACATGTATATGCATATACAGGGCAAACTTAAGGTTCCTTCCAACCCAACCCATTCTGTGTTTCCATTCTTCAATGATTGGATGATATAATGGTTCTGTGATTCTGTATCTCTGTGTGTTTCTCTTTAAGACATATGTATGTGACTGATACATAAATATGCATACACATATGTGTTTGCATTCTTGCATGTGTGAGCTAAAATACTCAGTAATTCCAACAGTATAAGACCAAGTTACCAAGTTCCACAGAAGCCTACCCCTATGTGAAGTGTTTTTCTCCACTATACTATCTCCTGCTTTGCCTTGTGATGGCCCTGGGAGACCTGTAGCCCTGTGTTTCAAGACCATGTTTGAGGCAATGACAAACATCCAGCTGGCACTAAACTTGCTCAGTATTTGCTGCTCCAGCTGGATGCATGTAAGGATATGGGGTCTGATGGGATTCATCCCAGAGTACTGAAATAGCTGGCTGATGTTACTGCAGGCCCTCTCCATTATTTTTCAGTGTTTGTGAGTGCCTAGAGAGGTCCCAGTCAACTGCAAGCTAAAAAATGTTGTCCTAATTTTCAGGAAGAGTAAGGTAATTTCAGTCCTGTCAGTCTCACTTCAGTGCTTGATAAAATAATGGAGAAGGTTATTCTGGGAGTTCTTGAAAAACACTTGAGAGACAATTCTTTCTTTGGACATAGCTAGCGTGAATACATGAGGTGAAAATCCTGGCTAACCAACTTTATTTCCTTATATGACATGGTTATCCATCTAGTTGACCAAGAGAAGACAGTAGGTGTGGGGGGTTTTATTTGAGTAAAGTTTCTAACGCTGTCTCTCAGTTTATCTTTCTGAATGTGTCTAGTATACTTCTAAACAAGTCCATAATACATTGGGCAATCAATTGGCAGATGGGTCTGGCCTAAAGAGCCTGAATGTGAGTGGGGCTGGTGGCTCTTCCCCAGAGCCCAATGCTAGGGTCAGCACCCTTCTAGTGTTTTCATAAATTATCTGGATACAGGAGCAGAATATACTTTAAATTTGCTAATAATTGAGGGGCTGTGGACTTCCAGAGGTTGGAAAGCAGCCCTGCTGGAAGACATCTGGTCGATGCCAAGTTAAATATGAGTCAGCAGTGCCCTGGCAGTCAAAAGGGCCCTCAGCGTCCTGGGAGGCATCAGGCACAGCAACATTAACCATTTGAGGGAGGAGATTGTCCCACTCTACTCTGCACTGGTGGCCTCACATTGGGTACTGTATGCAGTTCTGGGTGCCTCAACATAAAAAAGACATTAAACTATTGTTAGAGTGTGTGTAGAGAAAAGCAACCAAGATGGTGAACGGCTGTGAGGGCAAGACTTACGAGAAGCAGCTGAAGTCAATTCATTTATTCATCTTGGAGAAGGGCTGAAGGGTCAGTAGAGAGGGAGGTGATTGATATCACATCAGGAAGTGGAATGAAGCTGCATCAAGGGAAGTTCACACTGGACATTAAGAAAAAGTTCTTCACTGGGAGGGTGGTTTGTCACCAGAACTGGCTTCCCAGGAAAGTGATCATGGAAGTAAACCTGCCAGAGTTCAAGGAGCATCTGGATCATGTTCTTAGTCTTAAGAGTTAAATTTAGGCTTGTCCTATGAGTAGAAGTAATTGGACTTCATGGTGATTACAGGCACTTTACAATACAAGATATTCTGTGATTCTGTGTATTTGGTTCATTATTTAGACATATTCTGGATTACTGCTGAGTGGGGAGGGTAGAGGGAAAAGGATGTGTATGCATCCATGGGCACTATTTTCATAATGAACTAAGGTAATATGCATACTTTGAATAACAGTAAGTTTTAAACTATACATTTTCCAGACATTAACATCACTTAAGGTGTTGGGTTTTTTTCTTTTTTACCATTGGAAGAAAGGAAATAGTAGAAACTAAAAATTTTTTGACTGAGAGTGAAATTTATGTAAATTGATAATTTAGCAGTAAGTAACGACTTCAAAAAATCACTGATGCTCGTGGGGAAGACGTTGTATTAATAAAGAGAATTCCTGTCAATCTGAGTCAGGGTCTGTGTGTATTGGATATGGCTGAGATGGAGCTCAGTTTCCCCACAGGAACCCTCTCAGTGCTGTGCTGTGCACTGGTATGTAGAAATGTGCTGTAACACACCACTGTTTGTGTGTATTGTCAGCTGCTGGGCAGCACTGGCACAGCATCAATGCTGTCTCCAGCATTCTGTTCCCCATCAGGCTGGGGGTGGGCAAGGTCTTGGAAGGGGACACAACTAGGACAGCTCACCCAATGGGATATTCTATTCCTTTTGATGTCAGGTCAGAAGCTAAGAAAAGGATGAGGAAAGGGGACAACCATCATTTACGATGTTTTCCTTCTGGAGCAATCACTATGTCTACTGAGGCCCTGCTTCCCAGAAAGTGGCTGGACATCACTCACTAGTGGGAACTAGATAATAAAATTTTTGTTTTTTCTTTCTAATTGTGCAACCTTTCACTTTTACTTTAGCAAACTGCCTTATTTCAACTTACTAGTTGCTTTCTGTCTTATTTTCTGTCCCTGTCCAGCTGAGAAGGGGAAGTGATAGAATGGCTTGGTGGGCACATGGCATCCAGTCAAGGTCAACCCATCACAGTGTGACAATTCTGCCCCAGGAAGTCCCAGGAGAATCAGCAAGGTTCTTCTAACAAATCAGATTCCCTCACAAGAATGGCAGAAAACTCACAAGTTTTGATTGTGTTATTTGCCTGAGTTTGTCAGATGGGGGTGACTAAAATGGCACAGATCCAATAAGTGGCACAGCTGGGACTCACACAAGAAAATAAATCAAAAAATATGGTTCCATTTGCAAAGAGTTACTTAGCTCATAACATGAACAGAACTTGTTTCAGCATAGAAGATTATAGGAAATACTAAACCAGCTGCACTGCTTTACTTTGAAAGCAGCTCTCTCAAAATGTGAAGACTATTGGGAAAAAAGAGAAATATGCAAAAATGTCACAACTGGTTTACAGAAACATTCTGTAAAGTCTATATTGCAACTGCACACAGAAGCCCCTGGAAAAATATAAAAACAAACTCTTAATAAAACAGACCAAAAAAAGAAGATGGAGGAAACGTAAACAGCTTTAAAATATTATCCCTGTACTTGACATTGGTTTTGTTAAAATTTTTAGGACCTGCTGATTCAAATAGCCTGAATCACTTCTATTTAAAAGTATTGTAATTCACAGTCCACAATCTCTGCCACTTGATACATTTTAGTCACCTCAGTCTTTATATCACTGATGCTGGGAAGCAATTCAGATCACTTATCTGAGATTACAGTTGTTTTAAAAATAGATAGATTACCCATATGTGACTGTTCAATTTCAAGTGGACAACAAAAACTGTAACAAGGTGGGGGATGACCACTTCTCCCAGGCAGTCAGTGACAGGACAAGAGGAATTTGCCTCAACCTGCACCAGAGGAGGTCCAGGTTGAACATTAGGAAGGATTTCTTCAGTGAATGTGTTATCAAGCACTTGAATGGGCTGCCTAGGATAGTAGCGGAGTCACTGGCCAGTCGAAGTGTTCAAGAAATGACTGGATGTGCTACTTTGTGCCAGAGTTTAGTTGACATGGTGTTTGGTCAAAGGCTGGACTCCATGATCTTGGACGTGTTTTCCAAACTTAATGATTCTATATGTCCTTGATTCTAAAATCATGAAACTTCTTTAGTTTCTTTCTGTAAGCCTTTGCTTTCACAGACAACAGTACTCAGAAGGACAGTATTTTAAGGTCAAATGTTCAAATTTTTAAATTAAATTTCAAACTGCATTTTCAGTGCCTGTATTCACAGTACACATACGGTGCTTCTGCCTGATTAGTTGAGGGTAAAATACTGATCATAGTACATAAAAATAGTATGCTGAGCAGCCCATTAAATATCTCTTGAATTTCTGTGAAAACATCTGGAAGAAATTCTGGTGACCAAGCCTGACTAGGAAGGGAAGAGCTCCTGTGAGGAGTAAGGAGGCATATGAACAGTAAGAACTGGGGAGTACTTCTGTATCAGAAACTTCCAGAAGTTTATAAATACTTCTATGAGGAAAATGTTGCACTTCTTTTGAGTCTAAACTTTCTCTGAACTGTACAGCTCTACAATATTTTGCTAATAAAGATCAAATATTGTATAGAAATTATATAAGACAAAAGAGACATAATTTACTCTTGCCAGTGGTTAGCCTATTATATGTTATCAGACCATTATAAATCAAATTCTGAGGAAGGGAATATGTCAACCAGGAATAATAGAGTAGTGTAGAGGCAGTATCTTTATTTGGGAATCAATAGCTGCTTTCTTCATCGGAAGGCATATCCTATGAGAAGCAGCAAACAACATGGAGTTTGGAGAAAAAAGGTTGAGGGGTGACATTGCTGCCTACAGCCTCCTGAGGAGGGGAAGTGGAGAGGTGGGTGCTGAGATCTTCTCCATGGGATGCACTGCTAGGACACATGAGGAATGGTTCAAAGCTGCACCTGAGGAGGATCAGACTGGACATTAGCATTTCTGTACAAAGAGGGTGGACTTATTTCAATAAAATACAGGAACTTGAAATACTAGTCTGAATTCAGTGATGCAGTGTGGGAACTCCTATTTGTGTCTTCTGAACGTTTGCCATTGAAGTACCTAGTAAATTCCTCTTGACATCCATAAGGTAATATCAGTTGTTCAGAAACACGGGAAGGGAGTCAAAGAATTGACTAAATTATGCTGCACATTTACAGAAAATAATCCAGCATTCAGAGGTTTCTGCATCCAAATCATAAACCTACAAAAAGTGTACATTGACTGGTGCAATTAAAAAAGCATAGCTTTTGAAATAATAATATCACTTTGTACAACTTCATTTTGAGTATTTGATACTGTAGTTTCATAATTCCTGGTGCAGCCTCCTAAATTTTTAAATAGCCATAACATAAACCTGCAAAGAATACTTTTACAAGACACAAAACGCACATGCATATGGACACCAGGCAAATTTTACTTATGCCAGAACAGCCTCATAAAGTTTCTCATAGACTAAAATGCTCTAAAATGCCCATTCCAAAAATTGTCTTGTTTTGAAAAGTACAATAACCTCAGGAGTTTGGCCATTTGGACTGTGGAGAATGAGGTCAAATACACACAAAAAGAAAGGAGTATAAAATGTCATCACTTATGACATATCTTTTTAATGGAGGTCATTTTATCAAGGTTTTTTTCCCACTAATGAATAAAAAAGAGCAAGAGTAATGAATGCCATAATGAGATGGTGATGATTCTTTTGTTTTATTCTCTATGCTTAATAATCACATTCAGCAGGTCCAAATAAAACACAGAAACAAGATACATCTAAACCAGTAGCACTGTCTGCTGCAGTATATGCCTAAGGTCACAGATCCCTGCTGCCTCTCATTCATTTATAGCCCAATGGGGACCCAAGGTCACAATATGAATGTCAGGATAGCTTTCTATCACTGATTTTCAACACCCAATGATGCTTTTTTTTTTAATGCTTTAACAAAAAATCTTTGATAGTTTCACCAGAAACTACACTAGAAAGACAGTAGCAGACAGACCATTGTGGGTAGCACAATGGCCAGCAGCTGGACCCAAATTCCCAGAGTGGAGGAGATGAAAGCCAACACCACCAGTGGTTGTGCCAGAAAACATCCAGCCTTATAACAGATTGCCAGGGCTTTTTGGATATGGTTGTCATGAAACCCTCAGAAACCAGCTCATGAACTCTCCCTCTCCTCAGTCTGAACTAGGTTGCGTATACCTTGCTGCTCTTAACAAGTCAGGCCTGTGATATTTAGAAAGTTTGTCCATGTCCCAACCATGGCTTCTTATGAGGCAGAACTATGCACAGAAACTGTAGAAATGAGCACACTTAATGTGTCTGACATCACTCTGCTCACACTCGTTGACACCTACTCATACTGATAGTCATTATTCATTAAACACACTTTGTCTTAATTGCAGTCAACAATTTGAGCAATAAGTATGTTATATTTTGGTAGAAATAAAATAGTTTTCTTTCCCTGTATTCCTAAGAGAAATAAAATCTAGAAAACGGTGTCTCTTTAAAACATGCTACAGACACCCCTATCATGAAACATTGTTCAAAAGTAAGGTAGATTTTTATTGTACAGATGTGCTGGTAATACTTTAAAGCATTATCATTGTATTACTTTGGAACTTAACTCTTTTTAGACATATAATTTCTCATAGATCATAAGTGTCTGTAAAGAGTTTTAAACCTTAAGTACCTCTTCTCCCAAATGTGTTCCTAAACTGTGGTCTCTCTTATTTACACAGCATTACTTTGAGCTGCACTTAGAAATAATGTCTTTACTAAATGATTTTAGAATAAAACAAAATTTTCAAAATGCATTTAATGCACTACAAAAAAATCAATTTAGTTTGATATTTTATGTATTTTCTCTGAAGTGGATAATAAACATAGAGTGCTACTGGCTCAAAAAACCCTCAACCAATCAAAAAAAATCTTCATTCTTCTTTCCTACAATTGGAGTGTTCTCAGTCTTTGTGAGAAATACATTCTGTTTATGTATAGAACCCTACTGGGCTGTTACAGAGCAGGGGATAGGAGACATGAGGGGAATTAATCATAGATGTAGAAAATTCACATGGACGGATACTTCTAATTTAACCAAAATCCTCTTTAGGAGTATATAACGTGATGTTGTTATAATGGTAGGTATATCTCTCATCAGATATTCAGCCCATGCCTTGGCTCTGGCAAAAATCCTTTTATGCTATTTTCCTGACAGAAGCAATCCTAAAATCAGCTGTCATGCTTAAATCCACCAAAGTACTTAGTTTTAGGCTCTTTCTGCACTAACAGAGCCAGGGGAAAAAGATATGCACACCCATTAAAATTATCCCACAAAAAAAATTTAGCCTGCCTATTTTAGAAAGGGATAAAAATATTTCTGGGAACCCAGGTTCCTTCACAAATTATAGAGAAAATAGAATAAATTTCTTAGAACTGAGATTTAAGTCGTTTAATTAAAGCAGTCCTCTAAGTAGAAACCAATTATGGCATTAAAAAACCCATCTATTGGCAATCTAGGATGCAAGCCCTGTACTCCTTGTAACATTCCTTTACTATCTGTCATCTATCAGTAGTTAATAAGTCATAGACCTTGGGTAAGGCTGTTAAGACTGAGAAAGGGTTGAAAATAAATAAAGGAAAAATTTGTAAGTGGGCCCAGTAAGCAAAGAACCAGAAGACTGCTTGCATTTGGTAAAGCATCTGGAAAAACTCAACAAAATTATTACAAAGCCCAGCATGCCTGCAGACATCATCAGGAGCCAGTCCTTGCTAACACAAGTATTAACCAAGCAACTGCAAATTATTAAAAGTGCAAATAAGGTGGTCCATGCCTGAGGTTTGGTTTTCCTCCAGATAAAAATTCAGAAGTTCATAAACTCAAAACTGCTATTCAAAACAGCTACTGTCTGTGTAATGAGAACTATCTTTAGAAGTAAAAAAGACAGTCTGGGAGACTTCAGACTTAGAAGCAGCTTGAAAAATGAATAATCTCCTTTTTAACAATAGTTTCTAAGAAAATGTCAGGGAGCTATTTGTGGCAATGGACACATTACCTCTACAGCTATTGTGTTTGTGTTATTATGGGATGTGTTTTTGATTCCAAGGTTTTCATTTGGATGAATCTTTGAAAAACATTTATTTTTAAAAGTGCTCTAATCAATCCTACATTGTTCTGTTTTTCTTCAAGTGTTTCTTGTAATCATATTACCATTTAATCACATCAGCATTTAAAACTCCCAAACTAGATTCTTGAACAACAATTTTCTTGGGTTTTATTCAAACTTTAGCAAGTATCCAAAAAGTGGAGAAGTAAATGGGAATATTATTTGGAAAATGTAAAACATTTTGGAAAAACAGAATGCAAGGATGGACTACTAACTCCCAGAAAAAGGGTTTAAGTACAGTAGGGTACATCTGCTTTCCTGCATCAGACAGATGAAATGCGAATAGAGATCAGAAAATTTAAAATCATTTCACATTGATTTATCCCTTATTCACAGTAATGCCTACTTCTTTGAAGTAGAAACATGCATAGAAACACAGAAACATGCACAGTTTATTCACTAGCTTCTCAAATAACAGCTCGTGCTGGCAAAATGGATGCCTTGTCTTTCTTCCTCAGAGAAGAACAATTCCTTCAACATACTGTAAATTTGTTTCTTGAAAGGTTTTTTTAGGACAAATTAGAAAATGCCTATATGATAGCAACTCTCCCCCCCCCCAAAAAAAAAAAAAAAAAAAAAAGTAAATTACCAGCTAGCTGGAATAATACTCTGTGTGTGAAATATATGTAATGTGATTGATGGACATTAAAAAAAATATCCTGAAAGTCAGGACTTTCTTCAAAGAAAGAAGATGGTGAATGTGTTTTTGTTTACACATTTGAGATTGCCTTACCCTGGACACTGATAAAGTTATGGTTGTTTTCTCCTCAACAAGAAAATGCTACATTTATTTTTCCCAATTGCTGGAAATAGAATTGTTCTACATCATAAGATAAAATTCAAACAATGTTCTCTATTTTATAAACCATCAGTTTATCTTTCCATTCAGTAAAACTATCACCCTTCCCTTTCTTATACACGGTGACATTTAAGGTAAATCGTGCCTGATTAAGCCTGATGTTGAAATTAAGAAAGATGTCAGAGGCAATTTAGTAATTAATGACTACAAAGAAAGAGAGGGCTCTCTTCTTTCCTCCCTTACAGAGCTCTTTTGTTTAGACACATCTGAGGGGGTTTTTTCCTGAAGCAGCCTATCTGGTACTCACTAGGTATCTCTCTGTGCCAGTTCAACTCACCAACCCTGCAAACAAAAATACAGTGAAAAAATAAAGACATTTCTTCCATATGAGTTGAACTGACTCACCGAATGTTGCAACTGGCACTGGAGTGGCACAGGGTAAGAAACAAGAGCACACAACATGTTCTGGTTTAAAGAAGTTTCACATGTATGTGCTTCACTTCTACCTGGAGAATTTGGGGTATACTGTGATCATACATGTGATCTCATAAAGCAGTTCAGCAAATGAGTAGGTGTTTTATTGTGTTGAAATAAAACAAACAAACAAACAAAAAAAGCTCAACTACATTGGGCTAAAAACCCTACAAAATTTTTAAACAGTTTTCCTAAAACCTAAAATTATATTTTCAAAATCTTGACCTTTTTTTTTCTCCTACCACTTATTTCACTTATACATTTTTATCTGTTTTTACACATTTATTTATAAATTTGTTTAACCAAAACAAAGGAAAGCATTCCTGTGACAATTTTTATTACAAACAGTATATAGTAAGAGTTAATTTAAGTAATTTTTTAATCATTAATTTTCTCAGTTTTAGCAGCAGTATTATAGAAAAACATTTGCATGGTTTATCAAAGTGTGAATATTGAGATCCTACTTTGGTACTTGTGGATGACTCTCCTGAAGATAGCTATCTTGCTTTCCTTGGAATTGGCTGAGAAAAATCCCTCAGGTGTCTTTACAGTTTATATATTCACGCTGAATAGCTGAGAAAATGTACTTTCTCCAAGTTTTCAAGTGTCTCCTCTTTGCTGCTGAAACAGCATTTATGAGCAAAATATACTCATTTGGCTGTGAGCAAATGGATTGTTTTGCCTAAATTTAAAAATGGACAGAATTCAACCTAATGGTACATGAAATAACCATTTAGCAGGTGACAAAACTGTCCAGAGATTTGTGAAGAGTCCATATTTATGATCATATGCTGAACCTGGAGGTTAGCTGCAAACTGCATAATGACCACAAGGAAGAATCTTGTTGTGCTGTTATGGCTTAGATTCCTTGCCATGACACACTTTGAGGCCACATGATTAAAAAAGGAAAACAAAAAAGAAGGAGGCAGGTTGAAAAGGGCTTAAGAGAGGAAAGGGTGGAAGGAAGAAAGGTCGAAAGGATGGCAGGGAAAAAGAAGGAGAGGAAGTGAGGAAGCAAGCAAGCAAGCAGAGAAATTACTGGAAAGACAAGGCAAAAACATGCTCCAATACTAACAAGAAAATAGACTATCAAAAAATTATTCACAAGAAACACAACAGCTCGTCATATAGAAAGTGTTTGCTAGAGCTCTAAGCTGAAGTAATATCTAGGTAATGACATAAGGAAAATTTTTTCCAAGAATTAAAAAAAAAAAAAAAAAAAAAAAAAAGTGTTCTATGGAGCAGAATCCTTATTCATTCCACCTCAAAACAAGCAAAAAGCAGTGATCAATAAAATGAGAATGCTAAAATTCAAAGAGGAGGACTGTACCCATAAACTAACAAACAGACTAGTATACAGAATACTCAGTACCACTGTAAGGCAGAGTTTAGGCTGTTCACATGAAGTGCACAAGATTGTGGTGATAAAGTACAAGGAGATAATAATTAAAGAGAAAACTGGCTGTGTTCTCAAAGCAGCTACACTTTCTGGGTTTGATCACATTTATTACTCAGGGAAGTGGACTGTGATTCCTAAGACTGGCTGTGATAAGGAAGCAACATGGTTCTGTGCAGCAGAGCAGTCATGACCAGACCAGCATCTATCAACACAGAAATGCAGGACTGCTGCTCTTTCACTGCCAGAACAAGCACATAAGCATTCACTGTCCAGGAGCCAGCAGGAAAGCCCTGAAATTTAAAAAACAGCTAGTGCTCATTCTTTGCCAATGTGTGAGGAAACTTATTTGCAGTTCAAGAGTTCCCCTCTTTAGAAATATTTGGTTTTTTTCGTGTGGTTTCAGAGACAATAGTGGCATGAATGGTTTTCACAAAATCTCTCCAATGAAAAATTTCTTTTTTTTTTTATTAAATTTCCTGTGTGTCTTATTTTTCATAGCAATCCCCTAGGCAAGTTCATGGCAAAAATCAGGGGAATACATAGCTAGGACTAGACTTCCTAAAGTTTTCCTAAAACATTTATTTTGACAGGTGTTGGCAATATGACAGTAATACTCATAAAGAGGTCTTCTTCAGAATGTTTTGCTTACAAGATCTATACATTTCATAATAGTTTTCCACCTCAAATCCAATCAAATCTATAAATCAGATTCTTACACGTATACCAGATCTTTAACAAATGCACTTATGGCTTACAGGGATGCTTTGAAATAGATAGTCCTAATATATTATTACAGTATTTTCTTTTTAATTTCAAAAATACTCTTACAAAATCAAGAAATGTTTTCTATCCATTATTTCCAGTAAGCCTGCAACAACAAAAACCAAATAATTTGATTTATTTCAACAGAGTAATGCTATTCCTTATTATAAATTAAGAAAGGACTTTCAAATTATTTCCTGTCACTTTAGAATAGCTAGTATCCAATACGTCTTTCAATAATGTAATTACAATCTTGAACTAGACTTCACCTGCTATGATATTTATAGCAAGGTCCTCAGGAAGATTCTGGACATTTCTGGATACTAAACAGAATGATGAAATTTATATAATAATTTGAAAGGTTAAAAGAAGATGATCTATTTTTGTGTAATTGAAACTTCATACAGCATGGTTTATACCAATACATTTTAATGCAAGCCAACTTCTGAGCAGGACAAGTTTGAATGAGCAAGTAGAAAAAAGAGATTTAGGAAGAAGTATCAATAAACCAACACAATGCTACCCTTTTGAGAAACTGGAACATAAGCAGCAGAACCTGAGGCAAAATAATGAGCTTGGTTGAAATACACTTATTAAAAAGAATAAGAATTGTTATCTGTTATTGCCTGTTACAAACTTTGCAGGCTCAGCAGAACATAAAATGAAGAAATGTTCTACATTTTAATGCTAGAGCATTCCTTACATGGCCTGCAGGGGCCATTGTGCAAATCTCTGACCTGCAGAGCACAAGCAACAAGACTGCCATGAGTTCAACCTCGTTGGGACTGGATAGAGAGGATATGGAAGTTTTTCTTCTACAAGTCTATGATTTTATCACAGGAATTCAAAAAGCTCAATGAGGCAATTTGGGAGAAGATAGGAGTGGTGAGCACAGAGACAGCTGTAACTAGACATATCTAGAGCTGTCATTCCCCTGAAACTCACACTGACAGGCATCAAACACTTCTTCAGAGTCCTGACTGTACTCTGGACTCTCAGCATCTTTTTTGTTTATTTACCAGAAACTTCCAAAGAGAAACTCCGTCAAATTCAATATGGCCTTCATTCAATGGCATTTATATACCTAAATTTATGAGATTTGGATTTTCATATACATCATGCTTTTAAAAATGTAATTAAATCAATCTATTACAGAAGAACCAAGGAAGGTAATTCCAATACTTTTCATAACTCACTAAGAAGTACACAAGACTGTTAGCAGAGTGTTTATTGACATAATCAAGAGACTATTTCTCTTATATACAGGTTTATAAAATAATCTTTATCTTCTATAATTCATGCAAACTCTAAAAATAAACTTTTATATGCTATTCCAGACATGAATAATGTAAATTATCAAAAACTATGTCTTACAACCTTGTGACTCACATCTGCATCTGTTTAGTCCTCAGAATTATTTAGAAAGTAACTAAAATCAATTTTCCAAAATGCTGTTATTAACTAATAAAGAAATATATTCAGACTTTTTACATGGATGCAAATTTTGGTATTACTTTACCAAAGCAAAGTCATCCCTTCTAGAGCAAAAGTTTCTCCATATTCTTAGTCTTCTCTATGATTTGAGTTCTCAGAAGGATAAGCTGATTATCTGAGTCTTTTCTTACAAGACTTTGAATTAAAAGCTCTAGTTGAGCTTTTTTCCCCCTTCATTTTGTGAAGATACAGACAATGTAAGAATTACAATTTTCAATTTAAAGATATTCTTGCACTTCAGTATATTTCTCACAAGACCTCCTACCTTGACCAGTAAAATGCCCGCCCATGTTGAACCTTAAACACTGTGTTCCTCTGTGAATTTAGGCTGTTGCAAATTGAGAGCTCAGCTTGTGCTCCATAGTCATGGGGATGGACAGGATTGGAAAATATGAAGTTAGTCAGTCTTAGTTATAAAGTAAGTATTATGTCTATAATTTTTTCCTAAATAAATAATGTAATTTTAACTTAATTTTAAACTTGAAATGGTGGAGGGGCTGAAAAATGTTTTCTTGTTACTCATGTTAAAGTTGTTAGGGGAATAGTGAGATGCAGTAGTGCAATTTTGCTGGTAAAAATTCATAAGGTTTCCCTCTGGCTAGAATATGCTATTTGCTTTAAAATCAAAGAATAAGTCAAACTGCTGAATAGAAAGGCTGAGTTTATTACTTCTGATTATAAGAAAAGCATTACAGTTTCTCTTCTGGGCTTCCAAAGGCATCTTTAAAATATGTGAGATAAATATGCTTGGGTCTGAATTCAGACATGGCAATAATAACAACTGACATATTTCAGGCAAAGATGTCAGTAAAATCTACAAACTAATTAAATATGTATTTACAGGGCTCACTTTCCCATAACTGAAATCTTGACAACCCTAGGGTGAAAGTCAGCAACACTCACAACTAAAACACAGAAAGCAGTATGTTCAACATGGAAATCTTGTGTTCCCTTGAAACCAATAAAAATGTAGACAGGCAGAAAACATGAGCCCTTGTGCAATTTACCTAGTACATTATGTTTATGCTTCAAGACAAATCTGTATCATTTTGTGTTTAGAAAAAATACAGATTATATCTAAAAGTATCTGCATCTATATCTGCATTGCATTCAGGGCCATTAGCCAGCTAAACTGGAGCAATCTGTGCATTTGGACCTTTTTCTAGAACAGGAATGAGCAGAGATTAAATTGTCTGAACACTCCAGATTTGTGTTCTTCAGAGCAGTGGGGCTTAGCAAAGGCTAGGGGTGACTCCAGTCCTGTCCTAGACAGCAACTCTGCTTTGTGTGTCCTAGGCCTCCACAGAGCAGCATTCTTACTAGAGCATTGAAGAGCACAAAGTTGAGGATCTGAAAATAAAGTATTTCCGTGTGTAAGGTTTCTCCTCAGACTGCCTCAGCAGGAATGAATGGACAGCTTTCCTCTGACATGCTGGAGTCACATGCCAGTTCTCATGCACATATTTTTCTTACAGGCAGCTGTTATACATTTTTGTACCCATTTCTAATTTATTACAATTTTGCACATTCATAGTCTAGTGAGATCCCAAGAACAAGTCTTGCAAGGGTGTGTGAGATGTGTGCAAAGGCCCCTGCAGAAGATGAGCTGATACAAAACATCAGAGTGAGGGACTCCCTCTACGCCTTTACTGTCAGAAGGTGGTCTTCCTGTCAGTGCCTACAAATGAAAAAATGAAGGGAATGCAAGGTAATTCTCTCATTCAAATAGAAAAAATAGGGTATTTGTCAATGTTTGAGGGGGTCTCTTTATGGGCGTGAGACCTCCTCAGATGGACATGTAGGTGGTTTCTGAAGCTGCTGGAGAAAGACTGCTCGAGACGATCTTCTGTTGTTTTTTCTTTCATGGCTGTTTATTATATCTTATCTACAAAGTGTCCCAGCCAGGCTGACACAGGTCTGCTCTGCAAGGTGACCATGACCAAATGCTTTGCTGGGAGAGGCAGGACTTATCTTTTATACTCTAAACTACGTCTTCAATATTTACAATTACCTTCCAATACAGTACAACCTTATTACACTGTCCAGTTTTGTCCCCATCCAATCTGTGACTGCCAGCATGTCATCCAACATGGATGGCACCGAGAAGAAGGAGGAAGTGGCACACCACGCCCCAAATTCTCCATGCTGAGCACATGGCCCTTATCATAAACAATCCAAAAATCTACTTATTCTACATTTTAATACTCTAATTTACACTTTACTTATTTTTGTGACTTGTAATTCTTCCTGCAATGTTGGCAGATTTTCCCAAGGGGTTTAATTCAGCCCCTGAGACACCTGGGTCTCATTCCGGGGTCTCTGAGACGCCTGCCAGGAGGGTTTTTCCATCCCCAGAGGAGTCAGGGAAATGTCCTGGACTCCCACAGGTAATCACATATTTAGGCATTAACAAAATTTTCACATGAAAACTCTTAACTCTGTTTTGTTTGTTTGGTTGGTTTTTGTTTGTTTTTTTGTTTATTTGGTCAGTGGGTTTGGTTCTGTTTGTTTGTTTTTCTGAGATATTTTTCCTCTTTTAGCCCCTTCTCAGACCTCATGATATACAAATGGTCGAAAAAAATTTTATCAGCACAGTTATGTTACCTGAACAGATTATGAATGCTCTTCTACATGATAAAGATATAACTTTAGACCATTATTTGTTTTAATGTATATTTTTTAAATCAAGGTTAAAGTGAGTTAGTTTAGAATTAAGTCATAGCATAAATACAATTCTCATTTCATTTAATCTTAATTTATATTCTTTTTTAAAAACTTCTTCAAAATAATTGTCTCCTATTTCCTTGTCATCATTTGGTAATTTCCTTCATTGCTTGATTTACAAAATGGTATTAAGAAGGGCAGTAGAGTATGAATGGGCTATGATATAATAATTTTGTTTATTGTTTTACAGATTATAGGGAGCAATTTGTTTTATGAAGCAGCACAGAAGAAAATAGGCACTATTCTGGAAATTAAAGGTCTGCAAGTGTGATGCACAATTCTCTCCTGAATTGAAGATTAATTAAATACCCTTAAAAAAAAATAAAGTAAATGTCAGAGAGCTGAAATTAAAGAATATAGAATCACTATTACAAGCATAGCTAAGACAAAATAATTTAAAATATTATCATAAATAATGCATCATTATATCTGAAAAATAATCTTCTCTTTTTTGAGTCTGGGATTCTGCATAAATAGATATTGATATGGTAACAATGATATGTTGGTGAGAATTTAATTAATGTTGGTTTAGAATGGAGCATTTTGCTTTCCTCTAATGTATATTAAACTACTCACAATTTTTAAATAAATAACAGGGGAATTTATTTATGTAAATGGGTTTGATTGATGAAAATCTTTTAGAACTTTGTTTCTCTAGTGAAAGGGGAACTGTGAATGTTTTAAATTGAAAAGACACAGCCTGAAATACTGATTAAGGCAAATGTGGGACATCATGAATGAAATTTTTCTTCCACCAAACTACTTTCCCAGTACTTCCTGATTTAAGTATTGACTACTGTGGAAGTTAAGCCTTTTTTAAATAATAAGGGCTGAGACACTAGAGGGTTTCTTTGCAATTTGCATTTTGGTAAAGAGCACGCTATGTGGGGTGCAGGAAGAGTCTTAAACATTGTAAATACAAAAAGCAACAGAGAGTTGCTGCTGTCTTGAGGCCTTCTTTTGCACTTCTCTTTCCCTATCCTAATGTTTACATATGCTCTTTTCTTTTTGCACTCTTACAAATCTTTTGTTTCACATTCCAGCTCTTTACATCTCCCTCTTCCTCTACTACATATTTTCTTTTTGCAGTTTTGTAAATTTTCTAATTCATCTGTTATGACTTCTCTACTGTAACTTTGTTTAGGTCATCAATTTGAAGAGCTATGAGAAAACTGAACCTCACCCTTTGCTTGCAAGCAGTGGTGAGCACAGACCAACAACTAGGCTGCCATGTCTGTCCTTTTAGGCAGAGGCAAAGACTCCTTACTGCCTTTTCTTGATCTGTCAATTGCTGACTTGCCTCCCTCATTGGATAGGGTTCTTAATTATTTATCTTTTTTTACAGCTTCTAGGTTCGGGTCAGAAATTTCCCAGTATTCTGAAATGTCACATGCCCCACTTATAGATGAGGTGGTATTACATGGCAGACAAGACAAAATCAAAGGCACTGCATACATGTATATTAAAATATATTAGTGAACTTACAGATGAAAGAAGGATATTAAAGACACTGAATACACTCTTCAAAGAGTCTTAAGCAGCAGAGAGCTGTGCTTAGGACATAGGCAAAGAGAAAAGGAGGAAATCAGATGGTGTATTGACTTGTGTTGATTAGAAACTCTTTCACTGAGCTTCTAAAGATAGATATTCTTTTGAGAAATGGCAAGGGGTTTTAGCTCAGCAAGTATGTGCATTATATGCATCAGACTTATTGAGAACAAATTCTTATTGTGAATTATCAGTCAAGCATCTCAGTTCTCTAAATACATCTACTTATGAATTTGCATTTGAACAGAACGTGAAGCTGAACTGTATGCATCTACTATAGAGAACATACTCAAGCTTTGAGGGAGAAAATCTTTTGCAGACCTACAAAGCTTTTATCATTCTTGTCTAATTTTTTTGCTTGCCATTTTAAATATAAAAGACAGAAGCTTACTGCTAGAGGTAATTCACTGACTCATGGACACAAATAAAAAAGTGAAGAATAAGCATTATATTAATAATCCTTCCTTTACAGCTTTTTTATTTATACATTTTAATGGATGCTGTTATCATGTTTATGAGGATGTGTGTTTTATGAAACAGATTCTTAAGTAAGACAATGGAGATCAATTTTTAGATTATATTTTCCTGATGTTTCTATTAAGCACATTTAGGAGGAACTGGCTATTGAATAAGATGTCCAGAAGGAAGTTTTAACAGTTGTGCCCTCTTTTAAATTGTTGAGAGAGAACAAAGTTTGCATGGCTTGAACAGGATATTTCAAAATACAACAGGAACAGAAAGGAGAGGAAGCAGATAATTGATGATGTATTTCTACATCTGTCATCTCCTGCTGTTAATAAGCTGCTTCTAAAAGACCTTGAGATCCTTTAGAGGAAATTGAAATCATGCTCACTTGTGTTCATTTTTTAATTTTGAATTTTCCATCGAGAAAATGCTGATTATTGTGGTTCACAAGATCACAAAATAACAGAATATTTGTGATTGGAAGGGACCTCCTGAGGTCACCTGGTCCAACATCCCTCCTCCACCAGGAGCACCTAGAGTCAGCTGCCCAGGACCATGTCCAGATGTCTTTTGAACATATTGTTTTTCATCTAAATTTCAGTCAATTAATTTTTATTGAATTACTGATTTTTAAAACTTATTTAAAATTATCCATTCTTCTTTTTATAGTCAACTGACTATAGTTAGCAGTAGTCATCTTGAAATCTGAGAACCACATAAGCTAGCAGGAAATCCTATCCTTGATTTGATAGCAAGGCAGAAAACCTTTGGAGAGCTATGCTAACCTGCAACTACTTGGCAATTTCTAGAGGAAAAATTTTCTTTCTTCATACTTGGAAAAACCCCTTTCTTCTTAGTGTTCTTTGGGCTTTGCATAAAAAGATCTCTATTGTCTCTTGCTGTCAATATTTTATTATTTTATTTTTAGTAGTCCACAAGTAGTGCTATAGTTTTCTCACTTTTCATGTGTAAATAATTGCTGAGCTTACACCTATCCTTCATGATCACCTAACCATGCTCAAAGAAATACTCTCAGTAGTAGGGAAAAAGATGTGCCCACACATCAAAGAGATTGCAGCAGATACTGGAGTTCAGGAGATTTAAGGCTTTCAACACTACCTCTACTATAAAGATAACACCATAATCTCTATAGTTAAAGTAGAAAAGCAAATTACAGGTGGCTAGGCATCAATAAATCTGAAGACACCACTAAATTTCTTGTAGAGGTGGATAAAAACCAAACTCAATGACAAACACACAGATCTTGCCTTCCATATATTGTGGTCTCTTTGGCTGTTTCAGAAATAATCTTTTCTTTCATTGCATGTTCACTTGTTTTTTTCAGCTGTATCGGGATATATGAAGATATGCAAAACATACCAGAACATTATTGGCACTGAATTGCAATGCAGATTTGAATTGTGTTCTACTTCTCTGCAGTTTTATGTGAGCTTGGACTTTATCCTTAACGATTCCCACAACTCCTTCTCTCCTCCTCTATTTGGTGTTCACCAAGAGGAAATAATTTTGCTTCAGTGGGTACTGAATCTAGCTCTGAGCACATTTCAGACTTGACATATGAAGCTATTTGCTCACAAATATTTTCAAGCTAGCTTTTTCAGCTTGAATATAATTTATATTCATTACCACACAGTGATTTTTGCCTTGAAACTTTGTACTAATAAGTGCTCTACTAAGTGCTATATACTTATGTTTTCTCCTACTCCCATTATTTCTCTTGTTTACCTACCTGAGACATAAAAAGAATTTAAACAGTTAATATATGCCAGCAAAGATACAATAGATTTCCAGGTATGCAAGTGTGACAGATGTGAGTTATTTTTTTACACAAGAATAAATCACTCTGCCCTTTAGCTGCCAGGCTGTCAGCTTCACCTGTAATTTGGAGAGAGCATTTCCTAATTTTCATAAAATGGCAGATTTCAGGTCCACAGACTTCTTTGTGAGTAATTGCTGCTTTCAGAAGAGTCAATGCTCTCTTTTCATAATGATCTTTAACATCTTGGAAATTAATTCTGTTTTGTAGAAACTTCCACACCTACATTTCAAAGTTTAGGCAATTAATCCAACCCAAGAAAGGGAAAACAAAAAAAGTAAAACCTGATATTTTTCTAGCGCAAGTTTTAGTTACTTGTATATGTTAGAGGACACTTATTTTTATATCATGTCTTTCAGGAATATGGAACAATTAACTATGTTTAGTTACCAAGGAATCTAATGGGGTTTAGATACCTGGGAAATCTTCATAAATGTAACTTTGAATGCTAAATTCAACCTTCTGTATTATTTTGCCTCTAGCTGAATTCAGCAAAGTTAAAACTGGGCTTCTTTTTCTTTACATTTCAGATATAAGGTGTCTGCATCACAGGATTTTACATGTCTTAGCTCTGTTATCTTTCAATATTTTTTGTCAAATGTTTTGAGATTTTCACATGAACAATGCTGAAAATGCGGAATTTTTTTCCTTATCATAACAGGATTGTAAACATATATGTAAAGGACCTGAAATGTAAGGACCTTTGAGGATATAAAGGGTTTGAGGGTATCTAGCAGTTATTCAAATGAAGAAAAAATGTCAAATGACTGAAAAATTTATAAATTGAACACCAAGGTACACAAAGCCTAATCATAGATAATAAAGACAATAACAAAAATGAGAGCACTTAGGTCTCAGATTGATGGACTCCAGTGAATAAGGGTCTGTCACCAGTGACTTCCACCTGATCACCTGGAAAGGACCAGGCAGTCTGTGCTGCTCATTTCTGTGTGGGTGATGTCTCAGTGGCTGAAGGTACTGCTCTGCCTCTGCTGCTCTGTGACACTGCCTGGAAAGTTGGGCTCATCCGACCAAATTCGTTTGAATAGAGGCAAATGTAAAACTGTTCTAGTTTTCCTCTGGAAGTCCACAATCTTAGCTAACATTAGCTGCCTCAAAATGCAGGTTTGCAGTCAGAGGAGTCTCTAGAGAGTCTGCTCACATAATTTAGCACTGGATTAAACAACTTTTGTAGGTAAACATATCTGTTCATTCACAGCAGAAGGAACTGAGGTGATTTAAGCAAGAAAAAAAAATTAAAAGGCTAAGGTTAACAGAGAGAAAATAGTCACCTTAGGTGCCAAGAAAGGAGAGGAAAAAAAAATAATTTAGAAATCATAGAAATTCCAGAGCAAACCTGCAATTAATGTGACTCTGCATATACCCATGAGGTGGAAATAATTAGAGAGATAGTCCTTTTTCACACAGTTTGGTGAGATCAATATAATAAATGGTTACCAAAAGAGTCTTCTTAAACATTTTGAAGAGGATGCTGAAAAACTAGAGATTCTACAGGAAAAACTATTAAAAAAGAGCTCAAGGACTCAGTATGCATAGGGTACATGTCACTTTAGGAGATTATCACATTAATCCCTAGGTGTCTCTATATCTTTGAAACATATTTATATGTATGTGAAATACATATTTCCCAAATATAACAGAAAAATTGAAATATTCTTTAATTTCTATATTAACCTGATTGTTCCAGGTTATATTTCCTATACAGCATTAATGTTAGTCATACAATTTTGTAAAAATATGATTTGGAATGTTATTTTTGAGCTGTTCCAGAAACAAATTGCAAACGTAATTCATTGTATAAAATTATTGTTCAGAGTTCAACTACCTGTTTGAAAGACCTTAGCACAGACTTTTTCCTCTTGAGCTCTTGAAGTGATTGACAAAAGTAGTTATCATCCTTTGGATGAACAAGCCAGTAAAAAAAGATAAGATACTGCACTTCTGTGTTTCACAGTCTATTCTTTTGGCTGGGAAATTAGCATGACTCAAATATCTTTGGTTCTCTTATAGATATTTCAGCCTCATGCTTCTTGAATGCCTTCTTCCATTTCTTTAGTATTCTCCCATAAAGCACATCTTCTTTTTGTTAAAATTGTTATCTGTTTCTATTCCTGAATAAAGTCTGTAACTTTGATTTACCACGTCTTTACCCAAAGAGATCATTGGCTCAAGAAATTTGTTACTATATCCTATCTTTTTAATGTCTACTTTTTTGACATCCTCCTAACAATAATTGATAACAGGAGACTCTTAGCAATCAATACCATGAGATAAAGCTTTCACAGAAGAGATTTTCTGAAGTATTGATCATTTAATAGGCAACATTGTGAATAAAGAACTGCACAATTCAGACATGACACAGGCCATTCTTGATGCAATATAATGCTGTGAAAAACATCACCAGTGATTATAGGGTTAGTAAATGAAATGTGTTTTCAAGCAGAAAAGGAAAAAGGGAAACTAAAACCATGGGAAAGTTTCACCTCAGGCTGATTCAGTTTTGGAAACCAAGACCTCTATAACAAGTAGCATAGAGGCAAAACAAGAGCTATGAACCCCAAGTGATACTGTTGGGGGATGTAAAACTAATCTTTGAGGGAAGAATTGTGGTATGACATATAGCAGAGCTGTATGAGGCTGAATAATGTTAGTAAATATAAATGAAAGAGTATAAGAAAATATAACAAAGAAAAACCCTTAGAGCAAAGTTTTATATGTCAGAAAATTCAGTATAAGCCAAATTAGGCAGTGAATTACACCATTTTTCAGGAACTTCCAGTCAGTAAGAGGAAACCAGATAGCAAAATAACCAAAAAAATATTACTGTTGCTGAATTCCTCATTATGTTTTGTCTTCACATAGGGCAAAATATTAGCTGGTTAGGCACTATATTGTAAATCAATGTATTCCTGTATTCATTGTTAATTTGCTTTTCCACAAGGACATAGTTAAACATAAGAAAGTAAATCTCATGGTTTAAAGTGCTGAGTTTAGCTCCACTGAAGAAGGGATGGGTCATGGTGAGCTACAATAACTGTTTTAAAAATATTTTTTCACTGGTATGGTAAAAAATGCACTGATTATTGCATTAATCTCAAGTCAGCATTGAAGTTGAGGCTTTTCTTTTAAAGATAAATGTAAATTATAATTAAGGCAAAAGAGAATGAGGAACACACAAGTTCATCTCTGAGCTTGGAAAAATATCCCTTTTCTTGAGGCAGAAGCTGATTGTTCAGCCACATAAAGGCTTTGCTGTGAGAATCTGATAACAAGAGAGGATCAAAACAGGTCTCCTTCTTGGCCATTACAGAAGAAAAGACAATGCAGGCCTGGAAAGCACATCTTTCAGTGAAAATATGTGCTCTTTAATGGAGTGGTAAAACAATAGATGTTTTTATAAAAGAAAGAGCTGAAAAGTATAGTTTTATTCTCTCCTGTTCTCTGAATTTTATTTGGGATACTATTTTTGGTTATTCTATCAGTCTCTAAAAGACTCAAGTTTTTTGTCAAAATTGAAACTTCTATGGCTATTCATTATTTAAAAGGCTATTTCCAACTAGCTTTCTATGGAGTATTTTTATTTTATCATTTCCTTTTATCATTTGTCTGGTTTGTTTTAAGTAGTGAGTATTTTTTTTACTATTGTTTTTAGCTTTATCCATGCCATTTTCTACTTAACATTTTTTACGACCTTATTTTTTTTTACATGTACCCTGTAGAATATTCATTATTTGACAGCACACTCAGAAAACCAGATTAAACTTGCATTGTTTATTAGGGTTAATTTCAAAGCAGTTCCCATCAAACTTATGTGAAGAAATATCTCTTCAGTCTGCCTCTAGCAACATAAAGAACATGCTTTACTTTCCCTTGCTTATCATGCAGCTGCATCATTACCAAGGAAAGGGGCAAGAATTTATAAAACCATCCTCTTGTGAAATCTACACTGTATTGAATGTGATCCACAGATAATTATAACTTGTATTTATACCATACTAAATTGTACTTGGGGTGGTAGAGACAGTTAGAAGGATTTGCCTGACAGAATATAGGACCTCAAAGGAGAAAGAAAACTGAAGGCTGAAGAACAGGATGCAATGCTGGAGTGGAGGGGATCTCCTACACTGTTGTATAGTGTTCTTATCTGTCACTATCAGACTAGGAACAGAGAATAATATAGCCACACATGACTTCTTCCTGAGGCAGAAAGAAAAAGGCAATTGGACTTATATAAGATAGTTTGTGCAATACAGAATAGAAAAGGATCATTGGTCCAAGAAAGGGAACACCTCTTGAAAACATGCTTTTATCAAAACATCACACAGCTCATGCTCTGTGATCAACACCAGGTGCTAATCTATGTTTTGATTCTTCCTTTTCTTGTGTATCTCCAGCCTGGAAAAGTCCGAGCTGGAACTGGGAAAACTTGAGCTGGAATTTTCCCTGAGCCTTCAGCAGTGTCCACATTCATCTCCAGCAGGTAAATCTGATACACAATGACTTTTGGTAACTGTTGAGGTTCTGCCTTTGTAGGAGTTCTCCCTTCTGCTCCTCAAAGACTCTCCTGGAACAGTGTTCCTCCAGCTAGAAATCAACTTCCATTTTCCAGTTTAAAGGTGAATAGAGGCAGCTACCCTCGTGATTTGGTGTCAACAACTGATTTTTAATATATGCATTGTGAGTTCAATGCTGTTCCTAGGCTGTTCTGGAATATATTCTTATTTCCTACAAATGTAGAAGCACCACAGGTGGTTTTGGTGGGGGATTTTGGTCCACCAAAAAACAGGAGGAGAAAGATGGCCGAGGCATGTGGAAAAGGAAATCTAATATTGAAGGATTTGGAGTTTAAGAGTGAAGTGATTTCAATCAGACAAAAGGAGGCTGCTCCTGGGATTCCCTGTATGAACTGACTCTTTGGAAGGATAGAGACGGTCATGGAGCAGCATGGGACCAAGCAAAGGAGGCTTGACCATGTAACACAGAAGTATTTGGAGACACAGGTACTAGGGTACAGGAAAGTGAGGGCTGGGAAGACAGTGAAAGGAAATGTGTGTGTCCATGTGGAGAATCCCTGGACACTGCCCTTACACACACCCTGTCCCACACTGATTTCTGGGCACAATCTTCTCCAGCTGCATCCTTCACTATTGTGAGAGATGCAGTCCAATAAAAGGATTTCTTGGCTTTTTTTTTTTACCATCAATCTGTGTAAAAAGTTGATGCACATGCAGCTGTATAAGGGCTTTAGAAGCTCTTGTGTTAGTAAGATGAGTGATTCATAAGACTAAGAATGCTAAACTATAGGTAAGTGTAGATTGAGAAAAAAAACTCTTTTATTATGACTGACTCAGATGACCTGACCATTGGGTTGATTTTACTGTGATAAAAGGAAATACTGCCTCTGTGTTTTGTGGCTCACAACTACTCCACATTTTTACTGCGTCTTCTCTGAAGGAAATCTTTCACTTTGTGAAGGTTCATGTAAAAATAGAAAAAGATAATATTTTTGGGGGGTTTTTGCATGAAATCACACTGCAGCAAAACCAGAGACTGAAGAAGAGCATCCAGTAATCTGTTTGGTGCAGGGTTCAGTGATACTGGGTAGAAGTGCATAGGTTGGCACCAAAATAAAACAATTCTCCTGGCTGTGGTCTTATTCCCAGACACACACCTATCACTGTATTCAATGAAATTAATGTCTGAGGATGTTAAAATCTCCTAACACTGGGATTTTGGCTTCTGGATGACTTAGGAAAAACCCTAAAATATCCTAAATATAGAAACTGCCATTCCCATTGATTAAGACTTTATCTAATTCTGGTTTGGAAAATAAATAAATTCCTTAGGCACTGTTATCACAAGGTTCCATTAAAAACCATAGCATATGTTCTGTTCACAGCTCTGGAAGGTGGCCATTGCCACCTGCACTGGATTTGAATAAATATATAAATAAACATTACATTCTTTCTCCATTCAGAGCATCAGTCACAAAACCAAAGATGAAGAAAAGTCAAGATGACAGGACACAGATGAATACTAATACATTTGAACTTTTGCTAGCAGTGGTCAAATTTGATATTAACACAATCCCCTCTGTTGTTACGCTCAGTATATTGAAAAGTTATTTTAACAGCCTAAACTCAATAACATCACCAGGCACAATCCATTTCAGAATCTGAGGAAAGTTGTCGACTTTCTTCCTACACCTCAGTCATCTTCATCATCTGCCTAGACTGAAATGGCAAAATTATTTTTACTCACTAGGGATTTCATAAATCACTAATGCTCTAACAATTATCCAGTATCACAAGATTTCTACTGGTATTTAAGGAAGTTTGAATTGATATTCATGCCACTGATGAATGAAAACACAGTTTTCAGAGACTGTTTTTAATGTAGATTTGTCAGACCACTGTCACATCCCATTGACCACAAAGAATAAGCATAATTTATACTCTTTATATTATGAATGTACTTCTTGTAAGTTGGTATTAAGGTGAGTGTCTGCTGAAAATTTAAGTTTTTAACATTAATAGTTTAATGAATTCCACACAGCTGCTCTGTTATAACAATTTAAGATCTGGTTCCTTATTTATTATTAAGATAACGATGCAATTCCTACTTTTAGGGCTTGACAGTTTTGTTGTAAAATACCATAACAGTCTGTAAATCACTGAGAATTTCCATCCGTCTTCTTCACAAGATGCTGAACAGTAGTGAAGCAAAATATATATAACACATCAATCACCACATACTCAAAGTTTCACATACTTATCATATTTTTGGTATTATGTCATTCAAAGTTTGCATAGTTCTCACATAGGGCTGTACTCTTCCAGACAGCATGAAATTTTGGACGAGTAAAATAAAATTCAAAACAAGCATGGTAGGCAAGAAAAAAATAGCAACCAGTATATTAAGACAAAATTTAAAAAACATTTATAAGTAAATAAAGAAAATATTATTAATATCACAGTATGATATTCATTATATTAATTAATATCACAGTAACGAATTCATTAGTGAAAATATGCTGTACTCAACTTTAAAACTGCAATTTACCTTGCGAAATCAAAGACTATGAGTAGCCAAGTTCAACACTATGACTATGCAATAAATCACTATAAATATTAATCCAAGTAAAGCCCAGCAGTTATTCATTCTGATAATAAGTGTTACCTGAGATGTTCACAGCTAAGAGTCAATTATGAGTTATGGTGGTGTAAAAAGATCAAATAAATCTACAAATTTTTAGTAAAGCATAATAAATTTTATTAAAAATAATCCTTGATCAGTCATAATCAAGATTAATCAGGTAATTGTACAAGCTAACATTGCAACTAAAGAATAATAATTTAACAACAAAAAACAGTTTAGAGGAAGAAGAAAGAGGTACCTCTAAGGCTTTTTTCTACATAGTTTAGGCAATATCATTACTACCATGACTTAAATTAGGAAATTTGTTTCCAAGAGAAATAAAGATAGTGAACAAGTATTTGACTGAATGGAACAATAAGCTAAAACTGTTTCTTACCATGTCATGAACTTATCAATGTCACTCTTTTAAAAAAATGGATCTTTTTACAAACAAAATCCAATAAGAATGTAAAATTGTTTACTCTATCCTAATTGCAAATGTGTAGTAAGTAGTTTAAAATTATGAATACTTAGTTCTAGACTAAAAGCACAAGCAAAAAAAACCTCAAACAAGCAAGCAAATATCCCCCTCCACAAACCAAAACAGCAAACAAATAGAAATGCAGTGATGTTAGTCAATTAAATGGTTCTAAAATCCTGGCAAACCCTGGAGGCTTGTGTGGATCAATGTAATCATTTATATTTTGTAAGTTTATTGAATGTTTTCTGTTCTTGAATGTTTAAAATATCAGATGCAAACAAATTTATAGCAGGCAAATGGGTGCAGGATCTCACTTCTCCTGCAGTGAAGAACAGAAGAGACATTTATTAAAAACATTGTATTACTGAGTTGCTGGCTAACAGGATGGGGCTAGGATTTAATCACCCATAAGGTCTACCTGATTCATATGTTCCTAACAACTAAAATTTTATATAGACAGTTATGCATCTTCTCCTCATTCTTTCTGCCTAGGATGAATGTAACAGTTTCAATATTAATATTTGATTATACATAAATGGCCTTTGCTAATTTAATCAGAACTAACAACCAGATAAATAGAAATTAATTATATGACCGGTCCACACTTCATGACTTCAAAATAAAATTAAAATTCAATGATCGATGCTACTGAGGTAAATGCAGGTGTTCAAGGGCAGTCTGTCAGATATCATATGTGCTTGTAATAATGAAAGAACAAACAGGTGCTTTGTCAAACAGGTGTACTTTCACAGTAACTTGGTGATTGGGTGATAGGTTTATTTTTATAGAGGGGAATAGTATGAAACAGGTAACAGCTCCTAACCAAGACAGAAATAAGTCTTTCATCAGTGGGTTTTTCCAGTACTCATATTTTCTGGGTCTTTAAAGGAAGTTAGCTGCTTTTGTCTTTTGCTGTCTTTGTGTTAAACCTGTTGTCATAGATCATAGAAGAACTTTAAAAGGGAGCTTTAAAGGTCATCTAGTCTAACCCTGCTGAGGAAGGACACCTTCAACTAGATCAGCTTGCTCAGCCCTGTCCAGGCTGACCTGGAATGCTTTCAGGGATATGGCATCCACCACCTCTCTGGGCAATCCATGCCAGTGCTTCACCACCCTCATTATAAAAACTTCATCCTTACATCTAATCTCAATCAACGCTCTCTTAGTCTGAAACTATTAACCCTATTGCTACAGGCCTTGCTAAAAAAGTCTGTCCCCACCCTTCTTTGAGCCCCCTTTAAGTCCTGAAAGCCCATAAGTAAGGTCTTCTTAGAGCTTTCTCCAGGCTGTGCCATCCCAACCTTCTCATGAAAATGTTCCTCTCCCTGGTCTTTCCACTCAGCCTTTTGTGACCAAGAGTGACTTTCTGGTCGTCTGTAGAGAAATCTACACTTTAAGAAGGAAATGCCTCCAGTTTTCCCCTGGATGAAATGTGCTCTCAGAGCGTGCTTTGGACATGGTGACAGACATAGCAGAGCTCAGTTCTTTCATATGAGTGTGCCCAGGGACATACAGTGATAGCTCGGTGACTGTGCAGGTTTCTTCCCTCACTTCTGCCTGCAGTACTCACCCAGAATCTCGTGGTCCCATCAGCCACACATCACCCAGGCTCCAGAGCCCCTGTGACTGGCAGTGCCACACGAGCTGTGGGATGCTCAGGGTGCCAGCTGCAGGTTCTTGGTGGCTCAGAGCAGGTCAGCAGGGGCCAGACACTGCCTGTCTCCCAGAGCATTCCTGCTGTGTCCCGCTGCACAGTGCAGTGAGCTCACGGCTCCCCGCATCTGCTGCAGTGCCTGTTCCATTAAAGGTTAGAATAGCAGCCTTACTGCATCTTTGGTATTGGGCTGAAGGGGTCTCCTGTGACTCTAACTGTGAGGTGTAAAATCTGGGCTTTAGTTTTGGTCTAGATTTCAGCTTAATCCTGACAGAAGACTGTCCCAGACTTCATGTGAAACATCAGCCACTGCAATAGGAAGAGGTTCCTTCCTATTGGTGGCGATTTTAAAGTAAGATTTTTTAGGCCCTTTTTTTTTTTTTTTTTTTTTTTTTTTTTTTATCTGAAAAGCAAATGTTATATAAAATATCTGAAGCTGCTTAGCTTTCTGGGCAATATTCCCAGTCATTTACAGCAAACAGTCCACCTCCTGGAAGGCAAAAGCCAACAAATTTCTCACCCAGTAGGGTGGTAATGCTGAGTGGCTATTTGCCATTCCTGCCCACTACCATCAAAAAAACCCACAAAGCAGGACACATAAGCTATTTAAAAAATAATTAAAACTGGTGGAAAGATGCCATTGTCAACAAAAGCTGATAATCAGAAAAACTCTCAGAGGTCTCACAGCCCTGTGGATATTTCCTAGTATAGTAAATAATTAACACCAAATTAAGTTAAGTCATACTGCATGACAAAAACAAATGTAGTAATACTTAAAGCAAAATAATATATCCATATTCCTCTTTTTCTTTACCTATTCAACATTATTTTGCAATGCTAAAAGTAAGGTATTTAGGGTAGCTAAAAAAATTATGAAATGCTTAGTCCCTCAGAAACCTAATCTCCCAAGAAGTATTCCAATTTCAGCTTTTATGTTGTAAAGGTGACTCATTTTAAGCATAAAGAGAGCCTTTGTGATTCTCTAAAAAGAATGTGAACAAACTTTGTCAGCATCATTTCCCAGTTAAAAAGGTATAATTATAGAGCCATTAATAAGCTAAGTAATAATTTTGCAGCGTTTATTTCAGCAAATCATTACTTTATGTTTTGGCCTAGCTACTGGAACTATTAAAATTTGTTTTCCAAGCTTCTCCCAACATACATGTGGTTCAGATGGAAATACTAAATCATTAAAGCCCAAAAATATAAAATTATTTATTTAGGACACATTAAAACATTAAATGTATTAAAACTTGTTAATATTAGAGCTGTTATTGCCTGACACTATTTGGAGTCAAATTAAATTTTTCATGCTTATTAATTCATTGCCTCTAATTCTTTTGGCCAGCAACAACCACAATGCACTAAACACATCATAACAAGAAGACATCCTGAACCCCTGATTGACTCAGCATGATGCACTGGGCTGTGGGCAATCACAGAAGAGAGA
This sequence comes from Muscicapa striata striata, assembly GCA_030060385.1. Classification (NCBI taxonomy): domain Eukaryota; kingdom Metazoa; phylum Chordata; class Aves; order Passeriformes; family Muscicapidae; genus Muscicapa; species Muscicapa striata. Next base: position 7,924,708 of record JAREIS010000133.1, on the reverse strand, counting down.
GCTCGGTCTATCCAGAGCCAAATGCTGAATTGTGAATAAACCTAACTCTGCATGTGCTTAACATGATGAGAGATGTCTTTTCTCTGTGAGTCATCCCCATGAGTCATTGAGTAGTGAGGCAGACTAATCAGCACTTACTTGTAAAAATGTGCTGATTTTGTCAGTGTTTTGGTAGAAAGCCTTTATTTCTGTAACACAGAGTATGCATCTTCAAATGCAACTTCAATGTAGCTGTGCAGAAGATTCCTGGCAATGGGACATCCCCCACAGCCTTTGCCTTGGGCTTGTAACATCTAAAATCAGCAATGAACAACCTGTGTTTTAATAGGTTGGCAAATATTTCCAGTAGCGCTGGGTCAACACTTCTAATCATAATGATTGTAAGACAGGTCATGTTGGGGTTGTGTTAGGGAAGCTTTCCTGTGTGACCATCCAGGAGGCACCAAGGCAGTCACACTCACAGCACCTGAGCTGGGACAGAGGCACCTTGGTGGGGGTGGCTCCAGTGACTGACAGGTCCCTGTTAATTCCCTGCACTCTCCACTCTCACACAGACAGAGCAGGTTTTTCCTTACTGGCTCAACCCTGGATTACCCAAAGCAGTACCTCAGACCTCTTGACCCTTAAAATAATTGAATCATGGGGCAACAGCAGAAATGACAGGTCTAGCTGATTGCCCCCAAGAAGTGACACTGATCAAAGCTTTTTATATCCTCCCAGTCTAAGTGTGTGAAAATCTGGGGTCTTCCAGCTGAGTCGTCTGCTCCTGCTGTGTCTCTTGAGTGCCTGGTCACCTGGCTAGGCACAGCTCCCCATGCCTTTTGTTTTGCAAAGCTTGGCACTAGCTCACAGCCTCTTGCCCTGGACTTCTGCCCTCCAGAGCTGTCTGCAGCTCACACTTAGCTGGCACATTGAGCTATTGGCACCATATGGATTCCCCAGCATTTGTAGGTTTTGGTTGCTCCTTCTTTCTTATGAAGAAGCATCAAGCTGCTTCTGAAGGCTGTAAAATACTTTAGCTCTTAGCTCTTAGAACAATATCGACAAGAGGGTTGTCCTGCTCATGACAGCTAAGATGGAGCCTTACTAGAGAGAGGAGCCTTAGATATATACAAAAAGTTCACTGAAACGGAAAATGCACCTGTCTAATTTCAAAGGCAAAATCAGCAAGTTCAGATTCACATTTTTTTCACACTAACCTTCTCTTCCACTCACTGCCACTGAGGTTCTTCCAGAATATTATAGCTCATAGAGCTGTTAAAGTCATTGACCTGTTAAAATTGATCCAGATAAGAGCCACCAAGATGATCAGGGAGCTGTCCCATATGAAGATAGGCTGGGACTTGGGGCTTTTGAGCCTGGAGAAGAGAAGACATTGGGGAAACCTTAGAGCAGCCCCCAGTATCTAAAGGGGGTCTTACAAAAAGGCTGCAAGGGCACGTATTTTTAAGGGGATGGTCTTAAACTGAAACAGGGCAAGTTAGGAGGTAATTCTTTACTATAATTGAAATAAGTTTTCCTAGAGAAGCTGTGGACTCCCCATCCTGGAGGCATTCAAGATCTGGCTGGATGGGTCTCTGAGTAACCCGGTCTAGTGGAAAGTGTCCCTACCCATGTTGGAGGGTTTTGAACTGGATGATCTTCAAGGTCCCTTCCAACACAAACCATTCTATGATTCTATGATTTTTAGGGGAGCAGTTAAGGTGAGCTCTGTTTTCTCTAACTGGTAATGGGAACAGAAAAAATGCAGCTTACCAGCTTTCGCTTTTCCTCAGAAATCTTAAAATTCATATTTCATCTCTGCGTTTCCACATTTTGTAAAGATGAATAGTCCAACATGCTACTCCTAGTCAAATCTCATAAATAAGTACAAAGTGAATGTTTCATACATTCCAATAAAAATACTGCAAGATCTTGTCATATACAGTAAGTGAAGTCTGCATATTAAAAAAAAACTGTTAGTGGAAAAGAACATTAGGAAATAATAGTTCTAAGGCAAAAAAAAAAAAAAACTAACACAACAAAGCTAGAAGATCAACATTTTATAATATGAGCAGATATGGCAGATAAAGTAATTCTGTATGTATAGACTCAAAGATTTCTATCCTGGGCTGCCTAGCACTAATAGAGAAATACAGTATTATAAATGGGAAGGTTTGTTAGAGTTCAAACTGACTTAAATGCTTTTGATATCACAAGTTGAGTTGGGCTCCAAAGCAATTTTGGCAGTTTTGAAAAACATCATCATTTGCATAAAGACTTTGAGAACTGGCTGATGATTCAGTTTTCTTTACTTCTAAGTTTATAGTTTGAGATACATAATGGGAATCTCCTAAAAACTCTGAACACATTCCTTTGAAGCCAGACCTTGTTGTAATGTTTTACCTTCACAAATGGTTACTGCCATTAAAACCACTAGTCACTGTTTTAAAACACAAACTATAAAGCTAAGTATTATCTTTCCTATATTCATTCCCAAGGAAACAAAATTATGTTTTACTATCTCAAGCCAAGAGAATTACAAACAGTTGAGAATATGGAACCAAGTTATCCTTATTCCTATTTCCTGTGAGCTTAAAATGTCCTAGAACAAGAATAATAAATGCTAAATAAAATCCCTAGAACACAGTGTAGTTTGGTTTTCAAAAATAAAAATACATTTCTTTGACAAGTTACAGAATTATAATTACTCTACAGTGCCAAAATAACACAAAATAAATAAAACTGGTTTGCAAAATAAAACAATACCTAATCTAAATAAAACTCAGTGGGTAGAACAAGAAGGCTCTGGTCTATGCATAGATTTGAGCCCTTACTTCACCTCTGTTAGGAATGACATCACTTTGCCATGGAAATCATCACTGAATGGTCAACATTAAATACTCTGCATAAAAAAAATTCCAAAGCTCTTATAAAGTATATTACCAATGCATTTACACCTAATTTTAAATTTGAAAGATTAGTTCTTGGGTTCTAGAAATTAAAAAAGACTGGATTAAGTTTGTTTAATTCCAGTTATTACTCAAACAGATATTTGCACAATTCCTTGTCAATTTGGAATTCCTTGTTTTCCAGGTGATCTTCTAAAGTACTTCAAAGTGTTAAAATTTAAGGCTGAAAATACACAGGCAGGATTAAAGAAATTGTTTAGTTTACCAGATACAACTGCCTTATATTAAAGGCTATTCCAGTCTATAATACCTTTCATAAAATGAACAATGTTCTCCTGAATGTTCAATAAGCTACATATTCCCTGGCTCTACCAGGAACACTTTTCTGATACAATTAATATTAAAACAGCTATGCACTGGCATTGCTATTGTGAAATAAATTGTGATATTTGTTCTGTTATTGGCTTTCTTTTCTTGCTTTGATCATTCTTTTCCCTTTCTAATTGATTAATTGTCTCCTTATTGCCAGAGTTTCCACAGTTAAACTCTTGGGCAAAGGAGCATATTAACTAATCAGGTCCTCAGAAGCAGATTTAAAGCACTGATTAAAAGCAACTGGACCACTTAACCTTTTACAGCTATGATTACTCAGTAACTTAGACAAGCAGCTTCCCCTCTGATTCCTGCTGAAGGTTGACAAGGATTTATTGGCTTCCTGATGGCTGATTTATCTCTATCAAGTTAGCTTATACTGGAAAACCTTTTACATTAAATTTTTCTCTTAAGCAGAAGTGGCCTATATGCATGCTCCACAAATTCCTTAATGTTTGTTACATAATCTATACAGGTATGTCACAGATTATCAGCTTCTACTACTTTGAGTGGTGGACCAATGAAACAAAACACAAATAACAATTTGTTTCTTTGATATTCTTTTTTCACATGGTCAAATGGAAGCTAATTTATTACTCCTTTATACAACAAGCGTAAAGATCATGTGGATTCCTGAAATTTGATAATTCCTAATTATAATCCTAATTATATATGTTATATATAACATGTAAAAATATAATGTATTTTGTCCCTTTTTTGGTGTTGATATATCTAAACACTACATAGAGTGCATTTGACTACATGGTCGTTTTGGTTAATTAAGTTACCAAGGAAAAATAAAATGCTTGGCATGAAGACAAGAGTTTGTAGGAGGTTAATATTTTATTCCTTCATCTTAAAAGAGTCCTTTTGAAGTCAATTATGCTTTTTGCTGTTATGTAGTTTGAATATTATTTAGATTCAACAGTTGAAAGGAAATGTCCTTTGTAATAGTAACAGTGATCTTTCTTTGTAGCTTTTACAGAAAGTGAAACTGACTGTCCTCTCCTACTAACTCTTCATCTTGAGGTGATTTTTAAGGCTCTTATGTTAGATGCAGTCCAGCAGCATCTGATTTTTTTACCACAATATTGGAAAATATTTGGTTATAAAAGCCTTTTATACATTTTACTAGCCATTTTTTAACCAAAAGAGAAATCACAGGAAATAAAATTTTCTCAGATTTTGGCTTATACCATATCTCTTCTTTTTTCAGCACCCATTTCACAGTGTCTACTGGAACTGGCCACTGAAGTCGAGCCATGAGCTCATGAACATTGACTTATAGATGCATGATTTAACTACATCAGCTCTCAAATAAATTGTCTTGATCCCTTATTCTTTACCCACTACCATCTGTCTGTCTGGTTTACATCCAAATGCATGTCAGGCATGTGGATCACTGATAGCAAATAACAGTCTGGAGGTGCAAGAAAATTGTTTCTCATGCTACCAGAGAACTGCAGGGCAGGAAGGTCAAGGCTGCATCTATGTTTAAAGCAAAGAAATCCCTGCCTGAGAAGGAAAACAGCAGTCCAGAAAGCTCCATGTGTTCTTGACTACCCTCACTTCTGCAGGGAAACAGTGTGCCAGGTATGGTTGCAATTACAAAGGGAGAGAGACCACCTACTTCACTCCTAATCTTATGATTGCTAAAAATTATTTCTTCTTATCCAGTTAAAACCTTCTCTTATGCATCACAAGCTAAGCATATCTGATTTCTGATAATTTTTCCTTTTCACTAATCTTACAGAGAATAGGAACCCATGAATGGATCACTGAACTACTGGATCAATAGATCTATAGATATGTGTATTTCTAAGTATAATGAATATTTGACATATATTGAAGTAGAAAGCTGCAAACATAAAACATAAGGATAACTTGGAAATAGAGCACACATCGATTTCATAGGATTTTCTTCATACATTCTTGCATCCCTATGTAATCATCAGACAGTTTTTTAAAAGAGAAGGATATTTTCTCTTTATTGCCAAAGAGTCTCTGTCACTCTGGCACTGTATAAGGGATCAAGATCTGCCAACCCAACATGAATGTAAAACAGAACGTGCACTCAGCAGAGCAGATTTCAAACACTGGTTTCCAGGTTTCATTAAAATGGCTGCTTTGGATTAAAAATCTGAATATATGTAAATGCATAGATTTAAATCTATCCTTGGAATTTCACTTGTAAAAAAAATAGCACCTATACTTCCCTGGAAATATATTGTGTGTTTCACAGCTGTGTAATACCCACATGTGCAATCTTCACTTGCAACTGTAAAGGATTTCAGATCAGTCCATAAGAAGCTGTTGTTTAAAAGAGTGCACTATTTATTCAATATAGGCAATATGTTTTTAGGAAAAAAAAATTTTTTTTCTATCCTGTTTCCTTGAAACCCTTACAGACTCTCTTCTAGTCAGGGACTCTATGTACAGCAATTTCAGTAGTAAAGGGAAAATGAAAAAAAAGGAATGTCTAAAATAAACCTGCTTCTACTTTGGTTACAATAAGTAGGAGCTTCCTCTCTTTTTTACCTCTTGGACAACATATAAAATATGCTGGTTATCAATTTCTGTGCACCTTGTTCCTATGGGAATTGAACTATAATAAGGATTCATCATGTAATTTTACAGCATTTTAAACATAGAGCATTTTTTTGCTGTGTATCTTACAGTAGTGTTTTGTATTTTAAGAAAACTAAGCAAGCTGGAAAAAATACTTTAATAAAAGCAAAAAGGAGTATGAAAGAGAATCTCTGAGGTAGAAATTCATTAAAAATTAGGCTCAATGATTGAACTACTCAGAAGAAGCTAATGGGTTAGGTTCTGTCTGTGCTGTTTGTACTCAAAGCTATCAGATGTAAACTATAGAATAAAATAGTAATTGGTAAGGCCTGGTTGTGAGCATAAATGAAGTAATTCACTCTTCATTAAAAAAATTTTAAATATTCCCTCAAAGCTTCCAATAAAACAGGTTTTCAAAAGAATTGTGGTTCATGCAATCATTTGAGTAAATTAGTATTTTTTGCACAAAGATGCTCTTCTTATTTTAATAGAAGCAGTTCCCACTTTCTGTTTATCCACCACTCTGTCTGAAATGATTGAAAACATTTATATCAATGCTTTTTATTTTTCAGCTCTTCAGAAAATGGGAAAAGTTAAAAGAGGTCAAAGTTCCTTTTGATATTTGGAAAAGAGTATTCTTAAAAGCATAAAAATACTTATCTTTTCAAAACGACTCTTTTAGAAATTACTTTATCAGAATTATTCAAAGTTCAAAAACAAGCCATTGCAAAATTAGTGTCATCTATCTTGTAGTTTGGATCACAGTTTAATTAATGATACATTATAGAATCATTATTGAATCATTCCCTGGCATTTTTATTCCTAAAATGATTGTTCAAGATAACAAATTGTAGTCAAAAGGCTTGACTACCTCAGCTTATGCTTAAGCTGTACAGAAATGTCTACAATTGGGACATGATTTTATATACCTTAGCCTACCCTAGTTTTCCTGCTCTTAAATTTGTTAACTTCTGCAGGCAAACACTGGCATGAAAAATGATTAGGGGACTGAGCCCACTCTATCTCTGTGGCACCTCAGAGGGAATCCAAACCCTTCTCACTATTTTACTGATGTTTTATTGCCATTTTAGCTGCCTCATAACAAAGCTTCTTCTCTGGAGAGCCCAGAACATCATTGCACCCTTCCCAAAATACAGCAGCTTCAGCTGTGGTGTGGGTCTGGCCGTGCGTTTTCCAAAAAGATGAATTTCCATGTTTAAAATACAAAATCTTTGGCAGAGATGGAGCCTTTCCTCACAGCTGGGCACTGGCCTGGTCTAGTTGCTGCAGCCACTGGGAGCCAAGACTCTTTCTCTCCAGGAAACTGGGCAGGATTTTTGTATAGAATGGTTTGGTTTGAAAGGAACGTCCCTCAAAGATCATCTAGTTCCAACTCTGCTGCCAAAGGAAGGGAGACCATGAGTTAGATCAGATTGCTCAGGGTCCCATTCAACCTGGCCTTGCACACTGCCTTGAACACTTTTAAAGAGTTTTTCAAAATACTTTGGAACAGCCTGTGTGTCTTTGTTTGTGTGTTACCCCTGCTCTCTATTTAGACAAGAGCTTGGATTCAGCCTACTGTCCCTTTTGGCCTAGACCTTTCCCAGCTGTCAGAAATCTGTCACAAAACTCCTGAAACCACTTCTCTCCTCTTAATTGGGTTACTTAAACAATGTGCTTTACCTGTTTTTCCCAACATGGCCTTTAAATCCTGTTCCTTGGATTGTGCCCCTTTATTTGTGCTACTCAGCACCAGCAGTCACCAGCTGACGGACACTTGGCCATTCCTCCTCCCTCCCCTTGTCCCTCCTCACATCTTCCCCCACCTCTGAGCTGTCACCACCTTTCCCTGAGCTGTACCTGGCAGAAGAGGAGAAAATTAATTGTGTCATTTTCACATAACATCCTTCTACCATCATAACCCTGGAAATGCTACCTCCTTGTAATTACAGTGAGTTTGCACAGGTGTAACTTCATTTATTTAAATAGCCAGACATCTGATTGACACATGCAAGTATGTGAGGAGAATGTTGGCCTACATCTTTGTCACTTTGAGTTATTTCAAATGCAAGAACATTATTTACTGCTTTCAGTTATATAAGGATAAATATAACCAGATATATACTGCTGCTGTCACTTCTCCCCCAAAATACAGAATTAATGAGCTGTGACCAGACAGTTTTGGCTTGTCAGGTTTGTTTGGTGGAGGTTTTTGGGGGTCATAGGGGCATCACTTTTTTTTTCCCCCACTAACTAAGTTTTTAATTTTTCCAAAGCTTCAGTTACAGACCTTTTCTGAAGTGATGGTATGAAACTTTTCTTTTGCTAGAAAACTCCATTTCAAATCTAACTTGTGGAGCACTGAAGGGGTTTTTCTAGTGTTTGCTGAATTTGTAACTGGATCCATTCAGCCCTGAGACTGCAAAGTTCATTTGTCCTGTAATGTATCCAAAATGCTGCTAAAGATAAAAGGAAACTCACATTATACACCAGGCTTGGAATTTATTGCTAAGTGTAGATGAAAACTTCACAGCCAAAGCGGAGAAATATTATTAGTCTAAACTTGATTTAAGGGGAGGGGAAGGGAAGGGAAGGGAAGGGAAGGGAAGGGAAGGGAAGGGAAGGGAAGGGAAGGGAAGGGAAGGGAAGGGAAGGAAGGAAGGGAAGGGAAGGGAAGGGAAGGGAAGGGAAGGGAAGGGAAGGGAAGGGAAGGAAGGGAAGGGAAGGGAAGGGAAGGGAAGGGAAGGGAAGGGAAGGAAGGAAGGGAAGGAAAGGAAGGAAGGGAAGGGGAAGGGAAGGAAGGGAAGGGAAGGGAAGGGAAGGGAAGGGAAGGGAAGGGAAGGGAAGGGAAGAGCTCTTTATATTTATTGCTTTTCTATTGTTTTTCAATTCTATACATTTCTTTTGAATTGGTAAATAAGCACTAAATTCCTCAGCATTAGACAAGTTATTATAGATTCACAGCTTACTTTTCATAAAATTATGATTTTGTTAGGATGTTTGGGGTATTTTACACAATGATGACTTATCAGAGAAACTACAAAAGATGCAATTCCTATTGTTTCTGTCACAAAAGAAAAGTTCTGTACAATCCTATTTATCGTTATGTTTCACTAGTGGTCAAGAAAAGTCACATGTGGACAGAATTGAAAAACATGTCAAAATTAGTGATATGGCTGAGTTACTGAGCCTATATGGTCATGTAAAGCTCAGCAAAGAGAACATCAAAATGTGACATTTCAGTATGAAGAATGTAAGTGAAAGTAATATCAGGATTGGCATCTTTTAAATTACTTCAGTAGATAACCTTATTTTGTCCCAGTTAGAGTCAAACAAAAATTGGAACAAATTGCATTTTTTGCATTTTTTCTTTTAAACCATAGGTTTAGGAGGTGTGAGTTTGTTATGAAAAGCATAAGCTTTCTTCAGGCTGGGTGTTTTTTAAATGGAATATTTTTTCCCTTCACTGTTTTAGTAAATTTTATGGTAATAAATATTGTTGAAAAGATAGTATTTTTTTAGCTTCAGAAAAACCCATTATCAGTTTTATTCTTCTTAAATTTAATAATATAAAATATATAAGAATTTCTGATTTTTTTCCATTCTTCTAAGAAAAAAAATCATAGAAACTTTGTTGCCATTTTATGAATTAGTGAACTAATCCTCAGCTAATTTTCACAATGTTATATGGTTATTCTATGCAAATGAAAATATTTTCTTCCAAATTTAGTGAATGGAATCTCTGAAATTGAAATTAAATGAAAGTTCTTCACAGTGTGTATCTGGATTTTTAGTTCTTTAGTGATCCATAAAAAGGTGTTCTGCACTTGTTTTTTATTTTGACACTTGAATGTGGAAAACAATAAGTTAGGCTCGTGTTTTATCAAACTTTTTTCTTGCTATACTGGATTCTGTAATGATGGTGATGGATGATGGATATTGTGTCAACTAGTTCTTTATGATATTTTAATGCCATCCCCATAAATCTAAATTTCTGATTATTTTTGGAGATTTAATCTCCATAATTAGCATAACCTCTTTTTTTTTGTTTGTTTGTTTGTTTTTTGGGTTTTTGTTTTTTTTTCTTTTTAGTCTGAGGAAGAATACTCTATAGTTTCTCAGCATTAAGGACATTTTCTCATATACTTGTGATCTAGTGGTTTGATACATGAATGAGCTCTAGATCTCAATGAAAAATACTTAAGTTTCTTGCTTTACTAGTGTGCATTAGCTGCCCTTCTTCTGTTTGTTTAGTCTATGTATCTTACAAAAGAAAAATCTTATTTTTGCAGCAAAAGTTAAAGTTTCACAGCCACACCTAAATGCTTTGACTTCTCTAGCTCTGTCCATAAAGGTGGGAAAGATATACAGAAATTTTCTAGTTTATTTCACTGAGAAGAGCTACTCAGCTCAAATACTTAAAAATAAATCACAGTCTAAAGCATTTGTTTGTAAAGATGTGATACCTAATTAATTTCTGAGTAAACTGCATCTCCAGGATTACTATCAGAAACATGACAAATAAACTGCTATACTAGACACATACAAAATGCTACAAAACATTTCATTCCCTCTATTCTTGACTACTGATTAGTTATCACATGCACAGAAAGAGCCAGAAAACTTTAGCAGCTGAACTGGGGTACTGTGCTGTGTGTATTTTAACAAATTGTTTTGCATATTAAAATTGAATTGATTCCACAGTTTCTTTTCAACACTTTTAAAATTCATTAGAAACAATTAATCTGGTACTATAAAGTTCTCTGGATTTTTGACAGGAAGATGTTAGGTTTTATTGTCTCTGTAAATACCTGTTGCTTGTACTGAACTAAATAAAACCATGAATGGATTACTGAACAGAGGTACCTGAGACAGGAAGAAGTGACAGATACAAAGATCTTTCACTCCTTCCACATACAGATTTCTCCTGTCTCAGAAGTTCTCATCCTTTTGCATCAGGGAGAAAAATTTAAAAGCGTGTGCTACTGAGCAAGTTATGTGAACTAATTTCTGAGAGATTTCAGGGGTAGATACACCACAGTCTCCCTGGACAATTTCTTCCAGGACTGTCACTTTCACTGGAGATTCTTCCTTGTGTCCACCTGCAATTTCTCCTTCTGCAGCTTGTGAGCAGCACTTTGTCCTTTCACCATGCACCATTTACTGCATCCACCCCTAAGTAATGAAACACAGGAGACAGATCCTCTCTTGGTGCTCTCTTTGGAAGGAAAAGCCCAACACATCCATCCTCCCCTAACACAAACCCTGTGTTAGACCCCTAGCCATCCCCTACTGATCTCTCACCAGTTTGTACATCTTTTTAATTTCTAATGAGGGTCCAAAATTGGTGTGCTCTCCCATTTGGTGTCATCCAAAGACTTGACCTGCTTGAGTTTCATTTCATCATTTAGATAAAGAGAAATTGGTTGGCTTTTAGAGGGTTAAAAAAATCAATAGTTAAAAAAGCACCTAACAGACTGAAGAATCTAATGTCAAAGACTCAGAGTGGCTCCAGGAAGAAAGGCAATCTAGTTGAAATTTTAGCACACAGGAGAGGGAACTAAATTCAAGGCTCCTTCTTTTGAGAAGGGCAACAAAAAGCACCCCCAAAATCGAGCTGGGTTTATTTTTCCTCTCTCCATTTTTTGCTTGTTTTTTATTACATCTGTACAGAAATGTGTAAGTTTAAAAGTTTTTATTGCTATTTTACTTTAGTTACAACTTTTTTTAGTAATATTTTCTTGGACTAATTGAGAATTCCATCTGCCTTAGAATGAAACTAAAAGTTTCTTTTCTAGAGAAATTAATTCCTGAATAGGAATAGGTCATTGTTGCAGAATCTAGAAAGTGCTGTTTGCTGGTGCTGGTGTCTCATGTCTGATGAGCCACAAAATATTTTCCAGCTTCTAAGACCCACTGCTCATCCAAGAAGCAAAATTTGTTTTGCAAATTCGAAGATCGCTTTCATTTTAATATCAATAGTTATACCATAAGCTTATTACATAATTTATCTTTAAAATTTTTTGAGGTTTTTAACTTTTTCCTTTTTATCATCAACCAGTTATAAAATACAATACCTTCTGCACCTTCCATTTCACAAGAAAACTGCTTTTTGCATCCAAAAAATTAGCAGTAGATAAGTTTTATGCATCAAAAAAACTACATAAGACAACTCATTCAAATATCGGGAGTTTTTTTGTCTCAATGTTTTCTAGTCTGCTGTTGTTACAAGAACCTTTCTGAATCTATTACATGATTTTTTAAGCATTAAAAATATGGAGAACAGAATTCTTGTTATTGTTGTTATCATTCTTTTGAAATACTTTAATTGGAATATTTTCTTATATAACTCATGCAATATATCGTCTTAAAGAAGGACCTGAAAAGGAAACAAGACTGGATTTTATTCTTTAAATTTTGGTTTGTTTATTTTTTTCCTTCTATATCAAGAAGTAATTTTTTTTTTTTTTTTTTTGTGATTAGCTGTACAAATCCATTGACTGTGAGGTCATGAGGATGTCCATGAAAAAATTCCAACAGAATGATTAAGTACTATATTGAGCTTCTCTTAGTCTTTCATTATTTTGACCATGCTTTTTTTAACTGGGGTAAATGATAGGATAGAATTTCAAAATAGATTTTGCGCCTTGTAGCAGAAGAAAACACAAAAGTTCACTTCTTACCAGGAAAAAAATAGTATTAATTTGAAGGATAATGAAAAAGATCTCTACATACTTTTGGCATTCATTTTAATAGGAAGTGTCTTCTCTCTGGAAAAACTTTGAATCAAGACATCAAAATCTAATTTTTTTTTCTCAGTAGTTCATTTTTAATCAAGTCTAGTTTAGATTTAGAAGATTTATTAGCTTTACTCAGTTTAGAAATAATTAAATCATAGCCCTCTATTATTACCTCTGAGTCAAAAATGTTCCCTTCTGTCTCCATTAGGCTTGTACCCAATTGCTCACATCTTTCCTCACTGGCAGTAATTGTTTCATGCAGAGAGTCCAGCTGTTAGACCATAATACCATGGTCCCAATCTATCATATTCAATGAGTTCTGAAAAGATAAATCATTTTTGAAGCCTACAAGGAGGAGATATCATAAGATAACTTTGTATATACAGGACAAGATGCTTTTACTGATAGAAGTGTTGTTTTTTCCTGTTTGCAGCAATTCCCAAAACAAGTTCTATGAAAATTTTAAAAGAGAAAAAAACCCCAGCAACCAAGGTCTTGTTTCAGTTTGTGAAAATGCTGGGGGTTATGTTGCATTTATGGAAATAGACATTCTCCTGAATTTTATTTGCACGAAAATGTCTCTTACTACAGAAGGTAAGTATTTTTGGGAATTGCTGAGACCAGTCAGGTATGTAGTGACTTCCTTTATGATTGTGGATTAAAAATCTGCAATGATGACAGATTTAAAGCTTTTTATCTCAAATTTGACATGCTTTGAAAATTCCTATACTTGACCTTTTCTTATATTAAAAAATACTAAAACTTATTTGCAGTTAATATTGGGATTTTTGTTTCCTAAAATAAAGAGTTTGGTGCTAATGTTGCAATTGAAAAATCCAAAGTGAATGGTCAAATTCTGATCTTGGGTAATGTGGCTTCTAAAAATATTGATTGAAAATATTTATATTCTTGAAACCTTATGTGCATACAAGCTATAGTTATTACCATTATTATTAAATGAGTTTAAACAGTAGTAGATTTTAACTGTGATGATATATCACAAGCCTATTAAAAAGTCATGTTTTAACCTTTATAGAACTAGGAGCCGACATTATGCTCACTTAATATTCTTCACTCACACTTGCTGAAGACCCAAGGCAGCTTGTCATCTGAGGTGTATTCAGTGTCATGACAGAGACTATAGGGATATTTTGACACATGTCATGTCAGGGTAATAGCTATATTACCCAGGCAGCATAAGGAGATTATTATGACATTCCATGGTACTGCAAACCTGTCACCATCTGGAAGAGAACCAGAATTTTTTCAGGAGAGTTGGTTTTCCTTTTTGTAAGTACAAATATCTTACAAGGAGGTAACGTGTATAACCCAGTCTAGGTTTATCTATTCTTCAAGTATAGAATTGGAGCCTTGCACCAATGGTACTATTCTTCAGAAAGAGCAAGAAAGCTGGTTGGATGATTTTCCTATATTTATTGAGAGGTGTGAATTTACTAAACTCCAAGATCTTACATATTTAGATGGAATTTCATATGCATAACATTTATAGCCCAGTTTGAAGCAGACAAAAAGATCCCCAAAAACCAAGACCGAAGAATGCTCACTTATTCAGATTATTAGTGCTCTGTGACCATTTAGATGTGTTTACTCTTAACCTGACAAAATTACTATTTCCTTAAAAGCAAATTAAACAGGGGCAAGACACTGACTGCCCCAAGAGCTTCTGCTGAGTCTTCAGGGCTGTTACACAGCAAGATCCAGAGTTTCATTTTGTCTCAAGCTGGAGCCATCTCTTGGCAAGTTCAGACAAGGGACCACACCAACCAGTCTGCCTTTTGGGCAGCTCTGAGGACACAGAGCTGTGGCACAGCTGGTTTCAGAAGCAGAAACATCTCCCTGACATTTGCATTTACTAATAGCTGATGTTTCTGCAGAGCACTGCTGTCTTCTGCCATGGGTTGTGTGAGTCCAAGGGAAGTAAGACAACATAGCTTATTTAAGTTGCTTCTTGCTGTGCAGGTACCCTGCTGTGTTCACCCCATGCTGTAGCCTTCCTGATGTCTTCTAAAACCATAAAACTCTGAGACACAAAGGCAGACATCAAGAGCATATGTGAGATTGCACTAAGCCATTTACATTAGAGAGAGGGGTCACTACCATGAAAATGGTAGGGAGAAGTACTCATATAAAGAAGCTTCATTTGAGCTATTTATGCTCTTTAGCTCAGATCACTGACACAATATTTTCTTCTCCAAGGATTAATGGATGCTGTGATAGGCCTTTTCACAGAAAGTGCTGGTATCTCCCAAATATAATCTAAAAGATAAAAAACATGATTTTATGATCTCTAGTTACACTCTGACTAAAACATCTCTATCATATATATTTTAGAAAACTAAAGGGAGAAAATGAGGTTCTCAGTCTTAACATCTCTGTATATGTCCATATCTGGGGAATTTGTTTGGAAAAATGCCATTTTCTGTATGAATACTATCTCATTTTCCTTTGCAGACACAATTAACCAGAGGAAGAAAGGAGAAGCAGTTGAATGCATTTCCATACTATGTGATACAGACAGAAGACAGCTGAGCACCATACACTGAGGTGGCAATCACCCTTTCATCCATCTTAGTTTCAAAAAAAACTTATCATTTCCAAATGTGACTTATGGAGTCCTTATAAAAGTTCCTTGGAGAAAAGGCCTCTTCTCCTGCATTATTGCATTTGTATGCAGTGATAATTACTGAAGTGACAGAATGGAGTAGAGATGGATTGCAGTGTGGGCAGGCTGGAGAGTGTCTCTAAGGTATTATCAAGCATGTGGTATGAAAGATGGATTCCATAGGCCAGAATTAGCTGAACTTCTTATTTGGGGTATTTTGTCACTTGACTGTCATTTCAGATATTAAAACCAAGTAGTTGATGATTTTATTTTTTTTTTAGGAAAGAAAAAACCCAACAATCTTGTTTCTACGCTTTCCCTGATTATATAGAAATATAAGATACCCCAAACTAAGTTATTTATATAATAAATAATTTTAGCAAACACAGTCTTCTGCCCAACTACTGTTCCCTATAATGCTTTGAAAACCCTATTTCTTTAAAGAATGGAAATTTTTTGCATTTGAGATTGTTACCAGTAAGTGCATTCATTAGTTGAACTTTAGAACAATTTTTTTAGGGTCAAACAGATTTACACTTCGTCTTGCAAGTTGTGTGTAACACACAAGGTACATGCAAATCTGCCAAAAAACAAATCATTTCATGTGCTCAGTAATAAAGATTTACTAGCAATCAACTCAAATGCAAACTATCAAGCTACTCACAAGTGGTATTCCACTTGAATGGGGAGGAAACTCTGGCTGTAGTGCCAACATAGCAGCAAAGAAATAAGAAAACAATATAAATTGCTGAACCACAGCCAGAATTACTAAAAGCAAATTGATTTTTAAAAATGCTGAAAATAAATCTTAATAGCTATATATGCCACTGAATTTAGCAAATTTCTCCAATAGAATAAATTGATAGATCTAGTCTACTTCACTGCCAGATGTTACTGAAATTATTTTGGGATCTATAAGCAAGAGTGGTGTGTGCATAATCACATGTTGTCACAAATTTGGCAGCTCCTCTCATCTTTGCTTCATTGCTTTGCATGGTTCCAATTTGTCATTTAGTGTCACAAACCCTCAAGCACAAGCGATTAGAGTGCTTCAGCTAACATGCTGCTACAATGCTTCAAATGAGGAGCAGAAACTCACTTTCTAAATGTAGTCCTTAGAGACAGACAAGGAAGATTACTCATAAATGCCTAACAGAGTTGATTAACAGGTATGTTTCCAAGACTCATCTCTTTAAATTACACCCGAAAAGTGCAAAAAGGATCACATCTTTATCAATTAAGCTAATCCACCTATTAAAATTTTCACTTGAAATTAGTACAAACCCATCTAAGGATGATTATTGTAGATTTCTTTCATTCTACCTTCTTTATAACATGTAATTAAAGTCTTTTACATCTCTGATTAGTTTTGAACCCATTAATTACAGGGCACAACACTGAAACTGTCTCTGCAAATGAGTACCTAGGCAGGCATTTCTCTTTTAAAACCCAAGCTAAAGTGGAAAAGTTAAAAGAAGTGTTTGGTTTGGTTGTTTTATTTTCTTTGGGGACACTGTTAAAACAAAAGAAAAAGACTTAAATGCTCTTCTTTTTAAGACATATTAAAGTGTTTTAGAATGCAGTTTGTAAGATCCATAAGGATCTTTTTTTTTAGCAAACAATACCATGACTGATTTCAGGATAATCCCTTGTTTGTGATTTTAAAATTGATATAGTGTATAGTCAAAGCAAACAGAATTCAGTCACATTAGTCTACAAACACATTTAAATAGAGTTTGTGTCTTGGTCTGCAGGAAGGGCTACAGATCACTGCAGTTCTATAGAGTTTCAGCAGATGGTGAATTGTTTTATTTCCCTTTTTTTGGTTCCACTTGTGGTAATGCTGCTACAAATTGTACACAAAGCTATGCTAAATTTATTGTGATTATGCCACACACTCTCTTATTTTCTGTATCATTTTATTTTGTTCTTCTCTCTTATAGTTAAACTAAACTCATTGACAGTCACAATAAGCTTTTGCTCCTCCATTATTTTTTCCACCTAAAAGTACTTGTAAAAAATAATAATTGCTTGCTTCTCATAACTAGAAGGAAGCTAGACTTAGATGCCATACATGGCACCTTTACATAAAAATAAAGTATTATCAGACTTGCTCGTTCAGCCATGCTGAATTTACTCATCCACTGCCATTTCCCTTACAGCTGTGTATTTCTGGTAATTTTGAAATATCAGATATAGTGACACTGATCTTCATCCTAAATTCACTCATATTAATCATGATTTTCAACAGTTGTTTTAATTTGCTGTGTTATACATAAATGTTACTCCTTTTTTTTTTTTTTTTTTGCATAGCATCTATATTTAAAAAATGCTTATGATTTAGTTACAAAATAATACACTATTGAAAAAACAATTAAACTACAATTAAGCAAAAAGAAAATTACTATATTCCAAACTTCATTTGTGTTTAAGGCAGATAAACAGATGCATAAATGTATTAATCATAAAAATAATTGTTTGATTCTATCAGACCTTTAAAAATCAGTGATGATCATATTTTTTCCCCTTATTTTTTGCTGTTTGCTCAGCTGAGCAAAATTTTATACTTACCTGAGCTCTACTGAAATTTGCAGAAATCACTACAGTTTTACAGTGGCAAACTTTGAAAGGAAAACTATATTAGGAAGGGGATAATGTATTTTAAATGAATTCTGATATACTGTGGTTATATATGCTTATACATATACACATATATGTAGACATGGAAGTGGATATTCTAATTCTGAGATCAAAATAAATACTAGATATAAATAGGAAAAAAATAAAGCATGCAAGCTGTATGAAGAGCTTACATGTTAGAAGAACAGATTAATTTTTCAACCTCTTGTTCAAAAGTTAGAGTTAGGATATCGTGGTATAGTAAATAACATCTTTTTAATGCAAAAGATCTGCAGTGCTTTGAAGAGAGCTAGAATACTGTGTCTAATCTATCTTAAAGAAAAATGGTGTAATTCAACAATGAAATTACAATTTGTGCATACAAGGAATAACACAGAATTAAATAGGCAAATAATTAGCATATTAAAACTCAGAGGAAAATTAATGGACTCATTTTGGAGAACTTTAGAGGCCACTCACTCATTACAAGCACATCAGCTCTCTGATTTTTTCTAAGAAGGTGCAGGAGAAATGTGTGCTATGGAATAAAGTCAGGCAGAAGAAAAATCATAAACTGTAAGGCAATAGAAAAGAAATAGAAATTTTATATAGAATATAGTGCAATAAATATTTCTTGCACTATACTGCTATAAACAAATTGGTACATTTGGATAAAAGACCGGAGTTTCTTCTGTTCATCACTCTAGGAAATTAAGATCTCAAATCTGCAGGTGTGCAGTCATAGCTAGAGGGGAGTAACAGCTAAGAATCTGCCAAGAATGCTAAATGGCATGTGAAAACAATCCTGTTTGCTCTGCCACTGTGAGGATCTGTAATTTCCACCTACATTATTTAAAGGGACAGAGGTTCCCTTTACTGTCACATATATGTGACATCATGAAGGATATATCTTAAGGGATGTTTATCCACATTTTTTACTTTTCCTGACCAAATAGCTTTGGGTTGCTTTCATCTACTCCTCCTAAAAAAGAGAGCTTCTGCCACCTCTCATCATCTCCTCACAAGAGCATTTTTAATAAATAAAAGAAAGTTATCCTTCCCACCTGCACAGCAGTGGTAAGAGACAGCTTGGAAGCTGAGTCCAGCTCTGGGATTCCTGCTCCAAGGGAGAGATGGACATGTGGGAGCAAGTCCAGCAAAGGGCCTCAAAGATGCTGAAGGGACTCAAACATCTCTCATATGAAGAAAAGCTGAGACAGTTGGGACTGTTCAGGCTGAAGAAAAGAAGATTTAGGAGCAACCTTATCAGTATATAAGAATTCCTGACTGGGGTACTTTTCGGTGGAACCCATACCTACTCTCATTAAACATCACTCAGAGACTTATACTTGCAGTGAAAAAAATAATGCTGCTTTAGAAGACAATAATGTTATTCAAAGCACTAATATTATAGGTTTTATATTACATCTCAATTCACCCATTCTCTATTCTTTAATCTTTACCTGTTTGCCTACTTACCTTACACCACAAAATACTCAAGCAGCAAATTACTCTTCCTGAGTAATTATTACCAAACAGACAGAAAATAGTACTAAATAATGGAGAGTTGTAGAAGAGAAAATAGAATTCAGATCTGTATTGAGTCAGCAGAAGTTTGTGGTAATGTTGGAATTTGGTTTATCTCCTACTGAAAGGAAGTTTTTGGATTTTAGTCTTTACTACAGCACTGTGTTTATATGAAATTTAAAGTTGTGTTCTATGAACAAACTGATAGGTAAAAAAATGAGAAATAAAGATAAGAAGTCCTTTCACATCTATGAAATTACATTAATTTTTCATTTGTGAAAATGAGATCCAAGCTTACATCTTAAGGAGTGACTTCAAGATTGTAAGGAATTTCACAGAATTATTGATGGGAGTTCAATTTCAGTCTTAGCAATATTGTTCCCACTGAACACAGAAGCACTTTCGTATAAATGTTTTGCAATATATTGCACCTATAAGAATAGAGATGTTAAAAAATTAACAAATTTAAGGGACTTTTTATTTTGATGTATTTTTCTTGTGTGACCTCTGACTGAATTCACTTCACAGGTTAAGTATAGACATCTGATAAAATCAAATTACAGCTGTTTTCCGTGGTAGCAAATGGTCTGTTTTAGAAGTCTACTTGAACTAGTATTACCACAGAAGTTTAAAAGTGTTGACCCCTTTATAAACAAGTGTTGACTGTAAAGGACATGTACAATTAGCTGAGAAACAAACCACTGCTGCACACTATAAATCTACTTTGGGTAACATGAATTTCCTACGTTTTAGCAGAAAAAAATATTTTATTTTTCCCTGGAATTTATTTAATCCAATTTCTACCTTCTCTAAATCCTAAAGCTGGTGAGATCATATTTTTAAGTCTGTATTATATCAAGCCAGATTCTAGCTTAGCTGTGTATTTGCATAACCATGACATAAGCTCCAGCATCCTCAGTTGTATTCTGCAACTTCAGAGCTTTAATACACTGTTTATTCATATTTGACATTATACTCACTAGAAAATGCTTGAAATCACATGCTGTATTGATGTCTCAATAAGCCTGAATAATTTTTTCCATAGTTGCTCTAGAAGTCTCCAGATGTCTGGTGCACTTATAAGCTGCCCTGAACACTTAAGGCAGGTTTTATCTGATCCTATAGGTCAGTTGTCTGCAGTCAGTTTATAAAATGTGTGGGTAGGGCACAGATGATCTTGTTCAAAAATCAGATTAATTCTAATCTATATGTGCTTATTTCTCTGCCCTCACTACAAAAGAGGTTTGGGTAATTACTACTGAAATACTCGCTTCTAGAGGAGTATCAAAAGACAGGAATCCTACTCAAAGTATTTGGCCTAATCTTTAAACAAAATCAATGCTCCTCCTCTTTAATTACTTCATTTGTGCTCACTATTCAGGCAATCATTATTGATGTCAAATATATGTGCTACACCAGCACTTATGGACTTACTGTGAGCCTTGAATGGATATAAAGCTGCTAACCTGCATCTCAGAACAATTTACACTACTCGTGACATTTCAAACTTTAGCTGAAGGGAGTATCTTCTTTTGATTGCAAACTCATTCTAAATTTCACAGCAATATCACAAAATTCACGTTAGCAGTACAATGACATTGTACACCTCATTGTATCACATTGAGAGATTGCTGTGGACAATGCTATTGTTTACAGCACTAAATGAACTTTCAACCAAATCCTAAGGTAACACTCCTGCCCCAGTGGTACAATGTATATGATATACCCTATACTGGACTCCTCCTGCCTCCCCCAGATATTCCCATGGACATCTCTAATTTTTTCAGACAAAACTGTAAGTGACAGGGTATTATCATCGTTTAAATGCAGGGATGGGACCACCATCGTGCTAAAAACAATTTATTACTCAGATAAACATCAGCCTCAAAGGCTGTGAGATATTAGAAGAACAAAAAGCCAGCCATGACTTAAAGTAGCCACAAGTTTCTTTGTTACAAGGCAATATATAACATTCTAATCAAATGGGAAGTTGATACAAAGTTTATTGTTTTTCTAACCTATCACCTTTAATTAATTCTGCTGCACTGTGTATACTTTTATCCAGTGAGCTACTATCACACGTACACACATGGGCTTCTATTATAACATCTAAACTCTGAGCTTATTCTATACAAACACATTACTACACTATAAAATCCTTTACCATCTTACTTAATAAATTTCCTTACTTATTTAAGGCATATTCTTACTTAAGACTATAGAAACTTAACTTTATAATTTTTCTGCTTAATATCTGTGTACTTTTATTTTTACATGAATCCAAGCTTCTTCCAAGGCTGCAAATCAAACCCTTCAGTATCTGTGGAAGTTTCTGTCTTTCCATTTCCTACAACAGGGTGATGTCAGTAAAATAGAAAGATCTTTGGGTAGATCTTTCTAAAGCATTGATTTCTATGTTTATTTCATCTTCATCTCCATCATCAAAATTACAATGGTAGCCTGAGTGTGACATCTGACAATATCATGACAGGCTGCCTCTCACCTGAAGTTATCTGAGGCTGAAAAGAAATAAAAGGACCATATACCTTGAATTACACTCTCATTAATTCTGTCATCTGTGCTCCAAGTTTTGCTTTCCTAATAATTCAGGCAACTCAGTCAATTAACATTTAGGTCAGTGTTTACTTCAGACCGCTGTTTCTCTGGAGCAAAATTAAAGTTGTCAGCTATTTTTATCAATCCATCTTTGTGTCTCCCTCTGAAGATATTAATATAATTAAACCATGACTAGAAGTAGCCTATGGCCTTTGAGAGTGTACAATATTAATTGGAAGAGATGGTCTATGATTTGATTCCTGGGTTACTAACACAAAAGGTGTTTCTTTTCATATTTTGCTCTAATTTTTTTTCCTTATGTTCTGTTGGTTTGTTTTTTCTTTTGTTTTTGTTATTTTGTTGGTTTTTAGGGCTTTTTCTGTTTAGTTGGTTCAATTTGGTTTTTGAAGGGGGGGAGGTGGCAGTGGTTCCTTCTTTTTTTTTTTCACCTTAACTCTAGGACACAGAGGAGCCATTTTAATAGTTACTGGTTGAAATTCTTTCAGTCTCTGCTGTTTAGAATGGTAGCTGATGGATTTTTCTGTATGGTGCTGAATGATTTTGAATTGTAGTGTTCTCTGCAATTTTCTCCCAATTAACATCAGAAAATGAGAAAAAGATTAAGCTTATTTTTTGAAAGAAAAATACATGGAAAACAAGCAATTAATTTTGCAATACGTGTTGGTAAAGGAACTGATAAACCTGAGGATGTGGAAGGTAAATGTCACTGACATAAGCAGTACCTTAATAAAATGAATTTTTGATGCTTTAAAATAGTTAAAGTTGTCTTTTTACATTTTTGTTCCCCTTTCTGTTCATTATCATAAGAAGGACGTATCAGTTATAACCCTTCTAAGAAAAGTAGACAGAGGATCATCAATTTAAAAACAAAACCAAGAAACAATAAAGACAAGGCAAAAACAACTGATGTTTTCACTTGTTTAGGAAAATTATTTCGATTTCTATGTACTATATTTTATGATATTTTTTAAACTAATAGCTAATAAAAATGGGCTGACTATTTGTGAATTTCAGTGGTGAGTTTTTACTGAGTTGCATAATTATTTTATTAATTTAATTACCAAGTTTTGTATACAATTTGAGGGAAGCATTATTTCATTATCATGCAAAGAAAACCAAACAAACCCACAAACATAGCTAAAGTCTGCAGTGCACTCACATCAATGAGTACTAATTGATTTTAGAGCTTTAATTCTAGATGGTATTGTAAGATTTGGGAATCTGAAAAACAGCAATAAATCTTGCCCAGCCAACCCTTAAGGACTCATGTCTTACATGAGGTTAGCATCTTCCATCAAGTCTTTCAATAATGAAAGCAACTGAAGAGGGGGGTATTAGAATAGAATAGCAACTGAATAGAATAGCAACAGAAGCAAGTCCCAGCACTGATGAAAGATCCACAGCCTCCATGAAGGTAGTCTCTGCCTAGTCCCAAATGTAATCTGTAGCTGTCAGAACAAACATAACTTAGATTTATCAGCTCCAGTTGGCTCATGGGCCAAACCCAGTGCCAATATCCACACCATCACATTAGGCCTCAACTTAATCCTGACTGGTTTATGTATCTGTTTCTACTCAGATTTAAGACAGATTTGGTTGTTTTTAGGGTTTTTTTTTTATTTTATTTCATTTTCTCAGAAAGACACAACCCTTCTAATACTGCATTTGTTCCTCTTGGTTTCTGTTTGATTTAATCCTATTTCTGATCTCAGTCACAACAATGGCCTGATAGGCCATAAAATATCAGAACTATCATAACCTGCCAGTCTTTCCAGTCTCAGCTCAAATATGTACTCTAAACTCTAAATCATCTTCCCCAGCTGAAAAATCTTTTTAGTCTTTACCACGGGGTCACCATCAAACAAAGCTCTTCCTTGATCCTTTCTCTAATTCTCTTTTGTATGTCTCCCTTTCCTATCATGAATTGATTAGCTTCTAATGACCCCAGACATAAATGGCACTTAGCACTCTTTAAGTCAATTTTATCATGTTTTCTAGTAGAATCTAGACCATTAAAACTTTATGACTAAAATCAAATCCTAATCTTTAAAATCTGTAGTTCTGCAATCTCAATCCAGTGGCTCCTAGTTCTGAAGCCAACCTTCTTCAAAAAGCTTTTTTTCTGAGTCATGCAAAAGCAGTGGAACTGTCTTACATCAGCCTGAAGTGATTAACATAATTATCAAGTGTGCATCAGCCTTTTGATTATCTATAGATGCTTTTCTGCTCAGTGCTCAACAATGTGACTGCTCTGAATCCCACTAAGACGTCTAAAGCATCCTCTGCACAGGGATCAAATGACCCCTTCTCCTGGATGTCACCTATTTGGGTGCATGAACCCCTTACTGGGACTGACCTACAGTGATAAAATGAGGTAATGACTTACAAAGCATATATTTTAATTGTGAAGTATCCTCACATCTTCATGCAAAACTATTAATGAGGAATAGAAGAAAATACCATTACATTTGGAGTTTACAGCTTATTTCTTGAAGCTGGTTTAGGCTTCAATCAAGTCAGATAGGTTCTTGGAGGTATTTATGTGAAATTGCATTAAGAATAAAAATGTAGTGATTTCATATGATTACTGAGAATCTTTCCTTCTCTCCTAACAGAATTTTTTTAATGCTTATTATGAGAAAATTAATTCTTTTCCTCACCATTTTATATTGGCTAGAACTTTTCTGTAAAATCTTTAATGGCCACTCCTTTACTGTTTCTGACAGCATGAATGAAACAGCAAATAGATTGTTAATCTAATTGAAATGTCATGGAAGCGCCACTAGTTTCACTTTAGTCATAGGTTATTAGGTTCAAAGATATGACTCTGAAAGTACTGTAATATGATTTTTCTCAAATTGTTCTGTAGAGTAAGCTATGGCCTAAATGTGACAATACTGATGTTCTTTTCATGTGGTCTTCCTTCCATATTCATATCATACATAATTAATTACCAGCTCCATAAAAGTCATTCTTAGTCCTTTGATCAACACATTCATTTGTGGATAGTGACACCAAGACTTTCTTGCCAGAGCAGTATTGCCTGTTTATATATGGCTGATGAAGAGTGCCCATGAAGAATAATTGCTTTCTCACATGCTTTTACTGTAGGATTTTTTTCCCTGATTTTTCCATACTGTGAGAATTTTTCCCTCACTAATAAAGCTCATACAGCTTAAGGAAGAAATTGATCACGAGATGTGATTTTTATACTTCAGAAACTGAGAAAGAGCAGCATTAAAAAAACTCCCTGCAATTATTTGAAGGAAAAAAAAAATGGGAGGAAAGTGCTGTTTCTTCCATCAGAAATTCTGTCCAGATGAAAAATTCATCAATTAAGAAAATACTTGGGGAATCATGAAAATGCATATTTGTCCTAAAATGCTAGGGAATGTTCTACAGGGAAAATGCCACTGAGGTGCCTATCCTTAGTTTGTCAATTAGTCCCCTCCTATTGCTCATATAAAGAGATAAATAGCCCCAGAAAACAGTTTACCCCTCTACCTTAAATATTTATATTAGTCTAAGGTAAAACCCAATTACGACATGCCACTTGCCATCTGTATTCATTGACTCAAGGGCCTTAAATTCTCAGCTGTTCACTTTGTCTGTTACAAAGTTTGAGACAGAAAATTCAGACAAAATTAATCCTGTCAATTTAAGGTTGCGTGCACTGATAGCAGCCAGTAACCAAGAAATATACTTCTGCTGAATCATTCTTGGCAGATACAAAAGATACAATTAAAATCTCTGCAGTCAAATAAATGTGCTGAGCTTTGCATAGAGTTGCATTAAAAACTTTTAGGGCTGAAGAAATGAAAGCATCAAAAGCAGAGAGAATTTATATAAAATAAAACCTATGAGTATTCATTGAGGAAGAAAAAACCCCAAAACCCAAAAAAATATATCTCAGGAAAAACATCTGATGAATTTGAATTCAAATTCAAAATTTTAAAATATTTAGTTGTGCTATCTTTAAACTCTGATTGATCTCCAGCTATCTAAAAATCTAAAGCTTCCTATGCTTTTCAATGCACTGAGTGGATTTTCAGCCTCCAAAAGAATTAATATTTGATCCGAGTTACTAGGAAGAGAATAAATTCTGATAGGGAGGCAACTTTTGATAAGGCACTCAGTTATTCATTCTGAATTATGATTGAGTAAAGCAGCTGAAAGAGAGACTGTGGTATTAAATGATTCAAGAAAGTTATTTTACTACACAAATACAAGGGATAATGTGTGCCAAATGAAAGTGGAAGAGGCTCTTTCAGAGAATGTGAGTAGTTGTTTGGTTTATTTAATTGAGGAAGTTAATTTGGAAGACCCAAACCTACCACTGAAGGCAGTATATAGTAAGAATTTTGAAAAATTCAGTAAGGAGTGGGAATCTTTCTAGCCCAAATATAAACAAAGACATTTTTCACAGCACTGTGCATATCCATATTTATGATTTGTTAATTTCTAATTAGTTTCTAAAATAATCTATCATGTACTGTCAAATACACTTTGATTTACAGTGTATACCAACTAAGCAGTCAGCTGCATAGTGCAGTTTGTCTACAATGTTCATCCATAAACGATCACTGCCAGTAATTTTGAATTAATCTTGAAGAACAGACTGTTAAAATCAGTTACTATGCAGAGGAGTGGTATTTCAGTCATTCTGTTTCACAAGTAAGCAGACCTACTCCAAAAAAGTGTGTGAGGTGATGACACATCTATAATATTGATCTTCAGTACACAGAGCATGGAAAAAGAGATGTTGCCATGGTACACAGCAGTCGTGTGCTCCAACATCAATAACTTTACATCATTTTTCCATAGATACAGATTTGAGTCTACTTAGGATAAAAAAGTTATACTGACACACAAATAGGTAGCATAAATCAGGGCTGGGTTAACAAAAACAGCCTAGCTTAATTTTTATATTGAAAATGTTTTGAGTTTCAAAGAGTTATTTCCTGGGTTTAAAAACCTTACAATTCACCTTTTATTATTGATGCAGACTACACTGTTACCTGAATGCCTACTGGTCCAACATAACTTTTGGCCTTTTTATAAATTATTACAATTTTTATCCTAACCTAAGACAAAGAAATTGAACAGATACCATGATTGTTTTTACTGTTCTGGGAATTCAAATTTTACACTTAATTCTGAATTTTCTCAGAAATATATTAAAAGCACTTGAAAAAATAAAATGTGTGGAAGATTTTTGGGCTGATTTTTGGGCACTCTGAATAATTTCAACTTACCACATTTCACAGAAACCTGCACACTCTAATATGCAAAAATAAATTTTGGAAATGTCTGATATTATTAGAAATGGTGAAGTTTAGCAAATGCTAAGACACAATTTAACAATTTTAACTGTCCCTGGAAGCTGAAATCAGGAATCTACAGGTTTTTAGATGGACTCCTAACAATTCATATCTTCTGCCCTGAAATTAGAGAGACTGCTATGATTTCTAAATTGTCACATTTTAGTGGAGAGCTAGGGAACTGTTACAAGATGATGGAGACAACTTTTATTTGACAAATAAACAAGATGAAATAATGAAGATTAACATTTTAAAACAATGTCTAGATTTAAACATAGGACTAATGGATACTTAATAGCTCAACCCCTTTTACAGTTTAGAGAAGCTTTTTCCTCTGTTAAGACCAGTTCCTGTTTTCTTATAGAGACAAGAGAAGACAACATAAACATACACATATGAAAATGTAGAGAACAGGGCAAGCAGTCAGTGGGCAAAAGGGAAAGACCTTGTTCAAGGAAAAATAACTTTCCACAAAAAAACATCTGTGAGCAGAAAAGTGTACCATTCATGATCAGTTACAACAGTGACAATAATAAATGCACTGTTTATGACATTTCTGCTCATGTAAATGCACCCAGAACTTAGCACAAAGACTATGAAAGCCCTGGGAAGGGAACAGGTTCTCTTAAACATGACTAGCTAGAAGATGGAATTCAGCAACTTTGGCTGTGACCACCCAATCCCAATGACACAAAATCTGGTCACCTGGACAAATTCAAAACTATGGGTCCTTAAAAAGCATTGAGTTTGAAAATCCAGCACAATGAGGAATTTTTTACTTTTGGAGATACAGAAATAACAAAATAATAGGAGCATCTACCAGATTTGAATCCATACGTTACTGATATATATCTTCCTTTCTTTCAGCAACAGAAAGCAGCTATGTATATCTGATAATAAACTCATAAGGCAAATGGGACAAATTGTTTCAACATCAGTATGGCTGCTAAGTCAATTGTATTGACTTTAAATATACAAACTGTTCAAATAGACTCCAAATAATGCATTTTTGTACTTAATTAATGTGATGGATATATATTTATTAAACAGTGTCTTATGTTTGATGCACCAAAAACAGGTAAATCTATTAGTCAGCAAATTATGGGTTGTTTCTTTAAGAAGCCTTCATAGACAGTAGAAACAACCTGTGTGTTTTTTTATAGGAGGGAGTCTGGCTATTCCTCTCTAACTCTTAAGCCTGCAAAGCCAGAAACCATGGTGTTATTTTTCCTACTTGCATTTGTCTTCTTGACTTTTTCAGCCTGGCTACCAGCAAACAATATGTTAGGCATAGAATAAAGGTCTAAGAGCAACATAGTTTGGAACAGAGAAGAGAGGAGTTTTCCTAGGTCAGTTTCCACCTTAGCTGATCACCTAACCCCAAGAATAAATTTAATATCATTGATTTTAATAAATGCAGGTTGGTTCCTCCTCTCCTCATACTTGGAAGTTACTTCAGAATTAATTCCCATGATCTTTAGAATCAATCTTCTAATTTATAGTCTGCACCAGACTGCATCTATATAAACAATGTGCAATGAGAGCACAACTCTTTGTCAGAGTAAAACAGTGATTTATTGTTTAAACAAGTTATAAATAAGGGCTGTGGGTGGTAGTCAGTGCACTATATCTCCTATAATGCCTAGAGAAACATTTTATCACATCTATAGTTCCTCATATATTATTGCAAATTTCAAGAATAATTGCTGGAAAACACTGTCTACATGAAATTATGTTTTTAACCATATGAGAATTTATCTTCACTTTCCTGTAAATATCATCTATTTTTATCTCTCTAGTAAAATATATGTAGAAATAGTATGAATTTCTGGTTTGATATTTACAGCATTTTTGCTTCTTAATTTTTTTCTCTTGGGAAAGTGATGCAATGGTATGTGAATACTAAAATTCCTGATTGTGTTTTTATTAAAAAAATACTAAAAACAACCAACCAAAAAAAAAAAAAAAAAAAAAAAAAAAAAAAAAATCATATTTATTTAGTATTTTAGTTATATAAACAATAACAATATATAATTATTCAGCTTATTTTATTAAATCTTCTTTCTTTAAACAGAAACAAATTAAAAGTTTCATCAGAATATGCAGCGTAATTCTCCCTAGAATTTTTTACCTGTTTCTTGGGTTTTTTTTAAACTTGGGACATTAATCTGGTATGTGCTGACAGTCCTCTCCTGTGTCAGATCAAGACTAGATGATCATTTGGACACATGCATGCTCAGGTAATCTGTCCACTTTATTGAGATTATTAAAGTTTATAAGTATTATCATCTTCAAATGATAAATCTACTTCTGTTATGACACTGAATTGGGAATTCAGAGCTATCAGCTCTTCCTCTGAAAGACACTGATAAATTTTGGATTTATTCTACATGGTGTCTCCTGTCTCTTCGACACTGTACATTCATTTAAACAAAAACCAAAGTCAGAGAGAATGAAAAATGACTGCATTGTCAGTTATTTCCAATTATATGATGTACCAAGCAGTGCAAATCCACAAAAGATCAAACTGATACAATTTTAGATGGATGTTCAGGAACTTGTTACCACTGAGACTAAGCCCATAATTTCTACTTTGGGTTAGCATTTGGGTCTCTTCTGAAATATACTTGAGTTTTCTGTGCTGTGAATAGAATGACTGCTGCCACACCATTAATATTTACCCTCAAAAAATGCTGGTTTTGTTTTGAAAATACATTATAAGTATGTGCCAAAAAACCCCAAAACAACTTAATCATTCCTCCTAAGCAGGCATTTTTATTTAATCTAATATTGTTTTTCAATAGAGCAGAAAGTAGGTTTAGGAGAGCTGGACAAAGCTATGCCAAAGCTGGCAGCCAGGAATGTTTGATTCTTCAAACACTGTTCCAAGTACTGAGCCAGAAACTGCAAGTTTAATGCAAGCTATCAAGAAAATCCTAAACATTTACTGTTGAGGATTATCATCTTGGACTAGACTTGAACCAAGGTTTGTGTGCAATGCCCTGCTCAAAGTACTCATTCTGTTACCCCAGGAGATTAAAAAGCTAAAACTTAGGCTGAGAACGAAAACACAACATATAACATGGTATGAAGTTTATTTAATCAATATTGCTGTTCTTGGGCCAGGGCATCATTGGATAAGGACCTGATTTATTTTTTGTCTTAACAGAACACCTGCATGGTTTCCTTCATTGAATACAAATTATCTGTGAAAGACTAACACCTGGAAATCCAAAGATTACTGAAAATATTGTTCTGGAATGATCCAAAAATCATTTGCTCTTCTATGTAAATATTTTTCCTGAATTAGAAGTTTATGTCAGTTTTCCATTTATGATTTTGGGCAGAACATTGAACTGCAGTATTTAAGAAAGTTAATAACTGACAAATGTGCTTAAAAAATATTGCAGCAACTGCTAAATACTCCACTTCTCTCTAAAGATGAGATCAGAGGAGATTTCATTTTTCCTGAGAAAATCCTCATGGAAAACTGAAATATTTCAAGTTTTTTTGACCAAAGGATTTCAATCTCCCCAGTCAATATCTCCAAGTGCCCTTTTCACAGATTTAAAAGAAACAAACCTCACTATATTATTTTACATCAGCCTTTCTATTGCATATTTTGTTCACAGGAAAACAAAGGTGCTCAATTTCATAACATTCTAAACTCATCTATATGGCAAATGCAAAAAAAGCTAGTGCCAGTCTTCCACTAGTTAATCATATGAGGATTCTCCTTTATGGATAATCTGGTGAGATATATGATATACTGTCACCAAAATAGCAACATGCATGAGAAGGAGTCTCCTGCCTTGCCTCGATGTGCTCTGTGCTGCACAGTGTCAGTCAGTTCTGCTCATTGCCTTTGACAGAACCACTTCATATTCTCTGGCATAGCAGCTCATCTCTTAGCTGCAGTGTCCCATGCTGTAGAGCTAATGCCACACAGATAAAGATTTGCTTTCAGCATTTCTGGTTAACAATTCATTGGCTGACCTCTCAGCTGTTCACATGTTTTAAAATAAGAAAATAGCTCTGAGCAATCATTTTTCTGAGATAAGCGTCAGATGCTTGGACCAATGTAGCTCAGCCCCAGAGGAGCACTGCCTCAAAACTGCTTGGGATCATATAGTGCTACACATTTTAACATCACTAAGGGCAGGAAAATAGGTCACATGGAACTGACTGGAGGGCTTGATGTGAACCTGTTCATTAGTCCAAGTATTACAACCATGGAGAAAAATGATGACAACCCCACAGTGCACATTAACATTTGTTGTAAGTCAGATGCCCTTTTAATTCCAGACATGCTGATTTAATGGCTCAAAAGCTACACAAGCTTTTGCTGTCCTCTGCATGGTTCATCATAGAGGCAGTGAGAGGGGATGCTGCCAGCCTGGCAGAGTTTGTCGAATTCAGAGGTTTCTGTACAGTATTCCCAGTGCCTGTGGCTGGAAGAGACATGCACAGGATCACTGCATCACACTGAGGGACAGGCTTGGATGCTTAATTGTGCAGACAAAGCAGCCAGCAATGAGGGGTGCAGCCTGCACCAGCAGGACTTTTTCCAGCAGGGACCACTCTTAGGTCATCCCCAAGTCTCTGTAGGTCAAACATGACACCACCTACAGTAAAGGATATAGGGCTGCATAAAACCATGCCTATATGTGAGAAGGAGCTTTCCCTTACAACCTAAGTCATACCAGAGGAAGAATTGAGCCTTACTGATGGCCATGGGAGAAACCAACAGACCTGGCACTGCCTCTGTGATGTAATTGAACAATCTGCAAGTTCCTCTGGGTAGCTGAACAAAGGGAAGCTTTCTCCTAAATCCTGACAAGGAGTCATAGTATAGTCAAGGGTCAAATTCTTCCACTGACTGACACTCACAGATCTTGCTTTTCTTCTGTTCACATCCCTTGAATCTTCACAGCTTTAAAAAACACATGAAACATGTCTTAACATCAGCTTTCTGTGGATCATCTTCAGCTTCAAAAGGTTGCAGAGATCTATGGCAGCAAAGATCTAATGGCAGAAATTATATATCCCAATCATTACACTGTGGTGGAATAGATTTCAGTTTGAGAAAGTGGGACAATGCATCCCTCAGCTACTGTGAACTTTCCTTTAACTTGTAACAGTGAAGAGCTGCAATCATTTGTGATTAGATCCTAACCTCCAGATTTGTTTATTTTGGAAAAAATGTCAGCAGTACTTAGCCTTGCACTGTAACATCTGTTTCATGGTCTCAAAAGTCTTCAGCAGAGTAGATGAGACTGCAGTTTGCTGCCCACTGAACTACAGTTGTTATTCCAGAGATGGAAGACGGAAAACTGCATAAACTGTTGAATGTTTGTGCTGGGAATTCATCTTCTTCCCTAACAGTATTTGACTACCTTCACTAATGCCAGTGGAATTTTAAGGACTTTCATGGTTTAACCCCAGCTGGCAACTCATCCCTACTCACTCACCCACCCCTATGGCAGGGCAGGGCAGAGAATCCAGAGAGTCAAAGTGAGAATACACATGGGTTGAGATAAAGACAATTTAATAAGCAAAGCAAAAGCCACGTTCATAAGCAAAGTAAAAGGAGGAATTCATTCACTGCTTTCCATTGGCAGGCATGTATTCAGCCATCTCCAGAAAAGCAGAGCTTCATTAACAGTTACTTGGGAAAAAATCTGTGATAACTCTGAATGTCCCCATCCTCCTCCTTCTACCCCCTCATATACCCATTTCTAGATTGAATCTCCTTCCTCTACATTGCTCACCTCCCAGGACAGGAAATTTTTCTTGTGCTTCCTTTAAGTGTGTGCTAAGAAGTTTATTATGAAAATAATTTACTCCACCTTACAAAGTCCATACATATAATAAATAGTGAACTGATGGATCTGCCATTTCCATTAAACCCATCCCAAAGGCCACCTTTGGCAAAAGTACTTTGCTGAGGCATTCTACAGTGCCTCTTTGAGACCCTTCATTTGCTATGATTTTGTATTTGAAAGATGCAATAACATGTTTGCTTTTCAGTGATTTTTTTTGTGACTGCCATGATGAATGACATGGCATTTAGCATTTTAATGATAATTTACTATCTGTTCTGCAAGCACCAGGCAGTTAAGGATACTGTGCTGCTCACTAAGTGATGATTTGACCAGATTTGACCAAATGGTCAGAGAAAACCTGACATTGCAAACAGGAAAGAGCTTTACTAGGGCTTTATCAACAGGGCTGTCACTGTGATCATAAATGTCTTCCTAGCATTTTGGTCATTTGTTGGAAAACTGAACCTTATCTACTTCCAAAATTCAACTGATAATATTAGCAGAAGTGTTGCTGAAGCTTTTGAAATTGGCAAAGGAGTGGGACATTTCACTAAGTTCCCACAATATATTAATGAATTTATCACTTTGTGGCATCAATTTGATCACATTTTTAAGTAAAACTATGACATAATCATTGGACTGGTACTAATAGAGCTGCCCAGTGAAGGAATCATTTTGCATATTACCTGGCATTTAAGCATCTTCATTGTAAATCCAGCTAATAATTTTCCCCTTCTGATTATTTATGCTTTAGCCTCTTCTATCACAAGCAGAGACACTGCACAAGAATATATGTGCAACAAACAACTGAGTGTTAGCCAAGAGACAGAGGAGTTAGCTATGGCTATATGGCTAAGGAGCTTCAAGGCTAAGCATTAATATACTGACCACTGCTGGTAAGATGATAGATGAGGATTTGCTGTCCAAAGAGTGTCAATCAGGTGGGGAAGAATCACCCTCTGCTTCTTTTCAGAAAACACCATGTTGTGATACTGTGATACTGCAGAACTCCAGCCTCTGCAGATTCTCTGCAGCTTTGTTGCTTTTTTTTTTTTTTTTAAACTTAGCATCTTAGAACTTTATGTGGCAGAACATTTTTTTTTTTTTTTTTTTTTGTCATAGCCTTGATCTGCTAATTATTTGCACTTTTTTTTTTTTTTCTTGTATGACTTCTGGTCAAATTCTTTCTTATGTCTTGACAACACTATTCTCAGTAAGATTCATTTAGAGTCAAAAAGACATGTTGCTCCAATTTAGATTACAACTGAATTGCTGGAGTGAGTGATAAAGATCCCCTTCTTCACAGTGCTGTCTTTTGATCATAGTTGCTTTGTCATAGGGTCTGGGACCTGGGCTGAACCCCAGTTTATACCTTTGCCTACTCTGTTGTAGATACCAGCACAGACTTTTGCTAAGATCTGCTTTGTCAACATGATACAAACCAAGTCTATGAACCAAGAAGTTCTGAACCCCTTTCAGTTTTTTTGCAAATACCAAGAACTAAATAAACATATTTAGTGCAATTCATTGTGAGGCTAAATTTGCATGGCTGATACAGGTACCAAAATATCCCATGGTTGTAAGTGTCCATTACTGTGAACTAAGAGCTAATTCACAGAGTCAGTGCAGCTCAGAGAGTTGTTCAGCTCACCAGACAGGAGAAACATACAGGAAGTGCAGAAGAGAATGAACATACCTTTTTTTTTCTTTTTTTTTTTTTTTTTTTTTTTTTTTTTTAATATTAATGACTTAGAACATGAGAAATTTGTTACAGCATCCTTATAAGTGGGAAGAAATGCTAGAGAATAGAATTGATTTTTCATATCACACATTCCATACTGCTTTGTGTTGGCGACTCCAGCTGCTCTCAGGAGAGTTTGAGAAAGCAAAGAACTAGGGCCAGAGGAGTAAGATTTAAGGAAAAAAAGAAAAACCCACCCCCCCCAAAAAAAAAAAGATTACACATCAAAACATTAAAACAAAATTACTATTGTATGATTTCTTTATCTTGCGTGAAATCATCTTGCCAGATAGGTTAGTTCAGTTTTCTATTAATACTTTTTAAATTAACTGACATGCATTCTCTTACCTCTTCACAATATGCATTTTCCCTTTCCTCCTAAGTATCAAGTCTGTGTAAAAGAAAGTTTCAGCCAAGAGAAAATAACTTAGTGCAAGAGAAAAACAATTTCAAGGAAGAGCAGGGAGAAAAAAGGAACTGATCAAACTTATGATCTTGAAAGACAATATTCATAACACAGTGTCAGTGATCCTCTGCTCCATTTTCTTTATAAGCTACTGTGAGAATATTTGATACAAAGAAGTTCCTTTCAAGTGCTTCCTTTGTACACTTGTTATGAGCAATTAGTGAAGTCCCACAGTCGTGTGATCTGACTTAGGAGGTTTTATTTTGTTCCTTCTTTGGTGAATTCAATGTCTGCTCAATGTTGCTTTCCCTGTGATCTTCAGCTCAGATGTCTAAACATCCATTTCCACTGGGTCTAATTTACTGCTGTCTCACTTCAGTTCTGTGCTGACATAACTCCATAGAGTTTTTTTTTTTGTTAAGGAAAAGCTGGGAAGAAACAAGAACTTGCCACCTGAACTATTCCCTAGCTGAACTAGTGAAGAGAAGAGGGGAATCTGAAAACACTAAAGTTTGTCAAAGTTTTTTTTTAAATGGACCAAGATTATTTTATTACTTTCGCAATGAATATTGCAAAGGAAGCAAAGGCTCTGAGCCCATATCTTTGGAATAAAAAATAATTTTTTCAGAAATATTTTTATAGTTCAGATTTTTTTTTTCTCTAAGCACAACTGTTTGACTGAAAGTACAGTTTGGAGTGTGGTTTCTTATTCAGCAGAACAAGTAACCCCTACTGTAAACAAATATCTTGACATGTTCTAACATTTTAACAGTTTTGAAAAAAGCAGTACCAGTCTCAGCTGGCTTGATTTTAATTTAAATAAGTTATATATTTGTGGCAGAATATCTTCTCTTTCTCAATAAAGAAACAGAAGAGGCAGCTGCAAAAACTGCTGTTGTATTCCAGATGGTTTGTAGGGAAAAGAAGAACAACGTGTTTCATACTGAAGTCTATTTAAAAACAGAACTTTTTTTTATACTGAATAAAGGAACTATTTAATTGCTGAGTACTTCACTCAGAGAGGAACATATTGAATACACAGACTCTCACACAGTGATACCATGCTCTTTTTGTGTCTTGTGGCAGTAATATAAAGAGGCATTTGGCTGTCACAGAAAGTGAAGAGACAGAGGAATCAAAATCAATAGACATTTACCGAATTATGGTCTAGAAGCAAAGAGATACAATCTCTTTTTTGTTTCTCTGTGGACATTGTCCATTTTGACTTTAGAAATACCCAATTTACCTTTTGAAACGTGGAATCCATCCATCATACTCGATTAATTTCTTTGAAAACTTAATCTCTTTAAAAACATGGGGAAAATTGCTCATATCTATATAGGTGGTATATCTATTTTAAACTTATGCAACCAAACTCTCTTACTTCAATTATAATTTTCTTAATTTGATAGATTATATATTTTGAAAGTATTTGGTGTAGCAATATGCTAACATCCTGTCCCACTGATATAAAGCATAATGAAATCAAGGAAAAAGTAGACAGTATATGATAAAGCTCAGGGAGTCTATTAGAATGCTGACTGAAAAAGCTCCTGCAAGCAGGCTGTTTCCCAAATGTCACATGTACAGGTCTCTGCAGTTTTAAAAGGGGTTCTCCTCCAATTTCTCATAGCAAGTAAGAGGAAAAATAATATAAAGCTAACTCTTCTCTTGCAAATTTAATAGTTTAAATTAATTTGTATTCACTCCAAATGAGAGCAGTAATCAGGGAATTTAATCTTTGGGATTAAAACATAAAAACATAAGTAACATATTTGTAGGGACAGAAGATAAATGAGTAAAGGCTGGGGATATTATAAGTACAATGACCATATTACTCCTATCTTAAACATGAAGAAACTGGGTTTCTTGATTTATAATATTTTTTTAAATATTTCAAATCATCCATATTTAAGCAATTACAGAGACTATATCAGGGTTTGGGGTTTTTTTCTGCACTCAGGTGGAAAGCAGCCAAAGCCTGGGGTGTAAAGAAAGCAGAGCTTTTCCAAAGAAGTGCTGCTGTAGACAAGAGCAGGCAGATACAGAGGATGGCCTGTGATGGACTTGCTCTTGCTTGTCTCACATGCTGACTGCAGCAAGTAGTAGATACCTGTTGTGACCTTACTTTCTTCATTCTCCAGAAAAAACTTTACTCTCCCCACTTTTTGACAACAATCTGTAAAACGAAAGACTTCACTGGCCAGTATCAGTTGCCTCAAAAATTTGACTTTCAACCTCTCTCCCATGATAAACTCCTTGAAATTAGAGTGATCCATTCCAATATCTTTCCCACTGACCCCTGGCTCCTCCCTGACTCCCCATCTGCCTAACTGAATGCTCCAGACTGATTGTATTTTGTTTTATTCTTCTCTGAGCAGAAGATTTCCATGCAGCCTCGCTCCTGTGTAGTCTTGAACTGACTCTGCTTGGTATTTTGTAATATAGCAAATAAGCTCTTCAAACCTCCACACTAAGTTAAAGCATTTTCTTTTTTTTTAATCTCCAGCAAGGAAATTGGAATAATTTATTTTTGATGAAAAAAATAAATGGAGAGACAAACTACTCATTTCAAACAGCTGAGGTGTTCGGGCTTAAAATTTTGGGAGGCTTGAAGTAAAGTGCGGATGTGGAGATCTACTCCGTTTTTTCACTGGGAAATTACTTTTTATTTTGAAATTTTGAGGAGAGGAAAATAGCTTCTATAACTAAAATACTTAAGGACATATTTTACTCATTTTGTACCAGTTTTAAACAAAGAAAATTAGGTCATAAAAATGCCTTTCCACCAGTATCACATTTTTTCTTCTCTGTTCTATGACAAGTATCACATCAGCAAACTTTTGATGCCAAATCCACTGTTGTAGCTGAGGACAGGGCAATGACCCAGCCCTGCTGTGCACATGTGCTCGTGCTCACTCACACACATGGTGCTGTGGACAGTCTCTCTGCCCCTGGGCAGGGCTGCCCCTCCTGGCCAGGCAGTGACAGCATGTGAGGGATCAGCAAAGAACTTACTTGGCTTTCACCTCCAGCAACCTCTTCAAGACTTCATTTTGTGTGCTGTTACAACAATTGCATATCTACTATTAGATGCAAATGGTTTTCTACTTAGGAGGGGTTTTGTGTTGTACAATTTATGAGTGTGTTATTGTAATTGTTTTGAAAGCAAAACCAGTGAGAGACTCTAAGTCAGAAATACAGTTTAATAGGAAAAAGGAGAAAAAATAATATGCAATAGTACAAAGGAAATACTACTGACAGAGTCAGAACATAACCTGACACCCCACTAGTTAGAGCTGTGGGAGCAGGCCAGATGAAGTGGTCTTGTTGAAGTAGTGATCCTGTAGAAAGTCCTAGTAGCTCTTGTCCTCTGAAAAGCAGTGAGTAAGAGCTTCTTTGTTGTTCCAAATTTCAGTTTTTATCTAGGTAGGAAAGGCTTGGCTCCTCCCCCTTGGGTGGAGCATCTCCCAATGGGATGATGTAATTTTATCAGTCACACAGTGGGACTCAATGGCCCATTAACAGAATATATCTCCCTGGAGAAAGGATGGGTCATAGGAAAGATAAAGAACATTGCCCCACCTGGTTTTTAAGAGATGTCTCATTAGCAGAGGATATCTCCAACAGAGATAAGAATCACTGTCCCACCTGGTTTCAGCAGATGGTGATAGAATACATACTTTTGGGCACATCTTTACATTGTAACCTAGGACAGTTACCTAAGGACTTTCTAGAAATCTGGAGATCAGAAGAAGATTGAATATAAATTCAGTTTATCAACTGTAAATTACTTAAGAGTTTTTAAGAAGCACCTGATAACTTTTAGCCAAGTTTAAACTGTACCAAATGACAAGACTGGGTTTAATATGGTTTCCACTGGGAAATTAAGTTAGCAGAAAGAGGGCTTAGCTTAACCACTTTATCTCTTACATACAAATCTAGATCTATGAGTGATCTGTAGACACTTTGCAAAGGAATTTTTATTTTGCATTTTGAGATTTGTGTTTAAGAAACACATTAACTGTCCATTGCACATCAGCCTCTTGTCCTAAACTGGAAAACTGGAAGAGAGTCAAGTGTGCTAACCTCAGTTCAGACTTTAAAAACTCAGTTTTGAAAGACATTTCTTATTCAATCTTCATTTCTCCCTTCCCTGGTGTGAAAGGATTGGACACCAGCAAGAAAATTTATGGAAACCATTAGATTTCTGCATAGCTAAAACCTTTTCATATATTGTCTAGTTGTATGAACCAGCACCTGAACACAGCTCCTTATTCATAACATTTTGGGAATTCATCTTAGGATCTAATATTAAAAATTAAATGCACATTTTCATAAAATACATGTAATAGCAGTTTAACCATAAGGATTGCTGAGCCATGTCAGGTCAAAGCCCTTTTTAGTAATTTATTCATCTGGCTACTAGCATTTGTCTAAGGATTTAAGAAGCAGACAGTTGGAAACAAGACAGAAAAAGGGGAACATAACATATTATATCTTACCAGGAGTGCTGCAAGTAAGCCCCTGAATTAAAAACTATTAATAATTTGCTTTGAACTGGTACATTTTTTTTTTCATAACCTTAACATTCAGAAGCTGGTTACTTCTTCTTTTCAAGTATTTTTGTGAATATAAAATATTGAATCAACAGGAGAAAATGCTTGGAACACAGGACAAAAGTAATCAGGAACTAAGGTTTTCTGTGGGTTTTGCTTTGGAAGTTTCCTGAAGTTTCCCACCCATCTGCTATGACATTCTAGAACATTTCATTTCAAGTAAAATTAGGAAACTCTCATTAACTACAGAGAAAAGTTAAAGCTAGAATCTCCCTGAAAATGTTTACATCTAAAAATATGTTTGAGTGAGCTGCTTCTTTGTGTTTAAAATATGGTAAGTGAAAGATTTTAACCCATAAAATATAATGCATTGTGTTAATTAGAAACTTAAACATCAAAAGAATATTTTAGCAATTGAATGGGACAAGATTGGCAGATATTTCAATTAATAAAGTGCCATTGTTTCCTTGAAGACACACTCCATTTAACTGGAAATTTAAGTATGGAACATGTTTTATCTGCATTGCTACTTATTCTTTCATAATCACAGAGTAGAAATAGGAGAAGAACACACAAAAATAGAATGGACAATATCACCAGGAAAGAAAAACTTAGAGATTTGAATGGTTACTGCAATAAGGAGCATGACAATAAAGAAACAATGATTTTGAGGAGTGCAGGTATGAAGAATGGTCTGCCATCTGGGAATATTTTATGACTGAAGGCAATAAGTAAAGATTTAAATAATATTTCTAACAGCTAAAATACTAAAATTCCTTCTTTATTTTTCTTTTTTTTTTTTTTTTTTTTTTGGGGGGGTGGGGGAGGGGAGGCATTCATGGAAGCATAACATTTTTAGTCAAAACTTCCCAGTATGAACTTGAGAAGAGGAAAGGTAAATACCTGCAATGCACCTTTTCTGCTCATGCTGGCTACATGTTATGAAATTACAAACTGCTGAAAGCAAAAGATGAAAGTGGAAAGTTTATCTTTCTCAATATTTTATATGACCATTATTTGAAGAGGGAGGTTTGCCAGACTCATCCAATTACATATAAAAAGAATATTTCACTGCTCTTTACAAATTCCAGTTGGACTCAATTGGTGGGACATGATAGAATAAATTAGATATTTCCTTTAGAGTAAAAGAGGAAATTAAGCAAAATTTCTGCAAAACCAGCTGAAGCTGTGTGTAGAACTTATTGTTTTAAAATTTGTTACTTGCACTGACTTCAATGCTTTTTTTTTTTTAAATAAAACCATGAAAATAAGGACATAGGATTGAATATATTTCTGTTCTGCAGAAGTGCATTAATATATCCTTTATAAAGGTCCAGTTAATACACCCAAATTATTAAATTCTAAGTATGTCCTAGAGTTTTCTACTCCCTGGAAGGCATTATATAATTCCTTCTCTTACCACAGGACTATTTGTTCTAGTCCCTGCTGTTTACTGCTATGTGTGTTAGTTGTTGTTTTTTTACAGCACTGCTTCCAGCACTTTTTCAATGATTCCTGTTTCTTTTACTTTTGTGCTTGATTTTATTGAAGGATTTCAGAGTTTTTAACCATGTGTTGTAATAAGAAAAATAAAATGTTGCAGACTTTCATCCCAATGTGTGGATTTAACTTCTGATACCATAAAAAACATCAGACATTTAGCTGGTTTTAGAGAAACTGGGAAAGTCAGGGAAGACTGGTGTGATATTACCCCTCTCTTACTACAGTCAAATGAATAAATGCCCTTTCCTGTGGTTTCTAGAGTCAAGCCTCCCCATCTACCTTCTATAGCAGAACAGATAGTAAGTGCAGTATTAAGTCAGTTGATTCACCTTTTCTGCCTGAAGACACCATCCAAAAAATCGCAGCTTATCAAAATAAGGCAGTACTGTGGAGACAGTGATGGTTTCTTTTAGGTCAATATAGTTACATGACTGGAAGGACAGAAAAAAAAACCCTTTTGTATTTCCCAAACATGGGCAATTTTCCACAGCTGCAGCCCATTTTTATTTTAATTTGCTGAATGGGTGACTGAAGGCTGATCAATACCAAACCTTCTAGAGATCCCAGAGGTAAGTCATATGAAAGTGCCTCAAAAAGTAGTTATGAGGTACCTAGGGTGGACTGCCATGATTTTCAACTCCTCCAGAGGTATCAATCATTACAGACTGTACATAAACAAACCTTCAGAAAATAAATAGCAGCTGCATCCCTTCATACTCTCCCAACAGTGCATCAAACACAGAGATTTCCACTGGGGAGAAAAACCATAACAAAACACTGCAGCATGAAATTATTTTGTGTCTGACAGGTGCAGATTCTGTGTCTCAGACTCAGAAGGAATGCAATATAATGAAGCTGCAAAATATCTAGATAAATAAGCTAGAGCTTATCTATGTGCAGTATTCTACTAAATTAAGTTGTCCTTTTAGTTTGCATAACACAGCTAATTTAAAATTACCCAAACCCTGTCTTTACATTTAACAGTATAGCAAAAAGAGCAAAAAATTCCCAAAAAAAAAAAAAAAAAAAAAAAAAAAAAAAGACAGAATAAAAGCAAATTTGCCTCGAGGGTTGTGGTTCCTGGTTATGTCTGTGGAGCCTTCCTTAAACTTTTATCATTTATTTACATATTAAAAAGTACTTTCATAGTGCATCCTCAGATAGAAAAGAGCAGGAAAGTAAATACCAAGGTCTATTCCATATGTATTATGGGAAAAAAGGGGACAGTTGTCAGTGAGGGGTGTGGAGGGGAATACCATGCTCCTTTTAATGCCTGTGGAGTTAAAAGGATCCATTAAATAATATCAAGGTGCTCCCATGAGTTTCTGGGATTCAGAGGATTTGCCATTTATTGCACTTCTTCTAAACCTGTAGTTCATCATAAAAACCCTCCTGAAAAAAATCTGAAAGCAATTTTATTTTGATTTAAATATATTTGAAGAATGAGGAATAAGGAGGGAGGTAATATTTTATTTTAGTACTATTTTAAATTTTTAATTTGCAACACTATTTTGAACTGTTGCATGTCATGCTTTATTGAATCATTCATCATTTTTTTATAGACAAAAAAAAAATCCACACTATAAATAACAGCTTGGATAAATACAATTCCATCTTTTGGTTATGGATACATTTCTTACAATCAGGGCTGTATTGTGCGTCCCCTTTTGCCCAAACTGTTCTGACACTGAACATAAACTGTTGAAATAAATGGCAAATTATGCCCAAAGCATTGGATTGTCAATTCTTTTGCTTCGTGCATAACTTTGTTACAATGATTTGTATCACTGAGCTTATTTTGAACATTGGAAAGAAAAAGAGTGAGCCAGTGAAGATAAAATGAGTGTCAAGAGAAATAAACAAGTACTCCAAAGACTTTAAATACTTGGCAACCAGTGTTTCAGGGTGGCAGGCAGGAGCTCAGCTTTGAAAATGGCTCATGTACCTGGAAGCTACAAGAGGCTTGACTTTCCCAGTCTCCTGATTTACAATACCTCTCATTATAATCTCTCTCATTGGTCTTTATGCATTATCTTGCCTGTTAACTGTGACAAACCATGACAAACTGAGTCCATTCTTTTTGTAGACAAGGATGATTTTGGCTGATGATGGAGTTGGAAAAGTAAAATTTTTTATTTCAGAAGTTTAGATAAAATAATCTCTGAACTATGGCAGTTCTAAACCTGAATGCTAATAATGGAAGGAAATGGTGAGTACTGGAATGAGAAACTTCTCTGAAAATATAACCCATGTAGAAATTTTTAACAGTAGTCTAGTCTCAACATGCAGTTTAATAAATGTTTTACTCTAGTGTTAATAATTTTTATTTTTTACAAATATTTTTATTTTAAATTCTATTCTTTGTCCCTTAAACATTCACAAAGGGAAATGATTTTGTCACCATGTTTAAATTGTCATGTTTGAGGCCACCTTGTAGTTCAAGCAATCACATTTCAAACAGAATGAAAAAGCTTCCATGTCATCATTTTGCCCCTAAATGGAAAAGAAACCTATGTCTAATATTTAGAGAAGTCTCAGATCACATCCAGCACAGCCACGGATATTAAATATTCTAACTTGATGCTTTAAATGCTGTTAGGTCAAGAAAGGCTTCAGTTTAATCAAATAAGGGTAACACAAATGAGTCATAAATTGTTCCTGCAATTGAGAAGGTAGAAGAACAAGCATAAAAGCTCTTGCTCTAATTTCTAATTCAATATTCATCATAATTTTCCTAAATGAATGTGATGTCAATGAAAGACTTAACTTGTAGCTCAGCTATAGTCAGCTATAGAAAATTTCTGCTGTTAGGATTGTGAGCCAACCAGTGACAAATACTTTGGAGATACTATGCAATATTCTTACTTGCCATGAAAACATGGTAATCTGTTGAAAGCTTTTCTAGGCAGAATAGTAGAACTTCAACCAGCCTGAGTTGTTTATCCTTCTGATTAGAAGTCAATCCTCTTTCCTTGCATTTGGAGAAAAGCTAATACTTCTGAATAGAATCAGTTATTGATTTGTTTCACACCCAGCTTTGCCTATCTTTTGGAGCACAGAAACAGAAAACATCCAAACTTGGCTAGACAGATCTGTATTCTGCCTTGATTTTCACCTTAAGTAGCCCAATGGAGAGTGCACTGACCATAATCCAAGATTTTGAGCAACATTTAGGTGTCTACTATATTGTTTTTAAAAACAGAATAATGACCCACTAAAGTCTTCAATCACTAGGAAAAAAAATTAAGAGTA
The DNA here is from genome assembly GCA_030060385.1 of Muscicapa striata striata. Lineage (NCBI taxonomy): Eukaryota > Metazoa > Chordata > Aves > Passeriformes > Muscicapidae > Muscicapa > Muscicapa striata. Next base: position 7,880,184 of record JAREIS010000133.1, on the reverse strand, counting down.
TCTGATCATAAAGATCTGATTTTATTTTGCTTTTGCTCCAAACAGAAGCAGAGTTATCAAACAGCTTCTTATTCTGTACTTGAATAAAAGTCATTCAAGGCAAGAACTCTCTTTTTACTAACATTTTTATCATGTCAGACTTGAACAAATGCAGCCAATTCAATAGACACAAAAAAAACTCAAGTGTCCCAGATCTTTCTACATTTCAGTGTCTCAGAAGAATGCTACAGTTTGTGTCAGTATAAAGAAAAAGGGGACTATAATGTATGCTGTTATTTGAAACAGACAAGAATTGTCTCTGGTAAAGTCAAATACCAGCATAAGTTTCTAGAAGGACACTTACTCTTGTAACAATGCAATATATACACTTCCACAGGAATAGCACCTATTTCTCGTCTTTAGCTAATGTTATGTAATATTCTATTATTTCCTGACTCTCCTGTTTCTCTTTAGCACCCCTACTTTAAACAGGGCAAATAAACATTGTGAGAACTGCTTTTTGAAAAGTTTATGCCTCTTATTTAACAATGACAAGTAGACATGCCTGTAAATATACAGTCAGATTTAGAGTGCTACAGCAATATTTCTGCTGTACTTATACTGTGTGGCTGTTGTATGTCTTCATACAACAGGCATTTACTAAGATTGTCTTGATATTTCCCATATGTCATGAGGAATGAGGTATGAATTATTTTGAAAAAAAATCTCTGTGACAGAAGTTCCTGTTCATAGAGTGAAAGCACCCAATTCAATTCTTTCTATGTACCAGGTTTTGATCTGTGATTCTAACCATCCCCTGTCTGATCTTAGTTGCTGAAAGTAACAGGATTATGCAATGCCCAAGTTGTTTCTTTGGCAACTAAAATTGATAATCAAAAACACAAGCTGCATTAAAATTTAGAATTTTCAGCTCAGGTCTACACAAAGCAAAATGAACTTTGTAAACACATGAAAAAGTTGGCAGGCAGCTATGACAAGAGCTGAGTAGCACAAGGTGTCATGCTGATCTCTTTGAAACTGAGTTGTGCCTATGGGCTATAGATCTCCTGTGGCTTGCTCTTTATCCATGTTTTGGTAGGAAATCCTTTCAGAAAGTTTCTAAGACCCTTTACTTTGCTTTAAGTTTTTGGGGGATTTTTGTTGGATTTTCTTTGCATTAGAAGTACTGACAAGGAAAGTGACATTAATTAAACAGACTGGCTCCAGCAACTAGTTGTGACTGTGATACTGCTTTTCCTGGATGTTGGATATGAATCAGGAATGTAAAGGTTATGTGATTTCCCTGTTTGACTAATGGTTGCAATGCTGAAACACATGCCAGAGTTCTGCTCTTACAAGTGCTACTAAAATTTAACACAGATGCATAAGGCACGGATCTGGGGCTTTTTCATTAACATGAAGATTCAAGGTGAAAGCAGCACATGCTGTTGGGCCCCCTCAATAACACTCACAGAAGCAAATGCTGTCCCTGGCTTCTGCAGCAGCAACCTTGTGCTCCTCTGGCACAGGTAAGTGCAAGCTGTGGGGCAGAAGCAAACCCCTCCTGCCAGTTTGGCTGTTGGCTGATGGTGTGAGTCACCCTGAGCCCTCTCCAGGGTCAGAGAGCAATAAACTTTGCCTTTCCTTAGCACAGCTGTGACCTGTTTGCTCACCCCGCAGCAAAGCACTGTGATACATTAAGCTCCCTCTATTTTATAAAACATATTGGGTAGAAACCCTTGCTTCAGCAGCACAGATGCCTGGCAGGGACAAATAACTCCTAAACAAGCACCAAGACACCTCCAGCAGAGGCACATCCTGGATGAACTGCAGCTCTCACAGCAATCATTGATTTGAATGGGTGCCTGCCATCCTGTACTGAGAATTGTACAAATGGGCAGCATGTCCTGCCTCTGAACCCTATTGATCTGCATGAATCTCAGGAAAGACATGGTTGTGCATTTAAATAGGCCACAAAGCAGAGTTGAGGCTTCATAGGAGAAGAATCTGCTTGTTCTATTTAAAATAAATATTTAGAAAAGAAGGAGAGAATATAAAACCCTACACTTCAAGATCTTAACCAAAGTCTAATTTAAAAGGATTAGAATGAAGACCACTTTACATTTGCAGACTGGGGTTTCTGGCATGTTTTTCTGCAGTGTTTGCTGCAGGTCATCAATGGGAGTGGAATCACGCCACTAGTCCTGGTCTAGTCCAGCAGTTCCAGTCTCCATAAAGGAATGTGACCATTAGCACAGTTTAAACTGCCAGTTTTTGAACCAACCCAAAATAACAACAGACAGTGTTTTAGCACAGAAAAAAATTCTCCTCAATCACTGTTATGATAGAGAAATACATACATTTCTTGTGAGCGTTTGAATTAGATACAAAAGCAGAAACTGTGTTGCTGCAAGGGGGCCAGGGTCTTGGCTATATGTCTCCGCCAAGAAAGTTAGTCAGTCTTACAGAAGACCCTTTTTTCCCTTCTCACCATAGTAAGGCATTATCCTAGCACCTAGATATTCCTCTGGGCTCTCCTGCCCAATTAGAGGAAAGGTCAGTCCAAAATAAGTATACCTTAAGTTTATAAGGGCTGACAAGAAGATGATAGGGGATGGTATGAATGCAATCATATTAATTCTGGGCAATGCTTTTCCACACATTAGCAACTCAGCTAACTTGTGCTCAGAATGAGAATTAAATAAGAACTGTGAACTTCTGACAGTAAAAAAGAAAATAGTACGTCCAATGGCAAAGGAAGTAAAACTGCAGTGCCCCACATCTGTGCTCTGATATTACCAAATATACCAATGCCCAAGAAAAGCAGCTGTTCATGTCATCAACAATGTGAGCCTGGAGGAAAGCAGGATGTTTCCCAACAGATTTCTAAAGAGAGTATTGATTCGCACACTGAGTGCTTTTGTTGCTGGTGCCCTGCTGCCAGGCATCCCTGCACATGCATTCTCTCTCATTTATTTCACTTTAAGTTCTCTCTTCCCCTTAGGGGGCTGTTATCACTAGTATTGCAATGCCCACCCCCTTTCAGTTCTTGGTCAGCTATAACCAGTGAGGTAAAACACAAGCAAGGCCATCAGAAGTCACCCTGTGATTATTACTTTATAGATCTTGACAAGACATTGAAAACAACATAGGAAAGAAATGCTGTTTCTCATCATTTGTACCTGCACAATCATTCTGATCCTGTCAGCTGCTTCTTTTACTTCAGCAAGACAGGCATCTACTGTGAGTTAATTTGTGATCCAGTTACCCCGGGAAGCAAAGGGAGAGGCACAACTTCCTCGCTGTATTCTTCTTAATAGCTTAGAACTCGTGGTCTTTTTACGCCTACAGATTGGGTCTGTGCTTTGAAATATCACTAACAAAGCAAACAATAAAACAATTTATTTTTCAGCCCTCTATCTTGCAGTATTGACCACAGTGGATACTTATGGACAGTCTATGAGAATCTTTCCATACATTTTTCCATGACTCATTCCTCTTACAAGTGAGTGAGTCCCACTATTAAAAATACAGAAAATTACTGGTTTTTTTGTGTAGCTAAAATGCTGCCTTGCAATGTCTTTTTTCCCTGTGCTTATTTCTAAGGAAAAAATATAAATTGGTCCCTCATTATCTTCTCCATAGCTCTCATGACAATTAACACTTCCTTTTTCCCATTCAGCTCTCTCTTTTCCAAGTTTTATTTAGTTTTCCTCCCAACCTCCTCTCATAATTCACCTTCTCTAAGAATTTACAAGTTCTATTGTATCCATTTTGAGGCTAGAACAGCATTTAACAGGCATATCACCAACTAAATAGTGGCGTATTTGATTTGTTGCCTCTTCTTTTCCTAAGAACCCCTATCTCTGTTTTTTTGTTTGACCAGTCCTGAACATCATGTTAGTCTTTTCACTGAACTTTTCATTGCAACTCCAGAGTTTCTTTCTAAAGTTCTTTATTTTCTGAAGTTTTGCCATTCTCATTTGTCATGTGCTGAAGTTGTGGATTTATGCCATGTGTTAACTTTAGTAACTTTGGATTTTACATGTTTACTTACTATATAGTTAGTCAGTAATATGAGATTCTCCTGTGTCTTCTTGTGGCTCCAAAGACCCGTTTTGCAGTTGCTGAAGGCAGCATGACTAGAGAGATTACATTTCTAATGCACTTTCCCAACACTGTTGACTGATCATTTCAGTTATTATCTGAGTGCTGTTGAGGGAAGGACAATGCAGCTGGGCTTAGCTCTATTCACATGTCTTATTACAGCAGGGGTCTTCACACTATGTCTGATTGCATATGCAGCATTTGAACAAATGGAGCATCATTTCACTTGAAAAGATGAAATACAGTTTAGCATAATGTACTTAAGATTCTTACAGAGTACTGCCTGTGAAAGAAATGGCAGGAGTCTGAGAACCCTGATCTGCATATAAGTGTAATGGGAAAGAAATGCTTCCACTAGTGACACACAAAGATAGAGATGCTTAAGAATTCCTATAGCTGAAATGTATTGCCTAGAGCAATCTACAAGGTAAATACTTGGTGTTTAACTAGGTAACAAGGTCCAGGAAAGAGATTTTGATCCCTCTAATTAAAGATGAGAAGATTTGAGAATGTAGATGTCAAGCTAATTAGTGAATAGACATAAATGTGCACAGCATTTACATTTTTTTAAATAGAAGGGATTGTGGCTTCACCCCAAAATAACATACTGCTCTGCACCACCAGTCATCAAAATGATGGACAAAATGCTTGATACAAATAACAATGAATACACTTAGAACTGAACTGTGGAGTTGGAGAATACCACACAGAAACGTCCTATAACAACTTAAATATTAAAGTCAAAACTTAATAGAAAATTATGTGAAATGGGAAACGTGGAAGTAGAAGGCTTGATGATATGAATAATGCTAAATGTTAAAGGCAAAGAGCACAGGCAAAGATATGATAGAAGAAAGGGATCTTTTGGCCTCTTTAGCCACAAACGTAAGTCTACACAGAGTCCTCATGTTATTCGAGTAATTTTTAAAGTAGCAACATTCTAAAATTTCAGTATCCAGTGGTTTGAGTCTGAAGGCTGACCTCTACAACTCTCCTTTTGTAAAACACACATCTCAATTCCAGATACCAAACACTCAATTATTGTTTACTTGGTTTGTGCATGTGGTAGTCAGGTAGAGGCCCTGACCACACCTTTAGCATTTTCATTTGGTTTATAGCTCATTTGCACTACAAGCATCTTTATGTCTTTCTTGTTCCAGCCCTTATTTATGCTTGTCAATAAATTCCATGTTTAACTTCCTTGCAAAGATAACAGCCTGAAGCCTTCTACTTTGACTCAATCAGACCCATCTCAATAAATGAACCTGAAAATGATCTTACAGCAACGTTTTAAAAACAACTCAGGGAAGTGTTTGTTCAGAAACACTGCTGCTTGAGTAAAGGGATTTAATCTATATTTGTGAAGAAAATGCTTGCAACACCAGAAAATGGAAGAAACTCCTGATATTCTGCATTCTATTTGTATAAAAGACACTCTAAATTAAATTTAGGTGTTTAAGTGCAAGTAAGAGAGCCATTAGATGAATGTAGAATGGTCATTGTGTCTTCAACATCAACCATTTCACTTCCCAAACCTATAAGAAAGCTCTGAGTTACTTTGCTCTAGCACTGCTTGCTTCATGCAGCTTCAGTGTTTTTGAAAGACATTACATACCAAACATTGACAATTCTGAGTGTGGTATAAAATAGACCAAGATACAACCATTCCCATAGAAATGTAAGCTCAGCAGAGATGTTTTTTAACACTTCCGTGACATATATCAGCTCTTTGCTTGTACTTGCAAGTCCCACTGAACCTGGAGGAAAGTGGAAGCATCTGTCCTGGTATGAACAGACTGGAGAATTTGATGGAGAGAAATGGCTCAGCCAGGAATCAGAAGCTGCAATGAGGAGTGTGGGTGGAGAGACTACATGAAGCTATGCCCCAGATTCTAGCTCTGGGTCCAAGCGGTTAAATTTAGAAAACTGACCACAGCAAAATTGGAGCAGAGACAACTTTCTGGTAGAATTCTGCCAGAGATCAAATGTGTTGTATAATTAAAACTTAATTACAATTAAAACAGACTGCAACATCAGAAAGTTCCACATATACTTGTCTACACACAAATAAATAAAAATGTAGAAATGACTCTTGGTGGTAGTTTTTGTTTAAGCCCATTTTTCTTCCATCCATTTTCACTGGAACATACACAAAAGTTCTTACAGAGTCCATTCAAGATCCCTAAAGAAAAGCATAACATTTTAAAGAAGTCCACAGTAAAAACCCAAGATTTCTGATGAGGTTTACAGAAGTATGTGTTTCAGATGGGAATTATTCTTGCAAAAAATGATGTAGCCGACACCTGGTCCACGGCTTAATTTGGCAAGACAGTGCAAGAGAAAGAGAAGACATAAGCACATAATGCTGTTAGCATACAAGATTTGTTATCAAGAGAAGGTAAAAGAAAAGGCACAAAACTAAAACAAAACAGAGGAGTCACCAGTTTTCATAGGGATATAGGAAGCTCTGCCACTAAAGGATGTGTAGTTTCAGACACTTGAGCTCCATGGCCCCAGTTTGGTGGGCAGGCTGACAAAGCAGGCTGGTACTCTGGACACTTGGACATAAAAGTGTGTTTATGGAAAGGCTAAGCATGTGTGTGAGAATAATTACTGAACACTGGATATAGAATTAGTCTAAGTTGAAATGCAGCTTTTAATAAGTAAAAAGCATCACACAAGGTTACATGTTTAGGATTTCATAGTGTTTTTTCAAAGAGGAAAACTGGACTCCTACCAACACATAGGAAGTGAAACAGCTGGGAATAGCTTAACCAGACTTACAATTAGTATTACAATGAACAACACAAAACTGTAATAATGAGAAAGTTCTTTAAACTCTCAGCACAGTTATTTCTGACAATAATACATGTACAAGAGTGTGAAGCTACAAATGGCCATAAGTGTTCGCAGAGGAGCAATAAGCTGGTAATCTGTATGCAGAGGTTTCAGTGTATGCTCCTGATTGGCATCCCTGTTACACAATCTGAAGAACACATTTCTATTTTCACTGCTTGACTTTTTCAGGATTTCTAGTAAGGAAGGGGGGAGGGGGAGTGAGGAGACTGTGTGTTTAGGCAGGCAGACATTAGCAACACACTGTCACTTTTCCAGTCTTTCTATTTTGAAAGGTATCTTAACAACTTTCTTTGCTACTGGAAGCCCTTGAAACATTTGTCAGGAACCTACTGAAAGCCTGAACTACTGCATAACACTAGTGTATAAAAATGACATTAGGATGTGATTTCTTGGCTGCCTGAATTTTCTGTCTTTGAAAGCCAAATCTAAGAATAAGATTGAGTTTTTGACTGCATTTTTTAGCCTGCATTTTTTAATCACAGAATTAGCTGAATTGGAAGAGACTCACAAGAATCATCAAGTCCAACTCCTGGCCCTGCACAGAACACCCCAAGAGTCACACCATGTACTTGAGAGCATTGTCCCAATCCTTCTTGAGCTCTGTCAGGCTTGGTGCTGTGACCTCTTCCTTGAGTAGCCTGTTCCAGTGTCCAAACACCCTCTGGGTCAAAAACCTTTTAATAATATCCAACAAGTCCAGTCCTAGTTGAAAATGCATTTTAAGTATAATTGTTTTACTAATGCAAATTAGGCAATAGTTACCTTGGTTTTAATCACAGATTTTCTTTGTTTCCCTAATAATTTTTCTCTTTCAGTTTTCATATTTTTGGTCTCATTAATGATATATTCTGTCACTGTTTTCAAAGACTAAGATTTCCAGTGTGAAAGAACCATTAAACAATCTGATTTCAACTCTTGAAAGAAAAAGATTATAGGATGCCACTCACTCAGCCTATCTGAAGTAAGTCAACAGCCTTAGCAAAAAAAGCATCCTAGTAGAGGCTTTTTTCCCTTTGATTTGAAGTAATCATGGGATTAGAACATTGCTGCTTTCCTTAGTTTGTTCCATAGGGGACTATACTTCCTAATGGTGAAAATGCATGCCCTGCTTTTATTTGAATTGCCTAAGTTTGTTACCAGTGATTTTATATTCACCTTCAGTCACTGACTGAAACAAGTTAATACTAAGGAACCCTACCAGCAGAGCTTCTATGCTCTTTGCTCAGTGACTCCCCACTGACAGCTTATTTTCTAGTTCTTTTCAACAAGGCATTTCTTCATTCCTTTAAAAATCTCTTTACTGATACTTCATAATCAAATTTTTGGCAGTCAAGGTGTTATAAGTGACTAATAAAGCACTTTATAACTTTCATTCTTTGCTTTTAGTTTTATGAATCCCAGTTCTAATGATATGAATGAAACCATGCTTCCTTGACAAGACTTCTTTCCATAATATTAAGTTTTCTGGTTTTAATTAGATTTTCATCCTTTTATTTTTAGCCTGGTTTCCTACATAAACAAGGCACTGTCTCTGTATTCACTTTCTTGTTGATCAATCTCATGAAAGGAATCGTGAGCTGACCAGCAATTTCAAACATATTTGACAAGGTGGAAGAGATTTCAAAGATTTCATGTGTCTTGGTGGGGCGTTTTTAAAGGGTGTAAAAAGAGAAAAGATATTTTAAAGCACCCATGAGCCCTACTTTTATTAGACATCAGATCTCTGAGGTCTTCAAGGCTTAGTTTTCAAGCCTTCATTGTTTCTAACACTCGTATGATTTGCTGCTGGTTCACTGTATCCATTCATAGCTATTACTTTTAGCCTGGGACTCTTGTGTGGTTAACTAATCAATAAGTAACTGGGTAAATGACATGAAGCCCAGATTAATTCCTAACCCTAAGGCTCATAATATCTTTTTTTTTTTTCCTCTCTCTCTCTCTTTTTTTTTTTTTCCCTAGTATCCTTTAACCATAGAACCATGGAATTACACTGCAAGGGATATCCAAAGCTCATTTGCCCAACGAAATCCTCATAAGAACAGGTTGTTCAGAGCCATGTTCAGTTTCATGTAGCTTCAAGGATGGACATCCCACTCCCTGTCAGACAACTTTTCACTGAACACTCTCATAGAAATAATTTTTCCCTTACACCCCACTGGAACCCCTGTGCTGAACCTCCCATTCATCTCTATGTAACACTGGAAAGTCTGGCTGGACCTTCTCTCTAACCTTCCAATAAACAGCTACAGGCAGCAACTGGATCTCCCTTTAGCTTTTTTAAGGATGGATGCCCTCAACCCACCTGCTTAGTTCTTCCCAATAGTCAAAGACATCCAAATATGCTCTTGGCCCTCTTATATTCCAAGGAACACTATTGGTTCATTTTAAAGCTGTTGTTCACCAGGACTCTCAGGTCTAAAAAGAGCATCTATCTAATCTTAAAAGGCTTCTGGGCAAATCTATTTTGGGTTTTAGTTCTTAAACATTGCTTCTCTTATTGCCCTCTTTTGAGCTTTTAAGTCAGTGGACTGGAGAGCACTTTGTTATTCTGTTACATGAGAATATCTCCTCTTTTTAAAATATGGAAATTAAAAGTTATTGAATTCTATTGTTTTTCATCATAGTTTGGCAGTTCAAATCTTAGGGTTTCCTTGAGTGATACTGGCATTTCTATCATTACAGATATAGTTTAAGTATATTAAAATTTATACTTTGACATTGCTATTTCCTTCGAAATGGTAACTTACAGGAAGTTGTTCCTGCTATGTTTAGATTCCCTTGTCTATTTATTATTTATATTTATAATTCACTGCTTATAAAAATTACTATTGATTGTAATTTTTACATTTTTCAGATATTGTAATAGCTCTTGCTATTTCTTCCTGAAGAAAGTTGGGAACTTGGGTGCCTTGAGAGCTGAAGTCATCACACTGTGCAATATAACAGAATAAAGCCCTTTTGAATAAGTCCTCATTTCCTTTGTAATTTCTGCCTTCATGATCTCATGATATGATCTTGACTACTGGTTTTGATAAAATACTCCCAAACCTTTTAGTAAGTAGTCTCTTTTATGCTGGACTTCTCACCAACTTAATTATTTTCTTCCTGAAGGTGTATTATTTATGGTTACTGATTTAATTGAATTTTTTACTCTCTTTTCCTTTGGCTGCTTTTCATCTGTGTGACTGTCATGTAGCAAAGAAGTAAAAACCACAGGAAACAAGAATATATGACAAGAAAAAATTACAGAGGGAGCATCAGCCAGGCTGACTAGGTAGCAACTTCAGGCAAGAGGAGAGAACCTGTCAACCTCTTCATCACTGTGCTAATAATAAGTGAGAGTTCACACAAATAGCCTTCTTAGCAGTGGAGCTTGAAACAAGCCAAACCAAAAGAACAAACTGATACAGTAATTATAGGAATGCAGACAGTAAGAGGACATTTTAGGACACTTTCTCTCTCCACTTTTCACAATTTGGGAAGTTTGGGATATTAAAAAAAAAAACACTCTTAAAAGAAGTATCTAAGAAGTCAATTCCTAGTTTTCTTCCACATCAAGAATCCAAATGTCTAGCAAAGTACAGTTCTGGGTAGAAATTAATACGCCTTCTGATGTAAACTTTTTTCAGAATTATTCATATTTCAAGAGCTGCAAGAAATAAACTCATGATAGACAACACTTTTCATCTGGAACATGTCTTGAACAACACTGCAAGGAGATTAATGCCTTTTCTGTGAACTATCAGTCACCTTTTCTGTGAAAAAAGTTGTAAAAAGGGGATGGGTGCTTTCATCTCAGATTATTTTCTTTGCTTTTCTCTCTTCAGTTGGTTTCTCTCTGTTTCTGAGCAGACTTCTGAATTCCCCAGGAATAACTTTAAAAGCCAAGTAGGCATTTCAGGAGACTCTTTGGTTTGCTAGTAATATAAGGACAGTTGCCCCATTTTAGACAGAAACTGTCAGCCTGATTCTCTTGTGTTCATTTACATTTTCAGTATAGACTTACTCATGTGCATATGACACACACAAGTCCTGAAATATCTGGCTCAGCTATTATCAAGACCTGTATCTTCCAACTGATACTGATGTAAGAACTTTTCAGTTAGATCTTCTAGGGGTCCATAAGGCCTCTAGATATCCTTTTTCTTTGATCAAATTAATTGCAAATTAATTGCAAAACAGTCTTTAGGAATGCACAATCTCTCTATCCCCCTTATTCCCCCCAGCACACATACATTCACAACTTTTAATTCCCATTCATTCCTGCCCTTGCACTGCTGTGTGACTAGCAGGAAGTTAGAATTCTTTACAGATTTTGCACAAAGGAAAGACACCCTACAAGAATCCCATGCGAGGGAGATGTTACAATATGATTTCACACTTTGCTGGATAACAGAAAGTTCATGAGGTTAACACAAGACACAAATCAATAAGAAATAGGGTTTTATTTGTTCCACATTTGATGGAACCACTTGTCTGACAGGGAAATATGTTCTGTGGCTGCCCAATATGGGGTTCACCAGAGTACCAGCAACACAAAGGCTTGCTAAGGCATTGACTCACATGTGCACTCTTACTGCAAAGGTGGGAAAGGAATATTGTACTAGATGCAGAATGAGATTGGGCTAGAAAGGGGACACATGGGACAGGACAGTAAGAAAATAAAGATATAGCTGACATGGGATAGACATGTTGTGCTCTTTTTACCATATCACAGCAAAGGATAAATGTCTGCCAATGACCAGTACAGGGTAAGTGATATCACAGTGTTTCAGCAAGAATCTTTCCATCAATACACATCCCTTAACTCCCTTCCTGGTACATTAAATGTCATGGAACTGTGCTTGTCTCCAACAAATCTTAGCCATTGTACCAAACTCCTTTAGCCATTCCTCAAGTTAAGAGTGCTGAGATCTCATGACTGCAAGTTAGCTGGCAACACAACGTCCAGGATCTCTTATGACACTGATTACTGAATTTAGTGACCACTGACAATCTGGTGGACACTGGTAATTATAATGTATGATTCTGTTAGTGGCAAATTTTCTCCTTAGAGGCTTGCAAACTGTAATGGCAGTCTCTCTTCCACTCTTCTCCATAGATGGGCTAAACTGTGGGCACAGAAATTAATAAAAACAATTCAAAGGGATTTTAAAATATGCAAGTAAGGGCTACCTGGGAAAGAATTCAAAAAATCTATGACAGTTGGTTTGAAAATAACAAGAGTAAAAAGAAAATGTACCATGCAGCAGATAATGGGACAGTTCTCTTTCAAAAGCTGCATTAGACATCAATGTTAGCAGAGCACATCAAAAAAGGGGGAAAGGAGTCAGACAAAACATTTCAAGTCATGGAAAACTGAAAATCTCAATTCTTACTAGCAGACAGCAAGCTACTCACTTATGAAAAATTACAAGGGCAGAAATAGAACAAGAGGCTAGAATAGACTTCTGAAAATTTAATATAACTCAAAGTACCACTCTCTATTAACATAACATCCAATATGTAGATGCAGAAATGGAAAAAAGACAGAACTAGCTACATTAAAAAATTAGCTCATAGATGACTGGACAGAAAAGCTTTTGCTAGTCTCTCTATCCTCAGGGTGCTCTTCTACCAGAGGTGGGAAAAGATGCATGACTGTGCTTCACGCTAGTCAACAGCCACCTCAGCAGACTCAGTTCTCATATTTCAATACTTACAGTTCAGGCCTAGGGGAGCAGCTTTCTGCTTATGATGTGTTGCATTGCCATGTTTTGTAAGCATTATCAACATCAACTTGCTTGGTCCACCTGCACTGCCTGTGCCCAGGGCTATAGGAAAGCAGTGGGCTTATCTGAGCATCATTCCTGACCTGGCATACTCTGAAGCTCATACTAGAGGCAAACAGGAATGTAGCTTCTATATGGACAAGAAAGACAGTCAAAAAGATTTGACCTGAGCATGAATTGGGGGAGTCTGCTTAGCACATAGCACAGAAACAGTTCTCAGTCAACACCTAGAAAATCACAGAATGTGCTGAGCTGGAAAGGACCCATTAGGATCATTCAATCCAGCTCCTGGCCCTGCATATGACTGAGATGTCCTGAAAATAGGGTTGCCTGTCACTGCCTGTGGAGTCTGTGGGGTGCTAAAGTCTGATGAGCATCTGAAAGGTATTTGTACTAGTACTTGTGTCCCACATTATTCACACTCAGCATCTCGATGTCTGTCTCTTAGACAGAATTGTATCCCCACCTCCTTGCCTGTGTTTTTAGCAATTAATATCTCAGGCAATAGAAACTTCAATCTAAGGTATTTTTTACCCAAAGTATCCATCTTTCCTATGCCTCCTAGCTGCAGGTTATCTTAATGACTTCATATGCAATCTGGAATTAGCAAAAAGAGCTAGGAAGAATGCATTCAGCTCATACTTTCAAGGCAACAAAGTCCTCAAGAAAACACAGCATACAGACAGAATTTTATTTAGGTTCTTTACTATTTATCTGCTTTTATAAAATAAGAGCATATTTAATGAATACCTTTTACCTAAGTATTTAAAAATTCTGCACCTAGATGGACAAGTGTGATTTCCTGCATTTAGGACAGATGCATACCTAACTGCTGTGAGAAAAATAGAATATTTCAGCACAAGTCTAAATCTTAAGTTTTTATTTTAAATTACTTCAATAAAAATAAAGTCTATCTTCCCACATATCAAAAGTCTAAGACACAATTAAGAATAATTCTGTTCTGAAATGAAGGGCAGACAGAAGCAACTGCCTGAACCACAGGGAAGGCAGCATTGTGTATTACACAGCAAATTTACCCTGAATAACACTGATCCTATGAGTGGTGGGCATTATGGTCTTGCTTGCCAAAGGTATTTTCATGGCTTTGAATCTTCTTTTCTTATAAGGATTGCAGAGTTGAATACAAGTTCTTAGACTTGGACAGAAAAGATTCTGGCAAAGCCTTTGAAATTTTCTAACAAAAATACTTAGCATATATAGAAGTTGGTATGCAGAAAAGTATGTATGATATAGGAACAGATATTTTGAGACATCTGCTAGCCTAAAGTTTTCTTTTTTTCTTTTTTTTTTTTTTTTCTTTTCCAAGTTGATGTCAGCCATATATGATGTTAGCCTCATTTTAGTTTGGCTGGCTGCTCTCAGGGAATAAGTTCTTTAGTCTGATTGATCTAGGATACTAGAAGATGTGACCCAGTATATAAATTCTATCAGAGTGAGAAAGAAATCTGCTTCAAAAGAAAAACAAAAGGATCAGCACAAGCAGTTACATTGTTTCCCAACTCTTATGCTTACTGTCTTGGTAGCAGGGAAATTCTTTTGTATGCCTACTATCCAAAAGAAATTCTGCTTTTGAGTATGGCAGTCTTGAGACAAACCTGCCTTTGCTGCAATAACTTTCATCTGGGACCATATTTCCTCTTGCAGCTTCTCTGTTGATGCAGCATAAAACACAGCCTGATAACTTCCTTTTTAATGTTGCCTCTGAAATCTGTACTGCTAGCTGCTAATTAAAAATAGGAAAAGTTAGTGACTGAAGAAATGAGAAAGCAGAAAAGAGATAGAAAGTAAGAGTAGGGCAGAGGGAGTAAACAGAAAGAACAGTGACTGTCATCTTCCTCTTCTCTATTTAGAGGATTTTGTCTCCTTTTAATTTTGCTCAATGATATGGAAACACTTCCTGTGTCTCTTCAATTTCAACATTACTGTTTGAATCAAACAAAAAAGATCCACTTCTCCATCATTACATGGAAATATTAGCCACCCTGTAGTGAAGGTTGCAGCCAGCTTCTATTAGAAGGCTCTGTTCAGCAATCTTATGAATTTGGCAAGGAAATCTACTCTGGCCTGAAAATTCCTGTGCATACTGTGAAGGATCAAGAGAGGGTCTGTAAAAAGACAGAAGAGGAGCTATCAAACAGCTTTGCAGTGGGTGACACTGCTGGTTTTGACTGAGGTAGAATGAGTTGTCTTCCCAGTGGCTGGTATAGGGCTGTGTTTTTGATCTGTGGTGAACACAGGGTGGATAATAGGGAGATGTTTTTGTTATTGCTGAGCAGGGTTTACACAGAGCCAAGGCCATTTCTGCTCTCCATGCTGCCACACTGGTGAGGAGGCTGAGGGTCCATGGAAGTTTGGGAGGAGACACAGCCAGGACAGGTGACCCAGACTGACCAGAGGGACATTCCAGAGCATCATGCTTAGTATATAAAGTGAAAGGAAGCAGGGAGAAGGAGGGGGGCATTTGGAGTGATGGTGTTTGTCTTCCCAAGGAACTGCTGCACATGATGAGGCCCTAAGCTGTTTTTATTTAAACCCATGAATTTTCTACCTTTTGCCTTTCCAGTTCTACCCTGATGCTGCTGGTGAGGGAGGGAGTGAGCAGCTGTGTGGGGCTGGGTTGCTGCTGGGGTGAAACCCTGGCAGTGACTCACTGGCTGAAGTACCCCAGCTTCAGTTCAACTTGTACAGCAGGTAGAGAGAGCATTCTGCACTGCCTTCACCTCTGCCTGCTCTCAGGCTTGCACCATGCAAACCCACCACAACACCCACCTCTTGATGTGACAGAGATGCAGGTGGAAGGCTGTGCAGCCAAAAGGACAGGGGCTGTTCTCTGTCTGAAGTCGTGAGGATGAAAGCTGTGGGGGCCCAGGCCATCCAGTTGTAGCAGTTTTCTCAAGTTTTCTACCTAATTTGCAAAAGAACATTCATTTCCTTAATAGCTCACACCAAGAGAAATTCTGCCAACTCTTCTGGCTGCTTCCTTCACTCTAATTATTATTTTTGCTACTGATTTATATCCCAGTGATTTACCTTATACAAGCTCATCAAGGCATTAGGTATTTTGTTCTGATAGCCATAATTTAAATTCCACGTTACTATTTTTGTATGTAAAAACTACTGTTCATAATTTTTTTTAAAAGGATGCTGACTTCTGAAAAAAGGCATTGGAACATCAATTTGTTCAAATTTGTTCAAATTGCTATCCCTGATTTCAAAAGAAGAAAAAGCACACACATGCAAACACTGAAGATCAGAAAAGACCAGAGTTCTTTCTCTAACAATTAACTTTGTTCAAGACATAACATTATTACAATTACCTAAAAAACCCACAAAAATATTCACAGTGTATTGTGACTTGAACCAAACATTATAGTTACCCATTATCTAAAGCAATGAGAGAATATAGTTAAAATACTAAATATTTAGCATTCTGTACAGGAGTATCACTTAGACAGAAATACTGTGTTAGTGTATGCAAACATAAATGTGTCTAGTATTTTAAATATATTCCTGCTGTGTCATGAGAAAAGTATTATACTGTGATTTAAATTTCCTCAGTTATATTAATTTGTCCATGATTTAATAAACAAACAACAAAAACCATACAACAACCAAATAAACAAGACTGACCCTTCCTGTGCTTTTCAAATTTCAAGTAATGATACCTTCAGATTATTTTTATTACCCACAGGCACAACAATAGGCATCACAGAATATTATTCTGTGATGAAACAGATAAATCCCATACATACAGGGCAAAATGTATATGTGTATTAAGGCATTCATACAGATTGAAAACTGGATTGAAATCATAAACCAAGATACCACTCTATTTTTAATGCTACTTTAAAGAGCAAAGTATTCACTGTAGGTTCAGGTTGGAAAGAAGTAGCACAAGTAAGGATAAATTCCTCCTCTTGCTTCTCAGTTACGAAAATGAACAGGCAGGAAGACACCAAACACTTGAACTTGAAAATGCTATTGATCAGGGGAAACACTGTGACCTGTTCCAGTGCCTCACCACCCTCACAGGGAAGAGATTCTTCCTAATATAAAATTTAAACCTACTCTCAGTACAGAGCCAGTCCCCCTTGTCCTGTCCCTACAGGCCCATGTCAGGAGCTGCTCTCCATCTTTCTAATAAGCCCTCTGTAAATCCTGAGTAATGAGTCCTCCCTGCAGCCTTCTCCAACTCTCTCAGCCTGTCTTCATGGGAGAGCTGCTCTAGCAATCTCTCCAGATAAGGAGAGATTTTTCAGTCCTAGTACCCTGAGGCATCTACTTCCTACAAAGCATTAGTGGGCAAGCTGCACTGATTATTAGAACTCAATCTCCCAGTAGGTTTTGTGGTTTGTTTGGGTTATTTTGGTGAGAGAACAGGTTGTCTTAGGACACAGGCCATGTGACTGTTCTGCTCTTCTTTCTTGCATATGCATATAGGCCTAAAATAATCACTTGGGATATGTTTTTTGTTTTTCCTCTTCAGATGGGAGAGGTCAATATTTGTATATTTTACTGACATCACCCAATATGCATTAGCATTTTACAGAAATAAAACAGCAACACTCACAAAAATCTGATAATGACAGAGGACAGCATGCAGAAGGTCTTTCCCTTAATGAAAATGGCATGAAACTGCCAGGTTTAGAAAGTTTATATCTTTGTTGTCATAGCATCTAAACACCTAATTTTGATTGCACCTACATTTCCAATGATGTTTATTTCATGAGGCACCAAAAATTCTTATATAACATGTCAAAACTCTGCAGTGTACCTAGAACTGTACTGAAGGCCAAAACATATGGTTGCAAAGGGGCATCTAAAGAGATCAAAAGTGCTTGAAGATTTTACTAGTGCCACGTATCAGCAAGAAATTTGTTAAGTAAAATCCTCATTTTCTGCCAATTGTTTACTTCTCATATTAAAAGAGAAGATTAAAAAAAAAAAAAATATCAATCTCACATGAGGCAGATAAAATAGCAGTTGTAAAATAGAAGTTGTGGATACTCCGTCCCTGGAAGAGTTTTAGGACGGATGGGATGAAGCTCCAAGCTTTGGTCTAGTAGCAAGTGTCCCTGCCCACGGCAGGTGGGTTGAAACAGATGATCTTCAATGTCCCTTCCAACCAAAATCATTCTGATTGTCAAGTGCCTGAAAGGTCTTCATATCACAAAGACACATGCACATCTCCTATGCTTTTTTTCAACATCTCTACAGATTAGAACAATCCCACCTGTGATTTGGCTCAGGTCAAATACCTTTTCCCAATATATTCCTGGGTGAGATTCAGGCATTATCTCAGATTTGAGGCAATTCTCACTAGGAAATCTGGAATCAGCCACTCTGTTTTCATAGAACTGTTGACATGGAAAGGGACCTCTGGACATCATCTAGTTTCAGCACTTGACTCAGAGCAGGGACTGTTCAAGTTATCAGGGCTGTGTCCAGACATGCTTAGAGCATGTCTAGTGAAGAAGGTCCCACAACCTCTCTGTGTAACCTGTTCCAATGTTTGACTAAACTCACTGTAACAGCTTATTTCCTAAATGTACACAGAATTTCCTACTTCAATTTGTCCTTGTTGCCCCAGGTCCTTCCACTGGGCACACCCTTGAGAGGAGTCTGGTTCTTTCACCATTATTTCCCAATATCCTCACAAGCCCTCCTTCTCTTCTCCAGGATGAATTCTCAGCTCTCCTGAATGTAAGATGCACCCACCCCTCCATCATCTTCATATGCCCTTTGCTGGACTTGTTCCAGTATGTTCATGTCTGTATATTGGTTCATTTTCTGTTACATTGGTGAGCCCATCACTCCAGATGTGGCCTCACCTGTGCTGAGCAGAGAGGAAGAATCAGCTACGTTTACCTGCTGGCAATGTTTTTCCTAAAGCAGGCCAGTTTGGGAAGATCTTAGCATCTAGTTTTACAGCTGTGGTCAAGACCACAGTAACTGGTTTCAGAAAGATAACATGGGTCTGGAACTGTTTAACTTACTATGCATCTAAACTGATAATTTTATACTACTGTTCTTTTTCAAAACTACACTGAAGTAATAGAGAGTTACTAAAAGTTAAAAATAAATTGTGAATTCACAAGAATGGCAAGGGTTTCAGGGATTCTACAAACTACATCCCTTTGCAAGACAAAAACAATAAAGAAAAACTGCTTTCTTCCTATTAAACACCAGTTTGTTTCAGAAAGTGAAGGTATGTGGAAGAGACTAATGTTCAAGGCTACTTATCTTTTCTGTAGACAGGCTGTTTCAACACCATTTAAAGGTGCTGTACACATATTGGATTTCAGCAGCTTCTCAAAACTAAATGTAAGAAGCCTAAGTCTGTTTTAGTGTGATAAGATGTTGCCAATGATTTGGTAAACAGCACTGCCTTGGCCAAAAAAATTTCTTCAACGTGTTATACCTCACCTTGTTATCTCATGTCTTAAGCAATGCTGTAATCAGTTCTCATACTGCACAGCCAAATCCATGTAAGAATCAATTAATTATTAAATTACCTTTAATCTATAGAGTAAAATTGTTTCTTATGAGTTCAAAAACTTTACTTCTCATTCCCACCAGTTATCCACTATTTTTTCCCTCTCAACAAGAACAGAAGATCCCAAGAACCTTAGACTTAAAATATGCTGTAATTTTCCATCTAAAGTATTGGGAAACTCATCTGGCACAAACAAAATCAGCTAAAATGGGTAAAACTGAGTCACACCTAAGGACATAACAAAATAATCAGAGAACAGGATTTCAATATGCAACTAAGAACATAATTTTTCCTAATCTCTATACAATGCTTTCCTGTATTGGTAAGAAAGTCAATGATTTCTAAATCTGTTTTCCCTAAGACAGGAATTTGGAATATACCTTCCACACAATTAGTTTAAGGTCCATAACAAAAAACTGGGCATTCATCTCTAGCAGGCAGTCTAAAAAAACTGAGGGTTTGAATGTATAAGAAGCCTGACAACAGGAGAACTTGGTGGGTCCAAGGATAACAAACAAAAAGCTGTGCCTTCATATTAGGAAAACACTCAAAACTAAGAATGTGTTTGATTTGCTTTGAGACCCAAGAACACAAAAACCAGAGTCCTGGTTGCACATTAGATATTTCTTCCACTTGAAATCCAGAGACATCTTCTACCAATACATACTTAAAAGAAAAGATTAATTTGATCCTGACGAGGTTAAATCTTCCCAGGCTTCCTCTACAAATGGCAATGAGCAATGAGCTGTACCTGAAGGGCAATAGAGCTCAGAAACCCACTGCAGCAACTCTGCACTTGTGGAGACCATCTTTCTGCATTAACTGCAGAGACAGCCCAACAAGATCAAACATACTAGATGGGAGTACTCACTAAGGACAGAAGCAAATATTAACATATTAATTCTGAACAGGCAGTAAGAGGCTGGCCACAATGAGATGTAATCTCCAGGGGAAGGTCAGTTGTTAATTAAAAATATCCATATGCTGGTGAGTGTGAGCAGGCTTTATGAGTAAGCTTTTTTCATGACAGGCTTTTAGTCATAACATTTACCCAGGATGCAAGAGACTGGGTTCTAGGTATCTTTAATCTAAAGGAATTCTAGTCTATCTCCCGCACCAAAGAATCACATTAGAAAATCATCAAATGAAAAAAAGCCCAGGGGTCACAACCCAGTCCTTTTACTGTCAGCTGGATAAATTCAGTTCCAGAAGCAGTTACTGGTTCCACCTGCCTTAGGTATACAGACCTCAAAGAGTCTAAAAGCATAAGCAAAACAGGAAAGCTATGACAGAGTTGAAGATCAGCTCCACATTCAAGGCTAGTAAATTCAAGATTAATGACCATATGATTAAAAGTTTTCTTCATGTATGGATAGAGTTTATATGCCCAGAGTACAGCAGATTGGACATACAGTGGCTATGGCTTACTGAAGTATATCGACAAATCACAGCTAAAATTGAAATTTCACCTGCATAAAATAGATTATAAGGGCTCTGTGAAAAGGGAGAACAGAGAGTTACCAACACCTTCTTCTTTTCAGATGTACTATTCAACCTAAAAAGCTAATTGCTGAAACTTTCCCACATACTACGGCTTTTTTTTTTTTCTTTATTGCACATTGCATTTAAACTCCTGGGCAATTTTTTTTTCCTATGCACACAAGGTAAATGGTAAACACCTCCTCTGCAGAATACCAGATTATCTATCTTAATAAAAGTGACAGGAACTTTCCCAGAACAAAACTGCCATTCATAATATAAAACTAAAGAAAAAGATCGATGCAGGCTTTATAGATCTGCTGTACATATAAAAAGATTATCCTATCCTCAGTCACACAGCTTGTCTATGGGCCTGATTGTATTATTCAACAACTCCAAGAACAATGCAACTCTTCCAAAAAAGTAAGAATGTGAAATATAAGAATAGACTCTGTCAAAATTTCCTGGAATATTAGAGCTTCAAAGCTCTACATAAGCATCCTGCGACCTAAGTATAATTTCCATCTACAAGTTTGGGGTTCTGCAATGTGGGAGAGTAAATTTTCCAAAGACCAAGGGTAAGCCAACACAAAAGCTTATTAAAGTCTTTCTGGTAGAGCAGAGAGCATGAGATCTCTAGCACAATAGATCTGAACACATTAAAGGTGATGCACTTAAATTTACTTAGGGCATGGAGTAATTAATACATTTTCCTTATATGAAATTGAAAAAATAGCAGGAATCATTAGCAATGATCAAGAAATATTAAAAATGGGATCTTATCTTAGCAGAACACACACAGAGCCTTTTCTACAGACAGCAAAGCAACAGCAAGATCCACAAGTTCAATTTAATTTCCCCACATCATAAAGGACTTCCCAAAATGCAATCAGTCAACCTTGAGATAAAATGTTTGAATGATCCTTTTATACCCTGTGTACTTATTTGTATCTCACAATCCCAGCAGTGCAGATTAGTCAACTGCAATGGTGTTTTGTGAAAAAAAATGACAGATATTATGAAAAATGCAGCCACAAAAAGAAGCTGACCTTAGTAATTTGTTTTCATACAAGCTCTACTGTGCTTCTTATTCATTAATGAACAAAAAAAAAAATTCAGAAGTTTGATCTTTTTTCTTTTCCTCCCTTTATTTTTCCTTTATTGTGTATTCTTTAAGCTGTTATTGACTATTGCAAGTCTAAGGGAAATGACTGGCAGAATAAGCACCTGTGCACCCAGGCTGCTTATACTGCATGTGGTAGAGACAGCATATTTTCCTCACAGAAAATTTCCTGCCAAATTGAAAGGCCTTAAAAAATGTCCCCATGAAGGGGAATGAGGCCATCATCAGACTTGCCAATCAAATATTTCTATGAAGTATGTAGAAATGCATGCCTCACCCCATTTGCCTGTCCCAACTGCATGTAGCAAAAAGTCCACATACTACTAGAGAAAAGGTTTAGTAAGGTGTGAAGATGATACTATGAAATATGCACTGAATTGATCATGGCAGTCGTTCTAGATATTGAAATCAAGAACGAAGCAATACATGTGTCTGGACATCACATAATGCAATTTTAAGTCAGCTGACACAAGATGCATTAAAAGTTCTTTTATATAATGTAGCATAGCGTGATTGCTGTGTTATATATACATGGTATAACATAAAAATCAACTGGTAGAATTTCAAGCCTAAATAAAAGATATAAAATTGCTTTATAAAAAATAAGACTGATTTAACAATTCTAGATGAGACATAGGTTTTTGATTTGAGGATATGATAATAGAAATATCTATACAGTAAAAATAAAGCATGATAGCAATCTTTAAAAACTGTCAAGTTTAAGACAGAAAATTTTTCTAAATAGGGAATTTGGCATTGAAATTAACTTTTCATGAAATAATTGTAGAAAGATAAGCAAAAGATACAAGTTGCAACCCCATCCCACTTTAATACTTCAGATAATCTCTGTTTCTTCTCAAGATACTGCATTTTACATGGGTAATGAAATTCATAAATTAATCCTTAAGATTATAATTTCATCTTCTGTTTAGTCTACCCTTAATATTAATCTATTCACTTTGTATGTCATACCACTAAAATATTTCAATTTTAGTTCCTTCATTTAATGCATTCTAGTCAGGAAACTCTTTTATCACTTACCTATCAATATATTACTGGCTTTGTTTCTAATGCAACTCTTGTTTCACATTAAACCTTGTTCAATATCAGAGTCAGTTCTATCACAGAAGCTGATACAATTTCTCTAGCTCCTCTTATACAATCCATTTCAAATTTACTGTTTTGCACTCTGAAAGACAAACTGTTCAGCATCTCTCTTTAGAAGGAATTAAATTCTTTATCTTTCACTACAGCTTTTGCCTTGAAACCTTCTGAAAGGTCATTTTGCACAAAATCTGGAAAAATGTTTTTAAGTAATCCCAAAATGGTGTCTGATTATAATCAAGGAAGAAAATTTCAGGAGTTTACTAAACTATTACCATTTCACTCTTTTATTTAAAAAGGTTTGATTTTACTGTGGCTTTTATCCTTTTTTAAACAGCAAGATGTAAAATTAATTCCAGTACCTCTGAATCTCTTTAAAGTGGTTAATAGTTAGTAAATATCCCATCAGTCTCTACTGTCTCACCAATACTCTCTGATGCCCTTGTGTTCAGAATTCACTATTGCCCACCTTTATGAGAGTTCAAACCATCAACCTTAAAAAGATGTCATATATATTCCATGAAATATCTCGAGGTTTTTTAGGCTGCATCACAATCTTTTTATTCAACATCAAGTTGGAAGGAATTTCTAGTGTCTTAGTGGTGTATAGGATTTTTCTTATTTAATGGGAGAATGCTTAAACTCAGGAGGATTTTTATGCTTACCACCCAATATTTTTCCTTATTAGTGTTTTTACTACTTGACATTTACTTCTTTATGAGTTCCTTATTGTGCTGACCTTCACACAGTTACTCAAGTTCCATATACCAAAAAACTTTCCAGCCAAATATAATATATATACAAAGGGCATCCAGAACTAAAATTAAGTAAATAAATAAAAATCTGAAGTCCGGAGACACAAAGGAAATAGTAGAGATATCTGTAGCAGGTGTTGGCAAATTTTACTGTTCCATGTTACTGATCTTCCTTCCTGTATTCCAGTGAGTGATGAAATCCAGAACTTTGGTCATCCACTGCTGTGCAGAGCAATCATCTCCATTTGTTACACTGAGCAACCAGAGCCAATCCAGCAGTGAGGCAGTGACTGTGTGAGCTCCTTTCTCCATGTCTTCTAGATAATTATGAAAACTACTTTCTGATTCATACAATCTCCTACAGTGGCCTTCAGCTGGCTACTGCTTAGTAGAAACTGTCAGTTTAATGATGCTGCATGGTGGGATGTTTGTGAAGATGACTGTTTTTACAAACTTAAATAAATACAGTCAGCATTCCTTTGAAGTTTATTGTAAAGAGATTTCATTTCCTGGAAACATTCATTCTGCAAATGCAACTACTTACCCTGTTCACAAAAAAAAAATAAAGAAAATAAAAAATAAATAGAAAACTAATTTTGTTCTTCTCTATAAATTTTTTATGCAACATCTCAAGCAGTGAAATCATAAGACTTCTTCATTTAAAATAACTGAGTCAGAATAGTATAGGCTTAAAATCTATGGGGTATGAAAGCATTCTTCACTTTCATCTGATTCCTAGAACCTGAAGCACAGAATGATTTCAGATGACAGGCTTTCAAGTGAACATGAGAGGAGAATGAAAATTGCCTGAAGAAAAGTATAAATCTTCTTTGTAAGAAAGTTCATCCAATGCTATGTTTAAAATAGCTCAATTAGTAACAGGAAAAAAAAAAAAAAAAGAAGGATCATATATAGTATGTGATTTGATTATATAGGGTAGTTCTTAATTGTATTACTAGAGAAGAAACCAGTAAAGATTCCCCTGCTTTTTTCGGCAGTAGAACAGCCAGTCATGTCTCTGATATGAAAATAAAATTGGTAGTCTGATATCATAACCAAGCTGATAACATAATGATTTTGGTTGGTTTGTTTGGTTTTGGTTTGGTGGTTTTTTTTTGTTTTTTTTTTTTTAATCTCCCATGCCATTGGCCTCTACTTGTTTGTGCTCACTTCTTTGTTTTATTACACAAAATAAGGCACCAGAGTGGGACCAAGATTAGTTTTTAAGTAACTAGCAATATTATTTTCAACATGGAGTTAGGAATTGCCAGCACATTCTAGATTTTATTACTTTCCTGTTTTGGGTACCTCCTACTTATGAATCACTAATGATCTAAGCAAATCCTGTAGCAGATCTGACCTATTAGTCCACAGAGTTAGAATAAATTATTTGTCAAAAACCATATTTTACTTTTTCTTATAGAAAAATTTGAGGTTAAATTTTAAGATCTATATTGCAATTTAGCAATCTCTGCCTTAGGGAATGCCATGTGCAAAAGAAACAACTCAATTCTACTGTGCCTTTGGCATTGACGTAATATCCCAAACAATCTACTAAGTCAATGATTTGGTGTACAACTAATAAAGAATGAGATAACTTGTACATACAGCAGATGTATTCATTTAAATAAGTTTGTATTAGCAGCAGGTATGCAAAGTGTAGATAGCTGCATACTTTATGCAGAGCATTTTTTTTTTTTTTTTAAGAATAAGTGTCCTTTCAGTATCAGGTATTTTGAAGTGAATCATCACTATCATTAATGGTGATTAGCAAAGACTGCTTGCTACATGGTGAGCTGCCCTGATGCTACAAAAGCCTCCTATTAAAGGGCAGTCCTCAGCAAACCACCCACCTGAACCAGGGCTAAGAGGAGCCCCAAAAGCCTTAACAACCCCAGTATCTACCCACAGACTGGATCTCACCAGCAAGACAAGTGTTACCTGTTCAGCAATTGCTTGACCTCTGATCACAGTGCTGAGCCCCAGCCATTTTTCCTGTTTCTTGTGTCGAGTTGTAGTACCATCCATTTTTTAACAAATTTCATGATTGGCACCAGGGTGCTAACATCTCAAAGCTAAACAGCCTGGCAAACTGAATGGGTTTATGTGGCGTGATCCAAAGCCTGTGAATGCTGCAGAGAATATATCTATTGATTTTGATGGATTTGGTGTTTGCTTTCTTATTACTATGAAGAAGAAACATTTTGGATATTAGAAGAATTGTTATTATTGCAGTGTATTAAAAACATAAAGTTCACACCTTAAGATGAGAGAGAATAAATGACCAAGTGATTCAAGCTAAAGAAGAAATATGTCCTGGTTGAACTACAGCAGCCATGTCAACACATGGAAGATGGTTCATCAATGGAACACACATCAAACAGAGTCAGGACTAACTCCCAGAGTTATCAGTCAGGCAGAACAGATATGGGATTTGGGATCTGTGAACAGAGCAATGATGGGTACTGCAATTCTTCTAACATGTCATTTGCCATACAAAAGCATGGCTTACTCCTTCCTTCCTAACTTTAGTGTTAAATCAGAAGTGACAGATGGAAAGAGCACTAGGAAACCACAATCACAGAAAATAAGCACTAATTATGGTGTTTCCAGTTTTGCTTTGGTAATTATTTTCCTTCAAAATAATACATAAAAAACACCCAGAGACTTGCCAGATAGCAAGAACAGGTAGAACAGCAAAACAGCCCAGGCATCTCCCTACTAATGCAAGACTCAGATCACTTGCCTAAAATGTAACTATTTACTAGGACATACATATCAGTAGAAGCCACAATAATCTCATTACAATGCGACTCTTCAAGCAAAATCTAGAGCAAAAACTAAACCAGCAGATTTAAGGCACTGTTAAAAGCATTGAAGGCTGGTGTGAAGAATAGTGTACAGCAATCAGCAATGACTTAACTTCAGCTGCAGCACTTATGGCTGCATATCCACATGGATATGCAAACCAAAGTGATAAGCGGAGAAATATGGCACCTTGTAAATGAGAATTCTGCAAAAGAAAAATCTTGAATTGGAACACCACTGGAATACTAGAATGGTAAAAATAAAAGCACAACAAGACTAAACAGTACTCTTCAAAATTCCATCTAAATATGTCTGTTTGCTCTAGGCCTTTTAAAGAAATACTCTGCAGCGATCAACAACACCTCAGGTTGGTAAAATAAATTCTTAACTGTTGTTTGGTGTTGCCATAAGTAGAACAGTACCACTGTCAGAACATAAAACCTGTGGAGCAGCCTCTGTTCAGAATCAGCTGCTCCAAGAAAACCACATGTGAAGAAGAAAGGAAAAGAACTAGTAACCATAGGAATTTATCTGTCTAAACAGAAATGCATAAGATGAAAGGAAGTTCTCAATAGCAAGTGACATTTTAGACAGGAGAAGCTGAAAGAAAGATACACAAAACATCTGCTCTTTTATTTAACATAAACTTTAAATCTCAAACAGAATGTCACTGAAAAGAAGCAGTTATGAGACCTGGAGATTAGAGATTAAATCAACATCTGAAATTAACTACAAATTGCTATGAGAAGATCTGGGTGCTGGATAGAAAGGTTTTGTCCTTCAATAAGGAAAAATAAATAATTACCAACCAGAGGGTTTTTTTGAATCAGAAATGAGACTGGAAATATTTGAGGCATATATAC
This sequence comes from Muscicapa striata striata, assembly GCA_030060385.1. Classification (NCBI taxonomy): domain Eukaryota; kingdom Metazoa; phylum Chordata; class Aves; order Passeriformes; family Muscicapidae; genus Muscicapa; species Muscicapa striata. The sequence goes on along the minus strand of JAREIS010000133.1, from coordinate 7,852,819 downwards.
TGGATCTTGACACAAGAGTCCCCCAGTGAACCTGGTAAATGGAAACCAGCTAATAGGAAGTGTTACAAAGACAAGATAAACATTAGGCAAAGTCATTAACAATGAATGCCCAGCACAACAATGAATCTCAGCTCTAATGAGAAGGCAGGAACCATAGCAAAAGGCCCAGAACAGGAAGGACCCAAGTACCAGCTCTGGCACTGGGCAGCCTTAGCACAGTGAGCGTACCTGCCACCCTTCAGGTAACCATCTCCATGCCTGCCATGGCTTGTGCAAAACAAAACAGTATTCAGAAACAACTGGCATAAGGTTTTGGCTCAAAAGTGTGGTAAGAGACAACTTTTTTTTTTTTTTCCCTGTTTAGCTCTCATATGAAATACAACGTGACATGTTCAATCAAGGTGCTTCCATCAGGTCAGAGCATTCTTCATTATAAGCACTGGCATTACTTTTATGTTCTTTTCTCTGACCCAGTGTAATTTTCACAATCTGATACCTGTCATGCAAAATATTTCAGACAAATGTGTTTGTAAACAAAAGACTTGATGGTTCCCTTTATTCAGATTGCTGGTGTGCTACAAAGATATTTCAAACATGAAAATAAACAATTGTAGAGGTAACTGATAAATTAGGTCAAAATCTCACCCTGACTAATCAGCTACTGAGTGCAGCAGATTAGCCTCAAACTAATCAGTACAAAGTCATCCCAGACATGTTTGAGACAGTGGGTGCTATTAATCTCTCTTTGAGGGGGAACAGTGTTTATTCTCATTCTTCCACCTCACTACAGTCTGTGACTGTATTTGCATTTTGCATATTTTGTGACTAAGTGCATTTGCATGCTCTGCTGGTGTCTCTAGTCATTTAGATTAGATCACTAATTAAGTAAACATATTCTTTCATTTTAAACTTTAATCAGTTGTGAGCTGCCTTTTTAAACAAAGTCTAGGATATGTAGATCCTCCTTTATACTGTTTTCCACTACCAGTTCCATTTGAGATGACAGTCCATAAATGGTAATTCAAACCAAAGAAAGAAAAAGGCATATTTTGTCATTTACTTACTTTTCATTATGTAATTTACTACTGTAAAATTGCTTTAAGTTTCATAAAATCTGATAGTCAATAAAGGCTTTAAAATATAAACCCAGAGCTACTCATCAACAGAATATCAAAGATGTGAATTGAAGCTATTTAAAATGAAAACCCCATCCTGCTGCCCTGTCTATCCACTATTGCAAAGATTACGTTTTTCCCAGCCCAGTAACCCTCACAACACACTCAATACATGATAGAGCTGCATGTACATTGTACAGCAATAGTAGAAGGTGGCAAGAATTTAAAGTACTGTCTGCAGCCAAACACTTATTTGTGTGTTTTTAAATGCATTTTATGCATTCAGAAGAGAGTTGCCATGTATGTACTGGCCTATCAACACCATGCCATCAAAAGCTTTTGTTTCCTTTCTATATGTCCTGTCAACTCATTTGGTGGAATATTACCCATCCTAGACTTTTAACCCTGACAAGGTCATGATTTTTCCTTAACATCTCTACTTAAAAAAAAAAAAAAAAAAAAAAATTAAAAAAATTTTAACTGCTTTACCATGTCAGCAAAAATAGAAAAAAGTTTTAATTCTTGGCAGTGAGTTATATAAACTCTAAAATTCTACCAGACTATTAATATTGTAAATATCTGTATTGGTCAATAGAAGTTCTTTCCCTTCTTATATTTTGACTCTTGTGGTAGCATAAGGGAATATTGAAACTGCAAAGATGTTTGGATTTCAAGAGCATCAACTTGCTTCAGGGTTCCAAAACACAGAACATGAGCACAACGTGTAATTTCTGCATGGGTTATTTATTTTGCTGTTTTGGAGTGGCAATCAAGAGTGTCACCTTTCTTACTGTGATTAATTGACAAGTCAGTCATAATTAGTTAGGAATCCCCTAGTGATGCACACCAGCGAGATAGACAGACTGAAACCTGTAGAGAGGCTCAGGTTTTCTGAAAGAAATGAAAACACTATAGTTGGTAGTTAACTAAACCCAAGGGAGGGTTGCTCCTAGATTCAATTATAGAGACTTGGTATTATACCCTGGAGGATGACATAAGGATTTATATACTTTCTATCAGCTCCATTTTTACCATTATAACTCAAGACATACATATTATACACATGAAACATTGGTTAGTTTTTTTAGTCTGTCATATTTTTTCTTCATTCACACGTATTGGCAATCAATTATGCATGTTAATTGCAGTCAATGCAGTAAAGAGCCCTTTCTTCAATTTTCAATAAGCTCTTTTATTTCCAGCAGAAACACCTGGTTTAGTATAATGAAACAGTCCAAATGGGAATTACAAATCCACTTCTCCATGCCATTTATTACTCTGTGCAGTGTACAGCTTCCTGTACTCACTGCTCATGTCATTTGACCTTTATGCCACATTTTTGCCAGCACACTGCAAGCTCCTCAGTACCAAACCTTCATAGCCTCCTTTTTGGCATTAAATTAAGAGTAGAGTCACCACTGGGCTAACTCTGTTTGGTCTTGAATTCACAGATGCTACACAATAATTACTTCTTTCTGCAACAGAGATTAGTGATTATAGTACACAACAAAGGTGCCAGAGACAGGGGTCAGTTCCCTCATCAGAAGAAGATGTGAGAAGTATTGTCCAGTTGATTAAATCCCAATAAAAGTTGCAAATTGCAAGTTCTGCCTTTGAAAGGTCATCAAGATGTATTATAAGAATTCTGAATGAATCCCCAGGATGCATAATTAAGCAATCAGATACATTGTATTATCCATTTCCATAAATTAACATCTGAATCAAAGTAGTGTGCTCAGTCAGTGTATCACAAAGGAAAATGGAATATCAAGAGAGCCACTCACAAATCAACATTCTTCACTTTTCTCAAGGCAGTCTTTTCTGTAAGGTTAATATGACATTAGGTTGACGGAGTAATATTTTTGCTGATTGTAGCTGCCCACAAACATTTTTCTGTTACATATCATAGCCTGTAAATGGAATTTGTTTCTGTTCCACAGTCATATGTGCTCAGTTTTTCTCACATGCATTATTTAGATTCCACTCAATGAGGGGGGAAAAAAAAAGTTGAAGCAGCTTCCATCATAATTTTACAGCTTAATTTTAAAATTTTATTCCTATTTGTAATCTCCATTACCAATGCAGTTTCACCTACAAATACAGAAATAACTTTGGTAAGGCAGAAGCATTAGACATAAGTTTTATGCTAGTGTTTATATTCAGAACTATAACAACTATTTATTATATGTAATTGCTATATCTCTCATTTCCCAGAGTATGGCTGGCCTCAGTAAAGATCATGACCTGTTTTGGCTACAGACTTTCCCTGTGTCACACCATTCAAGAAAGGAAAATTGACAAAAAGCATGATTATGGAATGAAATGTGTTGCCTGTCAGTATAAAACAGTTCAAAATGTTACACAGTGTGTGAATGACCATAATGTGCTATCCACATGGCAACACAAAACATAACCTGACACATTTCCAGATATAGCAAAAATTTTCTGCAGTGATTGTACTCTGCTGATTATTTCATACACAATGATAATTCAAACAGAAATGAGATGCAATGAAAAATAGTAGCTAAAAATCATGTATTCAGACAGATGGGTATTTAAAGACTATAACTTACTTTTAAAAAGATTCAGGAATTCATGTTTTGAAATCACATACTTTTTTCCTTCTGATTTTTTTATATAATGATAACATAAATTCTAGAGAGTTTCAGTCTTTTAGTGAAATTTAATTAAAAACAAATTATGTGTTTTGCTCTTTAGAAACAGGGACAGCATCCACTCAGTATCCTTGTGTCCCAAAGATAACTCTCCAGCACATTTGGGAAAGCAACTTTTCCTTCATCTGCCAATTGCCTGGTTGTGTCCCACTGCTTCTGCTTTATCCCACACCTGCTGACTCCATCCACAGACCTTGATTCTCTGCCTCTCTAATACACCTGCTGCAGTTAGCTTCAGTTCTTGCAGGCAAGCTACCTCTTAATTCTTGATAGATGAATTGGTTTGGACTGGTTTGAGACAAGGAATAATTCTGACATGACACTGTATTTATTGAAGAATCCAGCAGCTGCTCATTAGTCTTTTGAGACAGTAAAGTTGCATTGTGGTTAGCAAGTTAACCAAGATCTGTTTTTTTAATGAAAAGACGTATTTTGCTGCCTGGGCAAAGGTGTGATGCACTTATGTAGCTGAGCCAGTTTTTAAACAGAAATTACCTGGAAGCAAATTTTGGGTTTGTGCCTTACATAACAGACAGAAGAAAAAGTATTAAATTAACTAATCTAGGGAAAATGAAACAATTATTTAATTTTAATTTTTTTATTCCTATTAGTATTATTCTAAAAGACAGTGAAATTATATTATCAGCACACATTTATGGGAGTAATAATAGTAATAGTAATAAAATATAAAAATATAATAATAAAATATAAGCAACAAAGTCATAATGAAGTCTTTATTAAAAATATATACGAAATTCTCCTTTTCTGGAAAAGACAAGGTTGAAGACAATATCTAAAATCAGCTTCCAAAATACCTATGAAGAGTTTAGCAAGATGAAGCCAGAATCCTCTGTCATGTATGGTGGTAGGACAAGGGACACACACAAGTTAAAATGAGAGATTCAGACTGAATGTAGGAAAACCTTTTAACCTTGTCCATCTCAAGGACAGCCATGCAGTGTAACAAGCTGCCCAGAGAGGTTTTGCAGCCTCCAGCCCTGGAAATTCACAAGATCCAACCGGATAAAGCCCTGAGCAGCCTGGTCTAATCTCACAGCTCACCCTGCCTTGAGCAGCAGGCTGCACTACAAACCTTCCACCTTGGTATGATCCAATGAAAGCTCAAAAAAGGTGTACCCATCTTCTAAGTTTTTTGCCATTTAACCTGAGCATACATCAAAATAGAATATTCCTTGCGGAAGAGGTGAAAACACAGATTTTGGGAAAGTTTTCTTTCCTGAGGGAGGGAAAAAAAAAAAAAAAAAAAAAGAAAAATGGTAATTAAATGAAAACATTTCAGATTTTACTCCAATACTTGCCCTTGCAATGTGCTCTTCTCAGGGGATGGATTGTGGCTGGCTGGGGTTTTGATAATTATTGTTTGTTTTGGGGGGTTAATTTTAATTAAACATCTGAATAATATATTAATTGTTAAGTTTACGAAAATGATACCACATTTAATTTCAAAGATCATTTTCTCCTCTGAAGGGAATTACAAGACAAAGAAACAAAGTACTTTAATAATTTTTAAGATATGTGTGACCTGAACACTGGCAATAAGAACAGTTGTGAGATAATCTTGGAGTGTCAAGGTACAAAGCTTTATCTGTGATTAGTTTTCATTCCACGGCATAACAAACGTGAAACAAACACAGCAACTGCCCACTACATGCAGTCTCACAAGATTTCTAGTTGAGAAACACAGGTTAGACAAAGATGTTGAAAAAAGAGCAATTGTTCTTTATTGATCAATTATTTCATTGTTCAACAACAAGTTGAAAAACAATTTAACAAGAAAAAATGCAGCACTGCTTCTTCTATTGCCATTCTTTCTAATTATTAGCTAATGAAAATAATAAAACCATAGTACATTCAGCTACACTGTAAGGTGGCAATGCTAATTTTATTATAAAAGTGGATGGGGATCATGCAAAACGTTCCTGTATATACTGCTTTTTAAGGAACTTTTGTCTTCATAAGAGTACATAATCAACACTGATTTGAAGCTCTATGAAGCACAGTAGACTTGGACCAGTTTGGATACTGCCCATCCCAGTTGTAGGTCAAGTGAAATTTAGGCCATCTGCAAAGCTGAAAATATCTTCACTGACAACAAATGCTATGAAACTATGTCGAGATCCTGAAACCTACTAAACTACACAAGGGGCAAGAGACGTAATATCTTTTATTAGACCAACAATCAGAAAAATAGACATAATGCCTTTAAGAACAGAGTCCTTTCTCCAGGTACAATACATATCTTCATTTCATTCATTCTTTTCCTTTCATTCGTGCTTAGATGTCTATGCCAAAAATAAATTTAGGACCTGGGTTTGACCTCTGAGAACCTTGATATCAAAGGGCTCCAAGAGACAAGATGCTGTCTTGTGGCATATTGTTTCAGAAGTCAGTCTACTGTCCCACTCAAGAGAGAAAGGGGATATCTGCCATTGCAAGTTAAATCATTTAAGGAAATAAACTCCTAATTTTTCCTTAGACACTTAGATCTTATCACTTGTTCCCAAATAGTTTATATTTAATAATTTTGTCCTGGTTTGGGAGGCTGCATAGCTGATTTGCTTGTCTAAATCAAGCCCAGAACGACCATGAGGTGCCTGAATGGAATCATGGAATCACAAAGTGGCTGAGGTGGGAAGGGATGTGTGGAAGCCATCAAGTCCAAGCTCCCTGCTCAAGCAGGGCCACACAGAACCAGTTTTTGAGGACCACATCCACATGGCTTTTGACTGTCTCCAAGGAGGATGGACTCCACAGCCTCTTCAGGACACCTATGCCTTCACAATAAAAGTAGACTTGTAAACTGCTGCATTATGATGCTCTCAATAAATAAGGTAGAATTTCCTAGAGCAGTTTATTGACAATACTTCTAAAACATATTAGTCAGACCAGAGAATAGCCAAGGAATGCATCTTGAAAGTGTAACTGTAAACAAAAGCAAATCAATACAAATGTTTAGACTAGCTCTCCACTGTGCAAAGAATTGAAAAAAAAAAATTGAGACACTATTTCTCCTTTTTGGCACTAGCCATTCTAGGTCTTAAAGACCATGTTCTCAACAAGGCAACTTTTGCTGGTTCACAAAAAACCCCAAAAGCCTAATCACTTTTATCAAAAGGTAGTGAAAAGCAAACAAATTAAATATGCAAAGTACACTTAAGAACACAGATACCAGTACAATCTAACTTCTTTGTATCTTTCTCAAAACAGCAACAGAAAAGCAGGCTCTCATGTAATTTCTGATATTATGTTTTATTTTTCTTGACAGCGAAAGATCCTTATCTGACCCATTTGCAATTTACTTCAATGTTTTACATTACATTTTGTGTTAACAAGGACACTAATTTGAAACAGCTGTATGTTGACTAGTTTGGACAACTCAGAATTGATAGAAACTGCATTGTGAACATCTTGAAAAAAATCTCTGTAAGTATTTTTTCATTTTTTTTTCTTTAGTTGAAGGATATTCTTTTTGAAGAAATGTTGCATGCATCTTTGAGGCAACATTGCTGCTATACAAGATAAGTAGATGTTTTCTTAGCAATCAAAGCAGGTAATAACTCCAGCGGACATGAAACAATGCTCTGACTCTTGGAGAGGCACATACACACACAAGAACATGAATACAGCCAAGAACTCCTCCAACACAATGGTTCCCTTTTCAGCAAGTCCCCAGATGGCTCTGACAGAAATCACAACACACCAACCCGCTCATTTCACTCTGCTAGGCATCCTGCAGTAACAGGAAAATCCCAAATTAATGTGACAGGCAGGCCCCAGTACCACAGAACAAGATGGAGCTTGATAAAGTGATTTTAGAAGTATGAAAAAAAAATACCAGATAAACAGGTTCTCTTCAGAAATAAAAGAATACAAACTAGAAAACAAACTGGGAAGGAGCGGTGTTGATGTCCACTGTTAACAAAAGCACCCCCAAGTTTCATACAAGCTCCTCACTGCCAGGTAATAGCACATACAGTAGAGGTCTCTTATCTACAAGCAGTGCCTAAACAGCCTCTTCAAAGCAATTCTCAAAATAATCCATGGAAGTGCATCCTTTTAAACCCAGATCTCCTGAAGTGTGGAGGAACTGAATTTTGTTAGGATTCCCATAGCTCCCTTCAAACACAGCCCCACACCCCTATGAACAGAGTGCCATGCCCTGTGATTCAGTCATACAACATTGACATACACACAGAAATACTCTGTACATTTTCACACCAGAATACAGATATCTTCTACAGAGCTAAGCTTATTTTAATTTATGTTGGAATTTCCTGTAAATCACATTTTCAAGCTCCCCATAACAACAGTTGAATAGCTTCAAAAATTTCATGCCCTACTTTTTTGACCTGCACTGGCACTCCTTTTCCCTAAAAATTTCATTACTTAAGATGACTGCAGTCATTCCCAGGAGATGAAAAATGAGATTCAAAATGAGATGTTCTCCCACATAACTAGAATAACTTTTTTTTGCTTCCTTCCTGATTAAGTTTTCTTCATTTAACCAATTCCCTGTGATAAAGGCACCACATAGAGTGGGAAATTTCATTTCACTTACACCTCTTATGTACTATCCTTTGATTAAGATTTTTTTTTTACTTACTTTAATTACTGCATTCTTTCTTTGACAGAGTAATCAGGATGCATATTAACAAAAGTTATATGTTGTTTAAAAAAGTGCACAAGCCACATAACTGTGTTTTGTCATAACCAGGAAGCTTTACATTTTTCTGTATATATCAATTGGGTTAACAACTTTTTTTTTTATGTTTGCTTAATAAATAAATAATTCTTCATTCTCTGCTGAAATCTTATAAAAGGCAATGAGTACTACCACCTCTTATACACAGATGTCCTTTTGTAGAAAGTCCAGTGAGATCCAGAAAATCCAGCCATGAGGTGAGGGAACATAGCTGGGCACTGGCATGACCAGCAGCAGTTGGGACAGAATGGATCTCCTCCCTCCTTGGGAAGAAGGAGAGGAGGCCAAGAAGGCCTATTACTTTTTGCTTTCTTAAGGATATGGCTTTAGAATCCTGGGGTTGCAAGCTGCTCAGACAGAGTGGCCATGAACTTCAAGAACATTTCAACACAACTAGCATACTCAGTCTTTGATTTGTCACAGTCTGTTTTTATATATCAACCTTTCTCCACCTATTCAGCACACTTCCCTTTTTAAATAGAAATGTGTACCACAAAATAACTCCAAATCTCAAAAGATCCATAATATCTATAAAATAAACATGTTCCATAATTGCTCACTGGAATATCTACATTTATCTCCCATTCTTTCCATGAAATGTTAGTAACAGAGCTCATACAGAGCTCCAAACCCATCCTTTGGGAGGGAAGGAGGCTTATGTCCCTTTTGGGTCTCAGCCATCAGGACTATCCTAATCACTGCTAAATCTTATTATTCGTGGCCTGTTTCATGTTCTGGAAGTTTTTTCCCCTCAGCAAAATAATAGCAAGTCATCTTACAGAATTATCCCAGATATATAATATAAGTATTTTAGGATGCAAAATTTATAAATGTGCTAAATATATTTTCATGTGTTTTCACATATTTTTCATATATTTTCTTCCATAAAAGTTGATGTTCTAAAGTCGTAAAATTAAGCATGAATATTCTTTTATTTTTCCAGAAACCTATAAGAATAAGCAGTTCTTAGGAATTTTGTGAATGATGCAAGAAGTGTCTCAGGCCTCACAAGAAATTTCTGTGCTGTCATACCTAAGTTTTAAGCATCTGACTGGGAGTTAAATCTTTAAACTCCATACTTAGTCATTTTGGCTCTTTATTCAGTGAGTGAAAAATCAGGCAAGTCTCATCAATCCTTCTAATACCTGGATACTTACAAAGACAGAATGTAAGTCTAAAGTCCTCCTCTGCCTTTAGACTGGTCTTATTTCTGTGTTAGGGATTCACAGCCTGGATCTGTTCCTGCATTTGGATGCCTTTGGATGTGTCTTTTGTGTAATACAGCTGCTTCATGCTTCTGAACACACAGAGGAGCCTCCTATACAGCTTGAGGAAGAATAAGACACATCTCTCATCTCTTGCAAATGTGCTGCAGTCAATGAGCTATGAGCTTTCCTTATACTCTGGCAAATTTCTGTTATCACATAGCTCACAGTAAAAGACTGATTGGACCAGAAGGAGACCAAGACTGAGATTTGGTAGTGAGGGCTTGCAATTGCTTTCTGTGTTATCACTGGTTCTGAACAGCTTGTGGATTAAAGAGCCATTTGTCACTGAACACTGCTTTATTTAATACTAAAAAGCCAATACTCTATTAATGTCAGCATCTTGATTGACTTCCAAACAGTTTAATGTTAATTTCTCTTATTGCCACAATAAATACCTCGCAGTGAGTAAGTAGATATTTTTCTCCTTCTGATATTTTAGCAGTATCACTGCTACTCTGAGATCTTCATGAAGTCCTTTATATGACTTCTCAAAGCAATAATTTAAAAGATACAAGTCTAAACCTGAGCTGGAGCTCTATGTCAAAAATGATACATTTTTATGTGTTCCTGAAATTTCAGGCTATCCATCTGCTTGAAAACTCATGCTATTGACTTCAGAAAATATTGTGGAAAATGTGATCTTTACTTAAGGTTTCATCACTGCTTTATATTTGAAGATTTAAATTTTTCAAAAACTAATTTTCCACTTACAAAACATGACCTGCCACTATCAGAGTAATTTGAAAAGCATATCTATTTCTGATGGTGTAAATACCCTAAATATATCTTTTATTTAAATCTTCACAGAAATATGGCAGTGTTCATTTTTGCACTCCATGAGAATAGAAACTGAAAATGTGGTTTCTTCATGATTTGTGCATTCACCTGTTTGTTACAGAATGGTTTGAGAAATTAAGATTAGTCAAGAGATGTTGGAACCAATATTTTCAAAGATTTATTAAATAAAAATCTAGAAAAATAGAAATTTAGCCTGTAATTTCTAGGTATTGCCCTGTCATTAAAACACTTAACAATCTATACATTATCTTGAGCACCACATTTACTGAGTATCTTAGTGATATTTGTCAGGATGGTATTCCAATAGTACTTCTTAGTATATAATAGTATATATTTAATATAATAGTATCTTAGTGATATTATAATCAGGATATAATATTCCAATATAATATTATATTATATTATATTATATAATATAATTATATTATATAATATATTATATATATAATATAATATAATATAATATAATATAATATTAATATATATTATGTATTATATAATTATAATATATTATATAATACTATATTATATAATATTATATAATATATATTATATAATATTATATATATAATAATATTCCAACATGGGGATCATTTACAATTACTCAAAGCAAATATAAGTACACTATAATTACAGGCAAAATTCTAGCCCAGAAGATAGAATCAAAATACAATGAGTCTAGATAATAGTAGATGGGAAAACAAGTATCTTTTCTGCAGGTGTTCTCCTTTCCACAGAATGAGATATTAATTGAAAGCATCACACTTGAGTCTCACCCAGCTTTGTGTCAAAAAGCCTAACAATGTCACCACATCTCAATTCTCTCACTGCAACAAAATCACTGAGAGCTGAACTGCAAATAGATGCAATTACCCTGGTGAATGTGTCCAATTTTCTGTACCAGTTTTCACTGAAGATGAACAGAAGATTCATTCAGTCTCAACAAGCTACGAAGGATGTCTGCAATACAACAGAAAACAACAGGAATACATTCAGAAGCAGCCAGTGATTTCTGTGAAGGAAGAATTGTAAAAGCTTGCACAGAACTAAAGAGCGTAAAGGTTACCAAAGACTCTTCAGAATACATTAAAAGAAATTTTAGTATGAAAAAAAAAAGTAGAAGCCATATCCCAGTGAAACTAATACATGTTCCTTTCAGTTCTTAATGAATATTAGTGGAAGAGAGGAATAGGAGTCTTTGAGATTACAGTATGTTCAGTGTTGACTTTGTTTGAAAGTAAAATTATTTGTTCATGTAAGTGTGGATTCTGGACCCACTGAAGTTATTATTAAAATTACCTTGGTCTCCATGGGTATGCCCTGCAAGTAAGCAACAAAAAATTTGGTCCTCAAATCTTATGGATAAGTCATGAAATACAGGTTTGAGTATCCTTGAATTTTCCTGTTTAAAGCAGTTACCACTCTCCATCCCCAAGATTCTGACCAGCTAATGCACAGTCTTTAATGCATTTCATCCTCATCAGCTCTCCATCCTCAAAACCAACACAGACTGCTACTACTGAATGGATGAGATCCCCAGCTCTGAACAGAAATGGGAACATGGTCAGAAGAAGTGCACAGGTATGGAGTCTATTATCACATGTGACACACCAGCAAATAGGAAGCATAGGATCATAAGACCCATGGACAACTCCATCGTTCTTTAGATAGCAAAAAATTTAATTTATTCCTGTGGAGCAATGAGATACTAGAAAGCTTAAACTATTCAAAGAATCCATGGGAATTGAGACCTCAACCTGATGAAATCAACAAAAAGTGAAAAAATTTTGTTCTCTTTGTTGTTTCCATGAAATACTGGTGACATTTAAAAAAAAAAATCCCCTAATTTTTCCTTTGCATAAGCCTTGAATCGACCTTTCTTGTGACCTTTCATGCTCCAATTTTCTGGCTCAGCAGTCGTAAGTCTTGCCTCTGTGTTCACTTTAGATGATTGTCCTTCACACGTGCTAATTGGGGGTTTTCTCATAATAATAACAATAATTTAAAAAATCTTACACTGACTATATTTTTTTCACAGATAGGTGATTCCCAGGGACGAAAATTTATCTGACCATCTCACGTAGGAATTCACATACCTTCGTTGGTTTGACCCAATATATAAAGCATACTTGCATATCCATGAAAAAAATCCATTAGCATTAGCAGAAAATACATTAATGACTACTAAACAACAGAAAATGTCATTATTAAAATAGAAAGTGTATTAAATGCAGTGGTAGAACAGAGACACCTTAGAGAAAATCTATATACTCAATACTATATTATTCACCAGTCCACATGATTGAAATCATAGGAAAATTTGTAAAATTTAAATGGCTCTTCAAATTATCACAAAGAGAAACATTTTGAATATGACATGCCTTTGCCCACAGTCAATCAACCACCTGAAACTCTTTACAGCAGCAATCTCTTCCTGAATCACATCAAGACAACACTATAAATCAAAACCACAAATGATAAGAAAGTGCAAAGAGAAGCATTAAATAAATGGAACATCCACTACAGAATCAGCACAAGAAAGAAACAGAAAAACATGATAAAATGCATACAATTTAGAAGAAGACTCCTTTCATAATATTGCTCCTAAAGTAACAGCTTCTTCACTGAAAACCCCAAAGAGAAAATTGTGACAATATTTACTATATATTTTTCTCAAATCCAGTATTTCTAGATCTCACACAGAAAATACATCTAATGGACCAATGGGACTAGAAAGATGAACAGAAAGCCCCAGATGTTGGTAATCTGAGCGTATGGGTGGTTCCAACCACACATTCTATCAATTTAAATTCCCAGATTAGATACAACCTGCAGAAGTATATATAAATTCTGTGTAATACACAAAAGCACACTCTATGACTTGCTTTGTAATACCTGGTTGGCTGTGATAAAGGAGTTCAGTGTCAGCAAGTGCAAATCACATTTCTTTTATAGCATGTTATAAAAATGTATGTTGCAAGCAGCCTCTCTCCTCACAGGCTACAGATACCATCTCAGTGCAATTTGTCTATTTTGCAGTTTTGCTAGTGCTGGCAGTAAAGCAAAAATTCCTCTTATGAAAAGAAAAAAAAAAAAATCCAAAATCAACCTAAATCACTGTTTTTTTTCTGTGAGAATAAAAGCTGATTAATCCTTTGGTGCCCAGGATGCAGCAGTTCAGCGAAGCTAAGCATTAATGCAGGCTGTTAATTTTCAGTCTTCACTGACTTTGTTGAACTGTCACTCAAGTCATTCAATAATTCAGAGTTTTCTTCATACCTTGATCCTTTGAAACATAAAAATGAAGATGCCCAGCTGACCTTTGGTTTAGAAGAAACACAAAAAAGAGCCAGTAAGCAGAGATTTGACAAAGGATATGGACACAGATCCTCTTGGGTATACAGGCAACTGTGCTTTCACAAAGGTAAGAAGTAACTGTGCCCAATATTTAATGCAATATAACTCTGTGTACCATACAATCACAGCAATCTTGTTAATTTAAACTCCTCTCTTTTGATATCAGGCATTGTTATCTAAGTTCCTATATGCAGTTGGGCTCGAACCTTTGCGAATAAATGTTCTGTTCCTCTCTTTTTGAGAGCTGAAATTATTCACACCTCCTGCTGGTAAACAAGGAGAGTAAACTGAACCAAGAACTCCAGAAGAAAGTGATTTCCAACACTGTCTTGATTTTGCCTGCTTACAGCTTCAGTGCTTTCAAAGCATATTGAACTTCATTCACAAATGACAACAAATGAGTTTTTTTTCTTTTTCTTTTTCTTTTTTTTTTTTCTAATGCAGGTAAGGAATCCAGACAAAGGAATGCAGTTACTCTTACAACCCATTTACTTCACAGGGAAGACATGGGAAATAGGGAACATTCCCCATCTAAGCCCCTTCTAAACTCAGATACAATGAGGAACCTTTAATCCCATTTGTGAAATGGTTAGGAAGGTAGTAGAGGGAGTCTGGCACAGAGCTTGTTCTGCCCATCTGTTCTCCCTAAGTCTGACATGTAATTCTGCCCTTGCTAGCAAAAGAACATATCCCTGAATTGCAGTTACCCATTTACAACTCTGATATCAAAGTATCAACTGCAGGAACTTCTAATACTTACACCTAATACAACAAATAACTGTCCCCTCCTTTTCTGGAGCAGGGAAAAGTACATCACAGCCTTTGAAAAGAACTAAGAAATGGTGCTTTAGAAGTCAATGAAATTCAATCAACATTGGAATTCTAGCAAAAGCTAGGAATTCAGTTTTATGTTCTTTGTCTGATTTTGTATTCTAATGTCTTTTGGAAGCTAATTGTAGGAGAAAAAGACTATATTCTTGCTTCCCTTTTATGAAATTAATCCATTTTAGTGCAGGTGCTGAGAATGAGATTAGCTTAAGGCTTGCATAAACAAAATATTTCCTCAAATACCAATGAAAAATAAAGGCAAAGAAAAACATGCACTTTCCTGAAGGACTGAGCATAAACTAATAAGATTATAAGTGTAATAGGTAAGTAACTGTGTAACTCTTGCCAGCAGGGAAGCTCTGAATACTCCTACCTTTATCTTCTCTGCCTATATGCTCTTGATTAGCTGATCCTACAGCATACAGGATCAGGAAAACAGAGAATAGCCTGCAAATGAAAAGAGAAAATCTCACTTAGTAGTCCAGACTTGAGAGGGGCCTCCAGCCTGTAAGATTTGCATGAAGTAAGAAGGAAATTAGTGTGATATCTATTTTAAAAGTACTAATTCCAGAAGACCTGATTGCTCTCTAAAAATACATCTAGGAATATATATCATGAATGGAGAATAACTGTTTAAAATAAAGAACAAGACTTCAGAATATATGGGTATGAATTAGCAGTGCATAATATTAGGATGTAAGTAATAGAAAAAATTAAATAGGAGTAGGAGGGTGAGAAGACAAAACAAGACAAGACAGACAAGTCTGAGTTCAAATAAACTTTATTCTCCAAAAGGTAGCATTTATGAAAAAGATTACAATCTGCAGTTAGTAGCTGTAGCATGAGGTTTTCAATCTAGAAGGCTTCTGTTGGCTGTATTTTCTACAAACACTGACATTACAGCAATCTCTTCAAGTAAAACCATATAATGTAGCTACACTGTATTCTTTATATATATGTGTTGGCCGTAATTATAAACACAATTCTACTCCCAATTGCTTTAAAACAAAATAAATGTTCAAGTTACTTTTTTCATTATTTATTTGCTTTTTATTAAATTGAAGAAAAAAAAAAAAGTTTTAATACTAATTTTAAAAGAGAATATGGACTACTACCATTCCTGAAAGGTTTCTTTTTTCCAAGATGGATTTTCAGTAGTTCTAATAACAGCATGGGCTTGAAGAAAAATTTGAAACATAACCAGAGTCTAATTCTGAAATATGAGAAATGTGTTTTACACTGAATCTTTAGAGAACTCCTAAAATCTCAAAACTTTCCAATTAAATATAGTTATTTCTGAAGACCACACAGCTGCCCAGTGCTATAAGAAGCCATTGTGTCCCACTTGATCTCTGGGCAGGAGATAAATTAAGATATCTTTATCATTCACACAATGTCAGTGAAAACATTAGTGATAGGAACTTTAAGTCCACTCTTTTTTCACTGAACTCTAACAGCTGAATTCACATAAAGCTTCTCCACAGACTCAGACTTGGCCATTTTACTCTAAGAATAGAGCAAAGAACACAAACCTTGTTTCAGGAATGGAAGAATCAAGAGGCTGCATTTGCAGCTCACACTTGAGTTGTTCAGAAAGACTTTCCTAACAAGGCACAAAATAGTCCTGTAAACACCACTTTCTATCCAAGTCCTACCAAATAACATTTGAGCCCCTTCTGTAAACATTTTTAAGGGGTTTTGATGAGTAAAATGTTTTGTTAAGGGGTTAAAATTGCTGTTATAGAAACAATGAGAGGTTCAAAAGGCAAAGGCCATACAATGAAATAGGAGGTGCTCTAAAACTTCAATGCTTTGCTTCTGGGAGGATGACCAAGGACTGGCACAGATTATCCAGGGACTTTGTGGAGTCATTCATTAGAGATATTCAAAAGCTGTCTAGACACAGTCCTGGGCAACCAGGAAGGGTGACCCTGCTTGAGCAGGGGAATTGGCTGAGTTGACCTCCTGAGACCCCTTCCAACCTCCACCACCTGTTACACACACCTTTCTTTGCTCTTTAAAAATCCTATGATATGAAATTTTGTGAAAGCAAGAGGGAAAGAAAGAAACAAAAAAATAAAATAGTATTCTTCTCAATGGAAAGACAAATATTATAGTTAAGAACAACTGTTGAAACCATTTTTTCAGTGCTTTCTGTATCTATGTACTGATGGTTTTTTTGTTTGGTTGGTTGGGTTTTTTTGTTTGTTTGTTTGGGGGTTTTTTGGGTTTTTTTTTTTTTTTTTTTTTTTTTTTTTTTAAGGGGGTTCCTGCTTCAGGTATAAGCTAAACATTGATTATTTAAGGAATTCCAAACAGGCAGGAGATGAAGTTATTCTAGGCATCCCAATTAAGACACTGGAGACTGAAAATTTCAAATATCAGTAAGTTAGTTTCCAAGGACAAGCATATTTGTTTTATTAAACAATTCTCAGCCATCATCCATCCATGTTTCGTCTTCAATTATTTAATATGAACAGTTGACTTCTTATCAAAACTTTCACTTTTGGCAAGTTTCTTCACCACCCTTTGTGAAATAATTGGCAAAACCCTTTTAGACTCGAAAGATAAAAATTGGACCACACAAAGATATTAAACTATTTCATTGGCTAATTTATCATTTTGGGTTTACAGATATGAGAAGTCCCAAATGAACTTAAGAGAAAACATTGATGTATGTTAACCACATTATCAGTTTAATGTGCAAGTAATATTTTAAACTACTTCTTTAAACAAAAAACATGAAATAAAAATTAATATCTTTAAAAAATAGCATGAAGTGAATGCAATTATTCATTGTAGGAATTACATAGTAAGATTTTAGAAAAACTATTTTAAAGAAAACTTTAACTAAAGATACCTAAAGATTTCTTATTTTTAAAGGTATTTGACTAACAGCAATTTACAACATCTTTTACACTCTTCTGTGGTGTTCTATAGACTATTCTCAGTGCGCCTTAAAACAATTATAATGAACTGAAACAATTCAACTTCAGTTTATCCTTACCTACAGCCTGGAAAAACCATAAACTTATATCTTTCTAAACCCTCAGGAATACAGTAAATAATGTAAGCCTCTTATCCCAACCCTCTTATTTTTAAAAAATGAGTTTTTGCTCTCACAGTACTTTTACAAATCTTGTCTTTTCATTTTAACATTCTGCCATTGCAGAAATGGTTTCTGTATACTAGTGAACAGATTTTATCGCTAAAGTCATACAGCATTATCATTTTATTCAAGTGATACATATCAAAATACCTTCTTCAGCATTTTCAAGAGGATTTAAAAAACTGATGGTCTCGTTAATTGAAATGATACTATAGTTTATCTTGCACCAATTGTGCCTCTCCAGTCACATAAATACTGGATTGGTTTACTGTTCTCTAATATTAATATTGACAGGAAGTAACCAGCTGTAGTACGACATTTTTAAAAATCTATTCTCTCTTCAGTGCCAACTGTAAAAAGAATTTATCAGGTTTTGACATATTTACAAGTTAGGTTTTGCCACACATTTTACCTAAATGAAAGATGCAAGGCATTCTGCTTCTGGTGCCTTGATAACTTCAGTCTGGGGTTGTATGAACTAACTCTGTTGTGCAGGTCTGATGGTGTTTAAAAGATGAAGCCAATGAGATAAACCTAGGAGCTTATTTTCTCCCCATTTATAACTTTAACTGCTGCTTTACCTGAAAGTATTAGAGCAGACAGTTCATTACCACCTGAAAAGGGCTACTACAATGTATGTGAGGAGGTCATCTGAAACTGATGACTTTTAAAGGTCATACACAAAATGAATTTTGCTTTGCCGAAAGACTCTCTCCTTGGCACAGTAAGAATCTTATTTTAACAGCAGCTGTAAATATTATGTAAGTAGAAATAAGAGATCTAAGCTACCTTTACCTTCTTTCATTCTGCCATGAATTTACTTTTGATCCAATTGTGATACTCATCGATGGTGATGTGAAAAGTTGATTTGCCCTGGATCATCATTTGAGTGATTAATTGATAGTTTCTATGATTTTGTTTCATGTTTGCAATTTGCTTTAATAAATCTTCTGTTATATATATTATATATTTCTGTGATAATGAAGAAGAATCATTTGCATAGTTTGTAACACTAAGGAGCTTAAAGCCTGTAATATCTATGGATGCTACAGATTCAGAAATGGGTTATTGGCTCAAAAATAGCACAATAAGAGACAATTTTCTTAGTGTGTAATTTCAGCAATTTCCCCGATTCTTTTCTCCCTAAGGCTATGTGAAATTTATGGAATGTCAGATCACATTTGACATACAAGCAAACACATACAAAGTCTATTTCTTTACTCCCTTGTGGTCACATATACACAAACATTTTTGTTTTCAGGATTCCAGGACTAGAATCCTTCCCACATAGCAATGGTACTTAACTAAAACTTCTAAATTAGAACCTCATCTCCATCTATAGTCAGTAGAGAACAACTGGCACTTTCAGAGAATTATTCAGATTTTTCCCATTATCTTCCTCATTCTTTTTTCAAAACCTGCTGTGTAGCACAAATCCTAACTAACATACAGGCACTGGTTAGACCTGGACCACCATGTCAGAAGAGAGAAAATGTGCTTACATATTCATGTGCCACCTTGACATGACATAATCAAATCACCTCTAACCTGTTCCAGGGATGCTAAAGGCAGGATGTATGTTTTAGGTATTTACCAACATTGGGAAGGAATGAGTCACAAAAGGCAGAGGACAGATTCATTCAACTAAGAAATGTACTTCAGGTGCAACACAATGCATACAGATTTTTATACAAGCAAAAAAATCAGCACAGACTGCTGAAGGTGGAATATGATAATCATAAAACAGGAATGGCATGGCCTAAGCAGTCATGTTTGCACTGCACTCAGCCATTACGTTTAAGGGGCAGTAAGCAAGCACTGACTAAAATGTACTGCCTGGGGTGCAGGATGAATTTTACTTATACAGTGAAAGATCCCCAATGACAAAAGGCTTGGGACAGAGGATGGTGCTTCATCTCTGTGGTGGGGCTAAAATGGCTGGTACACAAAGCCAGTAAAAGGGTCAAGGAGCCACTACAGCCAGAGAACTACATCCCAAATAGCTCTGAAATATGTAAGGCCATGTCTGGATCATCCTAAACATACCATACAGACAGAATACTGTAACATGACTCAGGCATTACATATATATGCAGGTTTCGTCAAAAACATCCAGAAAAAGCTTCTGTCAACTAGGTATCATCCCAGTTTAGAAGATATGGATGCTGCCTGTCCTCTCCCTGGAGGATATTGCCTGAGCACACTTGTCCAGGCCACTTCGCTGTTTTGTTTGGCTTGTGCCTTTCCAAGTGTTGCAATAAACTTGTTCCTGTTCTGACAGTCTATTTCACTTTGAGGCTAAAACACAGCACTCCTACAGAATTCCTTGCTCACCTTACATTTAACAGTTTTTTACTATAGATTCTCTGAAAGGCAGTGGTGACATTACCAAACATCCAAGGTGCCCACCTCCATGCCTGTCATGCCAAAGAAAAGTAGCTAAAGAACATTGCCTTGGAGACAAAACCCTATGGATATAGCACTGACATTCAAGTGAATTTTGACCATTTCTCTCTACCTGCATAAAGAGAAGCTTTGAAAAAGGCACATGTGACTGCCACAACTTACAGCCCATGAAATATTAAGACTTTGGGTAAGTATAAAGCTTACTTGTATCTACAGGTCGCAGTAGTGCCACAGAGCTGGATTCCATTAGCCTCCACTTTGGGGGTTTGCCTCTATAGGGTTAGAATGTTACTGCTTCAAGGCAGAAGTGCCCAAATCTCTCTCAGTTATTCATCAAAAGATATGAAAGGAAGACAAAGGATTATAAACTTCTGGAGAATGCATTATTCTATTTCCACTGTCAATCCTAAACACGTGTTTGGATACACTTCTGTTATGTACACAGAATTGAATTATGACTTTTTTTTATGCCTACTGATATTCATGCAATATATACTCTGCACCATGGACAAAATAGAAAATAAAGTCAAAAGAAGAACTTATCTTTAATGCCCAAAACTGTGCCTAAGGAAATGAACAGAACTTTCATTTTAATAGCACACAATCTCTTTGTCTCCTGAACCTCTGAACAAAATTCTGCAGCTTGTACAGAAGTAAGTTAAAGACATAGAGAAGGTACCCTTCATCTCAATTCAAACAGCTGTAAAGAAAGAAAGAAGTATACAATTTTTCAGTTCTCCTGTAAAGGCCAGGAAAATAGGACACACAGCCAGCATTTCATTCACCACACAAAAAAAATGTAACTGAAGGTCTTGTGACTCATGGCAAAAAGAGTCTTGTACTACCTTAGCATAAACTTGATAGGTCCAAAAGGAATTGAAAGGTGATGCTCCATTGAAGGTTGATGTTCTATTGCAGTAGTTAGTCACATTAGGAGAGGAATAGCTAACTCACAGAATGTGTAACAGGTCTATATGGACAGACATGTACCTATCTAGAGAATTATCTCTCAGAGCAAACCTACAATTAAGGTTCATACACAAAGACACGTCAGAGCTGTAGAACTGGTTGTTTACAGCATGTCATGGCTAATTCTTTGCAGAGCATGCCATTAACATGTGAAGAACTTAATCCATGCATAAAGAGAGAGCAAGTTCTCATTTCACACCTGAAATCAGAAGATCATATTCAAAATAAAATCTTATATATTTCTTTTTCTCTCAAACCAGCACTCAGTGATCAAAATCAGTGCCCAAGGACAAGAGTAAATTAGAAGCTCTCTTGCTCATTACCTTGAGAATTTATGTCATAGCTGCTAGTCAAAAATTTGTTTCAAAAGTTTTGGGAATACAGTGATCATGCTGCATCTCCATGGAACAGACTTTTCAGTCTCAATTCCTAATTTCCCCTTTCCTCTCCTTCTTGAGCAAAAATGAGTGCCTGAGAATTATGAAAGGATTATATTGAGCCATTTAAACCTATTGCTTCTTGAAAAAATTTATGACAGTGACACAGTGTAAAATACCAAACACATGAACAGTGGCTTTGATGGAGGATTGCTTACTTTTCTATTGCAAACTGTACTTTGTGAACTACAAATTTTTTGTCCAGCCATTTGCAAGCTATGTTCTTTGCTATGCCCATGTGCACTTGCAATGACATAGATCTTTTGCCAAGAGTCCCATCAGTTTTCTGGTCAATGTTTACTACAGTAAAGTTGAACTGGAATCATGGACAGCCTTGGTCATAGTCTTAGCCTGTCTTTTCCCTTCAATTGGTGAGCAAGGCAAATGCATCTATTTCACCTTCAGACTGTGACATTGCACTATCATTTTCAAGCAATAGAATTTTTGGGACTATCTGACATGACCTAAAACTTGCTTTTTTGACTTATTAAACAGCACCTAATAGCCAAGAAGTACAGACAATTTAAATACAAAACAAGCCTTAAGCCACAGGAACAAATGGAATGTCCATAATATCCTCTGAATGACTGCCTGCTTTGTTCTGCACATTGACTGTGAAACAAAGGGAAAGATGTTTTAAAGAGAATAAGAATCTGAAGAACTATCCTGATGCATATTTCATATAACTAGGGAATCCAGGCTACCACATAAAATACCTACCAGCTGGAGAGAAACTAGTAAAGATACAGTGAAAGTGTGGGTATATCAACAGTACTTTAGGTTAATTCTTTTTCAATATGCATGGTTTACATACATCATTTGTTGTTCTTAATTTGAACAACTTTTCAGTAATAGAGTGGATTAACTGCTGGATTTGCTGTTTAAAACTAAAAGATCACTACTTGTCTTGGAAATCTGGTAGTTTTGTTGTTGAATTTTCTGTTTGCTGTTATTTAAACTCCAAGTCATACAGAAAAAATATGAGTTTAGACTGACCTTTGTCTCATGTTTTGAATTTTGGATGTAAATTTGCACAATGTTTCAATCAACTGGAACAAACAACTCCATTAAAATGAAAATCTCACTTGATCAAAGTTCCTCCATAATCATGTTGTTGTTTCTCTCATTCCCACCTCCCCAACTTCAGCAGTGAGTTGTTCTGAAAAACCCAGACTCAATATTCCAAACACCATCAGCTTTTCCTGTTCTCTTCCTTTTTTCTGTTTAGTTACTGCTTCAAATTCCACTTCAATTTTTATCATGTATAAAAGGGAAAAATTGCTGACAAATATAGTTTGGGTCATGAGGCTTTTGATAAAGACAGCACAGAATTATTCATAAATTTTTGAGACTGCAGTAATTTTTGACAAACCAACTCTTTTATATCATGATCTCAATGTACTAAAAGGCATAAAATCAACTTCTCCATGACTGTGGGACTTCCAGTGGCATAAAAAAACCCAAAAGAGCTACTTTGCTATCTTTCCAAACAGGACAGAAAAGTTGCTGGAAAGTCTGGCATACCAGCTCTGTCTTCACCATCTCCTGAGACAATTACAAGTGTTCAGGGAAGAGAAAGGGGGAAATACTGTATTGTAAATCTAAATCAAGTGTTTAAGAAATGGAAATACTGTGTGGGCTGTTTGCTTCCATTCAGGAGCTAAAGGATAAAGAAAGATAAAAAGGAAGTAAAAACAGGATAATACCTAGAAACACAAATAGCCTTTTAGATATACATTGACTGCTACTATTATTAAGTGAAGAAAACATTCCTGTCATGAAAGTGTTTTTTGTTACTTCAGGAGAATTTAAATGGAGCTGTTGACCTCACATATATGGCTGGTTTTAAACCTGAATCATAGCTGACAAGGTATGCCTCAGGTTGGGAGGTGAGGTGGTGAAACTGAGAGTATCTCAGCTATGTTTAAGCCTGGATTTTATTTCATCAACCATTTAAAATGTCATAACTCTTATTGCTTGCACCACTGATACTTGTGAAAATGCTCAGAAACCACTCCAAATAAAAAGCCACAGAGGAGCTATGGACCTTGTGGGAATGTTGGCACATTTCAGGAGTCACTTTCCACAAACTTTGTTTTCTGTTATTATTTCTACAACAAACTGCCAAACAGATCCTAATTGCTCTGCAGAGCTGTAATTCTGGCAGTGGTATTTCCAGGATATAATCTTTGTATGGAGTTTTCAAAGCCTCAGTTTATCAAATCTGATTTGTGTGGACTTTGGTTTACATGGTTTAGCTGTGACTGGAATTTCCTTAGCTGGTCAGTTGTCTGTATGTAATGTGTTTTACTTTTGTTTATCTCTGCAGAGTACAACTGTAGTTCTAAATGCATAGGAGTAACAAAGACTTATCCTATATAGAATTAGATATTTTTGACTAATATAACAGAATCATAGATTCATTGGATTGACATTGGATTCCAACATTCCTGCCGTGGGCAGGGACACATTCCCACAGATCAAGTTGCTCAAAACCCCATTCAGCCTGGCCTTAAACACCTCCAGAGATGGGGCATCCACATCTTCTCTGGGCAACCTGTGGCAAGGTCTCACCCTCTTCCAGTGTTCTGCTCTAATGGGTCCAAGTCTTTCTTGGCCTGGAAACAACACTCCAGGTGAGGTCTCATCAGAACAGAGTAGAGAATTACACTGCTCAATCTGGTGGCAATGTTTCCTTTAATGCAGCCTGAGTATGACAATAAGGCAAGAACTACAAGCCTGAGATGACAGCACAGGCTTTCAGAAGTGGAGGCACCAGATGTGGTACAGGAGAGTATGAGCATGGGGCAATAAGAGGTGGGGTACAGACCTGGCACTGGAGGGTCCACAGTTATGAACAACTCAACCATGGTCAGTTAAAGAAATGCAAAACTGAAGCCAGACAAAAATAGTTTTGGTGTAACAGAGAGAACAAAGACCTAGTGTTTTATGTGTAAAATAGTCATACATGGTAAGTTCAGATGTAATGCAGAGCTGCAGATCAATAAAGAAAGAAAAGAATGCTAACAAACAATAAAATTACCCTGAATCTAATTTTTGATATAAAGATTCAATGTGACTTTAGAGCTATTAAAATGCTTAGAAGTGTCTTTGATCCATTCATAAAATCTACAGTTGTTGAGACTGATTTTTAGCACGGGCACTGCATCCATGGAGTGATCATGGATGATACTGTAGGACCTAACCTGTCACATTGCACAGAGCAGGTCAGAATCCCACTTTGGATCCAGGTCTTGTCTCACATAGTCTGCAGGAAAAAAACAGGACAACCCCTACATCTGCTCAGCCTTAGTCACTGCTTTCTCCCTTTTGCTGTACATAAAATTTCCTCTAAATCATTTCATGTAGCATTACAGATCTAAGCATTCATCTCTCCCTACTTTGCTAGCCAACATTACACTGATTAATAGAGAAATAGAGATGCTTACAGAAAAACTGAATTGTTTGGGGTTTTTTGGTTTTTTTGGTTGTTTTTTTTTTTTTTTTTTTTTTTTTTGAGAGTATAGAGTATACAGCAAAGAAACCAACACACTTCTAACACCATTCCAGAACCGATTAAACCACTGGGTTTAATCAACCACTTAAACCACTGGTGCCAGGAGGATGTTTTAACTAGACTATTTCAGTAATACCTTTTTATTCATCTCCTTTCCATCTCTTACTTAAGAAAGTCTTCATGAATCATTTAATACCCTAATCTGTTAACCACTGTCATTACTACTTTTCTGGCCTTCACCCTTCCTTTTTGTACGTTAAAATAATTGTACCAATACAGATATAGGAGTCTAAAGTAAAAGTTTCATTTAATATTTCAGTAAAAATTTAGACTTGTTATACAGCATGTATTTGGTTAGGAACTGAAGAAGTATAGTGGTATTTATTAGACAACAGGCTGCAAATGGAAAGTGTGCTAAGGCATTTTCTCATCCTGCTCTGGGGATTATGTACCTCTTTGGGCTCCCAAGAATACAGAATTTTCAGTTCCTCCCTTTCCCAAATGAATATGAGATGTAAAGGAATTTCTATCACAAAGATCCTGAGCATAAAAATTGTCATTTTGCATTAGTCACATTATTAACATAATTAAAAGAGAGGTCTCTCTTCTGGACTAGAGCGTAAGACATGACGAATATAATCAAATAGCAGATGGTCTGGAAAATGCAAACCTCAGTCAAGGTCAAGCAGGAGAGGTGATGCATAATTTCCAGCCTCCCCAACCTTTCCAAGGCCTCACATGAATCACTATGCAATGAAAAACACAATTTAGGGAGCTAAAAAATATAAACCACAACAGGAGGCTTAACACAACAGAGGAAAATATAGGGGGGATAATTGCCAAGTTCATAAGCAGCAAATAAATGGAACTATCTCCAGATACTTCCTTTTGCTATTAAAGAAATATTATCTGAATCTAGATATTGGATGTAATTGTACTCCTAAAATTTCCCAATTCTCCACCAATTTCCTTGGAATATGTCTTCAAAATAAGGCATTGGTCAATAATGTCTGTTACTTCTTTCAAGATGTTTTGCAAGGAATGAATGGAAATAAACATTAAGATAAAAGGTAAAAGAAAAAGCTGCAGGTTCAGTTAAAAGTAAAAGGACATTACATTATTATCTTTCAAAATTTGCAGCAAGAAAAGCACATCATCAGTTAAGAAAAGACAAACTAGAATTTTGCACAACCTCACTTCAAAAAATCAAAGGCAATTTTGGTGAAGACAGGGATCTAAATCAAAGCAGAACTCTGATTCTACCTTTTCATGAAGTGCATTCCCTGCAGTCCCTAAGTGACTATTTTCTTCTTAAATTTTACATCAATTAGCTCATATTTTGCTTATAGCATCAAAGTACTTTAATGCTTTGATATATCACAGCTGTCAGTGGTCACTGCTCCTTGAATGAACCACACAGATTTAAAAACAGCAATTTTACAGTGGGTTAGAAATCAGGAAAAAAAATTACCTCACAAGAGCTACTGAAAAAGAAGGCAGGATACACATGAATCACATTTGCTTAGGGTATATCCCATTATTCTTTTCTGTGGTTCCATCAATAGCCCAGGTCCATCCTTCATTTCACTCAGAGCTCCCTACAGTAGCCAACTACAATTGGTATTTTGGGGTTCATTCATTTTAGGGCTTCTCTTTGTCCTGAGATACAAAAAATCAATTATAGAAGAACAAGACAAAATCACAGAATTGTGGTATCATAGAATTGTTTAGTTTGAAAAAGACCTTTAAGTTCATTGAGTACAATCATGTCCCTAAGTGCCATATCTACATGTCTTTTAAATACCTCCAGAGATGGTGACTGTACCACTTCCCTGGGCAGCCTGTTACTGTGCTGACAACCCCTTTGGTGAAGGATTTTTCCCTAACATCCAGTCTCCTCCTCCCCTTGTGCAACTTGAGATGGTTTATTCTTACTCTGTTGTTTGTAACTTGTTTCAGGTAGCTATAGGGAGCAATAAAGTTTTCCCTGAGCCTCCTTTTCTCCAGACTAAAGAACCCCAGCTCCTCACAGCACTGGTGCTCCAGACCCTTCCCCAGCCCCACTGCCCTTCCCTGGACTCTCTCCAGCCCCTCAGTGCCTTTCTCACAGTGAGGGGCCAGAGCTGGACACAGCACTCGAGGTGTGGCCTCAGCAGTGCTGAGCACAGGGGGACAATCCCTGCCCTGCTCCTGCTGGCCACACCACTGCTGACACAGGCCAGGGTGCCACTGGCCTTCCTGGCCACCTGGGCTCACCCTGGCTCATGTTCAGCTGCTGTCAGCAGCACCTCCAGGTCCTTTTCCACTGTGCAGCTTTCCAGACACTCTGTGCCAGCCTGCAGCACTGCAGGGGCTCACTGTGATCCAAGGGCAGGACCTGGCTCCTGGCCTTGCTGTACCTCACACAACTGGCCTTGGTTCATTGATCCAGCCTGCCCAGATCCCTCTGCAGAGCCTTCCTACCCCCCAGGTGACCAACACTCCCACCAACCTGGTGTCACCTGCAAAGTGGCCGAGGCTGCACCCAGTCCTCTCACTCAGATGGTTGATAAAGATGTGAAACAGGCCTGGCCCAAATCCTGGGTGCAGAACATCTCTTGTGACCGGCTCCCAGATGGGTGTAACTCATTCACCAGCACTCTCTGGCCTGGCCATGCAGCCAGCTCTCACCCAGGGACACTGCACTTGTCCAAGCCATTAGCAGCCAGTTTCTCCAGCAGAATGCTGTGGGACACAGTGCCAAAGGTGTTACTGAGGCTCAGGCAGACATCCACAGCCTTTCCCTCATCCACTAAGTGGGTCACCTCGTCATAGAATGAGATCAGGCTGATCAAGCAGGATGTCTTGTCAACCCTTGCTAGCTGTGCCTGATGCCCTGGTGGTCCCAGATGTGCTGCATGGTGCCACTCAAGATGATCTGCTCCATGAAGAGTCAGACTGACAGACCTGTAGCTCCTTGGATCCCCATTCTAGCAGAAGGATGAGTAGGGCTGTTACTGTCATATGTCAGCAGAATGTTTCTGCACTGTGTCTTCTCTGAATAGGTGAAGAAATGAA
The DNA here is from genome assembly GCA_030060385.1 of Muscicapa striata striata. Lineage (NCBI taxonomy): Eukaryota > Metazoa > Chordata > Aves > Passeriformes > Muscicapidae > Muscicapa > Muscicapa striata. The sequence continues at coordinate 7,824,560 of JAREIS010000133.1, read as the reverse complement.
GATTTTGCAGGTAGATGCAAAAGGTAGATGAAATGTCTAGCTGCCCAGCACCCTTTTTGTGGATAATGGACGCTTGTGTAGACTTTGTCTAATCAAAAGACTTTGCAAGCTAAAGGCAATCAACGCTTCCTTCAGCATTTGTCAATTTTTTATAATAGGCTTCTAACATCCAGATACGCTGCTTCCACTTTTTCCTCTGAGCTCTGTTAGAGCTCACATTAACATCTTAGTTAACTTGCTAATCTCTTAGTGCCAACACAACAGGCCACATTAAACAAACAGCAGATGGAAATGTGAGAGACATTATGGCTACATATGTGAAATACCCTGCAATCAGCAATGATTTGCATTGAATTTTAGTAACATTCCTTCCAGAGTCATTCGAGTTTCCTCACCGAGACACATTAAGTTCTCAAGAATTAATTTAAATCCAGCTCAGTGTTTTCCACAGTGAGTGGAGGTTTGATATACAACACTGTAGATTTTACTTTCAGCAGTTCATCCTACTTTAGAACTGATTTATGAAATAATTTCCTTTGTTTCAGACTTCGTCTACTGGACTATCTGAAGGACATTGTTCATTTAGGTTCTCCTCTTTCAAAAAATCCACCTTTCTTTTAATTCAGTACTACTTCAATGAAGCTCAGAAGCCACCGAACAAAACTTACTTTTGTACTTAATTGAATACTTGGGTGTTCTGAGAGAAACTGCTACTAGCAAAGTGGAACACAGGTCTTTCCCTATCATGGACAGTTTGGTTTGCTTGGTTTCTTCTTGTTTTTGGTTTTTTTTGGGTTTTTTTTTTTTTTTGTTGTTTTGTTTTGTTTTGTTTTGTTTTGCTTTGTTTTTGTTTTTGTTTTTTTTTTTTTTTTTTTGTATCTGCCTGCCTGTGCATTGTAAATTGGTAATATTATCTATTATATCTGGGGAGAATTTGGATCAGTGGTTTGCACTGTCCCTGGCACAGCAACCAGGGAGGCCAGCTGCACTGTCTGTATAAGGTGTCTTGCTGCAGCCCAATGGTGAAATGTTCTCTGTAGATGCTTCTTATTCACCTTGTTCTAGACCACAGCCAGTCACCCACTGGTTACCAACACAACCTGTGAGAATATTCATGCAAAGGAAAGCAAAGAAGACAACAGCAGAGATTCAGCTTGCAGGCAGGGAAACAGCCAGGTGGAGCTCAGGGAAAAAGTCATCTTCTGTTTGCATACTCTGGAAAACTCCTCAGTAGACAAATATTTGGCAAATACAGCCATCAACTGCCCTGGCTCAACTGGGTAAAGTGGTATCTGAAATCCAAGCATTATATTAGGATTATTCTTTACCCAGACAAGATGCACCAAATCAGCCACAGTTTTGGAGATTCCTACAGAAAATGTCAGTGTTGGTTATTAATTGTCAGTTCAGTTTGCCACTGATCCATTGCTAAAGCACACACAGTGCAAAAAAGACATTATTAGTACATCAGTCTAGGCTTCTGCTTCATCTCAAAATCTTTCTCCAAAGGCCTTCAAGAGAAGGTGGCAAATGGCTAACAGAAGCTTATAATTTCTAATCACTAAATTAGCATTCAACTAAATTCCAGGTGCTGGCCTATGTGCACAGGAATCCTCTGGAAACTGTCCCATGGATAGCAAAATAGCAGCCTTGTAAGAACATCTAGGATTCTGAGATTCTTCTAGATGTATTCAAGGGGAAAAAATATATAAATCTGATGATTAAGCATCAATATCAAAAGCCTCCATGTAAAAACAAAATGATCTTCAAACTGAAAAATATATCTGAGGTAGGGAACACTTCATAAGCATTGTCTATGGTTTGCTGGGACAACAATGACAGACATACAACTCAGTTATTTTGGACATGTCAGGACATTAAAACAGGGATCTAAGCACTACTGAAATTACTACCATGGGTACAGAAACAAATCTGGAGTATTTTCTGTCATGCCACAGTGAACCATGGAAATCACAAGCTTAATCATATGTCCACACAAATACAGTTAGTTCAAGATGTAGTGCCAGAAATCTCAGATTCAATTCTCTCTTCCTGTGACTGTGTCCCTTCCTATGACAGCTCATTACATAGATTCTAGAGACATTTTTATTGATTCAGAGACAAAGGATTAGTGACAGACTGCTACAAATTCTTCTGTGCCTGACGTGTAATTATTCCTGAAACAAACTAATAGCTTTCATTTATCTAGAATAAAAATTTCAAGAAAAAGAACTCAATCACTTAAAATGTGCCTGTTGGTCCATTTTCTTTTCTTCTGTTATAATTAAGAGATAATGTCAGCGGAAAAGACTTGTTGTGGGACTAACTACAAGATATATAGGATAGCATTGATCACAAACTTCAAAACAAAGTAATTATTTTCATCATGACCGGACAGTTTTTGACAATAGTTGGCTATTAAATCTTTAGCTGTCCTCCTGCTATCTTTATTTCTTGTTCTTCTAAAAGAGACTCAAAGCTAAAATAACTTGATAATGTAATACAATTAACTTTAAAACTATAAAATAAATCTCAAAATAAATCAGACTCTTTTCTTCCCCTAGTAAAGGCACCCCTCTCTTTTATATGTTTGGGGATTTTTCACATTGAAAACTTAAGCGAGGAGATTACTCATAACACATTTTTTCATAGAGTTTCACTGGAGTAGTAAACTAATTTGGAATGCTTAATGAAACCAATTACACAAAACCAGATGCTTAAGTGAACATTATTTCATAAAGGCTCATTTTAGTTTTCCACAGAATGTATGTATCTAATATAGCTTTCAGACAGGAAAGACTATCCTTAATCTAGTACACAGAAAAAAACGTGCAAACATGTAGCAGCATTCTTCTGAGAACAAGTGATCAAAGGGAATAATATGGGTAGAATGGGCTATTCACTTATCCAGATTTTAGATGAGGTGGCTTTATTTGAAAAAAATAAAAACAGAGTAAAAAGATATTTTTTTATCTTCATAGTATTTTTCCCTTAACACCTTGCATTCTTCAACCTGTTGTGTGTTTTGATACTTGAATCTGCTTCTGATAGAATCCTGTGAAGGAAATTTCCATGTTATAACAGCACTTTATGCACTCAACTAAACAAGCCAGCATGGTAGAAGAACAATACCAAGAAATAACCTAAAAATTGCAGAATACAGGAGAGGGAGGCTTTGTAACTTTTCCAGGTGGAAGTGCAGTTTTTGTCGCAGGCTGATAGAAAAAAAAAAAAATAGTAAAAAATCTTTTCATATGTGGCATTCATAGAAATTGACCCTGAATATGAGGGCCAAAGAAGTAATAGTGTCTATTTTCTAAATATATTAGCTGAATGTAGGATACGTTGTATTGCAATATATTTTTTACTATAACTGTAAAACATACACAAAATAAAATTTGGTCAAGGAAGTAGAGAAGGTATCTGCAATGTGCAGTGATAGAGCAAAGTAAAATTACTTCTATGGTAGAAGAATCATCAGACTGGGCAAATACAAAGGAATCCAGTAGCTTACATGCATGCCATGTAGTGAGTTAATTTTATATTTCTTCTGTCATTACTATGTACAAACATACAGAAAACTGGATGGTAAGCTGATGCCTAGAGAAAAATCCTCATACATCTCCCATACATATAAAATGTAAAAATAGAAATATTTCTTGGTTGCTATATTTGTGTCAGATCTTTCTAAAATTCATTCTGGAAGGATTAGAATAATAAAAAGAAAAAAAAAAAAGCCATTGCATTTGTTAACAGACTCTAGCCTAAAGGAAAAAAAAATAAAGCACAGCATAAAGATGAACTTCAATAGAAAATATAAACCAAAACATTTTACACACTTTTAAATTATCATGGAAAAGGTGACTTTTCAAAAAAATTTTTTACACGTTTACAAGTTTGATTTATATAAAGAGCTAAGCCCTATTAGGAAAACACTTTGCAAAGATACATCTATTTTTTAAATTTACAGCTTAAAAACATGAAAATAATTTAATGTAGAGACAGTTTTAAAATACCTTTTTCTCTACCAAAAGATGTTTCTCTAGTTCAGCTGTTTGATCTATATACCAGCTTCAAAATAGGAGAAATGCAATCCAGGAAAAGAAAAAAACAAAAACAAAAACAAACAAACAAACAAACAAAAACAAACAAAAAAAAAAAAAAAAAAAACAAACAAACAACAACAAAACCACAAAACCCAAAATGCAAAAAACGAAAACCAACCAACCAACCAATCAAAAAATATTAACAAGCATCTTTCTATAGATAACGAAAAACTTGATGAAACTGATTACAACCTTGAATTTAATTTGGGTTTTGCTGAGTAATGAATTCTTCTTTTGCTTCTCTACTTGTCACTTTTTTACACTAGAGCTTGTTACAGACTATATTTGCCTTCCCAAAAGCATAGCAGGTTTTGTACAAGTAATCACAAATATCTGATGTTAATTCTTTTGGAGTTTCAGTAGGGACAGAGATGTAGAAAATGTTTTGGGCTTATGGAGGTTTTATCCTTCACTAGTAATGTAATCAGAAATTTTCCAAACTAAGGCTAGCTGACTTCTTACCTTTTGAAAACTTTATTAAATTTAGCTGATTTTTCTTCCATAAACAATAATATAACCTCTGCCTAGTATCAAAACTGAATTACTTGATAGCTACAAGGCACAGAGTTTAGTCTTTACATTTTAATAGTGGTAACATTTTTTTGTATTAAAATATCATCAGGTCAGTAAACACTAAAACATCTTTCCTTAAACAAGGTAAGTTTCTGATTTTTTATAGCCTTAAAGGATACAGGTATTAGCTAACACCTGGCAATACAGTACAATCAAGTGTGCTTGTTAAGTGCATTTTATGCAGCTGAATGCAATCAGAGTCCTTGAAACATTTTACATTTTACAACATTTTAATCATGGTAGCTGTGCAGTGGAATACAGTGACCATGAAATGCCACAGGGAATATAGATCTTGAATAATTTTCCCTGAGAGCAAATTAGTGCACACATGGAATCTTCTGGTATAAGAGGTAGCTCATATCATTGCATTGTCACACTCATCTCTTGGCATGATAAGGGAAGAGCAGAGGGGGATTATGAAAGGTGACACCCTTCCCACTGTCAATATGATCATGAAAGATCTGCAACTTTCTTCTCAGCAACAAGCTGCTGCCATTGAACAGTCAGTAGAGGATAGAAGTAATACTGAAACAGTTGATATAATTTGCTATCTCAGATAATGCTAACAGGAGGCGAAAACAGCAGCACCAACAAAACGACAAAGGGTCTGGATTTATTCATGTTAACCTTCCTTGCTGGAGTAACAAATACAAAGCACCTTCCCATCTGCATCTGACATCAGTTTGGACATCAGACTGTGACTTCCAGTGCTGAGTAAAGGAGGCCCCAGATGTAACAGAAAGGCACTCTGACTCCATGTCAGCTGTATCTCAGATTGTACTTTGAGGGATGCCAAGGAACATGTTTGCAACACTGTACTAGAGAACATTGCTCCTTGAATGTTCAGCCTGACTAGAGCTGACAATGAAAGAATTGGATTCAAGCACACAATTTACCAGAAGACACAGTAAATATTTATTCTGACTTCTTCAACCACACAAGAGCAAACTTTATCTTTGATAGTCAGTGCAGCTGCAAAAGAGGGAATTGCCTTAAACATACCTTTTTATAGCCATCAGCCAATTATGCAGGCACATATTAAGACATGCAGGTCTTGCTTCAGATTCAGATCATCAATACCCTATCAAAGGTAAGACTGATTTTCTTCAAAGGTTTATTGTGCACCTCTTACATTCACTCATCAAACTTTCTAATTCTCTCTAAGTCAGAGAAAAAAACAAGACCCAAATGTAATACATTGTTTGGGAAGTCAGTGCTGGCTGAGAACTCCTTATCAAAACAGCTTGTTTTTACCAGATGAGTCTTTATCTTACTATCTCTTTTCAACTGTGCATGATAAGCATGTGGGTGGGCACACAGCATCCTATCACCTCATTTAAAGCAAAAATAGCAACTCATATAAAACAACAGTTGTCATGAAATACAACTTCATGAGAAGCATTAGAGAACCATTTCTGAATTCGTAAGTGTGACAAGGAGCATTATTTCAACACAAGGGCTCTGACCACTGCATCTATCATGCCATACTGACTGACCACAATTAATTAGCTTAATGAGGAGCAGCAAGCAGTTGAAAAAGAATGTCAAAAAAGAATGTCTTTAGCATAGTAAAAGGCAACTTCTGGCACAATGTCAACTTTCAAAAAGGTATATTCAATGTGATTTTTTTTTAATTGCCATCAATATGATGCATTTCCATTGCTGAGGACTGTGTGCATCTATACTGCAGTCTCTAAGAGCTCCCTAATGTCAACATCATAGTCTGGATGATTACAACTCAGTGCCCATGGCTTATACTGCTGTTTATAAATAGAGACAGCATTCCTTCATCTAAGGTTATACATATTTCTCATATCACTTTCTTACCTCCTGGCTGGCCTACTTTTCTGACAGAAGGCCCCTGGAGCTCCAGGTGCTACCCGAGTTGCTTGAATTGTTCCTAATGTACTGAGATTGCATACATTTACTTCAGGAGTGCTAAATCAGCCTGTTGGGATCAGGTTTCTACTACTCCATTAATTTAAAATGTGTAAAATTAAAATCTTTTACAAAAATACATTAAGAGCCTGATTTCTTCATATCTAAGCTTATTAGTTTCAAGCTGACAGTTTGTCAACTTGACACACTTGTTTAGTATTAACTTCATGCATCACTTAGGACCTCATTTACCCCTGATCAATACAAGGGGCCAAAATCTTGTGTCCTCTTGTTCAACCTTTAAAGAAATATTGGCATTCCACTTTTATTTTACATCTCTTGGACTTCCCAACAGCTTCCATATTTACTGGAAGAACCATTCAATCTCCTGTTATAAAAACTCCTGTATGTAAAACACCTTGGCCAGATGATTGTAAAATATTTCATTTTAGCACTGATTCTTTGACATATTTCTGAGTTATTACTGGAGTAGGATGTTTTATCATTATAATCTAAATAAATCAGGCCAATATTTTTTCAACCAGATGAAATAGATATGTCATTGAACATTTTCACTTTTTCATCCATAAAACTGGCAATTTGCCCACCTCCATCTAGTAACAGTTAACACTAATTAGAGTTAGATAATAGATATTGATATTATTAAAATAGATCATAAATTACATAGAATATATAACAGTAGAGGGAGTTCCATTTCTTGCTTTAATGTTTATCTCACATTTAAACTAAGCAACAATATTTATCTTGCTTGACTGTTAATTTTAAAGCACTTCTTACCCATCACTCCAGACCAGAGTCATATGACATCTTCCTGACTTCCCTACCCAGTCTGTCCTTGCCACTCCATCTGCACAAATCATTCTGTCCCCTCATCTCTAACCTCAGTAATACTCAGAGGCAATAATATGAAGCACTTTTCTGGATAGAAGGGACTTTAACCTGTGTCATGTTACACTACATCATGTGTAGTTTATTTGCACCACAGAAACACCCTTTTTAGGTGAAACCACTAATTTATTGGTTTATAATTATAATATTAACATTCTAACCAAATAGTTATTAGTATTTCAGATATAACCATTACAGAAAAAGCAAGGAAGAACACAAAAGAAAATTCCATTGGTAAATTCTCAAAATTCTACAGGTAAAATTGCTAGACACAAACATACACTTCAATCTCTGCTGTTACACTAACCAATTACTGCTCCAATCCTCCTCATAAAGAAGAAGAGGAGAACCAGCAGAGGAGAATATTGATATTGATAGTGGGGTTTCTTTTCTCCTCATTTCAAAGTGTGGTGTGGTTTGACTGTTAATTCTTTATGTTAATTTGTGCTACACTTTGTTTTTTTTCATGGTCCATAATTCAAGAACTTTCCTAAATATCCTATACATACTGTGTTTTATATGTGTGAAGTATTTGAGTTTTATTCTGTTATCCTTAATGGTTTTACTGAGCTCCTAAGATAGCATTACTTTAATGAGCTATAACTGACCATTGGCAATTTGTTTACAGCCTCTGGTATTTTCCTGTTCTCGTACCATCAAAGCCTCTACTACCATCCTTTACTTGCATTCCAATTCACTACATTATTATTCCAGGGTCATAGACAGTTCTTGGCATTGCTACCTGTAATTTGCAGAAGAACATCAAAATTACTGTACAACTACACAAGGGCATAACACCAGCTAATGTTAAACAAGTTACATAATAGTTACCTGCTTGTTAAACTATTGCTGGTTTAGCCAAATAAGCTAAAATAAATCTCTCTATAGGGCAGAAGAGTCCAGACAAACTAAACATAGAAAACCATAGTCCAGAAGCTTTCTAAAGTAAATAAAAAGCCTACAGTCTGTTACTAGCAATGGCAGCACTGTATTTAATGGGCTATTCAACTGCACCCCATCTCCATTTACCAAATCACATGTTGTGAATGAGGCTCAATCACCAGAAAAGGTACTGGCAGAAGCAGGTTTGTTATTTAAGTGAAAGCATGAAAAGGTTCCTTGGCAAGGTTTGCACTCCTGCTTACAAGATGGTTAAAGCACAAAGAAGAATTTTACTAAAATCCAAAATCAATCAGTCTAAACCTAAAATCAACCAAAAAATACTTATGTGGAGAGTGGGGATGGAAAAGGGTAAGGACAGGAAAAGGTAAGGATAAGGGATACCCTCTCACCATGTCACAAGGTTCAGAATGGAGCCCCTTGCCAAACCAGCCCTAGATTTCCCAGTTTAGGCCTAAAAGTTTTAACACTTAACAGCACTTAATCAATAACCTGGTTTAAACAGTTTAACAAAAGATTCAATAGAAATTACTATAGGCAAAACAGGAACTCACCTATAGGCAAAATCTACCTATGAATCTAAAGTACTTCAAAATGTAGAAGAGCAACATTCATAGAGCATTTGCTATAGGATATTCACACTTGCATGCACACAGACCTAAATGAGTGTGTACAAGGTATACCTATGAAAAATTCCCTCTTCATTTAATGAAGTACTCATGCCAGATGCCTTTGCATCCTCGCCATCGAGGAATGGGGCTATTGGCCCAGGCTCTGCTACTGATCTTTGGTGGCAGTCCTCCAATTATAGCAAACTTGAAATTTTGCTGGCTCTGAGATGCCCCACTCAGAGGGAATTTTCTGGTCACAGCCCCATTGCAGACTATGAGAGCTCAAAGGGTCTCACTTAGGATTGCTGTTTATAGGGTGACAAGAGAGATGATTTTGGTCACAGTAATTTTCCATCCTGGCTGCAATTCAGGTTGGTAACTTTCAACAAAAGTTCAATAACAAAACTATTGTCCCACTTGGCTTGTTATTCAGGCAATAAAATTAGTTTCCAAGGTTGTTTGTTAAAAAATCAGGAGCTCGTTAGATAGCATAGGTTTGGGGGAGCACATAGCATTTCTGATCAGCTCAAGAGGAGCTGAGCCCAGGTCCTATTCATCAATGCTGAGACCTAATGAGCATTTCTGAGCAGCCAGAAGAGGTGGGGGAGAGGGAATGCACCACCACATCACAGAATCACAGAATGGGTCAGGTTGGAAGGGACCACAGTGAGTCATCTGGTCCAACCTAAAGCATCCTAGAGCACACAGCACAGGATTGTGTCCAGACAGTTCTTGAATATCTCCAGTGAGGGAGACTCCATGACCTCTCTGGGCAATCTGTTCCAGTGCTGGGTCACCCACACAATCACAGAATCACAGAATCACAGAATATTGAGGTTGGAAGAGACCTCCAAGATCATCGAGTCCAACCTATGTCCTAAACACCTCAACTCAGAGTATAGACTATAGCATGGCACTAAGTGCCATGTCCAGCCTTTTCTTGAACACTGTCAAAGATGACGATTCCACTACCTCTCTGGGAAGAGCATTCCAGTATTTTATTACTCTTTCGGTGAAAAATTTCTTCCTAATATCCAATCTATACCTTCCTGACGTAGCTTGAGACTGTGTCCTCTGGTTCTGTCAGTTGCTGCCTGGTGGAAGAGACCGACCCCCACCTGTCTACAGCCTCCCTTCAGGATGTTGTAGAGAGCAATGAGGTCACCCCTAAGCCTCCTCTTTTCCAGGCTAAACAACCCCAGCTCCTTCAAACGTTCCTCATAAGGCTTGTGTTCCAAGCCCTTCACCAGCCTTGTTGCCCTCCTCTGGACACGTTCTAGCATATCAATGTCCTTCCTAAACTGAGGGCCCCAGAATTGGACACAGTACTCAAGATGTGGTCTCACCAGTGCCGAGTATAGGGAAGAATGACCTCCCTGCTCCTGCTGGCCACACAATTCCTAATGCAGGCCAGGATGCCGTTGGCCTTCTTGGCCACCAAGGCACACTGCTGGCTCATATTCAGCCGGCTGTCAACCAGCACCCCCAGGTCCCTTTCCTCCTGTACACTATCCAGCCACACTGTTCCCAGCTTGTAACGCTGAAGGGGATTCTTATGGCCAAAATGTAGAACTCGGCACTTAGACTTATTAAATTTCATGTTGTTGGATTCTGCCCATCTATCTAATCTATCTAAGTCTCTCTGCAGAGCCCTTCTTCCTTCCAATAGATCAACACAAGCTCCCAGCTTAGTGTCATCTGCAAATTTGCCAATGAAAGACTCAATGCCCTCATCCATGTCGTCTATAAAAATATTAAACAGAACTGGCCCCAGCACAGAGCCCTGAGGGACACCACTGGTGACTGGCCGCCAGCTGGATGCAGCACCGTTCACCACCACTCTCTGGGCCCGGCCGTCCAGCCAGTTCCTAACCCAGCACAGAGTGCTCCTGTCCAAGCCGTGTGCTGCCAGCTTCTCCAGGAGTATGCTGTGGGAGACAGTATCAAAGGCCTTGCTGAAGTCTAAATAGACAACATCCACAGCCTTTCCTGTATCCACCAGGCGTGTCACCTGGTCATAGAAGGAGACCAGGTTGGTCAGACACGACCTACCCTTTGTAAACCCATGCTGACTGGGTCTGATGCCCTGGCCATCCTGTAAGTGCTGTGTGATAGCACTCATTATGAACTGCTCCATTATTTTACCTGGTACTGAGGTCAGGCTAACTGGCCTGTAGTTACTAGGATCCTCCTTCCTACCTTTTTTGTAAATGGGTGTCACATTGGCCAGTTTCCAATCGTCCGGAACCTCCCCAGTGAGCCAGGACTGCTGGTAAATGATGGAGAGTGGCTTCGCAAGCTCATCTGCCAGCTCCTCATCACCCTGGGATGGATCCCATCTGGTCCCATTGATTTATAAATATCCAGCTGTCTCAGCAGTTCTCTGACTGCCTCTTCTTGATAACAAGAGGACCATTCTGCTCCCTGGCACCACTTACCAACCCATGAGGACAGTGGTCTTGAGAACAAGCTGTCTTACCACTAAAGAATGAGGCGAAGAAGGCATTAAGCATTTCCGCCTTCTCCTCGTCGTTAGTTACTAGGTTGCCTGCCTCATCCAATAAGGGACAGAGGTTGGTTATACCCTTCCTTTTACCGTTAATATATTTGTAAAAACTCTTTTATTATTTTTAACAGTAGTTGCCAAGTTAAGTTCAAACTGGGCTTTGGCATCCCTAATTTTTTTCTACATGCCCTAGCAACTCCTTAAATATTTCCTGAGAAATCAGTCCTCCTTCAAAAGATGATACATCTTTCTTTTATTTCTAAGTTCATTCAAAACCTCCTTGCTCATCCAGACTGGACGCTTGCCTCGTCGACACGTCTTCTGGCACATAGGGACAGTCTGCTCCTGTGCCCTCAGGAACTCTGCTTTGAAGCACATCCATTTCTCCTGGACTCCTTTGTTACCAAGAGCTGTTTCCCAAGGAACTCTTTGAATAAGTGTCTTAAATAAGCCAAAGTCTGCCCTCCGGAAGTTCAACACAGAGATCTTATTCATATTCCTCCTTATGTCACCAATTATTGAGAATTCTATAATGTCATGATCACTGTGCCCCAAGTGTCCTCCAACCTTCACATCTCCCACTAGCCCATCTCTATTTGTGAACAACAGGTCTAATATAGTCCCTGCCCTGGTGGGCTCCCCCACTAGTTGTGACAAGAAGTTATCTTCCACACACTCCAAAAACTTTCTAGCTGCTGTTTTTCTGCTCTGTTAAGGTCCCAGCAGATGTCTGGTAGGTTGAAGTCGCCTACAAGAACAAGAGCTGATGATCCTGGAACATTCTCCAGCTGCTTATAGAATAAGTTGTCCACCTCTTCATCCTGGTTGGGTGGACGATAGCAGACTCCCAGTATGATGTCAGCCTTGTTGGCTTTCCCCTTAATTCTTAATTCAATAAAGTTCTTCCCTCAAGTGGAGCTTCCTGATCACCACTTTTTGCCCATTGCCTCTTGTCCCATTACTTGGCACCACCAATAAGAGCCCAGGCTCCATCCTCTTGGCACCCTCCCTTCAGATACTTGTAGACTGATGAGGTCTCCTCTCTGTTGTCTCTTCTCAAGGCTGAACAGGCCCAGCTCACTCAGCCTTTCCTCATAAAAGGGATGCTTCAGTCCCCTCATCATCTTCATCACCCTCTGCTGGAGTCTCTCCTCCTACATTACCCTGCGGTCTCTATTTCTTTTGCATCTTCTCAAAGCTATCTCAATTTTTAGCATCCTCAAGCACCTAATTAGAAATATTCCACAGACCAGTTATAGGTGATTTTTACAAAACAAAGCCTAGAAAAAGCCAACTCATTTGACTTTTAAAGGTCATCTTCTAGTATGCTGCCAGGCAAGTAGAGGCATCTCTATTATCAAGATGCCAAGTGACCTCTGTCACCCACACAGTGGAAACTGTACTGCTCCTCAGGTCTGGTGAGAGAGGACATCACTAGAATGCACAATCAGTGATGAAATAACAGTGGTTGCTGTAGGTGATACAGAAAAAAAGATGTAAAAGGCAGTTCAGTAAGGCTCAGCCTGTTGTGTATCTGGCCAATTCAGAGTATACAATTATGTCCTATATTGTAAGTTGATTGCTCCAGCCCTCTGCCACAAAGGTCAAACTACATTTGAGTGCAGAAGAAACAGCTCTCCACTGCACAGAATTGCAAATGGAATACACACAACAAAGGAATGGCAGGGAAGGTTACTGACAGCAATCAGAGAGCAGAGCAGGCAGTGAGCACTTTGAAAGACCCTTATCCAGCATCCCCTATCTGCATTGCAGACACAGGACAGTAGCAGGGCATAAGGAGAAGACTCTCAAAAGACTCTTTATCTACCACCAAGAATAGCAAGAACACCTTTAAAACCTACCCAACTACAAGTCGACTTGAGGCCGATTGACTCATTTATCTGGAAGCCAACTCTGAAAACCCAGAATTTTAATTGCAGCCAGAGATGTCTTGCAACCTCAGGGAAAGATGCCTGGCAGTGATACCTACTGCCTTTATTACTGTATTGTAGATGTTTACTTGCTTCCCAGATACACACAGGTGCAGGAGCATTAGGGAAAGATTTGTATGCTGATACCTGCATTTACAGAGCAAGAGCACACAATGCTCAGCACAAGCATCACCTTCCTTGCTCCCCTCAGACTTCCACAAGCACACCAAGGACTCTGCACTTGGCCATGGAACAACACAGTCCACCCTGCTATAAATGCATGGAAAGCCCATTCTGAACCAACTTGCCTTCACAGACAAGATAGGGAGATAAACCTCTGCCAACATTCAGCCACTCCAAAGACTCACAGATGGTCACTCCATAGGCAAGAGACTTTCACTAGCAATCCAAAACTGAGGGCAAAAGAATCACAGGAAAACACAGCATGGGAACTAAAGGTGACTGTTGGACAGGCTGCACTTTTAACACTTGCTTTTAGAGCCTGCACAAGCATGGCACCATTTAGCCACTCTCTGTTCAAGTCTCACTATCAAGAGTCACAGATGTTAAGAGAAGGATACATTGGTACAGCAGCCTTATAAAGATGAGCTACCCACCTAAAAGAGCTAACACTATTTCTAGTGGCATTGTAAATGGAAGAAAGAAAGAGGTGTTTCAAAGTAATCTTCTCATTTTCTGCATTAACTTTGGAGAGATGACTCAAGATATTTAACCTAGAGGGTGACTAGTAATTATTTTCAGTATGCCAGCAATATTATTTACTTTGTGCACATTGCAGTAGAAATTACAAAAAGGCAAGGATGTTTAGGTAAAGAGTAGGCTGAGGGCACCGTGATAAAAACTGTGACACTATTCACAGACAATTGCAGATGTTGCCGTGAGTATGCAGGCTCAGATCATACATAGGATTCTTGGTTTTCTCTGCTTAACGATTTCTTTTCATATATTCCACCACAGGACACCACCAGAACCACTTACAAGTGTCCCAATGGAAAGGAGAACTTGATATACTCCTTACTTGCCAAACACCAGAATAGAATTCTATGTCTGATGGGAAAATGACAGTGTGCCCCAGCATCCAGGAGGACCAGGAGGACCAAATCCTAAAGCACATCAGGCCCAGCATCGCCAGCTGGGCAAGGGAGGGGGTTGTCTTGCTCTGCTCTGAACTGGGGCAGCCTCACCTTGAATATTGTGTGTGGTTTTGGGCAGTGCAATATAAAAAAAGACCCTAAGGTATTAGAATGTCAACAGGAGGCCAGGAGGATGTTGAAGGGGCCTTGAGGACACACTGTATGAGAAGCAGATGAGGTCACTTGGTCCGTTCAGCCTGGAGGGGATTGAGGGGAGACTTCACTGCAATTACAATTTCCTCACAAGTGCAAGCAGAAGGACAGACACAAATCTCTTCACTCTCATGAGTAGTGACAGGACCCAAGGGAATGGCCTCAGTTCTGTCAGGGGAAGTTTAGGTTGGATATCAGGAAAAGGTTCGTCATCCAGAGGGTGTTTGGGCACTGGAACAGCTCCCCAGGGGAGCTGTCACAGCACCAAGCCTGACAGAGCTCAAGGAGCATTTGGACAGTGCTCTTGGGTACATGGTGTGGTCCTTGAGGTATCCTGCACAGAGTCAAGAGTTGGACTTGATGATTCTTAATAGGTCTCTTCCAATGCAGCATATTCTATGATTCTATGACTTCTCAAGACTCTGGTGGGAGAGTATGACGACATCATGTACAACACAATCCATATCCTAAATTCAAAGCACAAGAATGATGCCTACTGAAGCAGCAGCACACAGATGTCTACAACCAAGTAATGCAAGTATAAATTATCTGAGATGGTACAAGACTAGTTGATATAAATAGCAAATTAAAATATTATTTCTAAATTAAAAGTAAAATATTATTATAAAAGCAATAACAAAGGAGAAAAATGTGTAGGAAGGAAAAAGACAGCATAGAGAAATCAGTACTTGTAAAAAGATATTCATTGCAATCCCTGAAAAGATACAGAACTCAAGTCCTTCTGTCCCTGGTACAATCTAGTGTGTTTCTAAATGTCTCAATGGAACTGAAATGAAAACATAAATTTCTAATAAAAGCACTGGATATCACTGATCAGAGACTTTGACTTACAGCAGAGCAGCCACCATGTCATTAGGTTTCTGTGAGATTTCACCATAACAGCAGCTACTCTTTTACACTGTGCACTAATGGCTGGTATCCTGCTGATTCACAATGCTGCTGAGGTGATAATGAAGGATTTGCCAGCTAGAAAGTTACAAAAGCATGAACAATTAATACCGGTGAGACTTATTACATATACATGGTTTGTTAGAGAGGGGGAAAAGGAAGAAAGAATAAAATTCTGGGAGAGTGCTGGGCAAAGTGGTATAACTTCTAGAATGGGGGAAATTTATTCTGAGCCACATTGCTTTCCCACCACACTATCCTGCTTGTAAGCTTCTGCTTTTATGCATGACAGTTTAAAGAAATCACATTACCACAGAATGTGACTCCCCCCATTTCTTCAAATTTTATCATTGATACTGCTAGATTTTATCTTTCCTAGAGCAATCAATCATGGTTCAGAGGTATCAGATTGTTCAGAGCTCCCTAATAAGTTGAAATGTGCAGTTTTTTCAGTGTTTTGCACCTTGATTGAAGTTAAAAATCCCCTTTTTATTACTTAAGAAATAAAGTCTTCCAACATGCAGCGCTGAACCACCAAATCTGCTGGAAATAAAGCTTCTTAAGTTTCAGTTAGATCTGATGAGTAAGGCGATAGCCTCAGGTGTGTTTCAAGCCACAAAGTGAAAAACAGAAGCTAGGAATGAATAAATTCCACTTGGCAGAGCTACAACTGCTACCAAACAAGTTATATTTCTGTAAGAAGTCTATGCTGCACTGGGTGAAGATGTTGGAAAATTCTTAACTTTAGCACAATAGTGTATGGTCCCTGTATGCATGGTTAATGCTTAGTTTTGTACCATTCAGTGATCAGTAAAAATTTCAGAGATTAATGTGGCCTTATGTTAACTTCCTAAAAGTTGGACTAATAAGACTAATAAGTCTTGTGCCTGCTAATGCTTCCTTATCTATTTATATTAGTGACTAATATGTATCAGCAGATATCTTAGTTTTAAAACAAGGATTGTATGTCAGAACAAAGAATAGTAAGAGAAGTACATTATGCCCTGATCAAATATTTGACATACTCTCAAGAAGGTAAGATTCATCCAAAGATCTAGAACCATATCCAGTAAGTCCACCAAAATAATCAGCATATATGCATATATTCAGGAAATGTGATTAATATGTATTGCTTTGAGGAATATAACCTGGTCTATTAGGTGAGTAGACATGCATGCTTTGAGGAGAATTCCCCATCCAGTACTGGTAATAAAGTAATATTTCAAAACTAGTAAATTGAAGAGTTTATTTCCTGTTTTTCAGTGACACATCTAGATAGTGGCTCAAATGCACAAGTAAAGGATGATAAGGAAACCTGGCTAAAGATTGAAACATTATATATTTTTGGGTTTTTTGCCTTTATATCTTCATTTATGAAGATTTATCTAACCGAGTGCCTATCCCCTACATCACATTAACTCCCCTGCTACTCCTTATGTAATACCTCCTTGTCACCCACCAGGAAGGAGCTTCTATTCCTAGGAGTTTTTTAGCCTGCTGTGGAAAGGAGAATGTCATACCAGGTTTACAGCTTTTCTTTATACCCTCAGTTTATCCAAATTACTTTGGTACACCTGAAGAGTGTACCTCACACCTGAGAGAAACTGACAATACTGCTACCAGACTTCAGCAGGGATTGTCACTTCTTTGAGTTAAGAAAGGGTTTAGGAAGCCTGAGTTCAGCCCCCTATCAGACATTGTAGCAGATTGAAACAGCAAACAGGTGAGTCCTGAACACTGTTAACTCAGAATTAATCTAAGATACTGCCCTACTACATCAACCTTTTAAGGGACTTCTTCCCCTCTATAAAAATTATCCTTAGAAAGAAATTAACATACCACTCCTGCCTCTGGAAATGGACATCATGGACATTCTGAAAGAGCAATTTCCTGGGGGGAATTAAAAAAAAAAAAAAAAAAAAAAAAAAAAAAAAAAAGAGGATGGGGGAAAACCCTTAATACACTAGACAAATCAAATTACTTCTCTTATAAGCCACATAGTTCAGTGACAAAATCACTCAGTAGTTTGTGCCACTAACTGGAGTTCTTTGTATCTTATGTTTCATATCATTCTCCATTTCCTCACTCCTTCTCCTGAGAATCAAAGTAATTCCCAAAGGCTCTGAAAATGGAAAAAACAGCAGTACAGGTAATCCACACAGCAGAGGAAGGATAGTGCATATTTCTCCAGGTACCACTGTGACTGAATCCTCTCCAGCACTCTGAGTTATGTAGGTTCACAATCTGAAAGTATGTAAACATCTCCCATCTAAGTAAAATCCAGGATGTTCCTTCATCTGTGTTCTTTATTAACCTTCTCATATGTGGTCTCAAGGAGCACCCTTTATTTCACATTTGATCCAGACTGCAAAACTGGTAATTCTCTCCCATGCAGGACATATGGACATAAATCTCGGGAAGCATCAAGAATATTCATCCTTCTAAGTGGTGTCTCCTGGATCCAGCCTGATAAGAGCAATTTCTTTTTCCTGCTCTTACAGGCTTGCAAAGTGACAGATCTCTCTATGTGTGGTCCAAACTCTCATGGTAACAGGAACTTACAAATGTCTGACTGCTTTTGTATTTATATACAAAAGAATATCTTGCCCTTGAAATGTTGGGGTATTTTTTTACCAACTAGGGCTTTTTTTACTGGGCAAGATTACTGAATCTATCTAAAATTGTTATCTGAAATGCAAGTTTATCCCTGGCATGATTATCTACACTCAACTCCGTGTCAGGGTGACACTAAGCATACATACCTGCATTAAAGTAAACGGAGATCTTAAAAAAAAAAAAAAAAAAAAAAAAAAAAAAGGTTTTCCTTATTACTGGAGGTCTAGTACTCATCATTAATTCATCTGACATGTGTCACCAGAAAAAGAGGAAGGAGCACAACTTGAAAGTGGGAGCAGACACAACTGTCATGCCTGGGAGGCTGATCTTTCCTATTGCTCAGATGCTCTCCTCCTGTCTGTGATAGAAAATTGAACCCTGTGGAGAAGACAAAAAACATCCCTTTGGAAACAGTTATTACAACTTGATTATGCTAGGTCTCCAGCATTATTAATACTTGCTGCCTGTGCTTGCCATTAGATCCCATCAAGTTTTAATAATACTTTCTGAAGCAGAACTGAAAACATTGCTCACATCCAAATTAACACCTGATTATTTTCATTCTGTTGAGGGTTGAATGCATACATAAAGCTTTTTTTCTACACTTTTAATTTTAGAACAAATAAATTTGGTTTTATAAACCATGACTGAAGTTGGTTTTTCTTCAAGTTTTTAATATTTCCTAAAAATGTGCATATCTTTAATTTACAAATGTTTTGCAAGGGAAATGGCAAGTAGCTTGCCTTAAATTCATTTCCACCTAATCCTAAATGTCAGTTTAACCAGAGTTTGTCAGTGAATTAGCTTCTTAACTTGGAGTTAGAGAAGCTATGAAAAGCAAGTTGAAACGGTTTTTTTAAACAATCTGGTTCTTTAACAGTCCTTTATGGTACACTTGCTTGTTCTTTTTTACAGTAGGAATCCTTCACTTGGCCCATTGTTCTTATAAAACTTCCTGCCTTCAGTTGGTCTGAAAAAACCACATCAACACATTCTTCCAGATGGAAAACTGGCAAGAATTATCTAAGCTCCTGTTTCAATCCCTAAGAGTCAGCTGCACATGCTAGGATTCATCAAGGTCCTGCCTGGGTAGCCGTAGAATGAAAGAAGTGCAGTACTTGAAGGGTAGAGAGAAAATAAGGAAAGCATTTACTAGTATGGAAAAGAGATGATCATAAGTACATCTTCCAGAGGAGGGGGAACCAACCAACCAAAAAAAAAAAAAAAAAAAAAAAAAAAAAAAAAAAAAAACAAAAAAAACCCCACACAAACAAAACAACCCCCCCCCCCAACAACATTGTTTATAAAACATTTTAATTCATCACCCATATTGATATTATAGCACTGACATATCAATGCTAACATCATCAGCTTGGATCACTGAAAGCAGAAGGTTCCAAAATTTTAACATTTTTTATTTAATACATGTATGCTGCAGTTCTTTGAAGAGTGGGTCTTTAAAAACTTGTGGACAATTGAGGACAGCCCATGTCAGTTGTCCATCTCACCAGAAGTAATGGTTGCATCCTATTCAGTTTTTCAAATGGTGCACAGGAGATGATGCACTGTAAAAGGAACTTTGTAAAACAAAATTATTTCAAGTCATGACCAATATTCTGCAGTTCAGCAGCTGTGCTATATATTGCTTAGTTGCAGGTTCTTACTCTGCTGAAAGATGGAAATAGTATCACATTTTTAGTTTGAAATACCACATGAGTCACATTAACAGAGCAGCACAGAACTAGTGCACATCTAGCTTTATCTGCTGGGGCAGATTATGCACAAAATGGCCATGAAAGAAACAGCAAAACACTTGTGTACAGTTTTATAAAATTGCAGCAATAGGGAAAAGCTAGGCTTTCTTCCTGCAGGGATTAGAAACAACAAGGAACAAAGAGCAGTCTGTAACACTTCAGAAACAACTTCTCCTATCATCACTTATCCATCCAAGTAGTGCTGTTGCACTTAAGGTCATTATACAGTATACATTAATGTATATATAATATACACTATACAGTAGTGCCCTCATGGACAGACCATGCAGCCCAAGTGCCTTTCAGCATCCTCTAGAATTATACATGCTTCTGACAGCTTGTTCTCCCTCTTGCAATAGTAGGCTCAGCCTTCTTTTATCTTCTGGTCAGTTGAAGCAGGCAGCACAAAAACAGTCACCACCTTTTTCAAGCTGCAACTGAAGATAAAAACCTCAAGCCTAGATTTCAAAGACTTTTGTCTGTCTAAGTAGTCAAGTATAGTGTTCTATGAGCTCTCTTCACAGCCATCCCCTGCAGGTTTGGAAATGCCAGACAGCCTCCTGATCCTTCTTCACCTCACCTCCTTCCTCCATCCTTCTGAGAAACATGAAAGAGTTCCTGTAGCTGATAATGCTAAAAAGCCCAAGACATCCATTCTGCATGTAAGGACAACATCCAAGGACACTGTAACAGTGGAAAGTCTCTTGGGAATGAGAATAAATTGCATGAGGCATGGCTCTGCAGCTGAAAAAAAAGTTAAGTGCCATCTGAAGCACTCCAGCAGTGTCTATGTCAGCAGCTTAGTGATTAACATACTCTTTTTAGGTGTAGATATATTACCTTTTTAGGTCATTCTACATATGATCACAGCTGGAGTTATATGCATTGCAATAGCAGGCAATATTGGTGTTACACAGACAGGAGTTAAGCCAAAGCTTCCTTTACTCTAGTTTGGTGCAAGGAGAAATCCCAACCAGATAGACTCAAGACGTCATAAATACATAGAAGTTTACTGGTAAAAATATAGAAAATTAGGGAACTTTGGCAGAGGAGTAAATACAACACCAAATTCAATATAAAACACTCATTATAGCAATATTAAGTAACATAAACTTCCTATTAATATTAATTAATTACTATTAACATAATATTAACATAAAATTCAATAGTAAGTTAACATAAACTCAGTCCATTCAACCTAGAAACTTTTAAACCTATGAGATGTTAAGTTACCCAAAAATGTTCCATATAAAGAGAATGAGGAGAAAAGGGAGAAAGACAGAAAAGGTACATAAAAAAGCCATATATAATAACCACCAATTCCTCCGCTCCCATGGGGACCCAAGACATGGCAGGGCCCAGACAAATGGCCCCAGGATGGTCAGCCCCTTTTAAACCCTTGGGGTTCCATGGGCCCGCCCCTCAGGTGGGACTTCTGCTTGCTCAGCCAATCAGAGGCTGGATTGGCACCACTGGTCTTGAGTGATAGAAAACTTGTCCAATTAGAAGCTGGGTTTGTACATTCCCAGCGTGTGATTGGTGGACATCTGGGGTCTGGGGCGGGACAGGCATTGCCTCGCCCACGCAAGGCCCGGCCCACCCCTCCTGCCAGACCAAACACCGGTGCTCCAAGATGTCTCCGGACATTGATCTAATCCAGCCTCTGACAACTGGTTCACATAAGAAAAGTTGCTCTTCCTGTGGAACAAAGCGGCACACTGGAGCCTGCATGCAGTGCCCCTTCTGTAGTGAGGACATAGGACACTGCACTTCAGGGGGAGGGCACCTATTCTCCTAGCAATGACTCACAGAAATTCAATATTGGAAATATACACCTCCCTCTTAGGTCAAGGAAGCTTTCAAAGCTTCAGTGATGACGATCACTGAAAGGCAGCCACTGTTTTCCTAAGCTTTTGAAGGAGACAGCAGACTTGGGGTTACCTAACCAAACATCCAAGACACAAATTTGTAGGCTTTTCCATCAATCTCACAGCTCAATTCTAAATTGATTTTCTTATTTGACCACCAGCAATCTTAAATAACCCACAGGCCAAACAGGCAAAACAAACAGAGGAACAACCCAGAGACTTCTCAGACAATTGGTTTAAACCTTTTCCAGGTGTCATACTACCCAGCAGAAACACAGATTACCTTGCAATGGACTGCTGTTGGTTGCATGCAGCATAAGGTGATCGGATTCACCTGGTTCGACCTGGATAACAAATATACCCATTTTTCTGAAACACACCAGTGCAGAACCTGACAAGTTAGATAAACCACAGTTGGTAGCAACCTCTACCTGGTTGGCTTCAGTGATGGGGGAAGCTCAAGAGCTGGTCTGAGGCTACAAGATTAGCAAAGCCATTAGAAAGCAATAAATAATTATGGCATTACGTGCTTGAAAGGAAGTCATAACACACAGATGTCTAATATCTATAGAAGCAAAAGTTCAAGGACAGGAACCACCATGTGCAGGAGATGCGCTGTCCACTGTGGCTGCAGCACAGAACCAGTCAGAGCAAGTACCTTGATCCCTCACTGGAACTTAGCTGGTCTGCACCAGGCTGGTGGAGCTGAAGCTCTGATTCCCATGTACATGTGCACATTGGTGGGAGGGAGGGAGGGAGGGAGGGAGATCTGCTCATAGAGCAGATATTGCTACTCACCTGCTACACCCACCCTACCAAGTAAGTAAATTTATATATCACTAAATGATACAATTCTCTTTTTTCCAGCCACACAACCCAGTATATCTAAATTAGATTATAAAGGTATTTGGAGCATCTATACTGAAAATGCATCTCATATTTAATCTTTAACAGTAGACTCCAGGTTACCTCAGCTATTCATGTGCTAATGGAGTTTATCTTGTTTAGAACATGAGCACTGTACTAGGATGGTCCTGTTCTAGGGAAGGGAATTGCCCTCCATCACCCTCCTTGTTAGGCAGGAGAGTTATTTAAATAGTGAATTGCTATTACAGGGACACATTTCCTATATTTATACTTTATCTTTGGCCAACAAAGGATGGAGAATATTATGGTCAGGGTAGCTTTCTCCTCTAAGTAGACATAAATGCACACATCATTGATATGAAGAGCCAAGTACAGGTGAGAATACTCAGAGTGCCGTCACATGCATTTTTCCTGAAATAAAGGGGTTGAGAAAATCACTTTTAGCAGACATTTGGTTATTTAAGCAGCTGGGATTAGTTTCAGTAAGAATTATGTTTTGCTCCTGTTTCATTAAAATTATTTCCCTTTTCCCCTGCTGCTAAAATTTGGATTGCTGGAAGAAAAAAGCTAAAAAGGAAGAGTCAGATATAAACACTTTATCTCAGCAGCTGCATGTAAGATCTCCTCCTGCAAACAGCTTCCAGCTTTCTAAAAGCAGAGCAGTGGTTTGCCTTCACCTCACCACTCACTGTCCAAGCTTTCTGAAAACAGTCAGTCACCACTCAAAGAAATCCCCTCACCTCCCCTGCTCTCTTCCCTCACATATTTTACAATACTGCTCATCTGAACTGGAGGCAGCTTCTTTCGGCAGCACCTTCTCTTCTTCATTAGGATTTCCTACGTTTGCAATGATGATTTTGGGAGGTTGTTGTTCATTTTTTTGGAAGAGGGGAGGAGTGTTGGGATATCGCCAATATGTGTTTTCATGAAAGCTCCCCTTAACTGTCATTTTATAATTATGCAGTTCTTTTTTGGCTGGCAATAATCTAAAGTGCTGCATGGCTTTTCCTCCTTCTCTGGAAGGATGTGCTCCAGCATTGCACTATTTAACAACTGCTGTGTTAGATTTGCCCAGTTTTTTCACCCTTTCCTATTTATTCAGCATTTATACCAGAATGTTCTCTCTGCTGATCTGTCCCACACTCCTCTTTCCGCTCCTGTTTCTACTCCGCTTTTTAACCTTGAAATGCAAACTTTTTGTGTACCAGTGTCACTTCTGCTTTTAAAAGGAGACCTGTATTCTCCTAATACCCACTGTGGGTATGCTATCCTCCCTGTCACCCTCCACCACTTGTGTGGAGCTCCTGTTCAAATGACACATGTGCTTCTTACTGCATCCGTACTATGTAGCCTCACTTTTGGACAAGTTCTCCATTCTTATCCACAGCTGCTGATGGAGATATGGGTTTTCAAGTTTTATGTGTATGTCCTTACAATCTGCCAAAACACACTGATGAAAAAGTATGTCAGAAGTTCACATACACACCTAGAGGTCTGAGTCTGTGTCAGACAGTCGCTCCAGTATCTGGATGCCCATGGCATCTAAGTTGTTGTTCTCTTCCCCTAACTCCAAGATCTCTCTCCACAATCACAGATTTTCAAGCTTTTTTTTTTTTTTTTCTTCACTTTCCAAGCTTTTTTTAATTTTCAAATTGATTTATTTTCTCAAAAGTATCTTGATAATTTCTTTGTTATAATTTAATCATAATGAAGGCCATCCAAAGCAAACTCAATCATTGTTACTTTCTTCCTAGCAGTATCAGGTTTTTGGGCAAACACCCCTTAAAATAGTTTTTTTGGGTATTCCATTCACTCACTCAGCTGTTATTATTCAGGCCATACTATCAAGAATATGCCATGCAGATTTCCATACACACTGTTAGCACTAGAAATCCTTTCCTCTCACTGTGCTACAGAGGCATATATTTTTCCCAGCAAAGGTTATGCAGTTTCAACTGTCATATGTGTAGTTTTGTTATGAGATTACATCCATAAATTATCCTTCAAAAGAGATTACAGCAATTATGAAAAAGGCATCTATATCCTCCTAAAATAGGGAATTTCTTATTTCATACATACAACAATGTCAGTCGTTGCATGAATTCTGACTCATCAAATGCCAGAAGAGAAGCCAGAAAGCAATTGAATTAGAAAGCAAACATCACAATAGTGCCTGTGAAAACCAGTATGGATTTACAAGTTGTTTTTGTTTTATTTTCCTAAAATGGCACTGCACTAACACTTAATTTAATAGATTTTTTTAAATTATGGAAAGAGTTATCTCCGCTGTTACTAAAAAGGCTGAAAATAGCATTTCAGATTCTGAGCTCCTCCTGTGCATTACTTGTGCTACAAGCAGCTCCTGTATGCTGGGAGGACAATTGTTGCAGAAACTGTAGCCACAGTAACATCATTCTCTTGCATCTTCACATTGGTAATGAAGAGCAAATCAGGCTGCAGTTATTTACAAAGTGTTCAAACCACTGGCATTTACAAATTTCACAGCCATCTCTGCCAAAGGAATGCTCCATCATGCCGTGGCACAGGAAAAGTGCCTGCCTGAATTGGCAATGTGATCTTTCACTGTCCAGGTAAGGCTGTATTACCCAGTGAGAGAAGGGATTTGCCCTATCAAACACATGCAGATAAACACTATGACTCCATCAATTACGTTTGTCCCCATTTGGAAAAAATAACAATACTGCTGTATTTTACAGATCTAGGCCATAGAGAAGACTCTAGATACCGATATTTTTCAAACACGCATAGCCCAGCATGTAATGACAATATATATATATCCTCTCTGTCTCTTATGTTTTTTGACAGAAGGGACTAGAGGTGTCATGATGTTTGTACTGGGTTCATGTGGCAAGGTGCTGGATAGTGGGGGATGCAGAAGAATCACTGTGAGCAGAGGACTGGGCTATCCTGTGCAGGACATATCAAGTTCCAGATGGCTCCAAACAGTCCTCTGTATGGCACAGCTGAGCCCCACAGCCAAAACAGTGGCACCTGGGAGAATACATTTAAGGAAGGGCAAAAACCATTCTGTGCAGTAGAATGGCAGGGAACACGTGAGAAACAGCCCTGCAGACACCAAGATGAGAGAAACAGGAGGCAGGAATGGTGGTCCATGCACTGGAGCAGAGACTCCCCTGCAGTCCATGGAGAAGACCATGGGGGAGCAGGTTTCCACCCTGCAGCATGCAGATGATCATGTTGGAGCAGATATCCACCCTGCAGCCATGGCAGACACCATGGCAGAGCAGATGGATGTGTTCTAAATGAACTGCAGACTGGAGAGACCATGCAGGAGTGCGTTTATCCCAAAAGACTACAGCCCATGAAAGAACCCATGCTGGAGCAAGGGAGACCTGGAGGAAGGAGGCACAGAGATACTATGAACTGACTACAGTCCTTATTTCCCATCCAGTACTACTGTTTATGTGTGGAAAGAAGAACATAGAAGAGCCAGGAAAGAGGGGGTGAAACTGAGCCTGGGAAGAAGCAGATAGAAATGTTCTCATTTATTGTCTTTATTTTTCTCCATCCAACACTAATGGACAATAAATTAATTTTCCTGAAGGTGAGTCTGTTTTGTCCTCGATGGTAATTGCTAAGTAACCCATCTCCCCGTCTGTATCTTGACTCTTGAGGTTTTCTATCTTATTTTTTCCCCCTGTCTTTTGAGAACTGAGAATGACAGTGGCTGGGTGGGTGCCTGGCAGCCAGCCATAGTCAACCCACCACAGAGCTTGACCATGGAAAAGTGAATGATGATGCAAAGTTTCCAAAAGTGCTGGTTTCACACTGACAAATTAAAATCTTGCAACATGGCACTATATGGCCATAGTCCTCCCTGCCCAGCTTCTTTCTGTTTAAAGCATTTCTTCTCTTTGGTACTTAGCAGCTCTGGAGGGCTCCATATATTTCAAAATCACTCATGGGATAGCTAGTTTTAATCCATTGATGCTTCAGACTTTTTTGGTTTTGTTTTTGTTTCTAAGCCTTTTGTCCTAGTCCTTTAAGAATGCTTTCTCTTTGCTTGCTTCTCTTCACCTCCTGTGTGCCACACTCTGGCTTTTGCCACCTCCTCTTCATCTTGTCCCAAACGTGCTAGTGCCTCTTATGTTTCTGAACTCCTTTAGCAATGAAATGTTCCTGTCCAGTACCAGAATGTGTAAAATCTTCAACACCTAACATTAATCTATGTCTCCTCTGCAAGAACGAAGAGCTGGCAACACTACACTACATTTCATTTGATGAGCTGTTACTTTAAATCACAACAGCATCCCATCCTCGGTACCCTATTAAAATTATCATAGAAAAAATCAAATTTCTTTTTAATGCTTTACAACTTCATCTCACTCACAGTGATGCAACCACTGAAACTGGGGTACTATGAATACCAGACACAGTAGACAATTGGGTAGCTGCCAGCTCTTCACATTGTGCTAATCTCCTCTCCTGTGTTTTCTCATAGCTTTCTGTTTTAAATTTTACAGCACTGAGCTTGCTTTAGGCAAGCTAGCAGAAATAGATAACTTCTGGTGCATGCCTTCTCCCCACTAAGAAAATTCAGAGCTACCCTCTCATTACAAGGAAAGAGGAGAATGCGTGGGTTTATTCAGGATGAAACATTAGTAATTACAATCTGTCATTGTCTCAGTGTGTGCACTGTTAGCCTTTGGGTGGCACTGGGTAACACTACAAAATACACAAAATTTGTAACTTTTCCTGAACTGACAGTGGCACCGACTTCATCTTGATGACAAAAAATTGCCAGAACAGCTTTTATAGACTTAGCTTTTGAATTGTCCTGTCAGCTTTAACATTGCTATTTTTTATATAAATTGTTTTCAATTCCCATAACAGCCTTTAATATGTAATTCTTAAGTGTAATCCTAAACAGCCTTTGCTATTATTTTATGGCAGCATTTGACTTCAGTAAAAGTGGTGCTTAAGAACTGCCAGAGTAATTTCCAAGTTAATGTGTTATCTATTATAAACACCTCCCAGTTTCTAAAATGATGCCAACAATTCTCAGCCTAGGCTCTGAAGAACTGGGAATGTCTTGACCTGGGTCTAGGCTCTATTCAAGCTCTGAGTCGACCAGTATTTTGAGGAACTGATACATGCTGGACTGTCACTGCCAAAACCTCATGTGTTTGATCAACTGCTGAGGTGAGTCAGTGGGCATAACTATCTCTACATATTTCAACAGGATTATCAGAAACTAAATTTTCTCAAAGCTGAGCACACACACCTGTTTAAAGGCTCCTTGGCAATGCTGAAGAAGCTGTCTCATGGCAGTCACCATGGCAGCTCTTCCTTCTCTGGTATCTGATCCTGGGCCTCAACCTGCATGGTGTCCTCACCAAAGTATTTTCTCCCACCCTTTCTCAGACACTAATTCCTTAATGGCTTCTTTGGGAACAGCCCCTTGGTATGAAATTTGTGATATTGCCAAATGTATCACAGAAAACAAATATTGAACCCTCTCCCTACATAAGAAAAATGTCCTGTGATATATATATATATATTAGTGGAAAATGAGGGCAATTCATGGGTATTGACGTAGCTGTAAAAATCTTTTATGTAAAAAAATCTTATTCAAGAAATACTATTCATCATCAAGGTGAAGGAAAATATATAACTGCAGAAAGCACTCTTCTCATTCAAAAAACTCAAGGATAAAAATTCTTTAAGTATTTCTTTATGGAAAAAAATGTTATATATGCCTTATGCCAAGAGTTTATGTCAGAATACAACTGAGTTATCTTGTCCTTTATAAAAGAGGTATTTTAACAGTTGAAATGGAATCTTCACAGTAATACAAAAATTTACAAAAGAAGAGACCATGGAGGCCATCCAATCAAACCTCCTACTCTCAGCAGGCCTAACTTCAGGGTTAGGTCATGTTGCTCAGAGCTTTGTCCACTCAAATTTTGAAAATACCTAGAGATGGAGATGTCACATTGATAGCATTCAACTGAAATTTTTAAAAAATTATGTGAGGGAACAGTGCTATCTTTAAAATCCTTAATTATACTCATAATTTCTCTAGACTAGTGATTTTCCATTTTTTAGGAATACATGTTGAAGATGGGTGACCACACAAGGTATAACCAATTTTTTACTTTCATATACGTAGAAAACTATGTAAAACTGGAAACCCCCAGCACTCTGACTGGGTGGGAACATCAGTTGGACACGCTGCTTTCTCATCTGTCTGGAAAAGGTATATTAAGTGTTTACTTAGCAAATGCCCTACACTGGAATCTTCTTCCGTAGATCTATCCCAAAAAAAATCTTCTCAAAGAGAGCACCTGGAGAGAAAAAGTAAAATCAGAAAGCTGACTAGGTTTTGCACACGGTTCCGATAAAAGTGAATTGCCTGCCAAGTTTTTGGTAGTCCTTTAAGGGACAAAGTCCTGCAGGGTAGCCCCCTTCAGCTACTATAGTCAAACCTCTTATTAGTACAACCTAAATTAACAGTTCTTATTTCCATGAAATATATGTAAGAAAAAAAGTGTTTTCTGTAATTGATACTTTTCTCTCAAACTTTCTTGTTAGCAGAGAACCCTGAGTGCACCAACTTTCATGCACACACAGATTTTTAAAAGAATCGATACAGCAAGTCAATAGTTCTTATTTTCTGACACTGCAATTCAAGTTCCCATGCCTAAAATTTTCCTTTGATACCGAGTTTTTCTTTAATATTACCTATCAGATATTACTTCATTTTCACTGTCATACATGTAGCAAATATCTAACTCCACTTTTTTTTTAAAACACTTTAATTACTAAAATTGTTTCAGCCTTGAATCTCCCATTAATCATTACACTGTTTGAATCCACTAATTACAATATACAAGTTGTCACTAAGATTGCTTACAGTTAATGTCAATGCAATGGAACTGCAGTCTTACTTTTTTTTTTTTTCAATTTACTATGGGTTTTCTTTGTACACCACTGCCAAACTATTCATAGTTTCTCAAGAAAATGTGAAGACCTGAAAACCCCATTGTTCTTTCATTACCTGCTTATTCAATCAGTAACATTCAGGTATGTTCCATGAAAAGTTTTTTATTTATCTATTTTTTTTCCACAGAAGCATTAATTAGAAGTCCTAGAGAAGGTTATAGACATTTTTAAATGTCTATAACCAGGCACTTTCTTCATGCCTTTGGTACTCACAACTAACATAGATTTTCACTGTTTATAATGGAAGACTATTCAAACCAGGAGTTATTAACAGCAGTCTCTTTTCCAGGAGACCAATACTGTGTAATCAAAAACACTTCTGCAATTTACAAAACAAACATTTAGCTATCACAGAAAAAAAAATCAAACAGAACTTTATATAATACAAGTTTCAGGTCCCATTTTTCAGGTGCACTTAAGTTCTAGGGTATTTATTTTTCCATGACTGCATATTGCTTATATTTGGGCACATACTCAGACTGAACTTTTCTTCCTACCAGAACATTCCCTGAACAGGGAAATGGGCATTCAGAAAGGTCAGGCTGCACTTCAGCACTAATCCCAATGACAACATATACAAGAATTCAAGAAGACTGGTTTAATACAGAATTTCCATAATCTTCAAATGCATCTCAATAAACCAGTGAGGCACATGTCCACCCCTGGAGTAAAGCCCAATTCTTATTCCACTGTGAACAGCATGATAACCCATTCTCTACCAAAACTTTTCTTCTCCAAAAGACAGGAATTACTCCATTCATTTTTAGGGCAGTTTTCCCCTACACCATCATCATGTTTAGAGAATACAAGAAACTTGGATTCTTGTGAATGCAGCCCAACAGTACCTCTGTGTAGTAATCTGCTTTCACCTAACAGATGGTGATGGACAAAACCTGGTTTAGCCAAACTTGAGCATTTTCAAAACCAGGAAACTAAAGAAGGATTAACTGCTTACCTAAATATGCAACCACTCTTCTTGGAAAGAAAGTCAGGTCTTCCCTCCTTTGTGAAACTAAATTTTCTGGCAGGATTCTACTGTCCATCACATCACCCCATGGAGATTCTCCAGTTCTGTGAAGCTAGTTGATGTTCCAGAGCCAGCCTCAACAAAGAAGACAAGAGTCACTGGGGTCTAGATTTTAAGTTGCACCAGGGAGCATGGCAGAATCCACAAACAATCAGAACTCTGATAAGAACTTTTTTGTCCCCATAAATCTCAAATTATTCTTAGGTTAATAAATGTGCTTAGAAGGCAGCAGTGATCAAGTACACTACAAAGAAATTCCACTTGTAAAGCATGTCATAGGGCACTGATAGATAAACACAGTGAGTGTTTAATTTGTATGTATGGCATGGCTAGAAAGCTCAAAGTCACTTGGCTACTGCCCTCCTATTCACCAGCCCTCCCATCTTCCAAACAGACTTCTTTTCATACTGATAGCGGGAACAGCTGTACAACACAGCACAAATGAACTAAAGCAGATGCTGTTTCTCTGCACAGCACAGCAGACTGTGGATGGGACAGACACACTTGCTGTAGGTGTTGGCTCATAGCAGACACTCAGAAAAACAGAACAGTTTTCAGTGTTTCCATAGAGATGCCCAAAACAGTTTTTAAGTCTTAGTGGTGATATTTTTTTGCTTTCCTGACCATTAAGGTAAAAGACCCTGCCTGCATTTTTCTTGTAGGACAAGCAAGGTCCTAACAGAAGTCTGCAGTGTCTTTGTACCCACAGAAAAAAATTACCAGCAGGGGCTAAAAGAGCAATTACTAATGCCTGTGGGAAGCATAGGCGCTGTTCCATATATAAGAGGTGTGCTGGGCTGTTTATTATGATCAGGATCTGTGTAAGAAAACTCCGTTCATGTGTATGTTTTGTGAATAGTGCTCCAGTGCTCGTGAACAGCGATGTGCTGAGGAAAAGCAAAGCCAGAGCGCCACCTGCCGCTGCTTTTAACAGGAGAACGGAGCAATTTCTCCTCATCCTCCATGAACACTGAAGTTCCTTGGACTCACAGCCACAGAGCGATATTGGGTTTATTGCCTGTGTATTTGAAAACCAACACACTTTAAACCTGTTTCTGGTGTTCACCAGAAATTCATTAATGTTTTGCACTGAGCCTTTAGCAACTTCAGCTCAAATCTCAATCACAGAAAATTTCTTCCAGCTCTCAATATTCCTAAGCAGAGCTGCAAAATACAGTGAGAATTTACTGGGCAAGTATCATTATCTGATTGCCCTGTTTTTATATTCTTCCCTACGAATCTGCTACTGACAAACAAAAATGTTGCACCAGTTAGTCCATAAAAGTCCACTGTCCAAAGAAGGAAGGTTTTCCGGTAACAACCTTAGCCTTGTAACATCAGTAAATAAAACTCACCAAAAGCAGAGGTATGCCTTTAAAAATGCTCTGATATCTGCAAAAAAAAACCCCAGCAGATTAGTAGTTAACAAATACTAAAACTACTATTTGGGTTTTTCCTTTGTATGTTAAACAGATCAGATAAACTGTCAAACACACAGACAAGTATTTCATTCCCTCAATTCAAACAGAAACAAGCTAAAACAAATAGCTCTCTGAATGTTTCCATGGAAAGAAAGTCTCACAGATATTTTCAACCTTCTGCCTTAGACCTTCTTCTTCAGACTGCCTCTAG
Organism: Muscicapa striata striata; assembly: GCA_030060385.1. NCBI lineage: Eukaryota > Metazoa > Chordata > Aves > Passeriformes > Muscicapidae > Muscicapa > Muscicapa striata. The sequence goes on along the minus strand of JAREIS010000133.1, from coordinate 7,792,179 downwards.
AAGACTTTTTTTTTCTCGAGTGAGGATGAACTTCTGAGTTAATTAACTAAGGATAACATACTAAACTTGAACAGTTAAGGTGAATCTACATTAATGGTTTACTGAGCAGCATCACTTCTCCTAGGTATGAACGTGCTGAATATCTGTGCCTAGAGTTACAAGGAGCACACTTTGGGCACACAGCCTGTGCACACACTGTGGTTTCTTTCCTGAACTAAGCAGAAAACTTCACACTGAGATGCAGTCCAGAGTACCAGGGTTACTGGGGACACAAAGTACAGCTTTTAAAGTAAGAATTCAGCAACTCTAAAGTTCTCCTGCTATTTGCAAGCAATAGATCTGGAAGTATTTATATGCCTTGTCCTTCCTCTATAGTTGAAGGAAATCCAAAATGATCAGGAAAGTAATAGGAGACCAGTCACAAGCTTACAGATGCTCAAAAAAAAAAAAAAATTAAAAAATTATACATTGCCTTTCTACTTCCAAAGAGGACAACTCTAAGACAGTATTTAACCCATCAATGTAAGTGCTCTTATACCACAATTATATTTTCAGTTCAGAAGAACAAAAACAAGGGCAGATATTGGAGTATCACCACCCCAATTCTGGTGAGTTCAGTCACTGAAAACATCAAAAATTTCATTGTAAGGTTGAATGATGTGATAGCGGTCTGCAAAGGTCACAAGGCCATCCCTGTATCCCACCCTATCAAATCAATGTTGCATGAGGTTAAAATTAAAATGAAGGTAACATTTGAAAAAATAGGAATAAAAGCTAAGTCTGCTAAACCCAGGAAAATCCATCTGTTACAGGGAACTGAAGAATTTTATCTGTGAGAAGAAAAACAAGGCACTGCACTGCTCAACACAAAGTCTCTGAAGCCTGGAAGAGACCAGAGGACCCTCTTCAGAGATATTCAAATGTGCAAGGCAGATAAACTACTCTCCCCAGTGAGAACATCCCAGTACCTTGGAGTCTCCACATGGGAATTTTTGAAGCTGATGAGATTTGATCATGCTTCAGCCCTAACTTTGACTCAATATTGTACTGGTGAAAGACAGTTAATTCCAGTGGTTCATGACATCTGAAAGATTGCCTATCTACTGCTAGTGATGAAAGCCTAGACTTAATCTTTAAGGAAAAGATCTTTGCCTGCATCTTTCTCCTAGCAACAGCTAATGACACTGGGAAGCCATGCAGTAGTTTGACTCTGTCAGGGATAAGGGATAAGGAGCGAGGAAGGCAGAGAAGCTACTTCCATATGATCATATATTCATTCATTTTCATTGGGACAACAGTGAAACAGCTTCCCTCTCTGTCCCTCTGTGAAAGTGTGTTACCCATTCTCATGTAAATACAGCATTTGGCAACATATTAGGAGAGCCTGTTCGAAACCAGTCCTGTTAAGAAAGGTAAATTTAATTGAAAGCCAGAGAAAACAGCAGTAACAAGGAAAGGATGCTACAACTCACACTGCAAAAGGGTGAATGTTGCCATTCCTCATATTGCTGTGTGGGGGGGTAAAGCACACAGAGAAGCACTGACCTTTAATTGATAATGCAGGGTCTGGAATAGATTTTTAGTGGTGCCCCAGGTGTTAGTGTATTTTGTCATTGTCTTTCCTCTGCTGTGCTCTTTCTTTCTCATTTTTTATTTTCCAGTACACCAGAAAAAGGCACTGCAGGGGATTTTTTTTTTTTTTTTTTTTTTTAACAAATGGCTACTACCTTACTTTCTGGCAGTACTGCTTATGGTACAAGAAGGGCATGGAAAGACTGGACACAGAACATAAAAACAGGAGGACAGAGCTGGAGGAGAGGATCTCCAGTTGGAGAATATTTTTCCAGGAAGGAAGTACAGGATATAGTTACTGGACAGACACATATTTCTTGCTGAATTCCTTTATTTCAACAGACAAGAACAGAATAGAACATGGGTTTTCCAACCTAAACCCTACAACTCTCAAATTGAATCTGATTACCTTTTACACTGTACAGGTCTTCAACACACCCTGTGTACAACCACTCCCATAACAGTGCTTCTCAGCAATTTTAAAAACAGATACAGTTTTATGTGTTTCGCTGTCCAAATATTACACAATTCTCGAATTGCAAACAATAGACCTGCAACTGAGAATTCAAGAGTTAGGTCTGCAATACTTCTGTCAGTATCTTTAAAACTTAAGTCTTTGCCAAAAATATTCTACGTGATCTCCTTCTTGCATTCATCATTGACCTGGAATTTGTGCAACTTGACTTTTCTCATAGACTTTCCAGATATGCTGTGTGTTAGCCTCCTAAATGGTTTTGCTGATTTATCTCTCATACATTTGCTTTTTCAGGGCCTCAAAGCTTCCATCTACAGGTTAATTCCCTGTACAAGGATGACAGCTCAGCTCATAGGGGAGCTGCAAATCTCTGTCCCTGCCAGAGACATCTACAAAACTGGGAAATCCTCATAACTCAAAATCTCTGATGATTCAGAGATTCTGAATCTCTGACTGTTATAAATGAGTTAATATTCCGGGGTGGGATTAAGAGTTGTTAATTGTTAATTGTTATTACTTGTTAATTTGTTAATTAGTTGCTGTGAATTGGGAACTGTTTATGAATGGTAGTGTGTGAGTTGTTGGGCAGTTGTGGGTGGGTTATAAAATGGTGGGCTGTCAGGATGGAGGTGCTGCAGTGTGGGTGTGTGTCCATTGGGGGAGGGCTAACGCGTATTCGGTTGGTCGGGCGAAGGGAACTTTCTAGAAAATTACATCATGGGGTGAGGACACCAACTCGAACTGTGATTAGACAATGAGCCGACCTATCAGAACGGAGTATTCAGAAATGATTGGCTCAGACTGCACCTGCGTGTAGACCAACCAGCGACCAGGAAGGGAGCCAGTCAGAACAAGGACTGAAAAACGCACCAATCCGCGAGGGGCCAAGGACATAACGACTGCCCGCGTGCTCGGGACCTGGTCCTCCGGTGGAAACTCACGTGCAAAGGAGCAGCCAGTGTGGCACACTGTTCTGTTGTCTAATTTTCTGGGTTGTCACGAAGGGCTCGTGTTTATCTCGAGTCCCCACTCTCAGTTGTTAATTTAATGAACAAGTTAACCTATGAAAGGTTGCTGGCCTCATTTGTAACACTGACAGAGAAGTGTCATATAAAATCCATGTACAGAATAGTGCCTAAAACCTCTGGCATAATCTACCCAACAGTGGACTTGTCAGCACTGGTGTGCTATTATGGGAGACAACCTTGAATTAAAGTACAGATGTCACATATTGAAGAGTGGTATGTGAACAATTCAAACATCATCACCACAGCAACATCCCCATCCAGTCAGGAACAGAGCTAGAGATATTTTCACCAATTATGAGACAACGAGACTGTAGAATAACCTATGAATCTGTAAATCCTCCAACTGCAAAGAGAAAAAAAAAAAAAAAAAAGCTGGAGGAGGATTAACCGACTGCTTCCCAGTTCTTCTGATTGTATGGCCAGGTGTTACCTCAGAACAGTCGACAAAAGTCTGAGGGCAGCGAATAAGAAGAGAGACAGGCACAATTCAGTGACACAAAAATATAATAGGCCTTATGTGCAAAACAAATATGTCACAGAAAGCAAACACAGTATGGGCTGCACCAGAGAGGGCGAGGGATAGGGTGAAACAGTAACTTATATAAGGTAGGTTAGGGGCAGAGTCTGAGGAAAGGGTTCCAATCATAAACTGGGGTTAGAAATACTAAAATTATGGCACCAAACATGTACCAATGACAACTGAGGAAACAAAGAACTTTCTAGTAACATTAGTTACATTCTAGTCTAGTAACATTCTAAACATTCTAGTAACATTCTAGTAACATTCTAGTAACATGAGGACTTCCAGGGGACAATGAAGGTGAATTTTTGATCACCATAACTAAGGTGATTTCTCCCATGGCTTTAGGCAAATGTCTTTGTCCTGTTCAACCCCAACAAACTGGGTCCTGAAAATCTCCAAAAAAGATCAATCACACCTCTTTGGATACCTCTTCCACTGTTTTAACTGTCCTCATGAGGAAAAATAATTTTTCTTATCCAGCCCAAACTTCTAGTTTCACTTTAGCTGCATTGCCCCTCATTCTCACACCACACCATCGGGAGAGCCTGGCTCCATTTCTTTTACAAGCTCCTTATAAGCACTGTCAGGCTGCTACTAGGCTTCCCATGGAGACACCTCTTGCCAGGATAAACAAGCCCAGCTCCCTCAGCCCTTGCGCCAGGACAAATTCTTCAACTCCCTGCGTATTTTGACAACTCTCTACTGAATTTTCACCATGTAGCTCTATTGTCCTTATATCTGAAGTATCCAAAGGTAGATGCAGATGTGTTCTGATGAATGCTGAATCCCTTAATCTCATGGGTGTGCTGTTAATACAGGCTAAGAAACTACTGTCAGTATTTGCTGCCAGGAAAGACTGTTGGTTTATGTCCAGCTTTTTGCATCCCCCCCAGGCTTCCCAGGCTGTGCTCAGCAGTGCTGCTTCCCAGCCAGCTGGTCCCAATCCATATCCCTGGGAAATCAAAAGTATAGAGCAATACAGGTCAGACCTCTGGAGGTCATCCAGTCAAACTCATTCTCAAAAGCAGGGGTAACCTCAAGCTTAGATGAAGTGGCATCCATCATCTAAACCTGAAACTCACAGATTACATACATAAAGCAATCCATTCAGTTTTAAATTCTATTTCTAAATTATCTTTACAACACTATTATTATTATTCTTTTTTTCCAAGCACGTCATGACCAATAAAAGCTGGTACTATAAAAAGATAAAGAGACAGCAGTTGCAAAAAAATAATGGAAGCACTCAAATATATAAGTATTTTACAATGGCAAGGACATGGAAAGTGGAGGATTTTAGTGAAACATGTATTAGAGTGTTGAGGTGGGCGATATGATGGTGAGGTGCTGCAACCCTCTGAAAGCATCTCCAGTAGGAGAAAGCTGCTTTGGTGGCACAAGCTCACTCACAGAAGAAGAAACCACATGCTCTGGATTACTCTTGCATCAAACAAGGAAGAGACAAGGGAGGGTCTTTGTATGGGGTTCTGCAGGGCACGTTTATTCTAAGCATGGGTGAAGGGTCCAGGGACAAAGACAAGGAGCAGGGGAGGGTTCAGGTTTAAATATGGGGAAAAGGGGGTGGAGCAGAGCATCAGGGCCAATGGCCTGAGAGTTCAGGGGTGGTAAAAAGGAGGAGCAAAGGGTGGCAGCCAACAGGGGAAAAGGGGGTGAGACACTGCAGCAAAATGGGGCCAATGGGTAAACAGGGAAGGGAGAACATTCTAGGGAACATACATATACGGGGAAAAGAGGTGGAGAGGCCAACGGGCCAACCAGTGAAGCAGCAGTGGGGTACATTAACATACAATTGCAAAGAACTGTAAGGGAAAATTGTTCTCCATGCCCTTGATGTCCCTCTCACAACTTAGGGTCTTTCTCTCCAGGGCATGGAGATTTCTACTTCTCGGGCAGGCTCCAGGGGCCCTACATTAGAGTGAGTAACCAGACTCAGGCTCACTTCTGTTGCATTGGGAAGCAAATGCAAATTTAAGACAGCTTTTGAGCACAATCATGAATATAAGGAAAATCTTGAGAGCAGATAACAATTATGCTCTGGAAGTGACCATAGCAACAATAATCATCCAGATTCCTGTCCCAGGTTCAACCTGTTTTCATAGTGAAGCTGCTCATGCCTCTAAAAGTTCTGGAAAGATTATCCAAGACAGTCAGTACAACACCCGACTCCACAGGAGCAGGCTCCAAGACAGGCAGGAGATGCAGAAATGAGCAGTCCCTGTCCCCACGGCAGAACACCACAGTGGGATGTTACAAAGCACAGAAATTGGGCTGTCCACACGTGCCACCATCCCCCACATGTAGCTGCCTTTGTTATAAATACCCAGGGCCGAGGCCTTTATTAAAATGCAGCTCTTTTATTAAGGGGGAGTTGCGGGAAGGCCGCTGCCTGCTACTGCCGCAGAACCAGTCTCGGACGTGGAGAGGAGGTCCTCGTGCCGTCCCGTCCGTAGGCAGGATGGGGAGTTCCAGTCCTCACGCACACGTAGAGAACTCACTTGGGCTCAGCTCGTCTAGGGTTGTCATCTTGCTGCACTACTTCTTAGGTAACGGCTAGTTAGATGAGGACCCCTTCTAGCAGCTTGCGACTTTTCTAGCTGTCTGGTATTAGTTGTGCTCTTGTATTGGGTGTCATTCTGCTGTTCTTGAGGCGTTTTAGTCTTGTTTGGACTTCCGCCGAAGAGGTGCTTCTTGGGAGTTTTGGAGACTTTGCATATGGGGGCAGCGTCTTTGATTGACAGGGAGCAGCAGCAGGCAGCTGGAAGTAAGGAGAGGGGACAGGGCGGAAGTAGGAAGCGATTGAACCAGAACCGGGATTAATCGGAGGAGTACAAACTAGAACAGAGGGTGAACAGGGGGATACAGAACATGCATATCAAGAACGGTAAGTAGCTTAACATCTCAACAGAAGGGACAACTCTTAAGAAAAATTACTCTTAACAATCTAACATTGTCATTTCAGTACAACTCTAATGATAAGTTAAAACGCTTTACTATTTGTAACTCTTAATTTATGGCCGCTGAACCCCTTTATTTACCTCAATCCCCCCTCTTTCTTTTTGATCGGGTCTTCTGACCCGCATCCATTGGCAGTTTCAGGCTCTTCTGGGTATAATTTTCAGATTTTCTGAAATTGGTTATAAATGCTTCGGGCTGCACTTATCTCTCTCTCTTGATTCTTTTTGGGATTCTAGCTTTAACACTGTTGCTTGTATTGGACTTGCAGTTGGGGCGATTTGGAAATTGGCTTGTACTGTGGATGTGATCAGGCGAATTAGACAGGGAGTAAGCACGGGAGGATCAAAAAGCCAGCCAGGGAAGTTAGAACTATGAAGATTACTTTTTTCCACCAAGCTCCTTTAAACGACCAAAAACTATCCCACCAATCGGTGTTGATTAGGGGCTTCCACTCCTGGGTTCCCATGTAAGCAATCTTATGAATCTCTTTAGAGATGTTCCTGATAACATGGCTTTTGTCATCAATTTCAAGGCAGCACTCAGAAGTGTTAAATTTCCTACATATGCCTCCTTCATTTGCCAACAGGTAGTCTACCGCTAACCTAATTTGGTAGACTACTGTTCGGGTCTGGGTTAGTTGTTCACTTATATAATCTAATGCTAAAGCTGTTTTGTTGGAAATAATTTCGAGAACCGCTTGTAAGCAGATGATTCTATTTAACATATATATTGGGGTCCTATACCCCCATGACCCATCTTGAGCCCAAGTAGCTGGCCCATATGTTTTTACAATCTCTTCTGGAGTCCAGATCTTTCCCTTCCACTTCTGAGTACTGCTAAGATTGATGAGGGTTCTACATTTTCGGGTGTTTTGTTGTAATTGGTCATATAGAGGCACTCCTAAATGTCTCCCTGAATCTTTTTGAAGTAAAAAGAATGCTGGTTTTGTGATCCCTACTGTACAGATTCCAGTCCAATCACTAGGTAGCTGGGTATAGGCTTTGTCTCCACATATCCAGAACAGGTATGGTGGTGCTTTCCAATTAATGGCCTGTGTATAAAGAGGGATTTCCCAATATTTAGATATGGATTTTAGTCCCCAAAAATGATTCCACCCTCTGTTGGGACACTCATACAAATTATAGATTTCATGATGGAGGCAACTAACTTCTTTCTTCTCTAAGGCCCAATACATTTCTGGTTCACTGGGGACCCATTCCTTCTTTCCCCCTTTGAGTATTAGTGTTCTTTTACATGGCATCACTCCTACATATGTTTTATACTTTCTTCCTTTCCTTTGTATGCATTCTTCCCCAATTGTTTTTGTTTTTAATTTTCACTGTTCGGTCCTCCGTTCCCCTTCCTCTGGGAGTCCTGGATTCATCTGTTTCCACCTTAAAATTTCTAAAGGGGTAAGACTAATTCCGTCCCAGGGCCACACATCTGCCATTTGGGTACTTCCACATACATAACAGTTTGTTATATTTAATTCATGACTGATCTTTTCTATCAGCTCAATAAACAGATTTCCACTAGGGGGTTCACTGGCTTCGAGTCTTATAGGTGTTAAGGGCTTTTCTTTAACTAGATCAGCAGCTCCCTCAAGATTTTCTATGTTCTCTATACAAAACCATTCCCTAATAGGGCACTCCCTGGTCAGGCGTTGCCCAAAAGTGGCGGTATTTCTCACTAGCCAATACGTCTTTTCTCCTTCTTGACAGGTGTTCAATTGGGCTTTATTAAAACAAGTGGGATTCACGTGGGTATGGATTTGGAGCAGGGCTTGCAGGTCATTCCCTTCATACACTGGGTTATAGCATCTGGGGCACGCCCCTCTGACTATTTCGCTGATCATTAGGAACATTAAGAGTCCTACCAAGAGTCCAGTACGAATCATGACCCTTTTCTTCGATCTCGCCTGGCCTTGCCTCTTGGTTGTCAGGCCTTACTCCTTTGATGAAATGCCTGCCCCTCCCCTTTTTCTACACTTATATTAATTTTTGGTGCCTTACTGGGGAAATGTCCTGTATGAGGGAGTTGGTCCTTTTAACTCTTAGTGTTTGGGGATGTGTCGTTGCAAACTTTATTGGTTACTCAAATGTAATTACTTGATGTGTAACTGTGGCAACTACGTCATACCTTATAGTAACAGATTTGTTAACTATTTTCTGTAAATGCTATACTTGTAACTACAACTTTGATACTTTCACCTGGTAACTGGTAACAATGTCTTATAACATTTTTAACAACTTTTGTTAGTAACTTTGTAACAATGTTGATTTAACAGTCTGCTTACACTAGTTTCATTCAACTTTTGACTTCTTCTTTAAGGTGACTTCAAGGGTGCCGGGGTCTTGTGTAACAGTCCACTGTTGAGAGGTAGTTGCGGAGTTTGATGGAGTGCATGGGAGTGGTAAGGGTCCTTTCACACGGGATATATGTGTCCAGCCTTTTTCTAGGGTCTTGATGGCAGCATGCGAAGTGAGCAGGACTTGCAAGGGACCTTCAAATTTGGGAGTTAAAGGAGCGTTATTCCATGATTTAATTAAAACCCAATCCTCAGGTGTTATGTTATGGATGTTCGCATCTAGGGGAGAGGCTTGAGGAAGATACCCTCTTTTTCATAAATCAGCTAATGTGGTTCCAATTGTCTCTAAATATTTCTGCGTTGCTGCCTCCCCTTCCAAATATTCCCCCGTACTGTAGGGGGATAAGAGGAAGGGGAGTCCAAACATCATCTCATAAGGAGAGGCTCCTATATCCGATCTTGGTTTAGTTCTAATTCTGAGTAGTGCTAACGGAAGACATTTAAGCCAATTTAGTCCAGTTTCCATAATTAATTTAGTTAGTATATTTTTGAGGGATTTATTCGTCCTTTCGACTCTTCCCGAGGTTTGGGGGTGCCATGGAGTGTGCAAACACCACTTTAATCCCAATGCTCTAACTAGGTCTTGCAGGATTTTTGCGGTGAAGTGTGAGCCCCTATCTGAATCTATGTTGTTTACAATCCCATAATGGGGGACAATCTGTTCTAGTAATATTTTTGTCACCACTTCTGCAGTTTCTTTCTTAGTAGGGAAAGCTTCCACCCAGTGGATGAGATGGTCTACTATTACTAGCAAGTATCTATACCCCTGGGCGGAGGGCATCTCAGTGAAATCTACTTGTATGTTCTGGAAAGGTCTCAGGGCTAACTCCCTCCCTCCTAGTGTTGGCTTTCGCATCTGCTTTTGATTTGCTTTTTGACAGATGAGACATCCATCTGTAACGGTTTTTGCTGGACTATGTACTCCAATACATACATAATCTTTTAGGAAGTGATCACAGACTGCTTGGGTTCCCCAGTGTGTTAAATCATGTATCTCAGCTAACATTTTTCGAGCTAGTGCTTTATTTAAATACTTTCTCCCATCTGGTGTTAACCATTCACCTTTCTCTCTTTGATGTAACCCTAACTTTATCATTTCTTCTATCTCTTGTTTACCATAAACCGGCTTTTGTTTTTTTCTTCCCTTGGTACTGCACTACTTGTGTTAAAGATTTTTATCGACTCCTCTGCTGTTTTGGCGGCTAATTTTGCTGCTTGATCTACGGCTCAATTTCCTCGCTTTTCTATTGTGTCTCCTTTCTGATGTCCCCTTACATGTACTACTGCGACTTCTTTAGGTTTCATTAGAGACTCTAGCACAGATCTAATCAAATCTTTATGAATCAACTCCTTCCCTTTTGAATTAAAAAAGCCCCTTCCTTCCCAGATCTTTCCAAATGTGTGCACAATTCCAAAGGCATATTTGGAGTCTGTGAATATAGTTCCTTCTTCTTGCTCTAATAGATCTAATCCTTTCTTTAAAGCATATATATTTCACAACATTGTGCTGACCAATGGGAGGGTAATTTACCTTGGTCTACAACTTCTAGCTTGGTCCCTTCTTTCTTTTCTACCACTGCATACCCTGACAGTCTTTTACCCTCTATTACTCGTGATGATCCATCAGTGAACAATACTCTCCCATACGGCAGTGGTTGATCTTCTAAATCTTCTCTTACTTTCGTTTGTAAATTTATAATTTCTAAGCAATCATGCTCCAGATCCTCTAGCGGTTCTCCCATGAGGAACTGCACTGGATTGAGGCTTTTTGAAATGGTTAATTCTAAATTATTGGTGGATATTAACATGGCCTCATACTTTAGTATTCTTGCATCTGCTATCCACTGTTGCGCTTTATGGCTCAATATGGTTCTCAAATCATGAGGGGTGTGAACTATAATTTTTCCTTGGAACGTTATTTCTCGGGCTTCTTCTATTAAAACAGCCGCAGTGGCTATGATTTGAAGACACATAGGCCACCCCCTGGCAACTGGATCTAAGAGCTTCGAGAGGTCTGCGATAGGCTTTCGGTGTCCTCCCCACTTTTGTGTGAGCACTCCATAGGCTATACCTCTTTTTAAGTCTGGAAGGCTTAAAACTGGAGCCGACATTAATTTTGTTTTTAGATTTTCTAATTGCTTTTCATCTTCTTCGGTCCATCTTATTGGGTCTAATTGAACTAACTTTTCGTATAAAAATTTAACATTTTGAGAATATTGGTCAATCCGTAATTTGCAATAGCCAAACAGTCCTAGTAATTTTCTGATGTCTCTTTTCGTTTTTGGTGCTGGGATCGCTAATATTCCAGATATTCTTTCAGGACTTATTTTTTTTGATCCTGCTTCTATAATATGTCCTAAATAGGTGACTGGACTCCACAAATTGTAACTTGCTCTTTGAAACCTTTAAGCCTTTCTTCCCCAAAAAGTTAAGGAGTTTGATACTCGTTTTCTTCACTGGGTCTTGTTCTTTTCCTGATATCAATAGGTCGTCTACATATTGAAAAATTTGCACCCCTTCTTCTGGTGCGAACAACTCTAATAGTTTTTCTAGTTCTTGCCCGAATAGATTAGGAGATTCGGTGAACCCTTGAGGTAGCCTAGTTCATCTTAGTTGCTGTTTCCTCCTACTTTCTGGATCTTCCCACTCGAAAGCGAACCAGCCTCTGCTCTCTTCAGCCAGGGGGCAGGTCCAGAAAGCATCTTTCAAGTGAATTACTGTGAACCATGCATGTTCTCTCAGCACTTGGCTCAACAATGTATATGGATTTGTAACCACCGGGTGTCTTGTTTTTGTTCTTTTGTTTACTTCTCTTAGGTCTTGCAGTAATCTATATTTGTTCTCTGCTTTCTTTATGGCCAATATTGGTGTATTATGAGGGGACATGCATGGTTCTAGTATTCCTTCTGCTAGGAGGTGGGTTATAATTGGAGCTAGCCCTAGTCTACTTTCTATTGACATAGGGTATTGTTTTACTCTGATGGGAGGCCCTTCTTCGTGCATGTTTATCTTAATTGGGGTTATGTTTAAGCAGCCATATTTTCCTTCTTCGGCCCATACCTCTGGTTTTATTTTGTTTAAATCTCTAGTGGACAAAACCATCATCTGGGCCACCATCTTTCCTTCTCTAGGCACTACCCCTATTCCAAACTCAGCTTGTAGGTCCCTTCCTAACAAATTTCCTTCTAACCAAGGTAAGTATATAAAATTAGCAATACTTTGCCGAAAATTACCCCTTACTTCTACTTCATCAATCAGACTTGCTTTAAAAGGTTTTCCTCCTGCCCCCAAAACCTCACACGTCTTATTTCCTATGGTGGTACCTGACGGAAGTTCACAAAGGCTAGATTTATCTGCTCCAGTGTCTACTACAAACCTTATCTCTTCATGATGGCAACCCACTTCTAGATTTACAATGGGCTCTTCTAGATGTTTTATGGGGTCCCCTATTATAAAGAGCCCATGACCCCCCTATTGGTCTTCTCCTTCCCCTTTCAACAATTTCTCTAACGCTTCTTGCTCCCGGACAATAGCTTCATCACATGCTATTTTCTTACAGAACCTCCTGATATGTCCCTCTTCTCCACAATAGTAGCACTTTAATGGCCCTCCAGTTCTCCGTGGAAGGTTCCCTGTTGGTGTAGTTCCCTTTCCCCCTCCCCCAAGGACAGGCTCCGACTTTCTTACTTCCGGTGTTCTTGGTGAGTCTGAGTTATCTCTGCCTTTAACACTTTCTCTGGCTACTGCTACCATAACTCTTGCTTTGGACCGGTTTTTCTCTTCTTCTCTCCTTAGATATACTCTCAGGGCTTCTCTCAATAATTCGTTGGTACTCCTATTTTGCCAATCTTTTAATTTCTCTAGCTTTCTCCTAATATCGGGCCAAGATTTTGTTACAAACTGCATTTTGAGAAATGTTTGCCCATCTGGACTGTCGGGATCTATACTGGAGTATTGTTGGAAGTTTCTTCTAAGCCGGTTTAACCAAGACGCCGGGGTCTCATCTTTTTTTGGGCTGCATCAAACGCCAATTTAGCGTTGCTACTTCGGGGAACTGACTCTTTATTCCCTTAACCATCAAACTTCGATAGTCTTCCATGCTGCATCTGTCCCTTTCCCGATTTGGTTGCCAACCAGGATCAGTCATTGGCAATTTATGATCCCCAGGGGGACCAGTCCGATTTTCTCTTTCCCTTATTTTGATTCCTGCCGTTCAGATTAGGCAGACTTCTTCTGGAGTGAACAGTATGTTTAGAATGGAGTTTAATTCCCCCCAGGTATAAATGTTTGGTCCCAAGAACTGATCGATTTGGTTGGCAATGCCAAGAGGGTCTTCTACTAAGTTTCCTAGTTCTTTCTTGAAACTTCGGACTTCTGAGGCTGTGAGTGGCGCATTTACGAAACCCACTCCTCCATCCATACCTCCCATTGGGACTTCCCATAAGAGATAAAGCCTGGCCTTTGATCTGGTATTATATGGATGTCTCTCAGGGGTTTCCATAACTTGAGGGATGTTCACTACCGGAGAAGAATCTATCTTAGAGTTTTCAAGACCCTGTCCCCAACTTGGAGGAGGTGCTGGTACCTCTGACGGTAAGGGAGAAGATAGCAGCTCCATATTACGGCTTAGGGGAGGATGATTCTGGGGATGGAAAGGGTTGATTTCCAAAAAGGGAAAGTGGCGATACTGGGAAAGAAATCTCTGGTACAGAAGGAACTGCTAGAGTTGGAAGAGAATTTGAAGGGGTCAGAGGTGAGACTTGTGACATAGGAGGAGTCGCGAGAGAGACGGTAAGGTTTGAAGAGGAGGTTTGTGGAATGGTTGATGAGATGGCCTGTGAGGCTAGGAGAGTGGGTGGGGAAAGCAGCGGTACTGGAGAAGGAGGGACAGTTGGCCCGGGAAGAGTCGGAGGGAGAACTTGTAGGGTAGGTGTAGGAGTGTGTTGTAGGAGTGGGACTAGTGACTGGGAGGGCTGGAGGGGGAACCTGTGGAATAGGTGAAGGAACTGGGGGTGTAACTGAAAAAGTTAGAGGGGGGAGGTGAAGGAACTGTGGAGGGGGAACTTGGTGAAACTGAGGGTGAACTGAGTTGGAGGGGGGTGTAACTGAAAGAGTTGGAGGGGGAAGTTGTGGAGTGGGTGAAGGAACTAAGGGTGTCTCTGAAGGAGTTTGAGAGGGGGGGCCTGTGGAGTAGGTGAAGGAACTGAGGGGGTAACTGGAAGAGTTGAAGGGGGAATTTGTGGGATAAGTGAAGGAATAGCTGGTGGGTATACAGGAAGAGGAAGGGGGAGACAGATGATCTAGAGGATCCCAACTGCATCCCTTACTTTCTTCTTCCTCCTTCATCTTTTTCCCTTTTCTTCTTAAGTTTGCATATCTTAACCTTCTCGCCCCCTAGTCTCTGCCTCTCCCAACATACTGCATACTGAAGTTGGTCTATGTCGGGGTCCCCTTGAGCTCTCAAATACTGTGTTAGTTGGGAGCACATCCAGGGATCCCTAGTTCCACATTTTGGCCATCTTTCAGGTAGATTTAAAGTGGGCCATATCTCTACACAGTAATGGATCATTCTTATTTGGTCTAATCCTTTGGTGCTATCTTCTAACTCCCACTGCTGTAACAATTGCCCTAATCTAGGGGAATATTAGTATTCTTCCCTTTCACTCTTCCTCCCTTGCTTAGGCACTTACCCATCTTACTTAACTAAAGTCCGGCTCTCAACAAAATTTTACAGTGCTTCTACCCTTGACTAAAAGGTTAATGAATGGCAACACAACCGCTGGAATCACAACTAAACCCTTTGGCCTTTTCTAACGTACAATTTAGATTTTAGGACTACAGAGTCCTCTAACTTAAATCGAAAACAGCTGCAACTTAGTCTGGCCTACTTCTAGGGAGAGGCTGAGTCTCAGCAGTGTCCGCTGGTACAACTTGCCCCGGCCTAGCCACCACCCAACTAGGTCCCAGCAGGGTTCACTGATCTGGCTTACCCTGGCCTAGCCACCAACCAACTAGGTCCCAGCAGGGTTCACCAATCTGGCTTACCCTGGCCTAGCCACCAACCAACTAGGTCCCAGCAGGGTTCACCGATCTGGCTTACCCTGGCCTAGCCACCAACCAACTAGGTCCCAGCAGGGTTTGCCGATTTGGCTTACCCTGGCCTAGCTCCCAACCAACTAGGTCCCAGCAGGGTTTGCCGATTTGGCTCGCCCCGGCCTAGCCACCTATGTGTGTGGTGTGTGTTGTAGGGGGAATCACTCTACTCCCCCCCAGAGGCGCCTCAATCACTCAGTAAAACGCACTTGCTTCCCCCTTTTCCCGGCTGGCCCCCTCACGGGAGTCCAGAACCGCGGTACTAAGGGGTCCGCTCTCGCTTCGGGAGTCTGGGCTGCCAGCCCCCGTCTCACTCACTCACTCGCTCGCCTCCCGTGCCTGCTGCCGGTCCTCTTACCAGCTATCTCCACGTCCCTTAGGTCCTGCGCTGCTCCGGGTCTGAGGACGGCCAGCTGTCCTGGGGGGGCCTCTTCTGGGCAGTGCTCCCCTGTCGGAGGTCCTCTTCGGGCGTGGTCAATCCCGGACGAGCCCCCAAAATAGTTATAAATACTCAGGGCCGAGGCCTTTATTAAAATGCAGCTCTTTTATTAAGGGGAAGTTGCGGGAAGGCCGCTGCCTGCTACTGCCGCAGAACCAGTCTCGGACGTGGAGAGGAGGTCCTCGTGCCGTCCCATCCGTAGGCAGGATGGGGAGTTCCAGTCCTCACGCACCGTAGAGAACTCACTTGGGCTCAGCTCGTCTAGGGTTGTCATCTTGCTGCACTACTTCTTAGGTAACGGCTAGTTAGATGAGGACCCCTTCTAGCAGCTTGTGACTTTTCTAGCTGTCTGGTATTAGTTGTGCTCTTGTATTGGGTGTCATTCTGCTGTTCTTGAGGCGTTTTAGTCTTGTTTGGACTTCCGCCAAAGAGGTGTTTCTTGGGAGTTTTGGAGACTTTGCATATGGGGGCAGCGTCTTTGATTGACAGGGAGCAGCAGCAGGCAGCCGGAAGTAAGGAGAGGGGACAGGGCGGAAGTAGGAAGCGATTGAACCAGAACCGGGATTAATCGGAGGAGTACAAATTAGAACAGAGGGTGAACAGGGGGATACAGAACATGCATATCAAGAACGGTAAGTAGCTTAACATCTCAACAGAAGGGACAACTCTTAAGAAAAATTACTCTTAACAATCTATCATTGTCGTTTCAGTACAACTCTAATGATAAGTTAAAACGCTTTACTATTTGTAACTCTTAATTTATGGCCACTGAACCTCTTTATTTACTTCACCTTCTATCTTTGCCTTGACTGATGAGTTGAGAAGGCTGCCTCATTCACTCACTCACATACCTTCTTATGTCTTCTCCAGAATCAGAGCTGCTTTTCCCTCAGCAAGAAGTATAACAGGCACTTCTATGTGGTTTATGGTACTGCAAAATATGATCTGCTAAACAAACATGTAAGTGAGGTAAAATATCGGTTAATGGCATTGTCACCCACAAAACTTTATGATGACGTTGTTAACTCTTGCTAGGCCCCTAAGTAAGCTTTACTCACATTATATGTTCCAGTTGATGTATATAGTGAGATTTCCTAGTTGTTACGTGTTTAGATTCCCCAGTTCATTCCCCAATCCAATTGTTGTATTCTCCATCCCTGCCACTTCCGTGTTCCGGTTCCCGCTACCCCAGTTCCGGTTAGGCTGCTGCTGTTCCCCACTTGCCTGTCAACTACCAGACCACGCCCCACATGCAAACACAGGAGGCTCCCAAGTAACATCGCTCCGCGGCAGAAGAGACAGGGCCGACAGAGATCAACAAAGGTGACAGACCAACATCAGAACTGTGGCCGAGTAGGCACCCTCTGGTTGAGAAAACCTCTAAATACCAGGAACAACCTCTGCTCTCCCAACCATCGCCTCACCATCACCAGACAAGTGGTCTGGCAGAGGGACGACCCCTGACGAACGAGCCATCCAGTGAGTTCCTGTTAATGCCTGCGAGGCTGGAACCCCCGACCCTGCCACTTGACAGGATCGACGTGGAGCCTCCTCTCCGGCGTTGGAACAGCAGGAGCCACAGCGGCGTGTGCTAGCCCCTCGAGTCCCCTCCCACAGCTGCTTAATAAAAGAGCTGCTCAATAAAGGCCTTTTCCAACGGAGGAATTGTCTCCGGGCCCTATTTTCAGAATAAGGGCTATGACTAGGAATATAATTTAGCATTCAAATTTGGGATACTGTTGCATGCCAGGAGTCAATGAAGGATGCCATGGTCCAGAGGCCATGGGAGGAAGCAGCCCTCTAAATATTATGGAGATGTCCTCCCACAGTTCACTGCGGTTCTATATTAATTACCCTGTTATGTCATCCTTATTCTCCTCCCCAGTTCTAGAATGTTCCCTGCTCCTGATTTCCCTATTGGCCCCTGTTCCTAGCCGATCCTCCCCTGGATCCAAAGTGGTCGTTACCCTTTATTCCCACTTCTGCTCCACCCTTGTTCCCTCAGCCACTGGCCCTCAGCTCTCTTGCTCCACCCTTTGCTACCGGGTTTACATGCCTGGACCCTTCTTTGTTCTGGTTCTTTGTCCCTGGTTCCTTTCTGTGCGTGGACAATAAAGCCCCACAGGAATACCACACAAAGAACCCCTCCTGTCATTTCTCCTTTTGCCAACCCTTGGAAGTTATCACGCAGCATGAGCATCTGGTGCACCCTGAGCTATCCATCAATTCTCGTGGAGGAGACACTCTGGGGAAGGCGGTGGTCTCAGCAGCTCCTTCCGTGCTGCTGCAGGATACTCCATCACACATAAGCTTTTACCAGCCAGCTTGTTTTTTCCAGCTACATAAACCTAAGATAAATGTCTAATTTTCAATCCTTTCCTATGTAAAGTAAATGAAGTTTTTCTGTTGTTAAAAGGAAAAAAAATCCTTTTACCAATCAGAGGTTTTTTTTTACCTTTCATCCAAATCATGTGGATAAATTACCATGCAGTAGAAGGAAATTACATAGGAATCTGAATCTTGCAACAGAAAACTGAGAGTAAGTGTTAGAAACTACTTAAGTTTCTTACAATAACAAAAACAGAAACATTTCTAGCTTATTATTATTGGTACTATACACTTATGTTTAGTATTCTAAAAACTAGGATCTAATTGTAGCATACTGGCTTTGCAAAGAAGTTATAAAAGGACAAACACACAAGTTTTTCAATATAAAAGAGTAATGTACCACACAAAAGATACTTATGTATCTGCTACCATCTGCTGACAAACAGCATTATTGACTTTATCTTAATCTATCTTAAAGAAATAACTCCTATTTCCCAATAGGAAAGTTTCCTCTGATGCTACAGTGGCTGAACAGTATGTAATGGATGGACTCTAAGAAAACCCAGTTGTATGCTTCTAGTTGTATGTTTCTATGATTTTTCCTGGTTGTTAGTAATGTTAAAAAGTTCCTACCCTCACCTTGCTTCACTCCAATTGTCCTGATCCATGTTCCTTTCCCCTTATCCGTTGGGTTGCCTTGTTCCTTGAGAACTAAAACTCCTAAGACAACGAGTCCAAATAACATCTTGAACCAAAAGTGATATTCACCAGTCAGGAAAAAACAACAAGGAAGGCAAAGTCATCACCCAGAGCTGCTCTGTCTTTTCACCGTGACCTGACCAGTGACCTAGCACCATGACCTCCCCCTAACAACAAGCTTTTCTTGAGTTCCTGGGAACCCCCGTGAGGACAGAACCCCCGACTCTGCAGTGTGAGCGGCAGGATCGACTTGCACCTCCTCTTCAGTGGTGTGTGGCGGGAGCAGCAGCGGCGTGTGCGCAGCCCCTCAAGTTCCCCTCCCACAGCTGTCTTAATAAAGGCCTTTAAAAAGGAGAATTGTCTCCTGGCCCTGTTTCTAACACAGTAAAAGCTACATGAATTTTTAATTCAGCATGTTGTAGCCACAGTAAGCCAAGAATTTATCCACCCATCTTGTGGATCATCACAGATTCACCACTGACCAGCATATTCCACTCATACAGTAGTGACTGCATCCTGCATTCACTGAAGCCCTTCAGCTATTGCAGATAGTTCCTGAAGTCAATTACTGAGCAATTACACAAAACTCATTCCTCATTTACAAAATACAAAGCCATGTAATTTATTATTAACTGTAAAACTTTCCAAACAAGTCACAGAATTGGTCAGATTGGAAGGGCCCACAGTAGATTATCTGGTCCACTCATCGCACTCAAGCAGTGTCATTCTACAGCACACTGGACAGGACTGTGCCCAGATGGTTCTTGAATATCCCCAGGGACAGAGACTCCACAGCCTCTCTGGGCAATCTGTTCCAGTGCTCAGTCACCTGCATGCACAGTAAAGAAGTTCTTGCTCATGTTCAGAAGGAACCTCCTGTGCATCAGTTTCTGCCCATTGCCTCTTGTCCTATTGCTGGGCACCACCAAGAAGAGTCTGGTGCACCCTCTTGACACCCTCCCTTCAGACAGTGACAGACATTGATCAGGTTCCCTCTGAGTTGTCTCTTCTGGAGGCTGAACAGGCCCAGCTCCCTCAGCCTTTCCTCATAACAGAGATGTTCCAATCCCTTAATCACCTCTGTAGCCCTCCATTAGACCTGCTCTGGGTGCTCCAAGTCTCTCCTGCCCTGAGGAGCCCAGAACTGGACACAGCACTCCAGATGTGTCTCACCAGGGCTGAGCAGAAGGACAGCATCACCTCCTGTGCCCTGCTGGCAAAGCTCTTCCCAATGCACCCCAGGATACCTTTGGCCTTCTTGGCCACAAGGGCACACTGCTGGCTCACGAGCAGCTCACTGTCCACCAGGACCCCCAGGTCCTTCTCCACGGAGCTGCTTCCCAGCAGATCAGCCCCCAGCCCGTACAGGTCCATGGGGTTATTCCAGTCTTGTTTTCCAATCTACAGTGTGGGATAAAAGTATCTTTTCTCCCCTAGTCTTAATTTTAAGACAAAAATGGTAGTAGAAATTACCACCTTTCTATCACCTTACTTAATTTTACAACACTTCAAATGAAAGCCTTGATTAGCCTCCAGATATTATTTTTGTTGAGAAAAAGACTAGCAAAAGTCCAAAGAGAAAAAAACCTAAAAATAAAAAACTGTCAGTTTCAAGTACCTCATATTAAATTGCAGAAGTGTGACAGTGAACAGAGACCAGGTCACAGTGATGACCTGGCTATATGGTAAACTAAATTAAAAGAGCATCTGCAATATTTATTTATACTACAAAACATTTAAAAAAAAAAAAAAAAAAAAAAAAAAAAAAAAAACAAAGAAAAAAAAAGCCAAAGTTTCACATCTAATAAGCCAGAATTTCAGGAAAAAAAAAAATCACGTAATGAAAACAGGATGCAGAGGTATATATTAAAATATTGTTTGTTTAATAAATCAAATCCATTAGATTAGATTTGGCTTCATCATTAGGAATCTCAGTTGGAAATGCTCTTTTAAGTAGTGAGTCTTTTAAAGAGTAGCTGGCTCTTCCAGACCTAGACACACTTAGCAAGTAGAGTTGTAAGATAGAGGTTTAACCTGTTCCCATTCTATTTTAATTTTTTTTTTTCAACTTCCATAGTTTAAAAATGTGTCCTTGGGCTCTGTTGTAGTGGTGAAGAGGGGGCTCCACTGCCCCTCGAGGTGCATTATTTGGAGAGAAGTCTTTTTCATTTGACTTAAGCTCCTGCCTGGAAAGCTCAACTGTGTTTTTAAAGAACACTCAGCTATGCTTAAAGCTCTTTTTTCTTGCAATTCCATGGCTAAAGCCAGCCTTGGGTGTTATTGAAAGGAGACCAAAAGCCAACACCGGTGCTGGGCCACCGACCCAAAGCGCCGAGCCCAGCGGCACCCCACAGAGCAGACGGGCCACCACACCGGGCAAACGCTAAAAACCAAAGCTCCTTCGCCACTCCGGAGAGCCAGAGCTGCTTCTGCCGGCCATCCTCAGGAGAAGGAGCCACTGGGGTGTGCGGAGCCACCTCGGCCCCTCTTCCGAACCACGGGCCACCAGCGGTCCCCCCGCCTCGGGGAGCCCGGGGCCGCCGGGGCCGCGCCGCCCCTTTCCCGCCATCGCCGCGCACAGGAAGCGGCGACCCCCCAGTCTCGCGAGAATTGCCACTGCCGCCGCCATGGAGCCGCCGCTGCGCGGCCCGCCGGGGCTGTCGGACGTGCTGGCGGTGAGGGGGAGCGGGGCCGCCCGGGGAGCGGGGCTGTCCGGGGGACGGGGAAGGCCCTGGCTGGGTGGCTGGGGGCGTGCTGCTTGCCGGGCCTGCTGCGGGGGCTGCGGGGCGCGGCCCGTGACCGAGACCGGCCGCATTCTGTCTCTGTGGCCGCCCGGGGACGCCCCTTGCGCCGCCGCTGCCTGAGCCGCGTTCCCTCTGCCCGCAGAGAACGGACTGGTCCGAGCCCTGGCTGCTGGGGCTGGCCGCCTTCCACCTGCTCTGCTTCCTGCTGACGTGCGCGTCCCTGCAGCACCGCCGGCTGCAGGTCGGGCACTTCCTCTGCATGGGTGAGTGCCGGGCGCCGGAGCGCTGCCTGCAGCCTCGTGTTTCTCTGCTAGCAGGGCACCTCTGTCGATGGTCATCTGCGGTAGAACCTGCTGTGACCTGTAAATGTGTATTTATTTTATTTCCAAGAAAATACATGAAGTTGTGACTTAAACCTCTGGCCGTAGTGAGGAAGTGGGATGAATAAGGTTATTGCCGTGTGTGTCACAGCTTCCCAATGAAGTGTTGCTGTGCTGGAGAAGCAGCAAAGAAATGGACTGAGAGCCAGCAGCTGCTTTGTACGCTGCCTTGTTATAATGGTACAGTTTAGTGAATACGGTCCGGTTTAGTTTCTGAAGCAGGTTCACCATGTGCTGTGCTGACAGCCGTGGGGAGCAGCGAGACAATGTTACAAACATTGCAGTAACAACTTGTGTTATCTCGGGGTTTATCACCTGAGAGTCCACAGTGACCTTGCCTAGCGAAAGCAGTCATGCCAGAACACCTGCTAGCTTCGGTTAAAGATCACATGGATTTGGATTAGATGATGTATTACAAGCGGTTTATTTTTAGAGAAATCTAAAAATCTAAACTGAATCTAATATTTTTCTTTTATTGTATAGTAGGCTTAGTGTTCTGCGCTGAATATATCAATGAATTAGCAGCCATGAATTGGAGGTAAATGTTTTTACTTTCATTTTTTGAATAAAACTATACAGTACAATGTAGTTACCACATACTTATAAAAGTAATAATAATAGCATGCTTTTTTGTACTACTTAAAATCTCTTTATATGGATGCTTGTAAAACTGGTCAAAGAACTGTGAGAAAAGCAGAGTGCTATGGTTAAGGGGAAAAGAATGTGAACTTTGGCTTTTTTGGGGGTTGGGGGTTTTTTTTGTTGGTTTCTTGGTGGTGGGGTTTTTTGTTGGTTTTTTTTTTTTTTTCTTGTGTTTTTTTTTTGTGGGGGATTTCTTTGGTATTCAAGTTTAATAGCTTAATTAAGAGCCACTTCTCAAAAATAATGCTGCTGCATTTATACATACTGACATGTATAACAAGCATTAACATTTGCCTGGTTTACTAAACCTGTATATCAGAATTAAACTGAGGTTTATTTTGATACTTTGAGCATTGAATTAATCTTTCTGTGATATCACTAAAAGTTATGTGCTTAACACCATTTTATGCTGGCATCTAATTGTAGTCATTATGTTTCACTTCAGGCATATGTGACCTAATTATATCTTTGCTGCATTTGTTATTTTTGTTATCTTTTCTAATATAAGTAAGCAAAATACCTAAAAAAGTAATTTCAGATGCTTCAGAATAAGCATGATTTGTGATGCACTCTTTTAGTCATGTTACTTAGCTTTTGCATAATAAAGCTGTAAAAAGGGAAGACTGATACTAATACTAATAACTGAAGAGGTATCAACTGCCTCTTTTTTCTGACTTAATACAGTAGAATGCTGGCCTGTGCTTAGTGATTCCAAGATGTGGGATGATGTATGCAGTGTCCATGTAGAAGAGTTGCTGGGAAAGTTGAATGTGTGAACTACACTAAATAAAGCTTTGTCTCTTTTTTTTTAAATTTCTTTCAGGCTCTTTTCTAAATACCAATACTTTGATTCAAGAGGAATGTTTATTTCACTTGTATTTTCAGCACCACTGCTGGTGAATACTATTATAATTGTGGTATGTATGTGTTCGTTCATGTAGGTGCTTTCATTATTTGAGTAAGTAAAGTTTTATGGATTAGTCGAATTTAATAATTTACTTATTTTCAGGTCACCTGGGTTTACAGAACTTTGAATGTAATGACTGAACTAAAGGTGCTACAGCAGAGAAGGAAAGCAGAAAAAGAGAAGAAGAAGTGAAAGCACCAAACACTATTTTTCTTTCTTCAGTTGTAATAATGCCTGTCCAGATAATCAGTCCTGTGCAGGAACAGAAGTATTTTTGTGTCCACTGTCAAGAGGACTTTGTAACTGTGGCTGTGGACATTGAGGTGAAAGCAGGTATCTACAGTACATTTGAACTGGCTGTGAAATTATGAAACCCAGTCTTAAAAAATCTTTGTGCCCTTCAGTGTAAGACTGTTTTCCTCCATGACCAAGGCTGTTAGTATTGATGAGACACAATCTTCCAGTTTCCATTTGCCTGTGTATTTTTTTACTATGTCTTTTATTCTGTGTTTATCAAATATCAGTTATTCTGCTGCCTATGCCAATTGGAGCTGTGTTATGAATTGCAGTAAATGAGAGCTTGTATTCAGAATAACTCATTAATCCATGCTTCTGTGAAGCACTTCACTTCTTTATAAATCAAGTTTCATACTTCCTATGTGTACTGTGTGCCAGTGGCATTTTATAAATAAAACAATCTGGTCACTATATCTTAAATTGAGTTAATTTGTATTCATTTTTAATCAGACACTTTCCTTTTTTTTTTTCATAAAAGTTCCCTGTTTGGTAAATTCCCGTTTAATTTGTGTAAATAATTCAAAATGATCTTTCAATTTACACTTCGTGTTTTTAAGGCTTCTAGATAAATACACTTTTTAAAAATTGGATGAAAATTTGGTAGTTTTATGCTTCTTTGTGGAACAGAAAGGAAGGGAAGAAGCTTGATAATGTTATGTGCAATTTTGTTCCTTTTTAAATGCTTTTTTAAAATAACTGAAAATTAAAAATACATAAAAATGAGAAAGGCTTTAGTTTTGCTTCAAGTAGTTTGTTTTTATTGACTTAAGGTAATTTGAGAAGGGGAGAGGACATGATGGAAACTGTCCATATTTAGTAGAAGTTGTATCTTTGTGTGGAGACATACAGTTCTGTCTAAAATAGGTGTCATTAAAGACAGGAAATATGTTCTACAAAATGGATCTTATACTACTAATGTGGAAAACACTTGGGTTCAAAATTGCAGAACACTAGTAAGTTTATAAGCTAAGGAAGTATTGGTGAAACTAATTTAGATTACTTGAATAGTCTTCACAAGAGTGGAGATAGGGACTTGAGGAAGAGAGCAGAGGTATGTCATACACAGCTGGCAAGTCTAAACAGGGAGAAAGTGAATGTCCTGCTGAAAGGGCAGTGAAGTGTTAGTGTTAGATCCATTGCTTTACCTTTCCAGTG
The DNA here is from genome assembly GCA_030060385.1 of Muscicapa striata striata. Lineage (NCBI taxonomy): Eukaryota > Metazoa > Chordata > Aves > Passeriformes > Muscicapidae > Muscicapa > Muscicapa striata. Next base: position 7,767,553 of record JAREIS010000133.1, on the reverse strand, counting down.
CCTCTTTGGCATTCCTTTACTCACTCATTTCTCCATCCAGAACTATTGGCAGCTAAACTGTTTTACATCAGCAAACTAAACAGATGCAGGTTTGTTTGTTGTCCCATTCTGGCTGTCCTGCTGCAACTCTGGGTACTGTGTGGTGTGGTGTGAGCTGTACAGAGAAATCTCGAGTGCTCTGGTAGATAATGTGTGCTGTTTGGGAAGGAGTGAAGAGAGTCTGTCCGAATGACTGCCAGCTGGGCTGTGGCAGCTGTCAGCAGGACCAAAGAACAGACCTTTTTGAGTCATATACATAGGATGTTGTCCTCACAGGCTGGTTTACAAAAGTTCAGCCTTGCTCCTACAATTTGATGGGGAGAGTTGCAATTTTCACACATGGCTCTAAGCCACTGACTACTCAAATGTTGTGATCCTGACCTTTCTATTGATAACTGTTCTGCAGCAAATCTGCACAATTGTAGTGTCACACACTTGAAGCTGTAATACTTCATATGGAGATATTATCTTCTATCAAGTAACCTTTCACAGTGTATAGTGTATGAATTTGATTCACAGTAAGTGAGGAGGTTCAGAGCAGCTGAGTTACAAGTCTCTTGCAGTGGAAAGCAGTGTGCCTTATTTAGTACATCCAAGGCAATCTTTCTCCAATAAGTTTGCTGTTTTGTCTTGTGTGTGAGGTTGGAAAAAAAGATGGATAATACTTGGTTTCAAAAGCACAATGTGGTTTTTTTTTTGTATGTTCTAAAAGTACTGGTGTGTGAAAGTATAAACAGCTCCAAACTCATAATTCATATCACTATTTTTTTGAAGGATTGAGCATCTCAAAATTGTGAGTTTAAAACCTTCCCTTACTCCTGGAACTACAATAAGTAAATCTAACAGGTATGTGAGATACATTTTCACAAACACAAAAATGTGGTTTCCATATATCACAAAAATGTGGGTTGAAGATCATCTAGTTCTGACCAACTAGCAGTGGTCAGGGATTCCACCCACTAGACCAGGTGGCTCAAGACTCAATCCTACCTGGCTTTGAACACTGCCAGGGTGCAGTACCCACAGCTTCTCTGGGTGACCAGGACCTCACCATTTTGTGAGTGAAAACTTTCTTCCTAACAGCTAATCTAAACCTGTCCTCTTTTAGCTGAAAGCTGATCCCCTTTGTTCTATCACTACATGTCCTCATAGAAAGCCATTCTGCTTTTTTGTAGGCACCCTTTAAGTACTGAAAAGCTGCAACCAGGTCTCCTTGGAGCCTTCTCCAGACTGAACATCTCTGACACCCCTTCCTCTTAGTGTCACCTGTATCACTCAGTTTTGTGTCATCTGCAAACTTGCTGAGGGTGCACTGGATCTCACCAGTTATTATGAAGGCTATACTGATCTCACCAGTTATTATAAAGGTGCTATTGATGACTATCTGTGGGACTGTGTCACAGGACTGGCAGAAGTCTGTGTAGATTACATCTGTTGGTCTTCCCCTGCTGATTGTTGCAGTTGCTCATAAAAGGCCACCGGTTGGGTCAGACAGGGTTTGCCGTTGGTGAAGTCTTTTGGGCTGTCTTGGATGACTTTCTTGTCTTGCATACGTACGTGTGTTTATCAGGAAAATATTCCAGTTTTCTACGTTTCAGAAAGACTCAAATGTATCTGTGATCTCTAGCTAAACTTGCCTAAGAAACACTAAGTTTAAGAGTAAAGTTGTTTGTTGGTTTGCTTTGAATTTTTTTTAAGTAGGTATCATAATCTGTAAGAGAAACAAACCCTCAGTAAGTGAAGCATGGCTTCTTTTCATCAGGAGTCTGGATTTATGATGTGATAGTTCAATAACATTAAGTATGGGCCTACTTGCTGACATACCAAAATAATTAGATCATGAATTTAGAGGCTGTTCTGCCTGCTTAAAATTTGTATGTATAAGTGAAGGAGAGTCAAATGTTTAAGATTGGTGGAATACCTTTGCTTTTAACTGGGAAACCTGAATTTGGGTTGCTTGTGAAAGAGCCTGTTTATTTCATTTTCAAACACGCATACAGAAAACTTGTAGCTGCTTAACTGGGTCATTTGGTGAGTGAGACGAGACAGAGGCAATTTGTTACTGGTCTATGTGTCCCAAAGGCAAAGACTGAAATCTTCAGCCTCCTTTAATGTGTCTTTCCATGACAGCACATGGTGCCAGCTTCATGGAAAAATATTACAAAGGAGAAAGTAACATTAACCTGGTAACTTTATCACAGTAGACGGTAGTTTTGCTGCACTGTGAAATAATGATAATCTATGAAAAGACAGATTATCAGAAATTGATTGGCAAACTTGCTGGAGTTTTAGGTTGGCCTTGTTTCCTATGAAAAAGTAATAACAGACATGAGATGAGTTTCCAAAAATGAGAGCCTCTTTTTTCCTATATCTGCTGAAATACCATATTCTTAACACATGATGTGTTTTCATCTCTTTTTGGTCCAATGAATCTCATGATTCTAGGCAAAATTGAACAGATGCAATAAGGGATTTTAAATGTCACTTCCTCAGCAGTATTTCCTAGCTTAGATACTTTGATCTGCATCTCCAATAAAAAACCCACCTATCTCCAAGAGGCGCAGAAGGACAATGAATTGAGGTCTTCTACATCCTTGAGTGTATTCTCAAAGAGCATTCTTAAGTGTATAAACAAAGAACTTTGAAGGAGAGTCTTAATGCTTTTCAAATGCTGGGTTTTGAAAAGAGGGATCTACTCTAGAAAAGCTGTGTTTGAGTTAGATGGTGATCTGCATGGCTGTGAATCCTAAATGGAGCAAGAGTTTACAAGGCTTTGTGGGTGTTGAGAATCATAAGCTCATATCTTGAGCTCTATTTTTATAGGGAACTGAGATTTTCAGGAAAAAGAGGAGAAGTGATTCTTTGAACAAGATAGAAAAGAATACAGTTGTAGTGTAGGAAATACTCAATTTCTTCAAATACAGGTAAATGTTTTTGCTTACGTTTATTGTTTGATTAAATCTTCTGGATGCAATCCTGTAGAATTTGCCCTAGGATGTCCCTGCTTGAGCAAGGAGGTTGGACAAGGTGACTCGCTGTGGTCCCTTCCAATGTGACCATTCTGTGATTCTGTAATTTTTCAGTTGAGGTGAACACACCATTTTTATAATTAATATATCAAAGTACGGATTTTTTTTTGTTGTTTAGGGAACACAAACACTGTGTGTATTTCTCTACTGAAATATTTTTTAGTATTTTAAAATATGTTTAAAATATTTTTAATGTGTTTCAACTAAATACAAGTGTTGATGTTTTTCTGTCCCCGGGGAAGAGATCACTGCAAGTAACCAAACTCTCCACTGGATGTCACTATCTCACACACAAAACCTGACTCAAAGCTTTCCTTTTGAGAGGGTTTTGTAGAGCTTTTCACCACAGCTTCATAAATTCTGCAACATTTTGGAATGACCAGGAAACCTTGGACTGTAGCCTTTGAAAGCATAAACTGAGCTCCTTGAGCCACTTTCACGTGTTTATTGACACTCTTGCTTTTTACATTAAAAAGGGGAAGTGATGAGGTACATACATATTTCCAGGGTCAGGACATATATATGTTTTAAAATTTCTTAATGCATCAAGGGAATAAGTACCCTGTTCACTCATACGTTTCATGAGGAGGATCCTGTCTTCAACCAATTAAAAAGTAATATAATAACAAAGTAATAATTACATTATTGTGTAACCAATATGCAGGAAGGTTTACTGAAGCAGTCTAGTTCATGAACCAATGGAGCTTATGCATGCCTTCTATTTCTTTGTGATTTACCATTGCATAATGCAGTATTATCACATCTGTCCTTGTTGTGTGACAGCTGGCAGTCACTTGCAGTCACGACTGAGGTTCTCAGAAGTCACTTGAGCTTCTTCACCACCTGCATGCTTTGGAGTGTTCAGAAGTTTTATGACTTCATTTGAGAACATTTGTGTGCAGTGTTCTCCACTTGATGTTCTTTGTGTACCAGGTTTTAAGCTTGGTTTTATTTATCTTTGGAATTCATCCGAGTTCTATTTTCCACACTCTACCTCTTGAAGAACATAGACTTAAAGTTTGAATGGACTTTGTCTCACTTCCCATGGGTTACATGCATTCACATTCACATAACAACTCTTAAAAGATTAGCAATTATAATGCAATATGCTTGAGAAATGCCAGCCTCATAAATCAAACCTGATTTGTTTTCTGGACCTCTCTTTTATAATCTATCTTCTTCTAACTAATTCCTCCAACTGTGGCCATACTTAAACCATTGCTTTGCTCTAATACCAGAACAGTTGTACTGAACAGAAAATAACTCAAAGGACTCAAAAGGAAGGCCTCTATATTTTGTATATTTGTGTTTATTTTTTCATATAAATATGAACTGTAAGAATCTTTCTCATAGAGTTTCAGAGGCATAATAAAGCCAGGAAAGGAGCTGTAACTGGCAATATGTTACACTGCTACAAGCACTGATTTTAAGGGGTCCCACTGAAATCATGGTCCTGTTTTCTTTGGCACTGTCTAAAGTTAGAACCAGTTGAAACTAACAGGACAGGATCAAATATATTGCCTTTTTCATCTAAAAACGTTGTCATAATTAACAAGGCATTCAGCAGAACTGATTGAAACAAGGCACATGCCTTAAAATGGACAAGTTCCAAGTGTCATTTGCAATAGACTTTTTAATCCAGCCCTGAATCAAAGAAATACAATCTTGTGTGCCTTTCTTCCCTTCTGTTCCATCAAGAAGAGTTTGCATAGTGACCCAGGGGGAGGCAGAATGAGATTCAGCTGGACAAAGAGGCATTTAGGGTAGGACCCGTGACTGAAATCCCACTCATCTGTCAGTATTAGAACTGTGTAATAAACACACCTGAGTAGTTTCAATCAGCAAAGGAAGATGTGAGGTTTTTTGTATAACCAGAATCAACACACCTTGATCTTAAAGAACACTAAGCTTGGGAGGGGTTTAGTCAAGACATGAACCATTTAGGTCTGTAACTGTAAGAGAAATGTCTCTGATAAAATACTTGTCACCTTGATTTAGGGATTAGTGAGAGTAATCAGCTTCCTATAGCTGTCCTGGAGAGAATGTGATTTGTAATGTCTGTCCTCAGGCAAAACCAGCACAAAAATCAGCAAGCTGATGTACTAAACAAATAATAGGGAAGCTTTTGGCTCTTTGTTGCAAAGTACTTTCTAGCAGGTTACAGGGAACTGTAAGATTTTAGTTGTTTAAATACATTTGATCCACAGCAGTGTTGAAAAATGGGCTTAGAAACAGATTTAATGGTTTTACTTAAAGGTCCTGGATCTGTACGTTAATTGATAGTGAGAGCCTTTGTAAGCAATCACAGGTTGTGTTTTTAAGTCCCAGAATCAACACAAACAAAACAGTTCAGTTTTATCTTTTTTGTTGTTTCAAAGTACCTAAGTCCTTAATTCAACAGTCAATTCTACAGTAATTACCAAAAAGTGAGACACAGCATCCATCTGATAATTTATAAAAAAGAGCTAATTTATGAAACTGATTTATTTCTAGCAAATTGCTTTAATGATTTTTGCTATCAAAAATCAAATAGATTACTAAAAACTTGTATGTTATACAAGTTTTCTGCTTCCTCCATGTTGTAGGAAGAACAAATGTAAAATGCAAAATTAGCTGACTGGATTTATATGTGAGCAAAGAATGACAATTATAATGGTATGTGATTCCATATATTTCTATTTTAAGTAAAAGCAGAAATATTTCAAAATATTATTAAATAGAGGTCCTTCAGAAACTGATTTGTCAGTAACTTTGATACTTACAAAAATAACTTGAAAATGTACAGAAAGTTTATACATGAGCTGTGGTTCTCTAAACCATTAACTTGCATGAAGTTTATAAAAAGTTTTGGCAAATTTTAATTTGAATGAAATATGCTGAAGATACCAATTTATACATTTATGTCAAAAGAAAAATTGAGTTCTTCTCCCAGCTCTGAAGAAACTTACAGAATGACAGATTATTCTGAGTTGGTAGAGACTCACAAAGATCATCAAGTCCATTGGAATTTTGTAGAATTAGACTGCATTGGAAGACTCTTTGGACCCAATTCCAACCCTGCTGCCATGGGCAGGGATGTCACTCCCAAGACTGGGTTACTTAGAGCACCATCCAACCTTGCCTTGGAACCTTCCAGGGGTCGGACATCCACAGCTTCTCTGGAAAACCTTTTCCAATGTCTTACCATCCTCAAAGTGGAGAATTTCTCATTAATGTCTCTTTCAGTCTGAAGTCATTCTGCCTTGTCCTGTCACTACAGGCCCTTGTCAAGAGTCTCTCTCCAGGTCTCTTGAAGGTCCCCTCTAGATACAGGAAAGTGCTCCAAGGTCTCACCTCACCTCCTCTTCTCCAGGCTGAACAACCACAAGTCTCTCAGCCTGTTTTAAATTTAGGACTTCAAGACTTTGATGTTAATAGAAATCATCCAAAAAGACACATGGTATTAAGTGGAGTGAAATACATTGGAGTCTTTCATATTGTTTTTTGTGTTACGAATTTCAAATCATATCAGTCTATTTATAATGTGAAATTTAGTTCAATTAATGCAATTGAAGACAACTTGTCATGGTTTTATCATGATCAAGAAATACAAGTATCAAGTAAGAAAATTACAGAAAAAGAAAAAGGATATTGTTATCACGTTTTTTTACTGACTGCTTGTTTAATTCTTGTGTATGTTAATATACATCAATATTGACAAATTCCTGCCTCAGAAATGTCACCAAAAATCCTTTCAATTGAACAACTGAGAACTTGTCCTCTCAAATAAAAGCTGAAAGTATGCTAATTGCATTAAATTTATTATTCTATTACTATTATTACTAATACTTATTTTACCTAGCAAATGATAGGTTAAAATATCAGAATATCATACTCAATTAAACAACACCAAAGCCTTCTGACTTTCTTCTATGTATGCTCATTAGGTAGAGACGTATTAATTCAATTCCAATTTGCAGCAATCATTGTCATTCAATACCATTAACTTTGATCATTACTGTGGAAGATACCCTTTTAGAGTGGTCATCTTACTTAAATTTAACCCAGTAATGGGATGTACTACAGCTGTATTAAATCTTCAAAAAGAAAAGATCAAGTGGATAATATACATAATTGTTTCAATTAAATATATAACTGGCCACATTATATCTTGGCTAGAAAGTGATCAGTTTGCTTTGTAACCCTTAGAGGGCTCCATTGCTATGTAGGACTGGAAAACAGACTAATTTTGTCATCTTAACATATTCTGACATCTACTGTAATTTAATTTAGGCCTTATATTAATTCTGTTTACATGGGTTGAGCTGTGTACAGGACCCTACAAGCTGGTTAAAAGGTCTGATGACGTAGATTTAGGATTGTGAGATGAAGAACGCCTACAATGCTGTTAAGTGTAGTTTTACTGGAATTTTTATCAAAAATGTGAGAAGATTCTCAGTTCCCAAATTTCAAAAGCTCACATAAAGGCAAACAACCAAAGAATGACTTTACAATTTCTTATGATTTTCTGAATGCTTCACTGTCCATTCAGAATGTCTGTGTGTAAATTACAGCACTGCAGTAATTTCCTCTTTAACAGGTTGAGGCAGAGTGTTGCCTCCAAACAACAAATCTCTTATGGGTGAAGAAGCTTAAGAGTACTGCTTTTATTTTATTCAGGTGTGACACAGCTCCTTTCTAGAGGCACAAAACTGGCTAATGACAAGACTAATGACAGCTCTAGCAAAGGGCTGGCACCACAAGTAACTGTTTGATATGAAAGAGAAGAAAGAGCATAGATGTGGAAACAGTGAACTTTCATCCATGTTTCATCTCTCTAGAAAATGCTCTTTTAAAGGCCAAATGGAGGCTTCCACAGTAACTGAGACATAAGAGACCTTGAAGGACAATTGCAACTTCACAGACTGCTCCTGTAGGATGACATGCTCCTGTGGGAAGAGGTTTGAAATGGAACTCCTGTACAGAAACAAATCTGGCATGTATAGAAACAGATATGGGGGAAATGAGGCATTGAAATTAAATGTGCTTTTGTTTGTTTAAAGTAGTTTTAAAAATAAATCTAATACTTGCAAGGAATTTTTAAGGACAACCAAACCAATAGCAGAGGCAAAAATACAAAGAAGAAAAAAGCACATGATAAGGTGAAAGTTTTTTGTGATAGTGGTGGGTATAGGAGAGCAGCCATCTGCGAGAAATGGAGAAACATCTACAGGGAAAGGAGAACACAGCTATGTGAAGGAAAATAGAAATGGACAGTGAAGTAAAAGGGAGTGATTATTACAGCCTGCTAGCTTTGTCAGGGGAAAGATAGCATATTCCTTGCATAAAAATCCTCTACAAGAGCTCTTGTGAGAGGGACACAAATTATGTTGTACATGTAAGCAGGAAATCATGACTATGAAAACTTTTTTTTCAGAAATAAAAAACAAAAACTTAATAAATAGGTCAGTGCTGAGAGTTAAAAGCCACTAAACCTCATGCACTGCCTCCAGCACTCTGCTGAAGAGGGAGACTGGCTGCAAGATGCTACTCCTTGTTCCTTTATTCTTTGGATTAGAGTGTGCTTTACAAATCAAAATGCTTCCCTCAGTTCATCTAGAGCATAAAGACATTAGCCATTACCATTTTAGCACACATCTGGCACCCTTGTCATTGTCAGGATCAATAGGTTGCTGTGCATTCTCAAATTCACCTGGTTTGAGCTCACCAAAGCAAAACCTCTGCCAACATGGTCTCTTCCTTCATTGCTTTTCCCTTACTATAGGAATGGGACGTCCTGTCTTGCTCCACCCAGAAGGCCCTAATGGGTTTCTTTCAACAAGCCATGCTCTAATCCACATGATTCAGTATCAGGAGACTTCAGAAAGCCTCTGGTTGAGCCTGTATCCTGGAGAATGCTAAATGATCTCCCTCTAGAAAAAAGGAGAAACTTGCTGCCTTGCTAATATTCTCTCATAGTCTTGCTGATAATGGAATCTATAAACAAAAAAAAAAAAAAAAAAAAAAAAAAAAAAAAAAAAAAAAAAAGTATTTTTATTAATATTAATTTTTATTCTTGAAGGTGTTTGTTTTCCACGAGATGAGAAGAATAAGATAGGTATCTGGGCAAGAATGGGATGTTAAGGGTATGAAACCAAAACTGTATGCCATCTTAATTGAAAGTATTTGTCTAATACTCATAAAACTGCTATCCAAAATAAAAAAAAAAAAAATTAAAAGTTAAATGACTGTTATGCTAGTAGAGATAGAATAGTTTACGGTAAAAAATATGTATGGGATGTATTAAAGTTCCAGCAAATTTAAAAGAAATAGGCAGGAAGGAAGGAAAATTATTGCATGAATCATACTCCCTTGGGTAACAGTGTCAGCAGACTTGAAATCATCATATTGCACAGGACAAACAGATGAGCAAATTGATGAGTAACTGACAAAAACTTTTTTTTTCCTGAACACTGAACTGGCAAACAGCTCTTTTTATATAATAAAGATGTGAGGTAATCACTAACATCTCTGAAAGTCAAAGCTATGAAGAAGGATGTAAAGGAGCAGATGTTGTGTTATGATAATGCCCTATAACAAATGGCTGCAGTAGCAGCCATGCTACTGCAAAATACTTCCTCACAGGCCTATTTAATCAGAGGGGATAGAATTTGCTCTTACTACTTTAAAGAAGGTATTCATGGCATGGTTTAGCCCATTAGGCCTGTTTCAGTTCTATATACACTGTGGCTCAAATTTCTTAACCAGAAGGGTTTGAATTTAAGCTGACCTCTTGGTGTGCCCTGACTTGTTCCTCTGCTGGGCAGTTTGAGAGCCAGCACACAAGCAATTTGGATAATCAAGGAGCATTGACAAGCCTTAGGCTGACAATATAGACCAGTATTTTTAAAAACACTCTGAAACTTCCTTTTTTTAGGATATGTCTCAATGTGATCTCTCAAGTTAAGTTTTTTTTAGTTCTTTCTTGATGAAGCAGGGAGGTAATGGATCTGAAGTATTTCACTCTGCAAGTTTGTATTGATTGTCCCAACATTAAAGTGATGCCAGCAATTCCCCTCCTCAAGCAGTGCTTCAGTTAACCCTGGAAAGTCTCTGCACAGAACTAGCAGTAAGTCATTAGAACGAAATTATAATACTAATATGAAAAAAAATATATATACAGAAATAACTTGCGAAAGCATTAGCAGTGCAACTCCTACAGGGAACAGGATGGACACCGAGGAGAAACAGAAGACAGTAGACACCAGAGGGGAGCCAGTGGTAATACTTCCTTTTTCCCTCTTACTTTTCTGAAAATGTAGTATTTACCTTTGAAATGAGATTTACATCTTAAAAATACTGATAAGTGCTGCACTACACCAAGGTTTCATGACATCTCATGTACCCTAAACATTGCACATTATGCAGTTTATGAACTTCAGTTATGATTTCCCAAACTGTAGTTTAGAAACAAAAGATTAAAGGCTCCCAAAAAGTGTGTGGAAGCAAGCAGTTGTCACCTCTCTGCAATGTGATAGTAGTATGGACATACAAATAGTAAGGTATAAGGAAGACAGAAAAACAAGTCTAATATATGTGGCTATTATTCCAAATAAATAAAAAAAAAATTAAAAAAAAAAAAGATAATTGGTAAGAAGATTAGACCTCTTGGCTACAAAGGAGGGCCACAAAAATCAGAGGGCTGGAGCACCTCTGTAACGCTTCAGCCCATGCATTGATTTTAGGGGAAGATTATTTGATACACTTTGGGAAGTGCACAGGAGTTAAAAGAAAAATTCTCAGGATCTCCAAAACCAAATTAGACATTAACCCACAGAGGGTTAATATTCTTTTCCCCATTAACCCTTTCTGAGGGCCGGTTTGACTTCCTTACAAAGGAATTTTTTCAACAGGTCAGGGTTACACCAGAAAACCTTTCAATGGATCTGATAGGCTCAGGTCATCTGAGAGGAGAAAGATTTTAGCAGTGGGGAGCAGTAGAGATCAGGTGTATCCTGGGTTGCCACGATCTTCTGCTGGAGATTTTGATTTCAACCAAAAATATGTTATCCTTTGTCCACACTCTGGCTGTTATCCCCACGGGAAAACTTCCTCACTGCTTCTCACAGAGTAATTCTGTGTGAAGATACCCAATTTATCATTGAAATTTACTCTGGGTAGCGTGCAGGAGAAATAAAACTTCTCAGGAAGTTCAGTAGCAGTGAGGAGTGTGGTTGTGAGGAATTTGGATGGTAAAGAACTCATCTTTGTTTATACAGATTCCTATGCAGTTCAGGGGTGTACTGACTGGCTTCCTTTTTAGGAACAGAACCAAGACTTCACCCTCTGTCCTTGTTTGTACTTCAGGACAGTGGTTGTGACTTGGGCTTTCTGTAGATATTCCCAGAGCAGGGAATTCCACCTTCTTCCAGGGCTGACAGTTCTGGTTCTGCCTGCAGCCTCCAAGCAAACTGAAAATGCAGGAGAGAATATTCTCATGGAAGCAAAGAAAGAAATCAAGTAAGCTCACATATTGCTTTCCCCTTTTGATTCTGAGTTCATCTCAGGATTTTAGGCCTTGCCCCACCCTACTCTTCAGGAAGAAATTATTATCTCTTTCCCTTATTAGAGTTCAGGGTTATCTACGTAGTTTATAAATAAATTAGAAACCTGTTATACACTGTGGACAGCACTTTGTGTATACAATACTATCATTATTCAACATTAGAACTCTGCTTGTCTTTTCACTGTGTAGGTTGTTTCTTTATTTTTCAGAAAGATAAAAAGTAATTTATTTATGAAGATAGATTATGATATTCTTGTACTCAGAACTAATAGGGAGGAATAATTAATTAAATAAAGGCTCTTTTGGTCCAGACCAAATCCATTTCAGTGTTGTGTTTCTATGGTAAATAACAGTTGCTTTGTGAAGCTTATAAGAACAAAAAAATCATATGTCCCATGATCCAACCACACATCACCTGAGGCGTTTTGCTGTGGGACATCAATAAGAACACAGCTTTTATGTGTTTTCTTTCCCTATACAAATGCTGTCATTTCAATGAATGCTTCAGGGCAAAATTAGTGGTGTGTTCTTCTTGGGGCTAATTTTCAAGTATATCCACTCACCTCTGTGAGGTGCAGAAAAGCTATAGTCCATGTTTTCTTTGGAAGATGAGCTGAACCCAACAAGTATTTATAGCCTAAGCCAGCCTCCTGAATTACATGGTGTCAGGCCAAACTTAATCAGTTGGGTTTTTAACTCATTAAAAATTTTAGTAGCAATACTGCTAATTTGGTTGAAATTCTTCAGCATTTTCCAAGCTTTTAATGATTCCAGGTCAACTCTGAAAGCAAAGTATATAAATAATGTGATTTTGATACCATGTTCCAAATAACTGGACTATCTGGTCCTGGTTTAAAATGATAGGTGGATGCCAATCTGATTTGCTACCTTTAAGCTTGAAAAATTCTATAGGAATGAATAAGGTGTCTACTTTTTTGTCCTCCTAAGTGGGGTAAATGGGATTTTTTTTTTTTTTTTTTTTAGGAAATATATGTTGATAATTTTTTAACTGATATTTTAGGGGGTTTTTTTTGGGTTGAGCTGGATTGGTTTTTAGGAATAAGGTCTTTTGAGTAACAATTTTGTTGGTAAATGTTTCTCAAGTCTAAGCTAAAACTGACCATGGTGATCGGACAGAAAGAGATGGAGGGGACCTCCTGATAAATCACAGCTTAAGGAATGGGACCCTCATCTAGTTACATCTAGTGATGTAACTAGACTCACTCACAGTCCTGGCCTGGATAAGACATGAGCTGGAGACTGACCACAGTGGAGTGTACTTACCAGCAGCCTCTTGGATCTTCTGTTCCTGCAATCTCCTGTCAAGGGCCCAAGAGAGAGCTCAGTTATTAGGCTGGGAAAAGCCTGGTTCAAAGTCCAACCTGCTGGGACAAGGTGCACCTGCAGCCTTGCCTCTTGGATCCCTCCAACCTTGATGAACAGTCAAGGCATCAAAATACTCTGGAATGAGGATCTCTAATGTATTTTGTCTTGCCTTTAAATGTTAATAAAGGATATATATTTTGGAAATTCTTTAAGGAACACTTGACTAAATCTTTGCTCATTCTGTAAGTATCATACTGGAAATAGATGGGCAGTTTATTATTTGGATTACTAAAGAAACAGAAAGTGAAATCACTGATAAATGTGCTTAAAAATTAGTAGCATTAGTTCATATGTTTATAATATTTGGGCTAAAACCAAGAAATTTTATACAGGATGTCAAAAGATACAGTAGCAACAATTCATAATTAAAGCTATGTTATTTTTTCAAAAGATTGCTGTACAGTTTTAAGGAAAAAATACTGTGCTGCAAAATGCTTTGGTATTTGCATAAATTTTTAAAATAATCTTCTTTCTTTCCTGATTATAATTATTCATGTGTATGGGAAATTGTAAGGTAATTAATGTTAATACACACAGTAAAAATAACTACATGCATATGGCAAGGAAGGACTATTGCTAATCTTTTTGGAACAGCTTAAATTATCATTATTCTTGCATTTGTTGATAGGCTTTTCCTGCTTAACTGTTGAAAACATTTTAGTAGTGCATGGTGGCTTTTCTCCAAGTTTACATAATATTGTTTTCTTGTTGCAAGAGGGAAAATTTACATTAAACTTCATATATAGTAATTGACATTTATAGTGCATGTGGGATTGATTACTTTAACACATGAGAAACCTGGAGCCTTAAAATATACAGAATATAATCATCTTCCAACACATTATTTACTCTGTGCTATTAAATGCTCCACTGTTGGTCAGTTTCAATATTTTAATACTTGAATTTTTTGCTATGAGAGTAGCAAAAACTTTTTATATATGAGGTCTCAATGCACAGGTGTTTCTGAATATCCATCAGTGTTGTATGTGTTGCTGTGTTATTGTTTCACTTGTGTCAGTCCCACTGTGAAATTTTGCCTGAAGCTCTGGCAAAGACATTGGCAGCAAAGGTATTATGAGACATTTTTAAGGTCTGAATAGGTATATTACAGTTGTTACAAATTCTGAGCTCCTTTTCCCAACCAAAATCATGTCTGAAATTAGCCAGATCATTTTTCAGGAAAAAAAAAAAAAAAAAAAAGAAAGTTGGGTTGGGATTTTGTGCAAAATTTTGACTCTTCAAATTGCACAAACTTTGATGTCGTTTCCAAAAACCTGAAAGCAAAACTGTATAGTATACATCAAAAAATTGTAGGATTAAGACAAGAACCTTTTGGTTTGGTTTGGTTTGGTTTGGTTTGGTTTGGTTTGGTTTGGTTTTATTTTGTTTTGTTTTGTTTTGTTTTTTCAATGCGAGAGCTTCTATTGACATTACCTTAAAAGTTCTAATTTCCTTTAGCTATAAAAAGTAAAGCAGTTCAGATCACAACTTTTAGGTCAAAGTTATGCCTAAAATTGTCTTACAGTTTGAGGGTGAAACCTGAGAGAGACTTCAGCTGTGTTCCTCAGGAGGGGCATTGCTTAAGCACTGCAGAGAGCACCAGGCTCAGTAAAGCATAAGATTTCCCCATTTGTTCTCTGACTGTGTATGCATTTCCTCTGTGTGTGTGTGTGTGTGTGTGTCCCAGTCTCATTTCAACCCCAAAATTCTGACTATAAAATTCAGGTGGCCTTATCTTAACAACAATCTCTGGAGATAACCAGTATCATTTTTGGGGGGTTATTTTGAAAATTGTAAGGAAACAGATAACAAAATGATAGACAAGTAGTTAACTGAAGTTTCACATTGCAATGTTAGGAACACAAGTGTTTGAAGTGTGATGACAGAGAAGGTCACAGCCAGGCTATTAAGCACAGCACCATCGAAGGCAGGGTGAGAAGGGCACTTTCTCAGTGTCCTCTAAGTGGGTGCAGCATAGAAGGAGTTGTCTGTCAGACACTGCTCTTGCTCTTCCTGCTAGCTGGGAAGCTGCACACCCACAGTGTATGAATTCCTGGTGGGTAGCAAGTGTGGAACAAGTAGAGAAGGGTTGCTGCACCTCACCACAGCCAACATGCTGTTCATCCTTGCATTAGGGAGATGTGAAAATGGCTGCTGGGCTGCCTGAATGATATTTCTGTACAATTGATTGTGCTGTGCTTGCCACAAATTTTGTTACATCCTAAAGCCTTGCTCTTGTATGCGACTTTGCTTTCACTGACCTTAAAAACGTTTCAGAAAGACTAGTAGAGGTTACTACATTTTATACAGAAAGACAACATATACAAAGTTTGGGGATGTCTCTGAGGGTGAGAGAGAGAGGTGAGAAGATGCTTTTCTCAGTCAGCAGATAGCTGTTGCTCACCACCTACAGGTGATCATTAGCATGGGAAGCAAAGGGTCACTTACTCTTTTCCTGAAAGTGTGAATTAACGTTAAATCTGTCTTGGAGCAAGAAAACACACTACACTATGTAGTTATATGAATGCTAAGTCACTGAAAAATACATTACAAAGATGTTAGACGTGGCTGCAAAAAAGCTTCATCTGTATTGTTTTTCTGGTTAGTCACTGGTGGTAGGTTATTTACAACTGTAAATTAAAACATCTATGTTTAATTAAATATATATCTCTTACATTTGACATTTTTATATTTAATATGTAAATGTTAAAGTTTAATAAGCAATTAAAATATTCAGTTTAGATCTTGACTTCTAAATGTTTATTCTTCAAGAATTGAAAGTGTTAGCAATGTTTAATGGTTTCTCATTGAATTTAATTTTATTTGCACCGTTACTGGAGAACCACTTTACCATAATAAATTTCATTTCATGGAGAAATCTTCATTACAATGGTGTCATAAATAACTAATTTATATTCAGCATTTGCAATTTTGCCTTTCTGCCAAAATCAGTTTTAACTGTAAAATAAAACCAGGCTCTTTATACAAGACACTTACTCCAAGGTTACCATTGTTAAAAACTCTAAACACCATTTTCCATCTAATACTATGAAAGCCTTTACAAAATATTGCTTCCTTGTCATGCAACCTTTTGACTGAAAGGTCTCCAAATTTTCTAGGAAATTTTAAAATTAAGCACCCAGCAGCTAAAAACACACTTTAGCTAGCGCAACTATCTGAGAACAACTTTGATGCAGAAAAAACAACCACAATTTTTGTATTTCTACTCTCTCCTTTTTTTGTTGTTGTTGGGGTATTTTTTACAAAACAAAACCAAAAAAAAACAAAAAAAAAAATTCTTCTGGGACTTTGAAGTAAATCTTGTAATTTATTAGCAGCAGAGGTGAAAAATTAGGTATATATTTAAAATATGAATTTTGGAAAACAAAGCATTTCTCTCACTTCTGTTTTCTTCTACTGAAGTCTCACTTTTTGCAATTTATTGGTAATGCCTCTTTCTAATTATAACATGTCCTTGTTTTCATTTACAGAGGCTATTTTCTTTTGTAGTGTTTCTTATCTGTGTAGTCTCACCTGTTGGCTCCTGATAGTATGGAATAAAAAGGTCTAATTTTTACAATATTTCACGGTGAAACTTTTTCTGCTCTTTTAGAATTTTTATACTCTCGACATCTTATACTCTGCTTTTATTGCACTGAACACACTTATTTCTTGTACAGAGAAGTCTTACTGGGAGGAATACAAAGATACTAGAATCTGAAATTCATAATGATCCTGTAAGGAAGCAAAAATTTGCTGCTAACCTCACTGAAAAGAGTGGAGGAAAAAATATTATTGTTCTGCCTCTGTCTGTTCTGCTTTTTACTTAATGCATCCATGTCTCTTCTTGATCAGTTCTATTTTACTTTTTGAGGGTGAATTGCCATGTGATATCTTACTGATTTGAACATCTGGACTTCTGCTTGCTGCATTTACTAGAGCTCCAAAATGTGCAATGAGATTTCAACAATTGTCACAATATAGTAGGAATCAGCTGAAGGTTTATAATTACCCAGATTGTCTAAGTGAAAGCCAAACATGCCAAGTGGGAAGAATGTGAACTGTACAGGCAAACTAGGCTAATTTGAGCTAAATTAATTCACAGCATTATCATCAATGCCACAGGGCAAACAGGACCTAATACAGGCAATCTCTTTCTTCATGTGGAGAATTAGAACTCTTGTGTAAGAATTCATGCAAGTTGCAAACACATTCTCCTTGCACCTTGGACTATCCTGAGAGAGGTGGTGTTTTGGAGGAATAAACATTATACAAAAAAGTGTTTTCAGGCATGACCAGTGCAGTAAGTGAATGAACCGTTAATACTGTTGCAATCTGTGCCGAACAAAACCATTTCCTCCAGCAACTGGAGTCACTAGAGGGTAATCAAATCATTCTTGCAGGTGCTAAATCTGTGGAAGTGTCACCTCAACTGAGGTCCAGGGGATAACACACCTTAGTCACTTCTGGTTAACAAGCCTGGAAAAGCAGACAGGCCACAGTGCATGCTGAGAGACAGCCCATACCGTGAGAAGCTGACACACTTCCTTTCAAAAAAAATGGGACAAGCTGGTGGACTGCAATTATTGAATGCATATATAGCTGTAAACGACAGCTTATAATTTATATGCTGATCTCATTTTTTCTTCACAAATTTTAGCTGTAGCATTTTTTTTCTTCAGAAGATCTGGGTGATCATTAGTTGACCATGGCACTGTCCCTGAGCAGAAGTAAAGCTGTTCAATTTAGTGAATTCAAGCTCAGATATGTTGTGAAGTACATTTCAAAGAGATTTTGGAGGTTAGAAGCAGGTTGTTCCACACACATTCCTTCACAGAGTATTTGTTAAAAGTGAATTTTCTAAGGCTTTTCCCATAGGTTGTTGCTTATCTCTCAGGATGGCTGGTTGCAGAAGGAAGGTGGAAGATAAAATTTTTAAACTATTTTCTATTAGGAAAGCTTTATCAGAAAAATTTCAACTGCTTCTAGCAAACTCCAGGGTCACTGATTTGCATGAGACAATCCATGTGCAATTCAGTTTGTAGTTCCAAGAATATGGTGTCAATCCCCTGCTGGATGCAGCCAGGTGAGCAAACAGTGAAGTCACTAAAAAGGAAAGAGCCTTGGATAATAATAAAAAAGGTGAGTTCAACAGAATTGTGCCCTTCATTGGTGTAGGCTTTCACACAGTACACAGAGTGGTAGATTTTCTCTGGTACACAGAGACTTCATGGGATGAGCAGCTGAAGAATAAATCCTTAGTGAAGAATAAAGCCTTAGTGGCTACATCTCTCAAAGTGTGTGAGCTGACAATGGCAGTTCCTGAAACCAATAAAAAATAACAGCATGCCAGGACACAGTGCTATGACAAGACTGCCAAATTTCATTGTTAGCATGAGAGCATGGTTGCAATCAGAACACCTCTGACAGCCCACCAAGTGGCACCTGTAGCCCCTGACCCCAGGCAGCACATGTCAGCTGCACGTCACTCTGCATTCCCTTCCAGGAAACAAACTGTGTGCACAGGTCGTTCACATGTGCTGCCTCCAGTGCTTAACAGAAAGTTTCTCCTTGCTATGTGCACAAACAGGGCCAGAAGGAGAACCTTGGTCCCAGCAGCAGAGGCTGAGGAAGGCGCCCATGGCTCAGAGCTGGCATTGCTGGGGCCGCTGGCTCCATCCTGCTGGCTCCATCCTGCTGGGCTCCATCCCCTCCATCAGCTGCTGTGGGCTCACTGGGGTGGGTTTCACTGGCTCTCACAGCCCAGCTGTGTGCTGCCTTCTCATCACCATGCTGAAGCTTTGTGATCTGTTCTGGTGGGTGTAATTTTATGCTACAGGAGACCCAGGCGTGCTGGGTCTAGGGAAAGGGCACAGCCACCCCGACAGTCCCTGCTGACACCCCCAGTGCTTCCCCCTCCCGGCCCACAGTCCAGGACTCCATGCCCACTTTCACTTCTGAGAGACTTTGAGTACTTTGATTATTCTATTTTTATGAGCAATATGCCATGTGACACTGTGTAAGGTAACATGTACTATCTACTCTACACATAGCAGTATAATTTTTAAACTTCAGGATAAAGAAGGATGAAAATATCCTTTAAAGCTCCTAGTTTAAAAAGTTATTTTGAAATCAGAAATACATTGTCATATATTTATATTGGAATACATACCTGCATATGTGTGGATTTAAGTTTCAGAGAAGTGTGTGATCCACAGGTACCTTCTGAAACCCATAACTCTTTCTAATGATGACCACAACTAGCTAAAAACTAGCTTAAACTTGTGTGCCTGAGAGTGGTATTGACACATCTACCTATTGTAAATATATTTTGGAAGATCTGTAAGATAATGCAGTGAAAAATGAGGTACAGGTGACAGTAGGAACTATAAGAATGGATCAGCTGCCTTCTAGGGTTTTCTGAAGGTCTGTGATAAGATAAGCCTTGTAACCTAGCCTTGAAGACTCCCTCTCTGCTCAGTGGAGCTGTTGTGTGCCATATCTAATCAAGCAATGAGTCAGTGCCATGAGTTTAGTGGAATACTCTACTTGGATATTATCACTAAAATCATTCATCTTCTTTGTTGGGGCATGAGTCACCACAGTCTCAGATTGTGGCATCATACAAATTCCTCAATGATTACTCTTCAAGTCCATTGATTGAATTTGTGGTATAATTTTAATGTTCTGTTAGAGGACCATGCTACACTAAAAGTACTCCAAAAAGGGGAAAAAAAAATAAGAAGAAAACATAATGTAACCTCACTATAAAATCAGTAGAAATGTTTCTGAAGTGCATCTGCTTCCTAAAACAAAAGCATAATATTCATTGCCAATATGTCAAGAGCAGTGTTGGAAACACTTACTTCAAAACAATAGAAAAGGGAAAAAAAGCCAGTTCTCTCCATCCCTACCCCATCTCATAGAAGGACTAAAAATCAACACTCTGTCACTGAGAGTATGCAGGGTTGCAAAGAAATCTGCCAAAAACTACTCAGTCAACTACTTCCCTCTCACTAGTGACATTTACAGTAAATCCATTAATTCAGAGCAAAACATGTGAAAATCATTTTCCATAGCATCCCAAAAAAACACCTAATCCATGGATGTCAGGAAGCTGAGTTGTAACTGGCCAATCTCTTAACTAGTAAGTGATCAATTTAAAATCATCTTCTCAATCAAGGGAAAGCATTATTAAATTCTTGCAATAATAATAATTGTTGCCTGCTATGCGGCCCATATTAACTGACATGTCAAATTAATTAAATGAAACCCAACTACAGCATGCAAAACTGACTTATTATCTATAAAAATTTCTTGTTATGAAAGAAATTGCAGTTCCACCAGCAACTTTTTGTTTTAAACCTTACATACACTAGATAAATCCAGAATAAGTAACCATAGTTGCTGTGGACATAATAAAATAGAGTAGATAACTAGAGCCTGATTGACATAAACTTTCCTACCTCAAGGAGTGAGAAAACATACTAATTTATAGAAGAAAATGAAAATGACATTATCAAAAGTGCTATGAAATGTACAAAGCAAATGAACTAAAAATAGATGAGAGACAAGTTTTTCCGTATTTTTTTTCCATTACAGTCATTGAACAGATTTGTTTGAGGTTTTTTTTATTTTTTGGTTTTGGTTTTTTTTGGGGCAGTAGGAGATAATGTCACTGGTACTCAACTGTTCACCCACAAAAAAAAAGCATGTTGCTTTTGGTAAAAATATGCTGCACTTGGAAGGACACAATGACAAATGAGGCTGCCATGCCCTTCATTTCCCACCCTTTTTTCCATGGCATGAAACTGGATGCTTCCCGGATAGCACTCTGCAGTCCATCAGCAAAACTCTCCTTTACTTCCCCACACTCTGGATGGGATTATATACTCTCCAATGCCCCCTGTGACAGTATGGGGTTGGTCTCACTAGTTGTTGATATTTGTGAGACTCTTACACTGCTTAAATGGCTTGTTTACTGGAATTTGATATTGCAGCTCATGAAGAAAATCATTCCAGCTCCGGTTTGGTGGAAGGATTAGCATTTAACGTCAGTGGTCTAAGCTCACTTGTGAACAGTGAATCATTGCTTTTATTACAAGAATAGGCTTATTTTAATGGGATCATAACCATCTCCAGTTTAATAATTACTCATTTGATTCAAAATGTAATGGTTATATATAATTTGTTTTTGGTAAAAAAGAAAAATCTGTGAGGAAATGCAATGATGTTAAATCAATCTCAAGTCTAATTTCCCTCTGAGTTACATCAGTGCAATCAACTGAAATAATTTCATCAGGGAGCTACTTTCAATAAAGAGTATCAATAAAAAATGCATACAGACATTTTATATACCCATAAAAATTGTAAAGAATGTAAATATGAATATATACAACAAGTCTGCTGAATCTTATACCTGCCTGGAGACTACGCAGTAACTTTGGGGATAATTTCTGTAAGTCCCAGTGAGGTGCCTAACCTGAGACAGAGATGCTGCACACTTGGTACAGCTCAGCACAAGCAGTGCAAAGGGTGAAGCAGACCTGCCAGGCAGGTGTTGGTCTGCCAGCAGTGCCCTGGCTGCCTCCAGGGCATCCAGCCCAGCTGGGTCCTTCCAGGCTGCAAACCCCTAAGGGTCCCCACTGACTTCCTCTTTCACAGCTGTGCCATGGTCCCATGTCTGGGAGACATAAAAATACCTGGTTTACCTCTAAGGAATCCACAGAGGAAATCTGATCCAGATAAAATTAGAGATATTTTTCCTTTAACATTCCTGAGCTCATTATTTGATTTTTTTTCACTAAGATTTATATCCATACTTCTAGCACAAGTTCTTACTGAGCTTCTCAGATCACTGTTAGTGTGAAACACTTTCCTCATCAGGCTCTGAGCACAATATCAGCTGTATAACCTGCTCTTTCTCTGTCTTTGTACACAACCATAATTATGCTATATGGGATTTTCTACTGTAGTCTGTCATTTTGGTAATAACATTTTTTTTCCTTTCATTATTATGGGGACTCAGTAGTGTCTATTTTGTTTATGGTAATAAGAAAGCATCCTTAGTGAATAGCAAAGAGACAAAATATATTTCTGACCAAAATTTTCCCTTCATTATAAAGTTCATTTTGTCTTTTCCCTTACCTACTCTGTTCTTATATTATCTTTCATTCAGTCAAACTTTACCAACTTACTGCTGTGAGCAAGTGCTAAGTTTTATATTTGGCAAGTGCTAGGACTTTGGAAGAAGAGCACAGCTGGAGTGGATATAATGAAACAGCATTCTTCTGTACCAAAGTTATCTTGATGCTGATGAAAAAACCAAAGCAAGCATACACAACAATATGGTGTATATTTATACCAGTTTAATGAGGCTCTATTCAAAAATCCAGCTGTGAAAATGTGATTAATCTATATATGTAGTCTTCCAGTACTAGAAAGTAAATTCTTCATAGTAGAAACTGATTTCCCCACATTACAGATTGTATCTTGTCACTTAATCATTTCCTGGAGAACATTCACAAGCATGCAAGCACACTTTGGAGTTTGAATATGCTGCATGGAAAGCATAGCAGATACTAATAAGCAGCACTTCATCAGCAGGGAGCTGTGCACCCATATAATTCTAGTTTCTGAAATTCTTTGTTCATTTATTTATTTATTCACTGGGGGAGGGGAGTACTCCTCTTCAATTTTCTGTCCTTATTTAATTTTTTCTCATTCAACAGAAAATCCTTAAAGCTAATACTGAATTACTTCTGTAGGTGGTGCCAGAGATGTTTTGATGGTTTTGCTTGCTTAGATTTGACTATGTTTTAAATACTTGAAACATTTGACTAGATGTCATATATTATAGTTTTGAATCTCTCCTTGCAATCTCTGAGGTTTTTTTATCAGAAGATAAAAACAATTGTTATGCAATCTGGAAAGCAATGGATTGTCATTCATGTTCCCTGCACTATGGTGGCATAGTGTACTTACAGAAGGAACCTTCTAATTTTTAAGCAACAGGATGGAATCTTTTTTTTAAAGCTTCTAATATTCTAAGTTATCCAAATTTTGGGTTAATGTCAAAGTTAAATAGAGACTTCATTATGAATGTAGCAAATTCACTCATTCCATAGCTCAGGATTGGTTTAGTTTTTTGATTGTGGGGGTTGGTTGGTTGGTTGGTTGGTTGGTTGGTTGGTTGGTTGGGGTTTTGTCAGAGGAAAATGCTTTTCCTTGAATTCACATAGAAGAGACTGAAGGGTTGGGGGACAATGCCTTAAGGACAAGAATGGATAGAGTCTGTAGATTCTATTGTTATTTATTTGTATTATACCAGAATTGCTTGGGGCTCCTGCCATTGAGCTAGTAGGGTGACAAAGGATAAGGTAGTACCATCACATTATTGACAGGGACCAGGAGCCAGAGGAAGCTGAAAGGAGCCACAGGAAACTGCAAAGGTAGAGAAACCAGTGTCCCATGTATTAAAAATGCTACAGGTAATGGATCTCTCTCATCTCATGAGAGGAATCTGCACTGAACTGAGAGATCTGAGCTCCTTAAGCTATGCTTAAGCATGGAGGACTTAGTTGTGCTTTCCATGATCCAGTGATTATTTTCTAAATAGCTGCACAGCTTCCAGAGAAGGTTTGAGTTCTACCTCCTTTCTTCGCTCAGATCCCCATGGAACAAACTATTATTTGATGACCGAGGTCTTCCATGGAAAAAGAGATGTTAAAATCCTCTCATTGATTTCCATATCCAACTCCTACCCCAGGCAGCTCTGTTACTTTGTAGGATTAGTGCTCAAGTTTCCTACTTGGAATTTATAGTAATATTTCACTTTCGAGAGTCATTGTGAAACTAATATATTAAATATCAAAATATGAAAAAAATATGCTTATTTAAGGAAGTTTTTATAAGTTACCTAGATAAACAAGAGTTAAATGTATAATAGACCTGGAAAAGTTAAGTATGAGAAGAGGGAAGAAATGAAGACAAGAGCCCTTTTTGTCAGTGGATGGGAAAAAACAGGCAGTGAGGAATAATGCCATACGTGAAGAAAGCTTGTAAACTACACTTTCTCTACCTGATAAAGCAAGCTTGTAATCAGAGTTTTCTGGTTTTCCTTTAGAGATAGGAAAAAAATAAATGCTTAGGTTAAGGTTTCCTCTGCACATTTGAATTAAACATCTTAATTCCCCCAAAACATGTCAGCAGCAACAAAGTCTGATGCTAAGAAGCTTTTTCATCAGGGAATGCCTTCTCTGAATACAGGATTGAAGACTGAAGTAGCATTTCCTATGGATACTTGTTGTATATTTATTTTAACATCTCATTATTCACCTGGATAAGATTTTGACTGTATTGACTTTGGGGACAGGCAAGGAACACATCAGGCTCAGCAATTTTATATATTTATTGCCTGTAATAGTATGATGAGATGGGAATGAATAATGAATAACCACAGGAATGCTAAACATAGACTTCCAAACTGGCTGTTTCACAATGGAGCTTTGTCACCCAGAGCATGTTAAGTACATTAACAGTTTGTTCTCAGACACATCAGTGGAACAAGATATAAGTGAAAGGAAATAATTACTGTAACAGAAGTCAAACAAAAGTAAGGAAATAGTAATCTGTACATTTTGCCACTGTGACACTGACATCAAAGTCTCTGATTCCAGTTGTTTCAAAATCAGCATGTTGGAGCCTTCAGAAAAGAGACAGATGCTTATTATTGCATATTTTGTCTCTTCCATGCCATGGTTCAGGAGAAAATGGGAGCAATAGCATTCCTGACACTATGCTCTACATCAGGTTCATTCCTGTGAACCTGAAATAATTTTGGAATCTGTGAATTTATTTTTGAAGGTAAAACTTTCATTGCAAGACTTTGGCAGACAGCAACTCTGCCTGTACTGCCATTCTCCAGCCAAAAAGCTATCCCTTGCCTGAGCCAGTTAAACTCATTGACAAGACTGAGTTATTTTCATCTGTAATTGGTGCCAAATGTAAAATTTAGGCTTACAGGCAGCCTGTTGGACCCCAAAGGTCAGAGGACCACTGAATCATTTATGTGAGAGAGGATCTCATAAAGTCCTTCAGGCTCATCGCATTATAGCAGGATTGACATTAAATTGGAGTTCTTCAAGACATTGTCTAGGTAGGTATTGAAAATCTCCAAAGATGGAGACTATATAACCTTTCTAAGCATCCTTTTCCAATGTGTCATTCCATTAAAAAAAAATAAGAGGATTCTATGACCTCTATCTCCTTAAACCACAGTTACAAAAGTCATCTTTTCTTCTCAGTTCCTATTCACAGTGCGTAGGCTTTAACATATAAAATTTGAGATGGTGTGAAGGCCATTGATAGAGACACATTTGTACATTTAAAAGTTCAGTGTTGATAGCTGTGACTGCTTCCTGATAATCCAGAGATCAGGGTGCAGCTGCCACTGAGAATGCTGGTAAATGTTATTGGGTTGGTTTGCTATGCCATGGCACATGCATAGCTCTTCGGTCATAATTCTGTCATACACCCTGGAAGGTCACAGACTGGTCAGTGACTCCCTGTTGCCTCCTCCTCTTACTGAACATCAAAAGCTATTCCCTGTTCAGGGGAGGAGTTGATGGCTACTTCTTTTTCCACCTGGCTTGGAGTGGTCATAAGAGTCCTAGAAAATGTGCCTTGATCTTCCTTTAATTTGGAGGGACTATTAGGATTTATAATTTTAAAAAAGGATTATTCTATTGCTATTAAATCATAGATATTATATTTCACTTCAAATATGTATTTCTATTCTCCACTTAAAAATACATATATCTCTATTCCATTAGCAATAGATAGTACTGTATGGGTGTCTTTTAAGCATATGTGCAAAAATTCCACAAAAGAATGGTGCCAACTCTTCAAGCATCTTGATCTTAATGGTTTCATGAGGATTGCACATCCTTAAGTTGTAACATATGCCTCATACACCTATAATGCTGTGAGGTAATTATTTTTGCATAAATATATTCAGAGTTAAAACATGTAGCAACATTAAGCAATGACATTACTGTGGCTGGCCTATTAAAAGACACTGTGTAGAGAATGAAATGTCACCATCTTAGTCCACCCTCAGAAAAATGTAAGTGATAATGTAATTTATCTTTCTTTTTACCAGTAAATATTTTGCAAAAAACACACAAAGCACAACAGTGTGCTGCTACTTTACATCTTCTTTCACATTTGCTCTGCTGTGATGAGACAAGCCATTGTAGTGAGAGTGGTTTGCAGAAAACAGGGAAATGTCTATTTATGAGTTGCATTGTATAATACACACTTTATATTCTGGGTGGCTGTAAGACTTGTGAAGCAATACTGTTCACACGGTTCCCTAAATAATTCTCTGCTGTGATGAGCTGACAGACTCAGTAGAGTGCATTACTTGAAAGAGTAAACATCAAGAGGCCTCCAGGGGTTTTCTCACTTCATTCATTTTGCATTATCCCATTTAGCAATTGTAGTTACATCTCTGCAGCCCTAATAACTGCTCAAGTGAAGTAATGTTATCGTTCTAAAAGACATGAACCTACTGGGCCAAGCATAATCATATTCAAGTTCCAGTGATGGGCATGCAGACTAAAATGTACATAACAGCAAGGGGATATGAGCTTGCCAAGTAATCAAAACAGACCAAAACTGACTCACTTCCTGATACAAACATCTAAGACTTGGGGTTTTAAAAATTGCATTTTGTAGAAAATTATAAATAATTGCAATTCACATCAACCTACCCTAAAATGGAAGCTTTTCTGGCTACTACTTGGGAAAAGTTTCTTGTAAGACTATAGGGCTTTAATTTTCTAGTTTGTTTATTCTTCAGTCACAGTCTGAAAGGATCCTTTTCTCATGTGCTGCTAGGAGCAGAAAAGCTACACTGCATTCCTCTTTGGCACCCTCACAGAGGCAGAATCTCTAGAGAGGTTTGTTAAGAGCTGTGAGCCTGTGTGGCTCAGGAGAACTGGAACCAGTGTTCTTCCATCACTGTTGGCCCTGTAACATTTCAGTCCACCTCAGATATTGTCATTTAACTTAAATAGAATCAGAACTTCTACAGCAATAACAAGCTTTGGAGCTAAGCTCAAAACAGGGCCAAGACAGGACTGACTAATGAAAGAGCACTTGATATTTTATGGGAAGTTTATATGTATATAGCTTGGGCTTATTTCTGTCTCTTTGTTCCTTTAGCTAAATCAGCTTTATCTGTAGGTTAAAACTAAATATCAGCCGTTAACAAGAATCTTGTGTTGGAAACTTTCCTTTTCTTCATTGCTGCTCAATCATGCCCAGCTGTCAGGTGAGTAAGGAAAGAGTAATCAGAGGAGGTTTGAAAGGAAATCTGTAATTTTGGTGAAGAAACTTTGCTTGGAAAAGTCCCTGCATTTGTGAAGGCATATAAATGCCTAGTGAGGCAAGGCAGAAGAAAGAATCACTGAGCCTGCAGTGCTGAATAAATAGGCTTCTGTAAATGTTAGGTTCATCTATCTAGACCAGGAGAGTGTTTAACTCTTTATTTGCAGGAAATATCACAGCAAGTCTTTAAGCATAGTTTGAACAACTTAACTGCTCCAGTTATTCCTCATCTAGTGTTTTCAAATCCACGAATCAGATCCTGAAGCTCTGTCAGGCTGAATTAACCAATGGATCTGGCCCCACCCAACCTGCTGATCAGCACAGAGAGCCACTCATCCCGTGAGCTGCTGGTCACTGCAGCCCTTGGCTGACCAATCATGAGATGAACTGGGTACTCTTTTATTGTACCTTACCTTACTCATTTCAGAAAGCACAGATTAATGGAGTGAAACTGCACAATTCATGACACTTACTTTAATGGATTGAAGCTAGTATATCTACTTCAATAAATTTATTATGGCAAGGTTTAGTGGGATGAGATGTCGATGTACTTTATAGTTTAAAAAAATAATTTGTCCTTTTGAGGCTTTGTTAGTAACCTTAAGGGAAATTGTATAGAAAAAAAGTTATAGTAAGACTAAAAGCACATCTAAATGTGGACTTTGGAAACCTGCACTCAGAATAAAAACACTACTTTGGATCAAACTAAAGTATTGTAGCACAGGAGAAGATTATTTTGCAATGTTAGATTGAAGCTAGGACGCATGCACATACAGTCTGCACTTGAAGGATAAACCCCAGAAGTGTCAGTTTTGTTTCAAAGTAGTAATATGTGTGCATTCATGCAGGTAAACTCAAGTTCTTTGGCAAAGCCTTTCAGCACACTGCTTTAGTATGAATAAATAAAAGTAAACCAAACGCATATTTAGAAGCCGTGAAGGTGGTATCTTGGAAAACTAAAATTAAATGATTGGCAAATATCCTAAAGTTTTGAGTCCAATCTGTAAAACTGGTTTTAGAAATATCCTAAATTTTTGAGTGCAATCTGTAAAACTGGTTTTCGTCACTGATATAGTCTTTGCTACTCATATTTGTATGGAACTAGTTAACTGCAAATCCTCTTTCCTTTTAACTTACGTAAGTAACTAAATACTTATTCAATTTCATACTTATAACTCAAAGGGTTTGAAATGGATGTAAAAGAAAATACTTCCTTATTCTTTCTAGTCTGTTATATTTTAATAGTACAGTAAACTGGGGCTACAAAACATGCTTTTTTTAGAAGCCTCCCTCCTTTTAAGAGTACTATAATAGAGGAAGATTTAAAAAAACACCCTCTAGTAAACCTAAATAATGTTGTCTCTTCTGAATGCTGAGTTTTGAAAATTTAGAGTCAGTCTTCAATCGATGCAGGGCTTATGACTATAATAATGGGTTCTTCAAACTCAGAAGGCTACAGAAATGTTTATCAAATATTTAAATATCAAATATTTAAAATAACTCAGTTCTGATGACCAATTTTTTTTTAAATATTGTGATGAAATTAAAAATTGATAATGCAGTAGTATAAACCAGGAATCACTTTTTTGTTTGTTGTAGAAGATTGATGCATTATTACATTATTCACAGTACTTCTCAGCAAGATGCCCACACCACAGGGTACCAAATAGTGGATAACCAGGGAAATCCTTTATCCTTTACTGAACTGATAAAATAATATGATGAACAGAAGAAGACTGAAAAGTGCTGAGTTACTATCGTGATAAAGGTGACATAAGGACTTCTATAGAATGGTAGAAGATATAAAAGCAGAGGGAATTTTTCTTATTAAATATGCACTAGTCAAGCTTTCTGCTTTGTGTTAGCTTGCTCACATGCAGTCTCATATATTCCATTTTTTAATGTCCTATGGGTAATTACTTATTTATTTCATACAAATCATCTAAGTAAACAGAGGTTTAATATAACTGGTTACTGAAGTTTATATATCTCTTGGGCTTTTAGTGTTGTCTGATTAGATTAAGGAGAAGAAAAACATACCAAAAAATCCTAGTTTTCTCAAGTTTCCCCTTAACTCCTATAATTAAGTCATTAGTATACATGTTTAATAGCACTTTGCTTTTCTATGCCCTCATATATGGTTGAGTCATATTTCATAGATGTATATTTTCGTTAGATTAAAAAATTAAAGGAAAATGTAGATTTACACTGCATGTATTGAGCTCTTTCTGTTAAGACTGACATAAGAATAACCTGACGCCATATGGAATAAACAAATCTGGCTTTTAATACTAACTCAGGTTTGAGCATTTTTCCTGTATATACAATTGAATTGAATTTCTTCTCATAGCCAGCACATCCCATACTATAGCAAGGTTATTCTCTGAGGTTGTGTATATCAGTTGTGGTGTCATAGTGCATATAGAATAAACTGGTTGTCAGAAAACTGGATCATGAAAAGCACATATAACACGTTATCTTCATTCATTCTACTGCAGCCTGCAGTCTTAGTCAGCAGGCAAATATATCTGATCTGATTTCTCACCCTTCTCCCTCCATCTCTAAAAAAATCAAATGGAGCAATTACTAATTTACCATTAAGTAATTCACCTATTGTTCTCTCAGACCCTGTTTGGTTCTCATTTCTCCTTTTTGTCATTACTTTTCAATCTCAGTTCTGTAGTTTCCTCTTAAATTTTGTGTAGTTTTACATTTTCTCTTAGAAATTAGCTCTTAGAATTAGCTCTTAGAAATTATTATCACGTTTAAAAATGTTCTAAGTGAAAATTTTCAAGCTTTTATGTCTTTAACAGAATATTGCAACATTTTCATCTTTCTTGAAAAATATTTTTAAGCAGTATTGCAAAAATGTTCCTAATCTCCCATGTAGATTTAAGTAACACTCTCTCACTTTATTTTAATTTAAAAATGTCAATTGCTGTACTACCAATCAAACGGGTGCTTAGAACATCAATAAATGGTATTATATTAGTAATACAGAAATTTTAAATGCAAAACTAATATGAAAATATTTATATAATTTTCAGACACACTTCAATATGAAAGGTAAAATAATGTAATAAACCATTACTATATTGTCCTGGAGTGACTTTATGATGTTGAATTGTATCCCCATTCATCTGTTTAGTCCAGAAATAAGTTCTGTGCTTTTAAAACTGGATTTGAGAGTGAAGGGGGGGAGAAGGAGAAGTGGTGGAATGTCTGAGATGGTTGTATTCAAAACATAAAGAGCTTCAGCTTTCCTTCTCAGGGCTGTGTTGTCTGCAGCACAGACAGCAGGAGAGAGCTCTCTTTTGCTTTTAGATAGTTTTTAGCTAGCTGGGGCAGAGAAGTTCCCTGGAGTGTGGCTTTTCTTTTTCTTGGCACTGCTCAGCCCTGCTCTGGGCTGAAAACCCAGCAATCACCGGGGGCTCACGCCTGTGTCCCACCGGGGCTGGGACATGGCATTTTCCATCAGGAAGGACTGAGACACACTGAGAGCCAAGCTACAGCCCATGGAAAGGACTGTCTCAGGGCAAGGAGAGGTTCCATGGTTTAGTATTATTCATTTTCCCATGGTTGTGAGTACTTTGCTTGTTAAGCAAACAGTTTTTTTCCACTTTTCTCAAAGAAGGTTTATCTCCCAAACAGGTGGGGGAAGGGCTGCTGAATTTTGACCTTTAGGGAACATCCCTTTAGAAGTTCTCTTCCAAATTTGTCCCAAAACACAATATATATAAATACAAGTGCAGTCATTAAAATGTTATTTATGGTAAATACAGTGATAATTCCATCATGGGGAAGAAAAGAAAACATACACAGGTTTTTGTTCAGTTTGGATGAAAGCATTGAAGACAAGCATAGAGACAAAATATTTCTATGTTGTTTGCTTTTTGACAAATTAACATTATCATAGCTGTTTCAATATTTACTTTTTAGAATCTAAATACTGCAAAGAAAAATAGCAAGAGACGTAACTGAAAATTAAATCCTTTTATTCCCAAAATGTGTATAGAAACCTAATTTTCAGGTAGAGGAATTACAGAAGTCATCTAATCCTTTTTCATTAAATTCTCAGCTCAAACCGAGAGTTGCAAAAACATAATCTATGAAGCTGTAGGTGTGTACATGATTCACAGGATCAGGTCCTAATAAATCCAACTTTCTTTGCACTCAGTTTGGGAACCAGTGCATTGCATCTCCTTACCTTGAGTGAGTTTCAATACATCAGGCTCTCAGAAGATGTACCTCAAACACCTGAAAACAAAAACCATTTCCTTTTGAGGTTAAATCACTGCAGTATAGATCTCAAAACAGTTTTCAAAATTGATTATGACTCTGATAAATCAGAGCAATTCCAAGAGGTTTTTTAAATGCTAAATTTTGTATCACCTTAACTTTTATGGCAACAGTGTTGTTGAAATATAATCTGTTATTAACTGGGTGGAAAATAAATGGATGGGTTAAATGACTCACTGGAGAAAGTTTGTTGTTTTGGGTTTTTTTGCATATTCTATAACCTTTTAACAAGTTGCACCACTGAGAATTTGTTGGGATAAGCAGTCTAGTTAGCCAGCTGAGCTTCAGGCTTCTAGACACTTATTACCTCTGTTTAATTTGATTTCAT
Source organism: Muscicapa striata striata (assembly GCA_030060385.1). Taxonomy (NCBI): domain Eukaryota; kingdom Metazoa; phylum Chordata; class Aves; order Passeriformes; family Muscicapidae; genus Muscicapa; species Muscicapa striata. Next base: position 7,735,533 of record JAREIS010000133.1, on the reverse strand, counting down.
ATTGTTTACTAGGTTAAACCTTTTAATATGGATTAGCAGTGAAAGAGAACGAAAGTAAACAAATCATTACCCTCATGAGATTGTGAGGGACAAACACATTCATCATTTAAAGGACACACAACAGGTAATGCAGCACAGTATACTCACATATACGATAGGGAAAAATTACTGTTACATTTCACAAGGACACAGAATCCAACTTCTTGTTAGGATTTGGAAGTTGTACCATATTAATTTGCTTTTATGTATTTATTAAAGCATGACTTGCTGTCATCTTGCCATCAGCTAGAATTATCTTTCAAATATTCACCTCTGCTGCATTCCATCACAGATGTTTTACAGGTATTTAGTCCTAAAATTCTTATATTTACGTATTTTGTTAATCTCATTTAATCTAATTCTAGTGATAGAGTTGAAGGAAAGTGGCACATGAGTAACTTTATGAAAACATAAATTCATAGAAATTGTAGTCTAAAATTACCCCAAAAATCTATTCCATATTCCTGCTGTCAGGAATTTCTGAACTTGTTTTACTTGTGCACCCAAAACTTCTAAAAATATGAGTCAATTCATGTAGGATTTCCTAAATTAAGCAGTTTTAAACTTTAAGAGCTGTTTACACCTCGGTTGTAAAATACTTAAGATAGCAAAATAGTGTAAGATTTTCATGCATAGGAATTGTCACTTTATGGTTACTGGAAGCAAAAGAATAACTGATATCCATTTTCTTTCCATACTGTAGATATTATTGGCCAGACTACAATTCCAGTCTTACCTGGATTTCTGTATGGACTACTTCATAGATATGAAAGCCTTTCCTGATAGGTTACAGGATTTAATGCTGGATAACACACCTAGAGCAATCAAGATATTTATTCCATTCAAGAGCTTGGTGAGGATATGGCCATCAGCCTTACTGGGAAAAGGATCTGAGAGGGCTGTCAAAGGCACTGAGAGCACCTCTGTCAGCAACTACAACATGAATGTTTTAGATACTCCCAAAGGTATTTCTTTGCCTAATAGTAATCAACTATGCCAAGGAAAATTTATGTTTCAGGATTTTCTGTGCATAATGTTTTTAAATGCATGCCCATGGTGCCCTACTCTTAAAATCCAAATCCCCTTTAAAATTAAATAAATATTAATTTCAATATAGTTCTGGCAAGGACTATTATGTAGAAACAATACAGTGCAGGCTTCCATAGGACTCGGTGATTTAAGGGGAGAAGTGAAAATTTGAGAGGGTTTCTTTATAGACTGCTTACTCTTTTAGGTATGTGAACTACTGAACAGTGGCCTTCAGCCCTTCTTTCCTACCCCTGCAAAGCAACCAAGATAGAAGAGAGATGAAGTAGTGAAGTCAGGTAGGACTCTCATTCCTAAAGCACGATTGCAAAGATTCTTTCCTGTTGGCTGTAAACCCAGGATTTTTTTCACATAAAACAGTACATAAAAAACCTAAAGGTTCAGACATTATTTTTCATTATGTGCCAGAGTGCAGGCAAGATCTTCAAAGGGAAAAAAGAAGAAGATATAGTCCCATAAAGTAATGCATCCTTCTATACTTCCAATACAACCAACAGGCACTGGGAGAGAGTTTTCTTTACTCCTTCTCTTGTGATGAGTTTGGAAAATCTCTAGGCTGTAAGCTTTCTGAAAATGGATTAGCATCTGCAAAGCATGGGTAAGGGCAGAATGAGCTTTTTTCAGTTTAAATATCCCATAGCAACTTTCCTAAATTCCCAACTAGCTTGAATTAATATGTCTATCACATAAAGGGTGATGCCAGATGCTCACAGGTAGGAGGCTTAGGTAGCTGGGTCTGCTCCCACACAGTGAATTTGAAATATAATAACATTCTTTCACATTTATTATATTTTCAAACAGCCATGGAAACAAAACATTTTTCAAAAGTGGTCTTACAGTTTCAGTATCATTTTGAGCTTTCCAGCCAGGAATGTTTTCATCAGGCTGATTAAATTGCTTCCCAGCAAAACTATTCATCCCTTTAAAAAAAGTTATACACCCCATGATTATGAGCTCCTGGGACTCAGCTCTGACCATATGTGCAGGAAAGGCACAAGCTCCCTGGGCTGGATGCAGCCACAGTGGTGACAGCAGATCTGAGTGTGACATTGAGCATATGTCTTGCCTATAATGTATATGCTGGGACTGTTCTCCCCTCCCTACCCTGGTAAATCCATCATTACATTCAAGCCCTTATACTTCCTGAGGAGTGGTCCACAGGGGTTGCCAATATTCACACCAAGTACAGTGGCTTGCTGCAGAAAAAGTAGGTTGATGTTCAGTTATTCAGTTACATTATCCCATTCCTTAATGTTCTCTTGAATTCAATAGTAGTTTTGCCTGAATTATTTTATAGCAATTGGTCTCATGTCCCCAGTGTTTTCCATTAAACCTTACAGCATTTCTCCAGCCAATTTTAGGGACAACAGCTGCAGCATGCCATGATCCATGGAGCTCCCCGCTGGTTCATGGCATGCCACAGGTGTATAGCCATCCTTGCAAATGAATCTGCAGATCTAAAAGGCCCTTCAGGGGTACAGCTACACCTCTGCTGTAAACAGATTGGGTTGTCTGACCCAAAGGACAAGTGACATGGAATGGCTTGCATCCATTTGGTTAAACTTTATCTCCCCCCCAGCAGGGTAGCACCCCCTGGTTCCTACACCCCCCTGGAAGAGCCCCAGGCTCCCCATGGGCTCAGCCCAAGCACTCTGGGAAAATGATGCCTGCAACAGAACTAAATTATACAAAGTAGTGCACTAGCACTAAACACTGCAGATACCCACTGGACCAGCAAGTGAGCCTAAGCCCTGTCTCTGTTCAGCTCACCACCACCAATACCACCAGCAAAGCCCAGCTTACTTGTACACACTCATGAAGATTTGTTAATAAGCTCCAGATTCATTCAGTTGAAGCTAAAAGCTAATTATGTGTGTTTATATAAAAGTTATATGTGACACTGAAGATATTAAATATTAATTATGACAGCATGAAAGAATTTCCTTTATGCCTAAATGAAATGTTTAAAAATAAATGAACAATGTATTCTAAAAATTAAATACCTGTTTTCTCCAACCATGTCCCATAGTTTAGTTATGCAATTGGGAATGCTTCATTTTAATTCTGTGCATTGATTTCAGATGGCATTAATAAAATATTTCCTTTTACTGTAAATTATTAATAGCATTTGTTAACACTGACATGCACCTGAAAACTTACAACCACTCAATATACCACCTCACCAAGAAATCAACAAGAATATTTCCCAAATGGGCCAGTGACAGACACTTCTGCTAAAAATCTGCATTTTTAGTTATACACCAATTCTAAATTCTTCCAGAACACATCCCTCTCCCCAGAAGCAGCCCATAAACATGTATTTCTTTGACAGATGAGGTCTCTGGTTTTCATTGGATTAAATAGTGCTTGCAGGGAAGAGCACAGGCCGAAACAATAGCAGGGGCTGTTCCTTAATTTCACTTAGCCTGCAATACTTTCATTCATAAGTGTTAAATTGGAATTGCCAATATTAACTTACCAAAGAGCTGGTGGAGGAAGTTTATGTGCTATTTATCCTCAAGGGTCCAATTCAATCGCATCCCTGTAAAATGTCACTGACCCACTTCATCAATTACTGAAGGCAGGCGTGGGAGTTTTACATTCCTCCTGATTGTACCAGCCAAATAGACCTCTTTTTCTTTTATGTGATAACCAGCCTGCTCAAAAAATAATTTTTGTAATTTTCTTTGCATTATAACAATTAAATTCTGCTTCTATCACGCTTAATCAAAGACTTAAGAAAAAGCTGGCAATTAAAAGATTACATGTTGGGAGACCTGTTAATAGCAAATTACAGAAATTGAGAGAATCTCAGCTACAAAAGGACAAAATACAGCTGAGAAACTTTAGAAGAACTGTAAAATGGTTTAATTTTAGTGCTTTATATTGAAAAGTGATACTCAAGATTTTGTAACTTGAAAATTATGAAGATATTTTCTCATCATGTAAGCAGATATTTTGTGAAGCATACATGCCTCTAAGGGGAAATTCTGTTGACTATTTGCTTTTCATAGGGTAATGGTGCTTTACACATATTATTTAATAATATTTCATATTCTGGTTTTTTCCTTCGAGATTTCAAAAGTAATGAATTCTATTCAAATGGTCATTGCCCTGCAAACAACTAAAAATCTCTTACAGGTAAATAAGCTGCTCCTGTCAGCTGAAGAATGAGGGATATTTTCTTATAATGTATCACAATACTTTTTTCTTGACCTCATCTACTGGAAAGATGGCACATCTTGATGTCTTTTTTTTTTTCCCTGCAATTTTAGCATCTAAAAGAAAGACACATAGCTCATCAATGACACTTAATAGAAAGACCAAAAAGCATTTCTACAGAGTAATTCCTCCCACCCTGGGACACATGTCATTCTGTCATTCGGTGATTATCCTCCCTTATTTCTTATCTGCTGCACAAAAGTAACCTCAAGAGATGTGACAGGTATCATCTTTTTCCATGTCCAAGTCTTTTGGTCTTCTGTGCACACGATTCTGACCATGCCGTCTCTTCCCTGCACCACATGGGATGTCCATGTGTACTGTAAGAGCAATGCAGCCAGCCTGGGCTCCTCCAACCTGCCATGGAAATCTGCCCATGGGGAGCAGCTCTTGATGCAGCTCTGGGCTCACTTATGTGACCCTGAGGAGGCAAGGAGCTCTATTGCTGATGGAGCTTCTGTGGGAAAGGGCAGGAGGGTGCTCTGCTTTCCTGAGACTGAGACAAAAAGTTGTCTTAGCCCTATGATGATACAAGCTGGCAATCACATGCAAGAGATTAATCAGTTAAAATAACAGCCTCTGAAGGAAAACAAATGTTAGGAAAGAGAAAATAAAAATGGGAAGAGAAAAAAAAAAGAATAAGCAGTGATTTATTGATGAGTGACATTGATAAGATGCTAGGGTTTTCCCCAGGAGCAGGTAGCCAGGTTGTTCAACAGCAACAAGAAGAAATCTGTTATGGACTGGATGAGAGAGTTTTCAGTACTGTGTATTTAAGTACTGGGGAGGTCATGTTAAAGAAAAAACAAATTATGTGTGAAAAGCTCTGGATAAAAGACTGGGAAGTCAAAGAAAAAATTACTTTTAGGCACATACTGTGAAAAGTACTGGCCCACGTTCTACATCACAGTTGAACTGACTGATCATAATTATCTCTTCTGGCATTACAATCATATGTGACTGTATGCCTGGTTAAAATATGTCCAAACTATTTCAGTTTACTGGGAGAAATATTTCTAATTCAATTCCAAACAGGATTAAATTCTTAACAAAAATGTTTAGAACACAGAACTTTAACTTTCAACATTTCTAATTGCTTTGTAGATACACATTTTCGTGAAGCAAAGTAACTGACACAGCTTGTTTCCAATCTTGTTGTACAGGTAATGAGAAGGGTTCATTTTTAAGGGCTAGTGAAAGCAAAGCTCCTTTTACCATAAAAATATCTGCTGCTAGAAACTATGGAAAGAATCCTTCCTTGGAAAATAGATGAACACTATTAACTATATGAAAGAAACAGCATACCATTGAAGTGTAGGACTTATTCCAAAATGATTTTGAGTGGTGGGAAAGGTAGCTATAAGAGTAAAATAGACCATCAACAGCTGAAACAAAGATGCAAGGGACACAATACAAGTCTTACTTGTCTAACTTCCTTCCAGAAGGGAAAATCTACAGTAAACAGAGATATCAATTTTGAGAAGTTCATGCTGTCCATCTTAGTGAGCAGAAGAGAGTTTACTAAAATCTTTCTCTGATTTAACCCTCCAACCTCTCTTTCATCCATCATTAACAACAGGCACTGTTCTCAAACTTGTTGCTATATATGCTTTTGAGGATCCTTTCTGCAAAGGGATCATTGCTACAAAACACCCATCCCTGTGAGGTGCAGGCAGCATCATAAGCTGTCTCAAGGTGTCAGCTGCCCACAGATGAACCTGAAAGAGGAAACAGTGAGTTATGGCTGCTCAGCTGGCTGGTGTCCACTTACACAAAGCTCAAAATTTATTACATCACCTATCCACCCTTCAGTTGAATGGCTTTGTGAAAGTTACACAGAAAAAATGTAAAATATGTTTAAATTGTTTTTGTGCTGAACATTGACTTGTAAATAGATAAAAATAGGTATTAAAAAGTAATTCTCTTTAAAAGTCTTTAAATATCTCATCTTCTTCATTGTTAAGATCAAGTGACAAAAATTGTTTATAAATTCTGGCCTTTCTTTTAGCAGATGTATCACACAGGCAGATGAAAGAGCTGATGCAAAAAACTGAAGAGAGGGCCTGTCTCCAAGGAGAAAACAAGACTGACCAAACACTATTAAACTGCTTTTAACTGCTTTTTAATGAAAATGAGAGATATTTAATAACTGTAAAACAGGAATAGTAAAAGGCCAGGTTGTCCAATAAAAACTTTGGGGTTAGAGTAGGGTAAAAGATTTGCCCATAGCATAAAATATGGCAAAAGCAAATATGAAGGACAACTCTTCAGAGTATTTGAATGCCCTTGTAATTGAAGGTACCTGAGCCAGCAGCAAGCAGTGGAATCCCTTTACCTATTCAGTGTGTAGCAGTTCAGACTTCCCAAGAGACACAAGTGCATCAATGCAGGTCTGCCCTGAGGATATTAAACCTGCCTTTGAGTTAATGCCTGTGGAGTGAACATAGCCTTGACACACTTTCACAGCTTCCAGTGTCAGTGCTGGCTTATGTAGAGCTAACAAATGGTATCTGCTTCCCACAACACCAGACTTAAGGCTTCCAGCATGAGCTCATTTGTAATGGTACTGCTGCTGTCAGCTGAGGAGAACTGTCCTGGACATCACAGTAATACAATACAGCAAACTGCCTGCAACACTGTACAACATTCAATTCCCATTTCTTGCATATTTTTAGTGCTGGAAACATGAAACCTGAAGGACTGATTATCAGATGCAATAATTTCATACCCCCTTGTTTATGCAGTGACATATATAGGCATGAGAAAAATGTTATCCATGAGTAATGTAAATGTGACTGCATATTGTATTGAAGCCTTACAAAATATATTTTAATTGATGCTAGTCCCTTTAGTGTGACCAAGTTTCCCACTGAGGTTTTTCATCACTTAGAATATGAAACAAATGATTGTCATTTTTTGTGTGCTTAGCTCTGACTAAGCATTTGCTTTTATTGATCTCAAAGGTCTAATGAAATAGAAAGAATAAGCAAAGAAAAAGAAGAATCACTTCTGAGTGTGTTTCCAGACACCTGATGAATCAACATTATTATTTCTACAATATCCTGGGCAGTGCTTTGCAATGCTAAGAGCAAATGATCTGACTTTGCCCATAGAACCCAGGAGAAGCCCAACACTGACCTCTGGCATCAGACAGCCATGGAAATAGAAAGCATTCTGTGGAACAAGCTAACATAGTTCTGTTAGCTGATGGGAAAAAAATAGTGCCTGCTGTTTTTGTGTGAGAAGCATGTAAAACAGTGGTGCTGTATCTCTTAGGGCTGTTAGGGTGTTATTCTGGCCAATGGAAGCAAACCAACACCCCAGAGTCCACAGTATACCTTTACTGGGATTTGTTACAATCCTGTCCTTTGAGCAGCTCTAGGCAGCTCCTTTCTTTTACCATCTCCTCTTAGAGGCTACAGCTCATTTCAATTTTCTGTCTACCTACAATTTTCCCACCAGTACAGAACTCCAATACCTGAGTAAAACAACTCTTTTTGGGAGAAGCACATCAGAAGAGAAGGTCTATTTAACATGCCCAATCTTGAGCTTGAAGGAATTGAGCTCAAGGATCTCCACCAGGACTTTATTAGAGAGCACCAGCAAGAACCCTGTTTCCCTTGCATGCCCCATGCTGTGCTCTGTTGGGAGCAAGGGAAATAGAGATATGGTCACTGGCTGTGAGGCACTTTGCCACTTCATGAGCTTCTGAGATGCCACTGAATCTTTTGGAGTCTCACAGGAACCACATGCTCTCTGAGACCTCCATGCCTTCAGAACAATTATTTTGGTTCTTGCAGACAGAAAAGTCTGCAAATGGATTTTCTTGAAAGTGAAAATAGACAATATATATTACCCAGGATGTCTTTTTATCTTTATTTGTATTAACTTCACCTTAGGAAGCATTTCTATTGTAAACCTTTAACCATATATCATATTGTTCTCTGCTATTGGTCTAGACTGAAGGTGCCATCCTCAAAAAAGTTCATTGCACTTCCAAAGCTGTAAGCAATTTTCATGCTACATTTTCTACATTAATCTAGCAGTATATCAGGCATGAATGATGGATGGATTAAACTAATCTGTTACAAATTCTTAATGGTGACAAAGAAAGGGGGAGGACGGAATTCATGGGGAAGGTGTTAAGTTCAGTTGTTGATTACACAGAAATAGGAGGTTGAGACACAAATTGTAGCAGAAATGAAATAAGAGTCTAAAATAAATAAATAAGATTGGAAAACAAAAGAGAAAGGAACTTAAACCAGAAATTTAAGGGAACAGTGTTAATGAGGTTGGGGAAGCAGAGGGCTCCAAATAAGATACTGCAGGAACAGCCAGAGCATCAGTACAAAATCATGAAAAGAATGGAAGCTCAAAAGCAGAGAAGAGAAAGCAAGTCATGAAAGGAAGTCAAGGTAGAAAAGCTGATTAAAAAGAAAAGTAAGTTCTGACCTCTCAGTGGCATAATTTAAAACTATAGTCAAGATGAAGAAATTGGAGCTAAGGGGACCTCAAGCAGTGCAGAGGATCAAGAATGAATAAAGAAAGCAGAAGGAACAAGAGAAAAAGTTAAGGAAATTTGGAAAAATAATATAATGGAGTATGGACTACTATATGTGTGTCATTGTGGGAATTTTTATTCAATACATCCCGCCCTTGAAAGCAAGGTGGGAAAGATCCCAAAAACCTACATAGAATTCTGTCAAGAATTTCATTGTAGGAAAATCTTTACCTTCATTGCAGAATTTGTCTGTCACCTCAGGCCATCTGTTTCCTTGCCAATAACACATCTGAACACTTACTTTGCCTTTCTATTGTGCCAAAAAGTAATTTTCTTTTCCTGTAGTAAGAACATAGAAACTGATTTCATTACAATAGAAAAAATGTCTATTGTTACATTGGAAGTTATATTCTAGCTTAGAGATAGTTTCATAAAATGTGTTTTCAACAATGGATAATAGTTGATTTTTAAAATTATTTCTTAAGAATGGTTGCTGGTGTTTCTATGCAAATAAATATAACATAAGTTCTTCCTTTTTATCAGTGAAGTTATTTGGTTTTGACATGAAGAAAACATGGATAGGAGTATGATAAAATGTGATTTAAAATGCTAAGTAATTTGTGTCCCATATGGGCTCTTCCTTATGGGATACATTGCAGATTAAATAATTTTAAAAGCCATTAGGTACTTTTGAAACAATAATATTTAAAGTATCACAAAGTATTTGAATATTCCTAAAAGGAGGTAACTGTGTCATATCTGCAGCACCTCTGTGATATTTTACATAGTTTTTATGCCACCTGGTGGTCAGATTTCTAATAGATTCACCCTGGGAACACCCCAGGCACAGACAGTCCCTGGGGAAGGTGGGTCTGGCTGTAGTGCCCTGCAAAGGGTGGCTGACTGGGGCAGGCTGGCACAGGGAGCAGTGACATCCACACCAGCTTTCTCCAGGCCAAAGAGAAGGACTGTGGCTACTAAAATTCCCAAACAACAAGGTAAGTGGTAGCTGGTCTGTCTCCTGCCTCCAGATACACTTGGGGTAAGCTGCTCCTTCTGTCTTTTGTCACTGGGCCTTTACTGCATGTGACTTGCATTGACACAGGTGACTCCCACAAGTCATCAATTAACCATAGGTCAAATTTGCTCAGTTTCTTCATGAATCAGGAGAAAAAACTCTAATAGCAGGTGGTATCTTAGAGTTTAATTCCTGAAGAGATAAAGACAAGAATTCTCTTTCTTTTGTAAGATAAAGTGTCTGTTTGGGACAGATGAACATCAGCAATAAAATCTAGTTTACCTTCAGGTCCATAAGAATTTAATAATTTCTGCATTGGGTCAGACCAAGGATCCAGCTGATCCAATACCTGTTTCTGGTACAGGATAGCACCATGAGTAAAGCAGTCAAGTTTCATGTACTTACATGTTGAGAGCTTAGGCCACCTACCTGAACATCACTAGAGACTATTCCAGATCCTTTGCTTTAAACAGATAATTTTTTAAGAGTTAATTCCCAAACTAAGTTTTCATGTAATTTTAGTGCTTCTGTTTCCAGAACCAGGGAGGTCTTTTAGTTCTAGCAAGCCCACTTTTTAATACAGGTCAACATGAGGAATGCTCAAGGAATGAGCATGAAGTACAGACTGATTTTTCCCTTGATATATCTCACAACTTCAGAGAATTTCTGAGTGGGGGGTTACATCTGAATCACTATGTTAAAAGAGATAACTTTTTTAAAAAATAAGACTATTAATTTCATTTATATCACTAGTGTATTTCTAGTCTGCTGGGTTTTTGTTGTTATTTTCTCTATAAAATTCTTTGGAGTCCTAGAAATGTCTTTTGGAAAAAAAACACAGTAAAAACTTTTTTTTAAAAAGTTCTTGAAAGATCATAAAATGATGATTCATTCAATTCCAGCCCTTGCCATTGAGCTCCTCATCACTGGGGAGTAAAGGAGTATAGTTTGACCTTAGAACTCTCACAATGTCATGAAGTTGGCAGGTTGTAAGAGAGAAGAAAATATAAAAATATTTCATAACCCAGAAGACTTTCTTTTGTGGAATGATAGTAATATTTTGTATTTACATACTGCAATTCAATCTTGTTCAGCAATATTTGTTTAACCTCCTGTCACTCCTGATAGTATTAGCATAATTTTTCATATGTCACAAATGAGGAAACAAGCCCAAGGAGAGTAAATAATCTGTCTTTAACTATTTTGGTGGACATAAGAGAGAATGAAAGTTAATACAATGCCTCAGTCCCAGACCTGTGCCTTACACACAGGACAGTATTCCAGCCAACAATAACACACAATTACCATTTTGCCAGGTTTTTTATCTGACACACACTATGTGTGAACTCTATTAAAACTTGTAAATCTTAGTAACTGAAAGAGTGGTGTCAGCTACACAGGTCATTGTCTGGTGATGGCAAATGAATGCAGTACTTGTCTTATGATAGTTACATGTTACATTCTTTGTTATGTTGGTTCACGTGTTGGTTTCAGCTAATAAATCACAAACACCATCTTCATCTTGTCCTGCTTGTAAAGCTGGTTAGGTCCTCAATATCAACAGCTTTTCAATAAATACTCTTTGTTATTTGGTGTTAAGAAAAGCTGAGCATTGGCCAATAAGGACAGTTAGATAACTGCCTTCTGAGCAGTCTGGACAAATACATCTGTCACTGTACTTGAAGAATACATCCAAGTTTATGCCACATGAGGAAGATTATATAGTTTAAAATAGGATTCTCAGACTTAATAAAGAAGTTTATATCCCTTTTCCACTGTCTTTTTGCTGAAGTCACTGATGGTGGACCTTGTCTTTTTGGAGGCAGCTTTCTGATAGAGCTGTCACAGCATCACAGGCACATTCTTGGCATAGTGGTGGATGGCAAACAACAGAGGGACAGTTTCTCTGAAACAGTTCCCTTAAAAAAAGCCATATACTTACTTAATTTGAATTCTGAAGTGTCACTACCAGAGCCCTATTTACCATGGCACTGTCTAGGTATGTAGAGTGTTCAGATGACAAAATGTCATTTGCTCAGTCAGTTTTTAGCCTTATTGCTGCAGTGTTGCATTGCTTGGGGTGAAGGCAAGTAAAAGAGCAGGAAGGGCCTTTGCAGGGGTTTCACAGAAATGTTTATTTCAGCCCTGCCAGTTCATCATCTAGAGTTCAGGGAACAAAGGCCAGGTATTTTGTAAGGGTCCAGGTTAAATACATGGGATGAGCAGGGCAGGGAAAGCATCAGAGATCAATTAGCAGGGGACCATGGGGATGGCACAAGGGTAGGGTTAGGGCAGAGGGAATCAGGGTGGGAGTGACCAGAGGGACAGGGAGAGGGGCTGACCCAGGGAGCAGAACAGGAGTCTCAAGAGAAGGCAGTGAGAGAGAGGCCTCTCATTTCCCTAATTGGGAATACCTTTCTGGGTCTCCACACTGCAGTGGAAATCACAAGATCACATAATCATTTAGGTTGGACAAGATCTCCAAGATCATCACCATGTAAATTGGACCATGGCCTTAAATGCTACATCCAGCCAATTCTTGAACACCTCCAGGGACAGTGACTCTACCACCTCCCTGGGCAGTCATTGGATTTGCAGGAGATATTGGAAAGAACAGGAAGTTCAGTGTGAAAACTGTAAACCTCTGATGTGCATGCCAAGCTCCTGTGAGGTTTCCTGATTTTTCTCTAGTGAGGAATTTGATTGTCTGTTTGACTATGGCTGTCTCTTACAGAAATTTTTTATCAGATTAAGACCACAGTGGTGAGTTGTGCCATTTGGCACCTATAGTAATGGTGCTGCATGAGTCAGCAGATTCAGTCCTTACCTTGAGCAGCATCTTGTAAGAGCTACATAAAGAAATTGGTGGAGATAGTTAAATCAGTTGCTTTCATCTTCAACTTAAAAATAGGTATAATTTCTCCAACATTAATAAAAATACCAGAAAAAAAGGATAATTGCCAAATTATAAAGTTAGAGTGGATTGAAGGGAGCAAAAAGATTTGAGAGGGAGCTGATATCAAAAAATTCACTATTATGAAAGAGGAGACTGGTGTAAGAGCAGCCAATTGCAGACTGCAGTTATAGCTTCCTCCTAGTTCCCAACCCTTTGTAGTTCAGTTGAAGATCTGAAATCATAGAGATTCTGCTGATAAAACTGCTGCCACGTAATGGACCCAGACTTGATATAACTTCCCACAGTGGGCATGTATCTCTTTATTTCAAAATGTGACCATCATAATCCAACTTGCTTCTCACAGCAAACACCCAGCTGGCTCCAGGGACACATTCTAACTCACAGAGATTCAAAATACTGGTGCTATCTGAGTCTGAAGAGGAGAATAACACAATAACCTTATCTTCAGTATACCTTCCCAAAATTCCCACTAAAAGTTAAATATATTTTATTTATCTCCATTTAATGCAGAATTGATTTTGTGTGGGAAGATAGAGAATTAACTACCCAGACAAATTATTGTCACTTTAAAGCAAGAAAGATTAATTGTCTAAAATTGCAGAGGCTGTGCTACAACTAATTAATTTGCCACTGCCATCCTTTAACAAACTAATATGTTAAGATAAATTAGGCACTTCAACATGCCCCAGATAAAGCAAACTGTTCTGATGCTCCTCAAACATTTAATTCATCACTGAACTTAGTTCTGCATTGCTTTACAATGACCAACTTAGCTTTCTTTAAAAACATGATAAGGCCAACCTTGGGCTAAAAAGAATTAAAATCCCAGGAACTGTTCAAGAATTAGGACCTAGTATCTTACACATTCCCAGATTCACTTGGAAACCTTTCACAATCAGAATTCTATACCCTGAGGCTATAAGCTTCCAGCCAAATATCACCAAAAAGAAAACTGGACAGAAGACATTTATCCTAGGCCTCACTCAGTTGCCTAGAAAGAAAAGAAACTAGTGCTATCACAGGTAATTCTGTGTAACCCCAATGTCATCCACATCACTTATACATGTCAGTGTAGCCTCCAACCTCTTCCTAGCCCACCCCTAAACTAACTCACAGGTTTAATAACTATTCCAAAATTGAATAACTATTCCAATAGTTGAAAACTATTCCAAAGTGAGCCAAAAAGTATAAAAACATGAAAAGATGAAATGTCCTTACTCTGTTCAGACATTAGAAGAAGAAAATGCATCCAATGAGCACAAAAACTCTGAGAACATTGAACATCCTATGAAGTAAGAGAAAAAAGCTAGTGGGGACTGTACATCAGCTGAAAGCTACTGGTGCAACTAATTCCATACTTTTACAGTGGCTGAAGGTCTTTTCTGAGGTCTCCCAAGGGCTTACATAAAAATGTCAGAAATCTACTTGCACGTGATAGGTCACATGGAAAGGGAAAAATTCAGAGATATTGCAAACCTATATCTGACATAGGAATATTTTGTGCCATAGTGAGCATTCCAGTCCCCTTGACTAAAAATGCCTCTGTCCAGCTGAAAATACTTGTTTTTTCAAACTGTATTTATGGCAGCTTTAATGAGTGAAAACATATTCTTATGTATGCTCAGACTACATTAAAATGATATATCATCCAAGTGTGAGCCAAGTGAGCTGACATTTATAAAGATTAAGCATGCAGGTCAACTGGCCAGGTACACAAGTGACAAATCAGCTCAGAATCCTCACACAGAACCACAGAACCACTGAGGTTGTGTGGCACCTCTGGAGATGATCTGGTCCAACAGCCTAAGAGTGGGGTCCAGAGATGGGTTGGGATTTGGGTTTTGAATTTCAAGGACAGAAATTCCACAACCTGTTCCAGTGTCTAACTTCCCTCATGGGAAAAATAATATATTCTTATGTTTAAAGAGTATTTCCTGTGTTTGAGCATTGTGGAATCATAGAGCAAGCCAGGTTGAATGCTTTATATGGCATAGGTGATATTACCTCCCAGGTACTGCTGGCTTTGCAAGAGACTGGCCCTGAGAAGGTACTTGACACCCCTCTTCAATTGTTTGTGAAATGTGGCCATTTTTCACAAAACCCTTTATACAGATGGGAAATCTAGGAAAAGTCACAGCACTCTGTAGCTTTGGCCAGCTTCCCACAGTTATCTGTCCTGGCCAGCAATGTCTCATTTCAAAGCCAGGAGCTCTCCACATGCCTTTCAGTCAGCTTAACCTCAACTGAAGACCTTGTCAGAGACCTCATCATCTTCTGGTAGCCCTAACACATGCTAGGAAAAATTTCCAATATTTTTAATATTAAATATGGACTGAGGTCTGTGGCAGATAGCAATGATTTTTCTGTCTCCTATAAATTAATGTGTCCTGTTTATACCCACCTCCTCAAAACTGTTCAAATCCAGGTCCTTAATTTAATTCAACTAATTTCTACTTTCTCATGTTTAAGGCCAAAGTTGAAGGAAATTTAAGAGGTGTGTTATACTCTGCTTCTAAAAGCTCATCACAAAAGTTTCAGAGGATTCTGTTCTTTCCTATTCTTTTTAAATGATGATAAAATAAAACAGGGATATAGGGATTTCTCTGCTTTGGGGCTTTTGGGGTGGTTTCTTTTGGTGTAATTAAATGTTCATGCATGCAATTGCAAAGGGAAGATCTTGCCCTATTTTCTTCTGCTCCTGTGTTTCTGCAGTTATTTTTCATATTTTATCTCTATTTTTCAAGTAAGTATACTTTTTCAATACAAGCATTTTCCATTTGTCAGGTGAAAAACATTGCAGTATTTCCAGTAAAAAAGACATGAACAAGTTTTTATTTACCACTATTTACTGAAGAGGGATCAGAAGAAAGCTGAGAGGTACACATACATCACATACATCACTTTCTTAGAAAACTCAACTAAAAATGACATAATATATTGGCATTGCAGCTGTCTTCTCCCCTTGTTTCTGTATCACTCTTTTTTAAATCAAGTATCCTGTTATTCAAACTACTGCTGACACTAAAATACATGCTATCCACATTTTCTTGTAGCCAGAACTGGGACTGAATGAATCATTCCTATGACTCATCATAACTCTTTTTTTGCATACCAATGTTATAATGTACTGAACAATTTAACATAAAAAGTCGAGCTGTCCCCCTGTTCTGATAGAATCTTTTTGCTAAAGATTCAAATTACTCTCTTTCAAATTATTTTAACTTATGTTCTTCCTCAGACTTTGCTTTATTGGAAGCAGAAACTACAGCAATTAAAGTTTTAAAACTCGTCTTTTAATCTTTGTGGATAGCCCTAATGCAAAAGACACAGTCCCTATACATCCAGTGATATTCTAGTTTAAAATGTCAAGAGTTATCAATAATTAATTTTTTTACACAGTTCTAAGGCCTAAATGAATGCCTGGATTAAGCACGCTTTTACATTCCTGCACCAAAGAATCTTTTCTCTGCACAGTTATCTAAGCAGTACAAACTACAAGAAGCACTATAAAGCCTCCAGTTCAATTCACAGAAGTCATACACCAGCTATCATGTTTTGATGAAAGACTATATGGTACCCCTGGGACACTAACTAATAGTGGGATTTGTATTCCGGTACCTCACAGATACTCAGAAAAGCAAAAGGGAAAATAAATCACTTTCAACCACCTGGATAACTTAGAAGACATACTCAGATCAAGAATTCAGGTCCCAGATCTGATGTTTTCCCCATAGTTTCCTGTGGAACATTATCACACTCAGCTACTTACTCAGAAGGATATTTTACAGGAATTTCCCTCTGGAGATGCTGCTCATGACAGCATGTGAGATAGGAGACATTTGAAGGGTGGTAAAGAGGATTAATCTGTGTTGAGTGTACAGTATGAGAAAACAGAAGTGCTTGGAGGAAACCAGAGGAAATCACAAAATGCTAGGAGGTGGTAGAATGAGTGAGTTGTTTTCCTCAGTGCACAGATTACTAGGGCCACTCACAGGAAAAGGGTTTGCTTAGGTAAGCAAACACTCAGAGGTATTCAATGACTGCATTTTCTTACTACAAAGAGGCTAGAGCTGTCCAAGAGCAGTGGGTGGTAACAGACTATGAAGCATGTGCTGGGAAGGAAGTGAATGCAGAATTTGCAGTGAGTCCTGCTGCAGGCAAGCTACAGCAATCTAAAACACATTTGAGCAGTGTACATGCAGCTATGGAGACTGCTATTATGACCTTAAACCCTGAAAATGGCAATGTATTTTTGGTGTGTCACTGTAGAGCCACCCTGCTAGCAGCTGAAAGTCTTTTGAGAAATAAGAAGTTGTTTAGTGTATGGTATCCCATGAGCACAGGCTTCCGGTGAGATGTCTGATGAAGGCAAAAAGCTTATTAAGTTCATTTCAACTGAACTAAAGAAATGCACTTCTAAATAAAGTTCATATAAATAAATCTAAATAAACACAGCTGTGATATTTTTGAGAGTAGTGTTCTTTCTATGCCTCCTTAATGTATGAGACTAGCATATCAGAGTTTAACCTTTTCATGCTAGATAGTGACAGTTTAACCAAAGGTTTAGCAAAAATATTTTTTGCCAGTTTTGCCATGCCCTTAGTGTTCATCTGTTGATATATCTGCTACATTTCTGTTATGGGACAATTGTCCTTTGGACTCCTTTTTCTAGTATCATGTGCACAGTTCCCCTGTAGCCAACACAGTGCTGGCTCTAATCTCCCAGTTCTGCAGGGAGGTGGAAGACATTCAGTGGGACTGCCAGACACTGGACAGTGGCTGAGGAAATGGCAAAACCTTGAACAGATTAGCCTGAAGAATGGTGAGGGTGTCTCCATTGCTTGACAATACTGACTCTGCAGCTCTCACTCACTCTCTGTACTGCATGATGGAGCTCTGAGCTTTGTGAAACAGCTAACCACTGGTGTCACTCCAGCCAGAAATGCTACTCTGATACAATTCATTTTATTCTCAGAATAAAATGCTCAAGTGATAATACACTTGCTGGTTTTAAATGTCACCCAAATGTCCATAGCATCTTGAGCAAGCATTTAGATATCATTTTCATTCATTATAAAGGAAGCCTTTTCATAATCACTTGGATTTTAAAACCTGATCCAGATAATATAACTGTAGATGATATTTGCTGATTTAATAAAAGAATAAGGAAGCTATTCTGAAATTTCAAAAGGTTTTCTTGAAGTCTTAGTCTGTAATGTCCAGAAAGCTAGTTCAAACTTCCTGGATATTGTTGATGTTGAGCTGAAGATTCACTACACAGCTTAATACTTCTGTCAAGATTTAAAAAAAACCCAACTTAATCTGCTTGGAAACCCAGGATCTTTGTAGCTGGAGACAAGGTACCTCCCAGGAACAGTATAATGGTGGATAATATTACCCAGCTATCTCCTGCTTGGGGGACAGAATACTTAATTTTGAATTAAGCATTTTTTGCTTTCTCCATAAGATATTAAATAATATAAAATTACATTATAACACTATTACAGTGCAGAGAATGCACTATGAATTTCCAAAGACCAAATAGCTGAGTGATTTCCTTTTACTCCCACCACTCTCAGGGTTGTTTGACAGTACATCTCACTTGCAAGGAACAGTTCAAATGGGTCATCCAAGTAAGCATGTTAAGAGAAGAAAGTACCTTGATCATTTATTTGAAACTTGCCAATACCATTTCTATGTATTTCTGTCTACTATTTCAATACATGGACAGAAATAGCCATAACAATAACACACCACCATCTCTCCTAGCTTATAGCCAAACAATCTGAAAATGTGGAGCTGGTCTCATTAACAGGGATCACCTTCCAATTAAAGAAATGAAAACATGCAGACTTCAGAGTAATTAAGATCATGTCATTTTAAAACCCTCAATGTTCTCTGGCACCCATTTTGCTTTTGTAGTTTCTCAGGTTTGGTAGTGTACTCAGAGGTTTCTTACACAAACATTTAGGAGCATTAAAAAGTTTCTGTAATGGAATTACAGAGGCCAGAAAGTGGGTTTTTTGTGAGTGGTATATGGACATGGAAAAACCCCAGAGGGAGAACACCAGGTGATGCATAAGCTGGAGAAATCCTGAAGACAGAGAATCTCTCCCTCCTGATTTCATGTATCCCTGAGGGTAATGTCAGAAATCACTACCATGATAGGAGTACCTATCTTGTCTGAAGCTGCTGTGTACTGGAGGAGCAGTGTGGCAGACCAGAGTGGATTAAGACTAGCAGAATTTGACTATCAGAGTATCTGACCCTGTGCATTAGGGATGGGAAGGTTGGTAGAAACCCCTCTTATTCTGTAAAACCTTCAAGCTGCCAAGAATACCATAACCCAAATGTTAGATATTGCCAGCCCTTTATATGTTCTCCATGGAGAGGATCATGTTTGTGCTATACATTTGAATTGCAGCTTTCCCCAGCTAGGTATTCAGTTATAAATTTCATATTTCTGTCAAATAGAAACAAGAAGAAAAATTAAATTAGATGAGAGAAGGATATATGATGTCTGAAGGACAAATGCTGGAGGCAACTGAGTTAGATTGTTTCTTTGATTTATTAAATAAATCAGCTGGTATTCCTAACCTAAGCACTATTTTTACTATACTTGCTCTGTCTCATATTGATGGGTTCACTGATTTTTCTGAAATACCTCCTGTAAACCTCCCCAAAGGTTTAGAAAGACCACAGGGAAATAAATCAATGACAACATGCCAAAATCCATCACAATGGCTGCTGTTCTAATTTGTTTGATACAGGTCAGCTCAGATCATGCAGTTGGAAAGCTGACGTTGATTTAATTAACTGCAGTACACTGTATTGTTTTAAAAGGAGATATTCTTTCCATGTTTTATATATACATTTTATGACATACCCAAAGCAAAAAGCCACACTTGGAACATTGGAAAAGAATAGAGCAAAATTGAGTCACTGAAAAAATAGCTGATTCCAGTTTAGTCTGATTTAAGAATGGGAGGTAGAGATGATCCCACTGAGACCTAATGAATAAGAAAACAGCAGTGAAGTAATAAATTTTTGTTTCAAATTTAAAACATGTAAAGCAGAAGAGAATACAAAATCTCTGAATCTAAAACTACAAAAGTCAGAATGGGAAAAAATTACTTGTTTAATCAAAATCTAGGAAGAAAAGTAGTGACATTAATTGTGATGCCAAATTGGACTTAAAACACCTGTTCTCCATTTATTTTAGACTGTAGAATTGATGCTCAGGTCTGAGCCCAGACTGTCTGCTACCACCCTGGCACTGGCCTTCCTTAGCACTGGAAGAAGTCAGTGAGAGAAGTAGTAAACATAAAACTGCAACCAAGCCTCAGCTGTGAAAGCCAAAAGCTGATCTCTGCCAAGGAACAGCCCTGTGACCCTCTGACAGGATGATGTCCTTCAGTGTGGAAAACAGTGGAAACAGGTCCATCCACTGTTTCTGTGCTGTGAGTGGGTGCTAATATGGGATCACAGAATCTTTGGTTAGAAAAGACCTTTAAGATAATTGGGTCCCATTGTAAATCTGACACTGCCAAGTCCACCACAGAATCATGTCCCCAAGTACTACCTCTATAACTTTTAACACAACTTCCATTAGAAGTCCTTCCTTGGGTAGCCTATTCCAATTCTTGACAATCCTGTCAGTGAAGAAATGTTTCCTAATGCCCAACCTAAATCTCCCCTGATACAATAGGAGCTATTTCCCTTTTGTCCTATTGCTTGCTACCTGAAGGGAGACCAACACCCACCTGGCTCCAGCCTCCTTTCATGTAGTTGTAGAGAGGAATAAAATCTCCAGGCTAAACTCAGTTGCTTACCATTAAATTTGTGCCCCAGACCCTTCATCAGCTAATGAGATAAAGTAGTAGTGAGGTGCCCAAAACTGAACACAGCATACAAGGTGTATATAGGTGCAGAAGAGATTACAGATGACCTTGCCCCTCATAAATCACAGCTGTACTAATTACCAAAGAAGAGGAATAGCCTTGCCTTAATGGGTCACAGCTGTGACTAATAAAGGTAAGTGTGATAAAAGGGGTGGGCTGGCTGGTTAGTAGGATCTTGGAGGAAAAATACTGGCAAAAGGAGGACCTTGATGAGATAGAGATGCTCTGAGGAAGAACAAATGGTTTGGAGAGACACAAAGAGGAATAAAATGAGGAAGAGGGTTGCTGCAGTAAAAGATCTTCTATGAGGTCAGTCTGGGTCTGATGGAGTGAGAGGCTGCTGTTGGAGCCTGCAGTTGTAGCTGAGCTGGGTGAAAGCTGTGTTCAGAGTCTGCAAACCAATACTTGCAGTCATAGCCTGGTAGGAAACAGCCAGCAGTCAGAGTCTGCAGTTGGACTCTGCAGTAGGAGCTTGCTGTAGTCAGAGTTAGGATGGCAAAGCTGTAAAGGAGAATAAACCCTTTTCATGTTGTTGAATGAGAGCCTGTGTCTTGGCTCATTTTACCCCTAATGAGAGGTCTGCTGTGTCAGGTGCACACTTACCAGTGCTGAATACAGAAAGCTGCTTCCTTCCCAGCTAGATATCTGTCCAGCCACTCTTCCCAAGCCAGTAACATTGCATATTGGAATTACTGAGAAAAATGTATTTCTAGAGCATCACTTGGGGCAATGCAGGGCTCATGAGCTGTCTACAGCTGCTAGGAAGGCTGCAGGAGATATGTGTGGCTTTTTTGCCCCTTCTCCTCTATTTCATTTCTGCCCTCCCACAGGAGTAAGAGGAGAGGGAGCAGAAATGAAACCAGAGCTTGCAGTTCACTGTTTATTAGGCTGTGCACTCATGCACTAATACACAATCTGTAGACAGGCTCTGACTGTTGCTGCCACTCTGCATGTATGTGTTCAGCTGGTGCCTGAGGTGGAGCATCCTTCACATTCCCACAGCCCTGCCTTTACTCCCTGGTATCACAGCCAGCTGCTGCTCACTCTGGATGCACAGTTGGTGTGGCAGCCTCTCCTCCCCAGTGAGGAAGCATTTGGAGGTGGTCTAACAGTACTGCAGCTGCATGATTGCACTGACAGACAGCCCTGAGACAGACTGGCAGCCACCTGCAGCACAAACAAAACAAGCAGTTTAACAGACACCTGCAGGAGCAGAAATAAAGCTGTGCTTTAATCCACACCTATAAAAAGGAACAATGATGTTTCTGAAACAGAATCCATATGCTGGTCAAAATTAAATTAATCATTCAAACCAACTACTATAGTTGATTCAAAACAGTATTTTATGTTGAAAATTGGGTTCTTCCCTAGGTATTCCCTGGTTTTAGTTCTATATGCTTTAGTACTGTGAGAATCTGGGTGATTTGCTGTGGGATTCCCTTTCTGTTTGAGAATATATGTGAGCTAGCCTCAGGCTCAGATTTTGTCAACACATGTGAAACAGTATTTCCTTGTTCTGTTCCCTCTCCTCTAACTGGAATTGTTATTCCCAGTGTCTCTAGGGCTCATTCACTCACAATTAGGGTCAATGAAGAGATGTGAGGAGACTTATTTAGTCTTTTCATTAAGACAGTCCTGAAACCAAATAATTCAAAACCAAAAAGACAATTTTGTCATGGCTTAAAGCATCTTTCTTCCTTCTATTTTCCTGAATATTTTTGGTTTTATTAGAATGTGCTTGATTCCCTTTTGTAAAGACTTTCAATTTTAAAATATAGAAGTCCAAAAAAACACATACTGCAGAAGAAAAATAAATTAATACCCCACACTTTCAAAAAAACTAAGGAAATAACCACACACATGCACATATAGAGTGTAAAACTGTACCTATCAGAAATATATATCAGGGCATATTGGATTTTTTAACATCAGCATTAACACAATTCAACATGAGATGGAAAACAAAGTAAAGATGAAAAGTGCATAGAATTATGAACTTTATTTTGATCTAAACATATAACTTAAGGCTCTTTTTAAAACTTTTTTGATAGATTTATTCCAGATTTATCCCATTTTAATGGATCTGTAAGGTCTGATGATTACTACAGCTAATTACTCAGAT
The DNA here is from genome assembly GCA_030060385.1 of Muscicapa striata striata. Taxonomy (NCBI): domain Eukaryota; kingdom Metazoa; phylum Chordata; class Aves; order Passeriformes; family Muscicapidae; genus Muscicapa; species Muscicapa striata. The sequence continues at coordinate 7,712,766 of JAREIS010000133.1, read as the reverse complement.
TGGGATAATCAGGATGCACTAAATTCAGCAGCATGAAGCAGTCTAGTCTTGACTTGGCCAGAGATTGGGCTCCAGAGTGGAAGCAACATAAAAAAAGCATTCAGACTTAAATTATTTTGATATGTAACTTTTTACTTGGTCTCCTTGAAGAGAAGCCATTTTAAGCAAATGAGGAGGAACAAATGCCTAAATGAATTTTTGGGAGGCATAACAGATACATGCAACAAAATGGAGTTCTGTCCAAAGAATTACTTTGTCAGGTTGGAAATGCTTTTATTAATGTGATAAAAAGCCTCAAGTTGTTTTAAGCTAGTATGTAACAACGGATAACTTTCAAAAGTTTAAAGACTGCCAAAAAGCTGTAAAAATAACCTGTTTAAAACTATGTATCAACTCTGAGATAAAAATAAATAAGCATGTACAGCCCATGCTACCTGTATGTACAACAATTGACAAAATATTATCAGATGGCAATGTGTTAGAAGGAGTTGGTAAAACAGATGAAACATTTCTTTGCTCTAGATGTGCAAAGTCTTCAGACACCTTGGTAGCATTGCAAGTCAAACTCCAACTCCCTGGTGTTCTTCTGCATGTAAAATAGAATAGACAACACCTGCCACCACATGGAATGCTTAGAAGAGGAAAAATTACCATGGAGCAGGAACTTCTCTGTTTCCTGTCTCTGGGTAGAGGCTTGTGTTTCAGACTTCTCTTTTGGGTCAATATCCAGCTGATAGATAGGCCTCAGAACAGCGCCAAGATCCAAATTCTAAGGGGCTGGGAAGCTGTTAGAGGTTTTTGGGGGAAACACTTCACAGAGAGTCTTTAGAGCCAGACATGTACTTTTGAGATTAATGTGGTCTTAGTTACTGTGATGAGAGATCAGGCTGCTAGAAGAGCTGGGAAACAGCCCTGATCTTCCAAAAGGGCAAGGATTTGGCATTGTATTATTTCTGATAGAGAGGGAAAGCAGGACTTAAAAAAAAAAAAACAAAAAAAAAAAACCAAAACCTGAAAAGTTCTACTCTAAAAACATGATTTCAGGGCACCCATATTATTTGCTCCTTATTCTATACAATGTGGGGTTTTTTTCTCCCATAGTTCAAGCAAGCAACTTATCTGCAAGAAACCTTGAAATTCTGGTATAGGTTAACTATGGTGTTTTTTCTAATTTGTTTGGAGCAAGAAACATCCCAAACAGAAAAACAGTATTTTAGCTTATTATTTTTCAAAAATATTTCAGACTTAATGAATTTTTTTCCAATGGAAATAAAGGGGATGTTTTAGTCTTATATTTAATCTTCTAGTGACATATTACTTTCTTTACCACAGACAATTTAATACCTAAAGCCCAAGTGAAGATTTGCAAAATCTATGTATATAACAGAAAACCCAAAACACAAATGTGTGATACAAGAGACTTAATCAGATTTTTTTCTCCTACATTACCTCAACAAAATATTTTTTTCCCATTGCTCATTCCTTCTGAAATCCAAAATCTTGTGTGAAGAATTTCAGAAAGCACAGAGAACTGTTACACAACAAGCCAAGTATTAGAAAGGTGTTATGTCTGAAACATTTTTGAGGAAATTCACTTCTTTACAGGAAAATGGCCAATTGTTTGTGACAATGAAATAATTTGTTATATTTGCATTCTCTTTCTGAAAATAAAAAGCCTGGTTAGATATTAATTTTCTCGTATTCAAATACAGGGCAGCAGATAGGATCACCAAACATTGATGAGGAATTCCTGATAATTGATACAGTCAAAGTCATTTGAATCAGTTGCAAATTTAAAGGTTAAATTTGCATGCTATTTATGATCAATATGAGCAATTGTAGCTATTGAAAAACTTCTGCTACCTCAGAGTAAGGAGACAAAGCAACATTTTTATTACCTTTAATGTCTTCCTTCCTTGGTAAAGGTGAACAAGGGTACAAGAGATAAGGACATGCCCTGTTGCAGTGAGGGCAGAGAAGGGTCATAAAGATGCTTAGAGGGATGAAGCACTTCTCCTGTGATGAAAGGCTGAGAGGATTTGGGGTTGGTTAGCTTGGAGAAGAGAAGGCTCAGGGCAGACCTTAGAGCACCTTCCCATACCCATAATGAACCTACAGGAGAGCTGGGCAGGGACTATTTACAAGAACCTGCAGTGGAGGAAAAGGGAGAATGGCTTGAAATTGAAAGGGAAAAAGTTTAGATTAGATATTGGAAAGAAATTCTCTACTGTGAAAGTGATGAGACACTGGAACAGGTTGCCAAGAGAAGCTGTGGATGCCCCATTCCTAGAAGTGCTCGAGGCTAGGTTGGGCAGGGCTTTGAGCAACCTGGTATAGAGGATATTTCCCTGTCCTGGGCAAGAGGGGTTGGGATTAGATGATCTTGAGGGTTCTTTCCAACCCAAAGCATTCTGTGATTTGAGGATAAGGGGTAGTCTTCTGACTGCACAGAGAGGAGGCAGCAGCAGACCTGCCCTCACCCATGGGCAGGGACAGGCACTGCCCCACTGTGGGGATTCACACCCAGGATGGATGCTGAGCCCAAGGCAGAGGAGCAAATGAGCCCTGAACAATAGAACCTTGTGTCAAGGTACTTGCTAGTGAAGGACTATTTGCACCAAAGACACATCACACAGCTCCTACCCTGGAAATGTTCTCTGACAAACCACTGCCTTTGCTGGCATGGCACAGCCTACTGAAAGGGGGCTGAAATATACCTTCTAACACAAAATCTGAGACTGCCTTCAGTATCTCTGAATCCTGTGACATTGTGGGAAAGTTCAAAAAACATCTCTGATCACTATGATGCTTAATTTCTTAGAAAACTGTAACAGAATTAGGAAATAAATATGAATTATAGTATTTAATGAAAAAGAATAAGAAAATATCTGGAGGGTTTTTTTAGAACTCTTGGATAGAGGTGATCTGAGAAGACTATGATAAAGGAAGCAGCCAAAATTGTAACTAGGGACAGAGGTTAAAAGTTTCCCTTTCAAATACTTTTAAATTTTAGCTACAATTTATAAGAGGTTTAAGAGAGTGATTTAAGAGATTTTGAGTGAAATCACTGAACTCAAGCTGGCTTCGTTAGAGCTACTCATGTGAAGAAAGTGAGCAGGATTTGGCCATAAAACAGAAGGGCCTTTGGCCTTGTTTTCATTGCCAAGTATTTTCTAATTGATACTGCATGTAAACTCTGCCCTCTGCTAATACACTAAATAATCAATGCTATCCAAGCCCATGGCTCATTTTCTGCCTGAAATGTGATTTTGTTTGTATCAGTGCCACAGGAATGAGGGAGCCAGGGAGGGGCTGTGACATTGGATGGCTCCCTGCTCATGGAGCACCATGGTTGTGTTCCTCTGTGCTCACTGATGCAGAGGTCACAGCCCTCTGAGCTGCAGTCCCCTGCTAAATCTCCACCCAGCTGCAATCCCCTGCTCCGTGAAGAGCATGCATTCCTCTGCTTCTTCTGAACATTGCCTTCTGTCCAGGAAGCTACCAGCCAGCTTTAAAGAGACTGATATCCAAATCCTTACAAAGTTCATGTGACCTTCGGATATCTATCCAATTAGGGAGAATGTACTCTCGGCATTGGAAAGACACAATGCCCTGAAGAGAAATGGGGAATACTTTGGGCATCTCAAATAATTTTGGTAAGCTGTAGTAGAAACTCTGAAACAGTACTATGAGTTACTGTGATTCAAATTTTTGGGTTTTTAAAATTAATTCTGCAATTTTGCAGCGTTAAAAATCTTACTAAAGAAATCTGTTCAACTTCACTGAATAATGGAAGAGTATTTTCAGTATACAAACTCATGACTTAAGGCTGGTCTCTGAAGTCAAATTTTGTTTCCCAACAATTTCTTATTCTTTAATGGTATCCCTATATAACACCTGATGCAGGTGTTATAAAAAAGTTACTTTAATATTACAATCACATCTCAGAATCTGAACAAACCATCTCTCATGTGCACAGTTCTTGGTGGTGGTGCTTGATGCTGATTCTAAAACTCACTGTATCAGATACTGGTGATAGATAATAACTTGTGAAAACAGGTCTATCTTTTACGACTTTCCTCACTTGTGTTCTGGTATTATTGAATAATTTTGTAATATTTACATTTTCTTCACAGGTAGATTGAAAATTTATGGAATTAAAATATCAGAAAAAGTTTTTCTTCAAACTAACAATCTCCTATCAGAAGCAGACTTCCAAAGCATCTTGGAATTCACTTTTGTTTGAAGTAGAAAAATCTTAAAATATCCCAAGTCATGCAATGTCATTGAAAAAAGCCCAGATACTGACAATGTCTATGCATTTCTCTTATAATAAGTCATCCTTGTAGCCGAAAATACACACCTTATTTTTTATCTAAATGTGACCTCCAGCCATTGCAGTTTCATTGATTGTTCTTGCTACATTCAAATGGTTATTTCCCCCACCTTGTGTTGCTCTTTGGTAAGTGAAACAGAGTGCTTTGAGTGCTGCACAGTAACATAATCTCATTTGCTTTCTAATCATTCTTCCATGAACACTCTTCAGTGATGAACAGTCAGTGTGGACCACACACTCCAAAGCAAGACAGAGGGGGTGGGATTTCTCTCACTTAAAATACAAGCCAGACAGATCCCTGCAAGGTAGTCACACCTAGCTCTTGTTATAGTCAGTGAGGGCTTCTTTTCATGTGGGATTCACAGTGTGCTTGGTGCATTTGAGATGAGGTGAATCATACGCTAAAAATGCCTGTTTGAAGATAATGACATCATTTAGATAAATTCTTCTATTCTAAAAGTGGCAGCATCAGTAAAATTACATATGGAATTTTTTTATCGTACACAATTGCCTCAATTTACCTACTCAGCAGTTGTGTTTGCCTATTTATCCAGTGTTTCCAGAGCGTGCTCCATCCTTATGATCATCCTCATGGGCCTCTTCTGGACTTATTGCAACAGGTTAATGTCCTTCTTATGTTGTATGTCTCATGACAGCAGAGTAATGGGGGAGAATCCCCTCCCTTGACCCCCTGCCCATGCTGCTTTGGATGCAGCCCAGGATGCAATTGGCTTTCTGGGCTGCAGGGGCACAGTGCCAGCTTGTCCAGCCTCTCATCCACCAACAGGCCCGAGTCCTTCCCAACAGATATGCTTTCAATCCATTCTCCACCCTTCCTGTGTTTCTGCTTGTGATTGCCCCAGCCCAGGTGCAGCCTCTTGAACTCAGTCTTGTTGAATTTCATGTTTGCAAGGTCCCACCCCTCAAGCATGTCCAGGTGCCTCTGGATGGCATCCCTTCCCTCCAGCCTAGTGACCACACCCCACAAAGCTTGGTGTTCTCATAAAATGTCAGTCTCTCTGTACTCTTCCCAGGTTACCCATCCCAGACTCCACCTTCTGTAGGCTTAGCACAGACATACACAAAAATAGAGTTTATATTCTGGCAGCTGTTCAAACATGGAACACATGCACGTGCAGGAGTGATGTTCCATATTTGTGAATGTGTGTGTTGAATTTAAAGTCTCAGCACAAGTTTGTCCCAGACATCAAAGCTTATAGATTCCATTATCCAAAGAAGAAATTTCTAACATGTTCATAGATCTGATTTATCTAGGTAATCACAAGCACTGAGCCATGAAACAACCATGTGTTAAAAAATGTCTTAAAGACAAGGTTCTCTTTCCAGTGTCTACTGTATCAGTAAATTTTCATTAGAAAAATAGGATTTTTAAAATTCAAATTAATTGCTAAAACATGAACAAATGCTCTATTATCTAAACCAATAAATGGTTTAGAATAATCTTATTTTTTTCCTTAGAAATACCAATTTAACCAAATTGATAGTTTACCAGAAGGGCAAACTGGCAAATTTCCATTACTCCTATTTGTGTTGTTTTCTGGAATTCTGAAAGGTTCTATTACAACATTTTCTCAAAGCAAAATACTGCATTTTTTCATGATTAAGAGAATCTTATTTTTAAAAGTTAAGGAAAATATTTCATAAACCTTCTAATAAATATTTATTTTTTCAAAATTAGCAGAAGCTAACAATCTAATCTTATTTTAATGTTAATCTATGTCAGTGCATTTTGCATATGATAAAAATGCAAAAGCATATGTTTGTGTTAAGTCATATGAAAAGTATTGAATAGCAAATCCTTAGGAGACAGTGTAAAAACACACAAATAGTTTTGCTTCTTCAGACTGTATTTTGAAATGCAGGATTTTATTGCTCAACAACTGCTAAACATTTAATAAGCATGGAAAATTTTCTTCCAGGATGCAATTTTTTTTAACATGCAAATTTTTCATTTCTACAGCATCTTCAAATGAAGCATTTAAAGTGTGACTATGCATTTTATACCATTTGCAAACTTTATTTCATGCTCCCAACATTTTTTCATTTGAAGCAATAAATAATTGCCTATCTACCTTCTCAGCAGCTATCACAGACAGCCATAGATACGTTTCCCAAGCTGAAAAGTCCTTGAAAACTCTATTTATTGTTTCTTATACAAAATCTTTTCTTTATCTTTAAATTTCAGTTCTTAAACTCTTTTGACAGTCCAATTTTTCATCCTAGTTTAGTCTGGGAAAAATGTTGAAATATTAAAAAAAAATTCTTCGGGGATGGGAAAATCATTTTCTGTCCAGCTCCAACTTTCAGTTCCATTTTACTATCAAGAACAAAGCATCTCAAATCCACAAACATGTATAATACATCTGGAAGCAGGTACTTCAACACTGAGAGATTCTTAGACAGTGAAATAAATTTAATCTCCTTGACTTGCTCAGGTGATTTGTTGCCACACAACCTTCTTCTATTTTATTTTCATTATATGTATTTACCACTAATAATTATTACCATCTGTTCAAGAGTTGGGATCTGATTTGTAGTGCTATAAATTAGAATTTGCTTTACAAAGTTTGATTTTTGCTTTAGATGACGGATTTGGTAATGTTCTACTGCTTTTGTTCATGGCTGCTGCAACTTTATAAAGGTAAAATCTGTAGAAAGAAATTGGGATAAACTCAGAAATCAAGAGGCTTTAAGGAGTCACAAAATTTCCAAAGGGCAGTAACATTTATAGACACACCAAACATGCACCATTAGGAAGTATTTAGCACATCTACACTTCAGTTTGTGTGTATGTATTAAAATGAAGACAAATAAAACAACAATAATTTAAGAAAATCAAATGGCTTCATGCACTGATTCTGCAAACTTACAAGGAAAGCTTCTAATGTTAGTAACCAAGATGATTCTAGATGTGTTATGTACCATGTTCATAAAAATTAAGTTTTTTTATTTCTTAAAGGTAAAGCAAAATAAGCTAGATTTGAGACAAAGCCAATGGGTTGAAAAGGAACACCCATAGGAAAATAAACTGAAAAAAGTAGATGTATGTGTTTTCTCCTGATACCTTCAAATCAAGGATGAGTGCTTGTCTGGAAGTCATGTTTCACCAAGAGTAGATAATAAGATGTGGATTTAACAGTAACTATGCTAGAGTGATCATTGCTATGAAGGACACTGACCCCCATTGCCTTATCTTATTTGCAATTTTGAGGATTTATCCACAGGATAAGGCATCACAGGTGTCTTCATAGAATAAGATGGATTTAAATGCACCTCAAATATGGATACATTGACTAAATGGCAAAAGGAAAAAAAATGACATTTGAAACACAGAAGGAAATTGGGGAAGAAACAAAATATTTTTGCTCAGGAGTAGCATTGGATAAATGAAATGTTATTCAGCAACTATTTCTTAGTTGAGCTCAATTAATTAATACACAGCTTATATAAAAATATTTATTTTTTGCTGCTAATTTAGGACTACAAGGCCTTTGCTTTCTAAGGTATAAGAACTAAACATTCTAGTAATAAAATACTTCATCAGAGACTTTAGTGGTGGATGCAACTTTGAATCTTTGCGAAATCCTTGCAATCCTATCACAAAAAGTATTCAAAGACCAGCTCTATAATTGTGGTTAAAAGTAGCCAGCATATCAGAAAATGAATTCTACAATATTAAGGATGTAATTTCCAGTAGTCTTATTAACCATCTGACAAAAAGTTACTATTACTCTATACCAAAGAGGCAGCACATATTGCAGAAATAAAAATAATTAGGTACTATAATGCAGATGTTGTGACAGCAATTTTACTGAATCAATTGCCAAAGAAACAAACTAACTTTTCTACTATGAAGCTCCAGAGAGAGCAGAAAAACTAACTTACCAAAATACAGGGAGAAAGTGTGCACTGTTAGAATGAGAATGCAAGGAAGGTTTTCAATCTGTTTGGCACATCATATACAATTTCAGTGTTCCAGTTACCCTCAACCACAATAGTTTCTCTGTTTCAGTTAGAAGAACTCATTCATTCCATCTGGAAAGGTGGTAATTTAGGAGTCAGTTTGATAGCTCGCTTCCAGATCCCACATCCAAGTTCTTCTGCATCAAGCTTCTAAAATACAGACTCCCTGTACTCCATGTCCATCTTCACACACCCAACAGCCTAGCTCACTCAGAAGTTTCTTTGTTACTACTGTTTAGCATTTCATTGCACTTACATCCCTTATTGCAGTACAGTTGTGCAGTACTTGCTGGAAGGAGCTGTGTGTCTGTGTCTTAAGTCATAATGTGCTACAGAAGTTCAAGGATCCATTTGACAAAATATGTGATATCACAATAAAATACACTAATATCATATCAAAGAGAAATACTAGAGATCAGAGGAAGCTAGTACTAGAAACAAGCTTTTGATCAAACTTTTTAAAATCAAAATTCAGTGATAGTCTATAAATTCTAAATGTATTTATTTATACAGGCATTAGTATATCCACCAGGTTTTTTTACATTGGCATATGCACCCATATTCCTTTCAAAATCTTAATATGCTGCATGCTACCATATGATCTTGAAATAAATTTTTAGTATAAAGTTTATATTTTAAATATAAAAATAATATGTTTAATAGCATCCCAAAGTAATTAAAAGTTCATTGGAGAGGAGTGTAAAGGAAAAACTCATATCTCTGTTGTGGGTCAGAAAAAACTCAGATGAAAATCTTGTCTGTTTTCAATCAGGAAAACAGGAAAAAGTCTTTCACAAGTCAGATGCAGAAACCTTTTCCTCAGCCTTAAAAACACCATTTTCACTTTCATATTCTGTTGTTCACATGATAGCTCCACCAGATGTTTTCTAATGAAGCACCAGACCACAAACAAACTCTTAAAGCTGTTGTAAAACAGAATTGCCACCCTCTGGTTGGTTTTTCTGCCTGCAGAACATCTGTAACAGGAGGGGGGCAAAAAAATAGACAAGAGGGACAGGACATATCTTAACACTGCAATTTTTCTGCTAATTATAAAACCATTTGTGGTAGTTTGCATTTAGGAAATCAAAATGTTTGATAAGTGAACAAGGTGAGCATTACTTTATGCTGGGTTTCAGCAGAACTACTGTATTGATTCAGTTGATTACACAGCATACCAGCACCATGTCCCTGAAATATATTTGAATTTGAGAATGTCCTTTTAGGTAAAAATATCTCCTTTTATAAGACAGTTGTCTTTTCTGGACCACTGTTAGATGTATCTATGCAATATGGATCAGCTATGGGAATAGCTGAATTCCTGCTGAGCAACCTAAAGCAAAGATATGTCCAAGATTAAAGGCTCAGGTTCTGGAAGCAGTAAAGGCAAATTAATGTGTCACTGTCTCTTCTCACAGCATTTCACTGGGACAGCAGCACAACTACACTTTTTCCAGAGCTACAAATACTGATACACAGGCTGGAGACATGCCTTGAAGGCAATGAATTTCATTTTACAAATACATCTTTTCTCAGTCTTGTACAACTAAATAAAAGGGACTGAGGGTGACATGATTTAGGGTGATCAAGTAGTTAAATGTTTAAAGAGCTTATGGCACATTTGTAATACTGAAAATGTTTGAAGGGATGAGATGAGATGAGGACATTTGTGGAATGGAAGATGAGAGACAGATTCCTTAATGCCATTTCACATCCAAGTCCTCTCCAGGCAGCAACAATGGTTTATAAAAGTTTTTGCATATGCTGTGGAGCTGCCTGTGCTGGTTTTCCTTTTTTCACTACTGTTTTCTTTCTCCTTTCATAAGGCTCCTTTCAGATGAGTATTTTCAAGAAATATTAGAACTTCATAGAATTTCATCAGGATAATGTGCTGCATTCCTCTTCTGCAAAGTAACTTGACTTAGAAGGTCTATAATAGTTTTTTTTCTCTAAATATTCCTTTACTCTGATGAGAATGAAAAAAGGAGAAATCACAGAATATTCTGAATTGGAAGGTACACACAAGCATCATCAAGTCCAAATCTTAAGTAAATGGCCCATATGGAGATCAAACACACAACCTTGGTGTCATTAGCACCATGCTCTTACAAACTGAGCTAATCTCAGGGTAAGATGATTTAATAAATCGAAGGAAAGAAAAAAGTGAACACTTGAGTTATTTTAGAGCATAAAGAATGTGGAAGAGTATGAAGGACAAGGATATATTTGCTGCCTTGAACATTTATTTACTTAATTATACTCTAACAATCACAGCCAGAGTGTGAATAAATCCACAATGTTAATGAAATATGTGATATTTTAAGTCATAAACCTAGGCTGAGGAATGAAGAGATAACTTGCATGTCAGGCTTTGAATTGCTACCAGTAGCTAACATTTATGAAACTCGTACCTTTCTCAGAGTGGGATTCACTGCTGCCATCCCACACTGTATTGCTGAAACTTGAAACTTGTGTAACATCCCACATTTTGCCTAATTCTAATGTTTAAGTCTCTGTGCTACTGACAAAAAAAAAAAAAAAAGCCAAACCAAAACATAAAAAAACCCCAGCTTATTTTCTGGAAGCAAAGTGACCAGAAACACTCTAGATTTGGGTCCATTTTTTTCATTTGGTAAGATTTCTGCACACTGTGTGTGTGAAAAAACTGAACAATATTCTAAAATTACACTAGATACCTAAATAACTGTCAATCTGTTCTCAAAATATGAAATCTGGATTTCTCCTTAGGGCAAAAGTCACATTATTCAGCCTAATGAAAATAAAAGTCATAATGTGGAGGAGTAAAGCATCTCTCAAAAATCGTTAAACCATCACTCTCTAAGCAGTCCCTTTTAGCCCTGTTGCTAAAGAGAGACAGCTATTTTCAAGGTCTCACTGGAATATTTTCTTCAGCAGCAACTCACAGAAGACTCCCTAAATGCAACACACATGGTCTCATGTAGTCTGCAGCTATTCAAGTCATGGCTCATAACAGATTATGAAAACTATAAGACTCCTGATGGAGATACTTGCATGCAAAAAACCCCTGGGCTATTTACCAGCCTTCTGGTGTGTGACTACTAATGTGACAGATTGGCTGGGCAAGGGTTTGGAGGGGAACACAGCTGGGACAGATGATCCCAACTGACCAAAGGAATAGTCTGCTATGTATGGTGTCAAGCTCTGGAATAGAGAGGAAAAAGATGCTCATGGTAATGACATTTGCATTCCCAAGTATTTATTACAGATGTGAAGCTTTGCTTTACAGTATTGGCCTGGACACCTGCCAAAGGTAAGGAGTGAGTTACTCCCTCTTTTTCCTTGGCTTGCACACACTCATTTTGCATCCCCTATTAAAATATCACTATCTTCATCTATGGGTCTTCTTGCCTTCAATCTGTTTTCATCCTGGCCCTCATGAAAGGGGATTGAACAGGGGGCTGGATGCGTGTTTGACAGGTAGCTGCAGCCAATTCACAATGTTAAAATAAAGTGTTATATAGAGAGTATTCAGTGAATTACTTGTTCCTTCCTTTTACAACAGACTTTTTGCCATATGCCAATTTTTTATCTAATCTGGAAAATGGAAAAAGAAAATTCAACTGCTCTAAGATATAAGGCTTTCCTCAATCCCAGTGCTATTCACAAGTATGTCATAAGTCAGAGATTTTAATTTGCAATCATGTGCTATGAAAATTTAATCACAAAATCATAAAATCATAGAATGGCTTGAATTGGAAAGGACCTTAAAGATCATCCAGTTTCAATCTCTACCACGAGAAGAGGTATCTTTCACTAGACCAGACTGCTCAGAGCCCCATCCAACCTGGCCTTGAACACCTACAGGGCATCCACAGCTTCCCTGGACAGCCTATTTCAGTACCTCACCACCTGCACAGTAAAGAATTTCTTTCCAATATCTAATCTAAACCTAATCTCTTTCATCTTGAAGCCATTTCCCCTTGTCATGTCTCTACATGTCCTTGTAGAGTCCCTCTCCAGCTTTCTTGTTGGTTCATTTTAGGTACTGGAATGTCACAATTAGGTCAGCCTGAAGCCTCCTCTTCTCCAGGCAGAACAATTTGAGTTCTCTCAGCCTTTCCTCACAGCAGAGGTGCTTCATCCCTCTGATCATCTTGGTGGCCTCCTCAGGACTCACTGCAATAGGTCCATGTCCTTCCTGTGCTGGAGGACCCAGAGCTGGGCTCAGCACTGCAGGGAATGATGGATGGACCCAGAGCTGGGCTCAGCACTGCAGGGTCTGATGGATGGACCCAGAGCTGGGCTCAGCACTGCAGGGTCTGATGGATGGACCCAGAGCTGGATACAGCACTGCAGGGAATGATGGATGGACCCAGAGCTGGATACAGCACTGCAGGGAATGATGGATGGACCCAGAGTTGGGCTCAGCACTGCAGGGAATGATGGATGGACCCAGAGTTGGGCTCAGCACTGCAGGGTCTGATGGATGGTCCCAGAGCTGGGCTCAGCACTGCAGGGAATGATGGATGGACCCAGAGCTGGGAGCAGCACTGCAGGGAATGATGGATGGACCCAGAGCTGGGCTCAGCACTGCAGGGAATGATGGATGGACCCAGAGCTGGATACAGCACTGCAGGGTCTGATGGATGGTCCCAGAGCTGGGCTCAGCACTGCAGGGAATGATGGATGGACCCAGAGCTGGATACAGCACTGCAGGGAATGATGGATGGTCCCAGAGCTGGGAGCAGCACTGCAGGGAATGATGGATGGACCCAGAGCTGGGAGCAGCACTGCAGGGAATGATGGATGGACCCAGAGCTGGGCTACAGCACTGCAGGGAATGATGGATGGTCCCAGAGCTGGATACAGCACTGCAGGGAATGATGGATGGTCCCAGAGCTGGGCTCAGCACTGCAGGGAATGATGGATGGACCCAGAGCTGGGCTCAGCACTGCAGGGAATGATGGATGGACCCAGAGCTGGGCTCAGCACTGCAGGGAATGATGGATGGACCCAGAGCTGGGCTCAGCACTGCAGGGAATGATGGATGGACCCAGAGCTGGGCTCAGCACTGCAGGGTCTGATGGATGGACCCAGAGCTGGGCTCAGCACTGCAGGGAATGATGGATGGTCCCAGAGCTGGGAGCAGCACTGCAGGGAATGATGGATGGACCCAGAGCTGGGCTCAGCACTGCAGGGAATGATGGATGGACCCAGAGCTGGGCTCAGCACTGCAGGGAATGATGGATGGACCCAGAGCTGGGTGCAGCACTGCAGGGCAGAGTGGGAGAATCTTCTCCAATTTTTTGCAATTTTGTGCACAGCTTTGTTATGCTGTGAGAGGTGGTGCCATCAACTTATATCTTCAGCAGGCCTGCTCTGTGCTGGTGGTCACTACATGAAATTCAGAAACCTTCTGGCTGATGAGAGTTCAGTTGTTCATGTGTAACCATGCTGATCCCAATTAAGATTCCAAATGAACATACAGTTCTTTATTGTCTATTTATCTTATACCTACTCCAAATTTTCAGCAATACAGAAGGCCTACAAAGGAAGCTTGTATCTATGTAAGATTTCTCAGGGGTTTAAAGTTTGTTTTTTGATTTTTGTATTCTTTATTTGAGTAACAAAATACTTAGAAAACTTGGCTGTTAAAAACTTTTCACTTTCTTCCATGTCATATTTTGCATTTTAACATAAAGGAGATACACTCTCCAGAGACGATTTATAAGCAGTTAAAATAAGCAAGAAATTCTCAGTCATTATAATATCCATCTGTATCCTTCCAAAATAATTTAATCTTTGCAGCTTTTATATATTTTACCCCAAGAAGCTTAAAAAGACCTGTACCTTAAGTTAGGAAATTCATTATTTTGTAAGAATTGTGAAAGTAAAACCCCAAACATGTCATTTGTAAGCATATCCCCCAAAAAAATTAGTTTTAAGAATGTAAATTTTAAGATAATTTCCAAGATAGCTTGGAGATTATCTTAAAGTCTTAGTCATCAGAAACCATGTAATGACTAAATCTGAAAAAGAACAGAGTGGAAACATCCAAATATAAAATCTGTTTTATTTTTATATATATTTTTATATATGACAGCACTGCTTCCCAGGCACAAATAAAGTGCTTATATTAGGGGGGTTAGGACACACCTACAAATATCATCTTCATGTATGTCCAAGTTTTTCTGATGATTGTTCACATGGCACAGGTATCCAATGACAAACAGAAAGTTGTGAAGTGTTTGTTGAGGATATTCAAAAAGTCCTTGGAAATAAAAAGGCTCCTGATTAGCTCATCACAAGTTCATCTGCTACAGGAAACTAACCTTTGAGCAAATACTATTAAGAAAGAGCTGTTTGACCAGGTGTAGCTTGCAGGTGGATTTAATTTCAGGTAATAGCCTCAAAATGACAATAATTATCCATGACTTATTTGCCTGTTCAAACTTCTGTTTGCAGAAAATAAACAATCTGTAAAAGAGCTATTGACACATTTGCAGTATTTCCTGCATTTATCAGCAGTAATTCTTGCTTTAAGGACACTTGTGGTCTAGTTTTACTCAGTCTATTCAGTCATTGAAATTTACATTTACCTCCCAGTTGTTCAAAGTGACAGGAATACATATAACATGGAAAACTGAAATATGCCACCTCATTTCCCTCTATGCTTCTCCTTAACCATTTATTTTTGCCACTCCTATTTACTGACCTTTGCCTTCTATTATTCTTTATAGGGCTAGACACTTTAATTAATTTTTTGCTTACAGTTATTTGTCTGTGGAAACTTGCTTATGTTCCTTCTCATTTCCCAGTAACATGATTCTTTTTTTTCTTTTTAAACTTTTCTTTTGTTTTGCTGAAACAAAAGCTGATTGCTGCCCAATCAGCTCCCTCCACTTTCAGATGCCTTCTGTGCCTTTTCACTAGCCGTCCTCATCCCTTCTGCTTCAGACCAATCCTGCTCTTCCAAGATCTCTTGGGGATTTGTTGGTTAGTTTTTTTGTTTTGTTTTGTTTTATGGTTGATAATTTTTTTGGTTGAGAAGGTATTTGTCTCTGATATTTGGGGAGTGCAGAAAACACATCCCTTTTTTCCTGTTCATGTCTCAGTGGAATAGAAGGAATAAAACCCTGTGTGTTGAGTAATGGAACACAAACCTGGGAATAATTTTCACAAGAGATTAGCAGACTTTTTATTGTCACAGGGTCTTAGTATATAAGAAGGAGCATAACTTCTGATCTGATGGGATTTATGTTGGGACTTTTCAGAAATATTGGAAAGATATATAGCCAGGTGGAAGAAAACCCTACAGTGGGATGGGCTGCTGAATGTGTGTTAGAGGAAACAGACTGTAAACTGAGCAGTTCCTTGGTGTGACTGGGAGAGTGAGGGCAGTGATTAAGACTGGTTGCCAAACGGGTCCCAGTTGTGCAATTGAACAGTTGACTTGCTGGAATTCCCTTCTGTCATTCTTGCTGTTCCAGTCCATGGTATGAACAATTTAATGTCCTGGCAGTCATCTATTTCATTTCCTGCTCAATTTAGCTCTCAGACTAAAAAGAAGTATGAATTTTGTAATGAAACTGAGACACAAAATGCAGTGCAATGAATTGGCACTCAAGTGGGCTCTTTGTTGCTTCCTTTATCTACAAATAGAGAAGGCAAATTGGGAATGACAGCCTATCAATCTCAGTATCAGGCTGCTTATGAGCCATTTTTTTGCCCCTCTATTCCACTACTAAGGTTCAGGCAAAGTGCCCTACTGTGACAAACTGGCTGTTAACAGCTGTGAAGTACAAATCTTCCAAACAAACAAAGCATATATAAGTAATGGCACATGTTTTCTTTCTGTGTAGACTGTTATAGGACAAAGAAGTAAAAAAAATCTTCCCAGCCCCAAAACTGTTTTGTTTGTTTAGAACAAATTTTAGATTTTCAAAATCAATCAATCAATCAATCAAATTTTAATATTCACAAAAGAAAATGTTGTGGATACATCCAGAATACATAACTTGATGTATTCTGGAAAAATTACTGTTGCAAACTTGCTGTGTTATGAGAGGCAAGTCCAAAAATGTAAAACCAAATAAAAACCCCACCTCCAAAACCCACCAAAGAAAGAAGTAGGTAGAAAAAAGATAGAGTTATTCTTTCTATTTAACAAACTAATCCTTCAGAGCAGGAAAAAAAAACCCAGGAAGCTTTCACAGCCTATATGTCAAGAGAAAGAAGGTCTGAATATTACCAGAGAAAAGAAGCTGGGATAATTCTTATCCAAATTACAAGTCTGATTGGTTATTTCTACTATAGGTTGAATTCATGTAACTTTGGGAGTCATGTCTGGTGTTTATACCGTTTCTCCATGTTACACTGGAGTGCCCTTCACCACAACATTTCTGCTCCTTGTACAGTCATTCTGAAATGTCTGAGGGAAACTTACACTGTATCATTGCCTTTAGTAAGCTAACCAAGCCAAAATTTTTAATTCTTTTGCTAGGAGACACATTTTTCAATTCAATGGTCATGCTCATAGCTTTCCTTGGCAGCCTCCAGTTTTCAAATCTTGTCCAAACAGTTTCTGTATGTTCTGAAACTGATATATTAGAGAAAGATTCCCTTTATTCAGACACAAGTGGGTTGTTTGAATGTGATACATGCTTTTGCAGTACACCTCTGCAAAACTTTGTGGGAAATTAAGCTGATTAAAAATTGAACATCAAATTTGCTTTGAAGGAAGGAACATGAGTAAGCTCCTCAGAAGTTTTTTAGAAAATGCGTACAAAAACCAACAAAGCAAAATATGCTTGTGTGGGAAAGTTAAAAGAAGCTATAGCATGATTTGAGGAGAGTTATTAGTCTGAAACATCTTAACAGTGTATTTGGATAATTTTCAATAAATGGAGATTGGCAGTTCATGGTTAACTCCATGCGTTGGTGTTCACATCCCAGAAAAACCACTGCCCATAAATGGAGATAATCAGAAACAGAGAAACAACTCTGGTTTAAATGTGGGGCTGTGCTAGGGCTTTCACACTGCTAATTAGGGAGCTTCCTCCACCTTCAAGAATAAGTGTAAGGAGAAGCTTACACATCTCTTAAAAAACCTCAAACAAACAAACAAAACACATGGTAAGAGTCTAATGCAGTGCAAGGATCAGACTGTGGAATTCCTTAAAGAAGGGGAGTTGCTAAGCAAGCTTTTCATGGCTTACAACTCAAACAGTTTTAGCATAACAAATCAAAAAGATGGAACTTATTTACTGATTGAATTCTGTGGGAAAATACTGCAGAAATGTTATCCTTGGATGTGAAAGGTTAGCATTTTTACAGAATATACAGAAGACCCCTAGGGAATTCCAGCACAGGGAATACAAGCTCTCTTACTTATGATTTGGACTGAAGGAAACTGTAAAAGCACCCAGTGAATGTCCAAGGCACTCTTGCCTGTGTTCCTAAACAGAAGAAAAAAAATGCAACCAAATCTCACAGATTTAGTGACACTAGATGTATTTTTTCAAAGTTGGAACACCTGTTGTCTTTCACTCAAAGCCCACAGTTTTCCCCAGTCTCAAACTCTCATCTCATTAGTGTGTTGATATGCATGGGTTTGGAACAAATCCCTCTCATGAACAGGGAGCATAAGATGTGGAATAAGGCACTGGTCTGAGATTGGGAGCAGCTCAGACTGTGGCTCACTGATATATGCCAGTGGGCTCAGACAAGTAGCTGGTCATGTCCACGTGTAGATCATCAGATGGTAACAGCATCTTCTCATGACTCCAAAATCATTGCTCTCTGTTTTGCACTTCTACAGTTAGGCTGCCAAAATATTTTGAGTGCTTTGTAAAGTGCGTGAGCGGATCTGAGGTACAGATCAAGGTCAGTTTTCCAATGAAACAAAATTAACAATCAGTTATTTATGTTCCTTGGATTTTTTTTTCTCCACAATGTATGACTTAAGTTATCTATGGACAGGTCGACTTTTCTTGAGACAGCTTAGGTTAAATGAGAGTAATCACACATCAAAACAATGCTCAAGCCACACCAAATCATACACCTGTCTCCAGTGCAATCTATCACTTACTCCAAGCCACAGAATCCCATGTGTGTCCAGATATCAGATAAGATGCAATAAAAACAACACCTCTGAAGCACAGCACTGAAACAAGCCTTACACCTTAAATAAAATTAATACTATGGAACTTTACATGTTTACTCTATGAAAAGATTAACTTCTCTGGAAGTGGTTGTTCTTTTCTATTGCATATAAAAGAAGTTTAATATTAATGCTTTAGACCTGGACAACAGATTTTAAATTAATTTAAATTTTAAATGTCTAAGATTATAAAGGTAAATTTCTCTCCTGTGTCATAGTCTTCAAAGAAAAATGATCATATACTGTGCTGCTGTACATAGTTAAAATAATCCCAGCAGAATACATAAACTTATTTCCAAAAGGTGTTTTTAGGAATTTGATGAAACTCCAAATCTGAAATATCCACAGAGTTGCTAACATCATAACCTTCTCATTGCTATGGAAACAAATCCAGTGGGAAATGACTGCATATTTATTTTTAAGTGCTGGTAATTTCTAACAACACAACTTCAAGTCCTCACTTAGTGAAAACACTGTTCACAATTATTTTTAATCTGTTGTCAGATTAAAATATCTGGTCAGTTTATTCAAGAAAATATCTGTCTTCATAGAGATGAATATGCTAAATATAGCATAGGTGAACTTTATATAGATGTGACAAAGGATAAGCTACAAACACAGAGATAGAACTAAATAAGCTTACTAAAATATGGATATAATTGTTCAGGAAAAATGTTCTACCATGGTTTCACTAAACCCAAAGACACAGAACCAGTTTCATAAGTGGCTAAAAAAGGTGAATGAAATATGTGATTAATCATAACCTGGAAGATGTAACTGTAAACAAGTCCAGCCAAGATGTGCTGTAACAGAGTTTACCACTAAAATATGTATCACAGGAAAACCAGAACTAAAGCAGCCCTATATAATTTTTAGAGGTTGTGGCTATAGATTATAGATTCCATAATGAAAATTTTCACATCAATATTTTTCCTTGAAATAGCACAGAATCCACTGGTCACAACACTCGACCCAGACCAGTATTGCCCTGCCTGTCAATAAAATGGCCTATTCTTCAACCCTCACCATTTCATTTGCAGTATGGAAGCTACTTATTTCTTATTATTCTTCCAGCAGGATAGTGTTATGTTGTAAAGAATTCTTTATATATTTGTCTGGGTAAGTACAGAATTATTTTAAATATATAACAAATTTGGGATTCATCACTAATTTAATATTAGTCTCAAAGTCAATAGAAAAATACCTTCCCCAACAAATTTTAAAAGTGAGATGGGGAGAGGGCAATATTAACAAAGATGTAAATTTGGAATACAGAAAGCTTGTGCAGTGGTGAGAAGAAAACACAGAAGCAAATGAATAAATTAATCATAACACATGGTATAATGGCAAATATTCACTATGTATTTTCAGAGTAAATATTTATATTCAGGGAATAATTATTTTTTTCTTTTAAGCAGAGGAATAAACAACATAATAAGTTAGTACAAGTCCATAGAATTAATCAAAAAAGAATGATCAAATCATTCTTGTATCAAATACACAGAAGTTATACAAACTTAGTAAAAACAGGGCAAAAAAAGCAATTTGGATAGCTTTTCCAAAATAAAATAAAATTGTAAGAAAACAGTCCTACAAAACAGAAGACTATATAACAAAATAGTCTTGTATCAAAAATACACCTGGTAATTCATTTTAAAAAGTATTGCAGAACAGTCTATTCGTAATTATATCCGGAAGTAGCTGCTGAGCATCTGTACCAATGACGTCCATGCCAGTACGTACTTTCCTTGGGGACAGCAGAGTGCAGAAAAACAATGATGTGAGCACTACAATATCTTCCCACTGCAATGCTATACTTTGTCTGCTTGGTTTTTAATAAAACTGTAGTAATTTCTTCCATTTTCTGAGGGATCTCACAGACTCCTGGCAGCAGATACAGTACTAGCCCAGAAGCAATCTGTCTTGTTTCAGATATGAGGAAGCATTTCATAGAAACATAAGCATAAAAAGTCAATTTGTTTTAAGTGAGATTTATTTAGAAGTTGTTATTTGACTAAAGGTAATTTAATTTATTTGTTCAGACATGTATTCCTTCACTGTACAGATTTTAGAGTGTTGATTCACAGATTAAATACATGAGTATTCATCTTGTGAAGGTACATTCACAAGTTGGCCATTATGCTTTTAATCAGCTGATGCCACATTCTCCAAAATGAAGCCACCTGGCTTGGCCAGCTGGCTCTGAGAATTGATGGAGAAATATATGGAAGAGGAGAGTACTCAGAGAATTTTCACTCTCCACACTTATCAGATCACTTCTTATCACACTTATCAGTGTTGATGAGAAACTATTGTTGAAAATAGCCCACCTTCTAACACAAGTGCACTCATAATATGTGCTTGGAAGCATAAGAAGTCTGTTGGATTTTATAAAGTAACTGTAAAGTCCTGGCAGACCTGCTGACCAGAGAAGAGGCCCGAGTTAAGGAAAATCAAATGAAAGTCTTGTTGGCATTTAAACAGTGTTATCCTGTTCATCATAAAATGGTTGACCTAAAATAAACCAGACAATGCCTCAGACACAGTTCCTGCAAAGGGATGGCATAACCTGGCTTGCAAAGGCACCTGCATGACATCCAAAGCTGCCAGACTAGAAAAACCCTCTTGATAAACAAGGATGCTAACTCAAGAATTCTACATGAATACTAAATCTCAGTCAAGAATGTTGACTTTTAAGAATTGAAAAATACTTGAATTAAAAATTAAGTAATTTATTTATTTAAAATAGAATTTAGTTAATTTAATGTTCATGTGAGTTATGTGTGTTGGGTTTGGTCTGCCTGGCAGACCACTACTCAGCTGCTCTGTCACTACCTCTCTCAAAAAGGTGAGTGGGAAAATAAGATGAAAAAGATACATTGAGATAAAGGTTATGAGATAAACTACCTTCAACCATCATGGGCAAAACAGATTAAACTTGAAGAAAAATTTAATTTCTTGTCAATTAAAAAAAGGTAGGTAACAAGGAAAAAAAAGAAATAAAATACCTTCTCTTCATCCATCCATTCTTCCCAGGAACAACTTCAGCCCTCCTCCTCAGACTCAATGGTGCAATGTGGGTCCTCCCCACAGTGGGTTTACAGTACAAACCTACTCCACCATGGGCTCTCCATGGGCTGCAGTTCCTTTGGAAAATATCCACCTGTGTGTGGCCCAGTGTGGGGGTCCTGCATGAGGTTTTGTTGTGGTTTGACCTCATCCAGTAACCAAGCACCATGCAGCCAGATTCACTCCCCCACTCCCTGCAGAACTGGGGAGAGAATCAGAAGAGTAACGTCTAGAAAACTCGTGGGATGAGATAAAAAGAGTTTAATAGAGAAAGAAAGAGCTAGGCATGCAAGCAAAGCAAAACAATTAATTCAATGCTTCCCATGAGCAGGCAGTGTTCATCCATCTCCAGGAGAGTAGGGCCCCATCACAGCAACTTGGGAAGACAAATGCCATCACTCCAAATGTCCCACCCCTTCCTCCTTTTTCCCTCTAGTTTATCTACTGAACATGATGTTGTACACTCTGGAATATCCCTCTGATCAGTTTGGGTCACCTGTCCTAGCTGTGTTTCCTCCCAACCTCCCATAACAAAAACATCTCTATGATCAACCCTGCATTCAGCACAAATCCAAAACACAGCCCCATACCAGCCACTGGGAAGAAAAGCAACTGTTGCATTTCAGCTATGGGAGCAGCAAAAAGAATATAGCAACAAACTTCTTCGTGCAATGGAGAAGCAAAAAGCACTTTATTTAATAAAACACTACACTTATATAGAGTAGTTTGTGGATACTACGGATAGAAATTATTCCATTGGTGCAAAAGAGGTGACACCCATGCTTTCATGGAAACAATCACATCTCTCATGCATCCTGCAGGTGCATAATCGTTGTTATAATTCTTTTCTCTTATTTTTTCCTTGAGCAGCGTGAGAAATCCAAGCTGCTTCAAGGTTGATTTTTCCCTGGCTTTTACCAGTACCCCACAAGTAACCCTACCTCAGACAAAGCCAACACAACTCTGACATGAATACCTGCTCCAGCTTGGTCCTCTCTACCACGCAGGGGAATCTCTGCTCCAGGGCCTGGAGCAGCATCGCCCTCTCCCTCTGTTCTCACCTTGGCGCTCATGGGGTTGCTTCTTGTGATAATTGATAAATGATTCGTGTTAATCATAGAAGTTTTGGAGTTTGTATAAACCAGAATACTTAAAATAAGAAAAGAACATGGACCTAGATAAAGGGAAATATATGATTAAACTCATTCTGTTTAAATTCCCCTGTTATGAATTTTGGATATTGAATATTGTATACCAGTTTGTAAAAGAAGAAAAAAAGAGGTTTCCCACAGTCTGAAAGGTTTTTTTTGCAGAATCAGAATTCCTGCCTTTGTGTAATCAATCAAAAACTATCTGCCAAGGATCAGGCTTCCTACTTCTTCTGTTTTTATCTACCAAGACCAGATGGTTACATGACCAATTGTCCCAAGAGCTGTCCCACAGGAGTTTAGAAGTTTCTTTGACCACCACTGCTTACCTTGCAGAAATACTACAACAAAACAATAGCAGTTATTGATCACTAGAAGGAAAACCATAGTATAAAAAGGGAGCTGCAAACCAAGTTGGGTGGAAGCGTGGAGTGGGCGGAGACCCCTCACATTCTCCCCAGCGCACTGCTTGCTCTGTCTATATAAAATAAACCAATCTAAATTTTACTAAATATCGAGACTTTGTTTCTCATTTATAACATTCTCTTATCTACTCTTTCCTCAGAATCTTCTGTGTCATGTTTTGTCCTTTCTTGAATTTGTTGTCTCAGCCGCACCCTGCAGCTGGCAGTTGGATCCGGTTGGATCCGGTTGGACCCAGTTGGATCCGGTTGGATCCGGTTGTGTCCGGCTGGGGCAGCCTGTCCTCCCCTCTTGGAGCTGCCAGTGCTGCTGGGGCCTGGCATCCTCACCCTGTGCAGTGCTATTGAAGATATTGAATAGAGAATTAGCAGTACTTAGTCCACGTAGTGCCTGTGCTGCCCGGGGCTGGAATGGAAGCATTTCCCCTTAACCAGCATTGTTGTTTGAGTTGACCTCAGCGGTCACAAAATTTGAGAGCCAGTATCTTTCACCACAGCTTGCTTAGCCTTTAGCCTTTCAATTGGTAAGGTCAACAGGGATGTCAAATACTACGTGTGGTTATTCCAAAAATGTCATACAGGGACTGGCCCTCATGCTTGCACAGAAGCTGTGGACACCCATAGTTGAGTAACAGGCGCACCCGCTGCCATCCTGCCCCCAGGAGAGAGGCTGCATCCGCCCTCTTCCACATGCTGATCCATTGAGTCATCCTGTGAACCCAGCCGCACTATTTTAAGATTCCATTGAGCATACCATGTGGCCATAAATAGAAACATGTCTTAAGGCAAATAAATACAAAATAAATTGCTCATTTTAGCTCATTGCAGAAACTGTAGAAAATAACCGCCCTTTCAACAAGAAAGTCGAGGCAGTTTTTTGCCATTTTTAGCTAACAGTTCATCTGTTTCCTTTGAGTTAAAGCATATTTCTGTACTTCGAAAGTTCTGTAATCTGAATAAATTAGAATCTATTTTGTCTCTTTCCAATATCTTAACAATTTTCCTCTTCTTTATTTATTTCAAATAATTTCCATTTTAATTCTGTACAGATGTTAAGATTCAAGTTTCCAATTTCTGGAAAAATTGGCATCCTGTTTGGCTTCTGATGGCAGGAACTGATGTAACTGCATACAGATTACCTGCTGGCTTTGTCTTCCTTGAGGTTTCAACCTCTGCTTTACCCAGTATCAAACAGGGGTTTAGTAACACAATGTGAGCATGACTCTAGCTGGAGTTGACTGGGGCATAATGTTGTTCAGGACAGATATCTGATGTGCTGAAAACTGCATTTTGAGGATACATACATTGGTGTAGTTTAAAGATATCTCTCTTCATATTATGCAAGATCATTTTCAGGACTTTAAAAGCATTGAGAAATTGGAGGTGTATGTCTGTCATGATTTAAACCCAGCAGGCAACCAAGCTCTACACAGACATTTGCTCAGCCATCCCCCCTCCATCCCCTGTGGGATGGGGAATAGACTCAAAATAGTAATATTGGGGAAAAAATTGTAAGTTGCGATAAAGACAGTTTAAGTAAAGCAAACAAAATTTGCATACACAAGCAAAGCAAAACAAGGAATTCATTTGCCTCTTCCCACTTACAGGCAGGTGTTCAGCCATTCCCAGGAGAGCAGGGGTCCATCATGTATAACTGACTTGGGAAGACAAGCACCATCACTGTGAACATCTCCCCCTCCTTCTTCCTCCTCCTTGCCCCAGCCGTATATGCTGAACATGACACCATATGTGTCAGCTTGGGTCAGCTGGGATCAGCTGTTCCAGCAGCATTCCCTCCCAACCTCTTCTGCACTCACATCCTTGCCACTGGTGGACTGAGGTAAGAAGCAGGAATGGCTTTGATGCTGTGCAAGCACTGCTTAATGATGACAAAAGCAACTCTACCTCCACCACAAATAAAAAACACAGCCTCACACCAGCTTCTCTGAAAAAAAAACCCCAAAAAAACCAAAAACCCTAAATCCCAGCCAAAACCAGCACAAGGGCAAAACCCTGTAAGGTTTGGAAGGACTAAGGTGTTTGAATATTCAGAAACACAGCTCTCACAGCCCCAGTCTGTCAATGTGAAGCTCTTTTCCTCAAGGAGAAGCAGAAGGACCATATTAAATTATAAAGAAAGCAATGTTAATCATGACAGGCAACAACATTGCAGGAAATTTGAAAGGCAGTACTAGAAGTCATACAATCCAATATTGACAGAATAGCAGAAATGAAAGCTCTAAAGTTATTTCTATCTTTGCTTGGCCCAAGGGAGCATGTTACACAATTCAGCTGGAAATTCACCAGAAATATCCTTGCCTTGGTATCCCCATTTGTTTGTTCACTCTGTACCTACTAACAACCCAAAGCTGTCCAATTATTTTTAGGTGTCATCTTGATGAGGTCTCTGCAGGGAAACATGCACACTCTTGTGTGCTTGCTCAAGGTCTGATGGGCACACTATATGTTTACATGACCCACAGTTTTCAACATACAGAAGAAGAGACTTGGGCATCTTCTTTCCAGTCAGAAGAGCTCTTTTCCTTCTGAATCAATGATTTTTCAAAGTTAAATTAAGTACTAAGTATTTTTTTGTAATTAGTTTTGGATTTAGTCTTCCCAGGAGATGATTCACTCTAGCCCAGGGGCGGCAGCAACGTCAATATCAGGTAAGGGAAATCCATAATTGTTTTGGAGAAGTACTAGAATTAGAAATGCATAGTGAATTTGGGAATCACAAAAAAAAAAAAAAAAGCTTGGAGAAAAGATTTGAATCTGAACAAAACAGCAAAAAAAGAAAGGAATGAAATGGCATGAAGGGAACTAATGATTTTGTCACATGATTCTCTCTGTTGAAAGTGATACACTGGATGGAGGCTAATCTTTTCACATAAAACTAACACAGAACTTAGAACAGAAGCACAGAAAGAGGCAGTTAAGAAACATCCAACTAAGCTGGATGGTGACAATGAGAGAGTAGTGGTCAATGGCTGAGTCTCTGGATGGAGGTCAGTTATGACTGGTGCCCTTTGGGACCTGTACTGGGACCAATACTGTTTAATGTCTTTATCAATGACATAAATAGTAGAATCAAATGTACCCTTAGCAGCTTTTCAGATGACACCAAAATTAGTGGTTTGATTGATAGGACTGAGAGATAGGATGCCAGATAGAGGGATTTGGACAAGCTTAAGAAGTGGGCCCATGGGAGTATCATGAGATACAATAAAGTTAAGTGCAAGATCCTGCTCCTGGGTAACAGTAATTCCAAGTACAAACACACTTTGGGCAGATAACAGATTGAGAGCAGGCCTGAGGAGAAGGACTTAAGGTGGATAAAAATCTGGACATGACCCAGCCATGTACTCTTGTATCCCAGAAGGCCAATCATATCCTGGGGTGCATCAAAAGTATCATGGTCAGTAGGTCAAGAGAGATGATTCTTGCCCTCTATTCCACTTTCATGAGACTCCACTTGTAATGCTGCGTCCAGTTCTGGGGTCCTCAGCACAAGAAAGGTGTGGACCTGTTGTAGTGAGTCCAGAGGAAGGACACAGAGATGATCAGAGGGCTGGAGCTCCTCTTCTATGCAGACAGGCTGAAAGGGCTGGGATGGTTCATCCTGGAGAAAAGAAGACTCCAGGGAGACCTCATTGCAGTCTTTCAATACTTAAAGTGGGCCTATAGGAACACTGTGAATAGACTTTTTACTAGGTCCTGTAGCAATTGGACAGTGGGATAGTTTTAAACTAAAAGATGGAATATTCAGCCTAGAAATAGGAAAGAATTTTTTTTTTTACATTGAGGGTGGTGAAACACTGGAACAGGTTGGCTAGAGAGGCTGTACATGACCTATCTTGGAAATATTTAAAGTTGAGCTGGAAAGGGCTATGAATGACCTGATCTAGTTGAAGATCTCCACTGCAGGGAGATTGGAACTAGATGATCTTCCAAGGTCTCCCCCAACACAAATCATTCTATGATTTTGGATTATTAATGAATATTACAGCATAGTGGGTCAAAACATGCCATCCTTCCTCTGACAGTGCTGAAGGTATTTTACAAATGTTTTTAAAAATATTTTTAAATAGCTGAGCTGTTTTTTACGAAAATTAGGCACAAAATTTGGAGAATTAAATCTTTGACAGCCTCTAATGTACCACCAAAAATGAACAGAATGAATCTGAACAGGAAGTCTGATAATGTAATTGGAGTGAGAATTGAAAATCACCTTGTTAAAATCATATGGGTTTTTAATGGATAATAATGGTTGAAATATTTCATTTAAACAGTCAGTATAGGATATCCAACTAATTTATTTGTACTTCAGAAAGCATTGCAAACAACCCACTAAACAGGCAATTATGAAATTAAATAGACACAGGGTAAGAGATAATGAACTTCCAAGGTGAGAAACTGGTCAACTTCTAAAATAAAGATATATTAGAGATCTATAGATTTAGGGGGCTGAAACAGTCTCAAGAAAAATAGAAAGAAAAAAGATTATTCCACAAGATTTAAAAACTCATCCAAAATGCTGCAAAGACACTGTTTCTCAGGAACTTTACCTTGCTAGAAACAGATTCTAATCTTTGTGCAACCTCTTGGAGACTTCTTAAGCAACTAATTGGGAAATAGAAAATATTAGAATACTGACATGGAAAATTGACCCATGTGAAAGATGTCTTAAACAATGCCTTAACAAATCTGAACTTGTCACTTCAAACAAATTATTGAATAATAAAACAGTAGAGTTGTAAGGAAATGCACACGATAAATATGGTAAGAGTCATGGAAACCTATCTATTAAGAAGAGACTGAAAGATTAGAAAATATATAAAATAATGGTTAATCTTACCTCAGCATGTGCAATTGCATAGAAAGGAACATAAGATAGCATTTGTTTACAAACTGTGTAAATGGCCTATGTAATTGCCACATGGTGTTTAACAGTATAACAATATTAAAATAATGTTTATATGGTATCACCACAAATAAAATCACTTATAAGGGGAACTGGTCTTATGCTTCAGGGCATAATCAAACCAGGAGACAATGGGGCTAGAAAGAAAGTTGAAGTTGGGGAAATAATACTTACGTCTGCAAAATATAAGTGGGCTTCCTGCTTCACACATTCATAAGTTCTTGTGATAAAATGTTGTATGTTTTCTCACATTGCAAGCCAAAAACTGTGTCTGGCTAGGTTTATTGCTTGCTCTGTTCCCAAGTGAAACTTTCTTTTTGTAACTCTTTAGTTTCCTACATTATTTTAACAGCTCAAATGAGCCCTGGAGGTCCTACACTCTGCATCTCAAAACACCATCAGGGACAGCAATGTTGGCCACTCTTACAGAAATCATCTGACTTCACAGGATTCCCTTTTTTCCCTAATTTCTTTCTTCGAGCTCAGTATGTCATTGCTTTTACTTAGTAGTATAAATCTGCCAGTCATGTAATCTCTAATTTTAATCCCTGTACTGTTTTGGAGATTTGAGAGTTTGCAGAGAGCTCAGGACTGCTTTCCACATGCATTCTGCCTGTTTTACAGCCCTATGCCAGCTAAAGGTTATCATCCCAGCTAGCCAGTGTTGTATGTTGCAGTGAAGTTAAAATCTTGAGCAACCACAGATCCATCTAACCATCTATCTGAGCTGCTGAAATTAAAGAGATTAAGTTAGTGCCATTATAAACTGCAAATGATGAAGAGACAATTTCTTAATCCTTCTCTATGAGACTACGTTCAAACTGAAGTCTCTTCTTTTTCTCTTGTCAAGTATTAAAGATTTTGACACATATGTAGACAGTGACAAAAAGTAGTGGGCTGACCTCTGGTTGCTTACTCAAGAAAAGGCACATAAGATGCCTGGAGTCTGGCCATACTTACAAGACTAAAGAAGCCTTAAATCAGCTGTTCTAAAGCTTTTTGGTGTTCTCTTGCTGACAATTAACTGGGCAGTAGTTGTCTGATAACAACTTTTTTTTTGTGTAATGTTTTATTCTAGAAGGTGCTGGTTATTTTTGAATCCAAATAAGAAAGCCATATAAATTTCCAAAGAATGACTATTTTATTAACATCCCAGAAAATATATACTAAATTACAAAATGGTATGCCCATTCTGATTCTGGAAATGCTGTGATAACAACAGCATCTGACAGACCTCTGGTCAGGGTATTGCATACAGTACATAACCTGTCCATTATGAAGTTCACCAGCATTAAAGCCTTTATTGGGTTTTCCTACATATAAACAACTCTATTCATCATTTCTGCTGTTGAGCAAAAGGATGTTTATATGAAAACATCCTGTTTCACTGAGATAAAGACAAGGACATGCTGGTGGTGTCATTACCAGTGATCACACGTCGAGAGGTTTGTGCCATTTAGCACAGCCCTAAAGGCCAAGTACTATCTGAAGTAAAGCACAAACCTGAACTTACTCAGGTCATCTGCTGTGTGGATCAATAACTCCTCATCCTACATCAGTCTTTTTATGCAACACAACAGAAGTCACAGTTTCTGGGATTGAAAAACCAAACACTTTTTTTTTTTGGAAACCCATTATAGGATTATGGTCCCCATAGGACTTGGGCATTTATTTATTTATCTGTCTAGGTTTCTTCATTGAAAAGACACATTTTGTTTTAAGGTCTAAAGAAGAGCTGTGCATTTTGGTTTATTACACTATCCCCAGCTGACACTCCTTCCACAGCAGACATACAGATTTCTGGAAATTTACACTTTCTGATAAGTTTCGTATAGTTTTCAGTATGATATCTGAAATTATAGATATAGCCAAATGGAATACTTTGTCAGTGACCACTTCTTTACTGAGATCCTCTGGAGAATGTTTTCCAATACTTTTGAAATGGTGTAGAGCACAGAAGAATTCAGTACAGATGTGACTTTTTCCTTGTGAGTTTTAGGCCACAACCTAAGTGATTGATCATGGACTTGAGATTGGTTTCACTTTAAAAGAAGATATGAATGTCAACCTTTTGCCTAAGTTATTTATAAGCCTTTAAAATCTCTCCTGAAGTCAGAGGCTCTTGGGGTTAGTTTTCTGTTGTCTATACATATAGGACATATGTCATCTTTCTCCTCCAAAAGACAACATATTTTGTCTTTCTCCGCTCAACACAGAAAGAGAATGACCCATTTGCATCTGTATACTCTCTCTGCTTTTGTCTGTCATTATATTAACCAAATGATATATTTTCCCTTGATTAGGATTGTAGGATCATAGGATCACTGAGGGTGAGAGGGACCTCAGGAGGTCTCTAGTTCAGCCTCTTGCTTAAAAGCTGGGCCAGTTCTGAGATCAGGCCAGGTTGTTCAGGGCTTTATCCAGTTAAGTCTTGAGAAACTGCAAGGATGGAAGTGCTTAGCAAGTGCTAAGTAGAGAGGGATAGGCCCTCAATGAGCTGGCTGTGCTTCTGCTAACACAGCAAGGGAGATGCTCTTGGCCACCACTGCTGGCTCAGGCTCAGGTCAATGCCCACCAGGACCCCCAGGACATCTTCAGCAGAGTTGCCCTGGGCAGGCAGGCCCCAGCTGAGATCACTGCAAGAAGACTAATTTCATTTGATGTACTGATTTGCAGAGTTGTTCTTATTATGGAAAAGGGATTTTAAGAATTTACTGACTCATCATAATAGCATTATCCATGAAGCACACAGAAATTTAACCATCTCCCCACAGTTCACCAACCTCTGAATGCATATCTCTGTGCTTGCCTCAAAGCACACGGTGATAAATGGATTCCTGTTTCAGTCCTTTTCTGAAGGATTTTGGACTAGTTTACTACTGCAACTGGTAGTATTTTTATATCTAATGGTCTTCAGTAACTCTGGTGCCTGAGCTACACATTTTTTATCATTCACCATGAGGTAAGACATCTATGTCCTTGATGTTATACTCTATCAATGAAATGAATGTAAAAAGCTTTTAAAATTATTTCTCTTGGTATGGCATCTTCAATCCACCCTTCAGTCAAATTCTAGCATACAGAGTACGGTTAGTGTTACTGATAACGATGAAACCTTTCTAAATGTGAATTATTTATATTCTGAAAAAAATTTCTTTAAACATAGCATTGGTTTGTATCCAGCACTATACCTGAAGACCCTTCCAACAGGGCATTTGCTAATGACATTCTGAATGTTTCCTCAATTAACACATCTTCCTCTTTACTAGTTTTGTTTTACCTTGCATATTTGATGGCAGGTCTCCTTTCATTAGTAATGATTGCCCCTGCACCTAGTATTATTTTAACAGTTGTGGATTATTCCCATGCATATAGCAGAGATCACAGCTGGATTTTCCCCTGGCACTTTTTTAAAGAAAATCTGTGAATTCTTATATTCTCAAAATCACAAAGTTTGGGAAATTAATATAAGTATTCCCTGAAGTTATTCCTTCTTCAAGAGCAGACCATTTCAATTTATAGTTATCAAATTGCTTCCCTTTTTTTTCTTCCAAGGAGTGGATTTATTTGGCTTGGGCAATTTATTTTACTTCATGGTGGTAATATCTTGTTTCTTTCTCTTTATAAACAGATTTTCTGATGTTTACTCAGAGTGGCCTTAAGCATTTTCATTTTTCCTAGTTTTATTTATTTTATTATTTTTTTACTATTGCTCCATTTCTATGCTACAAGAAAAGTTCTTTTTCTTTTTCATTTTATTTTTCCCTCCCAAAGTGGAATTTTTTATAAACTTAATTTTTTAAAGAATTTGTTCATGTTAGCTCCAATACTCTCATGGGGCATATGAGGGGAAAAAGTGGAAAAGTAAAATATAAACAACTGAGACTGATACTTTGGACCTAAATATAGATTCTGTATGCTGTGATGGAAACCTAACCTTTACAGGGAATCCACTGCATATACTAGAAAATCTGTTAGACATCTGTGAGAGTCCTTCTAAAACTGGGCAGACCGTGACAACATCTTTTGTTTTCTTGAGCTATTTTTTTAGATGGATATAGATGGCTTTATGTTCTAAGTAGTAAAAACTTAGGATTCTTCTAAATTTAAACAATAAGAGATCATGTCTCTACTCAGTTTCGGTGTTCCAGCCTTGGACTACTCACATGGAATCACATGTATGTTTCTGGCTGTCAGTAACACCAGTTGGCTGTTTCTTTTAGATATTCCAGTTTAATAAAACTTACCTTACCTTGCCTTCCTGTGTAGAATTGCCAAACCACCTGTGATCCTGTGATCATCTAAACAAGGGCTTGCCTGGTTTGAAATTTTCTGAGGCTTTTTGTCTAGGGCTTCTTTTTTCAGTAGATTTCATCAATTCAGTTTCCATAATCTCTTCTCTAGTGTTTTTCTTTCACTTGTGATCATCCTACCTGTTGTAGTCTGAAAAATTACAAAATTCTGCTGACAAGACTCACACTTCCCCCATAACTCTTAACAAGATGTGTAGTTTATGAGAACTGATTCTGCCTATGATGATCCAGACAGAGGAACCTGTGCATTCTTTTAACCTTTGTGGAAACAGACTCAGACCATTCCTGCCACAGCAAACAGTAAAGGAAATTTCTATAGCTTACAGTTGCTTGATCTCACCTTGTGATGAGCAAGGACACAGTCAGTGCTGCAACAGCCTGCTCTCATTTCAGGCAACAAAATCTCAATCTTCACCATTGTATGGCTTATTCAATTGCATTCCTCTAGAACAAACAATATTAGTGGGGCTTTCAGATGTGTTAAACTCTGCTATTTTTTATATTGGGATGGGAATATGTTGGGTTTTTATTTATTTTGTGCAAGCTTCTCATGGATTGTGACCACCAGGGTCCATAGCTAGAAGCCAGCACCCCTCTAGCTGTCACTCACATTAATCTCTCACTTCATTCTTCTTTATTCTTAAAGAAACTGTTCCCACTTCTCATGTTACTTTGTACATAACATTAATTAAAGATAAAGCCAATATACTGATTGCTTCACTAAAAATTAACACGAAGCTCTTTACAAAGACCTTCTGGGATTAGCTCACTTTGGTTTGCTGATACCTTTTTTCCTTGAAACTTCTTTCCCTAGGAGATATGTTTGTGGGGATTTTAGGAACAATTACCTATGTAAGGCTTAATCTCAATTTATGTGCACCAAACAGAAACTAATTTCAATTTATATTATTGCTGATAAAAGAATAGTTGCATCTGTATAGGGGTATTTCTTTATGTAACAAATTGAATTTCACTGTGGTGAAAGCAGGGGCAGAACCATATTTGTTTTACCATTATATAAATTTCAATCAAAACACCTCTCACAGTTCAAGAGGAAGAAGAGCATTCTTTCATTTACCAAGACAGGAAAAGTAGGAGAATATCTTCCCAGTATGTTGTGTTTATTATCATGTAACAAAATTTTCTCTGTAAAATGTCCTTATAACAGAGGTCCATTTGCTAACAAACTTCCTCTAGCAGAGAGCTGATCTATTACTTACAAAATGTTTCCAGCTTTCTGAACTGAGTACTGAGTCATATGTAGCTGCATACAATAGATCCAAGTGTGGACAAACAAAATATCTACTAAGAACCAATCGTACACTGTTACATCCTTATCTAAGTGTGGGACCTAATTGCTGCCAACATAAATATGAGATACATTTAAAGACTGAACCACCATTGCCAGACGTTTCAGAGATAAATCCTGATGTATTGCCTGTACAAAGAAATGGTGTGTGATGTCCATCTATCTGTGAATAGTTAGGTCAGGTCTGTTTTGAAAATATGGTTGATACTGATTTATGAAGTGTTTGCACATCTGTCTTCCCATCTAGACATTGGACTCTTATACCAGAGCCTCCATAGACTGGGAAGACAGGTAATGGAAAGACTCCCAGGTGGCCTCAAAGGAAAAAAAAAAATTATCACAGGTACCTGAAATTATTTGAGATTGCCTTGCATGCTAATCATTCTGGACAAAAAAATATATGCAGTATGGGAAAACACCTGGTACAGTCTTGGATGCCACTGAGGTCTTGACTTTTTCAAATATTCCTGCCTTCTGTTATCATTCCTGTTTATTTACTGCAACTTTGATTTGTATTTTTATCATCCTACAAAGCATGACTACTAATGAATATATTCAACGAAATTATTATAGTTTTTCCCAAAAAAAATATGCCCATGTTTTCCTTTCGTGTTCTTGGTTTTAGGCTACTTTTAGCTCTAATCTCTCTGTCCCAATGATTTGATTCTGGTCCCTGCCATTTTCTTTTTACTTTTTCTGTTTCTTTTCTCTGCTGAGTTATCTTTATGTCAAATTGCTTTGCTTTGCTCTTTGCCTAAAGAAAAACATGTTCTGGACCCTATGTAGTGAGCACAAACTTAAACCCCTGCATTGTTTGGCAGCAGTGTTGGATTGGTTCCTGCCACTTTCCTGATATAATTTTGAGATGGAACTGAGAGAAAAAGAGCTCAGGGGAAAGGGTCAAAGATATAACAAAATCTTTTTTTGTTTGTTTGTTTTCTCTGTTCCCCTTCATAGATACAATAGAAAGAGTCAAAAGACAGCAATACATTTCCTAAGTTTGAGGTCAGCAATATGGTGTAAAGATATGTATGTGGTAGTCAGAATATGCTTACATTTTGACACTGTTTTGACAATAACTACTATAAAAATGAAGTAGGGAAATGACAAGAGTTATTACTATCAAATACTAGTTTACCAATGGTGTAAAGATACCAACAATGTTAGAATGGCATGTTAGAAGCTGTAAAAATGTATCCACAATAGAGCTCAGTTTGTGAAGATGGTGGAAAAAAGACTCCAGGTCTAAATGTAAGGCTGAAAGGAATGTGCTGATAACCACACAAAGGAGTACAGGCTCCTTTCAAACCAGAAAGTAGAGCCAGACAAATTGCAAAGGGAGGAAGGACAAAGCCCTCTTCCTTAAGGGACACTGAGCACCAAGAGTTCAAGTCTATGTCCTGTGTAACACCAGTTTGGAAAGAGAAGATGCATGCTGCCTAATCTTTCCTCTTGAATTCTACTTGCGATAGTCTGTGAAGAACAAAAGTTCAACCCTTCTCAGCCTTCAACCCGTGGGTTGTCCTAACCCCAGAGCAGCCATCCACCCCTCTGCTTTTTGCTGTGCCCTGCAATTTCCCTTGTTGAGGTGACTCCTGCTCTTTCTGAGGACATGTAACCTGCTGAGATGTAACCTACTCCTCCCTTTTCACTCTGCCCATCCTGCCTCGCAATCTGAAGAGACTGTCCCATTAAGCAGCCCTGTTTCTATCTGGAAAGAACACGTCTCCCTCTCTGCAGGCAGCTCCCAGTGCAAGCCAGTGTGCAGCAGGCAGAACAAAATAACTCCCCAGTCTTCCTCCTTACAGCCTGGCCAACTCTTTTTGAAGCAACACAATGTACAGTAACTGTGAGTAAAACCATTAAGTAGTTGCACAATCCACAACAAATATCAAAGACCATTTTGTGATTTTTGAACTTTATGTAGCAAAAGTTTGATATGCACAGTCATCCTTGCAGGATTGATTTGTAATACATGCATCACTGAATCTCTCTCAAGAATATTGCCACTGTATTTCTATGGAGTAATCCATCACTGTGTAATCTTGATGGGAGTTGCATCACACCCACAGGTCTTTACCCTTTTATGTACTATTGTGACTGTATTTCCAGGAAACCTGAGCAGGGTAATTGTCACAAAAGCTTTCTATCAGGCATGTTCCTTGTGGAGTCCTTAGGTCTTCATGAGCAATCAGCAGTACATCATACCCGTCTATGAGAGCACCCTTGTAGAGACAGATAAAGTGGGATTTTCAAAATACCTAAGGGAATCTGACTTCTACTGGGCTAGAGAAATCTGTCCTAAATTACAAGATAAAAGGCTTTTGCTGTATACTACTTTTCCAGTTCTGATTTTTTTTCTCACTTATGATCCTTGATTCCATTCCCACTTCACCTTGCTGCATTTACGAGCTCTTTCAGGTTCCATTTCCTGATTCAAAGAAGATAAAGGCAAAGACAAGAATAATTAGAAAATACAGACACCAACCATATTTTAAGTATCATACATACACTAGATAAAAGCATCTTGTGAATGACTGTACATGTATATATGGTCTCAGTCAGCCAGCATTAACCAAGTGGAAATGTTGGCAGTATCTTCAGCGGAAAAGATTAGGAACTGTGTGCGCTTGTAAGCCACATGTATATGTGACACTTAGGGACACAGTTTTAGTGCAGCTTGACAGTGCTAGGTTTACAGCTAAATATTATATGACAAACAAACTCACTTTTTTAAGTTTTGGGAGGTACACTTTCCATACACAGAGTGTCAGGATACCCAGAGCATTCCACTACTTTCACATTTTGCTATGCAGGAAGGAGATGCATCTGAATCTCTTCAGACATTCAAAATACATAGATTTGTGCCTAAAAATATGGCAGCATGGACTACTGTGCTTAATGGAACAGAAGTAGTAAATTACCATACCTGTACCCCAGAAAGTATAAGGCTACAGTCTTCTGAAGCTCACAAATCTTGTACATAACCAAAATGAGAAGTCATCCTTCATTCAGATGATACTCAAGACTTCATTCTTTTTTCCTGGTGTTTATTAAAGTGACGCAGCAACGACACCATCCCCTGGGGACGTGGAACACTCTGGAGTGGAAGTGCTGGGAGTCATAGGGTAGCCTCTTGATAGCAATAAAATTATTATAACAGCCAGTGTTCTTCTAGCGTATACACTAGTATCGTAAAATTCCTGTCCAAAGTGTTTTTAGACTAAATTGCTAATGAGAAATAATGAAATGATGAAAATCCTTCCTTCCGCAATTTCTTATTTAAGGCACCAAACTCCCAACATTAACTTATTCCCTTCAGATCCATATGACAGACTCTGGCTTACTAACTTCCTGCCTAATGGGTCTTTCTTCACAAATTGGGCTTATATGAGTTTATTTTTCCCTGCAGAGAAGATAGCTGGATTATGCTTTTTTTGTTGTTCTTAATCTATTATTTACACAGAAAAACATCCCTTTTTTTTTCTTGCTGAAAATATGCAGTTATTCCTGGCACAAATAAAAGTGGCTCTCTTAGTGTAATAAATGATCAGTTACCGTATTTTCTCTAAACTGGTATATTACTGAAATACATGTTGAATGTACAGCAAATGAAATTTTGACTGATATAATTGATATAGGAGTTCAGATACTGAATATTTCATGGGTGTGTCCCAGTTTTGGAGATACCCATGCATATTTCCTCTGATTTACAAGAACTGTTTCTCCATGGTTCTTCTTTCTATGCTTGTACAATGTTTGGCTTAGCTTTAAAACACAGATAATATGTCATATTTGTTAACCACAGCTAATACATACTCACAGAACACAATACATTTCCATTTAGCTAAAAGAAGATTAAATATTACTGTGTTTAAGTATTAAAGGATGGGGTTTTTTACTGACAGAGAAAATCCATAACACTGGGAATCGGAAGGGTTTTTTAGATATTACTGTTCTAAATGCAAGTTCCATTAGGCCCATGGAATTTTCTCTGCTGACATTTAGCTGTTAGCAAGGGTGACCTAAGTGTCTGACTAATGCGGATATCATGATTAATGGAGGCATTCAGTCATGGGCCCAAGGAGATGACATGCTTCAGGTGAGACTGCATCACAAGGAATGACTAGACACAAATTGACAGAAACCTGTCAATATGATGTTTAACCAGATACAGAATCTACCAGATGACTCCGCAGTCCTGCTTGGAGTTTGGTTTTAGGTAGTCCTGTATGAAGCAAGGAGTTGGGCTTGATGATCCCTATGATGATCCAACTTGAGATAATCCAGGAGTCTGTGAGTCTAAGAGAGCTCCTTTAAAGGTAGCTTCCTCTAAAGGAAGTCCAAATTTAACTGTATGTGTATCACCTGAGTAAAAGAGATAAGAATACAGTAAGCAATTTAAATGTGAAGAAAGTAAGGCATTGTTGATTCAATAAAAATTACACAACAAACAGGAGACAGACCCTGGGAAAATGTCTGGTCCCACTGAAATAGAGTAAGAAATTCAAGTATTACTTGAAAATCAGGAGGTCATTCCTCCTGTATAACATCATTACATTCAGTATCAACAGTTCACCTGACTAGGCAGACACAGAAACATTTTTATCTCTAAAAGTACCCTGAAGTGATCTGAAGTTATGCACAAATATAACACTCAACACAAAAAACTACATGTTCAGCATGGTCTTTTTAAGCTTAGGTTAAATATTCTGAGCAAAGTGTACAAAAATGCTCCATGGAATTATTACCTTATTTTTTGGCCTGTATTCCAGCATGGAATGCATGTGCATTTGTGTCAAGGATAAAAAATCAAAGTCAAAGGCCAGTCTAAGATTAGTGACCACCTAGTAGAATTTTACTGGTTTCTGTAGCTGATAGGGAAACTCATCCTTTGGATGAAGATGAGGTGCAAATATGGCAGTCATTTTGAGATCATCATTAATCAGTGTGTGTACAAACTGTTATCCCTTTTGCCACTTGTATATTTTAGTCAAAATCACAGCAGCACACAGCTATAATATTGCATCACTGCTGTTGACTGCTTGGCCATTATGACAGACTGAAAATTATTGGCTTAGGCATTGTTAAGATGGACTTCTGCCCATAATGGAAAACTATAAAGTGGCTGTGAGCACCAAAGCCCACCCTTCCCTGAATATGCCTTCTGACTGGAAATGGACTGTGAGTTATGCCATCCAAAAGTGACTCTATTGTCCAGTTATTTCAGGTTGGGGAAAAGTAAACAAAGCTGAGGGAGAAGAATGCATCCAAGAGAAAAGCCAAACCCAGCAGCTGTCCTGACAATCAGCCCTGGCTGGGTTCAGGGTGGGGCAGGCCATAGCCCACAGACTCATTTGCTGAGGCCAGGTTTGCACACTCTTTCCCTAGGCCAGGGTGGGAGGAGGAGAGTTTTTGGGTGTGTGGTGTAACCCCTGGTCAGAGGGAACACCCACCCTCCCTTACACAAACTGGCTCAGTTGTAAACCCCCTCAACCCCAGGAAGGCCACACACACACAGGACATTCAGAGAGAGGCAGCTGAGGAGGGATCATAAAGCATCAAGGACCCCCAAAGCACCCCCAGGCTCATTCCTGAGGTCTTGCACCAGAGGCTGCACAGGATGCAAAGGGATGCAACCAATCTGGAGTCTGTGACAAGAGATGGTGTAAAACTTCCCTGCCAGAGGAGGCACCTGGCTGTTCCCAGCTAGCCTGAACATATTCCATATTAATATATTAACTCACCAAACTCTGTGTTTTGTGGGACCCTCACCAGTGAGAAGACCAGAAGAGGATCAGTGGGAGGCTGCCAGGATCCACAGAGTGGTGATATTTTCTACTTAATTAATTTCTGTCTCCAGAACTCTCTCTCTACCACCCCCTTCACCACCATCCCCCACACACACCTTCCTCTATTTATTTCTCTCTCTCTCTTCTTCCTCACATTTACTGTTCAATGAAATCCATGCTATTGACTTTGGCATATGGTCTTGTTTGCATCTTAATTCAGGCAGAGGCATCTCTCTAGCAATTTTAATCACTGGATCTTAACAGCTGTAGAGGTTGACTGCAAAGGCTACTGTGTCCTTTCCTAATTAATATAAGATCAGACAAAGTATCTTTTGCATGGATGAAAAAGGGATACAAAGAGGCTCTTTCAATTTAGTTTATTCCGTGGCGATGATATGGCTGGAAAGAGGCAGAAACTCTCTGGGAATCGGGTCTTCAGGGGACGGGGGATGGGGAGTGGTTTTGGCTGCCAGCCAATGGGGTAGGGACACGGGGGCTTTGGGATCAGAATACAGAAGCCCGTAAGGTGCTCCAAGGTCACTTAGGGAAGGTCAGGGGATAGTAGGAATTCTGGGATAAACCGGAAGATGTCAGGGTATGTACATCCTTCTTTTACCTCAGGTTATTAAATTGCAACAGTTGACATCATAATTTTTATATAATACATAAAGTGCCTTATAGGATATACTGTTTCATATTTTTTATATATATTTTCCTATATTCTTAAGAAATTCCATCTTAAGAACATACACACAAAAAAAGCTTATTTTTCACTGCTCCTCAAAAGTACAATTAATAGGCCTTATATGCTTTCATTATTTTAAAAGTCTGGTACTTTTTACATTTTTAAATGACCCGGAAAATCAGAATAATTCTTTAAAGTGGCCAAGTCATGTACCAAGGCAAGAAAACACTAGGTTCTGAGAATATACTCATAAAGTGAAGGGCATGAATACAATTTTCAGTAATACTTTTTGACAATACCAAGGTATGTATCGCTTTGCTCATTTATTAACCACGACTTACAGAAAAAATCTTTGACATCTCTTGATATTTTATGTATTTTTTCCTCATTTACAAGTCTGTCAGCAGAAAAATTTTATCAGTTTCATGAAGGCACAGAAAAAGGAATGATTGTATTTTGATAAAACCTTTCACAATTGAAAATATACACAGGTAATAGGTTATTTCTTATCAATTAAATCTTTTACTTCCTTGACTTTGACTTTTTACATTCCTTTGACATTGTCAGCATTATTTTTTTAAGATCTACCAAGAAAGTTAGAAACAGTCCAACTGTAAATCCCCCCACCATGAAAATATTTGGCAAAGTAGCTCATTATTGCACCCTCTCAGATACTTTCTCTGCCCTATTTTTTATTATTGAGCACCTGAATCTACTGTTCTTGTCTTGCTTGAGCTGTAATTTTTTTGCCAAATAAGCATGTTTTATATTCTTCTGGTAAACATAATTATTCTAGAAGCTCTACTATCATTTTCTGCAGTGAGTGCTGTTTAAAAACAGAATACAATGTCTCTTCTCTTTAATACCAAAAATCTCATTAGATAGTAAAACACCTTTATAACAGATGCCTAGGATGAAGATTATATTGCTCAAAAAAAAAAAAATACAACAAAACAAAACCATAAAATTAAAAAAAAAAAAAAAAAAAAAAAAAAAAAGTTTAGACCACATGAAATTTCAGTCAACCACGTCCAAGCAGTAATTTCCAACATCCTACATTGGTAATGATGAGGTCAGCAGTTCTTGAATTGTTACAGAAGGGAACAAGTTTCCTATAGAATGGGAATCCATACCTATAACATTTACAAAGGGAAAGTTACAATCACTTTGGGATTAAACCTCAGGATTGAAAAGCTTGAAACTACCATATCAGGTATTTATGGAGCATGGTTTTTGATAGAAAATTCCCTAACTTTTACATTCCAAAAATAGAGTAATTGGGATAATTTTCACTCACTGAAAGTGAAATGAAATTACTTGAGATTTGTGGCACTGAAGTGGGAAAAATTCTACTGGAGTACAGTTAGTTGATGCAGAAAAGATCAGTGTCAAATACAACTTGCATATTATTTTCTATCCCAAATCCTCAGAAACACAGTGAAATGAAAGGTAAATTCAGTAAGACTCCTGGGAATGATTTCTGGTCTTTCACTTCTTTCCATTACCAGGTTATTCTCATTCTCTGACCACATATTTTGAGAAAATCTCATATTTTAAATTGAAAATACAAAACCCAAAAGATAGTTACAAAAATTAAAAGGCTTTATTTTGTTCTAAATACAAAAATAGCAACATCATTGGATTTT
This sequence comes from Muscicapa striata striata, assembly GCA_030060385.1. Taxonomy (NCBI): domain Eukaryota; kingdom Metazoa; phylum Chordata; class Aves; order Passeriformes; family Muscicapidae; genus Muscicapa; species Muscicapa striata. The sequence continues at coordinate 7,670,994 of JAREIS010000133.1, read as the reverse complement.
CCAGGATGAGCTTCTCAGCTGAATACAACTATTTTACACAGCTCTAGGCTGATAGCTTCCTGTGTACCCAAGCTGAGATCCTCACATAAAATCACGTTCCTAAGTATCAGGATGGACTCTTCTTTTTCTACAAGAAGGTTGTTCTTAGAGATGCTAACATAGTAGAGAATAGAAATACCCCATTTTTTAAGAAAAAGGAAGGAAAACATTTACAGATCCAACCAAAATGTTTATTCAGTTCCTTCTACCTGTCATCCAATATGAAGCAGAATCTATATTCAATATCAAATATATCCATAAATTTCATCATTAAATTAATTCATTTTAAGTAATAGAAATCAGAAATTTTACCTGTGCCATTGGTAATCACTAAGTCCTTTAGCTATTATGCCTCATTATAAAGGAAGAACTCCCCCTACCTGCTAAAAAAGCAATTAAAATTCAGAAGTGGTGTAGAGATGAATATGTAAAAATGTCTGAAATGACTGAAAACAGAATATGAATTAAGAATATGAAACATATGTGATACAACAGTTTATTTAATTTCAAAATAAAGAATAACAAAAAATCCACATTAGCATTAGTTAACATTAGAAACATCCATAATTTTAACACTACATTCAATGTCAGGGCACAGCATTCAGTGACTTACAATAACATGAATAATTGGAAGAAGATAAATAATTTTTCAAAAAATTTGCTATCATCTTTTTCGGGATTTTAATTTACTTTTTTCCTCCAGACATTTTACTATCTTTTGGTCAACAATATATTTTTAAAAATTCAATATTTACCAGGTCACTCTTAAACAAAATAGTTGGATGATACTGGTATTTTGTGCCAAGTTCCTATTACAGGAAAGAACATGGAAACTGGATACCTTGGTACCTTGTCTACTAATATACCTCTAAAAAATTTGTTTTCTGGTGCCCAGTTCTTTGGATCCCTATTCTCTTCTCCTCTCCCTATTCGCTCACATGAAGTCCCACAAGTTAATTTCCAGCTTCCTGAATAAAGTAGAGGACATGCATTTGTAAATAAATTCTGTCACTTCAAATCTCAGCATTTCTTTGCAGGAATATTGTCCTTCCTGCTGAAGTGCAGTGGAGCCTTAAAAATGCTGTTAAAAGTTCTTCATGTCATGGTTTATTTCGGTTTCACCATTGTTGTGAAAATGGAACAGAAGAAAACATTTATTGCAGTTTAATGAAGGAGAACATTCTAAAAGTCATGGTCAAAAAATATCCTTTCACTTCTCTTAAACTACTTACTATTCCATTTTTGTTTGAAAAGCTTTTACAATATAACAGAAATCTACACAATTCAGCCCTTTACTTTTGTTAGTTTGCTTGCAAGTTAGAGTATTACCCAGAAAGCTCATGATCTCAATTTTGTGATCTTTCCCGAATTACATGCTAAAATTATCACCCAGCTTCATTAGATAATGCACATGCTGAGCTGTTGATACACCTACTATTCACAGGAGCAGCTGCTCAGTGACAGCATTTGTTACTGGTAGAATAAAGACATTTGGGATAAAGACACACTCAACTCTGATATTCCTCACTGTGGTGCTATGGGAAGTCCAGGACAAAATTATTTTGATTGTGAATCTTGCAACAGTAGCTACAGAAAGGAGAGCAGGAACCACAAGCATGGTACTTATCGTTGACACTGAGTGTCATGGTCAATATATAAAAGGGATTGTTCTTATGCTGCTCCTAAAACATGGTTTGTCTGTGGTTTTCTTTGAAGTGAACATTTTCTTGAGCAACTGGTGCCTTATTGGAAAGATTTTCAAGATTTAGCTATGTAACTGACTCAAATGAATGCTATATTTTTAAGATATGGCTTTGAGAGTACTAATGCTAAGAAAATTAATAAGAAATATAACTGCTTTAGCAGTTTTAGCTTATACAGATTAATACCATGTTAAAGTCTATGTTCAACATTAAGGCCACCATGGCAGCAGATGGATCAAGTTTTCAGCTGTTTTTAATCAGTAAAATTCTCTGGGTTCCAGTAGAGCTCTTCTGATTAAAAGCATCTAAGAATCTGGACCAATTATTTCCAGATAAATTATTCACAAAATAATGGGCAAAATTGCAAATAATTAATTTTATTAATACAGTCTGACCATCTATAGAGTTAGTTGAGTAGGAGAAAACATTTTTGTGAAAAGAGTACTTGGTAATTAATCGACCAAAAAAAAAGTTGTGCCTATTGTTTATTCCATGTAAAAGCAAAACAAAATACTCTAATAAAGTGAAACTGCAGGATTTCTTATAGGATAATTTAAAAAAATAGAAGTGGAATGCATCTATACAACTTGCTCTGAAATATAAGAGTTATTGCTTAATTATCTTACAATTACATGCCTATTAACAAGGCTAATATGAAACAGGGATCAGTTTGAATCCAAACATCCAAACAAAGTATTTCAGAAGAGAATGTGGGGCAAAGCTGGACATATTGCCAATGATGTAACTACATGGCTGGATTTGAACCCTCTGAAATGCCTCTGAAAGACAGCCTGTTTATATCTAAGAATAGCAAGGAAAAATAAAGTAGAAGAAAATAAGTATCAGATATTTAACTATTACTGGGTTCCAAGAACAGCACAGTACATTACTTCTAACATCAGGCTGAGCGTCAACAGAGGAAATAAGCTGGAAGTTTGAAATTAATTAAAGTTGCCATGTTTCCATTGCATCCTGCTTATGTCCCAAGTAAGTATAAACAAATTTAAATATGCTGAATAAACATCTGGGCTGTTAATATTGTTATATATAATCAAATTAGAAAACAGTTGCTTAGACTCAGTCAGCTTTCCCAGGTACTAGAACCACAAGTACAAAAGTCTTAATTGTGCAAGCCAACACATGTTAGACATTACTGTATTGCAGAATTGCTCAACAAAGCAATTAAAGATTGTCTTAGAGAAAATCGCTACAAAAAGCAAAGGCTTTAGTTTTCATAACTATCTCTGCTTCAGTTCCCAGGCAATTTATTTTTGAGATTTCTTTAGCTTCTGTATGCATCAGTAACTCTGCTAGTCTGGAAGACTCACAGAGCACTAGGCCCTGAAGTTTTTGTTCAGTTGAATATTCAGACAAGACTTTAAAATAAAAGTCTCCTGGATTCTACTAATATACTATTAGGGATGGGGGAGCCCCAGCATCAGCAGAATCCAACATTTTTGTAATCTTCATACCTGAGAGTGATGAGAGTTATTGCTGTGCACGTCACTGGGTTCAACTTCTCCTTTCGTCTCTGTCCTGTTCTGGCTCCAGGTCTGCCACGTCTCCTGCACAGCCAGCACAGGTCAGGCTGTAAATGTTAGCTTGTGCTGCATGTTAATAAGGCTCTCATGTTCCTGGGAACCACAGCTGTAGACATAAAAACTCTCAAGTAACGGATTTGTCTCTTTCACTCCTGGGCCTACATTTATAGTATCCTTTTATCAAACACTCTCTGTTAAATTACTAAGAAAGGGAAATCGAACATCTTTCCTAGTCATGCCACTTTGTAATTTTTTTCCTCCCCTAAAGAGCCTTCAAAAGGTCTGCACTGAGACATTAATAGAAGTTCAGGACTTGGCCTCATGGAAAAGTTTGAAAGACAGTAATTTTGTTTTAAATTCTTTGTTACTTGCATTTCTTCTGTTTGATTTATAAATTTGCTATGATTTCTCTTCAAATCTCCAAAAACATATTTGGAAATATTTTCGTGGAGAGGAAAACATTGTTCTGCCAGTTCTCTTATTTTGTTCTGCCACAGTAAGTGCAGCTAATTCTGACAATTGAAATAGCAAAGGGTAGCCAGTCTGTCTTACTTTTGTATCCTATCAGATATTAAATACTAAAACTATGGTTGTCTGGAGGCCATGACACCATTCTATGTGCTTTACAGCCACCCACGTACCTGAGAATAACTCATCTGATTTCAGTAGAATTACATTTTATCTTCATTGGTGCAAATGACATTGCAATCCCGGGTAGGATTAGAAAGGTGCTTATATGCTGCATGCACTTTCTGTCACTTTGGCATTACATAATTCTAAATCTCTTACAAATCACTTTCAGTTAAATAGGGAAAAATATGTATTACTCTATTTCTGCCCTTTCTCAAACTGAGAAATAGCTCAGTGTTTTGGCTGCAGTTAAAATCAGAGCAATAAGCTGCATATTGATTGCACCAAACATGAAAATACCCCATGGCATTTAAGGTAGAATACAAGCACAAGTCAAGGAATTCAAGGTCAAAGATAAGACCCAGGAATTTTTAGCTCTTTGATACCAAAAAGCTCATAGCTCCTGTGTTTTCCCCAGAAAATTTTAAGAGGTTAAACTTCTCTGCAGGTATTGAACTACTTTCTAATGCACATACAGTCCATTTTATTTACAAACATGTTTGAAGAGATGATAATGCCAACTTCTGGTATTCAGGTTCAGGGTTCAAACTTTCTTCAGTGGGGAGTCCAGAGAAGTTGGGGACAGAAACTAACACTTCTGCACAGAAGGATGCAAAATTTTCAACGTGAGAGGGGAGTGGCAAAAAAAGAACTCTGTATGTGCTTGTTGTCCTAATGCCATAGTATATAGCTGCTCACTCGAGAAAGGCACACTGCTCTCCACAGACTTGTTCATGGCTTTTCTCACTTTAAAAGTAATTTTATAGAATGTAACTGAGATAAAATGTTCTTACTAAAACACAGTTTTTCCAAGTGTGTCTGTGTGTGTGTTTACTCCACTGCTCAGAGTTAAAGGTGGCAGAGTTGGGGCCTCTGTAAAGGAAAAGCATTTCTCTGCCATTTTTCTGTCTATATATAGCCAGCAGCTCCTGAAACACAACTCTTTGCTTTCAAAGAGCAAATATGATTTGACCAGGGAGACTGTGTTGTGTTCTCTCAGCTGTTTTGTTATTTCACACTTTTTTTGCAGCTAGTTCTGCCCGACTAGGGGAGTAGGGAGTCTGGCTCACAGGATTTCTTGGTGTGTTTCAGCAAAACAAACTGCTATGACCACTGCTGAAAAAGAGGCCTTTGGTGGTCAGGAATCTGTGATGACAGAAAAGGAAACATAAGATTCATGTCTTTAAAGTTTGGACTGGAAGTGACATTAGAGAGCTGTTCCCAGAACTTGTGAAGAAAGCTGGTCATGTGGAAACATTGTGTTTATGTTTAATACAGTCAAAATCTTTAAAACAGCCAGTTTTATACATTTAGAGTTGTCTACATAGAAATTAAAACTGTATTCTTTTAGTATGACCTACAGTCCAAAAATACCTATTGTAATATGCTTCTCTTTTTCATGACATGTGATGCCATGATATAATTGATATTGGCATATTATGATTCTGAGGCTTATAAGAATTCTGATATCAGTATAGGCATATATTATTTACATTTTCAATGTAAATATAGTCTTATTTGTTGGAAATTTTCCAATTAACTTGATTTGCTTTCTAACTCATGTTGTCACTTTCTGTCATCATTTGATATTTCCTCACTCGTGAGCAATTCATACAAATATTCCTTTGGTTCTTTTTTAACATATCCAAATGATTAATTAGGAAGCTCAGACACTCTGTGGGAAGTTGAAACGACACTCTTAAGGTCATCTGGTCCTAATGACAATCTGCATTTTTCCCCCCCTAAACTGGTTGCAAATGCCTTACACATGTTTGTCATAAAGCCAAACCTGCTGTTAGCATGAGAAAGTAGAAGTTGGTGCTGTTTCGCACCTGTTGTTATTCTTGTCCAGTAAGAAAAACTGTATGTGAAATACATTACTGTAATTACCTGACTATTTGCAGAAGATTTTTTTTCTCCCAGGCAAGACTTCTAACATCATCCTAAAGCCTTTGTGGATCTAAACCTTTAACAACATAAAAAGTTTATGCGGAAGCAGAGAGAGAGAATACATATATTTTGTGAAAGCGGCAAAAGAAAAAAAAATAAAACATCAGGCTAAAGCAAGTACCAGAGGCTGCAGGCTGACTCATGTAGATCCCATATACATATAGTAAGAAATAATACCAAGAGGAAACTGAATGGACTAATTAAATGAAGGTCATACATGATGAATATTTCTGATGGCGTTGGAATAACGCAGCAGAAGTACAAGAAGCATAGATCTTAATTTTAGAAATGCTGCACAAACAGTACGCACAAATCAGATTTCAGAACCTCTCTGCTGAGGTAATAATGTGCAGCTGCCAAGAAGAGACTGCTAATTTTTTTTTTTCTAATGGCTTTAGTTGGAAAAAGTAATAATGCAGAAAGGTATATAGGATCATCACTACAATTTACATGCATCACTTCTATGGTCATAATTCAGGAGGCTAAGAAATAAATCATCTAAGTGACTAGATGTTGGCTCATCTTACCAACCTTAGTTGGGGTAAAACTCAGCACCTGGTGACTAAGGGCCACATGAATATGTCCCATTGTTTCAGCTTGCAAATTTGGACTGCAGCTGTTTGATTTATAGAAAAAAAAACTATGTTAATTGAACAAAAAGTAATGTCAAAATTTCCAGCATCAGTGATGTTATGTTAATATGATCAGCATGGTGTAGAATTTAGGTAGCCTGGTCCATTTTCAAACACTTACCTTAATCTGATATCTGTTATTTTCACAAATTCATTCATCTGTTGGCTCATCTAACTCTGCGCTGCAATGTCTGTACATCCCTAGGCATATCAGTTTGACTAAAATAAACATAATGGCACGGCCTGGACTCTTGGGAACAAAGAAAACAAAATGGAATAGAAGCCCCTCCCCAAAATGGTGGCTCCCATAGAAGACTGTGGGATCCAGGGGACAAAGGCAAAATAGCAGATAAGCCTCCTTCCTGCAGTCATGTGGTAGAGAGAGGAAAAAGGTAAAAATAAAACAACACAACAACCAAACTTCTGCAGTGACAAAACCCCCTTTTCCTCCAAACAACAACCAACAGGGAACAAGTACAAAAGCAATGAAAGCCTGGAGTTCAAAACCCGTCAAGTGCTACCCAGATGTTCGCTCCATGCCACCCAACAGGGCCTCTCCCAGTGGCAGCAGCTCTGAACCCATGGTGTCAATTTCTCTGCTGCTCTTCGGCCCCCTGGACCAGTTGGTGTCACTCTGAGTTCTGACTTGTTACCACGTTATGGGGCGAGGTGGGGAGAAGAGGCTCCACAGAGCCAAAATTGGCAGCCCTGACCCAAACAGTGTCAGCTAGTGCCTGAGGACAAGTATTTGTGAAATTTAGGATTGTGAAACGGAGTTTCTTGGACGTCTGCACCAGAAAAGGCATTCAGAAAGAAAGAAATGGCTTCTGTCTTGTGCTGCCTTTGCTTAGAGAAGCAACTCTGTTGTTAGCAGTCCCAATATCCCCCATCTCTGGAAAACTGGGGCAAGACACTCCGATTCTGGTTTTGGCTCCTGGAGCTTAAAGGGACAGTCACAATCTTGGGCAGATTGGCATATGAAAGATATGGAACACAATATACATTTTTTGGGTTACCAGGACACAATGGGAGAAGCCTCCTACAAAAGTGACCAAACAAAATAATTTCTAAGGCATTAGTCTGCTCAAAGTTAAACATCAAGAACAAGTCCATATATGACGGAACAGTCAACCCCACACTCTAGTGAGAAAATTCAGAGATGCATCTCCTGAACTTTCATGAAATCACAACCTTTGATCATAAGTCCTTTTGTGTTCTTTGGTATTCCTTTCAAGGTTCCTTGATGCTGTACGAAACACTTGCAACCAACCACACAGTGCATTGGAGAATATACTTTTACTTGCAGTACTGAAAGTTTAAAGAAAATATTTGAATACCAAGTGAAGAATTATCAGCACATTCCATATTGCCATGGTTTAACCCCAGATAGCAACTAAGCCCTACACAGCTGTTCATTCACTCCAGCCCTGTGGGACAGGAAAGAGAATTGGCAGGGTAAAAGTGATAAAACTCATGGGTAGAGACAAAGACAGTTTAATAACTGACAATTAATAATAATAAACAATAACAACAACAAAACCAACAGCAACAAAACAACAACAACAACAATAATAGTTAGAACAAAGAGGAATAAATTCAAGAAAAACAGGTGATACAAATGAAAACAATTTCTCAGTATTAACCAATCTATGACAATTCAGTTCCTGAGCAGCTCATCCCCATACCAACCTTTTCCAATAGTTTTATTGCAGAGCACAATGTCATATGGTGTGGAATATCCCAATGGTTAGTTGGTATCAGCTGTCCCAGCAGTGTCCCCTCCCAACTCCTTGTGCACCACCAGCCCACTCATTGTTGGGATGAGGTAAGAAGCAGAAAAGGCCTTGATGCTGTGTGAACACTGCTCAGCAGTAACAAAAACACTGCTGGATCATCTACAGGTTGTGCTGTTTTCAGCACAAATCAAAAACACAGCTGCATACCAGCTATTGTGAAAGAAAAAAAAGCAAAATCAGCACAGACATATGTGGCTTTTGGCCCTTTTCTATTGCTGCTGTAGAAGCTATGCTGCCTACTGGAAGTATAATGAGCAAAGGCTCAGGACCAATGAGTGTTTTTCAGTTCCATTGAGAGATTGATTCATCCAGAAATGAGACACCAGAGCTTGAGACCTTTCTCTGTGTGTGTCAGGTCTCCTCTCCCAGGAGACAGCTGGGATCTGATAGTGGGTGATCAGAAACACCAGAAGAAAACCTGCAGAATTTAGACAACCATACATTAGCAAACCTTGGGTCCTCAGGGAGAGTGTGATTACTGACTGCAATAAGATGAATGTGAAGCTGTTTCTATCTTCCTCCAGTGAAAAAAAATGCTAGGAACAACCCTTGTCTTTTGCATTAAGGAATATTTGTGCAAAATGTAGTGGCAGTCAGACCTAGTTCCTGAGAATTACGTTTTTTCATTCTTTGGCTACAATGATTTCTGCAAAGATCCTGAATGAAGCTGCAAAGGTCAGCTTCAGCACAGGTGATAGAAGTGCTCAAGCACTGCAGTCTGTCCTGGTACAACCAAGACATGCTGCCACATGCGTTTCAGCCTTGGAAGTTTGAACAAAAGGTAGCCTAAGATCCAGATCTGCCAAATTCTGATAGTCCTAGCATGCCCATCATTCTGAAGTCAGTGTTGTCAATGTCTTCTAGGAGACTCTGAATATGTGCATCAATAAAGATCCCTTTGGGGACAGCCCTGGCAACATCTATTTTGTGACTCCTTAATAGCCCTGATGTCCCATGTCAGACAAAGTGCTGGCGCACAAAAATTGTAGATATCAAAATATACTAAGAGAGGAAGGCGTGAAGTGTTCATTTTATTGTTTTGTTCAAAGTCAGCATTTAAAACATGCCTGAAGTAGTCCTAAGGCATTTATGTTCTTTTAGTCTTGCTTCAAAAGATGGTAAAAACATAAGGCAAAGAAATATATACTTAGGACTGAAAAGACTTTTGGGGGAAGTTAAAATTGTGTTTCTGGTCAGAGTTTTCCTCATAACCGTATATCTCTGACGTTTCTTTAATTTCTCCTTTCACAATATACATTAACAGAACTATGTGGTGATTTTATTCCGCTCTTTATTACACCAGTGCCAAAATCTGTGAACTGAGCTAAATAATTTAGTAATCTTACCCTTTAAACTAAGAGATGTTAAAAGGACCAATGCAGCCAGGGAATTCTTCAATTATTTAATTCACCTACCTGAAAATATGATACAGTCAAGCAACAGGGCCACCATATGAATACTGATGTAAATTACATCTGTTTATTTAAAGTGTTTTGCCACCAAGCAGTACTAAAAGCAGTATTGTTCTGATTAAAACAACTTTTACCTGGCAATCTTCCTCCTCTCCTAACATATTTCAATTATTTATTGAAGGGTTTTTCTCATGGGGTAAAAGATATAATATTAAGGTTAGCTGTATTTCTCCTTTCTCTCCCATATTTTCACCACTCATACTAAATAATGTAATTGCTGCAAGCATTATAAATTGTAAAAATCAGTGCTCAGCAGGGACTCAATCCAGCCCTAAAGCTGGAGAGCATTGCAGCCCCAAAAGCTGTCAAAACACAAGTGAACAGCTTCAGTATTGGGAGAGTTTTTGGCTGGTGCACAACTGTCTGTTTTCATTCTGTGATCTTCATATTCCTACTCCCCTTCCCCTAACAGTGGTTGGCACTGCAGACATGTCTTTATTGTGACTTAGTGGTTTTGTGGATGGTTTTGACAAGCACTGCCGGCTTAAGTACTCTTTATATGAGTTATAGCAATAAATAAAAGGCCTTAGGTAACCTTTCTCCCTCTCCAGAGCTTATTACACAGTGTTTTGGTGCAGGCAGCATATACTTTTAATTTTGCCATCTTTTATCATCTCTATCATCTTTGTTCATCTTTTATCATGGTGCTGTTAGAATGTAGACAGGACTGGTTTATGTAGTTGTGATATCTACAGACCTTTTAGCATAATGTCAGATCCCATGTATGGTCTCCAGGAGCTGATGCAGGTAATTCCCATACAGCCATTTGTTTGCAAAAGCTGAGCCTATGCCTGGGATTTAGCACCCTCTGTGGAAATAGTTGGTTCCCCTGTGGAATCCTCAAGCCTATGAAGGAGGGGTCAGCTCACCTCCCATCTACTTCTGCCATTTGGGCCCTCTGAGGGACACAGAGGGCTGCTCTGTTCTTCTCTGTGTCTCTCCTGATGAAACTGTCTACCCTGAAAAGAAAATTGCAAGAGTCACAGATACAGAAGATCAATGAAAAGAGTGTGTAGCACAGTCTAATGAAGAATGTATCTGGCTAAAGGATAGGGAGCATGGGTACTGCTCCCTGCTACAAAAGTATTTCAGATCTTTTTTTCACCTGAAATGCAAAGGTATTCCTTGACCCAAAACCTGGGCATTATGGTAGCAATTTCCAGCCACTAAGCTACAAAAGTCTTCTTGCTTATGTTTGCTGTCCTTTGGTCTCTTGTCTTTAAGAAATGGAAGGAACATCTTTATCATTGGAAAGTTAGAAGATGGAAGATTTTTCTTGGCCTCTGATGTTCTTTGATTATTCTTCTATAAGAACTTGCCACCTACCAGGCCCTTCTAATGCAAGAGCAAATAGTATAGTCTCAGCAAGTGGAACAGTCCCAAGAATGCTGAGAAATGTGTTTGCTCTGAACTCATGGGAATCCAAGAAACTAGTTAGGAAAAAGCAAAGATTGAAAATGTTCAGCACTTCAGAGCTGCTCACATTTCATAGAGTTCTTTTACTTTAGTTTAAAAACACTTTTAGATATTTTTATTGACTCTTTTCCCTTTAACAAAAGCAGCAATGACAAGCCTTCAGCAAATAATAATAAATTTATATTTTCTTAAAAAAATAAGTCAATGGTATGCAGCTCTGCAATGTATGATTTCTATTTGTAATATATTTATGGTACATGAAAGGTTAATAATAAATTAATGTATTTCAGACCTATGAAGAAGTTTAACTTTTCACTGCCTTTTCCCACAAATCTGTAATATCATACTGAATGATTGTGTATTTCAGTGTAGAAATTTGGCCTATGATAACACGAATAGAAACATACAGAAACATGAGAAATCAACAAGTTTAGATTGCCCTTCTATAACATGCCAATATAGACAATCCACATAAAACTTTTATTTAAAATTACCAATCTGGCATTTGAAAAAGTGAATATTTGTATATGGAAGGGGGAAGCTAAAGTACCGAATATCTGGGTACTTTATCAGAATAGCACTTTACATCTTTTAAGAAGCTATCAGGCTATTACCTATGACTAATATATCAAGTTTCAATGCAGCTTTTATTCAAAATTTAGTAGAGATAATAGTAAGATAAAAGCTACCCTCTGGATCTTATAATTAAAAGGGCAAGAGCCTGAGAGTCATAAGAAGGGAACATAAAGTTAATTACTTGCTTGTGTGCAGAATAAGAAGTCTATAATCTTAAGTAGTAGCCAATTTATAGGTTTGAATTCCTGAACACTAATGTATTAGGAGAATCATTTCTACTTCTGATAATTTCTTCATATAATTATGATTAGACTCTTAGCTGTAGTTTAATTTACTATGCCACTTCCCAACACGCCCCTTTCTCTATGGTTTTGTTTACCAGAGCAAAGATTTCAGGCACTAATATTGTCTGAAAGCTTACAGTAAATCTAAACAGTAAATATGTTTTACAGTCAGTTGTAGCAGAAAATAAAAATAACAGTACTGTACATCTCTTAGTAGATTCTGAGTAGAATCTCAATAAATTCTGAAATATTAACTTTACTCTGTTTACTCTTTGGGTAAAATTAAGATTGAATTTAAAATTAAAAATAAATATTTGTGTTTTCTCCAGGAATAATTTTCAGCTAAAGTTTGGTGTCTATGGCAATTTTCCAAATTTTCTTTTCAGTGTAAACTTCTCTGGGCGATTTAAAGAGTCAAGAGGTGTATTGCTGTAGATGCAGAACTAGAAGACTTTTCCAAATTGCTCTTGAGGATTTTTTATTTCCTACTGTACATCATAGACTATCCTACTTCTTTCCTATTGCAAATGAGAAATAGAGGGATGAAAATTTATTTGAAAAAAATATTTCAGGAATAAAGCAACAGCAGAAACAGAATGTATGATGGCAAAAGTGACAAAGTAAAACTTTTTAATAGTAAAATATGGGACGGAGGAGGAAGGAAGGAAGGAAGGAAGGAAGGAAGGAAGGAAGGAAGGAAGGAAGGAAGGAAGGAAGGAAGGAAGGAAGGAAGGAAGGAAGGAAGGAAGGAAGGAAGGAAGGAAGGAAGGAAGGAAGGAAGGAAGGAAGGAAGGAAGGAAGGAAGGAAGGAAGGAAGGAAGGAAGGAAGGAAGGAAGGAAGGAAGGAAGGAAGGAAGGAAGGAAGGAAGGAAGTCAAATTAAATAAAATAATTTCCCAGAAGTGACAGAACACCTTGGTGGATCTGCGTGCAATACTAAGTTATCAGGGCATAATTTTAAATGATGTGTAACACAGAAAAAAATTGCACGATGGTGTGAAAATACAATTACTGAAATAACCTTTATTTTTCCTGAAATAGACTAAGGCATTAAAAATATATTAACATATGGAGATTATACTTTTAGGAATCATTTAATAGTTTATTTTCAGTCTTCTACAGATGCATCCACAATTAATGTCATTACATAAGAATTGATGTCATAACCAATAACAATGGCATTACCCAGAATTTGCATATGCAGAAGTCCTTTTGGGCTAAGCATCCCTTTGAACAATTAAGAGACTAGACCCTATAAGGGATCCCTTTTAAATTCAAGAGATCTACTACCTCATGAGACTGCCAAGAGGTCTGGATCATTATTTGTATTTTGGTTAGTAAGTGATTATAATGGACTAACAAATACTTAATAACATTTTAACTAATGATCAAAGAGTAAGTGTATCAGTAAGGAGACCCCATCCACTCTCCTATATGATTTAACTATACATAAAGTGGATATTTGTTCTTCTAATAATGGTACAAATTTTTATGGGTTTATATTTGTAATAAATATTGATATATTAAAGACTTACAGCTGTTTGCATAAGTTTAGTACAGACTGAACAGAGAAAATTTGTTTTATTCTATCAGAAGATCACTTGACAGTATTTGACAGACTTGTAAAAATGTATCCATTGGAGCCACATTAAGAGGTATTTTGATGTAGAATTTTAAAAATAATAAATTGAAGACCAGTTCTCATTGGATTTATATCACATTTCGGAATAAAGATGGTGAAAGGGCACTTCTTGACGTTAGAGAGGACATACTAATTTTCAGAGTAAAAGAAGGTATTTCATCAGAGAAACATAAACAATGACACAATTGCACTTTTTCTTATATTCACTGATAAACAATAACACTAAAAGGAAGCTTCCTTTTTAAAGAGAAAACATATATATGTAACTATTTAAAATTGGTTTGTCATGTTCATTCTGTCTTCCAAAGCACAGGATGAATATCTGGGTGAGGATTACAGCCACGCAGCTGCCTTACAAGCTCCTGCCTCCAAATCCATCAGCACCTGTCCTAAATCAACACCTGTCCTCATCATGGCAGCCCGCCAGTGTATCACTCCAGAGTAACACACCTGTGGTATTTGCAGTGGTCCTGTGCCTCTCTGCATTAGGTACAATTCCACTGCTGCTACTTACTATCTATTGATCAGTACTCCTCCTTCGTTTTAGTTTTGGCACTCAGTTTTGCAACTCAGCGGGGTTCATTTCTCAGCAATAGGAGTGGAAGAAGGTGTGAATCAGATAACAAAGGATAATTTCAACTACCCACTGTCCTATCATCACAGGATCAAGCAGGAATCAGTATAGTAGATAAGGTATACTGTCTTGGAGCAATTGATTTTGTGGTTCTGTAATGCAATGACACCTATTTGCTGTATATGTCCAAGAATGTTCTTTCTGGAAACACATCACCACATTATCTTCTTCTTCAATTTCATTGATTCTAAAATTGGATATGTGTTATTGTCTAGATTGCTGGGTCTGGATCTCATTATGTATTTCTAAGAGTATGCAGTCAGCTTGTATTTGGATATAAGGATTTGGAAGAATCCTTTCTAAAATCTGTTTTTATTCAGATTAATGCACAGAGCTAGAATACTCCCACAATTAATGTCTTTCCATTCTTAAATCTTGAATGTTATGTCAACCAACCTGACAGCCTTCTAAAAAGAGATGATTGGCTTCACGAACAAGGGGAGAACAGCAGAGAAAATGCTGCTCTGCACAGCCTGGAGAACTTCTGGAGAACAGAAGGCTAAGGAGGTGGAGATCTTATCAGTGTACATAAACCCATGATGAAAGGGAAAGGAGAAAAGACGGACAGGCCCTTCTCAGTCACACCCAATGACAGAACACAGGACAATGGATACTGGAGTCTCCTTGGAAATGTTCAGAAGGAGACTGGACATAGTTCTGAGCATCCTGTTCTAGGTGACCCTGCTCTAAGCAAGGGGTCAGACTTAATGGCCTTCTCAGGCCCCTTCTAATCTCAGCACTTTTGCAATTCTGTTTCCACCCCTCTCTCTTGCTCACTCACATCTTCTGTTGGTTTATACTAAAGTCCATCAAAAGCAGAATAATTTTAAGATACTTTCATTGTTCTCAGAATCAATTAAATTAAAATATTAATTACTAAACCCAATTCTCCAATTTATATGCTAAATACATACATTGAATAGGAGCACATATATAACTGAGGGCACAAACGGCCTCAGGTACTGTACATTATTTATGATGGAGTACAACAGTTTTTTGCATTTAATTTCTCCTTCATCATTTAAACCAGAGTGCTACTACTGAAGGCAAATGAAAATATTTACAGTAGATGATCAGAAGAGGTAATTATTTTAGGCTCATGATAAAAAAATTATGCATAGTTTTATGCTTTGGGAATTCATCTCCCATGTCCTGCAAAATATAGTACTGAGACAGGTTATAATGGATCTAGTTTATCTGGTGCAAATACTGTAAGACATGATTTCCCCTTCAGCTGACAAGAATTTTCTAATTATTATCATAGATGATTAAGTGTTTTGAAAGAACAGTGAGAAGGAAATTGCAGTGAAAAAAATCATATTAGAAACTTGCAGCAACACTTATTATTCCCATTAAATATGAATCATTTATTAAGAAAAGTGACTGTAAATGATACACATGCATTCACAGATAACCCAGTGTGAGGCTTATGAAATTAATGGGAAATAGAACAATCTTTGTAATGTCCTGTGTAATGTCTAGATGGCTAGTGCCTGCTAATATAGCATGAAACACTTTGAAGGGCCATGGCCTTATCTCCTTGCCTCACTTCTTGTCACTGTACAGCAAACTTGGTACCATGACTTGCATGGAAGTACCCAGGATGGGTGTCTTTTCCTTGATTAGGTGCATTGTATAGGAAAAAGCAAAGTCAGACCTGGTTAAGAATGAAGTTAGAATGAGTAAAAATTAAATCAGTTGCCCTGGAAACAAGCAGAAGTGCTAGTGAATAAGGGTCATATCACAGCAGACATTTGGGTGCCCTACCTTTTATTTAAAAAAACAGGGATAAGGAACACAAGTAAAAAAAACCCTGAAATTATTTATTCAAATCTTATTTTACTGATATTATTAAGAAATAGGATCATAGAATGGTTTGGTTTGGAAGGGACCTTTAAAGGTCATCTGCTGCAATGGGCAGGAACAGCTTCAACTTGATCAGGTTGCTCAGAGCCCTGTCCAACTCTTGAATGTTTCCCGGGAATGGGGCATGTACATATGGATGCACCATGGAAATGGTAAATATAAACATTTTTCAAAGGATATAGCATCAAATTACTATCTCTGCATCTAGCAGAGGTTGGCCATACATCTGCAAATATTGAAGTTACCTTTAAAAGAATTATGAACCTTTTAGATGAAATAATGAAGATGTTTTCCCTAAGTTTTCAAGGACCACACTGAGGCTTTCTCCTCCAGAAGACAGGCAAACATCATGACATTTGCCAATGCTGTGGAGGGAAGCCTTTCATATGTTGAAACCACTGGGCTGTTTCCTTGCCTTTAATCTCCTATTCTCTGTATAGTTGCTAAGCAGACCCAGGAGCAGACCTAAGGACTACTGTACCTTCTCACAAATATTTATAATTTTTCCATGAAAAAAACTCATGAAGTAAAAGCATAAACAAGAAACAGCAAGATGATCTGACTTGAGCTCATTCTAGTGCTTGTTAGCGAAGTCATATTTGGTCCTTGAGTGTGCGCATCAGTAAGAGGGTGCAGGTGCTCAGGCCCCCACAGCGGCTCTGTGGGGGGAGGCTGAGGCTGCCCCAGCCAGACACAGCCAGACACAGCTGGATCCAAATGGATCCAAATGGATCCAACCGGATCCAACTACCCCCTGCAGGGTGCGGCTGAGCCACAGCCGGGGCTGCCCCAGCCAGACACAGCCTGTTCCAGCTGGATCCAGCTGGTTCCAACCAGATTCAACTGTTTGCCACAGGATCCAACCAGGGCTGCCCCAGCCGGACACGGCCAGACACAGCTGGATCCAAATGGATCCAAATGGATCCAACCGGATCCAACTACCCACTGCAGGGCGCGGCTGAGACATGGCCGGGCCTGCCCCAGCCAGACACAGCCTGTTCCAGCCAGTGCCAACTGGATCCAACCGCCCACCACAGGATCCAACCAGGGCTGCCCCAGCTGGACGCAGCCGGTTCCAGCTGGATCCAGCTGGATCCAAAAGGATCCAACTGGATCCAAATGGATTCAACTGGATCCAACCGCTCGCCCCAGGGCGCAGCTGAGCCCACGGCCAGGGCTGCCCCAGCCAGGCACAGGCGGTTCCAGCCAGTTCCAGCCTCTTCCAGCTGGATCCAGCTGGTTCCACCTAGATCCAACCACCGACCATAGGATCCAACTGGGGCTGCCCCAGCTGGACGTAGCTGGTTCAAGCCACTTCCAGCCAGTTCCAGCTGGATTCACCCAGTTCCAACCGGATCCAACTGCCCACCACAGGATCCAACCAGGACTGCTCCAGCCAGACACAGCCGGCTCCATCCGGTTCCAGCCGGATCCTACAGCCCACTGCAGGGCACAGCTGAGCCACAGGGACGCCTTGAAGATTATTTAACAAAGGGAAAAAAACACTACACAGGCAGTCAGGAGACGGGAAAAAAAAGTGAGAGAAGCAGCCCTGAGCAGTGGGGAAAAGAGGAGAAAGATGGGAGGAGGTGATCCAGGCACCAGAGCAGAGATTCTCCTGCAGCCTGTGGAGGGAACGTGCGGAACAGACACCTACACTTCAGCCCATGGAAGACCCCACGAGAGGGCAGGGGGATATTCCCTGAAGAACTGCAGCTCATGGAGACCCCTCACCAGAGCAGACTTAACCTGAGTGACTGCAGCCCATGGAAAGGACCCTTGCCAAAGCAGAAGAAAACAGTGAGGAGGAAGGAGCAGCAGAAAGGAACCACTGTTTACTGACCACAGACCTCTGCTCCCATCTTCCCTGTGCTTCTCAGGGAGCAAGAGAGGAGTCAGGAGTGGAGGGAGGAGAAGTGTTGGTTTAATGTATGTTTCTCACTATCTGAATCTATTTTTATTGGCAACAAGTTAAATTATTTTTCCTCAAGTCAAACATGGTTTGTCTGTAATGGTCACTGGTAAGTGATCTTGAATTAATCTCAGCCCACAAGCTCTCTCATCCTACTTTTTGTCCTGTCCCACTGAGGATGGGAAGTGAGTGAGCAGCTGGATGGGAGTTTGGCTGCTCACCAAGGCTAATTCGCCATTGCACATGAGTCTTTTTCATCTTAAAATTTAGTGACAGATGAGCAATCCTTGAATAAAAAATATTCTCACAAAGATTTCTCTGTGAAATCCTCATCAGAACATGAATGCTTTCCCTTGTGACAATAAAAAGGTAGGTATTTTATGTCCAGCTTAGATCCCTTTCTGCAATCTAATTTGGTTTCGATTTCATTACAACTTTCTCACAAGCTTTAGTTTAAGAAATAATAGTAAAGAATAATAGGGTTATGGTGTCTAAAAAACATTTCTAGCTCAGGAATTTTGTTATTAGTAAAGCTTGTCCTTGATTTAATTTGCAAATCCAGGTATAAAATCTGCCTTTGTTCCTTCCCTTTCATTTATAATGTCTAGATTCTTTAAAAAAATAAGCGTTATTATGCTAGATTTTATATTTATTAGTCTGTATTTTGTATCTTCTCTTTTCTTCTCAGTAGACTGTTTACATTGGTTTTCCTCATACTGTTACACACCATTTCTTCAATTTGTCAAAATCATTATGTGCCTCCCAAGGCTCTTGTGATCTCTCCAAAATTTGTCTTGTCAGCAAATTTTATCAAGCACTTTCATCTTTAATTCATTAAACAGAGTTTCTACGTAAGAAAAAGTATAAACTAGAGCTTACAGCTGGGAATTCCTCTGTGACAATATAAGGAAGGGCCAAACATTTACTTTTATATTTAATTATAGTCAAAATCTGAGTAAATGTGTAATATGTTAGAACTTTAGACATAAATGGAAAAGTGGTAAGGTGTTCCAAATTTTCCAGTTTTTGTAAGAACTATACCAGCCAGATTAGTGGTCTTATATATTCCTTCATCTGATTCTTCATTAGTATTTCAAGACTACATTGACTCCTGTAACAGACTGAATCATAAACCACAACAAAAATAAACAAAAAAATGTACTTTATCATAAATTTTGATCTTTCTGCCAATGCAAAAAGTCTTCCCTTATCAAGAATTTGGGCAACCAATTGCCTTCCACGGCTTCCAATGCTTCTTTATTCATAATCCAAATCTTGAAATTATTATGAAGTGGAAAAAAGAAAGGTGGGGGCAGAATAAGCTCACAAAACCCAGTAATGAATACATGGGCATGTCTGTTGCTTAGGGAATCTACCCAATCTGAGAAGTCCCAATTTATGGTTAAACGCAACTTCCTTCAGCGTAAGGGCTGGTGCACACAGATTACATACCCCATTCTCCCTCCCCACTTACCAGCTGTTCCTTCCTACCCTGCACTGTCTCACAACAAAATCACACAGCTGTTGGCAAGGTTTCCTGTTTTATCCTTTAAAAACCTGGCACCAATGAAAAATAATCCTTTAAAGATGACTCATTCAAGAAGAAATTGCTTCTAGCATTATTTTCTGTTTTTCACTCAATCTACTCACAGTTTAACACTCAGAATTGTAGAATGCTGGCCTCAAATCCATCAAAATGTCCAAAGATAAGCTATTCCATTTGAAGAAATTATATTCACATGTACAGAAGCTAAGGAAGTCTTCTTCAGGGACATTAAAAACAGGTTTCAATTCTCTGCAATAAATCTTGCCTCTGTGTGATCACTTCAGAAATCCACAAATCCATTCACCAAAAATGGATATATTCAGTGTTCAGCAACATAAAATTTTTCCACCACATATATGTCAAATTTCTGTGTTTATTCATCTACAGGCAACTCAGCTCTATTAGAACAGATAATTCAAGGGCACATATGTGTGTATATGTGTGTGTGTGTATATATATATATATATATATATATATATATATATATATATATGGTGGAGAATGCTGAGGAAAATACGAAGTAGGTCATGGTGTGGTTCCAGCTAGTAAAAGATTAAAATTTTTGAGTGATATAGGAAAACTAGACGGGGAAATGGGAACAAAGAAGGCTGGTATCATAATCAGGATAAAGGAAATCCAAAGACCTTGATAAAAACTAAGAGTATAAATTGGCAGCAGCGCACCTTACAAATTACTTCCAGAGACTTCTACTGCATATCCTGGAATGCATTTTTATATATTTCTTAGGTATGTATGACTATAACCACAGATACAGTGTGACAAAAATTTAAAATTTAAAAAAAAAGTAGGATCCCTTGCAGTTAAAGTATATTGCAATAATCTAAGGAAGTGGAGAGAGCATGAAGAGTCAGCCTTATCATAGATACTTTCAGTTACTGTGATATTGTAGCAGAGATTTTAATGGAATACAAAACACACCTAAGTACGCAACAATTTTTTGTTTCAGAATCAAAATCAGCTATAATTTCATGTCTTTATTTCACTTATACTATGGCCACTTTTCCACACACATCCGTACTTGTACTTCTAAATATATTTACCTGGATTTTTTCTATATGCATAATTTAAACCACCACAAAAAGCATATAAGAAGGAATTAGTGTAAAGAAAAATGTACTCAGAGTTTTTCCACTGAAATTCTGGTTCTGAGCTGTGCCTCTTTAGTTGAATGACTTTTACTTTTTATCATTCAGTAATCAATATTCCAATCAATAATATCAGGCACTCAGAATTTTAATGATGGAATTATTAAGGTTTTCTTTGTTTCATACTGCCCAAATTTCATGGATGTTTTTAGGGAGAGAGTTATTACCTGATATTCTCCTGATTATGAGATCTTAATTTTCATATAATCTTTACCTCCCAATATTACATTTTATTCCTCTGTCTCTAATACTACCCCCATTCCCTGTTTCATTTTGCCTATAACAGAACAACTTCTCTTGAAATCTATTCTAGTTTTGGGTGTGGTAGAATTACTTTTCTTCCCAGTGGCTGGTATGGGGCTGTATTTTAGATTTGTGGTGAACACAGGGTTGATAATAGGGAGATGTTCTTGTTATTCCTGACCAGGGTTTACACAGAGCCAAGGCCTTTTCTGCTTTCCATGCTGCCACACTGGTGAGGAGGCTGAGGGTCCATGGAAGGTCGGGGGAGACACAGCCAGGACAGGTGACCCAGACTGACCAGAGGGACATTCCAGAGCATCATGCTTAGTATATAAAGTGGAGGGGAGAAGGAGGCAGGGGGCACATTTGAAGTGATGACATTTGTCCTCCCAAGTAACCACTCCTGGAGATGGCTGAACACCTGCCTGCCCTTGGGAAGCAGTAAATTTATTCCTTGCTTTGCTTTGCTTATATGTGTGGCTTTTGCTTATCATATTAAACTGCCTTTGTCTCAGTCCATTAGTTCTCTGTCTTTTACTCTTCCAGTTCTCTCCCTAGTCTTCCTGGTGGGGGAAAATAGCAAGTGGTTCCCAGGGGCCTGGTTGTTGGCTGGGACTAATCCATGACAACATCCCAAATAACCTGCTTAAAACACATCTGTTGCTACAAATGAAATAAAATGACAGAATCTTCCTCTGTTAATAAAGCAAAGCTAGCAGCATAATTTTTGTTGTCCTCTTGGATGCAGGAAGATGGCTGCACTTGCAGTTTAATGATTTGCCCCTACTTTCATTCAGATAAAAGCAATCCTTTTTTTCTCCAAGTCTATGACACATTTATATTATGAGTCACTTTCTGTAAGGTCGCTGTAGGTGCATTACATCACAGGGAGAGGTACAACTCAGCATTGCATTTCTGTATTATATCACTGGAATATTTCTGCCAAGTTTTGTCAGCAGGATGAAGGGTCAGGTTCAAAATCTGTAAGTTCTTTGTAAAATTACAAAACAAAACCAGATGAGTATTCATTCAAGCACCTGGGAAAATGAAACCCTTCCTCTCAAGGCCAAAGGCAGTCAATATTTTTCTCTTTTCAAGGAGTTTATATGTTTGTGCATATAATAAACGAAAAAAAAAAAAAAAAAAGAAACCCAAAGCATTTCCATTAAGGTGAAAGACAGCATGAGCAGCCAGGAATTAACAAAATCTAATGTATAAAGCACATAGCCCAAAATTAATTTTGACAAGAAACTTTTTCCTTTGCTTCTTTTGGTACTGACACAAGAATAAAAATGTCCTGTGGACACACTTACCTTTTGGTTTTATTTTCTTTTGACTTAGATTTATTTATTTTAGTCAGTGAACAGTCAGATTCAGGAATTCACTTTCATGGGTCCATTTCGAGCCCCTCAATGGAAAAACTCAGGGGCTTCTTTGGACGCAGCTCTTCTGTTCTCATTTGTAGAGCTTTAGTACTAAAGTACCTAATTTATGATCAACCCAGAGTCATCTTGTACATGGTCTGCTCAGACAATGGACAGAGTATCTTTCTAAACCCACTCCTTAAGTGGAGTATACCCATTAAATGACCTCTTGGCCACATCTTCAAGAATCTTTGCAATAAATTGGTGAACCATGAGCATCTACTTTTAGATTTTTAAATGCTGTGCAGAAAATTGTTTGTATTTTTTCCCCAGTGAGCTGCTGTAGATAACAATCTGTAACAATTTGCAGCAAAGAAATGCTCTTTTATTTTTTCTGCCAAAATGATGCTGATTTTATCTCTGTGCTTATTTTGAGAACTGGTTTAAATTCTCATTCAGCTCTTGATGCAGCCTAGAGCATCAGCATAATGTGTCTTCCCTGTGATTTCTCCTCTTGATTCAGCTGTAAATTGCAGAGTACTCATTTGTTTTTGACCCATGAAAATAAATGGAAAAAATGGTCTTTAGCCAACAGACATTTGTTTCTTCTCATTTTTTTCAGCTGTGTCTAGAAGCTAGAAGATGGCAAATCTAGTTTCTTTGTTAGATGTGGAAGAATGACTAGTGAAAGCTGAAACACCATCAGCCTCTAAATCCTTTAGATTCGACAAGTAGAATCAATTCTGAGGTTTGGTGCTTGTATTTGTTGGTTCATATTCTAGTTGAGGATCTGGACCATAGTCTAAATTAACCAAATGTGATCACCTAATAGGCATAACAAAAGAATAAAAAAACTGAAATATCATTATTTCAAGTTTCCATGGAGCCAGAACCCCTAAAACCTCTGATACTAGAAATGCAGTTGACAGCTTTCTATCAAAGAGGGTAATTTGTCCAAGTTAAAAATAAAGCTGCAGTTGGTTTCAGTGTAAAGACCAAACCTTAGATGTTTAAATCTTAGAAGTGAAGTTCTGTTTCTGTTTGACCTCCTAGATGACCTAAGGTTATAGATGATTTGAAACAGATGATGCAGAAAGAAAAACAATGATACCACCAACAGTTAAAGATTAAGAATGAATTGAGGTTTTTTTCCATATGTTCATCAGGAGGTAAAGGCAAGGTTCTTGGACTTACTAATCAGCAAATCTGTTCTACTTGGTGAACAGTTTTATTCTTCATTCATTACTTGCCTTCATTTGGTGGGTCCTTGTTTGATAATTCTTTTTTCTGTGTAAATAAAATGAAATAACATGAAGCAAAAGAAATAAAGGGAGTTTTAAGAAAAACATTTCCTTAAAAATTCTTCACTTACACCTTTTGCCATTTCATTACTCTTATTTATGCATATTTTCTGCATGATACTTTGATACTTCATGAACTTGTATATAGAAATGAGAAATAAGTCACTTTCAAATCTGGAGAAAGATTTCACCCCTGAAAAATAACATGTCTCTTCCAGAAAGTAAGAGCAAGAAAAACAAGACAAAAAACTGAAAATTTATGCATGATTTTGGTTCATATATGTTAACAAAATACTGATTTAAAATCAGAAAAGCCAGGAGATGTTAATGGTTTCACTAATTTTCATAAAGTCAAAGAGAAGACATTTTGCTTGAAAGCTGTCCAACACTAGAATAAGACAGGTTCATCCCAGTACAGCTGCATCTGTCAGTACTCAGGCAAATCACATGTCTTAAGTTATTTCTGATTTATTAGAAACATAGCTCTGCATCTATTCTGTCTGAAAACTTCCAATACAGAAGGACAAGGTCCATCAATACAAGATCTTTGATGAGGATTCTGTTCATTAGATGATCAAAAGTTGAATATTCTGTTTTGAATTAATAAAAGAGATGTTTCTGCTATCACCAAACAGTATTTATTCCCTCTTTGCTGATAATCACAAAAAGCCTTCCTTCTATACTGTTGTTCTTTTTCTGCAGGGTACTACTGTGACACATTTCATATTATTTTTTTCCTGATCTATTTCCCTCTTTTCTAAATAAGCATGAAGAGCTCTAAGGAAAATTGAGGAGGAGACATGGTCTATGAAGCATATTTAGCATTGTAGCTCTTCCACCATAGCTATCCAGTACTTCTGACTTACCCAGAATGTGGATGAAACTGTAAATTTAGGAAATGTAAGGTATCATCTGTATAAAACATCAGAAAGCTGGTAGAATTGACAGAAGTGATTGTTCTTGTCACATGAACCACTCAGCATGTAATTCTGTGAGCATTTTCAAGTGCTCTCAGGCTGCAGCGCATTGGCTCCTGGTAGAGATGGTTTGCCAACTGTTCTGCATATCTCTATCATCAGAATTAATAAACTTCCACAGAAAAAAATAGTGACAGTAACCTCCCTTCTCCAAAATCCACACCATTCTATTGAAGAACACAACTCCACAGTAATTTAAATAATTTTGGAGAGCAGAGGACTGTTAAAGTTATTCAGGTTTTATGTCTTTTTGCTGTCTTGACATTGCCTTCATTCACAACAGAAGGCTACTTTTTTTTTTTAAAGTGCATACAGCCTGTTGAAGCAAGATTTTAGGAAAACTCTCAAGCACCTAAAAATTCAGAAAAAAACTACTGAATTGTGTACAACATTTCAGTGTGCAATTCTGATTTTGAAGATGATTTTATTTATTACATATTATCTCTGTTTTCAGGTAACACAAGATCTATGCAAATCTTACTGTTGTCGATTCCCATCTTGATTATTCAGTTGATCCTGTACTTCTCCAAATCTCACCTCTCTTTGCCAATAACAAGTGACAAATTTAAAAGTGTTGAAGCATGGTCTAAATTTTCAAGAATGGATAGTGATTTAAGATTGCTGAAACAGCTGGGAATCAAGCACATGAAATTTTTTAGATGCAAGAGCTAGCTTTCAACTGCTGAATGTTTTGGGGAAAATAAGCTTAAAAACAACAGAAGAACTGAAACATTCAAAGGATGCACTAGAAAATTCTGAAATACAACAGAGCTTATCTTTTCAGTTCTTTATTCTTGTTCTGAATTGCTGTGCAGTGCAAATTTACCATACTGGCAGTAGTGGCAATTTCAGGATATAGACAAAACAACAATAGACCTTGTATTTGTGTTGAAGGTGCCAGTAGCAAAAATCAGAGATCAGCATAGTTAGCAGCCCAGTCCAATCCATGAAGGGACTAACTTTCTTAAGGATAGAGTTTTGCAAAAACAACAAACAAACAAACCCAGGCAAAGTGAGCAAACAAACAAACAAACAAACAAGGGTGGTGGGTGGGTGTACCAGGTTAAAACATAGCTTCCCTGTTTGATATCCCTTCTGGGTTTTAAATGCAGGCAAATTAGAGTATCAGTCTTTTCAAAGCAGAGAACAATAGTTGCAGAGTTTTAATTCACAATCTTTTTAAAGTTTTTTATTTTTACAGCATGGAAAAAAATATTTCTTGTCTATCTCCAGCAACAGGAAAGAACTGCGGAATTTTTTCAGTTCAGAAAATAAAAAAAGAGAAGAGCTATATCAGTCTTTGGGAGCCATGGAAAAAGTACTTCTGGACACTTGAAGGAATGCAAATTGATTTGTAAGGTATCCCCTGTTCTTTTCTTAAATCAGTTTGGCATGAGGAAGGGCTGGGACTTTTCCCCTTTTCTAGACCCCCGAGACTGGCATCCCAAAGATGGATGCAGGTAAAAGTCCACACTGATGACATTTATTTCAGACCCTTCTGACCCTGGTAAAACGAGCAACAACCTCAGTTCCACTGAAAATTCACCTCCACAGCTAACCCAAATTTAGGAGCACATTAGATTCCTTACATTTATACACTCAGCTAAGATGACTCTTATCAGGTGGCTGAGGTATCTAACCACCCAGGACTTTCAGTTTCAATGATGAAAAAAATAGGTGTCTAAAGTAATTCAGTCTTATCTAAGAACACAGATTAGAGTGAACTGCCTTCTGAAAATATCTGTCATTTCCTCTCTTTATTGAACAGCAAAGTTCCTCAGTTAAGCAGCTGAAATTAGGAGAGGTAAATCTGGGCCTATTAGTCCCAGAGGCACTACAATCTTTAAAAGAGCTAAGGGATTGCTTTGAACTTCTGCTAAAGGAGTAGCATAGTTTTGCCATTCTGCTTGTACATGGTTAAATTGTTCTGTTAATGATCTTCTTTCTGGTTAATAAAATTATAATTTAAAATTCTATTCTTTCTTTACGTTTGCTCGGTTTATGCTTTATACTGGAATGTGTTACTTGGAAATACAATACTATGAAAAAATGATGGTAGTACAGGATAGGATCTTCATTTTGTGGGACAAAGGGCTGAATAAAAGCAATACATTTTGCTAGCTGAGATAATCTGTAATTGTAACAGCTCCTGTTAATAGAGAACAGAGATGATTCTTTGACAGTTGGATCTAACATGTTCACATCAAATTGTGTTTGACTCCTATTTGAAAGTTGACCACTAGTGAAATAAAGTAGCTGATTGGAAAAAAAAAAATTGATAACTTAAATTCAGTTGTCCAGGTTTTTCATTATAATCTCAAAACTCAGTCCAGAGTGTTGTGTCCATATGGAAGAAGTAAAACTCACCATCTTAGAGAAAGTCTTAATGAAACCAATGACTATTAGGTTAGATTTTTCACACTAATCTGGTCTATCCTGATTTACAACATCCATTTTTTAATAACTGTAACAGTTTCTGGGAGATGATAATCAACTGGGCAAGCAGTGAGAATACATTCAGGTTTTTCCAATTCACTGCATTGTTGTTGATAAAGAACCTCACCAAATAACTTGGTTTTCTCCATATGGAAGCAAGGGACATATCTTTGGTTCTTCAATCAGACTGCATCAAATAATTCATATTTAAAACAAGGATCTTTTCACTCATACATTCTGCAGCCTACTACAAATAATAATCAATTAAAATATTTACAGTTCTTCCAGAACTTTGTGGATGATGTGTTCATTTAGGCACTTTTACAATTTAACCTCTAGATTGAAAAAAGACATTACTGAAATAATACTGCCCTTTAATTTGACACTCTCCAAAATTATGAGCATAGTCAAAAATCACAAAAGTTTAAAGTTTGGATGGCATCTCTGGAGATAGCCTAGTCCAACTTCCAACTCAGAGTAGGATCACCTGAATAGGGAGCCCAGGACTGACGAATCTGGCCTCTATGATGGGAGTGTCTGCATGAGGGGCTAAAGAAGAGCAACTGATGTCCTTTACCTGGACCTCTGTAAGGGCTTTGGGATGGTCTCACACAACATCCCACAACACGACACAAAGTGGATTTGAAGGATGATATCTTTGATGGGTAAGGGACAAGCTGGATGAATGCACACAATGAGCTGCAGTCAGTGATTCAATGTCCAAATACAGAACGTATCAAGTGGTGTATTTCCACATCAGGACCAGTACTGTTCAATATCTTTATTAATGATACAGACAGTGATCAATAAAATCTCTTCAGTAAGAAACTTGAGGATCAGCACCTGCTTTCCATTATTTTTTTCAGAAATATCTGGAGAATGAGATTGTAACAATATTCTACTTCCGCTACAAATATCACAAATCTATGTGCACCCGTGCACTTCCATTTACCTGCATAAACATAAAAGATTAATAAACAGGCTAACTTATGCTCATCTTGACTGGAACTGGTTTTCTGACCCTTACTGATTCTTTGCTTTCAGAACACATTACTGAGGCTTGCTAACAAAGCACATGCTTCACTCACCTCATGTGCTAGCCTGCATAAAGATGAGTAATCTGCTATTGCCTAGTGTTAATGAAGATGACTGTATTACTTTACTGCTTGTTGTTATTGCTTTAGATTTGCATCTTCCAAAATGTAGTCTCATCCCTTAATTTCAAAGAGGTGATTTGTGATTCATCTTAGCTTTTTTTCTACTTAAAGTGATAGAAAATTGGAAAATAAAATGTATTCAGACTCAATCTGGTAAAAATACATGGTTGTACCTATGCTACCATTAAAGTACTTTAAATATAGGAGAAGTTTACCCAGGTTCATTCACATATGCTAAGAAATTCCTGCTTAGTGCTTTATCTCAGCAAATATGCTGAGTAAATAAAACCTTCATGGATTTTTTGGTCTCTTTTCATTTGTCCTGTATTACGGCTTTTTAAGTAGAATCTTTGGACTGTGTAATCCCTATCTGTAATGTCCAAAAATATCTGTACCTAAAAAATGTATCTCCAAATTCTTTTTTTAACAGTTAGTATGCATTGACCCTGTGAATTTAGTAGACATCATGAGGTAAAGAATTACATCTACAATGCAATGCGTTTTATGGCATTTTTTAAAGTATGCTCATAAACCCTGTCTGCTCAATCATGAAAAACATCTGGTTGAGTACTGAATAAACTAGCAAACAATTTTAAGCTGAATTTCCAGAATGTTCCCCACAAAGCCTTTCTATTAATGAAGTTTTTCTGTCATATCAGCAGTGTCACTTGCTACAACAAAGCCACAGATTCATGAGGCCATAGAAGGCACATGGCCTCTTCCAGCTGCAACAAGGCTGAAGTGCATGGCCACAAAAAGACCTAAGGATTTCTAATGCTCAGCTCTGAGGAGGTTTTATTTTGTTTCAGTTTTTGTCAAGACTTGATAAAAAAATAAAGGCAGGTGACGGAATCAGAGTAAATATAAAGTAGAGAATATTTTTCCTGCTAGCAAGCAAGCAGTCAAGGAGTTAGCTGAGCAGAATGATCCTACATCAAGTTAGAATGAGCTACTGGAGATACCCAGTGTACCAGAGTCTAACATGCACTTAAAATTCTGGCTTTTTCAGCTTTGAACAGAATTGCTTTTCATCTACAAGAAAACTGAGGAGAAAAGACGCCACTACTCTAATTTACCACAAATAGCAAGTGTGGCAATTCTAATTCCCAGAGAGGTTTGAAGAAATATTAAAGGTATATAATTTTATTTTATAATTTTATTTTATATAATTTTTTATTTTCCTAACTCTTGTCATTGGGGAAAAATCTTTGATCACCAGCAAGTCCCACAGAGAAAAAGCCATGTTTTCTACCAGGACCAGCAATGGTCCTGTTTTATTTACATCATCATGCAATCTCTGGATGTTCTTCTCAGTCCAAAACTGAGAAGACCACTGTGATGTTTGAAATTTAGCAAATGTTTGACTACCAGGTTTACCTGAATTTTCATGTTTTCTTTACCTAAACTTTTTATTGTACCTAATTCATGCATGCCCTTATGTCATAATCCAAATTTTATTCACCTCAGGCTTTCATCTTTAGATTTTGTTATAACCTTGCTTACTAGATTTGGAAAGCTTTCATCCAGAAGTTTTCTGTTCCTTATGTAGCTACTCATGGACAAAAGTCAAGTCGCTCCTTTGCCTCTTCTATGGACAACTCAGCACACATCAGAAAGATCTGAGCAGACTTCACATTAGTTTTTTTGAGCTTATTCTTACACACTCTGCTGTGGAATCATGACCTGATGTTCCTCTACAAACTTCTGTTTCTAGAGTATAGATGTGCATTGTAAACGACTTTTTCAGTCTCTTGTTGAGAGCACAGAATCAAATATAGTAAGATTTTAAAAGAAACAAACATTTTACTTTCTATTCTAGAATTATGAAATTTTTGATTCTAAACCAAAACAATTTCTGTACAAACACCTTTTACTTTCAGTGTTTTCTTTTTTGGTTTTTGTTTTGTTTGGTTTGGTTGGATTGTTTTTGTTTTTTGGTTTTGTATTTTTTTGTTGCTTGGTTGGTTCTTTTGTTAGGTTTTTTTTATGAGGAGGAGGTGTTTCATTTACAAAACGTTTTTTCCTTTCTCAGAATTCGTGCCATCCCCAAAGTTTTCAGTCTATTCAGATTGATTCAACAGCTATTAAAATCAGTTGGAAAATTAGGCTCATCTTTGGTGGGTTTCAGATCAAAAATAAAAGTCACTATTTACACTATGATGCTAAGTTACAGTATTAGTTTTGAGTACAAAGAAAATTCATTTCAGCTAAAATCTGTGTCTAAAAAGTTAGATGTTTAAATCCAACTCAGTTACTCCCTTCATGTATAATGGTGTATAAGAAGTATCTTCACCAAATGACTGAAAGCATCATAAAATTGGTGTCTAAGATGAGTTAGTTATCTGAGTCACCCTCTCTAAGCATATTTTTTTCTTCACTGACTATAGAAAGGATTATTATCCTAGATTTAGAAGAACAGCTTTTAGGTATTTCAGGAAGGATTCAGGTGCCTATACAGAGGTGCTGAAGATTATCTGAGCTATCCTCATGGAGCCAACAGGAACTATACAGAAGTGGAGGCCCACATTCATCTGCAGCCCTCTGAGCACTCAAAGGTGAGTCTCCTGAGGTTTTGGGGGGAGTAATTTGACCCAGAACCATGAAGGCCGAGAGCATACTGGATGTATTCAGATGCAGGTTTGTGTGCCAAACCAGCCACTGAGCACAGATGTGCACAGGCATGCAAATTAAAGCACCTTAATAGGAGATAAAAGTGAGGACAGGTTTCCTCAAGATCAGTGCTCCACAAACACAGTTGTCCTCTATCTGAGAGGTGATATTACACAGTGCTGAGCTCTGCAAATCTACCAGTCACTAAGACTGCACTACATATTAGTTAAACTTGAGGCATATAGAATCAAGCATTAGAACTTCAAAATCTCTGCCTTGTCTAGCAGATTTCTTGAGAAACCTATATTTCTTTTAATCCACCTTTCCTGAATTAAATCTCCAATAGTGAAGCAAGGATGAAAAACGTTCTCTCATAGTACAAATAAATTGTCTGATCACTGGAATAATGTTTTATTTTTTCCTTTTCCTCCTTCCTTTCTGCTTTTGACTTTCCTTCTGGCAACAAGAAGAATGAGATTAAATGGACAGGTCTGGGTCTCTTCCCACTCAGGGAGGGCCAGTTCTGGTTCATCAGGGACCTGATGAATCTGATGAATAAAAATCAGCGCTAACTCAAGACTATTGCTTGAAGCTATGCTAAGGCACATGGAGGACAGGAAGTGACTCGAGATAGCCAGCACAGCTTCACCAAGGGCAAGTGTGCCTGACCAACCCAGTGGCCTTCCATCAGTGGAGTGACTACATAACTGGAAAAAGCAAGAGCTACAGATATCATTTATCTGAACTTGTGTAAAGACTGACATTGTCCACAAAACATCTTTCTCTCCAAATTAGAGAGAGATGGATGGAATGATGAATAACAAAGATGAATTACAAAGTGATTGCACGGTCATATCCAGAGGTTACTGGTCAATGTCTCAGAATCCAACTGCACATCAGTGAAAAGTGGTGTCCCTCAGGGGTCCATATTGGAACCAATATTATTTGATATATTCATTAATGACATAGACAAGGGGATCGGGTGCACCCTCAGCAAATTTGCATATGACACCAAGCTGAGTGGTGCAGTGACCCTTCTGAAGGACAGGATGCCACCCAGAGGGACCTGAAAAAGCTGGAGAAGTGGCCCCTGGGAATCTCAGGAGGTTTAACAAAACCAAGTGCAAGGTGCTGCACCTGGGTCAGGGCAGCCCCTGGTACCAAGACAGGCTGGGGATGAACAGATCCAGAGCAGCCCTGCTGAGAAGGGTTTGGGGTGCAGGGGGTGAGGGGCTGGCCATGACCCAGCCATGTTCCCTTGCAGCCCAGAGAGCCAAAGGTGTCCTGGGCTGGTCAAAGGCAGCGTGGGGAGGGGATTCTGCCCCTCTGCTCTGCTCAGACCCACCTGCAGAGCTGCATCCAGCCCTGGGCTCCCAGGAAGGACATGGAGCTGCTGGAGTGTGTCCAGAGGAGGCCACCAAGATGATCAGAAGAATGAAGCACCTCTCTGTGAGGAAAGGCTGAGAGAATTGGGATTGCTCTGCCTGAAAAGAGATGGCTTAGAGGTGACCCAATTGCAGCTGTCTGGTACCTGAAGGGAGCCTGCAAAAAAAAATGGAGTGGGACTTTTTAAAAGGGTGTGTTGTGTCAGGAAAATGGGAAATGGTTTAAAAAATAAGAGAGAGAAGGTTTAGTTAGATATTTGGACAATACTCTTTACTTTTAGGGTGGTGACACACCAGAATATGTTGCCCAGAGAAACTGTGGATGCCTCATCCCTGGAGGTGTTCAAAGCGAGGTTGGATGGAACTCTGAATAATCTGATCTAGTGGAAGCTGTCCCTGCTCTAGGCAGAGGGATTAGGACTGGAATTAGATGATCTTTAAAGTCCCTACTAACAGAGGACATGGTTTGATGGATCGGAGTGAATCTATTGCACTGAAGTACCCAACCTCACGTGCATTACTAGCCCATCTCAAATGTGTTTAAAGTGCATTAGATTAAACCTTTTTCTCTGAAATTTAAAATAATACATTTGTCTCACATCTATGATGAATTAAGAGTGTGTAGGTGGCAGAATACAACAGATGGTTGACAATGAAGGTTTCTGCAGACATTATTTCTACCTGCTACCAGCCTTGAAGGAATTCAGTTCAGAATTAAGACACCCAAATGCAGGTATTTACACATACACGTCTGTAAGTCTGCTGTTTCTCAAATTTTCCTTATATTCAATGGGCTATTAGTCAACAGAATAAATTAAAATTAGAAGTTACTGAGCTCACCATAAAATAGGTATCTGGTGGCATAGTCTGGAGTTGAATTTTGAACACTATCAATAAATATCAACAGTTGAACCACCTCCATGAGGTGATTATTTGTCTGTTCTGACTGCAGAGAGATCCTACACCAATAAATTAGCTCGGAAGCCTAAGCCTTACATGGCTGGAATTAGACGAGATCAATCTCACTGGTTTTATTGCAAGCTTTTTCCTTCATCTCACTCTCATATTCATCTGTTGGACATCATTTCTTCAAATTTCTCGGCTACACTGAGAGTAAACATTGTTAGCAGTGGTTGAAAGAAATGGGGACATATCCTGATTGTTTTATTTTCTCAAGATTCTGTAGACCATTTTCAAAAGGAAAGAGGTAAACAGGCCTTGGCTTCTTGACGGAAAAATAATCTGATGAAGTGTGGCTTTCCTAAGATGTATTTTTGGTTGCTCATGACAGTCAGACTAGGGGAAAAAAGTATTTGAAAGCAAAATTACTTGTAATGATGAATCACAGCTGAGAAAGGGGATATACCAAATCAACTTTTGGCTGTATTGATTTCAGTGTACAGACAGCTCAATCTCTGATGTAATGGGAAGCACTGTCCATGGCACTTCCCTAAGGACTGAGAGGCTTTATGCTATTACATGAATGTCTCCTAAATGAGGATGAGGATTAATTTTCAGAACTCTGAAACAAATACTGTAAGTAAGTTTTGCTCTCTCACACTCAGTTGGATCTGTTACATAGTAACTCCCACTATTTTATTCTCCAAATTGCAGTAAATTGGCCTGACTTTTTGAGAGCTGGCCTTTTCTCATGTAACCCACAGATAAACTATTTTATTTTGTATTGTATTTCTAAATTAAAAGAGCAAATTATATAAATTAAAGTTCCCCCAAAGTGTTCTGTTGAAATATGCACCTAGACATGCTGAGTTGGGAAAAATATGAACTCTTGATCCTTTTCTCAAAATCTGACATAGAGACCTGAAGTCAACAAATTTTTTCAAGAGATACAGGGTTTAGGATTGTGTCTTTACTGTTGGAAAGTCATTGATTAAATTAAATATGATACAATTTGAGATCTAGTCAAATCAAGCACAATGCTTTTCCACAAAGAAATTCTAAGAGTCTAATGATGTTAATGTTCAAATATATACATACTATGTATAGCACCTTCATGCTGAAATTTACAATATCCATTTCCTGTCCTTCTTCTTATTTGTATATAGTTCAGGGAATGGAATATAATAATGTGAGCTGTTGAGAGCACTGAATCTCCAAATAAAATGTTTCAAGCAGCATGATTCCTATTGGCTCAGCGCTACTAAACTCTGACTTGGATATCCCATACAAATGCAGGCTGTTAACTTATAGGTTCATTTTTGATATTGTTAATGGAAATATATTTTTATGTGTGCACAAATATGGAACAATGGCACACAGAACAAAAGCCATATGCTACTTAGATTAAGCCTTTATCTGAGTTAAAATCATTGTGTTATCCTGAAACTTGATCATTTTTCTTTTGACTGAAACATGGCATTTTTTCTTTTTGTTGAATGCTTTTTGGTAGGTCTCTTGTTAGAGAGACTGACAAGGCAGACTCACAGAGTAAATAAAAAATAAGGAGCATTTTCCATTTTAACAGGCATATTTTAAAAATGAGATACCAACAGAGCTATGTTACTCTGAGTTTTTCATTAATAGTGTGAGCTGTCTTTCGGTATTAAAGCAAATACAGCTGAAATTCATTCAAAATGCAGCAACAGTCTGATGCTTCTATCACTCCACAGGAACCATGATAGTTTCAGAATTGCATACAGATTCATATAATTATGTTACTGAATAATTCTTTTAAGACTGAAGTATAATCTTCATAGCCATCTCCATGTTTAAACAGGCTGGCAAATTAAAAGGAATGCTCTTTGGAGAACAGCTGAAGAATACACTAGGAAATCCCAGGTGAGCTTCTGATCATGCATGAGATACTGCATGACACACAGGCTTGTTCTTTCTTCATGTATGATGCATATAAAAGATCATGTTGGGTGACTTCAAACAGTAGGTAAAAGTTGTTCACAAATTAGGAGACACAGATCTGTAGGAGTTTCTGTATTTATGGCACTATAATAAGACTACATGCCTGGTATGGGCATGGAATTTATATTCTGATTAAAAATCTATCATATTAAAAATCTATAATAAAGAAAATATACCTTAGTAAAGTTATGGACTGGTCAATATCTGACAGTTGCAATTTAAACCTTAAATTGTGCCTACAACTGTCACTTTGCATACATATCACACAGGATGGAGAAATAGTGACATCCCTGTCTGACTACTCTTTAAAATTATCTAACAAAATTAATCTTGAAATCTGGTATGGAAGACCAGATATTTACAGCAGCATGAGACCTTTTCTTCCCACATTCAGTGTGTTATGCACTTGTACTCAAAGACAGTCAAAAGTGCTTGCAAGGAAGTTGCCACTAAAATAAATTTTCTTAGAAAATTTAAGATAGTTACAGAAAAGGAAGGGATTTTACATTAGTCTCACCTTCATTTGAATGCCACAGTAATCCAGTATTTCTACTTAGATCGATTAATCTCATAGGAACTTTGTCTTCTGCACCATCACAATCAACTTCGGGAGAAAAAGACGTTGCTAAGTATCTTTATCCTGATACAATTAACAACACTAGTACAATATTTTGGCCTTGGCTATTCACTTACTTGGATTCTTCAACATTTAAACTATCTTCTTTGTAACTCAGATACCTTAAACCTTGATTTCCAGTCCTTGCAGTAAAAGGCAGAAAATAATTATAATACCTTTTCTAAAATACCATTAAATATTCAACTTTTCCATTTCAGAAAACCTCCAGTTTCTAACAGGAGAAACCAGTGTTGTGAATTTTCCAAGAAATAACTTCCACGTGGGCTGTGTTGAACTTTTAAATGTTTGCCTTTCATTTCATGATATTAATGATGAACTTGAAATACTTCAGCTTCCAAAGATGGCTTGACCTGAGCATAGGACTTTGCAAGATGATGAGCTAAGATTGTGGTAGAGAAAGGGGGAAAGAAAAAGTGTGGAAAGATGGCTAGGGGTTAATTAGAGGACACAGAGAAGTTATATTTACATCCTAAGAAGTTACAAGGGTACAGGAATTTTAGGGTAGAATAAAGTTGCTGCTGCCTGTCTGGAATGCAGCTGGCATGCTCTAAACCTATTCCACAGTGATTCCCCATGCAGACACACCTGCTGAGGGGATGGAACAGAGGGTGGAGCAGAGTGGAGACACCGTGGCCAGGCTCTGTTGAAATCCTTGAAGGGAAAGGAACCTGATGGTGCTTTGCAGCTGATAAACCACATAACACCTGTCAGCCAGGGCAGATAGGGGAGATGTGCTGCTGCTGAGCCAGCAGCTGTGGTGAAATCTCTCTCCTCAGATGAACTTGCTTCACTGTACCCTATTTGTAATATTAACACACACCTCCATCCCAAAGTACCATCTCCATGGTACAGCCACCCTCACTGGGCATGTGCTCAAAATTATTTTTGAATGTATCTTTAAAAACAAAGTGAGAAAATGTTACACCAATCAGTAACAAAGACATGTATGAATAGAGTCACTCAAGCTCCACCTAAACATAGGGAAATAGTGTAAAATCAAGTTGAGAATGGGAGGAAAGTTAGAGAACATTCCATTTTAACTGCTGAGTTCAGTTGATGTGGGGAGCCTCTCTTCTCCCCTGTAGGGATGTCTGTTGGGTAAGAATCACACTCTGTGCACACTGAATATATCATTGGGGATTAGAGCTTGTCCATGTATTGCTTGAATACATTTTTGCAGTCAGATAATACCACCAGCAATCCTTGAACTTTAAGTTGTCACAATTTTATATTAATAAAGAGTGATATTCCAGAAACTGTTGGTATGAGACCTTCATGTGGGCTGGCAGTCCCCAGCAGGAGGGAACATACTGGAGTAAAGAGGAACACCTGCTGAGGGTTCCCCCTTCTGCTGCTGGTGCATTTCCCTGAATCAGTCAGTCCTGCCCTCCAATCCAGCAGGACTTCATCCCACAACAGGACTCTGATAGACTGGTCAGGCACAAGGGTCTCGGCTTCCCTGGGGTGCTGACAGATAAATTAAACACTAAGGGTTGAGAAAATTTCCCCTTTTCACATGACAAACAAGCATGACCAGGGATTTCTTTTTGGAAATCCAGATTTAGATATGATGCTTTTGTTGCCTTTTCCCCAACCTGGAAATGAAACTCGAGATAATTTTAGTAAAGAGGTCATATAAAAGAGGATCTTTAATGAAGGCCTTCAGAAGCAGTTATGAAAAGATGTCCACAAAACCCCATCCCCTCTAGGAGTGAGTACATTTTTATAGGTTTTAGGAAGTTAGCATAATTGATAAAAAGACCAATCAGGAAGACAAGTGGTGATGCAATTCCCCTCGAGCTCAAGCTCCTTCTCTGGAGTCCCCCCTTCAGCACTAGTTGTACTTTGTCCATGAGAATGTACCTTGAAGAGCTGTTCTCAGCCTTGGCTCCCAGGAAGAACCAAGATCTCACTGGGGCCTGTACCTCCCAGGGCTTGGAGCTCTGGAATTTGTTTTGTCTTTCTGCTTTAGGTAGAAGCTAAAGGAACCAATGAGATATGACAGTAGCACACAGAGTATCAGATAAAGGTGAGAACACAGCAGTAGCATCATGAGTGGCCAGAGGGGAGAAGTATGATATAGAAAGGAGCAAGACCTGGAAGAGGAATTGGATGGGTGAGGCCAAGGCAGCCAGATCCAAGTCAGCAGAGGATAGAGAAAACCATGCTATTGTGTTTTTGTCAGGGCACAATGTTTTTGTGCACAGATTTGAGAGCTGACTGAACAGAATAGGGTGTGACCAACCCAGCATCAAATCCCATGATTTCTCCAAATGTCTTGGACTCATTAGAAAGGCTCAAAGTTCCCCCTTGTCCCAGGCATTTTTCAAAAGGTATGTGAGCACCTTTGTGATTATAATTTGTTTCTGTTTGTGCATTCCCAGATTGTCTGCTGTCATGACAGCTACAAAGACTGAGTCTACATATGGGTGAGTATTCTGAGGTCCAGACATCCAGGCATTATGTTCTGTGAGTCCAATTTCAGGCACCTTCTCATTTCTGATAACATTTCTGTGCTCCCTTATTGGGGTGCACACCTAACAGTCTGACCCTCAGACTATGTATCTTTATTGTCCACATTTATATGTGGACATCAGGACTGTCATTCTCAAAAGAAATATTATCCATTAATAAGGAGTAAACAAAGGCCTTGATTTTGATATATCTTGCTAACTGAATATAATACCACATATCAGAAGAATTCTCTGGAATCTGGTGACAATTTGTGTAGGGAAATAGCTTTTCTAAATTATGACACTGCACCCATCTAGACTGTGCAGAAATACCCAGAACATAGCCAGAGTGTGTGACCACTCTTCTAGGGAGATGTTCATTTGCTATTAATGAAAAAGATTTTAAAAAGACCATCAAGTAAGATTCTAATTAGCTAAAATTAGGGCCTGGCTTCTTAAGAACAAAGTTAAGAAATCATAAGAAATGGTTAGATTATTTGAGTTCTGCTTGAAAGTGGTATGTTCAAAGTTTTGTCTACAAGTCATCTGAGACAAATGAAATTACATCTGTTATTTAATCAGACTAAACATTCTTGATAAAACCAGGTGCACTAACAAAAGATGCTGTATACACCTACAACATATCTGCATCAATTTCTCTGTATGAAAATAGAAACATGTGGGCAGCGTTACATAATTAATTAGGTTGTCACTTCTCAAATTTCAGTAGTAATCTACAAAGATCTGTGAACAGTAGCATCTTATGTGCTAACATACATAACACAACAACAAAATCATATTCTGCATTTTAGACAACCTTTTCTCCAAACCTCATAAACCTATAGAATCCTTATGCATATCATCAGTTTGATAGACTGAGGAAAGGATGGAGAACCATTCTTTCCAGAGATTCATCGTCTCAAGAACAATGATGTTCTGTCAACCAGCAGTGCCGACCATTTGCTTTTAACATTGTAATTTTTGTTTTAATCATGCACCAAAGAGGATAAAAATACACAAAAAACACAGTGTAGAATTAGAA
Source organism: Muscicapa striata striata (assembly GCA_030060385.1). Taxonomy (NCBI): domain Eukaryota; kingdom Metazoa; phylum Chordata; class Aves; order Passeriformes; family Muscicapidae; genus Muscicapa; species Muscicapa striata. Next base: position 7,631,708 of record JAREIS010000133.1, on the reverse strand, counting down.
TAAACAAATTACAGAATGGATGACATTGCAAAAGACCTGTGTGGATACCGTCTAGTCCAACACCTAGCTCAAAGTAGTGCAGGTAATTCAGGACAATGTCCACCTTGGCTTTGAATATCTCCAAGGATTAAGCCTCCATAACCTCTCTGGGCAACCTGCTGCAGTATTTGACTCTCACTATGAAAAGTTCTTATATTTAAACATCTTTTTTCTGTGTTTCAAGTTGTGCCCCTTGCTTCTTGTTCTGCCAGCAAGTGTCAATGAGAACAGTGTACTTCCCCTTTTCTCCATTTCCTCACATTGATAAGATACCCCTGAGCCTTCTTTTCCCCAAGCTGAGGAGTTCTAGTTCTCTTACACTCTTCTGTCCAGCTGACAGATACTCCAAGCCCTAAATCACCTTTATGGCCCTTTGCTGGACTCTCTCCAGTAGTCCGTGTTCTCTCTGGCATTAGGGGTACCATAACTGGACATAGTACCCCAGTATGGCCTCATGCTGGAGTACTGCCAGGCCCATATCTCCAGCCTGCTGAGGGCAGTGCAACCAGCTGGTGGAACCAACCACTCATCTCAGTTTTATATTGCCTGTGGACTTGCAGAGTGCAGTCTGCTACACCATTTAAATCATAGAAGTAAATGTCAAACAGAAATGGGCCCAGTATCAATCGGCGGGGTATACTGCTAGTGACTGGTGTCCAGCAACTTTGTGTTGAGGGCCACAAACCCTCTGAGTCCAGAAATGCAGTTTTCAGTCCTCCTCACTGTCTATTTCTTCAGCCTATGTCTCATCAATTTTTCTGTTAGGATGTGACGGATATAGTATCAACATCCTCATAAAGTCAAGATAGGCAACAGTCACTGCCCTGCCCTTACCTACTGACATAGTTATTTGACTCTGGAGGACTATGAGGTTGGAAAGGTGCTATTTCTCCTTTAAAAATCTATGTTGACTACTCCAAATCATATTTCTCTCCTTCATATATTTGGGAATGATTTCCAGGAGTGTTTACTCCATTACCTTCTGAGGCACTGAAGAGAAACTGCCTGTCCTGTAATTCTGTGGATACTCACTCTTGCCCTTCTTGAAGATAGAAGTGTTGTTTGTTATCCTTCAGTTACCATGACCCTTTGAAGATAATTAAAAGTGGCCTACATGGGCATTAGCCAGCTCTCTTGACACTTGTAGGAATATGCCATTGGGTCCTCTGGACTTGTCCATTTCCCATTTTTTGGAAAGCTGGGAGGAGACACAGCCTGGACAGCTGACCACAACTGACCAAAGGGATATCCCACATGTGTGGCATCATGCTCAATATATAAAGCTGAGGGAATAAGGAGGAAAGGGGATACATTTGGAGTGATAATGTTTCCCAAGTCACTATTATGCATGACAAAGCCTGGCTTTTCTGGGGACTGCTGAACACCCACTAGCTGATGGAAAGTGATGAATTAGCTCTTTGTTTTGCTTAACCTTGTGTGCAGTTTTTGCTTTCTCTATTAAACTGTCCTTATCTCAATAGTTTTCTAGCTTTTACTCTTCCCATTCCACTGGTGCATGACTGGGTGATCAGCTGTGTGGTGCCTGATTGCCAGCTGAGGTTAAACCACGATAGTGCTACTGCAATTATGTATCTTTTCCTTTGACCATTTGGAGGTAGAATTTCTAGTAACTTCTTCCCACAAAGGCTATAAATACTATGCCTCAAGCCCCCTGAAGAAAAATGAGATAGTAAAAAACACTGTGTGGTCATTCAGTAATTAATATATCCTCATTTGAAAAAAAGCTTTCTTGTGTTTGAATTGGCAAAATAACTAATCTCTGTATATTCTAATATTAGAATATTTCTTAATTCTGATTTGTAGTCGATGGTGGAGAAGTCCAGCTGCTGGAAAGTTTTCTCTCTTGCCCCAGTCATGATGTTACCACCATCATCACCACTTTATACTTACCACCTTACACCTCTGGCTATTTTTTCCAGCAAATGCAGCAGGGTATCCATGCAGAGGAACATGAGGGTCTTGACTAAATTCTTTACATGACAGGGAAAAGAAATTGCTGTTTCCTTCACATTTTCTCAATTTTAGTCTAGATCCTGTCACAAGCTGCAGCATTTATGGGCCACAAAAACAACTGGCAGAATTTCCAAAAAAAGGCAGAAACTAATAAACCCAACTCAGAAACTGCTGAAATCAGCTCCAACTGGGTAAAAGGTAGTTCTGGCAAGGGGAGATCTGCAACCACCGACTCAGGGGCCACTGACACAAGAAACCCACTGACCCAAAAGAAGAGAAACACTGAGCCTGGGGACTAATTAGCATGAGAGGCGAGAGAATCATTAACCAACAGAAGACAGAATACTAATTAATAAGAGTACTAAGTAACTTGTAGCCAATGAACACTAATTCCTTTGATAAAATCTATAAATAGTAAAAATTTTTGATAGCTGGTGTACTTGATTTGAGAAATTCCACAAGCACCCATGCTCACACAACTCTGAAATAAATAATCAATGTCTCAATGAGTGTGAATTATTGGCTAGTTGCACACCAGGTAACAAATCCAGTTTTTGCAGGCAACACATGAACTGAGATCTCTTGCCAGAGGTTTACAATCTGAATAAAAATTCGACCATGAAAACATACTGGAATGTTAGAAATGCCTCAAGTCCTTACATAACTTGCTTGCAACTGGGGATTAGCAGTTACCTTTACTTGCCAGCAGATGCTGGCAGAACACTTCTTCCCTGGGGAGGTTTCTCTCCATCTGCAATTTTAAATAACTTTGGATTCCTTTTTTGATCCATTTATCAACAAAGGTCAAAAGCAAACTTTTTGTTTAATGTTTCAAACCAGCATCCTAGTAGGCAAAAGGGACATTATCACTGGGTAGTAGTGCTTATATACACTTACTGATTTTTTTATACTATAATTTGTTGCTTTTGTCCAGTCATTGGCACAACTGCTGGAAGAATGGGTAAGATTTTTACATCTGTTCAGTCTTATGGCTGGTCAATCAGAATATTCTACTAGGAAACTGAGGTAAGATGTTAAAAATGCTGTGAAGAACAGAAAGTCAGTTATTTAACTTCTAGAAGTGTGCATATACCTCTAAATCCTTAAGTTGTAACCTTCAGCCTAGGAGGTCTTGTGCCAGGCTCATAAGTAACACATGAATGGATCTCTTCCCCTCCTTACCCAGTATCTTCCTGCAGGACAAACACTAGCATTGTGAGTTCTGTGTTGGACTCTGGGCTGGGGATACATGCTAAATGTGTATTTTTTCCTATTGTGGAGCTAAAGATAGCCAGCCCTAGAGGATGATTCAGTTGTGTCAAGATAGAACAAGCAAAAAAAATACTGTAAAAGTGTTCTTCCTTGTATCTTTTACCTGTCCACTACTTCCTCATTTAGAGGCATTGTAAATTTTCAATAAACATCAAAATAAATTTACAACTCTGACATCTGCTAAATCATTTATATGTATACACTACAATGTCAGCTATGTTGTGATTGATTCTGTGCTTACAATGTTCCAGTTGACAGATAATACAGTTGAACAGATTGGAAAGATATTGTGCCCTTAACAGTCTGGCTTCTGTGATAAAATAATACATTAGATAAATGGCATATTATGTTTTGCACTGGTGTCTCAGCACAATTTTGTATTTTCAGTATTATGATTAGGTAAGCAGCCTTCATAGTATGCCATTATTTACACTCATGCAGTATCTTTGAGGGTAGCATCCAAGAGCAGATGCCAGACATTCTAACCTTGCAACAAAAGCCTCCAACATATGATAAACATATAAAAGGAAATGTTCTTAAGAAGGCTGTCAGGTCCCTGCCCTTCTGGAGCCTATGAGCCACTTGGCACTCGGTGGAGTGAATGAAAATCTTTCCATTAACTTTAGTGAGCTTTGGATTAATTCTTCCAGTTTCTGTAGTAGTCCTGATCAGCCACTATACAAATGTTAATGAGATGAACTGAGCAACGCCCTTAGAAGCTGCGAAGACAGAAGACACTGTTTCATCCATCTGCTTCTGACAAATGTGAAGTACCATGATGGAGGAATGTAAGGAGATACCTCACAGTGTCTCAACATGGGAAATGAAATTCCTCATTATACTCTTTGAAAACCCTAAAGGATTTAGATGGATGAGTTTCTATTGGCTCTCTAATAATTCCTCTGAAGGATAAATCCATAATAGGAATTAGAATGGTGATAATGACTGAGGTTGATATACATTTACTGAAATGTCTCTCCTGTCAGGAGCATGCCTGACATATAGGCTTTTAAACATTTTATTACCACTCCTGAAGTGGAAGAGCACAAATAAATACTTGGAAGTAAGTAAAATGATCAGAGGTGATCACTCTGAATTCTGAAAAAACCCTATTTCCTCACAATGCTAACTCATTGCTATAGGAAATTCTAGATAATAAAGAAATAAAAATGAGTTCAAAATTTTGGGGCATTTTTGGAAGAAATGTTCTTCTAATACTATTGAAAATAATGCTATCGATACTGAGCCTTGTGAAGTTTCTATACAAAATATTCATGTCAGGTCATACTTTGGAATACTATTTCCTAAGCACCCACTCTTGGCATCTATCACAATGTAGTTTATTAAAACTGGATATCTTGATTTTCAGTGTAAACTGTGAACTGTCGGCACCTGGGTCAAACAGCACATCTTAAATGTTGTGATTTCTCAGACAGTGAGGCAAAAAAATAAAGAAGATAGAACAAAGCCATCTAAAGACATAAACAGAACAGTTGTGCATTAGGTGGAGGTGTCTCACTGACATACATAGTTCATGTTAGTCTTTTGCAACAGAAAACACCCTGAAAACACAGCAAAAAACTAGCAGACTGAAAACAATAAAACTGGAATAGAATTAACATTAGGTTTAAGGTAAATAGTCACATATGTCTTACCTTACTTGGTAAGGTTTTGTCCATTAGGTTGTCATTTGCCAAGATCATATGTCTTGAAATATATATATTGTTTACATCTTGGAAAACTTACAAATTGCTGTGTCCCTCCTTCAAGAAAGAAAGCTTCAGTGGAAGAAGTTTCTCACTGTTCTCATGTTAAAACTTCCTCTGTAAAAATAGAAAAATGTCATTCTATATTGTCATTATTATATATATAAAATGTCATTATTATACCTACTAATTTCGTGAACCTTCAAATATTTCCTAACATGAAAAGAGAGAACACTTCAGAAAAAAAAAAACCTTCAGACTGTTGTAACATGAAGTATTGGTTATATCATGTTTATTTATTATTGTTTTCATGGTTGTTTATCTGTACACTTCCAAACTGATTTTCTTCCAATATGTAGTGTTTTTTAATATATAAACAATTAAGTATTGGAATAATCTCTGTCAAAATTGTGAGAAAGTGAAAAAACACATTTCATTTGCAAGCATGATATGATTAAAAAAACTTTATTTTAACTCAAGAATGACTAGATGAAATTCTGATATAATTACACTGAATACCAAACTGAATTAATTACATAATTTTCTTGGAGTATGATAGATACCATTCAGGAAAATTAATGTGGAAATTTTAAACATACAGAGGTTGACATGCCCTGTTGGAGGAATTAATAAAGTCACATGAAAAATGTAAGAGAACTGTTTGAGTACCAATTACATCCCTTCATCCCTTGACAACTAGAAAGAAAATAAATTCCTACTAAGTGGAAAACAGCTAGCTTTGAAGTAGCCAAAACCATCCTGCATCTACATTGCAAGTCCCTAAGTGAAATATTTTCACAAGAAATTAGTATCAGCACTGAAATACATATTTTTCAAATAAATTTAATTAAGAAACATAATATTTTTCTCCAGAATAATTTATTGCCCATCTTAATATGCTTATGACTATAATTAAAAACATAATAGCTTGATAATGATGTCAGCATTTCATTCAGTCTTTTATCTCTTTATGTATTATCTTTCCTTGCTTTGTGACTTAGCACCAAGGTTTTGCCATCATTTCAAATGATAATTTTGTTTTGCTTTTATAGTGAGCCGCAGAATAAATTGTCCTTTATATTAATGATACCAAATCAGACATCTCTTTGGAATGCTCTCTCTACACACCTAATCAGAGTTTCTAGTGGTCATTTGTTTATTTATTTGACTCAGAACAGCAAGAGCAAAAAGATATACTGGACCTCAAATCTACTTTAACACTGAAATGCTACAACCTGTTGATCATCTGTCCATGGATGATAGCTAAGTCAGCATAATCATATCATAGGACTGTCTTTTCTCTATTCCACAACTTTCTGTTCATCTACCTACGACAGATAGCAAAGCCTGACAAGAAACCTTAATTCAAAACAGAAATTCTTCCTTAGGAATGACCTTCCTATTAAAAATTGGAAATAGCAGCAACACATCAATATAATCAGTGCAACAGTAAAATAAATTGGTGTTTTGCTTATATAACACATATTGTTATCTGGGAATTTTATAGGAAGTTAAGTTTTGGAAATAAGTAATTTGTCCTATGTGGACTTCCCTGCTGTGATTGCTATGTGGACATTTTTGTTTCCATGTGCATCTTGCAGGAAGACAAAAGACTGTAGCGTTTTGACTTTGGTGAGCAGAGACCTCCACCTAGCTGCTCGTTCATTCTCCCACCTCAACAGGATGAGGGGAAAAAAACATAGAAAACTCATAGATCAAAGGAAGGACACTTAACAATTAACATCACAGGCAAAATAGACTCAGCTTAGGCATAATTAATTTAATTTACAGCAAATTCAAAATATAGTGGGATAGTGATAAACAAAGACCTCACCACACTCTCCCTTCTCCCAGGCTCAATCCCACTATTTCATTCCTGACTCCTTTATGTCCTTCTCTAAACCCCAAGGGACACAGGGGCATGGAGAATGGGCACTGTGATCAGTCCATATGAACTCCTCTCTGTTGCTCCTTTCCTCTCCCATTTTTCCTCTCTTCCAGTCTTTCAGGTTAAACATGCTCCAGCATGGTGTCCCCACTGGCTGCAGCTCCAGCACAGAGCAGCATAGACCCATGGCCACATTTGGAACACATCCCCTGCTCCCTGTGGTGCCCTCCATGGACAGACAGCACGGTCCCCTCAAGGGCTGCAGGGGAACCGCCTGTGTCAGCACAGGCTCCCCACAGGCTGTGGGGGAATCTGTGCTCCGGGGCCTGGAGCAGCTCCTCCGCCTCCCTCAGCTCTCAGCTTGGTCTTCACAGGGTTGTTTGTATCTCCTCTTTTATCCTCACCGCCTTCTGTGCAGTGTTTTTGCCCTTCCTTCCACGTGCAGTCCCCACAGCGCCCCTGCCCCGGCCATGGGCTCAGCCGTGCCCTGTGGTGGCCAGTTGGATCCGGTTGGATCTGGCTGTGTCCGGCTGTGTCCGGCTGGGGCAGCCCCGGCCATGGGCTCAGCCGTGCCCTGTGGTGGCCGGTTGGATCTGGTTAGATCCGGCTGTTTGGCTGGATCCGGCTCTGTCCGGCTGTGTCCGGCTGTGTCTGGCTGGGGCAGCCCTGGGCTCCCCTCACGGAGCCGCCATTGCTGCCGGGGCATTGGTGTGGGAGCTCTGTGGAGCGTCTCTGGAGAACACGGAAGCAGCAGCTCTGAGCACAGACACCCTCTCCAGACTGGCAAAAGCCACTTCATTGACTAGCAGAGATTCTTTAAAGCATGCCTTTGAGGGTTACATATCTTCTAGACAACTTAATGATTTTCTGTCACTATGGATACAGCCTGCCTACCACTCAGTGTGGATTCAGTGTGCCCAGAGGCTCTGCAGCAAAAACGAGGATGACTTTTTTGTAAGTGCCCTGCCCGCTGTATGATGGGGCCTGGGACCCAGGAAGGATGTTGTCAGGAGACTGCCATGGCTTGTCCAGCCCTCAGACTGCTCCCCTGATTGCTCCACTGGCATGGACATGCTGGTCAGTAATGGCATTACCAGGGAAGATGCAGAGTGCACCAAGCATGGCTACAAGGTCCTGGGGCAATGGTCAAGGGCATGATGGCCCAGGGCTCTTCCTCCGTAATCCTCCTGGGTGAGAGAGATGAACACAAGGATGATCGGACGGATCCTGTGGGTAAACAACTGTTTGCAGACCTGGTATCATCATCAGGAATTAAGCTTTCATTACTATTTTTGGGGATTTGAGGACTCCTAGGAAGTTAGAGAAGCACCCAAGCGAGTGGGGCAAAATCATCTTTGCCAGCTGGCTGGCCAACCTGCTGAGAAGAGCTTTCAGCTAGGAAAGATGGGAGAAAGGAGGTGATGATCAACCATCAGATGAGGAAATGAGAGATGGGTGGCAAGCAAACACAGGGTGATGTGGTAAGGGGAGATGTGGTAATCAAATCAAAAATCAAATCAAAATCATCATGGTAATCACAATGGTAATAATTGAAACAGGGCTGAAGACACTATGAAGCCATAAATAAGGAAATGATGAGAGGGCTGCATTATGGGAAAAGATGTCACACTTCTGGGAAATCAGCACAACTATGGGCTGTACACTAATTCATGTAGCATGGGGAACAAGCAGGAGGAATTAGAGGACCATGTGCAGTTTCCAGGCCTCTACAAAGCCCATTAAAAGAAAACACTCATTCTGATGATTCATATGTACTTTATAACTTTGTCTCACCCACAATACTGTTGTTTTGAAGTTATATCAATGAAGTGGTGCTAAACTGAACTGTTGTAACTTCTTAGACTCTGATCTAGCTTCTTTTGTTCTCTGATATTCAAATGACTTCTCTGTGGCTACAGCTAAGGATGAGCTGTACAAGTACTGTTAAGTTGGGTGGAAAAAAGAGCTAGTGGGAAAGAACATATGTCCTTAGAGATAGCACCCTTTTAAAGTTAGAAGGACTGTAAGTGACATAATAGAAAAGGTCTAAGTCACAAGAATATGTCTTCAGATTTCAACTAGAATCCTTAATCAAAATTATCTCATCCCATTGACACTGTCAAATACATCTAAATATACACAAAGTTCACTTTTAAAGACAGAAATCACATCTATACAAAATAGGGCTTTTGCAGATTAGTCTAGATTTTGAGGCAGCTCTTTTCAAATGAAGTACATTTTTTATCAGTGTATTGGATCGGACTGAGCTGGAGCTCATTTTCAACAGAATAGTCCTCACAGTGCTGTGCTTTGTATTGGTATCTAGAAAGGTGTTGATTACACACCAGTGTTTTGGCTACTGCTGAGCAGTGCTGGCACAGAATCAGTACTATCTCTCCTGGTGAGCAAGATCTTGGGAGAGGAAACAACCAGGATAGCAGACTCAAACTGTCCAAAGAGACATTTCATACCGCATGATGTCTACTCAGATGCAAAAGCATTCATTATTACAATGCTTGTCTTCCAGAGCAACTGCTACACATACTCAAGGCCTGCTTCCTAGGAAGTAGATGAGAAGTAGAGAATAAAGCTTTTGTTTTCCTTTGCTTCTGTGCCCAGCCATGGATAAGAGCCTAAGATCAATCCTCTGATACCTCCTTTCAGATACTGACCGACACTGACAAGGTCCCCTCTCAGCTGTCTCATCTCAACTTTGATCAGGCCCAGCCATTCTTTGTAAGAGAGATGCTCCAGTCCTTTAATCCTCTTCACAGGCCTCCACTGGACCTGCTCCAGGGGCTTCCTGACCTTCTTGTACTGAGGAGCAGAACTGGATAATCCAGGTGCAGCCTTACTAAGGCTGGGTGGAGGGGCAGGATCACCTCCCTTGAGCTGCATGAAAAACTATGAGGAAAACTTTTTATTAACATATCTATAGCCTAAATTGTCCCTGATGTGTTTATTTCCATTCCAACAAAGGGCTAAGAAGGATTTAATGTCTTATTCTGGAGGCATACTAAGAATGCAATCTCTCTGTCTTTTCCTGATTACTGCAGACATGTGCATACATATCCCTTATGAAGTGTGGACTTTGGTCCTCAGTTTGAATGGGCCTCATAAGGACATACATACATACCTTAGAGTGACTCAGGCAGTTCTCTAAGACTTGTCATTTTGCAAGAGGAAAGGGCTCTTCATACCTCCTGTAGACTTTTTCTACCTTGAAGGATTTAAGAATCATCCATCATTTCAAATTTCTGAAAAAATAAAGATTTCATGCAAGAAATAAAGACGTAACACTGATACCAGGTGGCTGGGACAATCTGGAAATGAGGAGGGTTGTTTATCGAACTGGTAACTATCTGATATAAAATGTAGATGATGAAAAAGGAGCAGAATTACAATGGAGTTGCCTTCTCAGCAGAGATGCCTGGTAATTAAACTATGAAAGCACAGTCCATCCTCTGGTCTCTCTCTTAATCTTGAACCATTTCTAGAATGGAAAAACAGCTTCAATAAGGATGCAGAATGCCTGGTCAACACCACCCAAAGCAGCCTTAAAATAATATTGTAATGGAAATGTAATCTTGCAATCTCCTGGACCACAGGATTTCCCTTGAATAGCACATGGCATACAATTCAGGTTCTCTGCTTTCTTGATGGAAGCTGTAACTATGTGCCACTATACAGAGGGGAAGAAGAATTGGACTGAGCTTGATTAAGCTTGGCACATAATTGTGCTCATGTTTGCAAAGGCTTCTGTTTGTACAGGGCACCTTGCACAAACTCAGCATCACCTAAACCACACAATGGAACACAAGTAAAGGTTTATGCTCAGAGTTGTCTAAATTCATCTAAATGTTTTAAGTATGTACAAAATGGGAAAAGTGCAGGGAAAGGAAGACTGCATGTTAATTAAGCATTTAAGCTGTTTAATTTTGTCTTCTTAATGAGGAAATATATGGATGCATAAAAATATTTGAAAATAAATATTTAAATTAAAAAAAAAAAACAGAAAGTTTTGGCACCAGGCTACTGAAAGTGAAACTGGGGACAGATGTGAATTTAAATACAAAAAAGTTGACAGGGTCAATCTGAAAAGTAAGATTGTCTACATAGAGGTTGGGCAGTCAGTAGAGCTAATACAAGTATTTTACATATAAGGACTGATTATGATAGTTGTTACTGCTACTAGAGAGCTCTGCACATTTCAACTGTGATGATTTTAATTACTTCAAGCCATCTGCATTAAAAAAAGCACAAGTATTTATTGAAACAAGTGTGGAGGAAATATTTAAAATAAGCATTTTTATGCTTATATTTTTAAATAAAACTCTCAGGTCTAGGAGGATGTTGAAGGTTGCAGGGAACTTTTTAATAAGCTTTGAAAGGAAAAGAGCATTTTTATCTTATGAGGGCGACAAATGCTCTCAAATCTAGAGTTTGAAGGTAAGGGACAATTAAAGAGACCCCAACTATAATTAAATTTCATCATGCTCACAGGCAAAAAGACATAAAGAAACACCCACAGTGCTTTAGGGATATAAGGTAAGTATTAAAACGGAACTCAGATCTCCCCAAGATGAATTCTATTGTTTCTACTTAAACATTCAGAAAGATCTATAAAAATGAATAACTTACTCAAACTCCTAAAAAGAACTACAGAAAAAATAACCCTACTTTGGTTTCAAAGTCACACAATCAAAAACTTGGAAATAGCTACATTAAGGTTTCCTGTGCTCACTCAGTTTAATTCTTTATGTTTATTATATGATCTTTTTTTTCCTAAATCTATTCAGTTGTAAGCAAAGCATGGAATGATACATGCAACTATTTTAAAGTACGAATTAGCAGATATTTTTACTAGCATTTATTTATCTATTGTGGGTGGAATAGCAGTCTTGAGAAGATTTTCTTTTCAGCACCTATTAGTATGCTAGGACTGTGTTCATATATTAAAGAGGTCATTCTTGAAACTGCTCTGTTCTTTAGGGTAATTTTTAGGGAAGGCAGGTGGAAAAACACTAAAAATGAAATCATTTTAAACAAAAAATTGTTAAGAAAATTAGATGTTAATAAAGTCTAGTAATATTTCATAAGGTCAACAAGCAATTTTGTATTTAGTTCAACACGCCAGTAAGTAATTTTATTATATGTAACATATATTGGTAACGTAAATTAAGATGTCAGAATCTAAAGCTCTAGTTCTCAATTATTCAAAAACAATGAGTTTTTTGAACTGTCAGATAATAAATCCAGAATTGGTTTAGTTACACAATCTAGGGTAATGAAGGAAGTATTTTAAAACTTAGTATTTTATCATGGCATATAATGTATTTCTATATACACTACCATAGTGAAATGAAAGGTAGCATTTCATCTCGACATTCTATCTAATAAGCATTTTCACAAAGTTCACACAGAAAAAAAAGAAAAAAAATCACACCCAAATCTTTATTTTGTCCAATAATTCTGAAATTAGTGTTACTTTTTTCTTGTTTTTTTTTTTTTAACAAGTAAGCAAAAGAATGTAAGTCTTTTTAGTAAGCATCAATTCTGTATTCTGAAGTCTCTTGGGCATGTTATTTAGGAATTCACTCATGAATAGAAAATACAAAGAAGCAACTGTGAAAAGATAAAAAACATAACTCTGATACAGAAAACAACACAATTTTAATTAAGTTTGGCAATTGAGTACTAAATTTGTATTCTAAAGGTGAGCAGCAACCTTGTTTAAACAGTGAATTGGGGAGGCAAAGCCTGTTATTTAATGCATGTGATAAATTTTGACTTCAGAAGATGTAATATTTTAAAACAATCTTATTACTAGGAAAAGAGATTTGGGTATTTCGTAATGAGGATATGTACACATCTATGATAAGGATGTTAATATAAGATAACCCCTGCTTCACACATTTTTTTTCTTAAATAGACTCCAACTGGGAGGGAACCTCATGATGCACTTTAGAAGTAAACTTACCATAGATCACATATCAGGCAAGTCCTGTGGCTGAGAAGAGAAATGAGGCTTAGCGCTGCGCTGCCTGGAGTGGCACTGGCAAACTCCTGACATGATGCCAGGTTTGGTAGCAGCAGAGATGTATGCTAGCACCAAAAATGCTTAAAGTGCATTTAAAATAAATTTCATTAGACATGAAAAATCTTTACTGTTACACATTTTCAGGTCCTAGAGAGAAGAATCTGAAAAGCTGATTTATTTGCATTTACAAGGCCTGTAAAGTTGGTACAACAGTGAAGGCCAACAATAATTCTAGCTAGTTCCTTAACTTTTTGAGATATTTGCCTAAATTTGGAGTTACAGTTATAGTTGGACTGAAGATCTAGTTTTATTTTTGGATTCAGAACACAGATACCAGAGAACATGAGAAAATAGCATTGAATGAATTAGGGAAGGGAATTCAGCCTCTTAGTCAGGCTAAGGCTGGATTAGAAATAGATTTAGCATCTCAGAAGAGAAGGCTGAAGATCTAGGTTAATTTCTGGATTTTTCAGTGCCTAGAGAGCTAATCCAGGGATATATAAACAGCCCATGGCTTTTGCTTACTTTGGAGGCAGATGTGAACTGCTAGTTTAAGAAAAGATGTAAGATCACCTCGGGAGGGATGAAGGAGCATATTGTTATTGACAGCACTTGAAAAGCTCAAAGGGCTGGTAAAGACTTGGCACTAGAGCAGCAAATTGGTTTTGGTTAATGGTCTAGATGTTATTGGGTTTTGGGTTCAGTTATCAAAAGGATAAAATTTAGCTCTGAGAATATGAGCAGAATTCACCAGCATGTGAAGGGTTTACCAGCAATGCTGCATACAACAAGTATGAATTAAGTATATCTGAAGAAAGCTTTGATTTAACGTTGAGAACATGAAGAAGTGAAAAAGATCTTTTTTCAGGTTCCTGTAGTTCTGTACTCTAGAATCCACAAAATCAGAGGCTTGAAGTGGGTCACATGCACAATATAGTATAGTGCACAATTTTAGAGTACAAATAAGATTTCTATTTTGTGTGGCAGTTTAACTTTGAAAGCAGGAACTAAATTTTTGTTTGCTATGCATGATTTACAGGCCTAGGATGATATGTTTAGCAGAGTTAAATAGGCCAGAATGAGATGGACCTCACCAACAAGTCCATTGTTTGGTTCGTATTTCAGTTCAGAGATTCAGACTAAGACAAACTGAAAATGAGGGCTACATGTAACCCCTAAGGCTCACAGAGTCAGGGACAGAAAAGGTTAAATTGCTAAGCCTGTTTTTGGAAGAAGCACAAACACAGAAAACAAGATCTGAAAACTGTAGAAACAAATTTATTTTAGTTGATCTCCTGTCTTTAAAAATACCAACTGCAATAAATAACTTTTTACCAGCAATCAATGCCTGTATCAGTATTAGACAGGCTTTCCAAGGCCATCCCTCATCTTGTTTTAGAAGATCCTGAACTATACTGTTAGCAGTTTAGCTCTAGAATGCTTCATAGTACCATGAAACAAACAGAAATATAGCTTTAAATAAGATATACAACCTAAATATGCTTCAAACTAAAGAAAACTCACTCACTCATCCCTATTGCTAAACATTTATTCCAGACCTGTGAGACTTGTAGTTCCAGTATAAACATAGATTTTGGGTATCATATCTTCTAGTTCCTGAAACATTCACCTTTACTCTAGCTTTAAACACAGTTTTTTTTAAACACCAGCTGTTTTAGTCTATACAGACTGGGCTAATTAACTTTTTTCAGCTGCTGATGAACTATTACACTCACTTACAATCATACACTTATCCTAAATTTATGTGAAGCACATTTGAACAAGAAATAAAACCATTTATTCAAACCACTTGTGGGATTACCCTAATTCTGCAAGAATTAAACCCACAGAATTCCCAAAAACTTTCAGCACCTGTTGCACAGAACTTACATTTCACTTTCAATTATAGTCCTTGTCTCAGCTATATTTTAAGGATCCATAAATTCCTTTAAGAACCTCTTGGTCCTGTGTGCTTTGCTCAGTCTCACAATAGGCTTAATTCCTTTCTCTAAGCCTATTTCTATTCCTAAACCTCATTAGAACAGTAAATTCTCCACCACAATCATCATAAAGACTCAAAAGAAGTAATTCACAACATTCACCCTCATTCTTCCTCTTCAGATTGCATCTTAAAAGACTTCAGTCCCTGCTGTTCTTAGTACTACCCTAAGCTATAAAACTAGCCCCAGACTTCACCTTCTACAGAGAACCATGCTGCCTAACTATGTTGCAGAACTAAACTTCTCATTCAGACCAAACTCAGCTATTATTTGTCTGGTCCTACAAATTTCTCAGAAAAGATAAAGTCACTATCCCAACTCTGTAGTCGTTGTTACTATAAGTCTTCTTATTTTTAAACATGTTAACAATAGTGTTTTCCGTAGGAAGGAATCTTTAAAGAGTACCTTTTAGGAGATAGGCCTGTGGCTACCCCAGCCTGCTACTGTGCAGTTAAGACAAAGGAAAAGATGGTGGTTATGGCAAAATTCATTATATTGTCAAGGAATGCTACTTGGCAAACTGGGATTTGAGCTGGAACTGGCAAGGTGTTGTATCTTACAGTTAATGCCTAGGTTATTGTAGGCTGATGAAACAGTTTTCCAAACTGTCTTCTACAAACTGGATAGTTTGACAACCTAAAGGTGTCTGGATCACATTAAGTCACTGGAAAGCCCTACAAATGCTTCCCAGTTATTCTCAGGCTGATTGTATTGGGAGACAACCATTCCCTGTGAGTTCTAACATCATTGTACTTACGCTGTATGCTGGTTTCCTTTTTATTGCGGTCTGCTGATCAGAGCAACTGCTCTTACTCCTTTTCCTTAGTTCTGGAGCTTCTTGTTTTTAATGTTCCTCCTGAAGCAATTGCTCTTACTGTGCCATAAGTTCTAACAAGTGTTCACAGATTCTCAAAGCTTCTACTGGCTCTGCTGCTGCCACCTTTAACTGCACCTTTAACAGGTACATTTGCTGCAACTGTTGCTGGTGGTGTGCTGCTGCCTCCTTTCTCACCAAGGAACTCTGAATCTGCATTTTCTATTGGCAACAGCCTTGCTGCAGACATTCTTCCTTTCAGGTGGTTTGCCTTTGCCTATGGTCATCACAGGATTGCTGGTATCAAGAACAACTCTTGATCAATGTTTCAACATAAAGCAAATGCAGCAAGGCTACCCAGGGAACAACAGCAACAAAGTCGTTCTTCTTTGAGTAGACATTGTTTTTTCAATTATTACAGAAGAATCAGGACACACATAATGGCAGTCCTACACTTTCAAAATCCACAAATACCTGGTATTCAAGCTCTTCTAATCCTTTTGGGGTAGGAATTGACAAGCATGTGTGTATCATTTTATTATCTAATACAAACAGTCAATTTGCTAAATTCAAAACAAAACTACATGAACTCCATTTGAGGGAACTAACAAAATTAGTTCTTGTGAGTCATCACGGTATTACTGGTAAAGTGAAAGTATTCAGAACAGGAAGAATAAACTTGAACCCTGCAAAGTTCACATGGCTAAGATAAAACTAGGAACCAGTAGGCATAATATGGGTTTTATTTTATTTTCTAGCAAGTATTGATAGGTGGTTTAATAAAGTCACCAGAACTGAAGAACAAAGCATATTCATCTACAAGAGTATAATGAAGGTCGGAGATCATAATTGTTACAGGTCTTCAATCTAGAGTACAGTTAGTTATGCTTTCAATTAAGGTTTCTCAACAGAAATAGCTGATTTTTTTTTTTAAGAGGGATTCTCAAAATCTCCAGGGATGTGTGTAGGTCTGGAGCTATGACGCTTATTTCTGAAGCAAGTATGATCATATCATATAAGAAATATAGTTGTATTTTAACAACTCAAAATAGGTTATAGTGAATGTCATGGCATCCTGGATCACTGGATCATAAAGCAAATGGTTTGGTCTGAAATGGGCTTGGGTTCGGGACTGTAAAGATCTGGAACAAGTGCTGTACAATTTAAATATTTGGTTGAGTAGGGTGAAAGCTGGATTTAACAAGCAGGGGGTTTTGGTCTTTTTTGATGCCCAGTGTGAGGCAGCAGCCATAGGTGTCAGGACTTCCACATGGAAAAATTGCCCTTGTCTATTGGTTGCTCTTTCCAAAGGAAAAGGAAGGACCCATCACTTGTGACCACATCACGGTGAAAATAGATCTCCATTACCTGTCAAAAGTCCCTGGGTCCCCCAGGAAAGACAGACACCAGAAGAGAGCAGAGACCAAGGAACCACCTGGTGCAAGGAAGCAGGAGTTGAAAAGGAAAGCCACAGACACTCCTGAGGAGTCCCTTTGAAAGAGGAAGAGAGAAGGAGGAGAATGATAGTAAATGAAATCAGAAAAAGAATCAAAATTATTGCAATCTTCAGCTAACAGGCTCCAATAAACTGAAAGCATCAAAAATTTCATTTGAAACTCAGAAAAAATATCTGCTGCTCCTGCCACTGTCACATAGGTATATTGCAGTCTGCACCAAAGTCAACCAAGATGGCCCAAAAAGAGACACATAACTAGACTGACAAGATTCCTCCCATGGATAACACTGCCAGGAACAAGAACAACCACAAGAATCCTTTGCTCACCACGCAGAGGAAAGTGAAAAGAAATCACACTGAACTGTCAAAGGGTGTCAAAGGATCTGCAGGAGATATCACAAATTTCCCAGTGCTTTCTTTACCAAACGTTCAAGTCAAGGAGGCCTCTAATCAATTCTGAAGAACTTCATTCAAAGAAATACTACTTAGAAAAGACCAAGAGGCTGAAGCACAAAGCTGATGCAATGACCAACAAGGCGGGAGATGCCTTTCAATACCCAGCAGAGACTGCCCTTTTACTCAGCAAATATGGGATTGCCTTGAAACTGGATGTGCTGGAATCAAAATCAGTTTACAGCATATTTAGCAACACCATAATTCTCATCAAATTCATTACGGCATTCAAACTATTTGCAGACTGCTCAGTATCTTCACATGGAAAAATCTTTGCCATGTTATGAATGTGCTGCCAGTCCTTTTCAAATGGCCATGTTTGGTTACATTATTCCAGGCTCCTGAATGACCGCTTCAAGAGTAATTCCACAGTAAAACAAGTACCTTCTCCAGATGCTGCAAGAACAGACTTGCCTTCTCCTCTTTATCCAATACCCTCTCCTGCTGATTTTGTGAATTCTGAGCTGTGATCAAGTATCAACAACAGCACTGGCAAGAATGGCATTGTCTAGAAGGTGTGGGAGACCAGGGTGTTTTCCTGACTCCTCTGGGGATGGAAAAACCCCCATGGCAGGCCTCTCAGAGACCCCAGAATGAGACCCAGGTGTCTCAGGGGCTGAATTTAACCCCTTGAGACAATTTGCCAACATTGCAGGAAGAATTACAAGTCACAAAAATAAGTAAAGTATAAATTAGAGTATTAGAATGTAGAATAAGTAGATTTTTGGATTGTTTATGATAAGGGCCATGTGCTCAGCATGGAGGATTTGGGGCGTGGTGTGCCACTTCCTACTTCTTCTTGGTGCCATCCATGTTGGATGACATGCTGGCAGCCACAGATTGGATGGGGACAAAACTGGACATTGTAATAAGGTTGTGCTGTATTGGAAGGTAATTGTAAACATTGAAGACGTAGATTAGAGTATAAAAGATAAGCCCTGCCTCTGGCAGGGGGGCATTTGATCATGGTCACCTAGCAGAGCGGACCTCTGTCAGCCTGGCTGGGACACTTTGTAGATAAGATACAATAAACAAGCATGAAAAGAAAAACAACAACAGAAGATCGTCTCGTGCAGTGTCTCTTTCTCCAGCGGCCTCAGGGAAAAACCTCGAACCGAACCATCACCTACAGATCCGTCCGAGGGGGTCTCGCGCGCGTCTTTAAAGAGCCCCTCGGGCGGGGACTCTGACAGAAGGTTTTCACTTCTGGATATATTTAAGCTCTTACCACTTTGATCATCTTGTATCAGGGTGTTTTGCAGATAACCACAATCTACGAAACAGTTCCTATCATCTGTTTTGAATCTAAGGCCTCCAAACCTTTCACCAGAAAGCACAAGCATTCCCTAATTACTACTCTACCAATAACACTCTTGATTTCATAAGCCTTTACCACACACAATCATAACTTCCATGTTGAAATTCCTAATGCATTTAGCTGTTCCCAGTATAGAAGCTACTTCAAGTATCTAATCACCTCTGTCAAACTTTTCAGAGCCTCATGCAGTACTAATATATTTCTGCAATGGGTAGGGAGGTGGGAACATAGCTGCAGACAGATCATCATGCACTGTGGAGGGGGAAGAAGTGGTTTCCACCATGTTTGTCTATTCTTTTTGAAATAGTTCTTAATATTAACTTGATTTTGAGCAACAGGATGACATTTTAAACAGAGCAATAGACTTTAATTCAGAGACAATATTCATTATAATAATAAATTAAATCTCCTTTCTCTGTAAAATCTGTATTATTTTCCCCATATATTTTGCTGAACATCAGATCTATCTGTAATGAGTCTCACCTGCCATTGCTGTGACCATGCAGTCTTATATGGCTCTTTCCTACTTTTTTCATGGTCAGGCTTTCCTGAATACCTTAGTATCAGTAAACATTGTCACATTTCTCAAGGAATGGATCATTTATGAATATGCTGGAAATTATCAATCTTAGCACAGATTCCTGAAAGTCTTTTGTTGCGTTTTGCCGCAGTGAGGGGCGCAACAACGCCCCTGGGCCCTGGAGTCTTGGACCTCAGGCAGCCATTACTGACCAACAGAAAAAAATGACAACAGGACAGGTCTTGGTTTAGCAATATCCTGGATCCTTTATTGAGCCAGGGACCAAGACTAGAATGAGTGTAGAGTCATGGGTTTTATATGCCAGGGTAGGGGTGGAGTTTAGGGTCAGGGTTCAATAGTGAGAGAGCAGGGGACTGCAAAAGGGTGGGTCGAGGAGGACAACCAATGGGAAGAACGAAGGCAGGAACGCTGCAGTAGAATTTAAACCAATGAGGGCACAGGAAAAGAAGAGCATTCTGGGGCCATTCCTTATCTGGCAAAATGGGGTGGAGTGTCTTTTCCCCAGGCTTGCGGGGGAAACGCCCCACAGGGTAGAGGGGCAGAATCTTGTTTTAAGTCACGCCCCTTGCCCAGTGCTGTCTGTCCAGGTAGAATCCCCACCTCCTGGGGTGGGGCCACTCCACAGTCTTTATTGGTACTTTTACAGAATCACAGAATTAACTAGGTTGGAAAAGACCTTGGAGATTATCAAGTCCAATGTATGACCTAACACCACCTTATCAACTAAACCATGGCACTGAGTGCCATATCCCATCTTTTTTTAAACACCTCCAGGGATGGCAACTTTGCCACCTTCCTGGGCAACCCATTCCAATGCCCACCTACTCTTCCTGTAAATAATTTTTTTCTAATTTCTAGCCTAAACTTCCCCTGGCACAGCTGAAGACTATGTCCTTCCATCCTGTCCCTGGTTGTCTGGGAGAAGAGACCAGCTCTTACCCGGCTACAGCCTCCTTTCAGGGAGTTATAGAGAGTGAAAATTTACTGTTTAATCCAATGTATTGCACTGTGAAATTTTACTGCTTACTCCACTTTATATTTTCTGTTGTCTACACATCTACATGTGTAACAACTTTTGTTCTTATTCAGTGGATGCTTTATTGATGTAGAAGGCTTTTGAGATGGCTTGTTGACAATATCAGTCAGATTTCCCTGATGTGTGCTTATTTTTCAAACAAAGCACAATAGGTATTAATGTAATTGTAAGGTGCATCTTTCCTCTGCAAATTTTGTGTTAGTAATATTGCAACACAAAACCCACCGTAACTGAAACCACCTAGACCATAGGAAAGCTAACAACAGAAAAAGATCCATCTGCAGCACAGCTAAGAGTAAGGAATTCTAATGCACCGAAAAAGAAATGAATCGTAGCAATGAAACAGCCTTTTATCTAGACATGGATTGTTAAATTATTAATAGTGCAGAAAAGGAACGTTTATTCAATTAATACTTTTGTTCTGTTTTTAAAAGAAAGCCAGATATGATACATGGGTCACATTGGAATAAAGAAAAGATTCTTAATTCACTAGCAACTGAGAAAGATATTAGACAACATTGCAACCAAACAAGCATCTTACAGGTGCATGTTTCCAGTAATACTTAATTGTTTGCTGAGGAAATATCTACCCTCCTAATTTTAATTTTATTTATAACAGTGACAATAAAACTGTAGAAGACAGAAAATACTGATTTTTTTTTTTCCCACCATTCTGGATGAGGAAACGGAGTGTTAATTAATTAGTCTGATTCCAGTTAAAAGTAAATAATCAAAAATTATTTCATAATCAATAAATAAAGAATTAAAAGACAGGATTCTAGTTAACAGTCAACAAATATTTTTAAAAAAAATACATCTTTTCAAACAAGACGGGATGGATTTCTTCAGATAATATAGATAATAGTGATAATTTAAAGAATATATAGATTTTAGATAATATTTAGATAATATAGTTTTATTTACAAAAGCCTGTTAACCAAATGAATACTGTATCATTAAGGAATTAAATATGTGCTCTTAACATAATAACTCAATCCCCTGTAGCAAAAGGACGAATGAATTTGCACTTGAGTTTACTAACAAGAGATACACAACTGGAAACCCAGATACAGCAGCGGTGAAACTGTGACTGTCATACTGTGACTTCTTGATGTTTCCTTCTACAAAAGGTTGTAGGGGAAAACATGGAAGTCCCATGCAAGAGGGAACATAAAAATAATTAAAGTGTTGTAGAAAGTGTGACAAGAAACATTCTACATAAATTGGAACATGAGTCAGGTACACTTGCCTCAAATAAAATGAGAATCTGTGAAAATACATGAACACAGTAACTTATCTCTGTAATCTTTTATTAACCCATGATTAATCTACTGATGTTTGAATAGTTAATTGGGCTGGTTTCATTAAGACTTTTTCTGGAGTCATAAAGTATATGGATATTTCATCAAATCAGAGAATTAGAATCCAGGCTAATGTCATTTTACTGAGTTAAATATCACCTGAGTTTGATTTTTTCTAGGTATTCCTTTGGGTAAGATAAGAAGGAATCATTCAACTTCACTCTCATGGCAACAAAAATGTACCTGTGTTCCAAATTATCTGGAGCAACTAATCAAAGCATCCACTTGTTACAGACACATATATTATCAATATTGGAATAATGTTTCTTTCCCAAAGTATGCTATATAAAACTGCTTGCCGTTCTTGTGGGATATACTAGTGACAGGGTCATCTCACCTTGAATATAGATTAAGACAAATACAATGACAATACTGATGATTTTTTATGAATATAAGACCCCAGAACTTCTTCTGATTTTTCTTCATACCTTTCTGTTCAATATGTATCTGCTTGCCTACAAAAGGGCTTGCTTGTTCAATATAGTGAGTTTACCTTGTCTGAACAACAGAAAAACAAAAACAAGCAGAACAACAACAACAACAAAACCCCAAACAAATAAACAGTGGCAATATTTAGCGCTCTGCTACTAAGAAATACCCTAAATGGATCATGATAATTTAATT
This sequence comes from Muscicapa striata striata, assembly GCA_030060385.1. Classification (NCBI taxonomy): domain Eukaryota; kingdom Metazoa; phylum Chordata; class Aves; order Passeriformes; family Muscicapidae; genus Muscicapa; species Muscicapa striata. The sequence goes on along the minus strand of JAREIS010000133.1, from coordinate 7,609,186 downwards.
TCTTTCCTTTACCCAGCTTCTCAGACTGAGAACTTCCTACTACATGAAGAGAGCTAATAAGTTTTCAAACATGGCAGTATTTCATTCAAGGAACACGTCTTTGTTAAAGTGCTGCAGAAATATTTTGCTATCAACCTCTGATAAATTACAAATTCTGCTTCCTAGTAGGCTGCACTACACAGATTGCTTCACAGTCCAGCAGCTGAGCACTTAACAGATGGAACAGCCAATCTCAAGTTTCTTGGCACAATCAGGAGTTGTAGAACATTAGGCAGCCAAAAACACAGCAGCCTTGTGCAATCTATATTCAAGTTTTAAAGAACCTGGAAGCATCTTTAAGGCATCCTGATCCACATGTTGTGCTAGTCCTAATTCTGGGGAATTCCCAAGAATGCTCCCACTTCTGGATGAGATGTGTACACTGTTTAATTTTGGAAAAATCTTAGGATATTTTGATTCCCTGAAATTATTTTAATATTTATTTTCCATTTTCAGTATCTTTTAAGGTTTTTATTTGTTTGTGAAATTGTCTCAGATCAAAACTAAAATATTTTGAAATGCTGGACTTTTTCAGACAATGGAAGTTCTATATTTTATCTAGCTTCTAATCATTATTACTGTGATCACGATTCTTTTCCTTTGAGTATTACCCTCTTGCTCCTCTAATGTGTGAGGAATGGACAAAGAAAAGGTGATAAATAGCTCCATCTGAAACAAGGTGTTTTTTCTTTATTGTGAATCTCATGTTTTGAAATAGAATAATTGCAGAGCTCACAGTTGCACTGGGCAACACTGCTCAGGGAACATTTTCTTCTTTATTATATTACCACAGAGGCATTACCAAACTCTCTCATTGGCCCAGCTTAGGCCAGCAGCATGTCCATCTTCAGAGCCATCAGCGATTGGCTCCGCCAGACATGGTGCAAGCTTCCAGCAGCCTTTCACAGAAGTGAGAAGTGGGCTCCCACACTACCAAAACCCAGGCCATGCAAAACCTATACAGTATGTTTTAGCTTTTTAAAAATAATGTAATGTAAAGACAAAGTAATTTTCTATCTTAGGAGAAAAATCAGATTGTAATGGTCTAATAAAATTATTTTTTAACCTTTTCTTTTTCTTTGGACTCAAACTAAAGATATTGATAACTTTGGCCCATTGCCATACAAGATCTAAAAGATCTTGCATTAATAAAAATGGTGAATTTGAGGGGAAAAGGAAAAAAAACCTTTTTATTAAGTTGTGTAACTGAGTTGAATTCACTGTGGTTCTGCCCAATTTGCATTGATTCCTTGCTGCCTCCAGTGGAAGCTGTGTACAGCTGCCTGACTGTAAAGACATGGAACTATGTTTTTAAACTGATTTCAAGTCTTGAGACTGCTTTTTGAAGCTGGTGCAGTTTCCAGTTTCTGATGCTTATTTTATTCCCATTTAGATCATGATGCAAAAAAAAGCTAATACCAGTTCTACGAACTGGTATGAGTCCCCAAAGCTTTTGCCTCTACCCCTTGCAACACAGGTGGGACCCACAGGTTGTGACTATAACAGAAGACAAATATGAAAACTGCCAGGAAGGCTTCCTGGCACTGGAACCCAGCCATCAATACTGTAAAATTGTTAGGGCAGTCCCTGGAATGTGGTTAGTCTGTGACAAGTCTCCTGATCGATCCCTGCGTACTGTTGGGAAGCAAGGCTGCCCAGGAAGTGTTCCTAATGAGTAGTTTGCGTAAGGCTGTCCTCTTGCTGGCAGTAAGGAGGATGGACAGAATGGATGTGGCCTATCCTGTGCCAGCTGGCTTAAGTGCCATAGACTTTATCAGTGCTCGCAAGCGCATTATATTTATTCCTGCAGATGTATCCTGTGTATTCCAGGCCCTTGGCTTCCTGCAGTTGAGCTGAACCAGGATGTTTTCTCTCCTCTAAAGGACAGCAAATTTACATACAAAAAGAGACAACATTCACATCCCTCGGCTTGTGGATGTACAATATAGTATATTGAAAATACAGTCTGCACTTTAATATCTTTGCATCACTTAAAGGGTAGAAACAAGAGAAGCTACAAGCTGGACTCTGAAATCTAGAGACAGCCCTTTATAGTTTTCTGCTGCTTTTGAATAAACTTTCTGCCTTTTCTGTAAAGACAGCTTAATCCCATTATGAAGCTGGTCATGAGGAGGCTGCCTGGGAACAGTTTGGGACTGCAGTGCTGGTTTCAGGAAGAAGAAAACCTCTGGTCAACAGTGAACATATGTAGGGCACTCGGTGCTGCACAGTAGTTATAGAACTGTTTATGGCCTGAAAAAAGCTGCCTGGAAGGGGATTAACCCCCTTCCTTCCTCAGCAGCTTTTGTAGGCACATGATTTTCCAAAAGGTGTGCTTGCCTACAAGAGTTCTCTGGAATATAATCTGGCCAATGGGCCTCCTCTACATCTGATCTGTAAGAATTCATCCAGCTCTCCACTGGATAGTCATGAGGCCTGCTCACTAAACCAGCAGTGTGCCTGCCAACTGATGACCTGCAGAAGGAAACAAGTACCTTGGCTTTTTATAGTTCTCAGTGTTTGTGCTTAGCATTCATGTGCTGATGGTGAGTCATATGGGATATCCTTATGCTGCCTGAGATGGCATTTGTTTTTCAGCATAAATTTTTTAAGAAGTGGTGCAAAGACAATGTGAGATAAAATCCTCAGATTTAGAGTACACTATCAAAACATGTCATCATTTATCAGCCATGGCTCTAAAAAACACATGCGATCCACTTGTCTCTTCAAGCTAAGAACCATGGCTGTGATGAAAGACGAAGCTACTCTGCTTCTAAAATTACTAAGTTCTTACGTACACTGAAGCTATCTTCCTTCCTTTGGCATAGAAAGACCAGAGTAGGCCAGAAAACGTAATGCATTCTATCAGCTAATGAGACATTAGCTAGAGCTTTTACTTGTAATCTTAATTTGATGTAGAAAGTTTCTGTGGCTGCAGCTAACTAAGTGAATAGATAGGAGTCCACAGTGAACCCACATGTAGCAGGCTCAGAGCTGCACAGTAGCCACAGAAGGTAGTTTCATAAAATGGCACTAACCCCTAAACCTCACTTACCCTGGTCTATGTTGGTGTATTCCTGTAGGCAATAGTCTACAGTTGGAGAGATTTGACTTGCTTCATTGGGGCATTTATCTTTACTGTGTAAAACAAAGTACCTTTGAAAACCTAAAAAAAGAGTAATTCAGAGGGATGGTCTCTGGAGATTTCAGGCGTACCCTGAATACCATGAAAAGCATCTAAAAAAGTAAGATTATCCTCTAAAGACTTAAATTTCCTCCTGCTGGTTCAGTAGGATTCCCAAAGGAGCTTTGTGTTGGTGCAGCACTGTTACCCTGCTGCTGCACTGTAAAGCTGATTGAACATAACTTTAAAACTGGCTCAATAACTGATGCATTCGCCAGCTGTCTTTAGCCTTGAATTTACAGGCAGAGAAAAGTTCTAGCCAAAAATCTGGTTGGGAATTTTTGTTGTGGTTTCTTTTTTCAATTTACTACCAAACATCATGCCGGCCCTGGCTGCAGTTCTGATGAAACATTTGGGAACTGTATCAAAGTTCTTCAGTTTTGGTTGCAGTGATGATTAATGGGATTTTAATCTTGCTGGCATTTGCATCAGGTAGGAAGTGGGGAAAGCCCTTGAAATGCTCAATTGGCTTTAATACCCCTAACATCTGTTGAAGCTTTTGTTCTAGTTATATATGTTCTCTGGCTGATTTCAGTGCTATAGGAATTCTTACTGCCTCATCTTTAGTCTCCCCAGCAGCTGTCATTGGGCATTGCCTCTGAGAGTTGGAGGCTCATAGAGATGTCTGAGCCAGGTGCATAAATATTATTCTATACTTATATATAATACATTATATTGAAAACATTCTGCATTTTCATTACCTTGGAACAGAGATTTTGGAAAGTCTCATCTGTTGGATGCAGAGTGTGCATTTTTCTATACAGATTTTAGAAGTAACTATCACACATGCAGATTCCATGTGTGTGGTCAACATTTTGTAATTTGAATTGCCATGTCAACCAACTGATACCTACTCAACCCAGCAGAATTACCAGCCCGATCTCATTCCATAATACTAACCTCTACTGGGATTGGTGTGTAACCTGAAGATTAAATATACTGCTTTTTTTCTGTGAGGAGTGAAAAGTCTGTTTTTTAAACCAAGAGTTTTGTAAGTCGATGTGATGTTTAAGAGAAAAAATGTATTTCAAAATATGTTTTGAGGTTCTGAGGTCAATAAAGAGCAATGAAAGAAACATTTCTTTAGCCTAGTCGTATAAATGCCCATTGGAATTTTTTTCTAAGTGTACACTCAGTCATGTATTGGTTATGAGCCTGATTTAGACAATCAGCTCTGCTCTGCAATCACTTCAGAAAATGTTGCACTTGCTTTTATTAAATATAGATAGGAAGTCTTATGTCTGTTATAATCAGCTGAAACAAGAGCATGCTTAAAACTGTAGGGCTCTTAGCATGAAAATTTCACTAGTCTTAAGACAACAGAACCAAAGAGAACACATTTTCTTGTTTTCATGTACACCATGTAAGTAAAGGAAGTCAAGATATCTTTCCTTTTCTGTCTTAGCAGGGCATACTAGAATGGAATACTAGAATGGAATACTAGAATGGAATACTAGAATGGAATTGGTGAAAACAGTGACTAATGTGTGTTATTTAACAAAACTAGAAATTCTGAATAGCATTTGTTCCAAATCCCAAATGTAGTGCCTTTGTTTCATAACCAAGGGAACAGGGGAGAGTACACTGACTAAAACTATCCACCAAATGCTGCATTTGATCTCATTTGTGTATTCTTACTTCATGAGGTCCTTACCCTGAGGATCACAGTGTTTAGTTTAAAGACATCACATTCTTAATAACATTGTAGATCAATCTACAGATAGATTTTGATTGTGGAAGAGTTAACTAACTTGATGTCCTGTCAAAATAAGACAAAAAACATCCCATAGCTTTTAAATGAAAACCACTCCTCCAGGACAAGCCAAAAAAACTTAATTGCATAGCATTAACTCTAGGGATCTGCTTTCTCAGGTACTTGTTTCTCTTTGAGACTGAGTTTCTTATGTCTCTCTCCACCTTCTTTCAAGGAAAGCAAGCAGGTTTTTGCCCTGGCAGGGAAGGTGTGTTCATCTTTCATCTCTGCCTGAAGGGATTAAAACTTACATCTTGTAATTCCTGGAAGAATGCTTTCTTCACCATCCTGGCTGTTTAGTGCTGACAAGAGTCAGGCGCTTCCCGGCATCCAGGGAAGAAGTCCAAGAACCTGTGAGTAGCCATGGCAAACAGTGCACCTACTCACTTCAGAAGCCTCAGGAGTCACACTGAGGGTGGATAGAAGGGATTTAGGGAATGTAGTTTTGACAATATATATGCAGACTAGGAGCTTGGTAGCATATAGGCAGTTATGATCTAGATGGCTAGCTTAGGTGAAGTCCTAAGAAAATATACTTAAGAAAATATAACCTGTTAGAATATTAAATTACCATCCTAAACCTATCAATGGAAATTCCAATTTAATTATATTGAAGTCACGGGAGCTATTACATATCTTTGTATAATTCAATGTAAACAAATCATAATAGACCCATGCCTCAGAGTCTGCATACAGAAAAAGACAACAAATTGTTCATCTACCTCATATCTCAGCTAATTGTACTTGGAGTCTATTTTTATATTAGTAAATTTAAGAGGAGTATTCCTCAGCATTAGAATTCAATTGTTTGATATTAACTTGTCCTTGGTGTGTCTCAGGGCAGTTCCAGTTATGCCATTCTCAGAGTCATGGTACAGTTACCTCATAAGAGGGATTAATGCAGTTTCTGCTAATGTCCACTGTCTTTTCAAAAGGAAGACAGCTACACAAACCATATTATTCAACAATCTTCTGGCTGTTCCTTGAGAGCTGGTCTCCATGCCAGACCTAACAGGCATGCCTGGGTAAATCCGAGATAAAAGACGCAGCCTAGCATTCCTGACTTGGTGTGCACTCAAAACACAGGCTGCTCCTTCCTTACACAATGGTGACCAAAACTGACATGGAAATTGTAGCTCTAAGGAAGGGGACAACCCATCCAGGTCTTTAGCTGAAATCCTCTTTCAGTTCTGTAGTTGCATCTACCTTTTTCCAAGGAGATTACTTCAGGTGAAGGAATACTTGCAATGTAATCTTATGAACAGAATACCAGGCTGTATTCTGCATGCATCTTTTTCCATTTTCCCTGTCTCCAACTGGTGACCTCAATGTGTCAATATTTGGAATGACTAACATGTAAATACAGCCATACCAAGTTATGTCATGCAAAGGGACATTCTTTCTCACTGTTGAACTGATTGTTCAATTTCTTTTTTCCCCGGAGTCTTCAGGTGACTGAAAACAAACCATGAAGCCAAGAGGAGGAAGGATTCTGGAACCCTGACAAAGCAGTCTTGCTCAGTCTTGCCTTTGGGTCTCTTTCTTCATCATGTGGTGTGTATTTTTTTTTTTTTTAATGCTGTTATACCTTCACTGTGACGGCACAGGCTGAGATTTTTGTAGTTGGAGACACGTGCCATTCGTGCGTTGGTTTCGAAGATAAATCGATTGAGGTGCCGAAGGGCCGGGGAGCCCAGCAGCACGGAGCAGTGCGGGAGGTGCCGCCGCCGCCCCGCCTCGCCTGAGGAGCGGCGCGGGCCGGGGAGCCCAGCAGCACGGAGCAGTGCGGGAGCTGCCCGGGCCCCCCCGCCTCGCCTGACGAGCGGCGCGGGCCGCCCGCCCAGCAGCACGGAGCAGTGCGGGAGGTGCCTGGCCGCCCCGCCTCGCCTCAGGCGCGGCGCGGGCCGGGCCGCCCTCACGCCCAGGGCCGCGGGGCGCTCAGCGCCGCCTGGCGGCGGGCGGGCAGCTCCGAGCGCGCGCGGGGCGGCGGCCGCCGGGGTCGCTGTTCCCCCGGCGTGCGGCTCCGGAGAGGCGTCCCGGGGGTCGGGCAGCGGGGCCGAGGGGCAGGTTCACCCACACGGGGCAGGGAGGGAGCCAAGGAGCACCCGGAGCTCCGCCGGCTCGGGTTTCAGCCTCCCCCCGCCGCGCCCCGAGGGGCTGCGCGGGGAGGGCGGCAGCCCGTGCGGGCTCTGCGGAAGGGCTCCCGTTGGAGGGGGCTCGGCGCTCTCCGCGGACCGCCCCGCGGTTCCAGCGCCCTTTGCTCAGGCTGTCAGCCCTGCCGAGGGGCCGGCAGCTGCGGGAGCGGACAGGGCGCTCCCGCCGATGGCACTGCCTTCGTCGTCCTCCTTCTCCTCCTCTCCCGGCCCCGCTGGGAGCGCTTCCAGGCAGCGCCGCGCCGGGAGCCCAAGAAGCCGCCTGGCCACCCGGGACCGCCCGTGCCCAGAATCGGCGAAAGAGGCGGCACTCCCGCTCCCTCCCTCCACCCAGACCCACTGCAGCCGCCCCTCCGCGGGCTTCCCGGCCGGCGGGAGCAGAAATAGCCTTCCCCGGCAGCTCGCCCCCGCCCCAACACCTCCCCTTCCCCGCCGCAGCCAGGCCCGGAGTTCCCGGTAAACAGGCGGCTTCCCCGCCCGCCCCCCGCGGGGCTGCGGCCGCGGGCCGGGGACCTGCCTGACGAGAGCTGCGCCAGGGACATCAATATTTCAGTGGCTCCTCAGTGCGGTCCTAATTAAAGGCTCGGGCGATGCGTGCCCCCCCCCTTCCCCATCTTCCCTCCGCCGCCCCCTCCCACTCCAAACACACACACTTGGGACCGTCTCCTTACGTCGGAGAGCAGCGAAGGAGTGACTGAGCCCTGCCCGGGAGAACCGAGCAGGGGGAGGGACGGGGGGGACCGGGGCGGGAGGGGAGAGAGGGCGGGAAGGGGGGGCTTGTGCAAGCAGCGACGCTCCCGAGGTTGCCAAGTGGACTTTTATTGTTTTCCACCCACTTCCAAGTCGATACTATCTGCCGTCTCATGTCCGTCCTATAGCCTATATAAGCGGCTGCGCTGGGGCTGGCGGCGATGGAGTAGTTTGTGGATACGGCGGGAGCGCAGGGACGGGAGGGGGGCGGGCGGGCCAGCCGCGGAACACTCGGACTCCCTGCGGTTCGCGGGCTGCTGCCGTCCGTGGAGCGGCTCCCGGGGTGAAGACACCTCGGCTTCTGGGACGGAGACACAGGTAAAGCGGCCGGCGAGCGCCAGCAACCTCCTTCCCCTCCGTCTCCCTCCCCACGGCCCCATCCCTCCCGCCGCGCCGGGCCGGAGCGCTGCGTGCGGCGGGACCGGTGACAGCCCGCGGCGGGAGCGGCCGCGCCGGACCCCGCCGGAGTTGGCAGGGCACGGCCGCGCACGGAGCGGCCGTGTGCCAGGGGCGGTCAGTCGCCGGAAGGCGAGCGGCTCTGGGATGATGCTGGCCGCCCTGCGGGCTGCTCCTGCGGGGAAGGGGAGCGAGCAAAGAGTGCTGTACTGGCGGTGCTGTACCCTGCCCCGGCCGGTTGTCGCCCAGCCGCGCACCTCCCGTCCCGCCGCTCCTGCCCGCAGCCCAGGCGCGGAGCCCCGCAGCGAGGGTGGGTGGGTAAAGCTGCCGCGGCTCTCCGGCAGAAACTTCGGGGAAAGTTGTCGCCCCTCGGCCGTGCTCCTGCGCTCCGCGGCGGGGCGGGGAGAGGCGGGGCGGAACGCCCGTCCCGGCCGGGGCTCTGCTCCGCCGGGGCACCCCAGCCTGGCCCCGCTCCGGGGTGCGCCCCCGCCCTGCCGCGGGGCCCGGCGCCGGCTGCGGGAGGCCGTGCGGGCAGCGCCGGGATGGCTCTGCCCGGGGCCGCTCTGCCGGGAGCGGCTTTGCCCCGGCCGCTCTGCCCGGGGGCTTTTCCCGAGGCCGCTCTGCCCGGGGCCGGCGCTGTGGGACTGCCCGCCCCGTCCCGCTCCGCCAGCCCCGCAGCCCGGAGCGGTCTCCCGGTCTCTCCGGTGTCCCCGCCTTGTGTAATCTGCCAAGCAGTCCCTGCTCTTTCCTCCGCTAATGTTTCCGATTCCACCCCCACGAGTCTCCCCACCTTCGACCCACCCCCAATTTTCTCTTTCAGTGAAACAGGAGATCTCACGTAGCAGCGGATCCTTCCTTTTCATCCTTTCATGCACTCTTCAGGTCGGACTGCAATGAGTGGACTGAGGTCTTCTGGGCTGCTGGGGCTGGTACTCTTAATGCTCTCAGCAGGATACTGCAAAGAAAAAACGGACTCCACAGATTTGAAGGACAAGCAAAGTCTCTTAAATCTCATCATGGAGATCATTCAGGAACTGAAAAGATACCACCTGGAGAAGGACAGGGGGATGCAGTACTTCTCCAAACATGACTATAACTTGGATCGAAGGGAAGTGGCTGACTACGGAGGATACCAGGACGAGCAGAGAGTTGGTAAGTCGCAGTCCATTTTTTTTCCCCTAGGGTGCCTCGGTGAATGAGGTAGTGCATCAGGTTACTAATTTTGTATTAAGAATTCACCACTCAAAATACCTGCAGATTCCCTTTGGTATCAGAAACAGACACAGATGGCAAATTTGGAATAGAAAACCTCCATTCACCTCTCAGAGTCTTTTATTCTCTGGATGATGTACTCAACTGATAGTCCAACTTCCTGTGGCTTTCAGCAAAACCTAATAATATGGGAAAAGACTGAAATGAGCTGTGATCAAAGAAACAAGGGATGAAAACACTTTTTCCTGGAAGGTTACCACTTATTATCATGTGCTTGGTTTAAGTGTTTCTTGGAAATTACCGTAGCAAGAATTCTCCTGCAGGACTGTAGCATGTCCTTAAAGACCTTACATATAGAAGTCCTCCCTGCAGCTCAGCTTCACTGAGCTGTTCACCCTGCTTGTAGGTTTCTTTTGTACTCCAGAGGTAGCACCTTTGAAATACTAGGGGACTGAGACAGTACTCCTCTGACACTGTGCAGGCTGTGACCAGTTTGGGACACTCCTGCAGTCATCCTTCTGCTTGTTTGTCTGGCTCTTCTCTAACCTGCTTAGTTTGGTGATGTACTTCTGTGCATCCAGTTGAAACTTGACTTAGTTTCTCCTGCTGCCATGTCTAATTTAGTGTTCCCTGTCACTCCCAAGCCCCTACAGCTTTACTGCTGCTCATCTGACCCCTCCAACTGAAAGTGACTTCCAGAATATTTTCCAGCAAATATCTACTCACCTTTTCCCAAAGTGGCTTTAATTTTGATAGTATGTTATTTATTTTGTTTTTATTTACTTCGTAAAACTTCATTATAACTTTTTGTCATTCTCAAATATCCTCATAATTTGCATTTATTGGTGGCTGTCATGAAGATGTTCCTTCTCCATTTGGATGATTAATGAATGCACAGAGGAAGACAATTTTGTTCTACTTAAGGTCAACACGGGAGAGAACATTTTGTTTTACAAATGTTGAAGAGTCAAAGAGGGCAGACCATGATCTGCTCAAGTCTAAATCTCATCTTAGAATGTGGGCATAGTTTTTGGTCACCCTGTTGGTGCGAAACATCTGACTTGTGTGGAACAGTTACCTACAAATTTAATAATCCTGCTTCAGAACATATTAGTTAGTAGTGTTGCTACTGATTCTGAAGCAGGATTTTTCATTCTGTTATTATAATAGAGTTTTCCCCAGCAACTCTGAAGAGGCACTACCAGTTAGAGTCTTTCATTTCAGTTTTGGCATCACTTTCTAGCGAGCTTGTCCCATGGGAGATTTCTGAGTGAAGCATGTGTGTTTTTAATGCTCTTCATGACATAATTAGGTCAAATAGGCTAAGGTCAATTTTACTTACACTGACTAAAGTTAGAAGTAAATGAAGAATGACTTTCGAGAAGTGTCTAAATTCACAAGTGAATCGGATCTGGATGGAAATGCTCTCTGCTTTATATCTGATAAGAAGTGCCAGGGGAATGAAAAAGGCTGCTCAGGCATTCATGGTCAAGTAAATAAAGCACCATATAGCATATCATACCCAATCAGCACTAAGCTATCAGCATAGAGTTTGTAACGGAAAGCAATCAAAGATAGCTGTAAATCAGGAAGTCACAAGCAGGGGTTAGGGCTAAAATGGATTTCAGTAAACCAGTTTCATTTTGCCATCTGCTGAACACAAAACACAAGGCGGTAAACCACAAACATAGGGAGCCAGAAGAGAGCAATTTGCTAGGAATCATTTCCTGTGAATTTTATTTACTGTTGGGGGGGAGGGAGGGAGGGAAGATTCCTGTAAGTAGATCAATCCAGTTTCATGATTACAGTAGAACAGTGCTTCTACAGACATACCTGGGACAGAATAGTGGTTACATTTGCATAAGAGGATTAGAAGACACAACTCCACACTTGAATATATCTCTGGGTCTTTACCACTCGTGTAATAGGAATTTAAATCTAGGTAGACTTGATAATGTAGTCCATAGAGAGCTAAAATCTGACTCTCAGTTAATAACTATCGTCATTAATGATTCTCACCTAACAGACATTGTTCCATCAGTACCGTGTTTTACAGAGCATTTTACAAGGTCTCCCCAAGTAAAGTGAATGCTTGCAGTTTGGCCTGCTGTATGCAGAGGACTTTTTACCTCCATGCACCTGTCAAGACATAGCGGTGATGTTGCTGGACAGAGTATTCCCTGTCCTCATACTATGGCAAGCATAGGTCCAGTGCAGAGTAACTATTATTTTTTCTGTCCAACAGAAATAGTTCCCAGAGATCTGAGGATGAAAGACAAGTTCCTGAAGCATTTAACAGGTATGTTTTAATTTTGCATTGGTATCCATACTTCACATACATACCATAAGCTACACTGCTTACCTGTGAGCTTTGCTGATTCATAACTTATTTTTCTTTATATTTCAGGTCCACTCTACTTCAGCCCAAAATGTAGCAAACACTTTCATCGGCTTTATCACAATACAAGGGACTGTACCATCCCAGCATGTAAGTAACAGAAGCAGACACTTCCCTAAAACAAGAGGAAACTCTAAAAGTTATTAGCTCTATCAAGTGATAGTGATACAATGTCAGAACACATTCCCTACCAAAAAAAAAAATTAGACTGCTCTAAAATGTGCTAAGTATCCTCTACAGCATTGCTAGAGTAGCATCAGCATTACAGAGAGGAAAATGGAAATAAAACTTTCTCACTGCAAATACACTATGTAGAATGGCTGTAAACACTGCATCCTTAGGTACTGATATATTTGCCTCATGGGTTCCATACCAAGGGGGTGCTTTTCATAGGAACATGACTCCTCTTACAAATATCTTATATTTAATATCCAGTGCTGTAAATTCAATATAAGATCACAAATCCAGGTGGGGTTATTTACTCTTCATTGATTATTTATGTAGGACACATTTTATAGGCATTTTCTATTTTGACTGTTCAGCTACCAATCTGCCAGTGGTTGACAATGAGTCTTTGCAACATTTTTCTTCAGTGAATTACAAAAGTATAACTTCTTAGCTTAGAAGAAAAAAATAAGTGCAGATGGACACAACTAAGCAAATGCAGCTTATGATACCTCATCTCTGTTGTGCAGTAATGAGAATTGAATAAAAATCAAATACTGACATTTATCTGTCAGTAGATGTGACTCTAGATTCATACTGAGGTGGACCTGTTGAGTAAGCAGATGCTATTTTAGTACAGCCTTTTTAGAATGGAAGCACACTTTATTTTACTTGTCTGAGGTCAACCAGTTGGGTCAGTAGCAGAGCTGAGAATAGAAACAAGAGTTGCAGATTCCAAGTTTCAAGTATTAATAAATATTTCAGCCCAGTGCATTTTAAAGGCATATTTGGTAACAATTGTGGACATTTTCTCTATTTGTAAGGCTGCAGATTAGGAATTCCTTGGAAAGACAAGGATTTCTAGATGACAGGTAACCAGATCACACTCTGTTTACATGGGTGGAGATGTAAAGTTGTTCATAACTTGTCTGTTCTGAACAAGCAACAGTCATATTACCTTTTTCATAAGGATCACAACACAAACATCACTTGGGTCAGCACTAACGAGGACTTCAAACTGTGAAGCTAAAAACTAGTTGGATTTAAAGGCTCTAAATTAGCCTTTTCCTCCTGATAGGTGACATATCCTCCAACATGATGTCTGGATAATGGAGGATAATTTGTATGAGTGGCAGTTATACCATAACTATGCTATGAGTTGGGGTTTGTTAACATTTCATCTCCAGAAAACATTAGATGTAGTTACTAATTAATGAAATAATGTCTAACAAAACTGAACATCACTTACTGGGCTGGATTGACTAGCATCTCTTTAAGTAACTTCTAGGAAAATGAGATGAACAGTCTGCTTTAACTCTTCATGCACAGAATGATGTTACTTTTTGATTATATCCTGACTTTAAATGACACTGTTCCTTCTATGTAGAATACTGAAGGCCAAACAGCAAAGAAACTAATGATGCTGCAGAGTGGTGGTAGGCATACAAAAGCATTGTGTTGGCATACTTTCTGGTACTTTGTACGGTGTAGTAGCATTGGTACCTGAAAAATAATTTTCTGTCTGCCCATAACCAACTTTCACAATATTTGCTTTCAGCTTTTCACGTAAATGAAAAAAAACCTTTTAAATAATTTCTTTAGTTTTGCATTGGTTCTGTGTCTTACTATGAATGTATCAAAAAGTTAAAGGTACCTAAAATATGAGCAACTAACAATAGGACTACTGTGGAAAAAACAATTTTACTAGTTTTAAGATGAAACTTGAAACTCTTATGAATGTTTATGATATGGTCATTTACTTTGGCTGGACTTAAGATATGTATGACTAGAAGATATTATTTGTCTAATTTAACAGCTTTCCCAGGAAGAGAATCTATTGGAGAGTGGCATTACTTAATATTAAGTTGACAGATTTGCTCACGGAGGGCTGGATTTCAAAGGTGGATGAGCACTACTTATTCTTTCTCTAATATGGAAATACTACAGTCACATGTTTAGATCCCGCACAGAAGCACAGCTACAGATGTATAAATTTTTATATATACATACATACACTTGGAGAGCCTCCAAGCACATTCATGCTGTTTGTTTACAGACAGAACATGTGCAGAAGTCAGTTGCACAGTAACATGTGCCATTAGACATGGCTTTTAGTTATTACCCAGTTTTTACACATTCCTCGTTTAAGTGAAAGGAGTTATTTTTATTCTGTTGAAACTAAAGTATTCACTGAACTTTGATATGACACAAATTTGCATACTGAAAACAATTTTGATTTTTAAAGGCAAATTTTATTACTTTGGTAATCTAGTCATGTTTTTTTTTTCATGCAGACTATAAAAGATGTGCCAGGCTTCTTACTCGATTGGCAGTAAGCCCTATGTGCATGGAAGGATAAAGGTAAGCTTTTTCTTAGCAGAAATTACATTACACTACATAGCAAAGCGGTGGATATTGTGTTTCATACATGAAAATTCATGGGAGTATAATAACAATTCTCCTTCAGATAAGGTATTACCCTCCCAGAGGACTTAAGTAACTGGCTTAATCTGGCAAATTTTGGCATTAAGGAAAGGATACCCCCTACTGGAAGTCATTACATAAACGTCCATGTGCATCATCTGTGAATTATTTATAGCAGTATACAGTTAGCAGATAGTGCATTTTGTTGTTACAGAACAAAACACAACAGCTGTGGCTTATTTTTCAAGAGTTTACTCAGTACACAATTGCCTGTATCGGCAGCAGCAGCCGCCCTTTTATGTGTGCAGCTGTAGATCTGCTATACTCAGAAGTCAGGAGTATGAGTTAAGGTATACATAGCTATACACATCAAAGCTTTATAAATGCAGGTGCTTTTGTAGTAATTCAGTTAAAATGTATTGATGGTAGCATTGATAAACTAACTTCAGATTCGGATTTTTTGGGATTTCCTTGTGTACACCTCACATGTCTAGAGGTTAATTCCCTCCTTCTTTGCCTAGATGGGCCTCTGTTTCCCACAAATGCTTAGGAAATATCATCATGCACTAAAATTAAAAAAAAAGCCAATTAACCAAACAAAAAAGTATTCCCAAACTATCTGTATTTTAGATAACTGTAACATAAGAATATAGAAGGACTAATTTACATTCTGTCTGCAACCTTTACCTGAGACAAAATGTGATCTTGGACAAAGGGATAAATAATGACCATGCAGCTTTGTCAGTAAAAAATGCTGTCAAGCCAAGAAGCTTTAACTCTGTGACAAAACAGACATCTTGTGGAAGGAATCAGTGAGAAAAGTAATAACTATTAAGCATTTTATTTTATTTTAAGCATTGACAGTTTTGCACTTCACTCTCACAAGGAAGCTGGGGAAATAGGATCAATATAAATGTAAAAATGACTGGAAAAAGATACATAAGTAAAACAGGAGAAATGTACTGACCAGTGTCACACAGATTCATTAGGGGTTTGATATTGTTCAGTATTTTCATTAATAACTTGGGTGATAAAATACTGTATTTATGTACTTCAGTATTATAGGACAAGCAACTATGATACAGTACAACTCTGAAATTAAAAATAATCTTGGAAAATAAGCCAAATAATCTAAAACCAGGATAACAGGTAACAAACTGAATTATGAAGTCCTGTAGGATTATTCAACTGCAGAAATACATGGAATTTGGTGGATAGTGCTGTTGAAAACATAGGTTTTGTCATGGACTGCAAACTAAGCAAGTCAGCAGTGTTACACTTGGAATTTATAAATATAATCATTGTTTCTGAAACTCCTGACATAATTACTGTTACTGGAATGCTGTATTTAATTGAGGGCACCACACTTGAAGACATATGCGTTCTTCTTGTAAGAGTCCAAAGGAGAGCAAGGTGGATGACCAAAGGTCTAGAAATCTCAGTATACAAGAGCAATTACAGGAATTAGGATTATTTAATCTAAAGAAAACATGACTGCAGGAAAACCTGATGGAGCTATTCAAGTCATTCTCTCTATCCAGTCTGGATAAATGAGATATAATTTGTTTAATTTTGCAAATAGGTGAATAATGTTATTACCTTACCTGTTGTTAATACCAATAAGCAGATACATCAGAGTGTGAAATTATTTTCTCCCTTTAGAAAATTGTATCTGTATCTTAACAACCTGTCATGTAAACATGAACTTGTAATGCGAAGGAATAGCAACTAAAGTAATTCATATCTCAAGCTGGGAGTCTATTCACAAATGTCCATCTCTCAAACAACCTTTGCTCACCATGTTTCAATGGCAGTAACAACTGTCCACTTCTTTTGTTCAGGCAGACACAAATCAGTAGTGGTA
The DNA here is from genome assembly GCA_030060385.1 of Muscicapa striata striata. Taxonomy (NCBI): domain Eukaryota; kingdom Metazoa; phylum Chordata; class Aves; order Passeriformes; family Muscicapidae; genus Muscicapa; species Muscicapa striata. The sequence goes on along the minus strand of JAREIS010000133.1, from coordinate 7,592,848 downwards.
GACTCCTTAAGCAGCTCAGGTAGCAGATAAAAGACTATCCTCTACCACATACATCTGGAGATGCACTGGTGTCTCTGTAAGAGTAAGCCTCGTTTCTCCTTGGGGCTTTTCCACTGCATCAGTTCAATCTGTGTGAAACAAATTAGGTTTCCTGTTTTGTTCAGTATCTGAGTTTTGTTTCATTGCAGGTTTATAAATGGGCTGGGCTATAGATGGACTATTACTTCGGCAAACTGGTAGTTTTGTTGGATTTTTCAGATCTGTGGACATCTGTCCATGTTTAGAGATCAATTTGGAGAAAAGAAAAAAATAATTTATTTTTATTTGTACTTAAAGTGCATTTTGAACTAGTACAGCTTCAAAGCCCACAAGACATTGAAACTCAGAGCTAAGATCAAGTAAGAAAATAATATATGAAAACAGGAGTTAGACATGTTACTGTCACAACACATACCTAAGTGGGCACGTGTGTTTATGGTACAACGTGTCTTATGGAGCCTTCACTTTTTCTCATGTATCCTATATATATATATATAACTGATCTCCATCTTCTTTATTTTTTTTTTTAGAGTGTATGTTCCCTTTCTGCCTGTTGTACAGACATGAGCAATGCAGGGACCCAGCCCTTCAACTTGTTGAGATTGCATGAGTGAAGCCAGAGCAGCATATTTGCATTATCAGATCTCTCAGTAGTCCCTTTTTTTTTCCAGTCAGCCATCCAGGCTGTACTCCCTGGCTGCCACCAGCACCACCTCTAATTAATTTTATTCTGTAATCCCTTCTCATGGTCAACACAGCTATGCTAGAGTCCTGTCTTTGATGCTGTTTTTTTTTTTAATTTTGTTCTTCAGCCTCTTTCTTCTGCCAGCTTCCTAATAGTTCCCATATTCCATGCTTGCTTTGCTTCACTCCATGCAGATATATCCCATAACTGTTAAGCTGTCCATATCTGCAGTAGGTAAGAGATGCCAGAAACACAATTCCTGAAGTCTTCACCTAAATAAATTTCACAATGTAGATCATGAGCAGTTCCTGTGACAGACAGTGATTAATCTGAAAACCCCTTTGATACCATTTGTCACAGCCACTTTGGCTACAGCCATACAGATTTTACTGCTTCTGTTTGAAAACTGCAGGTGCTACTGTTGGTGCCCTCCCTTTGCCACTACCTGTTCTTCACCTGTTGGCTGGAGACCAACACTGATCTGGTAACTTGTGTTGAAAACTTGCACTGTGAGGAGTAGTTCAGGGACTAAGGACTGCATTATCACATATTATTACATACTTCTGTTTTGAAGATTCTGTACTGACAAATATTAATGGGGTTTTAAAAACTTCTAAAGCATCTACAGTTATGTCAAATAAAGTAAAACTAATACACTAATAAATAGACACACACTAATAAATACAAGACTGGTGCAAGCAGTTGGAGTCTTGGGCTAAGCAGAGAAAATAAGGTTTATATATTATAAAAAATGTTATTAAAGAAATATACCAGTTGCTTGTTTCCTTAAGATGCAGATGCAAATAATTAATATTTCTGCATACAGGTCAAATATTATTTTAAAAATTCCTAAAGCTTAAAACTGAAATTTCCTTTGGAACTCAGAAAAATCTTTGTAAAAGCCCCAAGAAGTATTGACCATACTAGTAATGTATGTGACAAATGTTGAAAATACAAGATAAATTTGGAAATTTAAAATATATGAAGAAAAAAATGAGATACTCCAGTAAATATCCCATTCCTATACACCATATTATATATCCATTTTTTCATATTATTCTTAAACCAAGATATTTGGGCACTTGAACTTTGCTTGAAGTGTTTTGTAACAATGGAAACAGCAGCCTTTAATTGCATTCTCCTGTAGACTGCTGCTTTCTCAGAGTAACATTGAGTGCATTGAGGAAGTGTCAGACACTTGAATTCCATACAAGGGGGAAATTAAGATGAGGGGTTAGTGTATTATTCAGTGAAGACCTGTTTTCTAGAAAGTATAGCTTGATCTGTTTCATACAGCTGCTCAGGGCATGTTCAATCACCTCTTCTTGGTGCCAGGAAGTGGTTCCCAAGTTAACTAATTTAAGACTTTTATCAGAACTACTGCTTTGAGTTAAAAAGACAGCCAGTGTGCATGGTTACTAGTGTGGCACGCTCTAGGTTTATTAAAAGGCAACTCATAGTTTTCCTTGTTGTGGGATATCTGTGGCTGGCACCAGATTGAACATCAACAGCTTCTTTAAGATTCATGGATCTCTGTGATCACATTACAGCAGAATTCCACCTGGATGTGCACACTTGGGAAAAGAATTTTTAATGTAAGCATGGGGAGTTCTACTCCAAAATCCTACTGGCACAGTATTTCAATGTTTATATTGATATTTAAACCACTGAATTCTTTGCATATAGATTAGCTTTTTCTTACAGAGCTTATCATCATGCACAGGTAATAACCAGAATCAAATTTGGAAAGCTGTAATATGCCTTTAAAGTAGCTTTCATTTGTGCTTTTAGGAGTTAGCACAGTTGGCTGAGGTGTTGTATAGTTACCTATGTTCTCAGCAGAGACTGTAGTTAGATTGTATTCAGAATCTCCACTAAGACTATCCACCATCCTTCAGATAAGTTCTAGCCTAATATTCCTAAACTGATGCATATAACAGACTATATGAAATTAAAAAAGTAAAAAGTAAAACAGATTTATCAATGCTAAAAATCTGGGGTCTACTCAAAAGTTTCTGAAAACACCAGGGGTTTAGAAAACTGAGTTAGCTGATACAAAACGGTTAAATTACCTATACAAAAGCAGGTGTAGATGAGATGACAAATGAGCATCCTAACTACTGTTTTTCACCCCCAGTGAGCTGCATATTCCCATTAGTAATGAAAAAAGTTTTTATTACATTACTAAAGTGTTCAACTTGTAGATTGTACCACACACTGATCAAACCAAAAGTGTGTTAATTTCTTCTAAACATCGCTTTCTAACATCATATTGTAAATAGGCTACAGTGGGAGCATACATACAGAAAATAAGCTAGATGAAAATGCAAGACAAGGAAAATTTACATCAGTTTCCTCCTCTAAAGAAGGGTATTTAAAAAAAATAAAAGTAATTGTCCTATCTGCAAAGCCAGAAAAAGAACCCTAGATTATATTAAGATTTTCTGTAACATTATTACATTTCCTAATAGCTTTCAAAAATTGCAAAACTTAATGTTTAAATACTACTAACAAGTATTTCTGTATGCACCAATAGCTTGATATTCAATGGATTATGTCAAGTCCAACTGACTTCGCATACAAATTATTCCATTATAAATTATATTTAAGCAGTAGAAAATGTAGAGAAGCTCAGCGTATCAGAGAATTCACACTGATGATGGGGAAGACAGTTACCTATGTTCAGACAGATGTTATGAAAGTTTTAACTGTGAAAAATATCATCAGCAGAATTTTAATATCAGATTACTGCTGGTTTTTTATCCCCCATGAATTTTTGATGGCTGTAAGACACGAAAGCTTCATCTGGGTCTGTTTGCATGTAAGAGTCTTTCAGCTGTGTAGTTCCTGCTGACTGAAAAGACACTGTACATTTTTTACTTCTAAATAAGAACAGCAACAGGCATATAAACACATGAAACTGGGTGGACAGACTTGCAGCATTCAGTGCTCACCTGTCTAGAAGAGATAGACTTCTTAGATATGTCTGTATTTTACATTATGTCTACATTTTACATTACATTTTCTTACAAGCTTTAAAGGTGTGGGGGAGTAGGATTGTGAAAACCTTGACTGCTCAGCCTTTGAATCAACATTTCTAGAATAGAGACAAAATAAGCAATTTGGAAACCTGTAATTTTGTCTTGGTGATTTTGATATCAGTGTCATAGGCATAGTGGTGATTTCATTCCAAGTAACTCTTCTGGAAGACTTAATAGAACAGGCAGCAAATTGAACAACTGCAGCTCCTGCTTAGTTTGTGGTTGGTCAGTGTTGGCGTGTTACAGGGGCTATAGTTACACAACCAACTCCAAAAAAGTTACTTCTATTTGTTTCATGTTTATATGAATCCAAGATTCTGCACAAGTGGGCCCAATGAAACATCAAATCCTTCCTAGATCCTTCAAACTGGACATGCTATCAACAGCTCCTGACACCAAGGCATTTAGACAGCATTTTGTTAATGCTATTCCTAAGGTTTATTCAATTTTTGACATCACAGATGCAGTAATTGGAACAGATTAACTATGAGCACATTTTTAATAGGTAGAACTGGATTTCCCTAGTGTGTCTACCAAAAATGAACCATCAAAAAAGTGATGCTTTCCAGAATTTTAGCCTTGATTAACAAAGAAAGCATTAATGTAACAGTCAGGCTGATATGAACTGAGCTAAACCTGAAATTCACTGTTGATATTTCCAAAGTTATTACTGAATTCTTCAGTTTTATTTATTATTTTCACTATGAAAAACACATTCTTGAACATGTGTGTGTGAGTACAAAAATGATGAAAGGCAATTTTCTTCTTTCTTTTAATCTACCAGATATTATTACCATGACAAGAAACACCAAGAACCAAGAGAAGTGCCTTGGAAACCAACAGGGAAATAGAACTTACTACCTTTTAGTGAATTCCATTGTGAACAAGAGATTTATTTTTGCAGATTGACAGACTACTTCCCATAATTCTTTTAACATGCATTTTGTATGTCATCGACAGTTTGCAGATTGACATTCTGTACATAACTGCCAGTAGTACTTAATGCTCCATACTTAAAAAACACACTACAATTGATGTGTAATGCTGCCAAAAATTATGTAAACACAAATATTTCACCAAGAAAATTCATGTTCTATTGCTTAATTCTACAGTTTTAAGGAATGTTTGTTTGTATATCTAGAACTACTAAAGATCTGCTCCACAGTAGTTGTGGTTACTTGATATTCTTCACGCTTATACAATTTTTTAAAAGTTTGGTTAAAACAGACTTGCATTAGGGTCACATTGTACCCTGGAGTACAAATTGCATGAAAAATGAGAACATAATTCCAGGTAGACATACTTTTTGGGACAGTGGAGCATGGATTTTGTATACAAACACAAGCTGCCATTAATTTACTTTATATAATAAATGTATAAAACATTCCAGCGAACGTGCAATATGTAAATACTGTAAATAAGCGTAAGTAATAAAGTGTTTGGTATTAAGTTGCTCTCAGTTTGCTTTCTGTTTATTGAATCCAACAACCTACCTTCTGGTAGTTACTATCATTTATCCACACCTTAATCTTTCCACAAAGAGTTCACTAGTGTAAGAAGGAAAAGTGTACTCACTTCAGAATTCCATAACATGGACATGCTGGATTTGTGAGGATGGATAGATCTGTTTCAAACCCACAGAATGCCCAGACTACAAGGCTGCTCAAATTCTCTACAGAATTATAAAATGGAATATTTTTGTTGACTAACAGATGTTCTGAGGTTTTGTTTGGGGTTTGGGTTTTATTTGGGGAGGGGCTTTTTGTTTGTTTTTTTAATAATGTACAGTCTGTTCATGATACTGCAAGGCAATCTAATCAGAAAATATCTAGTAAATCATTTTAGTATTGTGGGATTTTTAAGGAGTTAGTGTTACTCCAAAAATCTTGATGCATTTCCTTTTCTTCCTTAAATCAGATATTAATTCCAGTCATGTCACAGTAAATACACGTCACAGTAAAATGACTCAAACACGAAGAAAATTTTTATGTGCAATCTATAAATCCATGTATTGGGTTTGCATGGCCAGACTTTGGTAATTGAGGACTACAGGGCTGTGACCCCATGGGAGAGCTGTGCTGGAGCAGGGTCCTGGCAGGGACCTGCAGCCCATGGAGAAAGGAGCCCACGCTGGAGCAGGTTTGCTGGTGGCACTTGTGACCCTGTGGGGGACCCAGGCTGGAACAGGCTGTGCTTGAGGGACTGCACTCTGTGCAAGAGTGACCCACACTGCAGCAGTCTGGGGAGGACTGATGCCTGTGGGATGGACTCAGGTTGAGGAAGTTCATTGAGAGCTATTTCCAATGGGAGGGACCCCATGCTGGAGTAGGGGAAGGACTCCTTCCCTGAGCAATGACAGAAACAACCTGTGAATTGACCATAACCCCCATTCCCACCTCCCTGCACTGCTGGGGGAGGAGGTAGAGCTGGGAAAGAAGAGTGTCTTATTTTACTTATCATCCTGCTCTGAATTTGGTAGCAATAATTTCAGTTAAAATCCCCAGCTGGAGTCTCTTTTGCCCATGACATTATTTGGTGAGTTACCTCTCCCAGTTATTATCTCAACCCATGAACCCTTTATTTTCTCTCCCCTGTCCAGTTGCAGAGGGGAGCAAGAGAGAGGCTCTGGTGAACCTGGCATCCAGCTAGGGCCAACCCACTACAATGAACCACAGGCACTACTGGCATTTATAGTTTCCATTCGATCCTCAGTTTGAACCACAAAATGTATAACCAAAACCAAACACCCCCTCCTCACCCTGAGAACTACAGGAGCTGACATTCTGCAAACTGACACTTCAGAGCCTTCAGCACCCAACTCTTAAAAAAAAAAATTGGGAGAAGTACAAAATCCTATCCTGGAACATAGCTGTATTTAGCAGGGGAGAAGTACATATTTTTATTTGCTTTCAGTGATGCCTGAAAGCTAAGTTCCATGTCTCAATGGATGGAATATATGCCTGCAGAAAACCTGTTAAAGGGATCAACTTCTACAGGATTCACTGAAGCTGCTCATCTACAGTAAACATGGATGGAACTCTGTTCTTCACTGTGGTTCCACAGGCCAGACCACAGGTTAATTACTTAACACTGAGTTTAAAATATTGTGGAGCTTGCTTTCTCTAACAGGATACCCAAATGTGGCTAAACAAAAACGTTCTAGAAAATCTCCTTGTAAAAGGGAAATAGCAACTTATTTAATTATTTAATATAAATAAATTAATCCCCTGGAAGTTTTCTCTAGATTTAGCACAGCCCACCATGCTCTGACAGAAAACACACCTATACACTATAGCAGACTTTTTTTTTTGGTCTTAACTTTACCACTTAAAATATAACAAGCTGGGGGGGAGGACAGGGAGGGAGAAACAGGAGTCAGTTCTGTATTTTTTATTCAAAATTACATTTTTCATGAGTGATATTTTGGATGTGTGAGCACTTAGTCATCTGTATGATACATGATTTGTGTCTTAATCCTGTGTTCACTGTTTCTCTTTGAACCCAAATAATGGTTCTGTGCAACTGTCCTTCCCAAAGGCAATCCCTGTTCTGTATTCTGGGCCTCTACAAATTTGTATAAAATACCATAGTGCTCCTTCCCCGCTTCCATAAAAAAACTACTGATTATAAAAATTTTTCAACCAGCTTATTCCTCCTAGTAGAGGTGGTTAATTATTAAGTCACTAGATTGCTTGCTGAAAATCTGTCTCAAGCTGAAGCTTTTACAATGCAAACTGAATTTAACACGAGTTTTGACTTAGTATCACTTTACAGGAAGATTCCTGAGCCTAGTGAAGGTAAACAACCATACCTTCTTATTTCCTTTGTTACCCCAGCAGCTCACAGATAAAGATTTAAGACCTTTCAATCTTAGCCTTAAGTAGGAAACTATAGGCTGAATTCCTACATAGCCATGAATAGGAAAGCACAAGCCGTCATGTTCTTAATCTTATGAGTTATTTTACTTTCACTGGAATATTTGAAATGGTCATTCTGGCAGGGAATAACATTAGATTATGCTTAAATACTTCCACCTTTGAGGTTAGTGCATCAAAAAACCACAAACTGCCCATAATTTTTCCCCACTTACTTTGTCAACACATTAATAAAAGGAATCAAAAATAATTTTTCCAGAGTCAGTACTTAATTGGATCTGAAATAGTATATTACTCTTTTCCCTGAAAAGTGAAATAGCTATTAGCTTGCAATTCACTTTTTAGAAGTCAAAACTGATGGTAAGGCAATAATGCACAAAGATTCTGAATTTCTGTATGTAAGTATTCCTTCCACCATCTGCCTTTTCTAAGCAGGTTCTGAAGTTTTGTCTGGTTGAAATTTTAGCACAAACCAGAAACCTCATTAACACAAACGCATCTATTCTACAGCAGAAGTCCCAAGAAACTTAATCCCCATTGTGAAGTCTGCAAAACACACAGAGTGACACCAGGATTCCAACCTCCCCAAGAATAACATGATCTTCTGTTGAAATCCATCTCTCTCCCAGAACGTTGAGCAGGTTACAAGTACAAAGACTACAAGTTTGGAAGGCAGCAAGAGACAAAAAAACAAGGCTAAATAAGAAAACAAATTTTATAGATCCAGTTTTACAGATAATGTGGTAATGCTAGTTCATACCAATGCTGAGAATATTCAAAACACAAAAATCATCATGGTATCACTTATATCACTGATCTCAGTTAATTTACATGTCTAAGGCAGACAGGAAGGGTGATGTTTAGAAAAGCAGGCATAGACAAAGCATTCAAATGTTGTCCAAAAGCAGAACTGTCATACTGGCCTTCTGCTAACTTAGTATTGCATTACAGATGGACTGTCTTTACACTGAACTGTACTCTCAAAGAACACTTTTGACAGGCTGTATGTTCTCATGAGTAAATCTGGAAATAGTCTGACCCTCATGTAGGAACTGGGATTACAGCAAATTTCTCATCCATTGTATTGCATGGACTTGAGTATTTTACTACTGTGAGATACAAAATGTAATTTCACGTGTCAGCTTTTAAGATGGTATGTTTTCTCCTTTAACTAAATGCTGTGTTACATGTGCTTGTGTCAGTATGCTAGGAACTGACCAGAAGAGCAAAGGAAGACTTAGCCAGTTCTATAGGCAGCAGATCTTTTAGTCTAGCAGGCTCCATGTGAAACGGCTTCCATCCTAAGGCTGCCTAATGATACTGGGATGACACACCTAAGCTACACATCAATTATCATCTCACACACTACTACTGAAAGTTGACTGACCTCAGCTCAGTTAGCATTACATATAAAGAAGCAAGGTGTTACTTTTGCAGTGCTTGTGAGAAAGCACTGGAAGAGTTTACAGAAAAATTTATCCTGAATTATATACTTTATAACTACATTGATGTGTGACAAAATGGTTGATCATGTAATCCAATTGAAACCTTTTTATATTTTTTCATTAGATAACAGAACAGCTAAAATACAAAATTAAACTGAGGAAGTACTGAATGTAGAGGCATAATTTTACAATTTAAATACATCAATCAAGTAAACTTTACATATTTCAGGAGAAGCTAAGTAGTTTTTTTAGAATTATATGATGAAGCATTAATGATACTTCTCCAAAAATGCTTTACAGCATCTAAGACACTGCTCGTAAACAGTTTCAAAGTCCTTTTCATTCCCCTAGAAAAGAAGAGAAGAAAAAGACTGTAAGAATAACAGTACTGGCTAAGGAGCAAATACAAATTGCAGACTGGTTTCGCCACTGTCAGTAATGGCAAACAACAGACATTAGGAAAAAATAAAAACAGTGCAAATACGTGGTGATATCTTTGGCATATTTCTCTCTAATTTGAGCTAAGGAATTTCCACAAACTCTGTGACTTTGTATTTAACAGTCCTGCATGACTTTCCTTCACATATTTCTTCCACTCATTTTTGAGCTTTTTATGTCTTTTCCCTTTTTATGTTCACACTAACCTGTCATGTTGAGTTTCAGTTTAATTAAGCACTGTGTGGAAACCAAAACCCAAAACAAACATCTTTTTGTTTTGAACCTGCTTCCCACTAACACAATTTGATACTCTCTATTTTCTGGGTAATGAATTGCAATTTCTTATTCAGCTTTCCCCATGATATCAAGATTTTATAGAACCCTACTGCATCTTCATCTACTTCTGTTTCCTAACCTGAAGAATATTAGACTAAATTTTTGCTCCTGGCTGGTATTATCCAATTTTTTCGCCACCTGTGTCAATGGCTTAGTCTCTAACTCTCCTGAACACATCCTCTTTGCAAGGAGGCTGATCAAACAGGGTTTCACCCAATATTAAAAACACAGGTGCCCTGCATTATTTAACTTTCAATAACTGTTATAAGCACAATAACATTTTTCTTACCTATCCCAGTAATTTACAGTTTTCTTAAGTCATTAAAAAAAAAGTTTACTCTTCACTATGTAACATCAGATTATGTATCACATGCCAACTGTGGGACCTGGGAAGATTATATACTATACACACAATTTTTAATCAAGCCACCCAAAGAATTTCTTACACGTACATAGTATGGATCTTCAATGATAAGCTGTTTCTGTGGATCGTAACTCCCAAGTAGCTCAATTTTGGCCTTGCAGTCTTTAACTTGGTTGCTTTTCCTGTTCAAATCTCTGTAACAGAGAAAATAAAATTTTACCTTGAATTTTCCTTCAGAATTTTGGCATCAGCATGAGATGTACATGACTGTTTCTAGACAACACAGGCAAATAACATGTCTGGACTCTGTCAATCCTTGGACTTCATGCTGCTTCTTGCTTTTGTTTTTCTTGTTATATGGGGTCTTTTTTAATTGAGAATGGAAAACAAACTGAATTCAGAGCATAAACAAGCAGTCAGGCACTTGACCCATGGCTTAAAAAAGCTTGGTAGCAATAAGTTAATCAAGTTCTTCCTCAAATCAATCATTAGTACTTTCAACACTCACCTTTAGCTTGTACTGAACAAAAAACAATGGAAATAATCCAGGTATTTTTCCAGAAGTACAAGTAACATTCTTCTATCTGCTCAAAGCCACTGTTTTAGATCGGTATGCTCTAGCTCATGTAAAATCCTACCACATTCAGTTAACAGAAAATGGTAAATCAATTTTCCTTTTGATATACTTTAGCATTTCACTAGTTGTCACATCCTCTTCCTCCTACACTGCCTCTCATTGATAAAACATTCTAGTTTTGACATGGCTTTTCCCTATTTGCTTAAAAATGGTCATCTCTTATCCCAAAGGCACTTAAAATGCACCTCTCATCATCTTCAGATTAAAGGCAGTTCAGTACTATCACCTTCACAATGAACTCCCAGAACATATTAGATTATTTTAATATTACACATCTCCATACCAAATCATTTTACTTACTCACCATTAAAAAAGTCAAAGAAACCCCTTGTGAATACTTAGTCATAACCACATAAGTTTTAAGAAATTAAATTCCAATTATTAATTCTGATTAAAAAATTAATTTCAGATACTTTAGAAATAGCAATGAGACCATAGTACCGGTTTTGCTTGAAGAAAAATCAGAGATCCTCTATCAAGCTATTGCTTGAATTTACAGATTTTTCAATAAATCCTCTAGCGTTTTAGCATCTTCTTAAAGGCTTTTGGGCATACCATTTAATGAACAGGAGAGGGTCAGATGGCTCTGGTACTAAAGAAAAGACATGTCCCAAATCTTCCTTTTCTGATATGACAGGCATTCCATCAAGACCTGGAATCAGCTTGCCCTCCTATGATGCCTTGGGTTTTAGCTTTCATATTTTTCAGATTCTCTGCTGCTTGGTATGTAACTCTGAAACTTCATATTAGGTGTTAGTAAATTCTCTAATAGGGTAATTAGACAAAACAATCCCTTCCCAGGTAGAGAATCAAGGACACCTGTTACCCAAAAGCATAACAACAGCAAAGGGAAGGAGGCAAGCCAGGGGGCTGAGACCTCATAGCCTGGGGCTGTGGTTGGGTAACTGACCCCAAGATGTAGATGAACCAAAACTTATACAAGTGTAAAGACTCCTGACTGGGATCCATCTTGGATTCAACTTGGGTGTAGCCCCAGGTCAGGCTCTTGCATTGTCCAAGGGGTATCCTTTCAATAAATACCTATTTTATTCCTTTTGCTCTGCCCAGTCTCTGTTCCAGGTCAGCCTTTCCAGGCATCACCTACAACTACAAATAAGCATTCCTAGGCAAAATGGCTGAACTCACTGCAAACTAAAGGCAAAACTTTAGCACAGCAGCAATATCCCTGTTACAGTTCTGATGTTTCTTCTGCTCTAGAACTCATGTAATATAAATAGTTAATTCAAATTTTTGTTTTAAGAATTCAAGTGAAAATAGAAGGAAGCCCTGTCACATCATTGCCTGAGACACTGCAATCGAGCCAAGTGTTATATACCCTTCATTCATGAAGACTGTGGAAGAGGGAGCTTATTCAAGACATTCCAGAAAACAAATACTTATTTCAGTTAAGTGGTGCTGCTTCTAGAAGACTTTATGCGCTACTAATAGGGTCTTTACTTAGGTTTTGTTGTTGGTTGTGGTAGTTTGAGCCTTTTCAAACTTGACAATAGCCCTTACAAGCACTTTGACACATGTAGTTTATGAAATTCAGCTCTTTAATCGTCAATATGTATGTAATTGAGTAGAAATTTTGCTAGTGATATCCAAATTTTTACACTATGCAGCAATTTAACCAGATCTTTCTAAAGTATGCTTAACTAGAGCACAGCTAACAAAAAAAACTTCCACAAGCTAACAACCTCACCTATTTCAGTTCCCTCTCTTTCTATTTAAAAAAGTAAAAAAACCTGCACCATATTTAATCCCAAGTTGCCAGTTTGTCTTTTAACTGCAATGCAATTAGAAAAACTGATCACTTCAATCAAGACAGTAAGTACATCCTCATTCTTAATTATACAGGCATCAGCTGTATATAGCACAAAGTAACTAAATTTCCATGTCCTTAATCCTTGAGTGGCATGTATCACACAAATAAACCATTGAGTTCTGGCTCATTAAACTTATTAGAAGTGAAGAATCCATCCATTAGCACATCATTCACATACATGTTAAAAAAAAAAAAAAAACAACCCATAAAAAGAAACCCCAACACAAGCTAAGCTGTAAAATGTGACATCTGTCTTCAAAGTGACTTATGAGACATCACTACAAGTAATCCACATGAATTTGTTCCATTTCTTCATACAATACCTTAGATTGCTCTCATCCATACAAAGTATATGATCAAAGGTCTGGAAATCCTCTTTGGTAATCTAGAAGTAAAAACAGATGCTTTAGCCTACAAACTGCATTAGATTACTAAAAGGGAGAAAAAAGTGTTCTCAAATTCTGTAGCTCTGATTTATTAAAAAAAGACACAGGTGGAAAGAATAGAACTGCACCTTCATCAAATTTTACAATAATTTACAAGCTTTTAAATATACTCTACCGTGATTATTTATCCATTCCTATAAGTATAAAAACCCAAAACCTAAGTCAGCTATTTAACCAACCTTTTCTATTTTTTTTCTTTTACATTTAATGCATCAACTTAGAACACCATTAAAAGCTACATTTCTAATACTTTTCAACTACTAAAACTAAAGCAATTTCCAGTCATGGGAACCATGCAATAAAATAGCTAAAAATAAAATAGAAAAATTACTTTCTTGATAGGACAACAAAAATATAAGTAACCTGGAATCAACTGCAATACTTCCAGTCTAGTAATCTGCCATTGCACAAGAAAAGATACCATAAAACTTAAAGCTGAAGTATGATGGTATGAGTTACAATCTCTTGAAAACAAAGGCATCCACAGTATTTTAGACCATGTAAATTCACAAAATTTGTAGTACGCTTTGAAAAAATCTGGGATATATTGTACATCTTCCTACTATCATACTGTCTGTTCTTTTTCTTTTTTGTAATTTATTGACTCCCAAACCTGAATAGCATTTAAATTCAGAGATTATAGTTCACAGTCATGTGATAAACCACTGACTTAAATACTAATGTCACCATCTTGTTGTAAGGTTGGCTACAGATGTTTGTCATTTTATTTCAGTTTACATTTAAGCTTTAGTTTAGGGTAAAATCTTCCCAGACCATGCCCATAATGCTGGTATAAGATACCTGAATCAGGTGACCATAATGAGGATGAAGAAATGGAATAAAATCTTTAATATTAGAGTTCACTTTAAGACTGCCTTTCATGCATAGTCCTTTGCGAAGCATCATAACCAAGAAACTTGGGATGGTCATTCAGAACAGGTTTTTCTGGCAGGCATCCCTACAAAGGATGGGCTAAAGAAGTGAGTAAGCAAGTAAATGGCCAAAAGGCAAAACACTTTATCCTGTAAGTCAGAGTTTTAACTTGTAAAAAATATTTATGTATTAAAAAAAAAGTTTAGATGGCAAAACATCCACTATTTTTTTTTAGTGCAACAGCAAATAGATGCTGATTAAGCTCCCATAACTGGGAGTAAGACAGACAGAAATTATCATCAGAATAAAGCCATAAATGAAACATTAAACATAAAGAGAATTGAAGAGGTGAGATGTGTCAGGAGTGCACATGAAAAGAAAGGGTTAATGATGAAAACTAATGCAGATTTGTTTATTTTCACTGTAAAAATATTTGCTGTATTCATGCAGTGCCTCTGACCTATGAAAATATTTTTGCAGTGGAAATAGCTCTGTTTTCCGGGCAAATCTAATCAGGACATCTACAAGCTGCTTCTGATTGCTCTACACAGCTGAACACTTGCCCCTGTGATAATACGAGGGCAGAGATTTCTTTGTTGTACAGACAAATGGAAGAATAAACTAGGAACACTTGACAGTGTGACAGTTATTACCCTATGACCAGCACTAACACAGCTGCAAATGCAGCCCTAAAACCAAGGTTACCATTTGGCTTGTGCTTTTAATTGCTTTTAACAGAGTCAGACTAAAAAAAAAAAAAAAAAAAAAAAAAAAAAAAAAGCTTTAATTGAGCAAACTCCAGTGAACCAAAGGTACTACTCAAAACTATGAAAACTAGTCCTTTGGGGGATGAAATTGAGGACGTGAAAATTTAGATACATTTTAAGAAGTGTAGTGGAGAGTTCAAGTAGTCAACTTTGGATGAAACTACACCGATAAAAATAATTTTACATTTAAAAAATGCATATAACAATTATTAAATTATTAGTGAAATATTTTCCTTTATTTACAGAAGGGAAATCTCATTTTCTCTGTCTGAAACCCACAGAGAGGTAGTAACCCTAAAATTTATCCAGTTGTGAAACAGTATTTAATACAACCTTCTTCTAATCTCAATTTCATATTTAAGGCAAATGCATGGTATGAGTCACACCAAAATCAATTTTTGCCTCAGTATGAATAAAAGTGAAAATGATTAAAACCTCTCTGGTTTGTGCATGAAGAATAAGAGCTTAGAGAATTTCATACAGCAACCTACCATTAACCAAAATGATAACTTTATTTTATGTACAAATATATACATTTATTTTTATACTTCACTTTAACTTAGAATATCACTGTAAATGATGGTAGGACATGACCAATTTATTATTCTCTTTTACATAAATAATTCTTGTAGTACTGAATTAAAAAAAAAAATCTAAAATCCTTGATTATCATAATTATGCAAAAAATCACATGAGAGAAGGTGCCTTTCACTGGGTGGGTAACAGTTTTCCAAAGGACTAAAGAGGATAATTGTACAAGGTACTTATCTTATGACAGTACTTCGAAGGCAACAGAAGATAAATCCCTACTCTCTATTTCTGCAGTTTCTGTATTAAATCTTCCTTAATCTGTTCTGAAACAAGTGTCACAGAAAATCTTTAAGTTTGTCTCTAAAAGTGAAACAAATACACTTCCACTTGCACTAACCTGACCACTCCAAAAAGTCCTATTCTAGACTATCAAGTACCTCTTTTTTCAGAGGTTCCACAAGACCACATCAGGTCTGCAGTTCAGAGAATCAGCAGAGACCATATGATAGAAGTTAAGGAAAAAAAATAAATTTGGAGTTACATTGTTGACATCAGTGCAAAATAAAGTGTTACCTGTAGTTTAGGGATTTTAAGATTTTCTTTCAAAAGAAACTGTGTGCACTGGAATGATTCAGACAAATTTTCATCCTGTTAGTTTTTCATTTTTTTGCCTCGTTTTTAAATTCTCTCTCCCTGTATATGTAACATTTTAATTTCTTCTGATTGAAAAATCTCTTCATTTGCCAAAATGTATAAGCAAATATCTTCATAAAGTATTTTCATTCCTTTTCTGCCAAAGGAGGATACAAAGATTTGCTTCAAGACAGAGGATCAACTTGTTTTGGGTCCTTTGCTTAAATTTAACTGCTCATAAGCCACTCTAGTAATACCTAGAAGAATAGTTCTCAAGTTTCCAAGGCATATCTTCTAAGACAAACATCACACTACTGTAATGACTGAAACACTGACTGAATAATTTCAGTACCATTTAGCTTGTGTACTGACAAATAATGATGTTTGTACACACTGATAAACAGTAAATCCAGATATCATAACAGGAAAATATCAAAACAGACTTTTTTAGTAACCATTCTAATAGTAAATTATTGAAAAATCTGAAATGGTGCTGTGCTTAGTTCTGTTTCATATAAACAGAGATTAACATCAGGAGAGGTCAGCAGAGGGCAATTGACTAATTGAGAGAATTTATTTTTGAAAGTCAAAAACTAAACATGTAGTCTTTGAAAAGTGAAGAAAGTAAATATGACCTCAGTGAGGTCTAGAAAAATTCTGAAGGGAACAGACATGTAAGATAATAATAAGACTACTTGATCTTTTTGTCAGTACAAAAACTAGCGGCGTAAACTCAAACTAAGTGAAGGTCAAGCCCTAAAGGAATATCTTATATCCAGAGAATAGTTAACTGAAGTAAATTATGTGCATTTGTATGAGTGTCTGAATGATTTAAATAGATGCAGACACATTTACTTCCAATCTCCCTGGAATGCAGTATGGAAATACATGTTCTTTTGTTAATGAAAACAGATACGAGTTTAGGTAGAACTTAGAGGATTTCACTAAGTGGCAAACCTGTCTTTGACTTAAGAAGGTTTCAAGGGTGTGTTTTCCTCTGAAGATCCCACCAACTGTGCTACTAATCTTGAGTTTGAGTGCTTTCACTCTAATTTAGCACTCCAGATATTTTTGAAAGATCTACATGCAAGCATAAAAGCTTTTTGTCATGGATGAAGAAGCATTCAACTTCTTTTTGGAACTACTAAATAAATATACAATTCCTTGCTGAAGGATGCATCACAGATTACTAGAGTAAGTCCATTTCTAAAAACTATTTCAAAAATGCTCAAAATACTAAACATCTGGAGGCAAGAGTTTTCTATAATGCAGAAGCTTGTTCAATGCTTTCCAGTTATACTTCCAATGGACCTTAGTAACAAAAAACTCTTTAAGCTCAACTACAAGAGTTAAGCCACTCTGGAGTCCTTTAAAAAACTGCATAAAGTATTTACTACTTGATGTTTAACCATGCATTGGTCAAATGACTTGTGTGACTCCAATGGTTAGGGCATGGGTATGAATAAGAAGAAAATATGCTCTCTTCTACCTGTCGTGCTTTATGTGCAGTCTCAATGCCATGATTTCTTAGACAACTTAAAGCCCTTGAGTCTGGGAAGCGCCCCACGTTCCAGTCTGAAACAGCGGCACTGTCTGTCCTCCACTGTAACAACAGAACAAATACATATACAGATTTTAAGAAAATTAAGGTACAGTACCTGCCTGGCAATATGACTCATGGGAATGCCATGCTTCTTCATGCAATTCTGTCCTCGATAGTCAGGAGGGCTTCCTATTTCATAGGCAGATGTCGCTGCACTGTCTATCCTCCACTACAGAAAAACAAATTCATGTTTTTATGTTTCTTTCCTCACTGATTATATTTCTGACTGGCTATGAGAAGAGTTATTTCTTGGAACAGAACTCAATAGCTTACCTTATGTTCAAGCTTTTCATCACTTACAAGTTTTCTGAAAACTGCTTCAGCTATTGGAGAACGACAGATGTTTCCTATGGAAACAAGAGATTCAAGTGAATTTTCAGACTATTGAAAACAAAAAAACAGTAATTGTGTAGATTTTTCAGATCACATTTAAGATTTTTACTCAGACAGAATGCAAACTGTGGATGTGAGAACCCAGAGTCCCGTGCCTGGGTGGGGCAATCTCTAATACCAGTACAGACTGTGGCATGAAAGGATTGAGAGGAGCCTGGTGGAGGACTTGGGGACACTGGTGGGTGGAAAGCTGGATATGAGCCAGCAGAGTGCACCTGCAGCCCAGAAAGCCAATCATATCCTTGGCTGTATCACATGCAGCATGGCCAGCAGGTCGAGGGAAGGGATTCTGCCCCTGTACTCAGCTCTCACGAGACCCCATCTGGACTAGTACATCCAGTTCTGGGCACCCAGCACAAGAGAGACACGGAGCTGTTGGAGTGGGTGCAAAGGAGGGACACAAAGATGATCAGAGCAGCTCTGAGTGAGAACTGAGGTTATGCAGTCTGAAGAAGAAAAGGACTGGAGAGCTCAGATCTTACTGCAACCTTTCTACATATAAAGGGGGCTGTAGTGATAGGACAAGGGACAGTGCCTTAAAACAGAAATGGAGAAGACTTGTATTGGACATAAACAAGAAATTTTTAATTTTTTTTTTTACAGTCAGGGTGATGAGACATTGGAACAGGCTGTCCAGACAAATTGTGGTGTTCCATCCCCGCAAATGTTCAAGACCAGGCTGGATGGGGCTTTGAACAACCTGGTCTAGTGAAAAGTGTCCCTGCTTACAGCAGGAGGGTGCAACTAGATGAGATGATCTAGCTGATGGTCACCTCCCACCCAAATCATTCTAGAATTCTATAGTATCCACTGGTCTCTTTAACAAGACCAAAACACAGCCACCACCGTTGTGAAAATGCAGCAAAATGGCTGAACAACCTGTAGTAAAAATGCTCTTGGTCACTGAAGTCAAGTCACTACAAGTAAAACTGAGCCCTCATCAAGAGCAGCATCCAGAAACCCATTCTAACCCTCAAAAATTGAATTCAATTACACAAGCTCCAAAAATATCACAGGGAAAAAAAAATTCCAAACTTTTTTTGCCCAAAATACAGAGGACTAGGAACAAAACCTAACACATAGCAAAGCTTAAGTGCTGTCAATCAGCCAACAAACAGTTAAGATACTTATTCAAATACATAAACAATCTTCCCTTTCAATGGCCTCCATTGCCCTAGCCACTTGATCTGACCTTATTTTCAAAAAGAGCCTATTCTGACAATACACTACAGCCCCATTAGACACTAAAAAAAAATTTGTTCTGAAACTGTAACTACAACTGCAACAATCTGTGGCAGACCTCTTAAAAATGCATGCAAAAATTCGTATTTGAAAAGAATGAAGTGTGTCAACAA
This sequence comes from Muscicapa striata striata, assembly GCA_030060385.1. Taxonomy (NCBI): domain Eukaryota; kingdom Metazoa; phylum Chordata; class Aves; order Passeriformes; family Muscicapidae; genus Muscicapa; species Muscicapa striata. The sequence goes on along the minus strand of JAREIS010000133.1, from coordinate 7,573,559 downwards.
AAAGAACAAGTCTATTCAACTATTACTTTAGCTCTTTCTACGATCCCATCCTTCAGAAATTTTCAGTAACTAGATGGATATTCATATTTTATGTCACACAGATGGCAGTAACTCTTACACACAAGCCTTCAGCTCCCATCAAACAAAATGTGCAACTTTGCTCATCTCTGATTTTTGAGCAGATAAGTATAAAATACCAGAAATGGCAAAACTCATCTCTATACCCTTATGTAAGTCACTCTCCTACTACTGATTTAATTCTTTCCAAATCTTAAAATGTAAAAAGAAAAAAATGCCAATGAACAAAGCTAAATTTCCACCAGCAACAAGAAATTTTCATGTGAGGCACTTAATGTCATTTTCAAACAAAACACCAAGGTAGATACTTCACTGCTAAAGAAAGAAGCTGCTATGACCTGGGCATTTAATAACTTGCTATCACACATGAACTATAAAAATCACAAAGAGGGAAGCAAAGGTCTGAAGCAACAAAAACTGACTGTCAAAAATTTAGAGAATATCAAATTAACTAAAAGGCAAAAGGAACAGCCTAACCACTGAAAAACTGATCTTGCCAAAACATTGAGTTCTGATGTCAGTAGATCATCTTCCAGGAGAAAACATACTAATTCCATTGTTTGAATTAGTTTATTTAACGCACAGAAATGAAATCAGTCTTGGAAGAAAAATAAGGCAGAAAAATTTTGGGCCTCCCTATGTGGTTAAGTGACAAAAGAAGTTAGTACTATTAATTACGAAACTGCTTAAAATATGGTAATAAAGTAGAAAAATAATCTCAGTTTTTGAGTTAAGCATTAAACAATACAGTTTCAAAACATGGTAACATACAGCACAGGACAGAAAATAACCTTCATATCAATGAACTCAATTCTTTGATATTGCAAGCCTATACAGCACTGCTCCTCTTACAAACACATCAAGCTCCATTTAAAAAAACATCATCTATCTTAAAAGGCTATTCCAGATACTAATTTCCTGTGGTAGCATAAGACCTTCCAGTTTCAAGTTAGTATTTATTCCTGGAAGTCTCTGCTCATCTGATCTTGGTTAACACTAGTCTCTGTCTTTCCTTCAGCAGGTACAGAAACCTTGCCAAGCATAGCTGTGCTAAACTAAACAAACCAATCTCTTCATGAAATTAACTGACCTTATCTAATCATTCCGGTTAAGTCAGATCTTGCTCTTCCTCTAATTTGAATTTACTTTTCTTGAATACTGACAAACAAAACGACAGATTACACTACAGGAAAAGTTTTCTTTATTTTTTATTTAAAAAACAAATTGAAGTCTGCAAAAGGTACTTAGTATTTTGAAAATAACCTGAGAACTTCTACAGTCACCTTTGACTCATTCACAAGTATCAAATTTATGATTATACCCCCTACTCGTAATTTGTCCATTCCCCCTCTTTGTCTGTTACTTCAAAGAGGTCATCTTTAAATCTTTTTTCTAAACTATAATATTCTGTTTCCATTATACCAGCTGTTGAGGCCATCCATTTCTTCCTGAACAAAATTTTTTCTCTGTATGAATGATCCCATGCAACTCTGCATGAACAGCAACCTTCATTACTACACTCACCATTTCAGTAAAAAACAATGATGAGTATTCTTGGACCTAGTAATTCATTAACTAGCCCCCAGAATTTCAAAATTGTGGTTTTGAAATAAATCCCTCATGGCTTTTTCCATTTGTTTAGCCTTCTGCTTCACATGGATGGAACATGTTCCAAATTTTGATTCTTCTACAGCTTGCTCACTTCTTAAAATAAATGTCATAAATATAATCTTTAATGGTATTATATAAAATACAGTAATGAACAGCACCATGATCACCCTTGATTAAATATATTAACTATCACTTCTAGTAGTAACTAGAAACTTCAGTTGCATCTTTTTTGAAACCAACACTTAACCCAGATTGTGACTTAAAAATTAATGTCTTCCCTGATGACACATTCCAGATATTAGCAGGGGTATTAATACTGTTAGGGAACTTCAATCAGCATTCAAATCTATTCTTGGGAACTATGGACAGAATCACAAAACTGACTTAACAGAAGCTCTGTTCTCCACATACTCTGCAATATTATTTTCATCCTAAACAACTTTTAGCCATGCTACTCCTTGCAACTGTTATCATTCATCTCAAGATTGACGTAAAGCCCTATCTTATCCCACTAACATATGCAAACTTAATCCTTGTTTTCCAGTCACTTTTCTCACTAATTTCTATCTATTTCAGATATAGTTTTACATCCCACATTAGTCTTTCCAGGCTTTGCTGAGGCTCCTCACAGATACACAGTATTTCCTAAGTTATGGATTAACAGACATATTTGGAGAGTGAATGGGAAAATTTCACAAAAAGAATCATGAGGCAATTACTTTCCTCCTTGGACTTGAATCACTCTTTTCCTTTAATGTTATCTACACGTTATCTTCCCCACCTATCCTCCTCAGGCATTCCTCTCCTCTTTGTTCTATTTCCAACCAATCTGATCATGCTGACTTTATGTAGAAGGTAGCAGTATTCAAGTTCTCAAATTCTCCATCTTCTCCCTTCATTTTTTTTGCATATCAAGTTCTTTAAGTTGTAGTGACATTTTCCATCATAGAAAACTAGTGCCCAAGCCACTGAGAGTTCACCAACTGAAATTAATTCTACAAACATCTCCAAATACAATGACTCAAGGATAAGAGAATTCAATCACAGAATCAGTACTAGAACCATTTGTCAATCACTTGCAAGAAGTCATGTTTTCTCATTCATTTTCTATGCACGAGGCCTCCAGTGACAGTGACCTAAGCCAACACCCAATTTTTTGAGTTCTTACTCTGTTCTCTGCACTAATCTTTGACCCACTCCTAGATATAAATGTAAGCTCTACCTCTACTGGCAGGAGAGACAAGTTGGATTCATTTCACGCTTAGTTGCGTTGCCCATCTCTGAGTACGTTGATCCAATTGTTTATTCTCTCAATTGGTTTTGTATCTTAATTGTTCCTTTTTCAGCTCCCTACTTCTTTCAGAGCTTCCCCAAATGCACACAAATGTTTTTCTCTTGTTCCTTTCTTTTTTCTGTCTGCCGTTAGTAACAAAAGTTTTACTAGTCTTCATCCTCTCACATCAGAGTTACTGGAATATGCTACCCAGCATCATTTGCATCATTCATCAGGTCCCCTTCACAAGTGTTAAAAACTGACTGGTCACTTTATTTTATACTGTACTCAAATTTCTGCCAGAACTTCATCACAAGTCCTAGTTCCTTCCATCTTGTCACATTCAGCATTCAATTACTTTCATAAGGAACCATTCAAGGCACAGATTTTTCTTCAGATTGCCTGGTCTTTGCATTTGTGTGTGTGCATGTGTGTGTGTCTCCAAAAACTTGCCTTGCAGCAAGAACAATTATCCTAAATTATTCAACTGCTGATATCTTGTGCTTTTCTAATAAACCTAAAGGTCCATAAGGAAAACACAACTTTTCAACACATAAGCACCTAGTTATAGGAATCAGACACTTAACACACTTTAAGCATAGATCTTGTTTTTCAATTCCAAGATTACTTTTACAACCACGCTTTCAACTCTCTAGTACTTCTGCATAACTTTGAAATATAGATTAAATTAATACACTGTATTCTTACAGCTATATTACCAATACTGCATAGAAGAAAGGTAATTTTCCTTACATTTATCGAACATTCTTTTCTTTATTAAAAAAAAGACATATTTTTGTCAACTTGCCAAGAATCCTCATTAGAGCAACTGTTTTTCATTACTTCAGTGTCTTACCCAACCTTTTGCTTTTCCATTCTGCAGCTGTAAACAGCATTTTGTCCCATGAAACACAGTATTTGGCTATATCTAAATGCATACAATGAATTTTGAGAACTGAACCAGGAAACTTGAATCTCTCTGTAACTGTCATCTAACATCCTCATACCCAGTGAGTTAGCTGCCATTTCAGAAATCATTTTATGCAGTCTAGATCCCCAGGGAACAACACTTCTACTCAGTGATTCACAACACACATTAATCTGAAGACCTAGCCAAACTCACTCTGCTCAACAGTACACCCATCTTACAACTGGTCCTCCATCTCTGGAAGAGATCAGAAAGCCTGGTCTAAGCCAGTCAGCTTGTTGTGTTATAACAGAGAAGTCATCAGAGAGAAAGAGCCAGACTTTATATAACACAGCATCATATTAAGCCCATTTCTGGAGCTCAACTACTAATTACATGAGCTACTTAAGTGTAAAATGAGCAAAGTACATTTTGATTCACCTCTGCTTTTAATTATTTCTTTGCTTAAATGAAAAAAAAAAAAATTCTGGGGCCTTTTCATATGTAATTACATATGTTGCTGGGTATTTCAATTATTTCTCAGTGATGAGGAATCCTTATCATTAATGTAGTTATGCACATTAACTAGATTGTATTTTGTTGTGTTGTGACTATCTGCTTATTTCTTTACAAACAGAGAACACAATCAATAGACATTTCAGTCAAAACAATGTAGAAAGAAAATGCAATTTTTCATGAAGAAATGTCCTTTCTGGCATCCACTCTCACTAGATGTGGCAAGCTTTAGAATTAATGTACTGCAATAACCAGCAAAGAACACTACAGTTAAATGCAGTTCTAGGAATCTTTAGTACTTTTCAACAATAATCTCAGCTATTATTCCTATTAAATTTAGGAGGAAAGAGGCATCACTCTTGAAGAATAACAAAAAAAAAAATTAAGCAAACTTAAAGCAGGAACAAGTTGCCTACAAAATTTAACTGAGAAAAGTGTATATTTCACTGGAAAAAAAAAGAAGTGCTTATCATATCAACAAAGTTTTTCACACCACATATCGTTTTAAGTTTTTTTTTTAATAACTCAGTAACACACAAGAGGAAATTTAAAAGCTATTTACATTTGATTAAAACAATCCATCCTATTAACTTTGGTACTGATTGGTACTTGTCCACCCTTTCCTCAGGTCTAATCATTAATATAAACTATTGTATTATATTACACTAAAAAGAGCTCCTTCATTAAGAACATTGTTATAGTGCAAATCACCACTGTGGGCTTACAAACCCACATGTATTAATTATTTCACAAAATCATAGAACAGTTTAGGTTGGAAAAGACCCTGAAGATGGCATCTGACTGTTAACCCAACACTGCCAAGTCCACCACAACCCATGTCCTTAAGCACCATGTCTACATGTCTGTTAAATACCTGTGGAGCCTCGACTACTTCTCTGGGCAGCCCCTTCCAATGCTTGACAACCCTTTTGTGAGGAAATTTTTCCTAATACCCAATTTAAACCTTCCCTGGTGCAACTAAGGGACCTTTCCTCTCATCTTGTCTCTGTTAATCACTTCAGGTATTGCAGAGTGGTAAGGTCTCTCCTGAACCTCCTTCTCTTCAAGTTAAATAACTCCAACTCCCATAGCCACTCCAGCTCCACTCCCTCATCAGACTTGTGCTCCAGACCCTTCACCAGCTTTGCTGCCCTTCTCTGGACACACTCCAGCACTTCAATGTCTTTCTTGATTGAGGAGCTCAGAACTGGACACAGCACTCGAGATGCAGCCTCACCACTGCCAAGTACAGGGGACAATCACTGCCTTGGTCCTGCTGGCCACACCATTGCTGATATAGGCCAGGATGCCATTGGCCTGCTTGGCCACTTGGGCACACACACTGGCTTGTGTTCAGCTCTGGTCAATGAGCACTCCCAGGTCATTTTCCACCAGGCAGCTTTCCAGACACTCTGCCCCAGCCTGCAGGGAGTTGCTGTGATCCAAGGGCAAGACCCAGCATTTGGTCTTGTTGAACCTCCTGCAGGTGGATTGGATCCAGCCTGTCTAGCTCCCTCTGCAAAGCCTTTCTACCCTCCAGCAGATCAACACTCCCACCCAACTTGGTGCTGTCTGTGAACTGACTACAGCAGCCCTCAATCCCCTTATCCAGATTACTGATTAAGATATTAAACACGACTGATCCCAATACTGAGCCCTGGGGAACAACTACTCATGACTGGCTGTCAGCTGAGTGTAAATCCATTCACCACTACTTCAGACCCACACATCCAGTTTTTTACCCAGGAAACAGTGTACCCATCCAAGTCCTAAGCAACCAGTTTTTCTAGGAGAATGCTGTGGGAAATGTTGTTAAAGGTTATAGTGAAGTTCAGGTAGACAACATGCCTCTTTTTCTCATCACTAGGCAGGTCACCTGGTCACAGAAGACCAGGTTGTTCAAGCAAGACTTGTCTTTCCTAAACCCATCCTGGCTGGGCCTGATATCCTGGTTGTCCTGTGCCACATGATGGCACTTATGATGATCTGCTCTATGACCTTCCCTGGCACCAACATCAGGCTGGCAGGCCTGCAGTTCCCCAGGTCATTCTTCCAAACCTTCTTGTAGGTAAGTGCCACATTTGTCAACCTCCAGTCAACCAGAACTCCCCGCTGAGACTGATGGTAAATGATTGAAAGCAGCTCAGTGAGCACTTCCAGCAGCTCCCTCTGTACAGGAAATATGGCTGGAAAGCAGCCTGGCAGGAAAAGACCTGGAGGTGCTGGTTGACACCTAGCTGACAGCAGTGTGCCCATGTGGCCAAGCAAGCCAGTGACACTTGGGCCTGTATCAGCAACAACAGGAGCAGGGCAGTGATTGCTCCCCACACTCAGTACTGGTGAGGCCACACGTTGAATCTAACATTCAGTTCTGGCCCCTCACTACAAGACACTGAGGTGCTGGAGTGTGCCCAGAGAAGGGCACCAAGGCTGGGGAAGGGTCTGGAACACAAGTCCTGTGAGAAGCAGCTGAGGGAGGTGGGGTTGTGTAAACTGGAGTAAAGCAGGCTCAGGGAGACCTTATCACTCTCTACAATACCCGAGACTGTAGATAGGTGGGAGTTGGTCTCTTCCCAGGTCACTTGTAATAGAAGAGAAGAAATGGACTCAAGCTGCAGCAGGGGAGGTTGGGGTTGGACAGCAGGAGGAAATTTTTCACTGAAAGGGTGGTTAAGAATTGAAAGGAGCTGCCCGGCCGGGTGAGGGAGTCCTTGTCCTTGAAGTGGTCAAGAACTAACTGGATGTGGCACTTAGTGCTATGGTTTAGTTGACAGATCAGTGTTTGGTCAAAGGTTGGACATGATGATCTTGGAAGTCTTTTCCAATCTTAGTGAATTTGTAAATCTATTCTATCAATCTGTGATACTACTCCTCATCCGTGTTTTCCAACTCAGGGAGCTGGTACACAGATATAAACTGGTCTTAGCATCTGAGGCAAAGAAGGCATTAAACACCTCAGCTTTTTCTTCCTCCTTTGTCACTATTTCCTCCTGCATCCAACAAAGATGGAGATTCTACTTAGACTCCTTTTGCTGCTGATGTACTTACAGAAATATTTTCTTTTGTCTTTTATGGCAGTAAACACTAAGTTCTAGCTGGGTTTTGGACCTTTTGATTTTTCTCCCTGCATAACCACATTACATCCTTTAGTACTCCTGAGTTGCTTGCCCCTTCTTCCAAAGGTCATAATCTCTTTTTTTTCCTTCCGTTCCTGCCAGAATTCCCAGTTCAGCCAGGCCCAGTCTTCCTACCCACTGGCTCATCCCTCATCACATAGGGTCAGTGATTACCACTATCTTTGGAACATCATGTTTTGGAGAGAGGATTCATATTAATTAAGATGTTTTTATACAACAACATTTGTATGGACCACTAACTTCTAAAAGACACAGCAACTGATAATCACTTACTAAAGAATGTTTTCCCTGGATTCTTATTAGGGCTTGATTTTACTCTAAGGTAAACACCAGAACATATTTCATAAAACTAAATTCTTATTTTGCTGTTCAACTAATCTGCATGTCTCCTATTACAACAACAAGAAAATGCTGATAGCAAAAAGCCTAAACATTAACTAACGGTTTTGCAATAAACTTGGCAAAATGCCAAGGATTCATAACACATAGGTAAGATTATGTGGGCTAGGAAGCAGATAGTGTTAACAGCCCACCTAGATCAGAGCAGAGAGCCATCCAGCTTGTTATGCACCGAAGAAAGCAGTTTAGAGAAAGCATGTACAAAATGGGGCACGGCTCTGTAATCTATGCAGTCAGGCTAGCTATTTGCTGCTTGTGATTATTTTGCTTACCAGTAATTGATTTTTCTAAACTCCAGAAAAGCATTCAGGTGATTTTTGATGCCATCTACACTTCTGTTTTCTGGGACTTTGCATGACAAGATTTACAACTTATGCATACAAAATGTCAGTAAAAGAGAGTTTCCTATTTCTTCATTTTGGTAGCCTTTCAAAAAAGTCTTATTCTTTTCACTCATTTTTATACCAGATCAAGAATTTCATTATTAGATCCCAACAGATCAGCCTCCACCAAGTTCTTTTTCTTACTTAAAGCCCTACCCTTCTTTCCCTCTTTTTACAGTGGCTCTAACATTACCTTCAGTGGTTCTTGTGGTTTTCTCTCCCTTTCCCATGTCAGGTGTTCCCAACAGGAAGCCTGCAGGCAGGCTCCCCATTCCCATCCCGCTGTTCCAGAAGCCAAGTGCTGCACAACCCATCTCAGAAAGCTGTTCAAAGCCATCTCTCTGTGCTGTCCCCAAGCAGCAGCCTTATAGCTTATGCCTATTTAGGTGTTGTGCTTCCCCTCACACAACATCGCATTTTACTTCCTTTACTACCTCCTACTGATCTCATAGAATCACAGAACTATTAGGGCTGGAAGAGACCTCTGGACATGATCTAGTCCAATCCCCATGCCGAGGCAGGGTTATCAAGAGCAGGTTACACAGGAACGCACCCAGGTGGGTTTGGAACGTCTCTAGAGAAGGAGACCCCGCGACCACCTTGAGCAACCTGCTCCAGTGCTCCCCACCTTCAACACTAAGCGCTTTCTCCTTATCCCTATCACAAACAAGGCGCAGGTGTATTCTGCCTCCCTTTCTGGCTACTACTCCGGCCCTCCCCGACAAGGCAAACCCGCGGAACTGTCCGAGGTCGGCACGCCTGCGGCACCGCGGCGGGCCTGCTGCACTTTCCCCGGTCCCGGCCCTCGCCTCACCGCGCTCCCGCCCCACGCTGCCGGTGCCCGGGCCGAGGAGCGGCGGGCGCAGAGCAGGAGCGGTAGGAGCAGAGCAGGAGCGGCGGGCGCAGCGCGGGAGCGGCCGTCCCTCGCCCTCTCACCCAGGCACACGAACAGCACCGACTTCGCCTCCCCAGCCGCCATCTTCGCTCAGAGGACCTCGCGGCTGTCGCGCCGCCCGCGCCTCGCTTTACGGCACCGGCTGTTATAGGTGGCTGAGGGACTTGCCTGTTTCGAGGGGGGAGAAGGGAGCGGAGTGTGGAACGTGCCCGGGCCGGCGGGAAGGGAGGGACGGGACGGCACCGGACACTACCGGTGCCGCCGAGGAGCCGCTGGCGGGAAGGAGAGCGGGCGCTTCGCAATCGCCCCGGCCCCGCCCGCCTCACCTGCGGCAGGTGCGCGGCTCAGCGGGGCCGCCCCGGCGCCGCCCAGTGAGGCTGCGGCAGCAGCGGCGGCAGGAGGAGAGGAAGCGAGGGGGAGCGGGGGAGCCCCGGCCCGGGCAGGAGTGAGTATCCCGCGGGCAGGTGGGCTCCTCAGCGGGAAGCAGTGAGGATCCCTTGGGCCGGGTGGGCTCCGCAGGCGCGGCGAGCACGGAGCCGCCCCGCAGCCCCGCGGGCGGAGCGAGCGCGCTCGTACACCGCGGGCAGCGCTGCGCCGGCACATCGCAGCCCCTTCTCGCCTGGGGTCGCAGCATGTGCTGCGTCCGCCCCGTAACATTTTAAGAAGCGTCGAATGCGGCTTTGGGCTTTGCCAGGCTGCTGGTGTAATTGAGCACATGTGAGCTTCCCTTTCCACGGCAGCTCGAGTGTCTGGTTTCTTGTTTATTTAGTTGTATTTTATATCTATATATGATATAAGTATATATGCCTACTATGTATTGTAAGATATATGTGCACGTATATTTTTATACCTTTTTTAAATTTAGTAATTATATAATTTTTTAAACTTTTGTATGTATTTATTTCTATTTTTTCTGCTGGGCTATCTCGTACACTGTGTCTGTGTACCTGGCTGGGTTTTGCAACACCAGCAGACACAGCCCCACCACGGCAGGGTGTGGCCAGGACAGGATTCCTCTGCTGCTTTTTAAAGACTTGCTTGGCTGGTCTTCTGGTCAAAATGCAGCACTTTGGAGGTTAAATAGAAAGTGCCAGATTCTTAATTTTGTCCCAGATCTGTGACTTGCAAATAAAAGCTGAAGAGCTTATGTAACATTTGCTGTGGAATGGAACAAACCACATGTTTCCTTCTATGCAGCTCAAAATGCTATACTCCATATGCCGCTTCTTTTGTAAATACAGTTACAGTGCAACCACATTTTTTAAAATAATCTAGTTACTTGACTTTGCAGTGGAAGTGATTGGTAATCAGCCACGTGGGTTTTGTCCCCGGTGCCTGCAGCATCCTGCTGTTGCCAGGCCAGCTCACAGGTGTTGGGAGTGTGAGGTGGTGGAGCCAGGGCTCTGCTCTCTTGTCACACATGGCCTTGGTGAGGGAGGGCAAAAGGAGTCAGTTGTGGCATTCTCACATGTGGCTCAGCCATATTATATAACTGAGCAGTGCAGAGTGCTTTTAGTCCTGCTTTGTGTCATGTGAAGTCCCTTGTGGTGCCGACATTGGAAGCAGATTTCCCCCCTACACCCCTATTCCTGTGTGGGTTGGGGAAGGTAAGGCTCTGTATAGAAGTGAGTGCTTTGAAGGGCCATCCTGGAGTTCCTATAAAACCCAGTGTTTCTGGCTGTGTATGTCACATGTAGGCACATGCCTAGCTGTAATTTTGAGACGGTGTCTTTCATGTTTCCCTGTCTTTGGGAGGAGACTGGGGAGGATCCTTATGTGTTATCCTGCATTCTTAATTGATGGGATTGTCAGGCTTTGGAACAGGCTGCCAAAGGAGGTGGTGGAGTCACCATCCCTGAAGGCATTCAAGGAACAACTGGACGTGACACTTAGGGCTGTGGTCTACCTGACAAAGTGGTGTTTGGTCAAAAGTTGAACTTGATGATCTCAGAGGTGTTTTCCAGCCCAAATGATTCTGTCATTTTCAGCCCTCAGCAGTGGAAGAGAGACACAACTTTTGCCTTCTTCAGCTAATGGCAGCTTCATACCTTTGAAATGGACCGTGACAGAATTCACTGCTGTCTTTTGCATTATTATGGTTTGTCACTATTAAGAATTACTCTTTCTGATGTAATAAGCTCTCCATATTCGGAGGGGCTTTTGAAAGAGTTATTGCATTGTTGTAAAAGAGCCTGTAATGCGGGGCTGTTATTAACAATAACCTGTATGACTTAGTGGAGAAGAAATGCTCTTGTGAACAAGATAATTTAAGAACTTTGGCAGAACTAGGGCTCTTCTAATTATCGATTAATAAATATCAAGCTCCTTTGCTTTTTGAATGCTTATTCCTTTAGCTTGAAGAAATTTTTCTTGTGTGGTTAATTGTAGGAATTAATTAGTTCTGGGAATTGATGACTTCTTAGATTTGATTCACGCACATAGTGAATTGGGACATCTATGAAGTGTGGAAATGAGAGAATCAGAATGATGGTGACAGTTTTCTTGACAGAAGTGTTAAGTATTCTCATTGGTAAATAAGCAGAGTCTGTTTTATTTAGGTGGGTAGTATTTTTTTCATGGCAGTGTAGAGGGCTGTTGTGTAGTGACATCTGAGTTTCATCTGTTACATTTTTATTTACTTCTCACCTTGGTGAGAAGATAAACAAGATGTTTGTTTAGGATTTTTATAAAAACCACCTTGTTTTAGATAAAGCTTTTATGTGCAAAGGGTAATAATGTAATCTGCTTGGGTTGCCTTGAAGTTTATTCTTCGTTATTAAAATACATTTAACAAGGTAAAATTAGGGTTCCCTTTGGGATTTTCCCCTTACCCCCTCCATCTAAATTTCACATACCAACTTCTGTATGATGATGAGACATGACATGAGACAGGTAGAACTGAATTTGTAGCTCTGACTTAGATAAGCAGCATGACTGAAGCTTACTTGCTAAGTAGGACCCCTTTGATGCCAATTGTTTACACATCCAGCATATTGTACTAAGTATATATGAAAGACTTGCTGAAAGGGTTTCAAGTGGACAGCATTCTTGGGTTGGGTGTAGGGTGGGTAGGTGTGGTGGCATGTTTTCAGCCAAAGCCTGCAATTCTTTTTGTATAAATTCTTGCTAGAGTTCACACATGAGTCTCAGACAACCCCCAGCACAACTCTGCCTTCCGTGCTACTGGTATTCCACTACTCTGCCTCCTGTGCAGCTGAACAGATGTCTAATGTACTTTTTGGAACAAATCCTCTGTGCCTCAGGCAGGTATCAACTGTCTTCATATGCCACAGTTCCTTAGAAATAAGGAACATCACCTAGTTGAAACATCTCGCATCTACAAGGGGAACACATTTTTCTTTAAAGTATGGTGTTCAGCTTTGTCACTATGCTTTTACTCTCATGTATTCCAGCTTTCATCAGAAAAGGACATGAGAGGAAATTCTGCATCTCTAATTAGAATTTTCTCCAAGATGACTTCAGTACAAAAACTGGAACCCAAGTTGTCAAATGCTTTTGATAACACAGGAGACTGTGTGACAGTGCTTTTTTTTTTACCTTGACTTTTCTCAGGGAAATAGTTAATTCAATGTGAGACTGAGGTCTGATACCATGTAAAGTTACAAAGTGATCAGCTTTGTGTTTGTGTTAGTTCTTTCCTCTCTGTGGAAAAAAAAGTTATAAAAATTGTGCCACAATGAAACGTGGCATGAGTTTTTTACATGTTTTAGGATTATTTTAGCATTAACAAAATTAATATTTCATGTGAAAAATATTGAGCTCCCATTGTCTAGAAGTGCATATGTAATTGGTTGCAAGATTTGAAAAGGCAACTTGTAAACACTAGAGCTGACCAAAAATCTTTGATGCTTTTGGACACTGTACATAACAATAGTCACACTGATACAGCTAACAAGCATTACTACTTTCATCAATTTCATACCATTTAATTTATCTCAGCCTGTGCAGAGCCTAAGCTTATTTTGGATGTATTATTTTGTATATAGCATTTCAAATAAATTTTGCTTTGCTTTCCAAAAGGTCATCAGCTAACATTTCAATTTCTATCTCTGTAAGCCTGAGTTACAAAATACCTTTGCTTAGAGAACACCAGCCTAAAAACTTGACGAAGAAGTTTACTTACTCCTTTAAAAACATCATAGCAGAAAGCCTTAAACCTACATTCAGTGGTTATCCTCAGCAAGTTTGCTGATGACATCAAGCTTACCGGTGCCATTGATACAACAGAAGGATGGGATGCCATCAAGAGGGACCTGGACAAGCTTGAGAAATGGTACCACAAGAACCTCATGAAGTTCAACAAATCCAAGTGCAAGGTGTTGCACCTGGGTCAGGGCAATCCCAGATACAGGTATGGACTGAGAGAGGAACTCATTGAGAGCAGCACTGCTGAGAAGGACCTGGAGGTTATGGCAGACAAATGCTGGACATGAGTTGGCACTGTGCCCCTGCAGCCCAGGAAACCCAACTGCACCCTGGGCTGCATCCAAAGCAGCATGGGCAGCAGGGCAAGGGGCAGGATTCTGCCGCTCTACTCTGCTCTCGTGAGACCCCACCCAGAGTGCTGCATGGAGCTCTGAAGGTCTTAGCACAAGACAAATGTGGATCTGTTGGAGCAAATTCAGAGGAGGGCAACAGAGATGATCAAAGGGGTGAAACACCTCTCCTATGGAGACGGGCTGAGAAAGCTGGGTTTGTCCAGTGTGCAGAAGATACAACTCCAGCAAGAGAGGCGGTGCTTAAAAGGTGTCTTTTTACACAGTCAGTAGTGATAGAAGAAGGGGTAGCAATTTTAAACTAACAGAGGGGAGATTTAAATTAGATGTTAGGAATACATTATTTACTCTGAGGGTGGTGAGGCACTGGGAACAGGTTGGCCAGAGGAGGTGTAGATGCCTTGTCTGTGAAGTATTCATGGCCACATTGGGTGGGACTTTGAGCAACCTGGTCTAGGAGAATATGTCCCTGCCCATTACAGGGGGCTGGAACTGGGTGGTCTTTCAGGTGCCTTCCAACAGAAACCATTCCATGATTCTCTAATAAAGCCTGTGAAGAGTTACTCAGAGTACCAGCTAATGGTAGACATAGTGCACATGCAGGTTGGGGTGAGGCAGCTTGCCTCTCCAGGTTTAGAGTTACCACATTTACATGCCTCTGATAATTCTGGTTTCCTTTGAGTTATCTTCAGAAGTATTTTAATTTCTATAACTCATAGTAATATATTACCAAAAAAAACCCTAAAAAGACGCACAAAGGAATAAATCTGCTTGTCTATCCCCATTACTTAATTTCTATCAGTGAAAGGCCTCCTGTGTTTGAAATTATTATTTTTTCAATAAAGACTTGTGATTCTTTGTATTTTGAGTTGGTTCCATACTGTGTATTTGCATGCCAAAGTCCAAATGGAGATGCCTATGTTAGTTCTTAGCTGTCTTGCAAAGACCATACAGATGTAATGAAAGTTTGCATAAAGGTTTTCAGAAGTATTAATCTTAATGGCATTTATTATTCCTTCCTCCACACAAATTGCTGTGATTTAAATGTATAAATATATGTAACTGTGGAAATATAAGCTTCACAAATTCTGTTATAATTTCTTATAATGTTCTCCTTTAAAAAGTTCTTCAAAATACTGTAAATATCTCAGCTTTCTATAGTGATAGTAATGTCTGTGAGATTCTCCTCTTTGAAATATAGAATTGTTGGACTGTTTTCCTTTTAGAGAAGATGCTATATTCTGTGTCATTCCTTTTGTATATTTGAGTTCTCGAGGGCTGAATTTAGTTGCAATTTCAGTATGCTCATGAGATCTTTCCTGGGCACAGGCTGTCATCAACAGCTAACTTCAGCAGGTTATTGCAGGTAAAACAAGGAAAACCAGGCTGGTTTTAAAATGGATGAGTGGGTTGTTTTTGTGGTTGTTTTGGGGGTTGTTTTTTTTTTTTTTTTCCATTTTCAGCTATATTTTTAAGCACTTTTTTACTTCCTCTCACTGGAGAGTTTGGACAGAATATATTTCCATCTGTCTTAGTAAATACTTTCAACGTGAAAGCATGCATTAGGGTCTTCCAGTGCAGCTCAGTTGACCCTGCAAGGCCATGTAGTACTTGCTGTAGTAATTGTAAACTGCCATAACTCGTACTGTCACTGACAGATCACTGATTTCTCACACCAGTGTTGATAAGCAGTGAAGCATGGAAGCTGGTAAAACTTTAGGAATTCAAGTGCTAAAGATCATGGTAGAAATACATGCGCATAGTGCAAAACTTCACTGTACAGAGACCCTGTTTTCTACTTTTCAGCTCTGCTTCCGTTGCCTTACACTGATGTATGATGTGTTGTCTCCTGTCTGCCTGGCTGTTCTCAAGGTGCCTATGTCAGAATTTTACAACCTTGCCCATTGGCTAACCAGTGTGTCAGTGATGCTTTCTCATTCCCTGCTACTGCTTTCGTAAACTCCTTGCCTATACCATAAGCAGGATGTTCAAAGTGTGCATTCTGAGCCTTTCCTTGTTCACAGTCCTTGGAATCTGGAGGAAGCAGTACCTGCATGTTGCTGTTGGTTTCAAACCAGTAGTAAGGAGCTCAGGCTCTGACAATAGTAGTCTGTTGGATTTCAACTAAAGAGGGTTGTAATTGCCTTTATTTTTTAACATCATTTTCAACTTTTCAACTTATTCCACTATTTCCTTGAACTCCACAGATCTTTTCTTGACATCTCATTACCCTGGGTTTTTTGCTTTCAATCATTGGCTTCAAGTGTTGGGAAATCAAAAATACAGAGAGACCCACGGAGACATGTTTAGCATAGGCTGCTGTTCGTCATCCATGTCTCTGTGTTGCATCACTTTTTCTTGGGCTGGGCAAAATGCTTATGATGCATATCTGGCATGCTGTTCGAGGAATTTTAAGTACCAGATGAATCCCAAGGCTGGAGCTGGCTACCACAGTATCATATTGTTACACGTTTGTGAAACCAAAATTGGATTAATCTCTAATTGCAATGCCAAATTGAAATTTCTTGTTTAGGCCCTTTTCCAGTGCTGCACAGTCTTGTTTTTCAGGTTTCTCTTTCCCATTAAAATGTTGTTCTTTATCTTTTCTTGACTATGTGAGTTCTCATGTTTATGAATGTTCATATTTTTAATTGTCTCGGTTCATATAAGCCTTTTAGCATTGATTTTCCTGATGTAACCATGGGTATTTGCAAATCAGCTATGCCTTAGTGTATTCTTGTGCTGTTTCTGAACTTCTTAGTAAAGTGAAAGAAAAGACTGAATTACTAAATGGTGCTCACAGAGGTATTTGTCATTGCTTTTTCTTCTTTTTGTGGCCAAAAAATACCCACAAAACCACTTTTCACCAAATGCTTCAAAGCTCAAACATGCATGGGCAACATATGTGTGAAATCTGCATTCGAGTCTGTCTCCCCTTTGTCATCCATTCTTTGAAACTGTACTTTTGATGTTTGGTTTCTCGTAATGCCACTAGGCTTTACTTCATCTGATCACATTCAGCATAATTTTGATTGTATCAGAATTAGTTATAGCTTTTAAGTAAAAAGGCTTTATTTATTCTTTAATGCACCTTGCTCAGATAATTTCACCAAATGTTCAGCCAGCAAATTATTACTGTTAGAATGTAAATTAGAGGCTGACGCACTTGCCTCATCAGCTTACAAATTAAGCAGTTAATCAATTTTGGTGTGATATTCCCCCATGGGGTTTGTGTTGCTGACTCACATATGCTCAATATCTTCTCCTTTCAACAACAAGCAGGAGTGCAAATGAAGCTTGCTCCCAGCTGAGCATTCACTGGTCACGGCATTCCAAATCCATCAGTCGGTGTATCCTCCTGATAGATATTATTGTCTTATTGCTCCTGGTTACCTCTTTCCTGAGCAGTGCTTGAATACAAAACAGACAATTAGATATGCATACTTAAAAGCTAATAGTGAAGACAGTGCTGCAGGGTTATTATGTATGTTATTGATGGGGTAAACTGAACACGGAAATTCTGCTTATATCTAAATATTTCATACAGTATTATTGGTAAAAAGCAGATATGTCTACCTGATTTTTTTCAACAAACTTGTGATATTAAGTTAGTTTCTAAGGAACTAATTTTACAATCCCAAATCATAAAGCAAGCTTGAGGGAGAAGAGGATAATTTGATACATGAACAGAAGTTTAAATTATTTGTGAGGTCACAGAAATCTCGCTTACAATTTACTCTGTTTATAGAGTGATTAAAATAAATAGAAACAAGAATTTACTCCTCTGTCTTCACTATAATATTTATTTTATTTCTGTTGTATTTTGGGATAGATGCTACTGTTTCATAGTGCAAACCTCCATGCCTACATGTCCTTTTTTTTAAAGTGAGTAGCTTCAAATTGTTTGACATATTTGTGCTATTTTTGATTTGCTAAGATTTTTTTACTAAAAAACCAATAAAACAATAAAAACAACCAAAAAAACCCAATAGAAACCAAGAATTTTCTTTGCCTTTGGACAAAGTTTTATGAAATTGATTGATCTAAAATTAAATGGTAGGAGTCAGGCCTCAGCCATACTATATATACTCTGTATATTGAACCATTAAACTTTGCTTTTTTAGTGTTGATTGTTGACTCTGTCCTTATATAATCCTCAGCTCTGTCAAGAAAATCCTGAGTGTGACATAGCCCAAGAGAGAGAGAGGCAGGCTTTCCCCTTCTCTCAGTAATAAAAATGCTGTATTTCTTCTGCTGTGGTTCTAGCATTCACCAAACTGGGAGTCCAGCCAGGCCTTATCAAGCATCTTATTATACATAATTGAGGTCAGGGTGTGGATTTGTTTGGGATTTTATTTAAAACAAGTCATCAGTTCCTCAAGGCTTCTGCAGGCATCCCGCCAGTTCCTTAGTATCTACACAACATTATGGAAGTAAACAAGGAACTCAAAGTGAGCCATTGGGGAAAGAATCATATGGTTACCACTTTGAGTAACTGGATTGGTTTGCAGCATGAAAGTTCAATCAGGTGGCTTATTCATCCTGCCCATTGTTAAAACCTCTCTGTGCCATGTTTGCTTGCCAGTTAATGTCACTTAAATTTTCATACCTGCTACTGTCTAAATTAAAATCTTACTTGCAGCCCTTCTCTGTAAGGTGTAGCTTTGAGCTCTTTGATTGGTAGCATGTTCAACCTCTTTTCTTTTTTTCTTCTTCTCTTTTCTCTTTCTCTATACTTCTACTGTGCTTTAGCAATATCACCCATTTTATAGCTTCGGGAAGTTCACAAGTACACATGCAAAGTAACTGCAGAATGCAGTTGTCAAATCCACCTGCTGTGTCTTAGTCCAGAAAAATAATCCTGCATTACTTCCTTCAGTCTGTGACAGGAAGGGTAAAAACAAGAGATAATGGAGAAGTGAATTCCTGTAACTACTTAAGGAATGCAGAAGAAATTATGATGCAGGAAACAAGTGATACAGGGAGAAAATGAAGTTTCTGATGTTGGTTTGAGGATGGGAAGTTAAGATTTCCTGTGCTTATTGTTATACTGTACAGCTAGTTGAATGTCTCTCCAATTTCTCCATTTCCTGGTGATAAAGGTACCCCCCTCCACCCCCATAAAAAACCCATTTAGAAAGGTTGGAATGAAAATGCCTAATTTTTAATTTGCTTAACTAATGGTATTTTTCTGTGCAAAATTTGTGTTTTAGAATACAGCTTTTGGAATCGTAGTGCAGGAAAGTCATAGAATGATTTGGGCTGGAAGGGAAAAGGACATCTAATCCAACCTCTCCTGCAGTAGGCAGGGACACCCTTGACTAGAGCAGTTTGCTCAGAGCAACCAGTTATGTTTTCAGAGGTGAAGGAACAGTGAAGTAGTAACAGTATTACTTGTGCTGACTCCTGAAGTTCAGCTTTGAATTGTCTTCAATTAAATAGTAGTGCCCGTACGTGCACAGTGACGTGCACACAGTGTTTTCTGGTAACCATCAAATCTTTCTGAAGCAATTCTGAATCTGAAATCTGAAAATGCTTACAAAAACTGTATTTTTCTCCGATGTATTCTTCCTGTTTTCAGACTTTCAGATCTTAAAACACCTCATTTTCTCAATGGATTTAACTAGGGGATTTATCTTCTAATCTGTATGAAATGTGAGCTGCTTTTTTTAAAAACAAACTTTCTAGGAATAGTAAGAATAATTGGAGATGTTTCTCCAAATTCTGAGTTTAGCCAAAGAGAAGCAAAGGGGAGGAAGGAATGTGTGGGTAAACAAGGAAGCATTAGACAAATTTATATGCAATAAACCTATAAATAAATAGTGACAGGAACAACTAAGGATGTGTCTCAAACTCCTTTGCTGTTACCAGTGTGGATTCTGAACATGTGCAAGAGAAAAAGATTGCATAAAAGAATCAGGCTTGTGTGTTTTATTAAGCAGTGTCTTCAGTTAAAACTGTCAGAAACAAAATGTGTCTCTGATACAGAAGATAACTCCTTATATTCACTTGTATTTGTTTGATTTACTCTTTACTTGTAAAGAACCACTTTTCCAATACAAATTATACTCTTTGTTTCATATGAGATATCCTAAACTGACCATAATGTATTTCTTTCATGTTTTACAGTGAACAACCCTATACCTTCCAACCTGAAGTCAGAAGCTAAAAAGGCAGCTAAAATACTACGAGAATTTACAGAAATAACTTCCAGAAATGGACCAGATAAAATCATACCACGTGAGTAAAGAAAACACTTTAAATCAGCTAAAACCTTCAGTGCTCCCTGTGTTCCAGTTATGCTGTCTTTACCAATTCCCTATTTCCACTGCCCACAACTTAGAGATGAATGAAAATTTCAGGCACCAAAACTTCTTTGAAAATATTTTGGAAGTAAAGGTTTTCAGTTTGCTGTATTCTTGGCAGATGCTACTTATTGGAGAGATCTTTTGAATGTTTATTGTTACAAGGTACCTGCAGTGGAAGGTTTCTTCCTGGGATGGATGAACTGTCTCATCCTCAACCCTATAAATGTATGTTCTTCAGAGAGAACCTGGAATAGTCGCTTTAGCTCTTGAATATCTGTGTTGATTAGAATTAGCTAGATGAAAATAAGTTGAAGCAAAGAAATAAGGATGATCTTCCTTTTGGTACTGGTTCAGGACTCTTATTTGCTGCTGTCCTCTTTATTTTTGCAGTTGATACTCAGTGTTTCTCCTAGTGTCTTCCTCCACCTGGTGCTACTGGTTGCGGTTTTGAATCCTTAACTGTTATGTTCTGTTACTGTAGAATAAGATTTGCAGGATGACGATGCATCAGTATTTGCCACAAACACTGTCTAATGATATAAAGTTGTTAGGTTGCTCTGTGTTGCTGTGATTGAAATTTGGACTCCTCCAAAAATTTGTGGAGATGTGGTTGTCAGGTATTCACTGCCTGTTTTCTGTTTATCTTGCCAAGGGTACTCACACACAAAGTGTGTGGCACTAAACAAACAAATTCCATACAAGCTAATCCGGACAAGTGAAGCAGTTGTGGCAGTGTGTAGATCATTACAAGCTAATGTGACCTGCAGCTAGGTCTGCAGTTCTCTGTGGTGGAAGTGTCATTGTCAGCTCAGCTTTTTTTGCAGTTTTCTTTAAGCTTTTGCTTCAATTATTTGACTCTTGTGTTCATATTTGTTGAATGTTTTGTTTTCCCCTTCTCTCTTGCAATGTCTTGAATAAATGATTTTGCTGTTTCAGCTCATGTAATAGCTAAAGCCAAAGGCCTTGCAGTTTTGTCTGTTATCAAAGCTGGATTTTTGGTGACTGCTCGAGGTGGAAGTGGAATTGTATTAGCTCGACTTCCTAATGGAGGTAAGTGGATATTTTCCTTCTGTACTTCATGAGAGAATTCAAAGAGAGAAAAATATATTTTTTCATTATTCTTTTCACAGCATAAAACAGGAGATGTATGATGAGTCAGGCAAGTAGGTGACAGGTGACAATGTTTGGTGTGAAAGCTGTTTCCAAATCTTTGTACCTTTGTTTGACCAAATGCAAATGCTTTCAGTATCTTTGTGGAAAAGAATGAAATATAAAAGTACAATAGTTCTTAATAATACAATAGTATAATAGTATAAAATTCATTAGAAAAATTGATTATATCTGATTATGAAGAAGTGGCTGATAAATTATTTGTAACAAAGAATTGTTTTGATTGTGAGTGTTTGTATTTCTTAAATCCTTTCCTGTAGGATGAAGCATTATAGTTATGATTATATTGTAGTGGTTTTGAACATAATTTTAAATAGAGAACTTTTAAGCAAATTTTAATTGTAAAAGTAAAATTAGTATTTCTTGTAATATATGGTAAAAATTCCATAAATTTATCCTGTTTTATATGACAGCCTGGTCTGCTCCCTCTGCAATAGGAATTGCTGGTCTTGGTGGTGGATTTGAAATTGGAATTGAGGTATGGTTTTCCATTTGAAATACTTGTTGGTAACTTTTTTTGCAAGAAATTAAAATACATTGAAAAAGATCTAAATGTTAGTGAAATAGTAGAATCTATTTTTATGTACAAAATATTATTATGAAATCCATTTATGCAAGACAAACAAAAGAGGGATTTTTAATCCCACCAGTGAAATTATTAAAGACATTCAGATGAAAAAAAAGTGACATGACACTAATTTCCTTGATTTCTCACTTCTAGCAGACTGAATTTTTCACTTACAGAGAGCTTCCTGTCAGTGTTCACATATAAGACAATTGAAGTTAATTGACAAAGCATCCTATAATTAATACTGTGTCAAATGCTTTACTAAAGAGCACAGGGACTCCATCTGGCAAGAAACAGTGTAAAGAACTGAAGTTAGAGTAAAATGGACTTCACTTAATGTTACTGTACTTCCCACATTTCCCACTCACGCTTGTGGTTACTGATGTGACCCTTCAGTTTGAAAGCACCAAAACTGGTGATGCATCTTCTGAAGGAATACTATAGAAAAGGACCCAGCTCCAGCCAGCAGAAATGCTTAGGTGAAGAACTCCCAACATATTCAGAGAAACCCTGGTGAGCTGAGCCCTCACAGCACTCTGCCTTTGCTTCCCACTTCTTCCTGTCAGCTCCTTCACACTTGTATGTTTTCATCTTTCCTCTGCTTCCCCACCCTAGCCTTCAGACTTTTTCTTCTCTTTGTTTAGCTTCTGTTCTGCTGATTCCCAAAGAAAATCAGAGTAACAATACACTGCCAACAAGATCTCTCGCAATGGACATTCAGCTCTTCAGAAGAATCCATGTATAGCTGATCTGGGTGATCCATGCCAGCCCCCAGTACATCTACAGCTAGCCAGCTATCCCTGTCCTGGCAGCCAGTCAGCCAGCACTCACATATTGAGCAACAGATCAATACTTTATTCTCTCCTCATTGTTCACTGTGTGATCTCAGGCATTATTGCATGCACTTTTTAAAGGATGATGTGAATACAAAATCATTAATTTTTATACGGGATTTTCATTGGTTCTCATTAGTACAGGATCTGAATGCATTTTAAAATGTTCAGTTTGAGCCCCAGAGCATGTCTTGTTGTGGGGTTTGTTTGGTTTTTTCTTTTCTTTTAAGCCTCCTCATGTGCTTTGATTAATCTTTGAAAATTCTATGAAAATTTTCATCCCCATCTGATATTTTAGATAACGTAGACATTTCCTATTGATACTGAATCAAATAATTTCAATACAGAAACTATCTGTGAGAGATGTTTTTATCTGAGTAATACTGTGCCCTTCATTTGAAATTTTAGTCAGCTTAAAAATGCTGTTTCCTTACTGCCATTATTATAACACAGTCTTTTTTATTTCTTCTAGAAAATGTATGTTATTGAGAAGTACCTGAGTGACTTAGGAGCCCAGAGTCCCATTTCAGCATTCTTCTAGTCCTATATGAACTTAGATGTTTAAGAAATTAGGAGAAATTTATTCTTGTAGGAGAGATTATAGTTGATATAGTTGTAGTGATACTTATGGATATTTTTAACAAACAAGGAGATCATGCTTCAGAAGTCACGGTGACTTGGTACTTCAAATTAAAGACCAGTTTTAAAATTCATAGAAGTGCTTTCCTTGAAGGCTTTCTCGCTATGGATTTGCTTATCTTTAACAATGGATTCATTCTCCTAATGGGTAAGAGGAGGATGCAGTACCCTGAAAGGCATTCTCCCTCCATCACTGGATGATTCTCAAACTGCTCCTGTAGCCACCTTTTGTTTGGGTTGGGGTGGAGGTTACCAGGGGCTAATAACAAAGACCTCTCTTATACTGTGTGTAATACTTCTAGGCAGCCTTGTTTTGCAAATAATCTGGTATTTCCTCTTGTATTCCCTGCTGTCACTGTTTGGATTTTGGGGTAAGTTGAAAGTTTTTTTCTGAACCTGGCTTTCAGTCAAGTCCATCAGATGAAAGATCAGGTGCAGTAGACCTTGGGTATATTGCTACCTCTTCAATTATTAGGTTTAATAGGTTCTTGAAACAACTGACTATATCTCATATTCAAGTCTTTAAAAGTTAATGAATAATTCATACACACACACACAGAGATATATAAAACTTCTGTCATGAAAATAAAATTTTAACAATAGAACCTGTATCCTTTTGGCTTTTTATTCTTCAGACAGGAATTTTTGTTTAGTAAGTTCTGTCTTACCTTTATTAGTTTAATTATTGAAGGATCACAATGATCAAAATTATTCACATCTGAAAATGTGCCTTCATAATTGTTTGTATAAGCCATAGAAGATAAGAAATGGTCAATTAGGAATTTTGAATTAACATACAGTTTCTCTTGTAGCTGTTGTTTATCACATACTGACCATATCAGCACTTTGAAAAAAAAATCAGTCAAATTTGAATAAAAAAGTTGTTGAAAGGATTTTTCATTCAAAATACCTTGCAGAAAAAGAATCAACTTTGTCATGAAACCTGTTTCAAAATAATCCTTTACAAGAAAGGAAGATCATCTTGTGTTGTTCTTTCTTCTTAAAAAGTGTAGTACTTTTATTTGATATTTTGTAGGTCTCAGACTTAGTGATAATACTGAATCATGAAAGAGCAGTAGAAGCTTTTGCCAAAGGAGGGAATCTTACACTTGGAGGAAATCTTACTGTGGCAATTGGACCTCTGGGGAGGTGGGTAATATGTTTTTCTGATAAGGCATACATGGAAGATAATTTTTAAAAGCCACATTGATGTGGCTTTTTAAAATATGTTACAGAACAGCTTGAAGCCTGCTGTTGGGTTTGCCCCAATTCTTCTGTTTTCCAGGATTACCAGGCCAAGCTACCTCAGACTCTGCTTGTGGAATATGTGCCTCCTTATGGCTACTTTTTTATGATGATGAAGTTTTTACTGCTAGTTTTTAATATTTTCTAACAAAATGAAAGGATGATACTTACTGCACAGAAGAGAGAGAGAGATCTGTGGATCAGGGAAGGGCAGTGAATATCATCTACCCTACAAAATCACTTAGTACACTGTGCTGCAACATATCTGTGTCCAAGCTGGAACATTGGTGTCAGGGTGGGGAGATGAGCAAACAGGTAAAGAACCAGATCATCAGGTTAGAAGAGCAGTAGTAAATGGTTCATGTTGAAGTCTGAAGCCAGATTTCTTTAGAATTCCTCAGGAGACTCTTCTAGCACCTCTCATGCTTGGTAATTTCATCAGTTACCTGGAGGAGCAGTTGCAAAATACCCTCTTTAAGATTATGGATTACTCCAAATCAGAATTTGCAGCCAATGCACTTCAGGGTAGGGCCACCATTCAGAGCAATGGACCTAGAAAGCATAGAAGAAAGATCCAACGTGAAACACCATGAAATGAAAGGACAGGTGCAAAGTTCTGCACTCCTAGTTGGATGAACCCCCTGTCAGGCTGAGCAGCTTCCCTATAGAGAAGGTGCTGGGAATCTGGTGGGCAGTGGGGCTAAGCCAGCAGTTGATTCCTGACAGAAAAGGCAGTGAACAGTGTAGGGGGTTGCATCAACAGGACTGGAACCAGTAGATATGTGAAGTTATTGTTGCCCTTTATTTGACATTTCATAGACTGTGCCTAGAATATTGTGTTGAGTTTTAGCCCTGCAGAAAGTTGTTTATAAACCTGAGTGTGTGCAGTGAACCACTATCTAAATGGCCAGGGAAATGCAGCATGTGAACAACGAGGCTGGGGGAGCTCAGCGTATTGAACCTGGGTGAGAGAAGACCTTCTGAGGCTGCATTCCCAGTAGGGCATCACCAAGAAGACAGACTTCAGTTCTTTAGAGGAGTGCATGGAAAGACAATGAGAGGTAGTAGTCATATATTGAAACAAGGAAGGTTCTGACCGGATATGAGAAAAAGAAATTTGGCATGAATAAAATTGAGTGCTGATACCGGTTGCTCAGAGTGCCTGTGGAATTATATCCTTAGAATTCTTCAAAAACTGGCTGGACAAAGTCCAGAGCAACCTTCTTTCAATTTGATGTATCCATTTTGAGATGACTGTCTTTAAACCTAAAATATTATGTGATCCTGAGAAGGACAAATACTGTAATCTTCTAAATCTGTTGAGGTTCAGTGTGGCCTTACTTGAAGTGTATGTGCTGACCATAAAGTCTAGGAGAATATGGAAATATTGAATAGAGTTTCAGTCACCAGTCCAAACATAATCAGATCATTTTAAAATGTGATTAAAGTGTGGCTTAATAGTTTTCAGAGGAAGCTGTTAAGATCCAGTTATTTAAATTATTACAGAGATGCTTCTGCCCAAATGAGATGCAAGTGAGATGGTATGCTGAAGTCAATAGTATGGATTTTATTTAACACTAAATGTGAGTGGGGGAGAGGCAGAGAAAGAAATAGAAAAAGAGGAAGAGAGAAAGAGTGACAGAAAGACAGATTGAGTAGAAAATACCACCTCTCTGTGGATCCAAACAGTGTCCTGTTGATCCTTCTCTTCTGATCTTCTCTATGGTGAGGGTTCCATGAAGCTTAGAGTTCAATGGATGTATGTTCAACAGATATGTTCAGGCTATTTGGGAGCACCCAGGTAACTCCCCTGGTTGGGAAGTTTGACTCTGTTTCTTGCCACAGACTCTGATCTGTTGCATCTCTTTGCATCACATTCAGTCCTTTGGTGCAAAGCCTCAGGAATCAGTCTGAGGGTGCTTTGGGGGTGTTTGATGGTTTATGATCCCTTCTCAGACATGACAGCTGCCTCTCTTGTCAGTGCATTGCATCAGTGCATGTCCCATCAGACTTTCCCCAGAGGAGGGGTTTGGAATTGTGTGAGGGAGAACAATTACCATGATATTGATAAAAAGTGCCATCCCACCTTGCAGGATTTGCCTCATCAGCCTGAAAGCCTGGCTTGCAGCCTCCTCCTCTGTCTTGTGTGATTCTCACTGTGCACCCAAACTCACCTCCCCTTGAAGGATGCAAACCTGGCCTCAGCAAATCACCCTGGAGCCTCCTTGATTATTTTGAGTCATAAACCATGAACAGTCCAGTCTCTCAGAGACCTAATGGGGAGCATTCATATGAGAAAGCATTTTTTCTGCTTCTGTCTGAAAATAGGATAAAAATAAAATGAAGGATTAAAATAAAAAGATGATTGCTGTTCGTGCTAGAAAACTATTGAAGAATATCAACCAAAACTTTTTCCTTCTAGAAACTTAGAGGGGGATGTTGCCCTGAGAAGCTCTGCTGCTGTCTATACATACTGCAAATCTCGAGGACTGTTTGCAGGCGTATCTCTGGAAGGAACCTGTTTAATTGAAAGGAAAGAAACAAATCGCAAGTAAGCTCTCTTAAAATCTAAAAAGTCCAGTGAAAGCATATTGACAGAATTAAATAGGACATATTCACTTTGGAAAAAGAGGTTTTTGTGGAAACATACAATGGCCAGTTTAGAATTTCTTGAAGGACAAGTGTTTCTTCAATTTGGATATCTTGCGATGGGTATTGAGATAATGCAATATGTTCAGGGTTTATTTATCTGTGGCAGGTTGATCTTAGCTAGCCACCACATGCCAGCCCAGTTGCTTTCTCACTCCTCCTCCTCCTCAACAGGATGAGAGGAGATAAAGTATAATGACGAACTCATAAATTGAGATAAGAGCACTGAGATTACTTACCAATCGCTATTTCAGTCAAAAAACCTCCAACCTCATCCAGGGGAAATTAGTTTAATTTATTTTCAATTAATAAGAAAATAGGATAATGAGAAATAAGAACAGATATAGAAAGCAACACCTTTCCCCCACACACCTTCCATCTTATTGGGCTCCACTTCAATCACAGCTTCTAGACCTCCTCCTCCCAAATGGTGCAGGAGAATGTGAGCTGTGGTCAGTTTTCCAAATTTGCAGCTTTGAAATAGTTCTGTCATTTCTCAATATATGATCAGTAGGAAGAATGCAGGGCTAGGGATAGAGATAGGGAGCATTTGCACAAAGTGAATTTATCTAGAAGTTGAAATGTAATAATCAAATACCTGAAATCTTTATTTTTTTGTATCAGGTTTTATGGGCAGGACATTCGTGCTAGTGCCATCCTGCTTGGTGATGTGCCTTTCCCTGCTCAAGCAGATGATCTTTATGAAATTCTAGCATCCTTCACTGAAGTGTATGAAAATGAAGAGCAAAAAAATAATCCAGGAAAATCTGTAAGGGAACAAAGAAGGGTTTGTGCACTCTTTTTCACATAGGCTTTCCCTATTCCTGAGCTGTTCCTAAACAGTGTTAATGCTGGTGTTCATGTGTCGTTTTTAATTTCACTATTGGATGACTGAAGGCGTAGCACGTCAGTTACTGCATGTGGAACATTTGTTCAAATATTTCCTTGCCAGGTTCTTGGGGGCAAGAATGTTACTGAGTTTGCTTTGCATCTTCCAGAATAACAAATTATATCATAGTTTTGTAATTGTGCATTATCAAATCTGAGGTTATGATTAGGAATGTTCAATCAAGTATTTTTAGTCAAGTTAATTGCAAATTGGATACTCTTAGTTTTTCTTCTTTTTCTGTCATCCATTCAAACATTCACATTTATAATGTAATACTGGGACTGCAGAAAATACTTTCTTACAGATGTTGATGTTACTGATAGACTTTCAGCTTTGTTAAACACATGGTGATTTACTTCAGTATCATGTGTATGTCACTTGTATTTAGTATGCTTCTTGAGTTCCTACAAGTTCAGTGGAAAAGGAGTAATTTTATTTTTTCTTTAGTATAACTTGACATACTTCTAGGTTCTGAAGTCACAGTCTATGTCCAGATGTGATGCTATGTTTTTTAAAAATGTATACTTTAGGTAAATGACCGGCCTGCTAGACCACCATCCAGACCAGAGCCACCTAAACCCGCTGTTAGACCTACACCACCAGGTGAAAAATTTTGATAATGGCTAATTATTTCTCTTCATGAAATTAGAGCACTAAAGGTTAGAGGATTAAGGAGCATATGCAGTCATTATAGCATCTGCCTCTAGAAAAACGTTTTTTAAATACTCTTCCTTGGACATATACTGAAAGCATGTTGGTGTAGTTCCATGAGTGATAAAGACTAAAGGATTTGTTTGTCTTATATTAACAAACTTTTTCTCTCTGATGGATTTGCTATAGAAACAGGTTTTTTTATAGTTACAGAATCATGTAATAATTCAAAGGAAATATGTTACTGGATACACAGAAGCACCATAGTACAGTGAAACTTCTTAGTAAAAAGAACAGTCCTACTAGAAACTGCTGGTCCTAGTTCTAGAAACTTCTGGTTCTAGAAATCATAGTTTGTCTTTAGGTTGTCATTATCTTTTAATCATTAGATGTTTTACAGTAGAGGAAAAGAAGCAGAATTTTGGCTCTTCAGCATTCATTAAAAGTATTTTCATTCAAAATGAGGCTTTACGGTGCAGCTCCTCTTGTTTAATTAATTCTCTGGTTAAAGTTATAAAGCAGTCTATTTCTTTTTTCTGCACTGCTCTTTAGTTAACTGCAATAATTTAATAAATGTTGAACTTGTATTAGAAGAGTAGTATATGAAATATAACAATATTGTTAGCATGTCATATAAGTTGCTACTTTTTTTTCTCTTTCAGCTAAAAAGAATACAAACAAACTTTATCCTGAGCTTCCCAATGATTATGCATCTGTGGGTAAGTACTAAGCTTACACTTATTTTATTAATACAGTGTAGAATCTGAGAAGTACTAAAAGTACTTTGAAAGATATATAAAAAATATCTTGCCATTGATATTTTTCTTTATTATCCATGTGTTCAAAAGAGATTCAGGTCTAAAAATATTTCATAAATATTATTGTTATTCCCTGGCTTAACATTCTAATGATAATATTCTTTTTCTGAGCAGCACAAGTTCTTTTGTTTTATTGTGAGCTTGGAAAATGCACTTGAAGTAGTAAAATTTTTTTATGTTACCATCTAATTGAAATGAAAAAGGAAGCTGATATAACAAGCTTCTGTCCAAGTCCTTATGCAATGTACAGTAGTTCCTGTTTTAATTTTAAAAGTGCTTCCACAGATGATACCTGATTATGCTGGCATAAACACAGATTTGCATTGCTTCTTCAGGTTTTTATACTGGAATAACTCTATGTTACACTAAAGATATTACTTGTTTGTTGTTTTATTGATTCTCTTATGTTTAATGCACTTTCAGCTCTTAATCAGGAGAATCTTACTGTGCAGTATTTGCATTCCATATTACATATATATATATATGAACATGTAGTTACATTTTCACATATTGAATGCTCCCTTGAAAATAACATAAAACAAAATATCTCTTTTTTACTATTCAAATAGAGCTAAAATTGGGCTTGATAATAGATCACAATGAAAAGTCTGTTTCAGGCAAAGAGTTATTAGAGCTTTTCACTAAAAATTAAGATAAATTATGTGTCATTTTTTTACATTCTTTTTCATATCTTCATACATGCTCTTGATATGTGTGTTGAAGGGGCCAATGTAGGAGTATCCTAAGCTGAGCTGTCAATGTGACTTCTGCAGATCAGAGA
The DNA here is from genome assembly GCA_030060385.1 of Muscicapa striata striata. Lineage (NCBI taxonomy): Eukaryota > Metazoa > Chordata > Aves > Passeriformes > Muscicapidae > Muscicapa > Muscicapa striata. Next base: position 7,543,292 of record JAREIS010000133.1, on the reverse strand, counting down.
CTTCCCAAGAATCAAGATTTGTTATTCTGTTGTAGGACTTTTACAAGGAAAAGAAGGACAACTGTAGCGGTCTGTACTCAATAACTGTAATCCAAGAGAAAACTGGTCTCCTGACCATTAAAACTAAGTTTTCCCAGTCTTACCCTGACCAACTGAGAACAGGTTTCTAAAGCTTACATGCATTTCCTATATTGAAGGGAGTGTTCTTTTATTCAGGTGCAAGTGACGAGGTAAAAATATTCCAGAGCCATCTGTTGAATTGCTTTCAAGATTCTTTGAAATCAAATATAGGCTCAGTCTGCTACTGGGGATTTCTAGCAGTTGAGATATACAAGTTTATCATTGAAGAATGAGAGGGGCAGTAGGATCTTGTCTAGATGATGGCATGGTGTATTTGGCTTTCTGTTGCAGATTAGATTTCCATGGGTAACAGTTCAAATATTTTCTGAATCCACAGAAATACTCTATGTTTCTAAAGGCTGAAGGTGTTTTTTTATTGCAGGGAGCAATCAAGTCAAGAGTCACAATCCCTTTCACAGAGGGTGTGTTAATGCTGGGGGTTGAAATAGAAAGAACCATAAGGCCATCCCTTCTGTCAGTAATCTGTTTCTGCCTATTTGTCGTCCAAATTATTTCAACAGAGCTACCTAGCAGCTATAGCACATACATGTCAATCTTTATTGCAGGAGTAATTGCTGCTGAAGAGATGTTCTTTTACAGCGATCTGTAAAAGACATATTCAAAAATTTTTGTGTCTTTCTAGTTTAAAAAAATGTGTATAGATAACCAATAAAAGAGAGAATGAATCTTATCTTTAGAAAGCTACATGTTAGCTGGTGGCTGATGTGGAGGTAGGTTTTGATGTTAAGCAACAAGCAAGTAATAAGGACTTGCCTTTGGTTGGGGAAGGGGCGACTTGGCATTGTGTTACCAGCATTTGGTTTTGCAACAGTTATACAAGTAGTAGAAAGGCTGAAATACTAACTCTTCTCATTAGTCAAAAGAAGAGCTAGACTTGTGGATGGAACATTTTTAATTATTTTCTGTGTACTTGAATTATATAGATAAGTAATGTAATATAACCTATTTCAAGTGCAGGAAGAACAATAAATGAAAAACATGTTTTTTCTAAACTGATAACATGATACTTGAACTCAAAAGCAAGGAGGTTGTTTTCATGTAATTTAATAATGCTTAAAGTAATGCATTTAGTTGTAAAATGAGCTTCAGTAGTGTCCTAAATGTTTCCATAAACTTGGGAATACCACACATTTTATTCATATGCAGTTTAAAAATTGCACAGACCTTTTACAATTCTGGGAAATAAAACCCCAAAACAAAACTCAAAAACAAAACCACAAAAAAATACTGCAATAAACTAACAGCTGATACAGTTATTGTGATTCAGTGAAGTATGAAGTTTCTACACTTGAAGACATTTTTCTGAAAACTCATTAAATAAAGAAATTTGATTTGCTTATGAGTATGAAAGTTCATGCCTTCATTAATAGAATTAGGCATTTGCATCTTCATTTTTCTGCTTTTCCTCTCTTTGTTGTAAAATCTGCTGAAGGGCTGACTGGCCCTTCCAAGATTTATTACCACAACCTAGCTTTTCTTTTTCTGGATGGATGATTCTTTGGACTTCTTTACCACATCTGTAATACAAACTACTATGATTCTTTAGTTACTACTTGGACATTGTAGACTCAGGAGTTCATTTCATTAGGACAATTTTTTTAGATGCATTAGGTTCACAGTTTGTCACACTGGAATATCTAATCCTAGATACTAGATTTTCATTAGTGTTATGATTTGTAGTTTTTTCTGCTTGGGGTTCTGCCATGGAGCAGCAAGTAATCAAAAATATAGCTAAATGGTTACTTACCTGCCTACCCTCCTAACAGTTTGCTGAATAGTATGCAATTCAGGAAATGTTACAGTGATGTGGTTTCCCTGCTGAACTGGTAGAAGCAAGAGTACTGATCTGCTAGTAAAAGTTGGACCTGGGTTGAGGTGAATGTTGGTTAGAACTGAATCAATACCTGTTTGTTCAAATCATAAGTCAGATATTTTTCATTTTTTCTTCACCTCAGCTAATTAATTCACATGTTTGTAAAAAAATGACTGAAATTGCCAAGATGCTGAAACAATCAGGAAACAGACTTGAGAGAGGAGAGGGGATGAAAATGGAAGAAATTTCTTCTTCCTTCCAAGCAGCATTCTTTCACTATTGATTCACAATTATCAAATCTCACCATGGGCTTAAATTCATACAATACTATAAGACAAAATATTCATATTAAACACAAAAGCAGTTCTTTTGATAACAATGTAAGTATTTTATGATCATTTGGTGAAAGTAGTGATGCTGTCTGCATTTTTAAGGGGTCGTATGATTTATCTCAAGAAACCCATAGGAACTTGTGGCTGTGAAACCTGAATATTTAAGGGTTTTTAGTTTTTTATATTGCTCTCAGAAACACCTTCCACAATTATTAAACTAAATACTTTAAAATTTTATTTTGAGAAAAATATTTGCTCTCTTCTTTGGATTTTGGAGTGCAATAAATTACCAGTGGACATTGAACTTTTTTACTATTGTGCATCAAAATCAACACACCCCAATGTGACTACAGTCAAACTAAAAAAAAACCCTAGGTTTTTTCTCACCAGAAACCTTTCACTTTGAAAATGAAATAAAATATTAACATATTGTTATTTCCCAATAGGCATATATTTATATTCTTGCATACTGAAATAAGTGCTATATCAAGCCTGCTGATGAGGATATGAGGACAGATGAGAAAATTGTCACTGTTTTTAAGAAGCTAAAAAAATACCTTCTTCCTTCAGTGATGATTTGAGTGATTCGTCAACCTCAATATTAAAAATTCATGCCTTCCTTCATGAATTTGTCTTCAGCTTTTAGACAATATTTGTTATGGTTTTCTTCATTTTATTAAAGAGCCCTTTCCTATGAGAGGAGTTGTTTTTTTTTGTTCACCTCTTGCTCTCTTTGAGACACTTGTGCTGTAATCAAATCACTTTTTGCTCTTCCTTCATCTTTCTTTTGATTGCCAAAAAATTGATGAGCTCTTTGTCAAAAGTAATTTTCTCTTTCCTCTCAAATTTTAAGTAATAATACAAATACTGAATTCTGAGCTCAGTAAGATCATTGAGATCAGTAAGATTTGGGCTCCTAAAAGCTCTAATGAATTTGCACTAAACTCCAGTCCTTTTATTTTCTATTATTTATTTATTTTAATCTTCTTGTGTGTTCTTTATCTATGTTTAAAACAATTGTAGCAATATCAACCCTTTTTGATTAGGTGGTACATGAGGTGGTAAATTCAGTTTGTGTTAGTTAAATGCATCAGAGATGCTGCTTTGCATGGTTGCAGTTCTCCAGGAATCAGGCCTGGCCCACTTCTCTATAGTTTCAGAGATGATCTCAGTGTTTCTTTAGGTAATCTATGAATGCCAGATGGTTCAATATATCTGTGAAAATCTGCTTCCCAAGGGAATTCCAAGACAGACTTTCATGCCTCCTGAAGTGAGTTTTGTCAAGGAAAATTGAGGGTCTGTATATGAACTTGCCTTCATTAGTACATTATGGATCTTTTTGTGGCCAGTTACAAAATGTGATAACTAAGCCAACATAATTTTATGGACTAAGAATTCATAGACCTCTTCTGAGGTAAAAAGCTTTAAATTTTTTTTTTTGCTTGTGATTTCACCTCCTGTTTCACTTATTTTACTTGTGTATCTATTCTGCAGGTCAGTGTGCATCTTACTTATTACCTGGTTATTTTGAAAGCTACTACTCTCTAGGATAATATTGATCAGAAAGAAAATATAAGCTGGAACATGGACACCATTCTAGCAGTCTCTGCATTAATTAGTACCTCTATGTATGTGTGATGCTGAGCTTTTTTAACACATTATATTGAAAAAATGAAATTTTTAGTTAGAACTGCTGAAAGAGAGCATCACTCTAGGTGCTTGCAACTTTAAAATAGGCTTGCTTTAGTAAGTATGTATTGGAAGCAATCACTTTATTTTTTTTATATATGTATTTCTCAACTCAGGTTTAACAAAAACAGTACTATTTTGGTAACTCAGATTTAACTGGAAATCTAACATGCAACTATTTATATTCACTGTGCAGTTCCATGTTTAGAAATGCCCACTGACAAAAAAAATCTGACAACTGTGCTACAAGAGAAATGTAATTGTGCCCAAATCTCCTCCTGATGAGTGACATTTGACTTGGGCATTTTTATTTTTAATAAGACTAAGCACCACAGCAGGAAAGTAAAAATATTTTGTGGGTTTTGAAACAAACAAAATCAGCTATTTCTGTGGTCTCAGACTAACTTTTTCCTAGTGTAATACCTGAATTTTTGCTTTTCCTTCGTTGTTAGAAAGCATATATGTTGAGTCTGCCTTTCTAGGATATTGACAGTATTTTATTATTTGCTTCTTTCTGTCTGTTCTGGATCAAGCTGATGATGGTGTCATCATTCTGAAGTGTCCTTTGCCAACTTGAATTGTAGTAAAATTGAATCAAAAGCTTTTAACTTTTAATTAAATAAGATTATAAAATGTTTTTTGTACCTGATATCTTCATAGACCTGGAATGGAGGAGTCCATAACCTCTTTTTTTTAAGGATGGAGGAGGACTGTTGTTCACAGGGAGGGGAAAAATGCATTTTGCTTTTGCACTGGAAATTAAATCATCCATGAAAACATGACAAAATCATAAGTGTACATACTTCTTTAGGTGTTGTGGATATGTGCTGTGTATCTGAAACTGGAAAAAAGGCCACTTTTTATTCTTCAGTTTATGAATTACTCCTTTTCCAAGAAAGGAAGATTTGCTGTAGGATCAAGTAGAACCATAGTAAGGAAGAACCCTCATCAAGCTGTGCAGTAATCTGTTCCTTCAATTCTATAATTTGATGAGGAAACTCTTAGCAGATTATGAACTATAAAATCAATAAGACAGCTCAGTGTGACAAATAGGTATTTGTTTTAGAAAAATTTTACAAAGTAAGACATATAATGCTTCTGCCATAATCCTTCATGTCATTGTCTTCTAATTTGGTAAACTAAAGTATGGGAGTTTTTGTTTTGTTTTAAGAGTTTTAGATGAGCTTGGTCTATTTTTGTGTTTTTCATGGCAAGACTTGTGACATGTTTATATTTAGTTACTAGAAAAATAAAACATCCATCTGGTGGTCCCCCACAGTATTAATTTTCTTGCTATTATGAGCTCTTTCTTAATACTAACCAAACCCAGGAAATCCCAGGAAATTATTTTTGAGACTATTTTTATCCCTGATTCACTTTTACTAGGATCATACTATTACTGTCATGAATGTGATAAGTCAGATAATCAAGCTGCTTATGGCTTATGTTGTGGCAAGCTGAGAGGAAAATATGCAACATTCATATAGGCCTTCACTGGTCATACTGAAATAAATAACTTGATGCATATAATCAGCTAACTCAAAATCAACAAGGCACAGAGAGATTGAGGTCAGACATGCTAGAATGAAATTGGGGTCTTTCTGATGTATGTGTGTATGCGTGGGCAGAGTGCTGTTGTGCTAGCTGTGAACTAGCTACTCTGGCATGAGTAAAAATATTTTTTTCTTATCATTTTTTAATGGTTTGGAGTAAAAATTAGGAAAGTTGAGCTAAAGCACGGAAAAATTTCAGTGCTATCAATGAGTATTTTTTGAAGTATGAAACACCACTAAGGTGATAATTCTGATTCACAGATATTAAAACATGAAATTGTTCACAGGAGTATATAAATGTTAACTAGTATAGGTTGAAGTCTTGTCTGAAGCCATTGTGACTCATATAGATTAATGCTTTAGCATACAGAATACTTGCTTTAAATGTTGTTTCAAAGCTGGATACTGCTGTGCATAGTATTTGCTTCTGAGTTGTTCAAACAGTAAGACTAAAGCAAGCCTGAATTGCTTTCCTGTCTATTATCCAGAAAAGCCTTTGGAAGTATGGGAGCTCCTGCTTCATTTATAGTTCTTGAAGCTAAACAGAAACCTTGAATACCTCAAGGAAGTGATAAATACACAGGATTTCTGTCCAGAGTGTGGTGAAATGCCCTGTCCTTGACTGACTTGAGACAAAAGCTAACACTTTTGTAAGAAATGCAGGTCTTTTTGCAGTAATGTGGGCTGGCACTTTATAGCAGGGATAAGAACACCTACTTTATGCTAAATGCTAAGGAAAGGCTTTCTTTTCTCTGGGAAATTAATTTTTTTCACCGTGAGGGAACACCCACTTTAAATATATTTTCCCATAAGCAGTGTTAGTCGCCATGGTTCCACAAAAAGTAGTATATTCTCTGTCGTGGAGGGACCTGGGATCCTGCATCTGCATTGGCTGTGCTGGTTCAGTGTTACATCATGCAAGTCAGCCATCTGGATATTGCTGATTGACAGAAGATTGGCAGAAGGTGATTCACTTTTTGTGGAAACACTATTGGTCCTTGAATAGGAAATAGGAGGCCAGAGGAAAAAAAAAAAAAAAAAAAAAAACCAAAAAAAAACCAGACACTAATGTAAGCTAAACTAGTACAGCAAATAACTGTTCTAGAAATGGTGTAATGATGCTTTTCACTTCTACAAAAAGACAAGGTTTCAAGAAACTTCTTACCTTTTCATGGAGAGGTCTGGCAAGGTTAGTGTTGAGACTTCTCTGGTTATATATCATTTGGTTTGTCTTTCTCATTAACAATTTTTTGCTATATTAGGTAACCTTCAAATATTCCTTTTTCAGCTGTTTTTTTCTTGAAGAAGCTCAGCTAGAAGTGACCTTTGCTCTTGTGGAAAGGAAGTGTTAATTTTTCATAGACATTGAGACTTGCACCCCTCTTCCCCCTTTTCTCTCAGTGGTGCACGTTTGAGTTTTTAGCAGCTCCTTTGCTGTGTAGCAAGGAAGGTGTCAAAAGAAGACTGAAAACAGGAAAATAGAAAACTTATCTGTAAGGAAAAATATAATGGGAAAACTTACTCTGGTCCACAATTTCAAGTATTGGTCTCTTCAATAAGGTTTAGACTCTGTCTTCTTTGTCCTGACATTTCTGCCTTTTGTCGGTAACTACAGAAAGATGAGACAGAATTTGAAGTTGAGACAGCTGAGTAAGTTTGGAAATACTGTTGAGGGAAAAATCTGACTTCATATTAGTTGCACATTGGACAAATGTGAGTCAGTGGTTGAATCCCATCTGCAAGCCTAAATTTCCTCTTGCTTGAACCAAGGGATGTGATTACTGTTAGTTTTGTCTTTTAAAGAGCATCTATACAGCCAATATTTCACTCGAATTAAAAGTATATGTATGAAGAATACTGTTAATACCATTCTTAAATTTCAACTGAAAATTGTGGTACTGTTTGCTTTTTCATTTCAAGAACTTTGTCATAACTGACTAGGCTGATGTAATGAGTATTCTGCAAAGCTTGGTTGTGCTTAGCTGGGAGGTGTAATATCAGCACACCATGGTGATAATGGATGTCCAAGATGCTTCATCCATATGATGGTGGATGTTTCAGGTTGCAGAGTTTTCACTGATCAGATTAGGCTCTAGTTTATGGTTCTGTGCCATTTCTAGCTATTGCTGAAGCTGTTCTGTGATGAATTGTGCTATCTGCCTTTTTCCCACTAGTTTAAACTGTGGTCAAATGATTACAGGATTGTACCGTGGGATACTGTAACTGGAAGTACAATTTCTTGAGTCACCATTTGACACAGAAGAGGAACATTGATTGAATATCTTTGGAAATTGTAAGTTGGTGGAGCCTGTGGTGTAGGTAGAATTAATAATGGCTGTACTGCTGCTGAAGGAACTTAAAAGCAATGAGAATTAGTAATTGTGGTAAGAATAAATCCTAGCATAGATTTTAAAAGCCCCTGTGTTCCTTAGTGCAGCTAAAGTTAACAGGAGTTTCTATATATATCACAGGTGTTCATATAATAAAATGTTACCATGAAAGTGCTAGACTTTGTATTAAAACAGGAGACACTCGCACTCGCTCATTTTACAGAAAGCAGTTTCTGAATCTTTCACAACGATTTGAAACTTTCTCCTTTTCATCGATACTTTTTTCTTATCAAGATGAATTACTCTTTTCCCATGCTTCCTAGTTCTCTAGCAAAAGTACTTTTCTGTCTGATTCCTTTGCATGGTAATAGTAACATCTTTAATTTTTTTTATTCTTTGAAGCTCATTCTCATTTTGTCTTTAAAACAGGCTTCTGCTCTTGGTCCTTTATTTTCTCAACCAGTTTTGTACATTGATGGTAAGAATTGTGAACAGACCTTCAAATGAAGCCTTTTATAGTATTTAGTATGTTTCCATATGAGATACTCTTTGTCTCATATAATTTTGTTATTTTAATCATTTTTCTAGGCAGTGCAGAGAAGTATTTCTCCATGCAAAGCCAAAAAAAAAAAAATCAATATTTCACAGAGCATTAGCCTAAGAAACTGGCAGAAACTCTATAGAATTGTTGCATTTACTACTCTTTGTTTTTTTTCTTGAGGCTGTAGGCCATTGTAAAAGCTATGACTTCTCTCAAGTGAACCAGCTTATGTGCCAGTAATACCCTTGACAGAAATTTTGGAGCTGACTGACTGTACAGAGATCTGAGAATCAAAATGCAGGGACAGTGTATTTAAATTGAGATGCTAACTCGGTATGCGTAGAGGAAACATGGAGAACATAAAAGTGCCCCAGATCATTCTTAAATCATCAGTTTGATCTGAATAAAACAGAACTCAGTTCTTGTCACTGTACTTTGCTTTTCAGAATATGAAGACTATGCTTAGCATTGCATCTCAGCTTTTGCAGTATGATTTCAGCATAGGCATTATTTGCATCAATGTAGTCTTGAGCATGATAAAGCCCTTGACATTGATATGGTTTATTTGACCTTTTCACTTTGAATGAAAATCTAATTGTTTTCTGAAAAGACTGAAAAAAACCAAAAAGTAATCAGCAAAAGTACTGTTATGGAATTGACTCTTCCAAGCAGGAGATAGGGTTTTTTTTAATATCCTAAATATCAAATACATCCACAGATGCTTAACAAAAAAGGCACTTCTTTAATGCAAAAGCTGAGTGTGCTGAAACAAAGATAGAAGGCATTCCATCAGCAGATGAAGATGATGAGCCAGCATGTTCCCTAGTAGGCCAGAAACTCAAAACCAGTGAAATACGTTTCATACTGAATGAGCTAAATTTGCACAGTGTCTTAAACTTTAAATATAGTCAGGTCTGTTTGAATCACCAGTTTTGTTTGCTAGACATGACACTGTTCAGTAACACCACGAGTTGGTAATATGGAATCTGCTTTGAAATGATCCATTCCTAGCTTATATAGAAGAGGTCAAAAATATATAAGCCTTTTCCTGGGTTTTGTGAGTCTCTTACAAAAATGTGTATAATATCTCATTTCGTGCATAGAGATTGCATCTGATTATGAACATTTTATCTGTTGAGGCTTTGCTGCAAAATTCAGGGTCTTGTATCTTATATGGAACATCTGTGACTAACTTTGCCTTGAATAGTTTTTTTTCCAGCCACCATTTCTTTGTTAATGAGAATGTAGTTTTTAAGTTATTCTGAAAATCAACTGGAGGGCTTCGTAACACTGGAAACCTGGACAAAGTGCCCATTTAAAGTAATACATAACATGTAGCACTGCAACTAAATCAAAAGATAAGGTTTGCTGAGGCAGTCCTCATAGAAGTGGAAAAGGGCTTAACATCTGGCTTTGCTTTCCTTTCAGGAACTTGAGTGTGCATTTAGTACTGAAATATATTAAAGAGGGTTGTTCCTGAAATGATAGAGGCCTTCCTTGGTATTATCAGTGTACCTTGAATACATTTTCCAGGTGACTGAAGAAAGTAAAACATGGTACACCTCTTTAAAAAGGGTGGAAGGGAGGGCACCAGGAACTACACAACCTGTCAGCTCCACCTCTGTGCCTGAGAAAGTCATGGAACAAAGATTCTCCTACAAGTTATACTAAAGTACAGGGAGTAGGGAGGTGATGTGAGACAGCCAGCATGGCTTCACCAGGGGCAAGTCCTGCATGACCAATCCAATCAGCTTCTATGATGGAGTGACTGTGATGGAACAAGGGACAATGGAAAGGCTACAGATGCCATTTATCTGGATTTCAGGTCCCTTCCAAGCCAAGCTATTCTTTGATTTTGAAATTGCCTTAAATCTACAGCTGCTGTAACAAAACAGCCTTCAGGTGTTCTTGGTATAAAACAATTCTTTCCCTATAAGTGAATGTAGAATAAAATAATGCAACTTATGTCTTCTCTCCTGCCTCAGAGCAGGTTTGTTTAACTGAGCACAAATAGGCTTTTGTGGGGCATTTAAAGAGTACTGTTTTATCCCAGTGACAGTGAAACTCACATAATTCAGAAAGTCCACCCTCATTTGCCTAGTCAAGAAGGAATGATTTGCAGACTTCAGTATGGAATTTAAATACTTGAGTGTCTTAAGAAGTTTTTATTCAGAAAGTAGAGAAATACAGGTGATTTTGTTTACTTGCCCAAAACAAGCCATAATTATTGATAAAGAATTAGCTAAGCAAGAGATTATTTGTTCTCAGTGTGATTTGCTGAATATCATGTCTCCTGACCTTTGATCAGATGAGCATTATTGGGGATTATTTGGATCAATGGTGGCATATGACATATTTCAAGTATCTGTACAGAATATATCTGATTATAACAGATTAGTACCTGTAGATGTAAAATATCAAATCTCCTGTGCATATTTAGGCCTTCCTAAACATCTGTTCAGTGAGATATGAGGTTGTTGTTTTGTGTATGCAGAGGGTTTTTTGAGATGAGTTTACATTTAAAAAAACAAAATTAAAAAGGCCATTAAGGAAATTAGTAGTTTAATGTGAATAGGACATTTGAGATTTCACTTGTAAGGCTTGGTTGAACAAACATTTGGTTTGTTATTTGTCCAGAAATAACTGAAATTCAATTGTTTAAGTATACATCTGTTCTGCTGTAGAAGCTGATATAAACCCCATTTTACTTAAGCTAAAAGCAGAGAGATGAGAGCTAAGAATATTGAAAATGAGTACACTGGATGGAGAAAAGAGCTCATCTTTATACTGCTGTGATTCAAGAACTGAAATTTTTTTCGTTACTTAGTATTTAGGAAACAGGCTACTATTTTTCTTTCTAAATGGGAGTTGCTTGAAGACTTTTTCTAAGTAACCATTAGAATGTGTAGTATTTTGTTACCATATAGGAGTTGAAAAGTTAATTTCTGCAGTCACCGTGTATAATACACTACAAAATATTCTTTACTCCATTTTCCCTAGTCCTCACTGGCTGATGTTTTGTCTTGTCACGAGAGAAGAAAGCCATGAAATCTTCTAATTTACTGACCTCTTCTTATTCTTTGTAATTCACATGGCACTTTCTTTCATCCTTTCTCTGACTTCCCTTACTTCATTTCCTTCATAAGCTTTTAAACAGATCATTTGCCACTTTCCCAAGATGCTGCTGTTTTAGGCCTAATCAGGCTTTTAGACATAGTGAATGGTAAAACCTGAGAGTGGATGTTGCCCAATAAGGCCCAATAAGTGAATCTCAACATTATAATGTGTTTTATTTCTGCTTATCATGGCATTGTAACTTAGATAACTCAGTCGTTTTGACTTAACTTTTATGCATCCTAGCTGTGAACATGAATTCAACCTCACCTTTATGGGTCTAAGCTGCAACTTTGAGCCAAAGCTGATATTACCTAAATTTGTTAAAAACCACTTACAGATGGTAAAGCCTTGAAATTCAGACATCATCAGAACATGGAATATTATTTGCATTAAACTTCTTCATCCGTAAAATTTTTAAAAGTATACATATTCAGTGAACTATACTTAATGACATCTTAATCTCCAAGATGCCAGTTTTAAAAAAGTCATATGGAATTAGATACTGCCTCTGCCATGTTCTCATTATTGTATGTGGTCATAAAGGGGGCATTTTGAGGTAGTGATATTTAAATGTTTCATGACTTTGGAATTTTTCATTATTTGTTTACATTCCAGAAAGTAAATGACCCAGTCCTTTTTCATAAAATATGCAAGAGGTTTTTAAATTTGAGAAGATATTCAAAATGGTAGTCACACCCATTGCAAACTATGTATTTTCTATTTAAATAACAGAATACTTATTTAAATAACAGAAAACTGATGCAGTGTACATTATTTTCATTGCTTTCTAAAGTCATGAGTGGAAAAATTAGTTGTAAAAAGAGATTAATTTTTTATACGTGCATGTAGTAAAAGTAGAATTCTGTACTTTTTAAACTTGATGTCTTTACATATAAGAGTATCTTTTTCTGTGTTTTCAGAGTTTAGTGAAAATTTGACTGTTATAACATAAATGAAATTGTTTCCATTGCTTTGTTTCTAAGGAGATAAGTTTAGTTGCATACATGAATTCTTTCAGATACTGACACGACTTTGCTTTTTTGGAGTAAGGAATCCCTGAGATGTGGTAGCTATGTTATTTTTAGTGTAACATTCTGAAGGCATGAAAAAATAGGTTTTGACTATAAAAGCATAAGTCAGGAAAGAAAGATTTCAACCAAAGGCCAGTGTTGGCAAACAAAAAGAAAAAAGAAAGTGTGCCAGTACTGGATTACTTGGAGCTAGACATTATGAAGTTATCTTAGCAACCAGGGGAATACAGCTGTGAAATAACCTTCCCTAATGACTAATGGGGGTAAAAAGAGAAGTGGCAAAAAAGGCAGTTTGTTGTCTGGCAACACAGTGGACTCTGACCTAGGTCTCAGAGGATGTGCCTCACTTAGTTATGAGCTGCTGGTCTCACGTGTGGGGAGGTCTTGCATTACTAGACCATTCAGGTCCTAGCCAGTGTCTGTCCCCTCTTACCAGTTCATACTGTTATCTTTCAGGAGGATATTGATGCAGATATGATGGTTTTACTCATTCTCAGTTCATATCTTCTCTAAACTTGAGAGCTTTCGCAGATGCAGAAGATTCTCATTGTTTTATCTCCTCTCTCTCTTTCTGTCCCAGGTATCTATCTAATCTAGTTGCTACTTTTTAACCCTCCAAATCATAATATCTCTTCACAGTATTGTCATCTCTTCACAGTATTGTCATCTCATCCTTCATCTTATGAAGTCTAAGGTTGCTGTTACCTAATCTTCTTTTATGTTGTTTTGGTGTTCTTCATGTGCTTCACCTTCTTTAAAGCAGTTTCTCTTGCTCCCATTGGTTCTATCTCTGCTGATAAATTTGTCTTTGCTAATTTATCAGCATCAATAATGCCAGTGTGATTGGCCACTGGAACTTGGACTCTGATTTGGAGACATCAAGTTCAATAGCATGGAAGGGAGCCATTCACTGATGTAAATGTAACTGTTACTTCCAAGTCTCCACTGACTTGCTGTGTATAACCACATATTAGAAATTGCATTCCATCCTTCTGTATATAACCTGATAGATTAATATTCATCTTCTGTTTCCTTTGGTAATACTTATGATCCCTGAATTCTATTGCTGGGCTATGTCTTTAATCACATTTATATTTTGGGTGTCTCACTGAGAAGTCTTCCTTATTCAGCCCTCTATTTTTCTGCTAAGTTTTCCCAGCTAGCTATCCTTTGGTGCTTTTAATTTGCTAGATAACATTTTCTGCAAAAAAATATTTTCTCCTTTACTCAGGTATTCTTTTGTTGACTGATTAAGAATTCAAGATAAAAATTGTCAAATAGAATCTGAAACTTCCTCTTGCTGATCACTGCACAGCTTATGTGTTCTTCAACTTGAATTTCTTTAGAAGTTTTCACTTTCACTATAGGAGCAATGAGACCTATAGATGTTCTCTGAGTACTATTTTACAGATGCAACCTTTCCTTTCTGTCTCCACTTTTGTCCATGCTTTTTTCCTGTTATGATTAAATTGTTGCAACATCCTTCTCTCTGACCTTTGCAAATTCAATATTTCTTTACTGTCATCTAGATTCAGTTCTTGCTTCAAAGTTAATTTCCTGCCTTCTCATTTTGTCCATCTTTTACATTCCCCCACTGGCTTTCATGTTAAGTGTATCTTTGAGCTCAGACAGAACCTAAAGATTCCTCTGACAGATCTAGCTTTCATCTCAATCTTGTTAGCATCGCAGGTTTAACTTAGTGGTTCACCTGCCGACTTCAAGGTTGAGCTTTAACCATTTCTCTGCCTGCGTTTAGGCGTCATCGTGGCTCAATGCTGCTGCATTTCTCAAGTCAGAAATTCAGTTCTTCAGTTCCTCCTATCATGAGCCCTAGCACTCCTTCAGAAAGGAGTCCTTGTCATTAGTAGTTACTTTGATGCCTTCAGAATTTACTATACACCATTTCTTTTGCCAACCCCTTGCCTTTTATATTCTAATGTATAATATGCTGCATCCAGCATAAAATGTATCTCTCTGGGTTTTGTAGTCCCAACCCAAATCCTGCCTGAATAAACCTGGAGGCTTATTGAGTTCAAACAGAACCAAAAGCACTTCCTGACAGATCCACCCTTCATTTCAAGGTTTATTGAAGGCATTATAAAAGAGGAATGGACTGTAAGACCTCTAGAAACAGTGAGTGCAGAAGATGAATAACTGTTACTTTCTGGATTCCATACTATGATTTTAGTTCTTCCCTTAAAGCTGGCTTTGACTGTAATGCAGTAACTCACATGGCTCAGAATAAGCCATAAGATAATTTTTTCTGTCCTTCACAAGTCCTGCAAGGAGCCGGTGTTACCTTTTGCATTTTTAGATCTAGCTCCATCTGTTGAGGAACACAGCAAATGCTGACATACCTGTAAGATAATGCTTACTCTTGCCATTTACTGCCTCATCTCATTTCTGGTATTGCTTGTCCACCAATGAATCTTTCTCTTCAGACCCTTATTTTACTGAACTCCAATCTAAGAGTTGCTATGTCAGTCCTAGGCTAAACGGATTGGTTTGGGTGCCAGTGCAACTCCCTACAACACACTGATCCATATGTTGACAAGAAGGCCCTGCCAGGAGGTCACATCCTTAGAGAGATGTGGGTCCCTATGAGGTGTGCTCCATGCTGGCACTCCTCTAGCTGGATATGGCTAGTCAGTGTCTGACAGGAAGTCTGCTCTGTCTGGCCTGACCATCAGATGATGCTGACAGTGTGAGTTCCATTACTGTCAAATTTGGTTTTGATTACGGCTGTTCTAATCCAAACTCCCTACAATTACAAATTTTCATGTTCCTTTAATACTCTCAAGTAACTATTTGAAAAGTCTCTTTGAAGTGTTTCACCAAATTGCAGAATGTCTGAGTTTAAAAAAGGCCTCTAGATATCATCTGGTCCAGCTCCCTTGCTCAAGCAGGACTGGGTCTATATAGCTTTTGAGTACCTCCAAGGATGAAACTCCATCACATCTCTGGGAAACCTACCCAATCACCCTTAGAGTAAAAAAGTGTTTCCTGATGTTCAGTCAGCACCTCCTATGTTTCAGTATGTGCCCATTGCCTGTGCTGCTGGGCATCACTGGCAAGAGCTTGGTTCCACCCTATTTTTACTGTTCCTTCAGATACCTATAGATACTGATAAACATTCTCTTCCCTAGGCTCTCTCAGCCTTCCCACATAGGAGAAATGCTCCAATGGCAGCTTCTACATGTCTGGTTGTCTCCTGCATGTCCATGTTTCTCTTGTACTGAGAAGCTCAGAACTGGACTGCACTCCAGGTGTGGCCATGCCAGTGCCGAGTGAAGGAGATCACCTCCCTTACCTGTTGTTAATACTTTGCCTAATGCAGCCTAGGATACAGTTTGCCTTCTTTGCATAGGCTCACCTATAGCCCTTGAATTAAGCTAATGGTTATCTTCCTCTTTAACATGTTTGGTTGTAGTCTGATAATAGTCTTCCTTTTTAATATGATCATTTGAGGCAAACATCCTTCAGGTATTTTGGTGTAACCAATAAATGTATACGCACAGTATTTATACTCACAGTGGTATCTTAGCAGGTGGTGTTGCCCAGACCACTTTCTAAGGATGGCATTAAAATATCCTGCCAAGTCTTCATTGTTAATGGCACCAACTATCATTTTTTACTCTGATTTGCAATGGACCCAGTAGGTGACCTAGTTCTTTCGATTCTTTCCTGAACTCTGATTATAAATTCTATACTAACCCTTTCCAAGCAAAAGCCTATAATGGGTAAAGAACCAATATTTGTCTGTTCACTGTCAGTTATATCTCTCATACTAAACCTGTGAGCAATTCCTGATCCTTTCAATGCCTCTGAACAGTGGCATTCTGACACTTGATATGTTTGTTTTCAAAAGCGCAGATTTTTGCATCTGCTTGATCTGTTTGTTGTTTTCCATCATTTGGTCTGTTTGTTGGCTTTATCTTACTTCTGCACAAACAGGGTCCATGTGGTTGCTTAGTTTTCTAGGTCTCCATTTAAGCAATGAGAATTCTATTACAGCTTGAACAGCTGACCCCAGCTGTAAAGGGATATCCCACAGAGTCATGCTCAGTAGATAAACCTGGGGAAAAGCTGTCTGGGGGCCACTGCTTGGGGAACAGGCTGAGCATTACCTGGTTGGTGGTGAGCAATTGCTGTTCATTTGCATCGCCTGCTTTTCTTGGGTTTTATTTCTCTCTCTTCTTGTTTTCTTTTTAATTACATTTTAATTTAAAAAAATATTTTATTTAAATTATTTTAATGTTCTGGTCTCAACCCATGAGTCCATGAAGTTTTTTTACTTTTGGCCCTCCAGTTCTCTTTCACATCCCACTGAGAGGCCGGAGAGTGTGGTGTGTGTGACACTTAGTTGCCATTTGTCATCAAACCATTACATCAGTACACAGATGACCCACAAAATCATGCTAGCTCTCAAATTACTGACAATTAGCAAAATTTGCAAAGTGGGTGTTTAGCAATCTCACCACCAACCTCAAGTACATGAAATTTATTTTGGTTTTATTTCTGTGTCCATAGCCAAAAGCAGCACATCTTCTGCAAGATATTCAGCATCAGACATTAGATGGCTTGGGGTATATCCATCTATGCAAGTAAAATTAAATTTGGGGCCCACAGCTGAACAGCGTTTCAACTATTTTGTGTTCCACCTTAGATCTGGGTTTTTAAAGTATCATAAGCTCAAGCCAAAATGATTACAAATGGCTGTTCTTCTTTAAAAACCAATCTTAGAAACAGCCTATGGCTTTACTAATATTATATAAGCTCTCATTAGAATGTGAAACTAATGACTATTGTATCTACTAGTAAATTAAAAACTGTGAATTTGGGCATGGCCCCAAGCATTGTAACTCACTTACGTGGTTGTGTTGTTGGAAAATGCCTTGGCCTTATTCTCATTTGCACTTTCCCAAATAATTCCAAGATGTGGTTTGGTTGTCACTCCAGTATAAGAACCAGTGGGCAGTTTGCATGTGCCTCGTCTCTCTGGTCAGTGTTTACTGGTATGTATGTGGCCAGTCTGTGCCAGCTGGCCTTGTAGCCAAAGACTGCCACTCCTAACTGAGTCACAGAAGTGTAGACAGTGTATCTGTTCTACAGCAACTTTAAAGAAAATAATTTTATTATGCAGTAAATGTACTATAATAAAAAATAGTTTTATTGCTCGCTCTTTCACTCTGGGCCTGTATTGTAACACACCCAAGAGGCCATAAATTCACTGTAGTTTATACCCCACCAAGTCTTTTATCCATAGCAGCGCCTTCACAAAATCTTCAAATCAGTGGTATGTAAAGATAAATAAAATGGAAGGATATTGTAGTCAGAGAAGTTTGTTATCAAGCACGTGCCATACCTGTGTGTGCTGGAGCATTGAGTGTATATGCGGGTTACTGTACTAATTTGTCTTCAACCAAAATGTCTGTATTTCTGTTTTGACCACCATGTTTGTGGAAGTTTGTATTCAAATAGCAATAACAAGTAAGGATTTTCCACAATCTAGTTTGTTTTTCTTGCAGTGTGCATACTCATGAATCTCAATGATTTTAGTATCATATTCTGTATGTAGCACTGTAGCACCATCTTGTGTGAGCTGCAACTGTTGTTTCCGTATATGCATTCAGCAATCTTCATGTGGAATATAACAATTGTATTTAAAATCTTTCTATGTAAAACTGAAATTGGGCAATGAGAACATGAAATAGATCCTCCTTCTAATCTATGTGGTAGATTTCGTAATGGTGCACTCATTTAAAGTGCCTCATTGTTAGGATGATCCATATAAATATGAAGCATGGGATGCTGAACTCTGGAGGCAAAAAAATATGCATTTTGTCTGCATTGTGCTACAAAACTACAGAATTAAAGCAGGGAAATTAGAATCTTTATGAGAAATAAAATGAAACTAAACTATAGCATGGGAAAAGGCTGCTAGGGAAAATTAAGTAGAAATGGCTTTGAAAAAGCTGACAGAAACAAAGATGAAAAATGCTTTTAAATGACTGCAGGTAGCAAATGATCTTGGGCCACAGTATTTTCTGACTATTCTTCAATTAATGCTAGGAGTAAAAAGTTGTTATTTTATTTCTATGAGTTTTTCTATGATTTTCTCAATCAAAATATCTAGCTTCACACCACATTGTGCATGAGAGCATACCATATCATATCATCCCAATTGCATCAAATGCTTAAAATCTTGGAGGAAAATCATGTAATTGCTGAATATTCAGTCTGTCAGGGTTTCAGATGTGACAGTTAAAGAACTATTTAGGAAAGCTGCAATGCTGCCTTTTTCGTAAGAGTAACTGATAGAGATATGGACCTGATAAATTTGGTTTTATTTTCACAGTAAAAGAAATAGTGTATATGACTTTAGATCATGACTGTAGATATCAGGAGAGAGATATTGTGTGATCAAGAAAGATGTCATTTGACTTCTCTGCAATCAAATCTCTCCCAGCTCATGGCCAAATATTTTTCTGTTAGTCTTTGGTGATTGCTAAAAATGCAGATCAGGAAGAGAAAGAACTAACCTGTAGAATAAACATCTATATTGACAGGTGTTGGGGGAAAAAAACCCTGTGCTCTTTATATATACATTTGTGGTCCATTGTTCTTCTCTGTTCTCTTTGGCTACACTTTGTGTTTGTGAGCCTTAGGGAAAATTTTTTTTTCCTTTTTATTTTGAAATGATAAAAGCAACCAAAAGAAAAAAATCTGCGGGTATCAGTTGCTGAAGACAGACTGCAAAAGCAACATAAAAAAGTTATTTCAATGCTTCTCTCACCACACTTTCTGGCTCTTTGCTTGCAATGTGTATAGACTAATGAGAGGTTTGGTTTCAGTTTTTACAGCAACAGTTTTGACAGCAAGAAGGTGCAGCTAAAAGCCTTTAATCTAGCATGCTTGAGCATTTATGCAGCCATCATGTCCATATGAGCAATACATCCTGAAATCTCTCCACCTGACTGTGTAAACATTATTCCTCTTAACTAATCTTCCATTGCACCTTCCATTTTTCACTTTTAGATTCACTCATGTGAGAGATTTAACTGTTTTCTAAATCTACATTAACCTGAAGCAACTACTTCCTATAGTTCAGACAGTTAAAGGAATTGAGAGAAAATATAATTATTGTTAAATTTAAGATACTCGGATTAAAAGTTCAGTGGTAATAAACATTGACTAAATAATAAATATTAACTAAAAATTTTCTACAGAAATGGAGGATGGATAATAGTATCCAAGATTTTGATAGGTTTAAAACTTGTTTAGAAGTCTCATGGCATGATTCCAACCCCAGCTGAGGACTGAAAGAGTTATGTAAGAGACTGGTGTAAAGAGAATAAAAGTCATTTGTATGTGTGGTCAAAACCACCACTATACAAACCAAGTCACTTCCAGTATATCAAACTATAATCAGTTCTTTCCACTGGCACATTTTGTGTGTTTTGTTTAACATCTGAGGTATGCCAAAATCCCAGGCACTCCAAAAACCTATGGAACAAGAAGGGAAGTGCTATGGATATTTTGTATTTTGCCATCCTATACCCTGATTTTTAATTAAAAGAACAAATTTTCTCCTATGAGTTTTGCAGTTTCCGTGAAGAAGCTGTCACAGAGATCACAAACCAAAACTCAAACCTGAGCAGTGGCTCTGATAGCAGTCATTCAGGAAACATTAGTGCTTTCTTCAACACACAACTTCCCACTGTCTCAGACCACATGAGACATACAGAAAAATGGCTGACCTTTACTTTGTATAGAGTATTATTTTATTAAATAGACTGTGCTGATAGGCTGGAATTCAAATTTCAATCTGCTAAGATTATAGTGGAAGTGGAGAGGATTTTTCATCATTGGTTTATATGCTCATATAGTGTTTTTTCACCCTTTTCTACTGTCATTTAAGAATATTCTATTTAAGAACTTAGTGTGTCTGCTGCACTAGTGACTTTTAGTGACTTCCTTTTTGTTTCTTTTCTTTAATTTCAGATAACTCTCGGAGTGATCCAGTAGAAGTGACAGCACTTTATTCATTTGAAGGACAACAGCCAGGTGACTTGACTTTCAAAGCTGGAGACAGAATCACAGTGACAACTAAAACAAATTCCCAGTTTGATTGGTGGGAAGGAAGTATAGGAGGAAAAACTGGCATCTTTCCAGCCAATTATGTTGCCATAAGTAACAACTAAATTTGTACAGAATAAAATGTTGAGGTAGTAATATATTTACACTGAAAAATATATTTTAACTTTTCAGATTTATTAAAATGAGATTTTTCATCAATACCATTCTAACCAAAAAATATTAAATGTTTTGTATGACCACAACTATCCCCTAAATTTATTTCTTAAATAAACAGTAGGTGATAGTCAATTTATGAGTGTTTTATTTTTGAGCAAGTTGCCCCATAAAAAGTAATCCAATTTGTGTATAGTTTCAATTCTGTCTTGCTATATGGATTAATTTTTTACATGAGGGAAAAATTTGGAACAGTTTAGAATTAGATATGCTGAAAAAAATGTTGATATCTAAAAATTGTAATTTATGGTCTCTCTCCTTAATAAATGCTCTTAAATTTGCTTCAAACCATGTCTGAGTCAGAGTTCTTTACTTAGTAAATACAGGGTTTTTTTCACAGGTATGATAGATAAAAGTGCCTTCATACTTGGTTTTAAAAGTCACTTTAGATATTGCAGGTTTTTAGTAACTACTTTATGCCTGGTCTGTAATGGTTCTCATTGTTAGGCCTACAAAGACCTTTTTTAAAACAGCTCTGTGGCAATTAAACAGTTCAGCTTCTCTGGTAGCTTGTCTTATACTGCCCTCACCTTTGGAGAATTAAAGCACTTCTGAAAAATTGTATAGTAAAATGCATGAATAGTCCCTCAGAAAACATACAGGTTTATCCTTGATTCCTGTAGGAATTTGTTCCACAGATCTCTCTATCCACATGATAAAGAGAAATTTCTGGTTCACAAGTGAGCTTGAATTCTTCCTGCTTCTTCCCATTTAAAACTTTTTGAATGTTTAATCTTTAAGAAAAAAGCAACATAAAGTAAACTACAGAGCAAATTGAGTATATAAATAGTAAGATAGGGAAGATGTTTCTGTAGGATAAATGTGATAGTAATGGATAGCAGTACCATACTCAGATTTCAACTTCATTTTGAGTATATTTGTAAATCAACTTCGTTTTACAGATACAGAGGCTGCCTTTAAAGTTGTTATGATAAATCAGAGGAGAGGACAGAATGAGACTTTCTGTTTTTTTGAACCAGTTAGTTCCCTTCTCAATGCTGAATAAGATGAATTTGCCTCTTATATAGAGTCAATGCCAAGATAATAATTATGCTCCATCAGTCTCAGCTTTTCCCCACTTGAAAATGTATTAAGTCCTTTTTCTTCTGTGAGGACCAGAAATTTAGTATGTGTGGTCTTTCCAGCAACCAAGTTATAGTTGATCTGTTATGATCCACTAATCTATAAGGTAATCTTTAGCTCTAAGTTATCCCATCCGAATGATACGGCTAAGCTTAGTGTAGATGAAGACATAGCATTAGGAAGTTATTCAGTTCTACTCATTGGCAAATGTGTCTGTATTTCTTTCCAACTGGGCCAAAATACATTTTGATAAACAAACTTAAAATGAGACAGAAGAGACTGAATCCATAGTCAAATGCATTTACAACCTTTCAGTGAAAATCCTTCATATGGTTTGCCTCATAATTTAGACAGAAATCTGTCTTCAAATAGATACCACTGCCATCTGTTTATCCATACTGTTTGCAAGTGTTTTTTTAGTAAATATTTTCCAGCTAGTGGGAAGGGTTATACCAACCTCATGTAGCTGCAGTGGAACTGTTAATATATGCCTTTAGAAGGGTTGTTGTAGCATCTGCCAATATGAGGTGAGAAGGCAGGTTCTGTGCTTACCTGTCTATGACAGATTGCATCTATTGCTGCCTAAGCCAGGAAACACCAAATATGCTACTATCAGGACTCAGTGAACAGGATTTATAATAGTGTGATAGTCCCAACAGCTAGATAGTGTCACATATTCACAAAGAATAACTCCTGCATCTATGATATCCTGTTTCTGCACTTTAGTTACACAGTATAAGTTGAAGCATCCACTAGCAGAATTCTGCTGTAATACTTCATCAGTCATTTCCCAAATGCTGGCTGCTTTTCCAGCCAGTGTAGTTGTTAAAGCTTCTTAACTCATCTCAAGTGTCTTCCATGAAACTGTCAGAATTCATGAACTTGCACAGTAAAATCTTTTTATTGTTTATGTAGATTCGGTTTCTTGGATTGTCATAGCTGAGTTTGGAGAAAAATGAGGATTGTCTGATCACAGTGTTCATGATAGTCTGTAAACTCTGCAGGATATCACTGATTAATTACCAAATCTAAGCTGCATTTTGAGGGGGAAATATTAGATGGAAAGGATATCTTATAACTGGGATGTGTCTTCATTTAAATGTAATATAGGAAAGAGAAGATTCAGCAAATTAGCCAAATGCAGGAAAAGTCATTGGTTGTCAAAAACAAACCATGAAGCAGTACAGAACTCTACTGTCTGATTTCAAACATCATTGACTCAGGCTGGATCAGTTCACATCAGTGGGTTTAGGCTAATTCCAAAAGTGCTTTGGCAGTAAAAACACTTTACAGTAAAAGGTGGTCTGCACATTTCAGTAAACTAAGAGCTCTGTAAGGAACAGCAGTTGTATCTCTGGTTCCCTGCAGTAGGCATAGGAAAAAAAGCCTAGAGATACACAGAGTCACCCATGAGACACATGTTCTGGTAAGAGAGGTTTTCCATCAATGAAAATCCATGTATGTGTTCCTTTGCTAGATGATGCCTGACCAGATCCAGAAGAAAGATACCAAAGAAGGTGGTGCCTCTGGCACAAAGTACTTAATGAGTTATGAGGTGCCTGGTATCCAGCTGCTAGTGGGAGTTGGGAGAATAGATGTTGCAGCACCAAATCAGTGGGAATCTGTACTGGAAGAGAAAAATGAGTTATGAAGCCATGGGATTCCTTTAAGGGGATATTTATAAAAGGTAGAGACTACAGGTGAAGTACTTCTGCTGTGTGTTGAGCAGGTTCAATAGGCAGTTTTATAAGCAGTTACCTTCAGCATATAAAACAACTATTTTTACTGTTGAAACACAGTTAATCAGACAACAGTAATTTCTATACATACAGTACAGGTACATTCCATCGTTATTTTGTGATTATATTTATATAAGGCAGCTCAGTTTCCTGACAATCCTCATGGGCTTTGTCTTGAGCAAGGTGATTGCTGAAGGGTCATAGTTAGGATTATGTGCTCTGTGTTCAATGTAAAAACCATGTGCAGCTATTGTTAAAAGATCTTTCTTCTACATCCGTTTTAATTAATGGATCCACTTTAATTAACAATTTAAAATAGTATCTATAGTTTCAGAGATTTAAAAACTTGTTTTGAGAATCTTTTTCATTTTATTGAGAACTGGCTAAACAGCAGATCCCAAAGGGTTGTAATGAGTGCCATGGGGTATAGTTGGAGGCCTGTCGCTAGTGGTGTCCCCCAATACTGGGCCCAGTATTTTTTAGTTTACCAAAACTTATTTGTTCTTCACATGGAGGAAGGGGCACACATATCCTCAGCAACACTGACAGCACAAATCTGGGAGGAGCAGCTGGTACCCCAGAGGGCTGTGCAGCCCTTCGTAAGGACCTTGATGGGCTGGAGAGATGAGCAGGGAACTGTGAAATTCAACAAAGGCCAATGCAGGGTCCTGCACCTGGGGAGGAACAACCCCATGGACCTGTACAGGCTGGGGGCTGATCTGCTGGGAAGCAGCTCCGTGGAGAAGGACCTGGGGGTCCTGGTGGACAGCAAGCTGCTCGTGAGCCAGCAGTGTGTCCTTGTGGCCAAGAAGGCCAAAGGTATCCTGGGGTGCATTGGGAAGAGCTTTGCCAGCAGGGCACAGGAGGTGATGCTGTCCTTCTGCTCAGCCCTGGTGAGACACATCTGGAGTGCTGTGTCCAGTTCTGGGCTCCTCAGGGCAGGAGAGACTTGGAGCACCCAGGGCAGGTCTAATGGAGGGCTACAGAGGTGATTAAGGGATTGGAACATCTCTGTTATGAGGAAAGGCTGAGGGAGCTGGGCCTGTTCAGCCTCCAGAAGAGACAGCTCAGAGGGAACCTGATCAATGTCTGTCACTGTCTGAAGGGAGGGTGTCAAGAGGGTGCACCAGGCTCTTCTTGGTGGTGCCCAGCAATACAGGACTAGAAATGGGCAGAAACTGATTCACAGAATGTTCCACCTGAACCTGAGGAAGAACTTCTTTACTTTGTAGGTGACTAAGCACTGGATCAGATTGCCCAAAGAGGCTGTGGAATCCTGGCTAGTATGCTTGAGTGGGAACTTGGACCAGATCACAGAATCACAGAATCAGAGGAGTTGAAAGGGACCCACAAAGATCATCAAGTTCAACTCCTGTCCCCGCACAGCACCATCCCCAAGAATGACCAAATGTCTAAATGCTTCTTCAGCTCTGTCAGGTTTGGTGCTGTGACCACTGCCCTGGGGAGCTGTTCCAGTGTTCCAGTTCTTCTGTGTGAAGAACCTTTTCCTGATATCCAACTTAAACCTCCCTTGACACAGCTTCAGGCCATTCCCTCAGGTTCTGTCAGTGCTCACCAGACAGAAGAGATCAGGGTCTGCCCCTCCTCTTCCCCCTATGAGGAAGTCATAGACTTCATCGAGGTCTCCCCTCAGTCTGCTGTTTTCCAGGCTGAACAGATGCATTTCCTTGCAACCTGACCCAGTCCATGATTCTGTGATTCCTAACATATCTTACATAATTTTGTCCCTTTATATTTGTGTATGATACTTTAAATACATTACCAAAACCATAATTAGACAGTGTTCAGATTCTATTCTTTATGATATATTAAAAAAAATAAATCTATTCCTTTAGCAATATTTTAGCTTTAACTCATTATTTTAAAAGTTACTTTGGTAATAGGTGTAATTTGAAAACTTTTCACCTCTGTTTGGTTTTTTTTTTTTCTTTCAGGCTATTGCAGACCAAAAAATATTTCTGTTATGTGCAGGTATAAAGTTCATGACTAATATCACCAGGTCTTCAGCAACAAGTAAACATGTAATCCCACTCTCCCTTCTCATATCAGGCCAAACACTCCTGTTTATTGAACCTTTCACAAAAACTTCACAGGCTGGTCTTTCTTGATTAAGTGTTCTATTTCACTCTTTCTGTATGCACACACACAGACTGGGTGGTTCTTTTGGAACTGTGTTAAATTTTGAAGCCAGATTTTTATGGATCAAATCGCATTGTAGAGACTTAAATCCATTCTGCATGTCTGTCAATTCTATACATAGCCTACACCTAGGATCATAAGAAAGACAAAAAAGTTGTTCATGTTTGCAATTTATCTTTAAAAGAATTGTCTGATCTAAGAAGAGCTAAACGTCACTTGTTCATGTTATTTATTGAGAGTACTTCGATGCAGAGAACTTTTGAAATTTATACCTTTCTTCTGTATTACCTAAAAACATAGACACAGCATCCTACCTATAAGCATCCATTTCTGAAAAACTTGGCCAGAACATTTTGAAATCAAATTAGTTTTTATTGGGAATCTAAATTTATCTAACACTTCAGTCTAAAAGTTCATGGGAAACCATTTGACTTTTTAATTGGTTCTTGCTCTTAATTTAATTAGAAATACTACAAAGAAAACCTCTTGGGATTTTCCCATGCCATAACTAATGTAAGAAAAATAAATAAAAAGAAATGGTAAGCTTCATTCTTTGGAAAAAATTCTAAGTTAATTTCATTTAATATTAAGTGCAAATAGTTCCTTAAATGTCAGGAGTGTATAAAATAATGCATGCTAATCCTTGTGCTAGATTGATATCCACATATTCTATATCTGCTTTCCATTCTGTAATTCTTTACTTACATCTGGTTTTTGACAGTAAAAAGAAAAATTCTGATAATTGCAGACTGCAGAGGAATTCTTCAATCTGCATTGCTAAGATGAGCCTTTGCATCTGCCTTTATAAAGCTTATAGGTAACATCACTTTGAAGTTCTTTTCAACAGTTCTTGAGCCTTTTACTGGGGAAGGTTCCCATTCCATTTGACATTCTGAAAGAGGCAAATACTCCTAACATGCTTATAGGCCTATTTCTAGCCTTTGGCTTGAGAATTTTTTTGCAGAGGAGTATAGAGCAGAGAAAGCAGCCTGGGCAGGGCCTGGAGAAGCTGAATGCTGCATGGAAGATCTGCCTTGCTGAAGGCTGAGCTGCTGTACTTGTCCAGCCTGAGGACATTGTCTGTAGTGGTAATAGAGCCTGAAGGGCTCTGTTCTACCTGTATGAAGTGTTTCCACAGTCTACTTGAATACAATTTATTCCATTAACAAAGCAATAATCATAGTTAAAGTGATTTTATAATTTAAGATGTTTTGAAGCAAAGAGTTTCTTCTCCTTCCTTCTTTTCCACGTGTGTATCCTTCTGCAGTCTTGTGCTACTGCTGTGCTATGTGTGGCCAATTAGTATCTGACCTGCTGAATGCCTGAGGACTATGTCTGACAGTGTCCAAGGCAATTAAACCTAGCCTTACTGTGGCCTCCCTCTAAGCATCTGAGTAATGCTAACCACTGTACCACACTGTTAGTCTGGGAGGGGGAAAAAAAAAAAAAAGAGTAGTTACCTGGTTTTAGCAGCCTAAATTCTCACATTGTTCCTGTAAATGAGAAGTGTTGTACTGTCAAACCAGATATACAATCTCACAACAAACATTACTAGCCTTTATATTTTCTGAACATTCGGTTTTCAAAATATTGCAGTGCCTTTTCTGCTTTCAGACATTTTATTTTTATTTTCCAAATGCAAATGCTTTTTTCCCCAAGAATTTTAAGTCTCTTTAGAGTCTAATTTCCTGCCAACTCTATGTGAGTTTATGTCTCACAATAAATTTTAGATTATGGTCTTGAGAGAAATAAATAAAGCACCTGGATGTAAAAGTATTGTCACACATTGACAGTTCCAGCTGCTTGGGAGACATTTTTCATTACTAAAATATCAAGGCACTTAAATAGGTGCCATTCTGTAATATTTTATCAACTGCAGAAATTTGGGTCAAAATAAACTGTTTTGAAGCAGATGTGATGTCGTTAAAATACTGAGTCTAATTTGTCTCAAACATTCTGTGGTGCTCATTTTTTGTAGAAACTAGATCTGTCCATTACCTTCTAGAACCTGTCTCAGGCTATTACTTGCTCTCAGCCTTGCATTCCCTTTAGTGTGTCTTGTATTTTAATTTTCCAATTTCCTTCTGTCATATCTGATGTCAAAATTAAGGCCACAGTTAAGCCAGAAATTCAAAACATCAGTCTCTTATTGTAATTGGTTTCGTGTCAGCCATCAGATTCTTACAAATGCGAACCAGGACAAGCTGGTTTAAGATTTTGCAGCTGAATATTGTATTTGGTATGTTTTGGATCACTCCTTCTGCATATCTGATTTCATGCTTTTCAGAATAACCCCCTATTTCCTTTTAGGAATGCTGAAAATGCTTGGGCCTGTTCCAGCTGATTTTACATTAGTGGGATTCTTTTGGTAGCTTGAGGTATACTAAATGTTAGATGGTGCTACATTTACTTAAAATCTGCATTGCTCTCCTGACTTAAGGAGCCATGCTGCTGATCAAATTACAGTGTAAAACAGATTTTTTATGTATTTTTGAGCCTCTGAAAACAATCCAATCAGTATTTTCTCTGTGGCCATCACACTCTCAAACACTACATTCTCTTAATGTAGGTTTCCAGTAGCTCACATTCTTACCAGAAAGGATCCTTGCTTTGCATCAGTCCATGTTAAGAAATTTTTTGCTATGTGCCACTATGTGTTTTTCTGGTCAGTTACTTCTGTCCATTAAAAGCCATCTCACATATTTAAAGCCTGTTACAACCTAAGCTCTGAAGCAGCCCTGAGCTTGGCTGTGTCCTGTGCAGAGTGGCAGCATCTTTTCCTAGAGACCCCTTAGAATCTGGTCATGATTATGGCAGCCAAAGGAAACAGAGTTTCTTTTTCAAGATTTCTAGTCACAATTACTCTTTTGATTGCATAAAAAAAGGAATATACTACATAAAAAGTAAAGTTCTGCCGCTACCTCCTTGTTTTGCCTTCTTAAGGTTTGGAACATCACCTTAGGTTAAATTGGAGTATCTCATGACATGAAGAATTTCCTCTTGTAGCAGGGCTTTACCTTCTGATGCACAGAGACACCCTTCCATAGTGTAGCATTCACTGCACAGATGATTAATTCTAAAAACCAAAAGTGGAATTGTAGAATCATAGAATGGCTTGGGTTGGAAGGGACCTTAAAGATCATCTAGTTCCAAACCCCTGCCATAGACAGGGATGCTGTCCACTAGACCAGGTTGCTCAAAGCTCCATCCAATCTGTCTTTGAACACTTTCAGGGATGGGGCAGCCAAACTCCTCTGGCTTTCCAATGCCTCACCACCCTCACAGTGAAGAATTTATTGCTAATACCTAATTTAAACTTACTCTCTTTCAGCTTGAAGCCATTCTCCTTTTTTCTACTTCTGCATGCCCTTTTAAAATAGCTCCTTTCCAGTTCTTTTGCAGGCCCCCTTTAGGTACTGGAAGTGCTTCAAGATCTCCCTGGAGCCTTCTCCAGGCTGAACAACCCCAACTTTCTCCAAGACTAGGAGAGAGAATCTCTAGGAGAGATTCTCCAGCCCTGATCATTTTATTGGCCCTCCTCTGGACTTTATCCAGCAGGTCCATGTCTTCCATATGTTAGAGCCCCAGAGCTGGGCACAGACTTCCAGGTGGTGTTTCAAGAGTGGAGTAAAGGGATAGAACTACCTCTCAAAATTGCTGGCCATGCTGCTTTTGATGCAATTCAGGATGCCTTTGTCTCCCTGGGCTTCAAGTGACATTGCTTGGCCATATTGAGCTTTTTATCCAGCACCCCCAAATCCTCTTCCCCACAGCTGCTTTCAATCCACTCTTTGCCCAGCCTGTCCTTGTGCTTGGGATCTCCCTGATCCAGGTGCAGGATCTTGCACTTGGCCTTGAAGTGGAGGGAAAGCATATTCAGCACCAACCAACACATCATTCAAAGAGCACTTTTATTTTTGAACAAACACCTAGATTTGTGCCATTGACTTCCACGTGCCTGTTCATAAATGCTTAGAAGTCCTCCCAGGCTATATCTGTTTTTCCAAATCAGTCACTTAAAAGAGGTAGGTTGCATGAAATACCTTCTAGAGTGCTTTCTGGAGTCTGCAGCACAGAAGATTAACTTGTATAGTGAGACTGCCATCCTAATGTCATTTTGTAGTGAATCCCTCAGGATAAACTCTGTTTATAAATCCTTTATACTTGCATTTTAAAAATAAGTAACCATTTTTTCTCCATGACCTGCTAAATTAAGGAAGGAGACAAAATTTCATATCCTATTAACCAATGTTTGCAAACTGGAATGTGAACTGAAGCTATGGATCACTGCCACTGGGAATGAAGAATGAAAAATCTAAGAAAGGAAATATATAATTAACAGCAATATAAGTTCATATCTACTTTGGTAATAGGAATTAATACGGGATATTAATCTTATTTGATAATTTTGGCACACTCTAGCTATCTGCTTATTTCATCATTGCCTTTTTAGGTACTAAGACAAATGCTGGTTAAAAATATGTATCTATCTAACTTTGTATTCAGAGAACTGGGTTAGATTAATTTACACCCTTTAAGTTATTCTTCTTTGATCAGTTTTGAAATATTTCTGGCAAAACAAAGAGCTGGAAAGAGAACTTCCTGAAGAAAATACACATCTTGTGAAAAATTGTTATTTATTAAATCTTGTTAAATCGTATATTGCTAAATGGATTATCTTAATTTAAAAACATTACTTGCTGATGATATCTGACAAAAGTGTACATTCCAAGCCTAAGAAACTCAGGTAATCTGGAATATATTTCTTTTTACATGTTATAATATTAAAAAAAAAATATTTATATACTTCTCCTGAGGATGATGTTAGGATAAAAAGACTAATTCATTTATATTTTAGAAATGCCAGTTTTCTTAAACATGAAGAGTTTGCTCTTAACAACTGAGCTCCAAAATTCAAATGAGCAAATTGTTTAGCATGTAACTCAGCCGCTCCACATTAATAGATCCTGGCTGACAGTATGAAACTGGGACATTATTGATTAAAGCTCCAATGAGATGTATTAGCTTGAATAAAGCCTACAAGCAACATGTGCAGGCAAGCCAGATTCAAAACTGAAACATTATCTAAACAGAGTTGATTTCAAATGTTTCAAATGTAAATAACCCACCGGGTGGTCCTTGAGACTGTCAGCAGTCATTATTTTCTGTAGCGTAAACAGGGTTGTCAGCTGGGATTTCTGTCACAGAGATAAAAAAGTCATTCTTCCCTTGCAAATCCCAGGCTGTTTTTAAAGCAAGTCATGCACCTCCAAGATAGATAGAGAGTTCCTTTCTGGATCTTAGTGAAAGTATCTTACAAGCTGCTGTGAAAACCAGAATAGGTGTCTGAATTGTGTAGTCTATGAGGTAAGTAAAGGTTAATGGAGTCAGCAGAGTAATAAGCCTTGAATTTCTCAAATGTCTTAATAAATGCAAAATTTCCATAGAATCTGCGAGTTTGTTTTTCAGTTTTCTGCAAGTAGCAAAAGCTAAACCAAAAATCATAGATGTTAAACATGTAACTTTGAATGGAAAAATCATTGTACATTAGAGCTACTACTTCAATTAAACATAGAAACATGATCAGTTTGACTGATCTAAAGTATAAGTTGATCACAAGGATTTATATAATGGCTTTAAGATTTAAGTCAACTAATCTGATGCAGATATTTCAGAAGAGTGTTACTGCACTGTCTGCCTCTACTTAGTTCAATGGCAGCTGAGCAATTAAAACATCTTAACAAATCTGGTCTGACACGTCTTAGCACAAAATTAATCATGTAGTACTATCTTCTGTATCAACAGTCACACCTTTATCTGACAGCCACTGAAATCCACAAGAGCACTGCCATTGGCTTCAATGGAAAGATGATTTTGGACAGTGCAACACACCAGAATTGATTTCCAAAATTGTCAACGATTTTTCCAACTGATTTCCTGGAAGACATTAAAATTTCCTTCTCAAGACCATTTTCACACTTCCTCCTGGAAACAGTTCATCAGGGGTCCATGTCTGCTTTCTGTAATGGCCCTCTGCACTGCTCAAAAACTAGGGAACTTCACTCTCTACTGAACCACAAGGATCTTTTCTTATTATGAAAGTATTTTCTTTATGCCTGGGAAACTGAACATAGATCCTACCTTCCATGATAAAACCATTCTTTGCAATCCTTATTTATACTTGCTTACATGGTGCAGTAAGTAGAATCAACAGAAAGCATGAACAATGTAGTTAATCCCTCCTGACGCCTTGGCTTCTCAATATATATTACATCCCTTAGTAATTTTTGGAAGAAGAAAAAAAAAAGGGAATTCTTCCTCTGGAGTGTTACTTGAAACCTAAAAATCTAAGGAAACAATGCATGATAAATGAAAGCTGTTCAAACCAACCAGGATTCCATGGTGAATCGGAACTCTCATCCTTTTCTAGCAAGGAATATAATCACATTTTAATCTGAATTAATGAACTGAATCCCATGGTTGCATATTGTTGCTTTTAGATGACTTGGCAAGATAAACTCAGATGAATTTTACACAGAAAAAAATATCTCTTCATCTCAGAACCTATGACCAGTCATGCAAAATTGACTTTCTTCAAGTCCCTTGTCAGAGATACATGCAAAGAAGGGTTAAAATATCAAGAAATATTTATTCCTCTCTCCTACCTAAATCTTTATTCTTTGCTTGTATGTCCTGCAAAGTCCGTGTGTAGTGTTGTCTATGTGCTTGTCGGATTGCCTGGCTACAGTTTTTCTTTTTTCTTTCTCCTTTCTTTCAGAGCACTCCCCATGTTATGTCAAAGGCCACCAAGTATTCACTTCAGCCTTCCCCAGGGGAGTTTGTATGGTCCTCTTGAGCCTTGTGTTCTTATCTTGGAGAAACACGTGTATAACATGGCTGGCATCCTGAAAAACAGCACCTTCCCTTTAAAACCTTACTTGTACTTAACTCTAAAGTTGTCTGTCAAAAACAAAAACCAAAAGCTTGTCTGTCAAGCTGTCTTTATCTTTTTTTCTCACTACAGAACCTTTCAATTTGCATAATTGTGTAAAATACTGTGAGCATCCCATTACTTTCTACTGCTAAGAGGAATTTGATGACCAACTCCCTCCGAGATCAATGCATTATATAAACATAAAATATTATAGGAATACTGCATGTTTTCTTTTGGGCCAGAATTAACTTTATTTGAAATGATGGTATATTTTAAACAGTTTTTTAGTTCAGCAGGTGAGGCCAGCAGATACTCTTGAGTACCTGAGCTAGATGTATCTTCATCCCACACATGCTTCAGGAGGTGCAAAACTTTTCCTGTGTGACATTTTACTAAGCACCACTCCAGACAAACAGCTATCACATACCATGTGACATAAATGAAATGATGACAGCAAGGGACTCTTTTTGCATAAGTACTGAGAAGTGTGTGGAGGCCAGTGTCCCAGTTTCTGGGTGCTGAAAGGGGAATGTGCTCTTCTTGATATGTGGCATCCTCTGCTTCTTTAAATCACAGCTGTGGATTTTGTTTTTGCCAAAAGTAATTTTTTCAACTCAATGGAATTCTCCACAAAACACTCCCTTCTACAAGAATTGCCCATTTTTAAAATCTTTGAAATAGGAACTATTTGGATTGACAAAAAAAAAAAAAAAATTCTTCAAGTGTTTTTCAGGTGTTCCAATGCCCTGAGACTTTTCTTCTACTGTTCCCCATAGCTTTTTGCCCTGCAATGTATCTGTAATTTTCGTACATATTGCCCTTAGGTTTGTGTTTGTGAATTTCATGGCCTTTCACAGAAAAGAAACTTAACTACTGAAATAAAAAGGGATAGAAATCCCTGCAATATAATTGTGCATCAGAGATGCCATAAGATGTAAGTGGGTGTTCTATAATTATAGTACTTCCCTTTTTTCTTCATCTGGCCTTATTTTTCTTACACTAATTTTACATCGGTCTAGTAATCGTCCACAGTAAAGAAAATGCACTGACATGCCAGATTTGAATGTTAAAGGAAAACACATGAAAGCCACCTGGAACTGTGGTTTTAGAGAAGAAAGATTCTTTTAAATCCTGTTTTTCAGTATCTTTTTATAAATACTCATTGCGTTTTTTAGATTAATGCCAAAAGGCTTTACTGTATCAGTCAGTAATAAAATGGAGGGACTGGATAATCTGGGGGTAGATTCTGTGTGGAGGTTCAGTGAGTGCCTCTTCACGTGTGTGTATCCATATGTGGTCTTTGGTGAAGAAGTAATGCCAGAGTGAACCTCTTTAATTGGATTATATTGTGTCTTGCCCTTTCCATCATTATTACATTATTAGCTGACGTTTATTTTCATAACTGTGCTTTTACTACATCTGTAAAAAAAAAAAAAAGCCTTCTTTGAAGTTCAAGATTATATTGTGCTGAGAATATTACTTAGAATTTGGCTAAAATACAGCAATGGAGGGAGGGGGCAGAGCATGGGAATTTTAAGGTTGAGTGGAGCAAAAGCCATAGAAGTTCTGAAGCCCTGGTTTCGTGACCTTTAATAACATAGCTTTGCTACTCTTCCACTCCACAAACAGCACTGCTGATTTACTTGCATGAATAAGACTTAAAGGATCAAAAATATAACTTGACACTGGTGGACTTATAGGCATAGTTTGGTTTAGTCTACTGTAAGATCTAATTTTGCTCTAATTCAGAAGAGAAAAATTAGAAGAGCAAACTCCCTACATAGTCACTGCAGAGAGGTAAGTGCTTCCAGGGGGGCCACTTGGGCAGTGTCAGTAAAATGGCTAAAGCAGACAGCACAGATAACATGCTTCTGAAATATAACCGTACCATGTGGTTCTTGGAAAGCGAGACAGAGGCTTGGGTGCATGTTAAGATTAGCCAAAAGAAAGATAAACTTATGGTGGAGTTCTTGCTACTTGCATTTGGAATGTTAATAGCTCAAATTAAACAGTGTGGAGTACTCCAAATACCAGAGCAATGAAAAAGTTTACAGCAATGATATCAACATTTGGAGGGTCCATATTTTTTCAAGGTCTGTTCACTTCCCATGACTTTTAACATGTTTGTACATTGCCAAATATAACTCAGGGTACAGATATGATGTAGGCCTGATTTAACTTGAATGCTTGGGCATAATTCCTTCACCAGTGTTACCCCATGAAACCAAAACAGAACCAAACCAAATAATGTTGCTTTCTATTGCAAAAGTATATTTTATCCCCATATATGAAATAAACTTCCAGATTTGTGTACTCAGAAGGAGGCCAAGGAGTAAGCCAGCAGTGAAAATTCTTCCTATGAGTAAGAATAAAGTGATTTTCTAAGGTCAATGCAGAAATGTGAGTAACCTCTGCTAAAATTATGCCTTCTCTAGGCGAACAGAGGTAAGTTTGTTCTCCAAGTCTGAAAACCTTGTATTTTGTACTCTCGAATTCAAATGTTTTATGCAGCTTTCATATTAGAGATGGAATCAAGCACCATTTCATTAAAAAGGAAGACAAAGTTTTGGTCTCCAATTTTTGCAAACAGAAGTTATCAAGGACCAGGCTGAGAAAATGACAAAGCAACAGACAGAGAGAAAAGAAGCTGGGCATTTGTGTCTATCCAGCTTCCCAGACTGCCACTGGCTGGATGCAATTTCTTGGTTGAGCCACTTACTTTGCCCCATGTGCAAGAGAAGGAACACCCTGTGTTCAGAACACTGCAAGGACAAATAAATGGAAGGAACTAAACTAGGGCATGTTTGAGAGAGGGAAGCCTGTTTCTAAACCACTCCTCTTAGAACCTCTGTGTTGGTGCCTTGGCAGCCTGCTCAACTTACTGCTTGTGAACAGTGGGTTTGGGCTAGTCCCTTACTGAAGGCACAGCACAGAGACAGGCTGAGCTCCCTGTGGTCTCCATGGTGCTAAAGAAAGCCAAAGCAAATTATCTGTAATATTGGTATGTGCCCACTCAATAATTGAAGCTGTATCCTAAAGACTTGCTTGGATGAGCCCCAGCGGTCCTGAGCATCTACCACTCCAAAAGCAAACCTTTGACCCCTTTATATTTTCATAATTATACATATGTTATCAAAAAGCAGAAAGAACGTGGGAAAGGGGAGGAAAAAAGGTTAAAAATAAGCATCCTTACTGTGGGAACATGATGGGTGAAGAGTGGTAAATGCAGAAGTTCTCCCTCACATCAGAGCATCATTCTTTGCAAAGGAATTCTGAGCAAAGTTCTGTTGCCTTCATGCCATTTTTTGTCAGAAAGACACTCCTGCCTAAGCACCTGCCTGACTTACAGTAAAGCAATCAGACAGCAGTTGGGTCTCTCTTAGAGGCATTAGTAATGGCCACAGTTTGTGCTTACTAGGTCCAAAGCCAACAGGAGACCAGGCCAGGCAAATGCACTTTCTTGTTTGGCAAGTTTGGATGCTGCCTGTTTGCTGGTGAGAGAACACAGATGCTACATATCCTATCTGATTTGAAACATCTGTGGAAAGAAGTATCACATGAATGATAAATACAGAATTGAAGGTTCTCATTGCCAATAGAAAAAAAAAAGGCAAGAAAAAGGGCTCATTTTTGCTGCTTTTCTGTTGCTGTCCTTTAGTAAATACTAAAATGAAAACAAGCCAAAAGGGAACCTACATTAAAATACCTAATGTGCTAAAAAGGTTTGATCCAATTGCTCTTGAAATCAATAGGAATTAACTTTAGAGAGCTTTGTATTGAATGCCTAAGGACATTCTTCTTTTGAGAAATTAGCTGCCTCATTGAGCATATTTGAAGAGTTTAGGATAAAGTAAAGGGCATTTGAATTACAGATCTTCTGGCTAATGTGTCAGCAGCCACAGCCCCAAAATCACAGATTAAAAAAACCCATTGATATAACCAGGACATCATGGGCTCTCTGTTAGCTCAAGAATATGTGTGTTTGCCATCCTCTTATGTTTAGGGTTTTTTCCCTAAAACTTTGTACGTTGCAAATGAAATTAATGTTCTTGGGACAGTATGAGCAGCTGACCAAGGCTTCTCTGTAAGTGTTTGTGAGACATAAAAGACATTACTGCCCAGATAGTTTCTCATGCACATAGAGCAGGAAGAGTCAAAGCCCAAGTCTTGTCAGACACAGAGAAAAGAGTAAAGGATAGGTCACTTCTGGAAGATCTTGTGATTCCAGATAGATAAAGTGGGTTACTAACATCTAACAAGTTAACATGGTCCCATGAGTTGGCTTCAATAAAGAGGAACTGCAGTGGCACTGCCTGACAACCCTGGAATGTGCCAGAAAATGAGAGGTTAGGCAAGTTAAGGGAAAGCATGAACTTGGGAAGAAGCAGTAGAACAGAGGGTGAAAAAAATGTTTATATCAGAAGACTGGTACCACCAATTAATTAATCAAAATGTTTTGTGGCTAGTGCGACCCCCTCATCTTGTTTTGGGAGTCAGCTTTAGCAGCTTTGGAGGAAGACAGCAGAAGACCTGAACTATCCATTTACTCCCATAAACTAAGGATTAATGGAAGAGATGTCGTTGTTCTTTTGAGTTCCAAATTATATCAAATATCCTTTTATCTCTCCTTACCCACTTCCCATAAAGCCAAAAGCCTAAAGTTGGCACAGCACAAATATTGGCAAGGCCTCCGCACAAAGGGCTGTACAGAAACCTGTGGTGTTCTGTGAAGCTAGAAATATAGAAATAAAACTTGAAAGCCCTCTCAAGAAAAGTGCTGTCACAGGCAAAGCTGTTTGTGATTTCTGATAGGAGAACTTTCCCTCCTGTGGATTGTTAAGAGCCACCCCAAGTGCTGGCCATGCAAAACTCAACAAAGCAGTTCTTCTTTTGGCCTCTGCACACCTACCCCAATGCATGATTGGTTTCCAAAATCTACCAGAAGTGTAAAAAACACCTATTTCTTTTCATTCATTGTCCTGCAATGTTTGTTTTCCCCTTGCTTTTGGGCATAAACTCAGAGAATCAAGGAAAAATACTTTTTCTCTCAATACAAAATCAAGCATACAGGCAAGAAAGGGACAAAGATGCTCCTTGATATTTTAGTTCCTAGATATTTGGGTGCACATCACTACTGTGGTACAGGGGCTGCACTGAGCTACCCAGATTTTTTTAAGAGAAGCAGAGAGTATCTTGAGATCTCAGGTGATTCTATAACTACAGAAATTCAACATAAGTCATTTATTTACATGACCTGGTGCTCTTTTCTGCAAGTTTATGTGATGTTCAAATGCTAACATTAGTATGAATTCTACAGATTTCAATATGCTTCTACATTTTTATGTTTTTCTGATCATTAATGAGCATCTGTACTTCATATTATGGAATAAAATTTACTGAGGGAATAATATACAGTAGGGAGTATTTGTGAAAGAAGTACATTTTGAGTGTAGTTTGGCTGACATTCAAAAATGCAGAACTCTGGTGGCTCAGTCCATTTCAGTGGGATTTTGCTCTCAGATGGGCTAAACTGTCAGTGGCAAAAACCAAGCAGTAGCTGACTTGGCTTTTGATAGATGGAGGTTCTGCTTAGCCAGTTGGGTTAATAAACTGTTTTGAAAGAAATTTTTATGCACTTTTACATTGAAAAGAACTCTTATAATAATTGAAACTGAAAGTCTGAATTAGAAAATAATCCAACACAGAGAGAAGAAACTAAAGTATTTATTTTGCTGCCACTAAAGTCAAAAGAGCTGAGTTGATAATAGAAAAGCCTAGAGTAAATGTTTATTGATAGGAGCAGTGGCAATCTAAAATTCACAGGCTGATGTTCTATAGGTGAAAGATCTATAGATATATTCCTTTTTTCTTTTTGAGAAATACATATAAGATGTTAAAGTCACATTGGACTTCAATGAAAGTTTACAGTTAATGGACAATTAGGATTCTTTGCTGAATTAGGGGCTAAAGTAAGTAGTTTAACCCACTGCCCTCCACCCCCACCCCCCAGTTTTTAGTCTTGTAGTTTTTAATTGCTAATTAATATATTTTAAGAATAATCAAATTTAAGACAATAAAAACTTTAAAATATAGTAATTAAAATACAAATAAATACAACAGATGAAATGTCAATATTCAAAGCAAGATATTATTTCCTATTTCCCCATTTCTCCTCTTATTTTTTAAACAGCAATCCCCATAGACTTTAAAAAAGAAGGACAAAAACGATTTAGGAGAGTGCACAAGGAGTTAAAGTAAGGAAATTGTTAGAAAAAAACTGACCTTAAAGCAGATTTTCAGAATGATAAGCTGATGAATTTAAGGGATCATATGGCCAAGAATATTGAAGATAGAGCAGAAAAAGTCCTCAGCCTTTGTTTTAAGCACTTTTAACATTTTCCCTGCCATTATGTTATTGACCTAAAGAAAATATTGACTTCCTTTGATTCCTAATTTCTGTTATTGGGTGTTTGAGAAAGGAGCAGTGTCATGCACAGTTGGTAATCATTGCAAGGAGAGAAGGTAACTAACCAGATTACTTTTCATAGCATTTTCTTTGCAGATCTAGGAACTACTGGGTTCACTGCTGAAAGATTTGGGGTGAGATCATGGCCAATGGGAATTTTGCCATCAGCTTCAAAAGATTCAAATTTCATCCTAGATCTTATTTGTTTAGCAAGAAAGTGCTTATTTTTCTACTCTTTTTTTTGTGCACAAACTGTCAGCATTGCATGAAACAAACCATCCTGATTTCCAGAGTGCTTTTCAAAAGCCGAGTGATTGCCAAAATTGCAAATCCAATTTGTTCACAGACTGACCAGTGTGTGATCATTCCAATTATATTTGGCACATGTCAAGTGGAAGAATCAAACCTCCCTCTTTTTGGATCACTTATAAACACTTCAAAAAATAAACTCCCAATATAATTAGCTGCTGAAATGCTTGGCAAGTTGCCCTTAAAAATCCCTGTCAGAAAACACACCCCCTTGATTCTTCCTGGGCACGTTCTTCAATAAGAGACCCAGGTCTTGTCCCCTGCACTGGCACTGATTAGTGTAATCCTCCTGACTGCCTGTGGGTACCCCCAAAAACTAGTTTTCCCACAGCTGAGGTCCAGGAGCAGTGTTACATGAGAGCTGGATGATGTGGCAATATCTCCCCCCTCCAGCTCCCGTTAAGCACAAGCTGCTGCTAAGCCCATGTGCAAGCTGAAAGTGTGCAGCAGAGTGCACTGGCGCCCTTACCCTTCAAAAACTCTGCTACTGATACACGTTGAGGCTTTTTAGCAAAGCATCAGTGAAAATGCATTATCCTGTCAAGCTGTCGAAAACCCTGTGTAGGAGCTTCCAGGACAAATCTGCCTTAAATCTTAAAAACAGTTTGCATAATCCTGCCAAAAAAAAAAAAAAAAAAAAATAAAAAGGAAGATTCAGTGAGCCAGTTACCCATTTTTGTTGCTATCTTGAAGCACAAGAAAGAGCTTTTCCTCTTATTTCTTTGCGTTTTTTGATTTTGTTTTTTTGTCTTCCTTTCCAATGACTGTCATGAGAATCACTTCAAAACACTCAGAAACTGAGAAAAAGAAAAATTCAGTGTTGAAGAGGGAAAGCAGAACAGCAGGTAAATGTATCGTGGCACTCAAGCTCATTCAGCAAAACTACATTTTTGAGAACAGTTTGGAAAGAAAGAAAACATGCATTTGGACTTTTCAAAGTCATAAAGTTTGCTCAGAACACTGGGGACCTCCCAGTGCCTCATCCTTAAAACATGTTGCTTCTGAAGACAACTCTACCTCTGTTCCCTGCTGTTTTTAGCAAAGTTTGTGAGTACCCACTTTGTATGGGAAGACTATCAAATAAAATATTAAATCAGCCCCATCTCACAACAATGTAAAAGAAAAAAGCACTTCTCAGCTCCATGGATACCCACTTGAAGCAACACCTCATTTTTTCCTGATGAAGTATTTCCTGCTGATTGTTTTCCGTTTTCCCCATCTTCCCATCTCAGTTCAGTTCTCACGTAGGACACGACCAAAGCCGTGTTTTACTCGAGTCTGGATGGTTTGGCTCTGGTTCATCCCCCTTACCCAGGAATAGCTTAGCACAAAAGTTGCCAGATAAGCTTTGCAGAATCCATATTTGGTAAGTATTGTTGCATTTCTTCCACATTTCTACTTCTGTTTTTCTTCAAATATGTTCAGAAATCATGAATACTGACAAATGGTTCAGTAGATGCCTGAGTTATGTTTTTCTTTTATTAAATATAGCTCGGAAGTTTATTATTCTCTAGTCAAAAGCTAGTCACAGTCAATGTGATGGGTGTATTTATAATGGTTCCTACCAGACTTCTAGCTCTGTGTGCCAGTTCTCTCAGTGTTCTGGGATCATCTGATCCCTCTGGCTGGAGTGTGGTGAGCTATTTAAGACTCTCTGCCATCTTGTAGTCAATAGTGTTCATATCCATAGATCAGTTCTTACTGTTTTCTACCATAACTTCCGACTGAAAGATGATGAGCCACTTCATTTTGAGTGTGGAATTTATGTTCACATGCACCATATCATGAAGTTGTGTGAGATTGGTGCCAAAGGACAGTGCTTTTGGGAGAAAAATAGTTGTACTTGGGAGGATATGCAAGCCCTAACAAAAATATTATGAAAATAGTGTTCAAATAGGTAAACTTGATAGGATACTGGATCTTCTTTACCCTTTTTTTTTTTTTTTTAGTTAAGGAAAACAGTTACATTTAAGAGAATAGATGAAAAACTATTATCATCTTCTAGAATGATTTTGCTTTGTTGTGTTTCTGCTTTTTAAGGCAATGCAGCAATCCTCACTTTTATGTATGGTGTTGGGACTTTCTGCCTCTTCTTTATAAATGTGTATTTCTGGATGTCTATAAATCGGCCACTCAAGATTGTTCCAGACAGATACTTGGCTTCCAGACTCTAAGTGCAGAGAAGAATGGTTTTCTTTTCTTCCTGTACTGACAAAAGTGGATGTGATAGTGTGTAAGCCACACCAGTGGAATGCAGTAAGTAAACAAATATTTAAAGAACATTTTAGCAGACTCAGCCAGTTTATTTACCTAGCTCTAACTCAAATGACCTCTGTTTAAAGCATAGTTCAGGCAGTCAACTGCACCCCAAGTACTTGCATCCTGCCCCTCAACAAGAATAAGGAATGTGAATAGTGTCCTAACATTTGGGAGTATGCAGGAACAAAGGACACAAGGAAGCACCAAAGCATCAGGACTGCATTTGCAATCTTGCATCACATGCCTGCACCCCACCAATTTCTGGTGAGGCTTTGCTAACAGCTCCTGAGACACTGCCCCCAGGACACGAGCTATGGGCAAGGAGACCCAAACCTCTCCATACCAGAAGAAAAACTGTGGTAATGCTCCACTGCTGTTCCTTTCTTGGGTAATTTTTATAACTGGAAAGAAATGCAGGCCACAAAGGGAGAAGGTAGTAGACCCAGTATTACCAAAATAATACCCCACAGTTCCCTCCTCTTAGAGGGTTAAGGCTCCAACATTACATTCCATGCCATGAAACACTCTCATTGCTATTCCTCAGCTGCTGGGGAGTATCTTTGCTCCAAGCCCCTCCTGGGGTCAGTGCTATGAATATCACCTCCAGCACAGCAAGCTGAGGCAGGCAGCAGCCACGGATAGCATTTGTCTTGGAAAATGTTTCATTATGTGAACATCAGCTTTCGCAATCTGATTCATAGCCTGAATAAAGGTTACAAGTTTTCAGGCTGGTATGCACCACATTCAACATGAGATTGTAGCCTTACCACCTCTTTTATTTAATCTGAAGAGAGTCAAGTTACAAGGAACAAAACAAGTCTTTAGAATACTGCTTACATTTGAATTTCCCCCTCCCAACTTCTCCCCATTCCATGTTCCTTTCCAGCAGATAGAAGTCCAGTTTTTAGAGAGGTAACGAAGGAAAATAAATATTTATGTATCAGTTGTTCCTCCAGGGCCACATGAAATTGATTGCTCTAATCAGCAAAAGAAGGAAAATACTGTCTGCTATCAATGAGTGAGTTAATCAGGAGTCTCAAAGGAAAAGTTTGTTGTAGAAGAGTGAAAACATTCAACCCCCGTCCCTTCCTCCCTGCAGCTTCAACACTGAACCAAAGTCCTCCAGCTTTGCTCGGGCTTGTGCCTGAGGCATCCAAGACCCCTCCATGGCCTCACAAGGAAATTAACATATCTAGAGGACAGTTTTAGTGGTCTCACAGCATCTAAAGCCATTAGGTTCTTAATTCAGTTGATAGCCTGAAATTAAGGAGAATTAGTTGAGAGCACAGTTTAATGAAAGTAAATGTGTGAAAAAGACTGAAAAGTCTCTTTAGTGCAGGTATGGGTAAATAAAAGGCATCAGCTTCTTAAAACTTATGGTGTTTGCACCACAAGGAAGATTTTCTGATGTGATGAACAAACAAATGGGCAGTGTTTGTATCAGAAGTGCATAGCTCACCCTGAAAAAATGCTACTTAAGTTTGATTGAATTTTTTGCCCTCTGAGAAAAGCTTATTTTTAAAATATAACAAAAGTTTTTAATTTTCTTATATATCTTAGTTTCTATTTCTCTCATATTTTGCATAGATCCTTTTTAGTGCTGTGTAGTGGGAAAAAAAAAAAAAGATTTGGTTATTAAAGCAGGTGCCCTGTCTCTACGGGGTGCACAGGTTACACTGAGTTTAAAAAATGGCCATGAAGTCATTGTAGCTAACACT
Organism: Muscicapa striata striata; assembly: GCA_030060385.1. Classification (NCBI taxonomy): domain Eukaryota; kingdom Metazoa; phylum Chordata; class Aves; order Passeriformes; family Muscicapidae; genus Muscicapa; species Muscicapa striata. Next base: position 7,499,764 of record JAREIS010000133.1, on the reverse strand, counting down.
GTTCATCAAAAGGGTTACAAACATGATTTTCCTCTTTAAAAAAAAAAATATATATATATATATATATATATATATATGAGAGTGTCTTAGATTAAGGTCTGTTTTTAATGACTTTAATTACCTTATTCTCTAACAACAAGCCAAATGTGTAAGGATAGGTCCAAGTTCCTCCTGTGTCCTCTTTGCAATGCCTCAATGATGTAGTGAGATGCTGATGATCCTGACACCACCTGCCAAAGGCTGCCACCCATTTCTGTTTCTCCAAGGTGCATAAGGCTATGGCAGCTTGGGTGAGAGCAGGAGGGACTGAGTGGCTGGAGATGGCACCCAGCTGCAGAGAACCCTCCAGGACTGGGGCTGCAGAGGCAATGCACTGTAACAGCAGGGGCTGCCAGGCTGTGCAGCTTTCCCTCATGTGCCTGAGCTCTTTGTGCAGTGAGGGCAGGGTAAAGGCAGCACATAAAGCTGGAGTGGGGGGTGAAATATGTAATGACCTCAGTTTTAGGTGTAAGGGCTGACTATGAGAGGTATTTAACACAGGCACTCTTCAGACACTGATGCCTGTCCTTGGCTTTAGTAGAGATGGTTCACAGTGGATTACACCTGACATGACTATCAGGTGGATCTAAACAGCAAAAGTTTTTCAGGTCAGCACAAGGCAAGAAGCAGTTTTTACCCCACTGTACCACAGCTGAAATATCTTTCACAGCTTTAGTGACCAGCACAGTGTGGCAGCCACTGAGAGCAAGTTTCTCAGTTGGGCTTCTGCTGCTGCTAAGAATGTAAGTTATTTATGAAGAGAAGTTCATGTACCCATATTTCAAGCTGTAAAGCAAGCCAGGAAACTCTCACAGTTTTGTGTAACTGTGCCAGAAGCTAAAGAAGTCTAATACATAGGAGAAATCACATTTCATTGTGCCTGGGAGAAAAGGAGCATAAGTTGGTGACTGTATCTGAAAATATTGGCATTTTCTGTCCTTAAAATATAACAATAAATATCTTATTATCATTAGGGCTTTTGGGTTGGTTGATTAGAGATTTTTTTGTTCGTTTGTTTGTTTCTTTTGTGTGTGTGTGTGTATTGTTACAGCCCTAGCAGACTGGAGGTGTGGGAAAGACAAAACCTGCAGGAAAATATGCCATATTTTGTGATGCAAAATGATGCCTGTTAAGTGCCAAAATCAGTCAACACCACTCTGCAGCCATCATAGTGAGTGTCCCTTGCCAACAGAGCTAAGGAAAAGTACAGACAGTTCACTGGTCCTCTTCTAAGTGTACTGTGCTTCACCCAGGCATCAAGTAGAGAATAGTGGTATCAGGACACAGCTAACCAAGCTGCATTCAACAAGGTGAACACATCCTCACTCAGGTTAGTACTGGGAGAATATTTTTCATAAAGTTTGAGATTTGAACCCTATTCCCCTTCAGAAACTGAACTTTAAAATTCAGAATCCCACTTGCTTTATAGATAATAGAAAAAGTTAAGTTTAAGCTTTCTCTTCCACAAATGTCTTTCTTTTTATTCCACTAGGACTAATGATCTCTGTCCTCTTCTAAATCCTTTATCTCTCTAATCCTTTTTTTCAAAGTGTCTCATTCATTAAAAAAATTAAATTAAACTCAGAGCAGTTGTTCTGTTCTCAGCCTTTCTGAGTCTGTTCTTGACCTTCCTTAACTTCACATTTGCTTCCTCTACCTCAGACACAAAGAAGGATTATTTATCCCATATGCTACCTTTTTTTCACCTGTGCAGACACAGACAGGATCTTCATATCTTTTTAGAAGAATTGTATTATTTTAATAGAAAAAAAAAAATTTTTCACAGGAAGTGGAATCACAGAACAGCCCAGGTTGGAAAAGACCTTGAAAGTTCATCTGGTTGCATCTTTCATGAGCAAGGGAGCCCATATCTTGGTTCTTATAACACCTTAAGATTATAAAATAGTGAAAATAATGAGAATAATCTTGTAAATAGAACTACCATTGAGTAGGCAAAATGATATTTGATGTTCAAATCAGTCCTTTGGAGGCCTTCTGTTAATGATGATCAAAGATCTGGTTGCACAATGCACTAAGTGAACCATCAGTCACCATCTCTTTTTGAAGGAACATTTGTCTTGTGTTTCTAAACTGCTTGTTTCATGCACCACAAAAACTTTGATCAAGTTGTTATGCTGGGGCTTGATGTCCTGCACTTGGTGTTGCCTGTGCTTCCATGTGTGCTCAGTCAGAAATCCCCAATGCTACTTTTTCTATTGCTGATCATCAGTATTCTTGAAGAGGACAGAAAATAGAAGTATATGTGTTTAAAACTTTATCAGTATCATTTCTATCTTTGGGACTTGTAATTTTTCACTGTGTTTTTCTGTGATAATCATATCTTTAGGACATTGGTTTGTACTGATTTTGTTTATCTAGTAATTTCCTAATCAATCTCTCTTCCTTCTGTTTTTCACATTGAACTCTAACTATTTTGCCACTATTTTAGAAATTAGGAATTATGTCTACATGCATAATTAATAACTTGGTTTAGTGGCTGACCTCTAAAATTTAGGTTAATGAAAGTTTTTGGCTGGTCTAATAAAATTTCCAATTTTTTCTTTTTTTTTTTCAAGAGCACTTTTGATCAAACCAGGCATTAATCCAAGTCAAGGCAATTTAATTTGTTTCAGACTAGGTTTTATCACAATGGCATTTTTTCAGTGGGAATCAAATTTTAATTCATCAGAATGCATCAACCTGGTGTTCTGGTGACTGGAGCAGCAATGTACGAATAAGATGTGTCTTCCTGAGGGTGCAGATTTGTGCTGCCATCAGAGATGGTTTTCCTGAGACCAGTGTCTGCAGCTGAGGGAGCAGCCAGGGGCAGGACTGACAGCCAACTTGATCTTTTTCTGTTGGGACAACAGGAGAAGAACCTTCTGCCAAAAGGCATTTTCCATCTGACATGAAGGTGAAAGGTCTGCCTAGGACTCAGGTGGGCTGAATAAAGTTATAAGATTAGGTCACTCAGTTCCATGCTCTGAGAATCACCTTAATGGTTAGTAGCATATTACAGAACCTAGGAGGGAACAAAGAATCTGTATGAGACAGGCTAGAGATCAAGTATTTTTCATGGAAAATGTCAGTGGTGTAATAGCTTCAGGTTCTCTGGGTTGAACAGAGGTTTGTGACTGTAAAAAGGCTTCTCTGTTTTTTATCTGCTCCTGCTGTTATGGTGACAAACATTTTTTCCTCAAAAATCAAACAGAAAAGACATCCTTGTGACTGTTAACTTGTTATAAACAGTACAAATTATTGGCAGGATTTTCAAAAGCATTCTCTGTGTGTCTATCCATGGCTTCGGAGGAAAAAAATGCTTCTGTCTCTGCCCCCCATTGCCTTCAGTGAAGCTGCTTTAAAATCCCTCACTATTTTCAGGTCACTGCCATTATTCCATGGATCTGAAGGTAAACTTATCTCCCATTGTCTTACTCGACTGAGACCATTCTAACCGTGTTTTGAATCAATAATTTTCCCATCTTTTCCACATGCAAAATGATTCTGTTTTCTCTTTAGTTTCCCCATAAATCTTAAGATACTGACAAAATGCAATGTGATTTATATTCATTGTGCTTCATGTATGTCTCCCAAAGGTGCCAAAACAATAAACCCCGGATAATAGATAAGTTATTGCTGATAACTCAACCAAGAAATATATGACAACTGTGATAGCATGGTTTCTTCTTAGCAATTATTTGTATTCTCTCAGAGATGGAAACTATTGCAGAGCCTGGGAGCACAAAGCCTCTAATCCAGCTGTTAGGAAGGGAAGATGGATTCACTAAACTGCTGGGCCACAGAGATTGCTTATCTCTTTGTCATTACACTGGGGCAAAGGCAATTATTTCTGTTGAGCCTGGGCACAGGTTTCTCTCTGAAGGAACCACAGATTGGGAGCGTTTGATTTCTCCAGGGAGAAATATAATTTATCCTATTCACAAGCAAATAGGTAGGTTAGTAATTAACACGAGAAAAGCCTATATGAAACAGATGGCAGAAAGGTGAAGAGCTGGAACCTCAAGTGACCACCAAACAGCAGGATAAAGGCTGGGTCTGCAACCTCATGCCCTTTCCAGCCCCATCCAAGGTCAGCCAGGAAAAGGCTGCTTCACTCAGGAGGTTGCAGAGCCATGTCTGTGTGGTGCTGGGGTGACAGCCACTGTCTGGTGAGGCTGTCAGTGCAGCAGGAGGGCAGGAGGGGTGACAGCACATGGACCTGTGGTGCAAGCACTGCTCCAGGCTGGGCAGCACCACCAGGTCTGCCTGGTGTGCACTGAACCCAGGGCACATCTTCCAGAGAAGATGTGTGACATGAAATTCAAAATACAGCAGGGTTGTTTTATCAGCAGTATGTTTGTAACAGCATAAACAGCTTCCTTGTCATAAGCATGTGCAGTAAATGCTTTCCAGAAAAGCAGAGTAACCACAAATCCAAAAACCTCAAGGAATGAAAGGCACTGGGATCCCTCCCAGCAGCATAGTGTTACAGACAATATTCAAAAAAACACATCTGAGTTTAAAAATAAAGCAAATAAACAAGTAAGCATGTCACACTCCACCACTCCTCAGTACATAATCCCTTACTGAGGAATGAACAGTCAGCAGAGCTGGTTGATGTTGCCACATCAGAAATGCAGGTCAAAGTTCACCACCATTATTTTGGAAACCAGTTTACACATCCTCTCAGCTGAGCTCCTTTGACAACCAGAGGAAAGGCTGTCCACAACAATCCAAGGCATGTTCCAAGTCCATAATCAAGAGGAGACTCTTCCACAGCCGAAAACCACTGGAATACTCTGACATTCAATAAATTGAAAAGGGGAATAGATAGCACAGGTCTAGTGCTCTTATACAGAGCCTGCTCTTGGGCCTTAGACTACAAGGTCCTTTTGTGCCCCTCTCTCTATTTAACTAGCAGGCTTCACAGCTGGAGCAGCCTTGGGGACAGCTACCAGGGTTTGGAGGTGCTGGCACCACAATTACAGTGACAGTGTAAAGTTCCATGATTCCACTTTGGCCCATGCTGCTGTTCAGTCCACCAAACATGGGTTTGTCTGTCTTTACAGCCCAGCTGGCTTCTTAACTAAGCAATCCTGAGTTTGAATGAATCCTGTAATGAGAACTAAATTTCCAGAGTATTTTTTTTTTGTGCAGAACAGTATGACTCCTTTGGTATCTGTCTGTTTTTACATTCATTTCTGTAATCCCAAACAGGTTTGGTGGAAGAAAGGGAGGAACTTTTAGTAGAGTTGTTTTAGTTTGGAACATCCTGTGCCCTGCTCCTCTCTCAGCAGCCTGTTTCAGGAAGGCACTGACCACCCCCAGCACCTGTGATGTCCATGCCCTGATGCTCCTGCACTCCATGCCAAGCACAGATGCACCCTGCTCCTCCAAGCCAGCAGCTGCTTCCCCCATGGCTAATGCCTACAAACACCAACAGCAGGAGCTTGAAAAGTAAATTGATTTAAAAGTAGCTTTCCTGACTCTCAAAAGTGGGATTGAAAGAGGAGGAATGCTTCTTATGAAGCAACTGATGTTTATTCACTTACAGTTGCTAAATATGAAAAAAAAAAAAAAATCAACAAGAATCTTGTTTCTTAACAAATAATACTGTAACTTAGTTCACAACTTAGATACTTTAAAATGTGGCCAAGAACGCACTGCCTGCACTCCCGTATATTTACTATGCATTGAGTACACAAGTCTCCCCCAGGCCATGGGGATTTGTGGAGGGCTGAGCACAAACTTTATATTCTGATGAAGACCTGCAATATTTAAGTAGCTCAGAATGTTTCACTGGAAATATAAAGTCGTGCTTCAGCCCTGCTAAAGCAGACATATTTATTTGTTCCCACAAGTCATTATTGCATTTCTCAGTCACTGTGAAGATGCAAATGTCTGTCTGCAGACTTCAGCAATGACCACTGCAGCTGGAAGCGATGGTTTAGAGCTCAAACTGCCAGCTGCAGCTTGAAGGAGACAGGGGGATGATGTTTCCAGGCAATGCAATTCTCGAATGCAGTCCCTAGATGTCACTGAACACCACGGCTGGTTTAAATACAACCCAAGACATTCTACAGCAGGCAAGTCCTTATGCTATAGACACGGTGCCTTTCTGTTATCTAGAAGATCATGGCTTTCCAAAAAATCTTTATACGTTCAGTCCTTCCATTTCAGTGGTGACATTATTCCATACTGAAAATTAGGAAACTTGGAGCACAATAATGAGCTGCTCAGGCACCAGTGCTAGGTTTGCTGCTGAGCTCCATCAGCCCTGCCAGGTGGTTGGTGTCCCCTTTGGAGGTGACTTAGGGCCCATCCAACAGCTTCTCCACTAATAGGGAAAACTTCTGTTCCTTCAGTCCTTCTGAAAAGTACTCAGTTTCTCTTTCTTATATGAAATGATTTTTCCACAGAAACTCCCCTATACCCTTCTTTGCTTTCTCAAAGGCACTTGGTCCTGTAGGAGTCCCTAGGGCTGGGCACAGGGTGGAGCAGCAGCCAGGACCACCAGCCATGGCCCAGCCCAGCAGCTGGGCTCAGTTTTAAGTCTAGTCTGAGTTTTGTCTAAGTTTCTTGTGGTGGTGACTGTGGGAGCTGGTCTGTTCTTACCTTCTGAAACCAGCTCTGGTGGGATCAACACAGCTCTCCAGTGCCATGGCTGCCTGATGAGTGTCACCACTACAATACAACATTCCCTGCAAAGACTGGCTGGGAGAGCTGGGGTTGTTCAACCTGGAGAAGGGAAGGCTCCAGGAGACCTCAGAGCAGCCTTCCAGTACCTAGAGGGGGCCTACAAAAAAGCAGAGCACTGCCCTTCACAGCAGGACTTCAGCCAAGACACTGCCTTTGCCAAACAGAAGGCCTGTGGGGAAGGTTTTCAAAGGTAGATGTGACAGGTCATATTTTTTATCATCTGCTTTTATAGTGCAATACTATAAGCTGTGCTATATAAAAACTGGCATCATCTACATAGTGGTGTCTAGTGTTTCCTTGGACTCCCAAAACAGCCCTAAAATGAGTGATCTTTTTTTGGCATGGACTGTGTTAGTCAAGTGACTTTCTCCTTATAAAAATGAAAAATACTTGCAAACATCTAGTACCCTCCCAAATGGAAAAGAGGTTCAATTTTAAATGGGAAGTGAGAACAAACTTCATTTAAAATAAGAAAGAAAAGCAACAAGAATAAAAAAGATCTCACAGGGTTTGTGCTTACAGAAGAGAAGCTGTAAACCAGAAACATGCTCCACCAGTAAATCCAGGCAGGTGTTGCTGTTGCTGCTACAGGTTTCCTCTTAGTCAAACAGCACTGCCTTCTGTGCCAGAAAAACATCTGAGTCTCAAGACTTATTTTCAAGGTTAGGAAATCTGACATCTTTCTGCAGAATACATTAAATCATAGCTGAACTGATACTGTCTTGACTATTTCAGTGGTCTGTTCAGTCTACTGGAGTGGTGCAAGTTTGGTTCCCTTTTAACTTGTCTTCCTTATCCCTCACTAGTAATTCAGCTACCTCTGCTTGTGCCTATGTACTACTCTTGGAGCAAAGCTTTTAGTTCTTCTCTGCCAAGTTTGAGTCTAGGTAGACAAAATTAGAGCAATTTAGTATAGTTCTTGTATTATTTATGTTTCATAAAACAATACAGTAGATGTCTGGGAAAAAGCAGGCATGGGGTGAACCATAGGAAATCAAAGCTACTAACTTCCATGGGTGTAGATTTACTGTAAACATCAGCAGTGCAAGAGTATACACAAAGCATGGCTCTGCTCAACAGCTCTTGTGCCATCATTACCTTTGGACACTGTAATTATTAAAAGTAGTGATTTTTTGGGCTGTAATAGAACTAAGAACTCAATCACAAAAGTGGACCCAGCTGCTCTAAGAGCTCTATAGACAGAGGGCAAAATGCCAGTTTCACCCAATAAGCTTTGAAGCCTCCAAGGTCTCAGCCCCACAGCTGCATATTCTGCTGCTGGTAACACGGGCAGGTCACCCACTTGCTCCTGGGGCAACACTCAGGAGGTGCCTAATGAGCAACAGGGAAAGTTTGAGGGTATTTCTAGGGAGTGCTGGTATGGTGGGTTCTCCTGGCATCACAGGAGAAGGACAGTATTTAAAATACAAAAAGAAGATAATTAAGACTGTAACTTTTGGCTGAGTAATGAAGGCTATGGAAATGTCACTGATGCATTAGAGATGACAATGTTGCAGTTACTGAGAGATGGTGGGAACCTGAATGAAGAACTTGTCTGGCTGGATGGACAGAAGAGATCTACCTTAACAGATGCAGACAGAGCCACAAGAATTCAGGGAAAAGCTCAATATGGATATATGGATCCAGAGCAGTAGAGGAAAACAAGTGTTATGGGCCTGATTGATAGGGATGATGAGCTCTCAATCACTAAAGGAGAAGATGGTGGAATGCACTTGCAGGGGAGTGTGTGGGTTGGGCTGTACTGATTTCACATTTATATATTCCCAGGAGACATGAAAAGACCTGAGTTTTGAGTTTGGGCAGGCATGAAAGGCTCCAGAGCAAAGAAGTGAAATTCTCAAGTCTCCAAAACACTTATGTGTGTCCAACACAAACACACACATTTAGGTTAATGAGGGAGATTACTGGAAATTATTTGTGTGTACAGTTTAAAAATGAGATTATGTGAGAAGCCTGGGGTGCACTCGCCAACTGGTGATTGTTGCCAGCTCCTGGAGAGGGGTTTGAAAACATCACCAGGTATTTGCAGCTGTCACTCTGGCATGGTTGCATCCAGCTCTCTGACAACAGCTAGTCACAGGCACTGGAACACAGGTTCTCCTCTCCAGAACTCCTCAGTCTTCCACTTACTAAAACCCCCTGTGTTTATTTTGAAATACTGAACAAGTTCACACCTTACTCTTTCATTCTGTCTTGTATTGTTGATCTCCTGCACATAATTCAGGATGAAATGGTTCAAGTGTTTTGTCCCAAAAGTTTTCCTGGTCATACATTAAAAAAATTGTATTTCATATTTTAAATAGGTAGTGCAATGAAAAAATAGAGAGCAATGCAGCAGAGTTGTGGCATAAAAAACATACATAATATACTGATTAAAAATGCATGCAGTCAGTTATTGTAAAGTTATTTAATGAAAAGGAAGAATAGTAGGAAGAAAAAAAATCCAGAAAATTAAGGGTTATTTTAATAGGGTGTTATTAGAATAGAAAACCTTGTCAACTTAGGCAACTTTATGAGTTTTTAGTATCTACAGATAGGAATAATCACATGAGCACAGCTATGAAGTCTGCACTGGAAACACTTTTCATTATCTTGAACACCAATATAAAACTATCTTAATCTATATAATGTCAGTGAAAATGATAAGGTAAATGAGTACAAAATGGGGGAAATTACACCTCTTGACTCTACAGCAAACAGACTGGTTTTCTGTCTGTTTGCTCACAGAAAGCCCTGTGTCATTTCTGCCTCTGACTTTTGGAGTTCCTGTGGCATCTCATTTCCCATTAAGCTAACAAAAGCTGTGATGGAAGAGGACGCTTGCAGTGGTTGCCCATACAAGCCAAAGTACTGCTCATGTTGCTTTATTTTAGCACAAACATTGTTTCCTACCTTACCTCATAGCAAACACCTCACTTAAGCATGCTCAGAGAAATACCACATACCTTGTGCTGTGGTGTGTGTGAAAACCCACTGGGGATGAGGAGGCACTGTTGAACATGAGTAGTGTTTCAGGGAGAAATTCTGACATTCCAGCTGAATAAAGGAAGAAGCACAACTCTGTGTTGTCACAAATTTTGACATTACCTCCCTTCTGCCCTTCACCAAGAGATTCAATGGGCGTTTTTCAAAAGGCGATTTCCAAATTTCGGTGGCTTTGGGAATAATGCTACCTGCGAACTAAGCATCCAACCCTGGGGACCTGCACCATCTGAAAAGTGTTTAAATCCTGAAGACAAATTTCAGGTCCTCAACTGAGGCAGAAATAACCAGCTCTACAAATGGGGCAGTGTGTAGCAGTCCAGAAAAAGCAGAACAGGGTCTTCAGCAGCTCACAGGCTGAGACAGTTGTGTCTTGCTATTGCAGGAGAAGCAAACTCCTGTTTGAATAAGAATCCAGTGTACATTAAGGCCCCATGTAGAATTTTGACTGTTGAACTTGGATATATGCCTTCCATGGAGATGGTTGAGAGAAAAGCAATGAGAATGATGAAAAGTCTGGAAACTTCTGCCCTGTGAAAAAGAAATAGAGTACTTGAGATAAGAAGATGCAAAAATTTATTGTAAAGCAGTGTCATCATTAGGTCAAAGGAGGTGGGAGGTGATTCTGCCCCCCAACTCTGCTCCAGGTGGTGAGACCCCATCTGGAACACTGCACGCAGCTCTGGGGTCCCCAGCACAGAGGATGTAAAAACAATGTGGACCTGTCAGAGAAAGACCAGAGGAGGTTCTTAAAGATGGTCACAGGGCTGGAGCACCTCTCCTGTGCACACAGGCTGAGATACTTGGGGTTGTTTGGCCTGGAGAAGAGAAGACTCTGGGAAGACCTTCGAGCACCTTCCAGTACCAAAAGGGTGCTGGGGAGAGGCTCCAAGAGAGCTGGAGAGGGATTTTTCACAAGGGCATGTAATGGATGGCTTCAAAGTGAAAGAAGAAAGGTTTAGAATAGATATTAGAGAGAATTTTTTTACTGTGAGAGTGGTGAGACACTTGGATAAGTTGCCCAGAGTAGTTATGGATGCCCCATCCCCAGATGTGTGCAAGGTCAGGCTGGATGGGGCTTTGAGCAACCTGGTCTGGTGGAAGGTGTCCCTGCCCATGGGTTAGAGCTGGAGGGTCTTTAAAGTCCTTCCAACCCAAGCCATTATACAAGTTTATGATTCTATAATGTGTTGAAGTGACAGCAAGAAAAGATTACATTTACCATTAGGAATTTCTTTTTTAATCATCACAGCAGTGAATTGTGTGGAGGTTTGTGAAGCCTGCATGATTAGAGGTGATTTCAATAGAAATATCCATGGGAAAGGGTGGATAGACTAGATGACCTTCTCCAGTCCCTTTCAAATTTAGTAATTATGATTCTGCAATTTAATGATGTCAAATAAATGTAAATTTAAAATGTTTTCACATCTCACTGCAAATCTCATAATAACTTGACACCACCTCTATATTTAGAGAGAGAAATATTTCAATTCAAAGGAAATTGATCTTAACTACAGTTTGCTTCTATTTATAGGGGCTGCCTTTCTTTTCATTCATATTACTAAAGCCTTACTAAATCATCACTTTCAAACACTGTGCAAAAACTAGAGTGTTATATATAGTCCATCATTTAAAAAACATAATCAAAACCCAGCCAAGCCCCCACACCTTATCCCTTTCAACTATGACCTTTCCTCTTTTTCACCACCAGGCCCTGCCAGTGCTGCAGCTTCACTGCACATGAGCACTGCACTTAAGGCTGGACTGTAAATCCTCAAATCTAAAGTGCCTTTTATAGGCAAAGTCAGCCATGCCACGCTGAGACTGCAGATGATGTGGGATCAAAGACACAACAATGTAGTGCCTTTACACCTGATTGCTACACTGACAGATTAGATTTGTCTTTCAGTCCCAAATTCACCATGCAAAGGGCAACATCGTAATAAAAATTTCATTAAGCAGCTTTATTTTTTCCATATAACGAACTTCAAAGGAAAAGAGAATTTGGGGGGAAAATGTATGATATAAGAAAAAAAAAAAAAAGACAACTCTAAATTAAAGGATATGGAGAACTGAGGCATTCCCTTGCAGAAATATTAAATGCTCATGGCTGAGAACCACTGCACAGCTTTGAAAATCAGGCCAGTGTTATCTAACCAAGATGAGCCATTTTCCACATATGATTTCCAATATGATTCATTGATCAGCTGAATCTGTAACAAACTTACCAAAGAGTAACTAGGTGCAGAGTTTGGCCTCAAATATTTCTTTTGCAGTAATTTCTTCTGCTTTTTGTGGAGAGGCTATTTCTCCCTTTGTGATATTAATGTTGGCAAGAATCTGTGAGTCCCTAATTTCTAATGAGGTTGAAGATGCACATATTAATTCGAAAGGAAACCACCTTGGAGCACTGCCAAGAATGATTGAATTTTTCTTTTTGGCTTTGGGGAGCTGGTTTTAGTTTCCTATTAGTACATTTATGGGGTGAGGCATGCTAAGAATTGCTCAGTTCCCATCAAAATCTCCAGAGGAAAACAGCTCAAGTCTTTATGACCTTATAGGTAGAACATTCAGTCCCATTATGTGCAATCACCTGAATTCGTGTAATGGAAGACTGATTGCAGCAAATAATTAGATGACAAAGAATTTAGAACTTGCTCAGAGCCTGCAACTCTTTTTATTCCATACCATGCTTCAGCTAGAATGGCTATAGGATATATATTGTGCCCTGCAGATTTTATTTTGTTTTTTACTTTTTTTTTTAAACTTGTGCCAGGCAGAAAATTCCCACTGACATACCCTGGATCAGTAACATGTAAAATAAATGCCAGCTTATTTGCCTTTCTTTCTTTCTTTTTTTTTAAGGGGTGTATTTTTTTTGTTTTGCAAGCAAATGGAATGGTGTGTTCTTCCCCATAATTATTGGTATCTTTGTTCCATACCATTTCATGCCTGTCAAACAACAAAGAGTCTGCCTTGCAGGCAATAAAAGGAAAGAAGAAAACCAAACTAAGACAAGAAAATTACTAGAAGAAAATAAAATACAGGCAGTATTTTTCCAGATCATCCTCTAGCTAATGAATATAGGGCCATACAGTAACCTAAAACCTGTCTTTCTGATCAGAACCAGCTTCAAGGAAAAAATTATCTTCCATTTAGCTGTTTCATATTTCAACAGTTTCAAATAAGACAGATATATAAATATGGAAACAAAGGGAATGGAAACACTATAATTTTATTGCCTGCATGTATAGGAAGTTCAGACAGTACTCATCTAAGGTTCATGACTATTGAAATTACACCAAAAGTGGCATTCAGACTTGTAATCTCCATCTGCTAAAATATATGCATGATACAAAATTCCAACTTAAATTTGAAGTGTAGCAAAGGTGGCAAACCCTGTGGCCTTGGGGCCTAATTTCACTCCATGATTTCATTTTGCAAAGCATGTGAGTACATGATATTTTTTTTCATGTTGTTATTGGAAAAACACTTGTGGTTACTGTTCAGCCTAAAACTGCTTTTGGTAAGCCTTGTCAGCAAGGACTAGTTTCCCCACTCTGAATATATACTATTCCAGACATGTCTGGTTCTAGTATGCAGAAGTCCCAACACCAAAAGTTTTAGCAGGGAGTTTTCCTGTCACCCAAAAAAGTATCTGTAAAATATCTGGTTGGTACATACAAGAGAAGAAAGCTAGACCCAAGGAAGGAGTTAGAGACACATCTTGTTGCAGAACTTCTAGAGATATTTTTCATCCTGCACTGGCCAGTGCAAGAGCTTTCTACAGTGAAATCATCATGTCTTGTTTACATTTAAAGCTGGAACTTTGGAGGCAAATTTTCTTTAAAACATATCAAATAGGAAGCATATGCTGTATACAGTACACCCTGAGCATAGTAAGTACATTTTATGTCATTTAATGTTCCTGCTGAGCTCTACTCCTCTACTGTAATTGCATAGTACTCCAAGAACTTTGACCAAGAATGAATTGTGTTCATTCCCCTGATTTTATATATTGCAGGCAGTAGGTTATGCATTCTAGCAATGTTGGAGGGGTGTCTGATAATCCAGACATGATCTGCTGATACTGGATTACTTTTGGCCTAACTGTACTTAGCAAATCTGATGTTCAGTCAGTAGCTTTTTCCTAATCATTGTTCTGTCATGTGCAATTCATGTGTCTGGTATAAGAAATTAATTTTACATAGTTAGTTCTGATCTCATGGAAGTTTCTACTATCCAGTCAGTCAGGTAAGCTTGGGTTTTGTCCAAAAGTTTTCTTTTTGGACTTCTGCCAGCCTCAAAGTTTCAAAAGTCTAGCCATCCACCAAAAATATTCTATTTAACTAGTGGACTTTTATTGATCAGGAGGTCGTGGCAGGTTTTTTGTTTGCTTTCTGCTATTTTTAGAGTGTGTTTTGGTCATATTTTCTGTTTTTTCTCTGAAGGCATGAGTCTTAAAAATTTCTGGGTTTTAATAAGTGTTGGGTTGGGTTTTTTTTTCCATAATTCTATGACTTCCATAGCTGAGGTTTAAGAAAGCTATCATATAGCAAGAAAATAAAAATAAAATTACAAGAGTTGCTACCTGTTTAACTGTATGTACAAATAGGGAGATAGGCTTGCCCTTGATACTGACTTCACAGTCCTTCTAAAACCATATTCCAACTTGACACCACATCTTATTTCCAAATGAATTATTTAATATGGTCAATCACCTATTTATTATGCCATATTTATTATGGGGGTAATTTGTAGCCCAACTTTGTATTCATGGGAGTGAACAGAAGAAAGAATAATTAATAATTTTTTCTTTACTCCTATGTTTTTTCACCCACAGAACACAGTATGGGTTTCTGGGTCTGAGTTAGCCATCTATGAACGTGTCAGTCTAAATTTTTCATGTTCTTCCTGGACAGTTCATACTGACATTAAAATTCTGAGCCTTTAATATACTTCACACTTTCTGGTTTTAATTCTTAAAGCTCTTAAAAATTATTTTTTGAGTTTTATTGATATTTTCCATATAGGCAGGAATTTACTTGAATAAGAATCACATTTTTATAGGTGACTACTAAAACTAAAATTAAAGCTGAAAGATAGAAAAATATACTGTCACTTTCATGTGGATTGCTTCCAATCCAGATGTTTCTATGTCAATTATTTTCTTTAAGACAACTCCTGGATCCATCAGAAACTGTCCTGCTCCGTGGTTTTGTTGAGTTTTATGGGGAGGGGGTGCCTATCTTACATTCAGAGAGGGAGGAATGTGCTGGATCTGGGGTGGTGTGAAGAGAAGAGATCCCTCTTCCCTGATAGTACTGGGCCACCAAAACCTCAGAGCTGCATAGTCCTGTAATTATGTAAAAGGAATTCATCCTGGTGGCCAGCTTCAAGTCATCTGCCAGCCTCAGGAAAAGGGATTCATGCTTTCATGATAATTAAACTCTCTCATTGCTAAAAATTTAATGACCCTAAAAAAAGGGAGTGTAACATATATCACCTTTAAGCCAGAGCAAAAAACAGGTTGTAGAAGAACTAGGCTCAAGGTCATTGCTGCTTTACCTAACCAGCACACCTGTACTGTTCACCTCTAGATTTTCCTACTTCAGGCTGTGAGTTTGACTTCACATGAACATGCCTGAGCTCTGCAGCTAAGAGGCAAAGTGGGGTGGCTTCCTCTTCTCCAACAGAGACAGTAATGGAGGAGATAATTTCTTTCTTCACAAGGGAAGCAATGGCTTCCCAAGAATTCGATCAGCTATTATATCCAGAACAAATGAATCCTGGAGGTCATCTAGGAGGTAGATGAGCCTAATTCTGCAATATTCTTCCTGAGAAGGTATGACAAGAAATGCATAAAGAATTTGAAGTTGAGCAGTGACATGGTTAAATTCTCAGTTTCATTCTTTTCTAATAGTTCCAAATAATCACTTGTGTCTTTGCAACCAAAGCTAAGGACTGGGCTGATGTCTCAGGAGAATAATCCACAACACCTCCAAAACTTCATTTTCTGAGCAGCAGCTCATTTAGAATCCATCACTATGCATGTGCAGTTGTGAGTACTTCTTCCCATGTGAATTCCTTTGCATTTAATGACATTGAATATCATCTGTGATTTTGCTATTTAACGTTGTGAACTCCTTCAGCAGCATTTTGCATTCAAATTTAATTTTGAACTCGCTGGATAGTTTCTTATCCACTGCAAAGCTTCACCTTTCTAACAATGCTGTTATTATAGGCTGATTCTAAACATGTTGAACAGTACAAAATCCACTGATTTTCAGAGACTTCTCCTGACAGTTCCAAAAGCATTTCTTCTTATCCTTTGTTCAAAACCTGATCTTTCTTCAAGGCCAGTAAGAACCTATTATGTCAGAGAGTTAATTTAGACAAATAACATCAAGATATTTTGAAAGTTAAGGATAGTTCATCTCTTATGCCAAGTGGATTTAAGTTTTCAAACATGTGATTTCTATATACCAGAGGAAAATAAAAAAAAAAAAAAAAAAGAGGAGAGGATGGGGGCTAGAGGCAAGAGAGATAAATGCTTCAGTGGTTTATACCTTTGCTTACTGCTAGTACTCCTTGTTAAGAGTACCATGTCTGATAGTGACCCCTTAAAACCTTTTATCCTTGCTTCCTCCACTGCTGTGCTAGAAACCTCTAACTTCATGCCAAATTCCCAGCTCCTAGCTCAACAACACCCAACTCCTGGATTCCCTCAAACCATGGCTTCCCAGGTGCCTCACACATCTGTCCTTCCCAGGTCCCTGCCTCCCACCTGCCCTGGATGTCCTGCCTGGCAGAGTTTCTCCACCTTATGCTCCCCAAAGAATCTCCCACTTCAGAACCTTTCCCTCCCACCCAAAGTGAGACAGGTAACTGCTTGAAAGGTTGTTAAGATCACTTTGTGCAGAAAATGCAAGCCCCACAGCCCTTGGCCACTGGCAGCCTCTCCAGGTGCAGTCAGCACCACTGAGCTGCAGTCCTCACCACTGGCACCCTCCTGACCTTCAGTGAGGTCTGAATTATTTTCAGTCCCTCCCCTGTGTTATAAATGTATGACATGTTGTTGGCTCTTTGCAAGTATTGGGATAAATGCTATATGTATAATGTTAAAATAGCATTTCTATGTGGATATAGTCTTTGTTAATAGTAAAAGTTAGATATAAGTTTTTTAGAGATAGTATGCTTAAACTACCTGCCTAGTCAAGATAACAGCCCGTGAACAGGTGATGGGGACCCCAGAGCTGACACTGCAATTATCAACACTCACCGGCTGGGACCAGCACCCAAATCAAAAAGGATAAGAAGAAATAAAACCACAAGCCAAGGAAACACGCATGCTGTAAAAAGGCGGACCAGAGGAGTGGCCATGCTAAACAGTTCCCAGAAATAATTGACTATGCATGAAGGTCTATGAATATGTAACAAATGGATGGATTGTAAAACGTATTTAAAGGGGTGTTCCCGAAGCAGCGCTGTGCTCCTGGCAGCATGCCAAGTACCCGGCCGTTTAAACCCTTTGCTTTATGTTTGTCTCCATTGTCTCTTTATTAAACCTTTTAATTCTCTCAAGACAGTGAACCGTGTTTTTCACACCTGGTAGCTAAACATTGCTTTGGAGAACATCTACTCCTTGGTGCTGCTGTAGGTGCAGCAGTTACAGTGCACATGTCTTGAGAGGCGTTATCACAGCAGTTTCAATGAGAGGCTGGGAAAACCAATTAAACCAGGAGCAACTTTTCCATTTACAGTAAGAACCTTAATTTTAGTTCTTTTAGTTCTTTATTTTTACTAACATAAAACAAATATACTATTCTGCTTCATAAATATTCAGGTTTAATACTTATAATCATAAAGTCTATAATTATTCCTTGCAAAAGTGTGATTTTTCTTCTGAAATCCACTTTCAGATGAAGTGTTATTAACAGTAATTGGCATAATTCACAAATTTGCAATTTTGAAAAATAAAGGTTTTGTCTTCTCCTCTTTTCTCATTGCAGATCAATACAGAGTTTTACTACTTATGTTTCCCTAAACACTCTTTGATTGTACTTTTCTTTAGATTTTCAGTCCAAAAAGGACCACTATGATGCTCGTGCATACCATGGACCATTTTTCCCAGTGCTAATAGTTTTGGTCAGCCCGTGGCAACATTTCTCAGAATGATCTGATCTCAGGTAAGATCTGATTCAAAATGGCCCAGAGAAGGTAAGTGAGAGGTTGCATAAAGGATTTCAAATTCTGCTACCAACCTAATATTACAAATACCAAAGAGAGGATATTGACAAAAATCTTACCCAGAATACATGTTGATTTTGTAGTGTTCTAATTAGCATCAGTGATCAAATTTTTAATTTCTATAATTAACATTATAAGATTAGGTCTGTTTAAAATTTGAATAGCCAAACAACAAAACTCCCAGAAACACTCTAAAGATTAATCTGAAAAGATCAAGAAATGTTAATGCAAACCCATGTGTTTTAGCAAGGCTTTCAAGAGCCTCCCTGTGCAAGGTATGTCCATCAATATTGAGCTTTTAGGATGTGCAGATTTCACCTTCATTACAGAGTTTGAAAATGGAAAAGGACTAAAATGTGATTTTAAGGATCTCCTAAGTGCAAAGTTGCATTTAGATGCTCTCAGTTAGCTCAATAGCATTCTGCACTGATTAGGCATGAAGATGCTCTGACCTACTTCTGCTGGTTCCCATTTTAGGTATTTATAGATGCCTCTGCATGGTTTTTATCTTACTGTAGAAGAGCCTCTTTCACAACACTACTTCTCTAATTCCTCAGAGTTTCATTTTGTCCTTTCTCAAATATCTTCATAAAAATACTGTTAAGAAAAAACAATTGCCCTCTGATGGCTATGTTCACTATAAAGTCTGAACTGAAACCATATTTTTGCAACTACAATTTAAAAAATGAGACTCATCTGTTCATAATGGTACTGCTGATAGGACTTTCACTACTGCAGTGTAGAAAAGGCTGTTATGGGATAATACATATAAAATACTCTTCAGATAAATAAAAGATTAACTTCTCTATGTGGGACTGTAGAATACAGATAAATGAAGTAATAAGAATGAACTGAACCTGAAGCACATTTTTGTTTCTCCAGCTTGCCTGATATAGAGAAAATACTACAGATCAAAAGAAAGGGGAATCAATAGGATTAGTTTCAAGAACATTGCAGTATGTTTCTGATAATCCTCTCAAATAAAGTGTTACTTTTTCAACCCTTTTCAACCAGGCTGTGCCTCCCATTTTGTGCTATTAGCCATGCTGATCCAGTGCTGCTTGCCTTACAGGAGTACCCTACATATCCCTTTTAATGATGCTCCAATGGATTATCTGAACAATTTCCAATTGAAGGCAGTGAGTAACCACTGAGTGCTGAGGTAATATAATTTCAATGAATCAGTTCCATCTGAAATGTCAGATAATGGTCAAACTAGATAATGGAAATGGAATCCAGCCATATCCCTTTGTGAAATGGCAGTTTAATGTGAAATAAAAGCCATTCATCCTTTCCACTCCCTAAATCACAGCAGTTGAAACAAAGCAGAAATTGTCAATGCTGAAACTGGGGTGAAGGCATAGATTTGGGGGAGTAGGTAGGTGACAGCAAGTTGGGAGCTGTGATATCTTATCTCTAAAGGGAATATGGAGAGTATGGAGACCATAGAGCAGTCTGGAAAGTATTGGTCCCCGTATTTATTTAGTAGTTTAATGGTTTTAACCATGACCAACGAATAAAAGTTTTGATCTCTGCCTTCATTTTTTTTTTTTTTTTGCTAGGAGTGGAGGGCAAATAAACAAACAGATGTGGTCAAATCCACATCTCTGACCTCCAGAGGGAATTCCCTAAATTTCTGGTTGTGGTATGATAAACAGAGCTGAAGATGTTTTCTTTTCTTTCCAGTAAGGAGCACAAACTGCACAGGAGAGAGGAGAGAGCTACAGAAGTCTCTCTAACCTGGGGCTGTGGTTAGGACACAGCTTGGGAACTTGTGGGTGCTGATGTGAACCATTTCAGGTGCAGGAAAACATTAATGCTCCCCTCTTTGAGGGAAGCACCCAGGTGATAATCTGCAACCGAAAGTGAGGTTATGACAGAAAAAATTGTGAGCCACCAAATGATAATAATAAGAGGACACATCACCCCTCCTCTTCATCCAAGTATTTGCCCGGGTGCCTAATTCTCTTGGTGTGGGGCCTGCCAAAGAAATTATATAGAATATCTGCACTGGGAGATGGTCCAAAGATAGATGTGGAGCTGCAGAGATGGGATAGTTCAGGGCACTTGCAGAACTGAAGAAGAGAAATGGGTCCTCTGGAGGCTGCAGGGTCATCTTGGATGTCTTCAGGAATAGGGACTTTTGAATAGAGGGGAAAGATGGAAAAGGAAGGGAGATTTGTGATTCACATCTTGCAATTTAGGTATCTGAAAGCTGCCTAAGTGCTAGTTTGGCTCCCAACCCAAGATCTGCTCTGAATAGCAATCAGGTCTGAAAGCTTAACACTGTAGAGCACGACCTGAGATGATATGAAATGAGGTCTGTGGAGTCTGGAAGCCAGACCGACATTTCAGGGCAGAAGATGGTGTTAGGGGTGCAGTGATGAAGGCTTTAATGGTGCTCAGATGAGCAGGCACAAAGAATATGAGAGAGGCTGCACTGTTGAGGCTGTGGTTTTCAAGCTGAGGATTCATTTTGGCAGCAAAGATAATTAGGAAGAAACACACTTTTCAATGTTTTCAATGAGACTGGGAAAACAGGAACAATATTTTGTAAAGTTTTTGCAAAATTTTTGTAAAGTAAGGTGATGACTAACACTAAAATGGATATGCATGCAGACATCTTCCTGAGTGGAAGGGAAAGGTTCAGTCTTGCAACCTGATCTTGCCTTGAAAACAACAGGATGACTCAGATAATTCCCTGGCTAATGAGACAAAGTGGTCAAGGAGGGAGTGAGTGGCTCTGTGATTAGGATAGACTCAGACCTATTAGGATAACCTTCTGCCCTCAACATATCTCCAAGTACAGAAGCCCTATTTTGACAACTCACTGCATGATTACCAACCTGGCAATGAGTTCACTTGCAGCTTACAGCCCATTGATTGGGCTGGGATCCACATCAGCATCTTCTGATCCACAGAAGTGCATCAGCAGCTTCTGGAGCCCAAGGGGTCCATTCAGTGCCATCAGCAGTGACCTGAAGTGCCTCTGGTACACCATTTTATGGGTCACACATAAACAAGTGCAGGAAAGATTAAACTGATCAGTAAGTAACAAGGTGTAGCCATTTGATGATTCCTTTGGGCTCCTTCAAACTTGGTGCATATGATTCTGCGATTACTTTAAGTAGAGTTGTGCTAAAAATTCATACGTGAGTTAGCATAGAAAAGTAAACTAGGCATTTCAATATGCAGCAGAGGAAATTGCTCCCCCTTACAGCTCCCTGGGGAAGATTTCAGTGGGATAGAGGGGGTTTCTGCTGCAGAAGTCACTGGTGGCTGGAAGGTTCCTTCAGAGCATGCAAAATCCCACTCAGTCATTTTTGTTTAAAAACAGTGCTTCAAAGGTTAATGCTGTGTCAGATCCTCCAGCTTGAGTCAAACAGGTGCATGACTGGAGTCAGTCTTGAAATCAGGATAAAAAGTTGGCTGTAGAGTGAGATGAATGGAAGCAGAACTTGCCTCTACATCAGAGCTTTGTGAACTTTACTCCCTAACACTTGGGTATTCTTAGCAAACTAATTGTCGTTTGCTCAGAGAGCAGGAAGTTCAGAAAATGAGAAGCACTAATCACAAGAAATTGATTTTAATGCATCTAAAAATAAAAGGCACAGTACTTCTTTCAGATACAGCTGCAGAGAAACTGATTCATTGCACTTAATATAAAATTGAAATTCTGAACTCATTGTAGAGGGAAAATGTAGCTAAGGAGCTAAGGCAGGATCACCACCTCTCTTCTTCAGCACTCCAAGGTGATGGCATTCCTGTAGCACTGATGTTCTGCAACAAGCTATGCTGAGTTTTGTTCATGGATTTTGTGTACATATGTACTCAGCTATTCAAGCTGCTCTCAGTTTACTACACTTTCTGACAGAGGAGAGGTGTTAAGTTCATTGCATCCCTGTCAAATGTCATGACATACAATTACATACTAATTTTGAGCAAAAGGTTCTTAGAAACTTTTTTTGGCTCCACCAGCTGATGAAACAATGAAAGGTCTTATTGATGTAAACACTGTGTGATTTTCTTCTCCCTCTGAAATCTTCCATACCATCATGTTAATTCTCATTACTCACTCAGAACAGTCAAGAAGCACCTTGTACAAAAAAATACATGAAAATTATCAAGATGCCAGGTTAATCACTCAAAAATTAATGGATTACAGATTTAAGATAATCTGAGTAAATTCTTGCAATATGACACAGCTATATGATTATTTCCTTTATCCCATCTCTTGAGGGGATATTTATTTACCCACATTTATAAAATAGAAAATAGATTTATAGGAAAATCTAGGTTAGAGTGGACCTCTGGAAATCACCTGGACCCATCCTCTGCTCACGTAAGTCTAACTCCAAAGTTAAATGAGGTTGATCAGGGTCTTGTGGAGTTGAGTTTTGGAAGCTTATGGGAGTCATTCAACCCCTTTTCTTCTCCCAGCATCTTCAGGAGAATCTCTGAAGCCCTGAAGCCCAATTTGAGAAAATTTGAAAAACTGAAGATATTAGAAAAGAATAGAGTATTGCCACTGAAGGTCATATAATGAAATTCATCAATTTGGATTCTATCAACAAACAATTAAATCTGAAAATATAACTCGGGACAGCCAACATGGATTCACAGAAGGCAAATCCAGTGGAAGGGTCTTATCTTTTTTTTTGTTTTTTTGTACAGGAGGTTGTTACAGAGAAAACAACTAATTTTTGCAATATAATTTTCTTCTACAGAACAGTATTTTTACACATTTTGTACTTCAGCACAGTACTTTAACCAAAATGTTTGCATTATAGAACACACATCATGTAAACGAAAGACATTTTGTCTGCAATGGCAGATCTCACAAAATTAATTGTTGATGAAGATGTGTTTAATAGTCAGTTGCTAACAGGTTATCAGTTCTTTATTTAAAGTTATTCATATGACTGAGATGACATAAAATCGCTTGTTGGTATATTTGCAAATTTAAAAAAATTGGCAAGGTAGTAAATAATATGAATAAATTTTTGGTGAATAGGAACAGTAACTATAGAGTAAAGTATTTCAAGTTCCACAAAATGCATTTCAATTCAGTTAAGTGCAAGGTAACACAAGAATATCTACAGTTTATAGGACTAGTTCAGAAAGAGAATGTTCAGATTGTCATCTCAGATGTGAGATGATCAAGGCAAGATACAATTTTACCCACAATAAAGCCTCTCAACATCTGAGCATTGTGATCAGCTCCTTGGCAGTGCAGGGACTGCAGATATCCGTGGGGGCTACATTTCCTTTTCTTATTTGTTTCTTATTTCATTTCCTGTTCCTCAGAGGCTATGAGAATGAAAATATGCTATCTTGTTCCTATAGCTCTCTCCCTCTCTCTCTCTCTTTATCTCTCTCTATATATATTTATATTTATTTATATATTCAATGAGTCATAATAATCTCTCACATTGAATAGTCTGTTCTGGGTTTAAGCTGCATGAAAACAAAGGCTGAAAGGTTGTGTCACCTTACATATGTTACTCCCCTATCCCTGCAGGAAGATGGGACATTTCCTCAACACTACAATTTTGGATTCAGTTTAATTTTTTTGGCCCTCCACAGAGTATTCCCCTTGTGTGCATCAGTGTGAAGACCACTCTGCCCACAGCAGAATTTGACCCTCTACTAGCAGTGTATCCAGACATCAAAGACAGCCTGTGCTTGCTGGAAACAGAAGTGTCTCCCTCTGTCCTTTCTGCCTCCAGCCATTCCTTAAGAGACAACGAGGATGCTGAAACCATGGTACCCCCATAACCCCTCCTTCTCCCCATTCTTTTCAAATAATTTCCTGTGCTTTGGAAGACCGTGGCACTAAATCAGGGCTCTCCTACACCCACTGGCCTCCCTGCAGAAAGGCAAAGCCCTGGTGCTGTAGCAAAGCAAAGAGAGGCAAAGTCTGATAGAGAGGTTCAACAATAATTCAGCTGAAACACCCCCCATGTGTCTTCCTGAGAAGCATCCACCCTTTTTGTCCCTCTAGGGTAGAAAGTTTTAACATTTCTTTTACTTCAAGAGTCAGATCCCAAGTATTTATTAACTCGAAGCCAAGTAAAAATCAAACGTTTTAGTCCAGGAGTCAAAGCACAACTGAGAGTTTGCCAATACTACAATAATAGAAAAAGCAATCCCAAAGTCTCCAAAATAGCTCTGAGCCCCTCTGAGGGTCTGTTCATTCCAGGGTATTGATACATGCTAGATTTATATTTGTCCTTTGTGTCCTGCCTGAGATAGCCCCAAAATCTAACCAGGGATTTATGCTGGACTAAAACAAAGATCCTTTCTGTGCTTTATTGAACATTGAAATTGAACAGAGGGCAGTACCTGTAAATCTGTGCATGCTTAGCAAATGCAGAAGTTACATGAGAGGTAGAAATTCAGCAGGATTGCATTTACTAAGAGAGATTAGAAGCCTTAGGATTTCTTTTCTGAATTGACCACAGTGTAATTTTCATGTCCCTAAAGAGAATAAAATTTAAAGAAAAATCTCTCCTTTTTCCTAGTAAATACTTTTTAATTGAACATTATCAATTACAAAAGAGAAATAAACTTCTGAAAGGAGCAGAAACTTTCAGAGTACAGTCTTTGGGAACTAAAGCCAATGCTGACATTTAATTTAGCATCATTTTCAAACCAGTCCAATTAAAGACCAAATCCTGTGCCTTCAAGTGTGGGCTAATTGTGGATGTCTAAATAGAAACACTGGATTTGCCTATTTTAAGTCTTAATGTGTCCTAAAAAATATATATCTATCTATATATATATATATATAAATATAAAATAAACGAAACCTTGAATGCATTTGGACAGGCACTGCAAAATGGACATGGCAAAGATTATTGAAGTCCACAAAATTTGTGACATAATTACATGATTTGAGGAAGTGCTTCAACTTGCATACATCTAAACCCCTGTGGTTTTTCACACATACATCTGATAACAAATAACTTCAGGGTCTGCCCACCTTCTCATGATGTTAAACCTCAAGCCATATAAGAGCAATGCATGAAGATAAGAGTTACTGCAGGTGAAGTTCTGATATCAGTGAAGTCCTGCTCACTTTAGACACCTTGAGAAAAGCAGATCAAATTTCAATACAAAAATTCTTTCTTTTTGCTATTTTGATTGTTACAAATTGTTATTGTGATTTGTGATATATTTGTGATGTGTTGTCTGTGATTTGAAGCACCTTCAGCTATTTCCATTGGTTTTTACAAGATACTTCTTCAGCATCCAAGAAAAGTATGTTAGAGTAAATTATACTCTGAGCTGAGCTCTCGTAACCACAATTTCATGATTTTTCTATTAAATTCTGCTCTCTTTCCCCTTGGCTTCACCCTTCTCACTGTTGCTACAAAAGGAATATTAGATCTGAAAATGTGTTTAAATGGGATTTGGATAATTCACTGCCAAAAGTTTGGCTGTCCTATGCTGATGGTTATTTCATACTTTGGCCCCTTCATCCAGAGCCATTATTCATTTTTAGGGAAACATTTCAAGCCAAGCAGCTGTTCATGTTTGCTATGTAGGAAAAGGAAGACCTTCACTTTCTTTAACCAGTCTACTGGTTATTCTTTTACTAGGGAGAGTAGTCTGAGAAAACACAGGTATATTTTTTTAACTTCAATTTTATACAAAGCAAGTTTAATGTCCTATCCGCAAATCAGTTTTGATTTATTCTAAGCATGCACAGAATGAGATGAATGTCTTCCACCTCAGTACCACAAGTTTAAATAAGCCATAAATCACTTTTTGTTGCAGTTTGGATACACAATAGGTCAAACTTTCTTAATGTTTGTGTCAGTCTGTCATAAAAGCACTAAAAAAATCTTGAACCTTTATACCCACTCCCTCCATCCAAAAATCTATATTTACTCAATAACCTTTTGTTCTTCTATTAGTTGTTCGCCCTTGTGAGACAAAACATATGCAACATTTATTTTTAGCTTTTCCTTTGACAGTTCATAGTTTAAATCTCAAATGTTTAAATCATGATGTCCATAGAAAACCTTAAACAGTGCAATAGTCAATCTACTGGATTTTTCGAACGGAGCAATGAAAATATAATTTGAATTTTTTATAGAATTTGTCAGAGTAAAGTAATATTGATGCTTTTATCCATTGAAATACAAATATATTCTTTCCAGAGTTCTGTTACCTTATAATTTTTAGGAGATTTACTGAGTTAGGGAGCTGTGAAATAAAAATAAATGCCTGAGGTTACTACTGTTTATTTTGTCAACAAACTGCTTTAACTGCATACAACTTCACCTCCAAAATAATCCTGATTAACTGCTAGAGATGGTGAGCTATTCTTTTTACAAAAAAAAAAAAAAATGTTTTCTTTTGAACATTATCAGTGTAATTAATACAAACATTGCTTTGCTCCAGGGCTCTACCCATCATGTACCCCTAAACCACAAAACCTGTTTTTGACCTCAGCTGCATTACTGTTAGATGAAGAATTGTGAACTTGGCCCTTAAGGCAGATTTTTAGGATAAGGTAGTGTCAGAGAGCACAATAATTCTGGCAATGTCTCTCTTTTGATAAAAAACTCATAATTGTTTTGGCAAAACCAAAAATCTGGTTTTATTTCATAAACAGCATATAACAGACCAGGTCCCAACACACTTCAGAAATTTGAGGTTGGGAAGTCTCTGCCAGCCTAACCTGGGAGACAGAAGGAGGAAACTACGTTGTTGATAGGTAATAACTTCCCCTTATTTCTTCTTCTGGAAGAAAGCTGTGGTTAATTATCTCAAAACTATGGATGGCCCAAGTAACTAGGAAACAAGTCCTGAGGCCTATGTCTCAGGCAATTTTTTTCTTCTTCTGATTGAAAAAAGTTCCACTGCATAAATTTAAAAACAAAGATTTTGTGTGGCAAGCACTGCGCACTTTTTAAAAATCAAAACGTCATTTCTTTATCATGTTGGTAAGTTCTCATTTTGAAGTCATGGCCCTCTCCTCCCCCATTCTGGGACTTCTTATACCATGATTCTTTCAGATCTTGCCTTCTGTCAATGTCAACATCACAATCCAGTCTTAAAGTTTTCCAAAAAAACTGTATTATTGTGAATTATAATTTTATAATTGAAAAGAAGTAGTAGAATATATTTCTTTACCCTTTGTCAAAATAGAATATTTTATAAGATATTTTTCTGTACTAAAACTTATTCCACAGTCTGTTTTAAAGCTTTGTTTGATCCTCTCTGAAGTGATGACAGGCCATGATGCACACAGAGAAATATTATCCAGGATAAAGTCTATCTTTAATATGAAGATTTTTCTAACATATATTCCTAAAATTAAAGAACAAATAAAGAAATTACACAGATAGTACACATATAGAAAAGAGATTAGCCTTTTTTTTTTTTAAATAAATACCATCAATTTGTTAGTATCTGTCACTTATTCATATGTAGGATAAAAAAAAAAGTAGCAAAATCATTTACTCTATTGTGTCATTTCATTACACTGAATTATGAAACATCCAAAACAAGCTTTGGAATATCAACTAACATTGCATAATACCTTAATTACTTTTCAGAGAACATGGTACATTTTAATTCAATAAACAAAAATCATTTTGGTCCCAGGCAAGGCCACAAAATATCTAAAAAATTGATTTCAGGGTAACTCAGATGGATTTATCGAATCTGGCCCTCAGAAATGTACCTGTCATTGTTAAGGCAATAGCAGGGCCATGGTGTTGCTTGTGTAAGATCTCTGGGTGAAACAATCTCTTCTCAGAGGTACAGGTAATATTCATCATGCTCTTCCAATGCACCAGATACTTTCCAAAACCAGAAAGGAATAACTTCTGTTGCTGGACAGCTTCTTGCTGAAGGTCACTGAAATAGGGCAGAGCTAAGGGGAGGAGAGGGAAAAAGAGGAAGCGTGACAGAGAAACAGAGTTGAGCAAACCTGTGTCTTGTGGGTCCAGCTGTGTCCCAGGAAGGAAAAGCAATGCACCACATGTACTGCAAGAAATTGCCCAAGGAGAGCCCAGAGCTGCTTACCTGAGATCCAAGGGCATAAATTAACTTGTGGATGATTTCTCACCAGGAGTAAAATCCATAAAACCTGTTGAAATCTCTAGTAGGATCCCTGTCCTTGGGAATAATCAGTACTTGACTGCACGTGCCCCTGAGTGATATAGTCTAATATCAGAGGTGGATCTGGCCTTGAGTACTGCAAGGATTGGACCAGATGATCTGAAGTGATACCTTTGCATCTTAAATTATTGTGTGATTCTGTAAAAGAGGTAGGATGGCTTTGTTTATTCAGCTGACCTCAGCACAAGGTCAGCAGGCACAGGTTCAGTGGACACCTGCATTACCTGCTGCAGGGCTGGTGCCTCCAGCAAAGCAGGGTGCACTCTGCTCACCCCCTTGGGCAGCCACCATGGCACAGGGATGCAAGGATGCCAGGAGCATTCCAGCTGGTGATGCATGAGAGCAGGGCAGAGCCACCCAGCTGAGGAGTCCTTGCAGGCATCACCCAGGGACAGCTCTGCTCTGCTCTGTGCTGACAAAGCATGGACTGAACAGCTCAGCCAGGAAAAGGATACCCAGGCAGGTTACCCACAATACTGATTTACAGAGGGAAAATTAATGGCTGAATCTGCTGTGCTTCCAGGCAAGCCCTAGAGTTACTTGGAAGCACAGATATGCAAAATAAAAATTACAAAGGGAAGGATTCTAGGAAGAATAAAAAATTTTCTTTTATTTCCATTCCACTCAAAAAACATATCAATTTTGAACAATTTGTTGGACTTCAGGCTAAGTGATGCATCTAGAAAATCTGCACATTACTGATCCTGTGAGATACAGACAGTCTGAGTTCATCTTTGAATGAGTGCCCAGTTGCATGTATGACTTTGAAGTATAAGGGGGAAAAGATTAGGCAATTT
This sequence comes from Muscicapa striata striata, assembly GCA_030060385.1. Classification (NCBI taxonomy): domain Eukaryota; kingdom Metazoa; phylum Chordata; class Aves; order Passeriformes; family Muscicapidae; genus Muscicapa; species Muscicapa striata. The sequence continues at coordinate 7,470,836 of JAREIS010000133.1, read as the reverse complement.
TATTCAAACCAGTTTCCTCACTGGGAAAATATTCCTTTAGGTCATAAAGTACTTATTTACTCAGTCAATACTATGACAGAGATTTAGAGCTCTGTCATTAATAACACTGATTGACAAAGAACTTCCTCAAAACTCTTTCAACTCCAGACAAACACATTTCTCAACAAAAGCATACAGTTATAGATTTGCAGCCAAACACATGTGTTTGGAGCAGGGGTGGGTGGGGAAAGGGGGAAGAGCACATGGAAAACAACACCTGATTTTTTTCCCCCCTGATGATCAGTGTTTGAGGCTGACTCATTTGTTTTGAATAGTTGCTTACTTGTTTCATTGGTTGCTGAGGGTTCTTTTGATCTCTTAGAGGATGAACAGGAAAGGGACTCCTATTTGGAGAACTTGCATAATTCTTTACACTCAAATAGGCTTCTGACAACCACATTATTTTGTCTTAGTGAATGAGCTAGGTGATAGTTCTCCTTGGGTTTGGTTAAGGATCATCTCTAGTAATTTTCCCTGTTGTCTGAATTCATCCACTCCACAACTATCTTACAGGAATTGCGAGGGGGAAAAGGAGACCTTGGTGGAGATTAGTGCAGTTGCTTCAGTGTTTCTTTTATTGAAGCTATTTTGTATTTAATGAGTCTCTTCTGTTTGTGCCTCATAATAGCTGTAGGATTTTTTATTTATTGGTATCAATTACACTTGGTCTTCTTTTTTAATAAAGTAATTTTCCATTGTAAAATGACTTTGTGTCCAAGGAGAAAGTTTTTTGGGTCCCAGTTAATTTAGAGAATTTATTCTCAGGTAAAGAAGGCCTAAGAAACACATTTCTTCTCTCATTTCAAATACAAGATTTTTACATTTTTTAAACTTCATTATTCAGATCTATGTTTTAATGTCATATTTAGGTGTCTTGTGCACTGTACTTCTGTCACACAATTCTGATACAAATTATAAATAAACATAGAATGCAATTTACATTTTCTGTCTACCTTTAATATTAGATTCTTTAGCAATTATCTGCAGCTGCTGAATCTACTAGTTTCTTTTACTCTGCAGGTTTATGCTGAATCTTCAAGTATTTCCTTACCAGCCCAATTCCAGCAGATGAATATTTAAAAAAGCCATTTGCTCTAAAAACAGCACCTGGATTTCCCATATAGTCAGTGCATAGAAGGAGTTACTTAGACCCCCACTGAGAGTTCTTCTGTGCCTTTCTTTTGTGCCTCACATGAAGAAAAAGAACATTTTGGAGAGGGGTAATATTTTTTATGGGACCAACTGCATCAGAATTCAGGAGCCCAAGTTTCTTTTTTGATCACTTGTACAGGGGGCTTGGCTTTTAACTTTGGAGGAGAATTACCTCATTAAGGAAGCACAGTTTAAATGCAGCCTGAATTTAACAGCCAAGTCTTGGCTGATGGCTGCAGTAAAAACCTTGAAAACCTCTTCTGAACATGCACAGGAACTAAAAAGAAAGGCACAAAGGGCTTTTAAAAAAAAATCCCAAGGTTGTGTCAGCCTCCTGATTTTGAGGGTCTGTCTCCTGCTGTTTGAACATCTGGATTTGACAATGATACAAAAACTGCTCAGCCAGGTGATTGTGTCTTGCTGTCTGCCTGGGATCTTTTCCTTCAGCTTTGCTTCCAGTAAAGCCTGCCCTGACTGCTGCAGGACCCTTTAGAAAGAGGAGCTTCTTCACACCCTGCAGAGGCTGTGCCACCACCCAAAGGCATCCTCTGCAGCTCTGGCAGGCAGCTGGGCCATGCTGATGAGCACCTGGGATAGGGCAGTCAGAGCTGCAGGACCTGCAACTCATCCCTGGCTCTGGAATGGCAGTGCAGGCGTTTGGGAGAGAAGCTGCTCCAGGGCTGCAGCCCCACACCCACCCAGCAGTGCTGGGGACAAGGCTCAGGTCCTCTCCTGAGCCTTGGAGAGAGGTGGAGTGAAGGCAGTGACAGGCACCTGGTTGAGGTGTAAAGCAGGAGGGTGAAGCAGGAGCACAGACAGGGAGGAGAGGGGTACAGGAGAAGAAACTCATTGCACTGCAGGGACAGAGACAGCCTTTGCTGGCACAAGGGAGTTTGTGCCCCTTCCCACAGGTGTGTGGTACAGAGGGGAACCTACTCCATACAGTGGCTGTGTAGTGCATTCACATTCAGGAACAATTACCCAAAGAAACAGTTACCTTGAGAAACAATTATCTGTCCGTGTTTGAAGCCCTCCAGCTACCCATTGGGATGCACCAGCCCCAAAGAACCATGGAATAAGTAGCTAAACTACACTGGGGTAGGGTGAAAAACAGAGGTGAGAAGGGGAAAAAGAAATGTCCAGAGTGATGTATCCAAAGGTTGGGTAGAGATGAGGAGTGGGACACAAATCTTCTACTGGTGGTTAATGGTAATGTTCTCTGAAAAGTAAAACAGAGGAATTTAGCTGAGCTGCACTGCCTCTGCCTCCTCCTGTCTTCTCCTCTTTTCTGCTGCACACATATTTAGGCACTGAGAATATTAACTGCACCACAGAGGTGATACTGAGCTAATAACTGCACCAACACTGATACATGTAAGAAAACCAGATGTAAGTCACCAGCATAACTGCAGAGACTCCGGTGAGCTCCTGTGGTGTTATTTTGCAGAGAGAGATGCCCACACCTATTAACTTGAGTTAGAGCTTGTACATGTGAATAGCTGCAGATTTATCAGACTTGGTTGCTGACTGATGGGCTGGACAAAGGCTGGTGTGGCCAGGGCATTCCCAGGCTGGCACAGCCAGGGCACCTCACTGTCCTGGGCAGAGCTGCATGCTGCCAGCACCCACACTGCAGCCAGTGGCAGTGCTGTGGGAAATCCACTAGGTGTAGATACAGCGTTAGACTGCCACTGATACAGGAAAACTGGAATCTGTGTTCTAGGGAAAATTACCTTTCAGTGCCATCAGAGGGGGCAGGTGCTACTAAACAGAAATTAAAAACCTTTTCAGGATTACATTGATCTTAGGTTTCATAATAACAAGAAGTGTGCTGGCTAAGGATCTTCTAATAATGTCTTATTTATTCAATCTGGTTTTTTGAAAAAGCCTCCTTTGCTCTGTTGCATTATGGCTAAGTGCCACCAAACCCCACATTACCCTCTTAAGGCTGCCCTCCTTTTCCCTCCAAAGGCCCTGTCCCCTTTGCAGCAGGGTCCCTGAGATCTGTCAGCTCACCAGGGCAGTGCTGCAGGAAGCAATAGTGTGCTCTTGGGGGATAGCAAAATACTGAGAAATAAATGGCAGGTAAATAATGCTTCAGTCCTAAGGTAATGAGGCTCTTTTTTGGAATGCAGATTAGGAATTCAAAAAAGAACCAAAAGAAGGCTCATGTAAACTTCTAAATGTTTGAATCATCTAAATGGTGCATGAGAAACACTGCCTGGTTATCCTCTGTCCTGGGCAATAGTGCAGAGCATCAGCTAATGTAAATCCATCACAGCAAGGTACAGCTGTGCTAGATTTTCCTGGACCTAGCATGGTCCATGAAAACTCCTGTGGAAAGAGCACCCTGCTTGCAGTGGGACAGGTAAAAGGAATGAAAGGCTATTGTCAGGGGGCTGTTGGAGACAGGTCCACTTTCTCTCTGCCAGAAAGGTACTCACTGTCCATTCATTTTCCAATGTGATACAAAGTTAGGATAGCAAGCTTACCCTGCAGCACTTTCCCAGTGTTGAAGAGTGTCAGGAAAAAACATCTAGAGAGGAATAAAAAAAATAAAAACATTAGACAACTGATAATCTACTTATAGATAAGAGAGCAGCAAAGAGGAAAAGCTGCCTGCAGGCTAATGATGCTTGCAAAGAATTAGGCACTCAGGAAGGCTCAAAATGAAGAAAATTGGTAATTTTCAAAGACAAACATGAGATGCAATGGATAACAACAGATCAGCAAAACAAAATGAATTTTTAAAAGAATTAGATAAATAACAATTGAAGGACATTTTGAGTTTCCTTATCTATGCCAGCACCTGGTGCCAAGGGCAGTCCCATCCTGATCCTCAGCACAGGCATCCCAGTATCCCCACCAGCAGCTGACAAGGCCAGGAGCAGCTTTGAGCAGTGGCCATCCAGTGTTTGGATGTGACTGGTGAATGGTTAACATGCTTCCAGCCTACCATCCCCCCACCACAGGAAAAAAATGTAGCTGACAAAACCATCACATTGTTTTTCAGGCACTTTGAGCTGAAAAACCCCAACTCTCCAGAGTACAAAAATGATGGCACAGAGACCCAAGATAAGGTGCTGAGGAGATGCAGGTGAAACACTGGGTAAAGTGCTTGAGCTGCTTCCCAATCTCCAGGCCAATGACCACTTTCCAAACCTGTTTTAATTTGCTGGGCAGAGCCTTAAATTCCAATGAGGAATTATGTGGCTGCTCTGTAAATTGCCTGCTGGAAATAAAGCAATGCACATGGATAAACTGTGCTCTGTGTCACAGACTACACAGCAAGGAAAAAATGCCAGGATTCAGGTCTAATAGGAAAGGTCTCTGCCGTGGGCTGGGGTGGAGCTGCCTCACCAACACTGGGCAATGCACAAGCAGCTGCCTGGCAGCACCTCAAGTCAAAGTATGGAAACCAGCCTGGAAACCCCAGGGCCAGGCTCTGCATTGCACAGGCTGGGGCCTCTCTGAGACACATGAGCTACAAAAGACAGCTGGCTTTTCCTCAATAAATTACTTGGTCAAGAGGTACTTTTTCCCAAAACATAATTCCTTGCAACAAAATAACAATAATAATAATAATAATAATAATAATAATAATAATAATAATAATAATAATAATATTTTTCTTATTTTGTGAAAGTGTTAAGATGCCTAATTGTTTTTCATCCAATATTTTGACATAGTGTTACCACAATAGCTACTAAAATGTTTACCTGCTAAAATCGGAGTCTCTGAAAAACCAGTGGAAAAGACATTGAGACACTATGACAATATCTTCACAAGAAAGCACAAAGAATAATACACACAATAAATGATAATTTAAGAGAAATCAGAGAATTTAATTTATTTTTAAATGTTTGGAATATTAACACTGCTCCTAACAATGTTTTTCAGCCAGCTTTTCTCAGATGTGCTTTCAGGAGTTTTCCACATGCTCAGTGTTTGCTGCTGCCTTTGGAGATTGTAATCTCCTTCAAGCAGAGACTCATCTTCTCCCATGTTTGCAAAGCACTTGCACAACTCTGAGTGTCATCGAGTTAGAGGCAACAGACCCATCAACACAAAGATCAAGCAGAAGATAAAAAGGAAAAAAAAAAATCTTTACATGACATTTGAGTGAAAACATGCTTCCAGAAAGGAAAGACAGACAGCATAATCCAAGATTCCCACAGAGATCCAATTTGGTGTCCTGGGGACACTAAGCTGATGGGGAGAAGCACACAAGCACTGTGCCAGGTCTGGGCTGTGTGTGCTCTGTGAGTGACCAGCCTTCCCCTGCTCGGGGTGGGCACACAGCCCCAGGAGGGCTGGGCTGGCCACCGTGGACTGCACAAATTACTGATATTACACAGACCCCCTCCACTGCTGGGGCTTTTTCCTCTCCCTGCCTGTGCTAAGCTGTTTACTGCCTCAATATCATGTATTGCTTGCTGGAAAAAACACAAGCAAAAAGAAAGGGATTGCTTACTGTAATGTACTTGCTGAAGGAGGGTTTGACCTGTGTGTGAACTGAAGGGAGTGGTGGCTAAGGAAAGGGCATTCACATGCACACAACCTGCATCTGGGACATTTGTGAAGCTGTCAGTACCTTTTCTGAAATATTTCAGGGGTTCCAAAGTGAAAAATGTTAAAACACTGGTAACAAGAAGCATTTATATGACTCAGTGTGGTGCCATGTACCAAAGACCAAGCCAAGAAGTCCCAAGCTATAGAAATGCCATACTTGGATTAATATAACCTCTGTCTCACAGGGGTTAAAAGGCAGTTTAGGTATCTTGGTACACTGCTGCAATTTGCTGGGCAGACATAAAGTACTGTTTAAAAGGGGAAGGATTGGATGAAGAAAGCTGTGCAATTTACTCAAGGTCAGAAAAGTGCCTGTGGTGGAGACAGATCCCCAGTATCACCCCAGTGAGCCAAGCACTCACACACCCCATCTCCCCTGTGTGTCTAAGACAGAGGGAGGAGAGGGGTCAGCAAAGCACCCAGCCAAGGAGAAGAGCACATTAATACCTGCTCTGCAAATTAAACACTGGGTACTGGAGAACAATGCTTAAAATTTCATGACAATCTCCTGAGTCTCTGAACGCCTTCACAGACATCATCCCTAGCCTGACCTTTTAAAGCTGATGGCAATCAGGCAGGAGAGCTCAGTTCTTCACTTCATGTTGTTAATGAGATCAAGCACATACAGATCCCTCCTACCCCTCCTGATCATTTGTCAGATATATCTATGTCTTATCCTTTACTCAGAGCAGAAAGCATCCAAATGTCATTAAAGCCTGCCCTACTGTCCAGGGACAACTGTTTAATAGAGCAGGTCACAAGGGCAAAGGGAGCTTTCAGACATTGCCAGGTAAACAACTGAAACAGCACCAACTGGCAGGACACAAATTTCAACTTGTGGTGTAAGTGCACAGAATAGGATCCAGTTACTGGGCTACTGAGACCAAGAGGACAAATGCAAGAGATAAAATTAATGGTTTCAGCAGAAATTATTGAGCAAAAGACCAGAGGTCCTTTGGCTGGGGCCACCAGGGCAGGGGTTTTTCAGCTGGTGGGTGCAGTGCTCCCCAACCCCTGACTCATGGCAAGGACCCAGGGCTGAAAAAAACTTATTGAGGTGAGACTACAAACAGCTTCCAGCTTGCTTTCTTCACCATGTCACAGCCTTCTCACCCAAGGAGCTGCATTGCTTCATGCAAAGCTATTTGAATGTGTATTCATATTCCCAAGTTCAGCAAGCTGACAGGAGCAACCTGTCTTTGGGCTGAGAATTATTTATTTTTTGGAAATTTCACAGTGCTGTTCTGAGTGTGGCTGCCTTTCAAAAGTACAAACTCTTGAGTGCAAAGGACTGGATTTTATCCACTGCAACCTGTCATTTCTAAATGCAGATGACCTCTTTCATTCACCCTGATTTCAAAACACATATCCTGTTATGCAGTACTAAATATTTTTGGGCATACAATGAGTAATAGATATGGTATATAGATTTTAAAAAACCAAACAAAATAAACAAACACTCATTCAGCTCTTCCTGGAGAGGGCTAACATTTGATCAGTCTGTCACATGTCAGTTATTCAAAACAAGCTCAATGAATGTGTGCCAAGGTGGAAGAAAAATTACTTGATGCAAGGGCCTCACTGAATAATGACTGAAATCTGTGGCAGTCACGGTGTGGAGGAGATGCCATTTCAGCCTCCTTTTTCTGGAGGACATGGACAGACAGATGGAACTTCACAGGCCTCCCACAAGCACTGGGGCTTTCCCTTCCCACTTTCCTACAGTCTCTGCTTCTTACTCCCTGACATGTAAGCCTCCTTATTATTCTTCACTCTCCATTTTTCCCCTTCCCTGCCTGATCTCTGCCTCCATGCTTGGCTCTCCTGCTGAGCCCCTGCTTCCATGCTCCTGCTGTGTGCAGCAGAAGGAAGAGCAGTGGGTGGGAAAACCCTACAAGCAGAGAGCAGTGACTGTGGACTGACTGCTAGGAAAGATGGAAAATATCATCAGGTCTTGCAAGATGCCTCTTTCACTTCAAGGAGACCTTAGGATCAAATAAAGACAGGACCTCCTAGGATCCTGTTTCCAGGTGAGACTCCTCATGCATGTTGAAGATGCTGTTTTGTCAAGCTGTTCAGTACCCTGAATGATGCCAAGACAGACTTCAGCTGTGGGCAGTGGGAGCCAGGGAGGCTGACACTGCTCTCCATTTGTCACTGAGATGGTGGGAATGGCCACCACTGAAAAAACATCACCAGAACAAAGCCCCCAGAATTGTGGCTCACCTTGCTCAGAAGTGTAGAGAACATACTGGTGGATATAAAGAGAAAATAAATAATACTTTTAATTGGAGTCATCCTTCTCCTGCCAAAATGTTTGTCTGATATATATTGCTTAATGTGCATGCATTTTCCTTTGGAGGAATGTAGCCATATCCTTCTTAAAATTTTCCAGCATAAAATGAAGGCATAATATGCAATACAGCAGGTTGAAGACATATAAGAGATTTACCACGTTCTGCTTATATAGATGGTGTTTAACCATCTTTATGTTGCTTTGCAATTATCCTTAGACCCAAATAAAAGTTATTCTGTACTTCTTTACCAATGTATTTTTAAGCCACTCAGTGCTTAATACAAGTTTGTAACCTGCAGGCTCAGGTCTTGTGGAGACTCATATACATGAATTATTCATGAACTAAGGAACAGTGGCTATTAACATAAGTAAAACTACTTGAAAAAGAAAAGTAGTTCACGCTTCAATTTTGTTCAGGAATTGACCTTAATTTGCTCTTCAGATCTAGACTGCCTTAATTGGAAGTTTTCTTGCCTGTTTTTTTATTAGTTTTATATAGGTAGGAAACAGATAAAAAAGGTCTCCAACCCTATAAATCTTATAAGTTAGACTGAACTTTCACGGCAGCTGTAAGACTGTGGACAGCATCTTAAACTAAAGGGTTCCCCTGCCTCCCCCACTTAAACATTTAATACTTTGTGTGACTGTGAGCAGGCAGACAAGATGACTCAAATGCCATTAATGTTTACAAGACAGGTCTGTGAAGCCTTAAATCAGTGAGGCTCAGCTGTCATCCTGTGCATTTGCATTTGTAGTGAAAAAGCAAATCCCTGATAATTCCTTGATTTTTCCTAAACAGAGAGAAAGCAGAGAACATTTTAAAAAGCAGTGAAACAGAACTCTGCTGTCACATTCACAAAGTGCCATACATTCATCTTGCTGTTAAGAACTGTAAGAAAAAAAAATCTTGTAAGAGCAAAGCTTTCCCTGCTTACAATGTAAACAGTGAAATATAAACTGGAATACCTGTCATCTCAGGAACATATCACTGATTTTTCAGGGTGTTCAGACATTTTATTCCAGAAAACCTTCACCAGTTTCTCTGGATTCAAGTTATAGTAGAAGTAATGGTAAAGAGTGGTAGCCTAAGGTCCCTTTTACTTACTACATGCTAGAAAAATTTCAAAAAAGATAGCTCTTACAAAGTTAAAAATTTGTCAGTTGCAGTTGTGACTTTCACATTTTAAAGTGAAAAATAAGCCAAAATAATTTTGAAGCTTTTTTTTGCTTTGAGTCATCTACCATCCTCTTACCATGTGAGGTGGCTGTAGCACCGCAGAGCAAGGCTCACTGCAGTCACAGGTTGCAGCATGAAGACTCACTCCCTGCTCTCAGAGCTAGCAGTTAATTAGCAGCCAGTTTATCAACCTTACCACAGGCTGTGAGCCCTCTGAATTTTTCATTATCTCCTCCCCTTAAGAGCACAAACCCCGTAATTTTTTCCATGCAAGCAACAGACCATGGGATTCAAGGGAATAAAAGTAAATTTTGGACTTTGATCAATGCCTTTGATGCAGTTTAAGAAATTTCACAGATTGAGGTGCATTTCTGCACTTCCAATTCAAACTCCCTTAGTTTCAGACTAAGGAGAAGAGTATTCCTCACTATCCCCTCTATCTGTTGCCCCTCAGCTGAGGAGACATTTTCAATGCAGAAGGTGCAGAATGGCCCAGCTCTCCATAGCTCTGGGCATGTGTGATTTTGCATCTTGACCTGGGTTCTTTGGGTAAAGCAGTGTCTGTATCATCTCCTTCAGATTAAGAAAACCAAATTATTTTTTCTCTCTGTTGTCTCAGGAAGCACTTGTAAGCATTGCAGGACACAGGAATGCAGCCTGGCTTTCTTCTGTACCTTATCAAAATGTCCTGGCCACTGGACAGCTCTGACAACTGCAGCCCCACTGCCTGTCCTGCATCCCTGGCTGTGTGTCTGTCTGCCTCAGCAGGATGGATGAGGGGGCAGGTCTCCCCCTGCACACACTGTTTCATGTCAACATCTTCATTTTCTGGAAGCAGCATTTCCTCCAGGTTTAGCAGGCCTTACTGACCACTAACACCCAGTAAACTCTGCTAAACGTACCTTTCCTTACTTCATTATGAAGTTTTGATTAAGGCTTTAGGAGGACAAATTTGGAAAGACACTTGAAAGGAAACCTAAACAATTTACACAGAGGTAGTCTCTCTCAACATATTCCACGGTAGCTAAGCCAAACCCCTGATCCTTAGATGCTGATGGATCTGGATAAACAAGGAAGCAGCTTTCCAGTGTCACCAGGATCTTGCACTGCCTTTTCAGTTTTCAGGACTTTTTTTTCCCTCCATAGTACACACTTGGCTTGATTCAAAGTGCAGACATCTCTGAGATGTCTCAATATTCAATACTTAATAACATTTCAGATTCAAAGTTTTTTTCCTTTAATTCACGTGGTCTGAGAATAATTATGCATGCAAGGCTAATCAGAGTTTTGTGCTCATGGTCTGCACAGCCTGTAGTACTGTCTCAGGTTTTAGTACAGGTTCACAGTCTTTTTTCAATACTATTAGGAGGATATAAAATTAACCTAGACTTGGTCATTTCTCACTCAAGTTAAGCAGCATGATTTTAAGCTTTCCTGGGATCATACCAAAGCCCAGCCTTTGGAGCCTGCATCCCAAAGGAAAGGTGTCCATGGGGAAACCCTGATTCAAGCACAAAATCACTTGCATTGATGGATGGACTTTTACAAGAGCTGAAAGGCATTTTATGGTGTGCTTTAAACTCATCCTCAACACCCAGTTCAGCTCCTTGGGAACATATTGCTGGAGCCAGATTGCTCTGATGGGTAAGGGAGTGCAGAGCTTGCAGCCAGGACTCACAGGTACCTTGCTCTCAGGTCCTCTCTGCTTTCCTAGTGCAAATCTGACCTCTTGAAGCTTCCCTCTCCCTTTGTGCTGCTCTCCCTTGTACTTCAGTCAGCACAGCTGCACAAGGAACAAGCGGGGCAGCCTTGCAAAGCACAGACCTTGAATAAATCAACTGCAAGGAGAGAAACAAATCCTGACTGACTCCTTGCATCTCCTGAGAAAGCCGTGTGTCCTGGCACCGTGTGTGTCTCAGCTCCAGAGGGATTAGTGCAGTGTTTACCTGCTCTTTCCCAGGCTGAGCAAACGTTTGATCTTGCTAATGTGTACACGAGTTTTTCAGAGTTGCCATAGCACAACAGGAACCCTCCCTTCTCTCCTGTTGTTTGTAACCTTTGAGGACTAACCAGCCAAGCTTTCTGACAGCATCAAAAATGCAGCTCATTTTAAATTAACTTCCAGGGCAAAAAGGGCTGCTTTCAAAGGCTCAGTCACTGCTGAGTTGGATATTCCTCCATCAACAAGCATCAGATGCCTTTTAGAGGAGGAAAGGGCTTTTCTTCTCCCAGAAAACAGGGACCTGGTTGGCTTTTGTGGATTTTTCTGGAGGAAGACTCAGAAAGGTGGTACTGCTGTGCCTACATCTGGACTGGAGAAACAAGGAAACACTTCCCTGTCCTGTGGGAATCCATTGGGGTACTGTCGACTATTATTCCATGCATGGTATTTAATACTTGTCTCCTGGTGGAGACTAATGTTCCATTGTGTCCCTGGGCACTTTGTGTAAAGAGATATTTCACCACAATAAGAGCAAGGTGCTGCCAAGAACATGCATGGGGGTTGCAGAACAAAGTTGGGAAAGTTTCCTGGCATATCACAGGTAAAAAATAAGGGTGGACCTACAGCACCAACTATCACTGTGTATGTCACAGCAGGCAAATGTCACTACACAAATTTGTATTCATATTCTCACAGCTGGTTCAGTAAGACTGCTCTGGCTTAAAACTGAAACTGATCATACTGTCTGTTTTCTAGAGTGTTTGATTAAATTAGTTTCTTTTCTTATTTGTGAGACATTCACAAAGGACTCCTGTTTCCTCCCAGGCTGACTTTTGTCTAGGTGCCAGCTAACTTACACACACTAACCTGTTTGTGAATGGTTGATTTTGACTGGCAAAGCTGCCTGGCCTGTCTCCAAAGCACTGCTTGGAGCCCTCTCACACAGGTCTCCTGTGACAGTGAGCAAACAGCACAAACAGGTTCATGTGCACTCTCACAAGGGCCAGTATCCCATTTTGGGATGCAGAGAGACCTTGCCACTTGGCCCTTCCCATGCTACATGGGCTGTGCCAGTGTGGCCATTGTAAAGTACAGCTTGTACTTGCCAAAAGGTTCTTCAGCTCATTCTAAAATTAACTACAAATGCAAAATTTGTCTGCCTTTTCCAGCTTTGCCTTTTGCCAGCCTAAGTTTTTCTTTAAACTGAAGGATCATATCCTCTCAGAGAAAACAGCCAAGAAATGCTTCTGATGTAGACAGGGTTAGAAAACTCATTTACTTACAGACATTTGAAACTTGGCTGGATTTAATGAAGTGACATGTCAAAACAATAAATATTAAAAGAACACAAGGTTTGATAGTAGAAGAAAGTTTTTAGTTAGAAAATATCAGAAAGCTCTTGTAGAGAAAGGACTCCCCTTGAACTCTCTCGAAGTCTGTGTGTGAGGTCTGTGCATGACTATGAATTTTAATTTATGAACTAAAGGGAGAAGATTGGTAGAGGATCTTGGAACCTCAGCTATTGATCAGAAAGAAGAAAAAAAAAGAAGGGAGAGTAGAGAAGAAGCAGACCTGGGAGAAAGAATGATTCTTGTAAAAGTCATCAGATAGAAGGTATGGTTAATGAGTTTCCATGTAGGAAACTAAGAGATACCAGTGAGAAACAACTGGGAGATTAATGTACAGGAAGTTAATGAAGTCTAGAAAATAAAATCCAGGAACTGGAACTACTGTGCAGAATGTAAAAAAAAAAAAAAATACTGTAGAGAGAACTAAAACACAATCAAATAGTAATCAAGATTTGATCTCTGAGACTGAAATAATAATAAGAAAAGAGAAATAAACATCAGACTGCTGTAATCTCTTCAGTGGATGTGATGGCAGAGAAAAAAATCCCTTAAATTTGCTAGAAAGTATATTAACAATAAAGGAAGATAAGTCTAAAAATGACAATGGGAGGTTTTTAGTTCCCAGATATCAATTAGACATGAAAAGCAGCCACTAAATTTGTTTGGAATTGAGAAAGATATTCCTGAATAAAGAAATATTTTGTATCTGGTCTTGTTATAACACAATGCCACCATGAAAGTGATGGTTGCAGAAGTTAGTCTTGCCTCATCTGGGGTAAAATTAACTAGAAGGATCAACAAAAAGAGCCCATATTAAAGATTATTCCATAAGGGAAATCTGTAGGATACAGGAAGAGCACACTCAGTGCTCAGTGAAGGCACACTCAGGTGCTCTTCCTGAGAAGGTGCTCAGGAATTCAGAAAATTGAATGAGACTTGGGTGTTGGACATTAAAAAAGTGCTACTCAAATCGTCATATCGAGAAAAGGAGAAAATTTTAAAGAAGGGTCCTACAATTGTTTAGGTATATAGCCACATAAAAATTGGAAATATGTAAAAACCTAAATACCAGGAAAAAATACCTTCTACAAAATTCAGGGTTACACATAGACCTATTCTAAAAGCTGAATCTGTATTTCTATATAGCTATTTCTGCAGTGCCTATCCCTGTATAAAAAATCTTTCACCCTTTCATCCCATAGATAGCAACTCTTGGGCAGAGTTCACATCCACTTCCAGAGATGATGCTGGGGCACACCTTTAATTTTCAGCTTGCTCCAGCTGTCTTTAACAAAATGTGTTAATGTGTCCTTCTCCACCAGCCAAATGGAAGGAGAGCAACAAGAAGAGGTGCAGAACTCCTAGCCATGAGCTCAGGTGGGACTAACTGGAATCATCCACATTCCCTTTTAAGTCCTTTCTCATCTTTGATCTGTTGCTGCCTTCTGGCTTTGCTATGTAATAAGGATCCTACTGTTTTTAAATATTACAGGTTTCTGCTGCTCTTTCAACACTGCCCTGAAATTACTGAGCAGAAGTACCACAGTACCAATTTACACAAATGGTGGAAGCACAAGTTATCGCCCCCATTTTCTTTCATTTTCACTCATTGTTCAATAATACATATATACTCAAAATTTCAAATTACTTTCAAGTTCTGTGACTAATAGGGTGTGGAGCTGTAATTTACTTACATGAATGTTTCATTATTTCCTTTCCAGAGAATTTGGAGAAGGTATCACAAAACCTCAATTCGTTAGCATTGTAACAGGAATCCAGTGACTGAGCTGGAAATCTGACTCTAATTTAACATGTAAATTCTGTCCATCTGCAAAAGGGAAAAAAATTACATTGTAACTTCATAATTGTCTTCCATTTTCCAGGAGTGCTTCAGATGCATTTGGAAAAGGTCCCAGTGCAAAGAAGAGAAAAATAGGGCATGTGGAACATCAATTATTAAATACAATATTCATTACAATGGATGTAGTCACTAGGAATGGCTAATGTGCTCAGAGACACATGTTGGTCTTGATTTACAGATATTAACTGATGTACTGATATTTAGAAAGAATAAGTACTGGGTATGTAAGGAGAAGTATTAAAAAAGCACCCACTTAGACTCAATAAAAAAGAAAAATAAATGTTATATATTAATATTTTATTCTCTTACAGCCATTAGGGCTGTAAGGTCAAAAACCATCTCTTAGGTTTTATCCAAAAAAGCCCTATAATTTCTGTATTGTAGCATCCTAAAATTTACAAAATTTCTAATGTTTTGTTTCCCCCATATTCCTTGCTTACTCCTAAGACTGCCTTACCCCTGCTTCCAAAGCTACCAGGGCTCTTGCTCTCTCAGAAACACCATCTGGAACTCTTTGCTGACTTGTACCTGCCCACAGCAACATTAACCCAGCTCTCTCTCTGGGCCACAGCACCTTATGACTGTTGCTGAAAGGCTATGGCTGCCAGAATTTATGTTGTGTACACCTGCAAACCTCTACATGCACACTCACAATTTACAGCCATCCTTCACTTGCCCATGCAAAAGCTTCTCAGTGCCCAGCCCTTACCAGGGACAAACGCCCTGGATGGCAGCAGCCCACACAATGTCTTATCCCATGGAGTTCCATAAAGATCAGCCACAGCAAGTCAGCGTGTGAATGGCAATTCCCCAGAACTGCTGCAATGGAAGGCAAACCTGGAGACCTGGGATATACAGCCCAGTTCCCAGGAAAGATTGCCCAACGAGGGATTGCCAGTGCTGTTTTTTAAGAACAGGTTGCCAGTGTTGTTTTTTAAGAACAGGTTGGACAAAAAAGCAACAGAACTGGCAGAGCCAGAGAGAAATAAGCCTGCCTTTGGGCAGGGGCAGGCATTCAAAGACATGGTACATTCTCTGCTTTCTATCCTCTGCCTAAGTACACTGATTTTTGGCATATTTCTTAAGCCTTCTCTTTGTGCCCACATTCATTTGGACGATGAACCAGCAGAGAGGTGCTTGAACAGGAATCAGGACGAGCAGGGCATGTTTATTCCTTCAGTGCTGCCTCACTGTTTGACCTTGAGCTTGTAGCATCCTTCTGGGCTCGCCAAGACCGCGCATCTGCAAACAGAGCCCAGGGTAATTCATCTGCGTCACAGAGCTAAGATTTGGGATGATAACCAATGCGGAAAGAAATCTTTCTTTTCTTCTTTTTCTTTCACTAAAAGATTAATCACATGGAGCAAGAAGAAAATGAATTCTAACTTATGTGAAGAATTACTACAGCAGGAACAGTCACAGAAATGTATGCTTACACTGCATAAAATCAAACTGGGCTTTGCAGTGCTTCTCATATTTTCTAATGGACACACCAATACATGTTTTAATTGTCTTGAAGTATCCTCCTATAAACATTCATGAAATTGTGGGAAGACTCATGAGAAGTAGTGAACAATCACCATTTCAATTAAGTTCACCTGTAGCTGCAGCTAAAATGTCTGAAAGGCAAATTTTCTGGACTGAGGTCCTGGCCTCACTCTCCTGTCCAGTGCTGGTGTCTTTCCCAAGTGAGCCCCCATGTTTTCCAAGTGATGCCCAAGTGAGCACAAGTGATTTCAATGCCTCCTTAGCCTGAATTCCTGAGTATGCAGTATATGCAGAGCAAGGAACCTGGGTTATGCAGTAGCATTTTTAAGTGGTTGACTTTTGGCCATATTTATCATTATAAGGACTAAAATTCCTTTGAAAGTAATGCAATTCCCCATGGCCATTCATGGATGCTAACTGTGGATCTGTTCTAGGCAATCCACTAGCAATCCCAAAGTGGGATTAAAAAGTATACTTATACTGTAATATCATGTTATAAAGTTGGAACTTGAATTGATTATTTTTGCAGAGCCAAATTATATTTGTGCGAACATATACTAGAATCAGCATCCTCTCCCACCTTATACTGTGTCACTGTTCATTTCCCAAAGAGATATTAAGTGGGGATGAAAATCATGACAAGCACTGTGACCACTGTTCATCCCAAAATCCATTATTTAAACAAAATACCTCTTCTGTTGATCCAGCATCTGGTGTTAGGAAGGCTGAAAGTCAGGGACAGAATCATCTGTTTTATCAGCTGCATTTTGTCACTCCAACCACATCAGAATTCATGCTACAAAAAGACATGAGATAAAAGCAAAGGGTGAATGTGGAATACAGAACTGACACAAGCCTTCTGCATTTTCAAATGGTATGGAAATCTAAAATCCTTAAAATGTTTGTTTTCATCAAGACTTAAACAATATGAAGCTGTTTGGGTTATATCTTGGGTTTCACTCTTCATGTGGCCTAGATGATTTTAGATCCTACTTCTTTTTATGCCTCCTTTATTCCAGTAAAATTAAATGATCCTTTAGTTTAATGAAAGAGATTGTTTTCCTTTAAAGTGCACAGTCATTTGTGTGTTTCTAAAATGGCAGATGACATTTTTGGGCCCAAGATCGGAGTTGATAAGACATTAAAGCCCTGTGCACAATGTCATTAAAGTCTTGTCTCTAATTGAACTTTTTTGTTGCATGATAATCTTCAGACATTCTATTTGAAGGTGGAAGGACATTGTCTGTGCAAAACCTTGACAATGGAAAATGTAATCATTGTGCCATTGGTCCTCCCAAGGAATAAAGCACCCAAATATTATGAAGTCTGTACAGTTGCCCTGAATAATCTGTTTCTTCTTGGTTAAGGGGCAGAATAACAAGAAAAGCTGGGCAATAATGATTATTAAACAATTACTTTCCACTTTATCTTTAGTAAATTTGCAGGTTTAAGAAATCAGCTATTTTCATTTCAAATTTCTCAATGCACAATTTCTGAACTCCAAAAGCATCCAGATTTTGAATTTTTCATCTTGTTAGACATTTGGATCAGTGTTCTAGGCTCTGTTTTTTATCTCTAAATCCTGGTGATTATTCTAGCATAATTACTGAGCCTTGGTTTAGTTTTGGTATTTATAATGTGTTTGTTATGTGCAAATGGAGGTCCTCTCTTTCCTTTAGTCCTTCATTCCTAAATCAGAAATCTAAATAAATATCCTTCCGAAGTAGGAATAGATACAAATCTGAATTAATTCAGGTGTCAACTTTATGGAGTAGAATTATATGCCAGAAGATGTGTGATTTTCAGGTAATTTCTCATCCCTGGAATGCTTCTGTCTCATTTAAAACATTAATTTAAAGCCTGAGGGGCCAGCCCATCATGCACTCAATACACTGGGCTGAAAATGAAATTCTTCACTAACAAGGTGCGACAAACCCTTGCTGCCAGAAAACAATACATTGCTGATGTCTGCATGTTTTGTAGCTTTAATCCAACAGCAAATTGCTCTGCAGGCAGATACTCCTATTTAAAGGAGGCAACTCAGGAGGGAATGTAATTTTATTAAATATACATAGGAACAAAGAAACATCCTGACTGTGTTTTTTCCAAGCACTTGTGCATAGGTATAACACTGTGATTGATGTTTCTATATCCATGCACTAATAGCCAAACAGATGTTCAAATTCACAAGGGCCAGTGGAGAACATCCAGTTCCCCTCCATTCACCTGGATGTCATAAAGCAGTTGAGAGATGGCTGATCCTGGGCTGGCTCTTAAGCTAAAGCAAGTTTGCTTATTCTTAGTAATGGCATTCTCAGTAATAGCAGGAGGAGTTCTATTAAAAAGTGTTTGGCCAAAGAGACCAGATTTTCAGCCATGTGTAAATCTCTATTAAAATCCTCTTTTAGAGCATCATCAGTACCTAGTAAAAGGTGTAGACCTACTTCCCACAACTGAAGGAAACACATACCTGCTTTGTACCCACAAAATGTGGGGTTTTCAGTGTTCTCTCCTCTTACTGTATTGTCACTCAACTGAAGAGTTTTTACTCTTTCCTCTGTAAGCAAACTCTCTGGTGAGACTTGAGCCCACTTCTGACACCTTTCATAGCAAAGACTTTTCAGTCTATGCATCCTGTTCTTTTCTTTAGCTTTCAAAGAGCAAAGCCTTTTTGATAGCAGTTTTCTGGGAAAGTAGGTAAGATTCATGGAGTGACCCACAGTGTGAACGTATCTGTAGATAATCACATGAAGGAGAAGAGAGACTTCCTTATCCCAAACCACTCTCCTTGATGCACTCCTGTGCACACAGGCACAGCCTTCACTCCTGCCCTTCTTTTCAAGCATGGTGCATTTTGTGTTTGTGCATCTGGAGGAGCTGCCAGGATGCCCTGATCTGCCCCTGCAGCAGCCACAGGAGGTGGGTGCAGAGGAGCAGCCTCAGGCATGCATCTGCAGTTACTGCAGGCTACAAAATCCTCCAGGTCATGGTACTGGGAGAGATCCCCTGCTGTCAGAGTGTACATATGGCTCTCACATCTCAAAAGATGAGTGAAATAAACCTTCTTTGATGGACAGTTTTATTCAGGTTCCTTCATCAAAGACTGAAGATCTGGTATGAAAACACAAGAAAGTTCTATCAAAGTAACAAGCTGAAAATAAGCTTGCTTTAATGAGATGGATGTAGTTTGATTATGCTCAGTCATCATTTTCTAAACTTGATCCTAATTTCCCTTCATATATCAAGTTCCTACTAAATAAAATCATATTTGCTTTCCTGTGTTCAACCCTGCTGTCAGCTTTCCAGGTTACTTTGTAATTTACTGTAATCCTCCTGTGGGTGAATCACCCTTCATGCTGGTGTCTCCTGCCAGAAATATTTTTTGTGTCTTGGTGCACTTTACTGAACTGTGTTCTTCCAGAAAGTGACTTATGACTCCACTAAAACTCAGTCGAAGTTTACGACCAGTAGAAAGTTTTCTGTGATAGAGAAATAACTTTAAGGTCTGTGACAGCTTGGAGGGCTCTAGAAAATACAGCTTAAGAACCAAAACATTTGGGGAAAAACATAACACAAATATTGTGTCTCTTCAGTATCACTTGTACTCCCTGGGTATTTCTGGGAATAAAGCCAGCCAAAAGTAGCACATACACCTGCCATAGCTGAAAGCAGAGAGCCAAGTGACTCCAGCTGGGACTGGCTCAAGAGCTGTAGCTCTTGTCAAATACCCTGTGAATAAAACACTGGCTTCCATCAGTTCAAACACCACTAGAAGACTTTGTGTAGGACTGGCACTGCTGGAGAAAACTCTGCTTTTCCCTTTTTGCTATAAAAGTTTCATGCTCTTGATGACCCTTTGGTGCACAATTCCCCAGGCAAGGAGTGGCTGAGAGGCACAGCTCCTGTTTGGCATTGCTTAAGACCAGGTTAAATTCCCAAAGCAAGAGTCCCTGGGCCAGAATGACCACGGTGGCTGTGAGATTCATGTCCATCAACCAATTCACAGTGGGTGAAGACCATTGCTCCCAGTGGGTCTGTGTTGATGTAGTGCAGTCTGTTCTCTGGAGAAGAGCCCTCAGCCTGGAATGAGTGGAGCAAGGAAGGGTTTTAACACAGCAGTGGTCGTTGGGTAGAGATGGTAAAGCACAGGGCAAAGCTTTAGAGGGGATGTGGTGATACTGGCTGCAGGAGCCAAGAAACTCAGTCCTAGGCCTGCTGGCATGGAAAAGGAGGTTTTCTCTGTAGACTTAAAATTCTTTAATACTACATAAAGCTGCACAGCCCAGGATCTGGTATTGAGTCCACTTCAGTCCTCTTTTCTGTTGAATCTCTGGCACTACTCAGACCCTTGCTGGAAGATTCCTATTATTGTGAAATACCCTTGAGACAATAAAGGACATGGAAACTCCAGAGAAGCTGGAGAAATATCATCAGATATGTGATATCACAGGACAGCTCTATTTTTCTAAAGCTAAATTTATTTTAGGGCATTTTTTTTGCATTTGAGTGAGGTACAGACGAAATTTCTAAAAATTTTATCTACTGCCTCTGCCACTGGTCATTGAACACAACACCCTTTGTAGTTACCAATAACTCACATAGCATGGAAAAAGCCAAGCATGTGGCTCATGTGGATTGATGGAAGCAGGCTGATCCCACATGCTGAGGAGCTCTCCTGACACTGGGCATCACCATCCTCCAGCTTTCACACCAGCAGGCAAACAGTCAACACTCACTTCAGAGGCATCTGGAGAGCAGTTTGAAAGTCTTCTTCAAACAACAGAAAATTATTTTGTGCTATTGTGCTTTAAGCTCTCAAGGAGCTTTTTAAATGCTCAGAATATGCTTTTTAAAATGTCAGAATATAAAGCATATTCAGACAATCTCCATATAGAGAGGTGTGTTATAAATAGAGCTGTGCCAAAGTGTTGATTCATAAGGCTTTTTAATGGCTTTTATTTACAATCAGAAGATAAACTATAGAATAGACATTATTGTGAGAAGACATTCTACAGCATTGTAACTAGCCAAATCATTTTAAGGATTGCGTGCTCGGATTTCTATTAGCACAGGATGATCTCATCCCTGAATCAGGAGCCTACAGAGAAAGAAAGAGAAACAACCATGTAAACCTTCTTGGAAGAGCTGGAATATCAGTACAGTGCAGTTATTATGATATACAATGCACAGTGTGCTAAAATGAAGAAGCTGTCTTACTGTTTATCTCACTTAGAGCCTCCCTACAATAATGGTTTCTTGGTAAGATACATCTTCATAATCTTTACTATATCTGTTTTCTTGTAAAGAATTTTCCTCTTTTCTGTTTAGCTGTTCTTGGCAATTCTACTTTAGGTACACGCATTCAATGTCATAAAGAAGAGCTCTGTGAGACGTTTTTGAAACCGAAAATCAATGTATTGCACCTTGTCCTTCAGCTGCCCAGCTGTGGAGCTGGTTCCACCCAAACAATGGCTCATTCCACAGCCAAAATTGATTTCCCTTTTTCCTCTCCAGTACTTTTCTGTCTCTGCTTTTTAAGTGCTGCATATCCTTTGTGAGTCCTGCCCTAGAGGAGCATGGCTTTCCCACCCTGAGGCCACAGAGCAGAAGTGCTTTCTTATTCTGTTTCACTGCATCTTCCTTTGTCGTGCTCCCTTCTAAGTAATCAAAACCCTTTCAAAAGATGATGGTAGGAAGTCGGATCCATAAAACTGGGAATCAACAGACTTTCTAATGGAACATTTGTAATGGAACATTGTGGTATCTCTCCTCCCTCCCTCATCAACCTTCCCCTCCTCCTTAGGCAATACATTACCTGTTTTGTTTTGTTTTTTTTTTCCCTCCAGTAAGTGATAATCACCTTCTTATCTTATCTAGCATTCCCCATGCTATTCCTGAGGCTCAAGCTGCCCAGCCACTCTCAGCTGTCTTAAATGATTTACACATCTAATTAATAACGAAGCAGCTAGGATTTAGCTTTGGAGCTCAGGGCTTCAGTTTTATATCCAAAGAAGGACTTGGGTTCCTGAAAGCTTATCTGCTTCTTCCAAATACAGAAATTGCTCTCATAAAAGAGATTATTCCCCAGCATTGTCATGCTATATGTTTAGTGTGGTAACAGGATGTGGAGGACAGAGATGAGAGCCAGAAGGGCTCAGAGGAGGCAAAATGTGAGTTAGGTCTCTGAGGGACTGTTGTCTCACAGTAGCAATGTTTTTACTCACACTTTGATTAACTGGTTAGAATTACAACTGATAGAATTGCTCACCTAGTCTGTGGGGGGTCATAAAATGTCAAAAGTGAAGAATAATAAATAAGTACCTTGGTCTGGAAGTTCTCCACAGGTTTTTGTCTGATCGTAGAAAAGCTTTAAGAACTTCCAAGTTTATGAAACTTACCAGCAGAAAAATGTATATTTTTACAATACTGGCAGCAGAATTCCTTTTGTAAGTGACTCAACTTCCCTGCCTGAAATTTCAGTGAGATAAAGAAAATGGTCTTCTGTAAGTGGCTCTTTGGCATGCATAAATGACTTATGTTTTTCTTTACCTTTGATAACAAAAGTCCATCTTAAAATTAGATACACTTATGAAGATTAACATTATTTATAAATAGGTGAAAAACAATGACAGTAGACTAAGATCCTTCATTTTTTTTAATTTAAAAATTTAAAAGTTAGCTTCTCAGCCAACATGTCCATTGATAATATTGTCTAATTTCTTTTTAAAAGGCTGAATCTCTATGGCAGTCATTTACTTTATTCGGGGTGTGCTGCAATAAGAATCAGGTTTATACTTGCTGCATATAACAGTGGACTTAATGACATAGAGAATTCTACCTAAAAATCCTTCAAAAACGAAACCACAAAAAACCACTAACCAAAACCCAAAACCAAACCAAACCAAGAACAAGCCCTGCTGCTGAAACACATAAAAGAGGATCAAGAAAAAATTACAAAGCTTTGAAAAGCACATTTTGGAAAATTAACTACAGAAGCATCTTTTTGACAATCTCTACTTTTGCATTTTTAAAATCATTGCAAGAGATTACAGAGTCTTTTAACAGGGAAGAAAATGGGGCGGAAGGTACATAAAAGATTAATGATATAGCCAGCAAAGCTTTGTTCATTAAAATACAAACTTTTAGGCCCAGTAAAGTCTCAATAGCATCAGAGACTGGCCATAGGCAAAGGGGCAGTTAAAATGCCTGCTACCCCACAATAAAAACACCTCCAGTTAAGAACTGAGGAACTGTGCATTTTGAGGAAGGACTGATGGGTGAGTCAGAAAAATATTGTTTACTTCTCTCCTTAGAGCTAATGGCAAAAGTGATACCAGCAAATAAATAATAATCCATCTTTCAAAACAGAGTGAATCAGCTCAGTGCTGGCTCTTCCATTAAGCCCTCACTCCTGCTCAGCACTTTGTATTCAGCAGGAACGCCACGATGGCTGAGCAAAGCAGAACAGGGTAATTAAGTTGCCCTTTTCTCTGACAGAAAAGAAAGATCTCCTCGTTGGAGTTTAAAGTTTCCTACTGCTTCCTTACAGAGGCTCTGATATCTCCTTAAACAGCTTGCTACAGGTAAAATTAAAGCCCCGGAGATGAGAAGTATCTTTCCTTCTGTGTTTATTGTCAGCCTTTCATTAGCCATGTCCTGGGGCTGACTAGTCAGATCTCCAAAGGAAAGGCTCTGGGTGTTTGCTCACCTGCTTCCTCTTCAGGAAATCTCTGTTACCTCTTGCATCCTTCCAATAACTACTTCAAAAATCATGTTCCTAGTTGTCAGGGCCAGTAGCTGGTTAAAGTTCAAATATACCAAAATGAATAGTTTTGCCAGTGTGATTTCCCACAGCCTTTTTCCTACTACCTGATGTCCTACAAGAGCAGGGTCTTGCCTCTCCCTTCCTTCCAGCATAATCCATCCTGGACAGTCCTTCCTTTTATGTCCCTTTCTCCGTGTGACACACCCATCCTCAAAGTCATATTCCATCAAAATCCCCATCTCCCCAAACACCAGTGTGGCAAAAGACAGTGAATGCCAAGCCCTGCTGTGAGTTTTGCACGTGCTGGCCAGTTCAGTGATATGTGCTGATAATTATGGACATGCAAGGGGGCAAACTCCTGCATTGGGTACAGACCAGAATCCCACCCCAGCTCTCCTCCATGGATGTGCAGGAAAAGGATCCTGAGGCTTCTGTCCCCTATCACCTGCCATGGACAGAGAGCAGTGGCATTTTCATCCGATTCTTCTCCTTCAGTAATTAACCCAGGAAGGAGTTCTGGTTCACACAGCCTATGGCAGGAAGGTGGTAAAATGACCTGTGCAGAAACTGGTTACAATATTGAAATTAAAATGTCTGCCACTAGTTTCTGGGGTTAATAACCTACTGCAATGCATGTGGGAGGCACCGGCTTGCAGAGTAACTGGAGATTGTTTAACATTTCAGACAAAAAAGCTGGTTTGACCTTTTATGAAAGGGAAAAAATACTACCATGCTGTCAGACAAAAAAAAAAAAGGACTAGAATATATATTAAAGCCAATATAGAATATACATAAAAAGAAGATGCAATAAAAACTGAGAAATGATATGAAATAAAAACAAAGTAGGTTTTACTATCATTACATAAATTACTTAGTTGGCAAGTTTTATTTTGTGGTCTATCTTGCAGTCAGTGATGAATTTGGTTCAGACTCTTGTACTGTTCTCCAGCCTTCAGCTCCCCTGCTCACTACCACCTGTTTGTCACACATGACTCTTGGTCATTGCAAAAATGCCCAGATAAGTGAGACACCCCTTTTTCTGATTGTGGATTCTTGGCAGCGATAAAAGGCTCCAGTTTCAACAAGGGTTGGGTATTCAAATTTTGGGATAAGTAAAATTAGTAAACTGCTGTCTAGTATTGTAGTTTTGGTAAAAAAATATTTCCACAAATAAGTAATTCTTTTGTGCTCATGTTTAGATGTTAATACATTTCTGATGTAAAGTTATTTGAAAATAAGGGTCCACATTGTACTGGCAATAATTCACATGAAAAATATGCTTTTAAGGAATACGTAGAACTTTTAAATCTTCTAAGGCTATTTAATTCAAAATTCCTTGATTTTCTAGATTAAAAAAATTTTTAAAACAGCATTTAAGGCTTTTCATCTCTTTCAAGATGTTTTGATGTGTGCTGCATTTTTGCATTACTCTAGTTTATTTCTCCTGAGTCTCTAGAGTTCTGTGTATGAATTAGGCAAACTAAAAAAATAACTAAACTATAAAAAATACAGTTATTTGCATATCATTGTATTAAAAAAAAAGACCAAATATATGATTGTGACTTCTGCTTGCAAACATAGTTTGAAGCATCTGAAGAGAAAAATGAACTTGTTTTCAGACCTATTAATTACTTTGGAATACAAAAATCAGGAAAAATTGCATGTTGTTGTATGTTCATTGCTATTTTCAAATAAGCATTTGAAAGCTTTGCTGAGTTTCAAGTTCCTGTTTTCTATGTACTACATAATCCCAATATCACTGCTACCTGAAAAAATCCAGAGGGAAGACTGATGATATGAGATGGTGGGAGTGCATAATCCTGTGAATGTCCCTTTCATTTCCCGGATGAAATATCAGGCTCCACGGATCAGTAAATTATTACCAGGTTTTAATCCATCAAAGCAGCGCGGTTCTGAAAGCTGCAGCAGCGTGGGATGGCTGCAGGAGTAGGGATGCTGCGAGGGAGGGGGTGTCCTGCTCTGCCCTCAGTGCAGAGCAGCTCCTGCAGAGCTGGCAAAGTGAGGGGGGCAGGAGAGCTGGGGGTGCTGGGGCTCCTGCCCAGCCCAGCCCAGTGGCCACCAGGGCCACCTGAGCTTTTCAGACTCCTTTTCACAGCGAGCTGCTCTCATTTCAGCCTGGGCAGCCCAGGTGTGAGTGGCAGGCTCTGAACCCCAGAGCACAGGCAGATCTCTGCTGCTGGTACCTCTGGGCAGAGAACCAGAGAGGCACAGAAGGGCAAGCCCTCCCTGGAGTCACTGGAGTGTGCGATGCTGAAAAGGCACTGCATGTACACTGGGTACTGCATAACACTTGGGGTCATTTGGAGTGAATTTCTTCATTTTTCCCACTGTTCACCTCATCTTTCAAACTATAAATTCCTTATCTCACTTAATCTCTGCCATCTACACAGAGCCTAAAACAACTGGCTCCAAATATCCTCCTGTTTAATCTCAGTCAGCAGCAGCCTGACCTGCAGGTGCACACACAGCTGGGCAGCCACCCCGTCTTTATCTCTTACCATGCCCTCCATACCACAGAGATTAAATATTTGTGACCTGCTGAGGCAGCCAAGGATTCGTATAGAGAAGTAGTTTGATATGCAAAGCACACAGAAAACAAACTGCAAAAATACAAATTAATTTTGGATCCCAGGACACTATCTCGATACAAATTATAGCACAACGTGGTCCTGCAACCTTTTCTGAGGTGGCTTCTTCAAACACCCGTGCTGTGTACAATCACTTATTAACATTTGGTGGAAGTCTGTAGGGTAACATGAAATTAAAAGTCACTCTGGCTGGCATGCACTGATGAGAAAAGCTCGTTTTGAATTTCAAATAAAGCTTGTAGGACTACAGAATACTCATATAAGCAATTCCCATATTAGAAGGCATCTTACAGGAAAGCAATTAACATTCCATTTCCTGTATTTTCACCACTGGAGAATTTGGGTGCTGACAACCATTGACATCTCCTTACTTCATTTCCCCTTGAACATCCAGCTCCCAAACATGAGTGCTGTTTCTCAGCTCCAGCTCTCTTATTAGTGATAATAACAATGCTTTGGTGAGAGCAATTACAAAGCAGCCTCTCTAGAGACTCGGCAGTCATTTCCCCTCATCTTAAATATGTGTCACTACAATTTGACCAAGAAGTAGTTTAAAAACTTCCCCTGGCAATGTGTAACTCTGATTCTATCAATTAGAAGACATCAGGACAGTGTATGAAAAATACAATTTCAGTTTGCTGGATAAATTTATACATACCAGACCTGTTTTTTGTGTGTTGGATTCTTTAAAAGATCTCTGGAAATGTTCTCAAAAATTTATTTCAGGAAGAAAAAAGGTTTAGTTCTGAAATCCTAGGCTATATTACAGATTTATGGCATACTTGACCAGAACACAGTTATTATTTTGAAAGTAAAATTCATCTTCTCCAGTGTTTACCCTTATTTTACTAGCAGGACCTTTCTTTGTCCTTCTCTTCTTTCCCTGCACATACCACCAATCATTTTAATGAAGTTGCCAAGGTTTTTCACCTTTCTTTCTCTAAACTTTGCTGTGTGAGTGAGTTCACCCAGGATTAGATTAAGCACCAGAATATGTTTTAGTAAACAGAATTTACTCCCGTCCTTCAACTCCCCATCCACTGTTACAAACCAATCTTTCACTCCCTTGAGGCAGCATGAGGAAGAAGCCTCTGTATAAAAGAGTTACAACTCATTCAGACTCTGAGGGATAAGCTGTCAAAACAATGCATTGAACGAGGTACATCCAATAATATTCATGTCTATTCAAACCACATCAAGGTTTCTATTCCATGCACTGCTCAAATGTCAGTTTTGAATCTTCTTTACTCTTTCAAAAAGTAGAATTTAGGTATTTTAACAAATTACCTGTTAATGTTTTGGCTACACAGAAGATGCAGTGGTAGAGGAACCCGTGAATTTGAATAAGAGGCTTTCAGACATGTGGGACATCCTTTATCATCCTCAGCAGAACAATCAGCTTCCATCTCCTTTTCATTGTAAGGATAATTTTTAAAAGTCTACTTGGCCCATGTTTAGCAACAGTTTTGGCCTTGTCCCTGTATGTCCACAAAGCTCTGCACTCCCTTTTATGCACTACCACAATTAGGACAAATTTTCAAACAAACTGACCTGCAGCAAATAAAAACATTTTTGTAAGCCAGAGTAGCTGCATTTTGCCTTGTAGAATCCTGGCAACATTTAGGTTGGAAAAGACCCTTGAGATTGAGTGCAGCCATTAACACTGCACTGCCAAGTCCAGCATTATAAAAAAGCTGTACAAGAGCTTCATAACTTCACTCTGTGCTGACCCAAATTAATTGCTGACACAGGCAATGATTTTGGCCCTAAATTTAAATGAATCTGCTATCAATTCATACAAAATAATTGAGAAGGAGGACTCTTCCTTTAATTTTTCTTAAAACTCTGTGCATTGGAGAATGCACAATACAGAGCAGAGAAATCATCAAAGGAAAGGATACTACGTGTAAGTCAGGACAGAACTAAATCCCAGGCTTCTGAAAGTCAGAAGTAAAGGTGCCAACAAAACAGAAGCCAGGCCCAGGACCACTGCAGCCTCTGGTCACCAATAAGTTGTGCAGGCTGCCTCAGCCCTGGGCCAAGCAATGCTGTCTGTGCTCACAGGGCTCTGCAGGGCCCTCTGACACAGAACCAGAGCAGCAGCTCCATGCCAGGACTGCAGACCTTGAGCCCCTGTCACAGGCTCATGCCAGCACTCTTCACACTCCAGCATCTCTTAGTCAGGGTGGAAAATCTGTTTCCTGCCACATCACTCTCTCTTCTCCTTCTTAAAAGACATTTTTTAATCCTGAAACTGTTATTTATTTATGCAATAGAAAGCTGATCTCACAGAGCTGTAGAGTTCCTGGGGGCATGTAATAATGTCCTGATGACTGAAACCTGTGAAAGTGTCTGTACCTGTTTAATTTTAATCACATGAGCTGCCTGGCTGAAGTCAATGAGGCCATACTCAAGACATAATTTAAGTGCATTTGTTATTTCAGGGACAGCTATTACATCTGGAGCATGCATACTCATTTAAGTGAGAGTATAATTTTTTTGTGTGTGATAGAGAATGCATCTGGTGTGCCAATATGCAAAAAACCCACCTTTTAGCAGTGAGAATTTTCAGTTGACCTTGAAGTCTGATTTTTCAATATAATACCAAGCCTCTAATGGGTGTCAGAAAATGATATTCCATTAGGTAGAAGAAAACCAGAAACTAGATAGAAAGAACAGAAAACAACCATACTCCTTCTAGCATGATTTCTTTGGAGACCCCACCAACCAGAGAGGTGTATCTAGAGATATTTACCACACTCAGATGAGTGCAGAGCATATAGTTGCTCCTGTAACCTCTAAAAAATCCTATATAATTTAGAATAGGTTAGCTTGATTCAGTGGGAAAAACACCTTTTTCTCCCTGTGTAATGGTATCAATTCTGGAAACTGAAGTGCTACAGGTGACAAGTAAAAGACAGTAACAGGAAGACAGTGTCTCCTCAACCTT
Source organism: Muscicapa striata striata (assembly GCA_030060385.1). Classification (NCBI taxonomy): domain Eukaryota; kingdom Metazoa; phylum Chordata; class Aves; order Passeriformes; family Muscicapidae; genus Muscicapa; species Muscicapa striata. Next base: position 7,441,636 of record JAREIS010000133.1, on the reverse strand, counting down.
TGTATCACTGTGTATTGGCACAATTTGGTACTCTGTATGAGGTCTGAGAAACACTGAAGCAAGATGCAATGGTACCTTCCATTGTCATAAACCTTTTCCCAGACGTACCCTATGTCATGTAAGTATAGTTTGAGTCATCTAAGCTAGATTTTTATCTAGGAGGTATAGAAACTGGTGATTGTAGGCAATTTAAATTTGAAAGGTTAAGATTACTTTTTCTGTAGACATTGTTATTGTTCTATTTACCATCCTCAAAGTTATTTCCAGTTTCATATAACCATTCAACTTTTATGACCCTGATGTTGATGCAGAAGTAGCACACTGGTATTCTCTAATATGTATTGTTTGTAGCTATATGAAATAAACAGCAGCTAGGTTGTTATTTCCATGTGTTGCTCCTGTTGCTCCTTTCCTTTATGAATTGTTTGTAAACTTCTACAACAATCCCTCAATCCCAAAAAGCAGTGCTGGGTTAGTTAAGGGTGCTACAGACTCACAAATGTTAGCCATAGGAAACAGCCAACAAACACAGAGGTCACCTCTGCCATAGAGATTTCATGCCCTACTAATACATTTCACTAAAGCCCCAGGCTAAAACATCTCATAAGTGTCAGATTTTGGTGGAATTCTATGTTAATGTCAAACCCCTGTCAGCCTGAGTTCCACTGCTTGAAGACCTTGCCTTCTTCAAACTTTATGCCTATTCTCTGAGACCTTCCTAAAACTTGTCTTTGATGTTATCACGTTTCTCATCTTACACTGAGATTTCCCCCACTTTTATTTTAATTTTGCTCATGAGTGCAGTTCAGGAGAATTTCTGAAAATTTCATTTTAAAATATTCCTCCAGACAGTCTAGAGAAAGATGCATGATGAGCAGAGGATGAGACAGTTAAGGAGAAGCACAATACAGTCAGCCTATACCTTAATGAAAACAAGTGTGCTTATACCAGAGGGACACAGATGCATGGCAGAATTCCTGAGCCAGGTTCCTGAGGGTGTTAAGCATCCATTATGGGACCCAACCAGTGGGAGAATACTGGGATATTTGGATTTTGGTCTCACTAAGTATTGTCCTTCATGTGATTTTTAATACACCTATTTTTATCTGCTGATACAACCTACCCTTCTCCTGTATTCACTAAATTAAACCTGCTTTCACACAGCAGGTCATTTCTGTGAACCTTATACCATCATAATATACCTCACCTATGAATTTGGCAGAGAAAACACCCTGGTTTCCATCCTACTTAATTATGGGTGATACTATACATCAATTTTTCATCATATTCGAGGAGAAACTGGAAAATATCCTTAAATATCTGATATAATTGTCTGATTTGTATGTGTCTGCACACTATTTAAAGGCACATACTGCCTTTGTATGTGGGAAGAAGAATAAATGAAGTCTTGGTGGTCTTATCATCTAGGTAGGTTTCAGCTAAAGAGTAATTAACTGTCTAAAGGATGTCATTAATAACCCTGGCCATAATTAGCAACCTGACAGCTTCTGGCACTCTTTACTTTCTTGTGTATACTCACTCAGGATGTCTTTAAAGACAGTAATTACCTGTGCTGTTTACTATCCAAAGACCCTCCATTTTCCACGAGATTATCTCAACCAGAAGACCTAAATTCAAAGAACTATGAAGGACTGAAAACAGAACAGTGTGGGGAAACAAACCCCACCACACTATGCTGACGGCAATTTGGGACCAGCTTTTTTTTTTTTTTTTTTTTTTTTTTTTGATTTTGTATTTTTGTTGATTTTTTTTTGCTGTTGTTAAAATATACAATTTCTCAGGATGGACAAAATACAGAGAGAGAAATTGTGAAGGTAGAAACATAAAACAGCAGCTAAAGGAAGCAAGATGTAATGCATTCTACATAACATACAAGATATTGAAGTCTGTATGATGTGGACTTCTGAAAGAGTTTGGGACTATGAGGAACCATATTAGCCTGGGGAAAGAAGGCTGAACTTAAGGCCAGATGTAAAATAATCATTTACTGTACGTGCACTTAGTGTAATCAGGCAGCTGCAATCTATCCTTGCATTACAGCCCAGCCCTATTAGACATATGAGCAAACCAAAAAAGTCAAAACATTGCTCGCTGCATGAGCAGCCCTGCTGCATCCAAGGTGGCTTCTCCTCTTCAACCAGTCTCATCAACAAACTGAGTAAGCAGCTGGAAAAAAAAAGACCTTTCACCAGAAGGCAGAAATTTAAGTCTTGATGGTGGAGACAGACAGAAGACAGAGTCCCATGCATACTGGCACAGCATTATCTAAATGTATAACCAGAATAAACAGCAATATTTGGATTCTAAGACTTCCACAAGCCAAGGCACAGGAGCACAAACTGATCCACCATCAGGGTCTCACAAAGAAAAACAAGTATCTGAAGTCATTTTTCACATCTGTAAAACAGGTGGCTGTGGATGAATTAGTTTTGAAGAAATGGATATATGGGAGCCCTCAACCCTCTTCATTTTTATGATACAGCCACTGAACAAAGTGTCTTCTTGGTGCTCCTAGGAAGAATATGATCGTTTAAAATTCCCAAACTAGGGAACTCGTAGGTTTTTTTTTTAATGCAAGTAGTTCTTTATCTCACTGACAGGTAAGCAGAGTGACAGGGGTCTTCCAGAAACAGTCTGGAGATCTTCTCCTAGGACCTCTCTTCATGAGAAGATGGTACAGTGATACATTGTGCTGACTCTTAGGTCAAAAATTTGTTCAAAAAGTTGTCTCATTTAGCTTAGTGTTTTGGAAATGAATGAAGTCAATGTGCACAAAGTTCACAGGGCATGTCAGCGCAGGTCAGCAACTCAGCTCCTGCTAGTGCTGCAGCAATGGACTTACATGACTTCCAGAACAGAAATAGCTCCATGTCTGTCCCAATCAAGCATGGACAGGGAGAACAAGGTACCACTGACCAACAGTTTAGATGTGACCAGGGTAGGGAACAAGGCTGTTTAAATGGAGAAACCCTTATGCTGCTATTGGCATTGCAAATTCACATCTTGATTTTCTGTAGAATACCTTTCCCATGCAGGCATACCCTTTGAGCAAAAAAATCCTCTAGAGGATTTCCAAGCTGGTCAGCCATAGCTGAAAACATGTGGCAGAGAAAAGTGCAGATTCTTATTTTAATATTGAGATAGTCCACAGGCTGCAAGACTGTGTATCTGTCAGTACTTCTGTTTTAAACTCAGGATAATCCAGTAAAAAACAGAACAGAACAAAACAAAACAAAAAACCAAAACAATGGCTATTATACTGCCATTATGGCTGTTTGCTGACATTTACCCTCTCTGAACATTGTTTTTTGAGAAATTCATGCAGGAGTGTGCTAACCCTGCCCACGCCACACCCTGGGTGAACTTGGCACAGTATCAGCCAAGGACATTACAAAACTGCCAAAAGTCCCGACCAAAGGGCAAGGTGCAGTCAGATGACAGGAGTCAGATGTGGGAACAGGCTGTGACTCGAGAGCCTTTTCCACACAACACCTGAGCTACACCCAGTTATCATCCTCTGCAGGCTGCTCCCTCCTACAGCAGACACATTCCCAGGAAAAGCCGCAGCAGTTAGCATGGAAACCCATGACCTGGGCAGTCCTGATGCAGTAAAAGAAGTATTAGAAGACACATTTCATCTGGGAATAGGTATCACCAGCATGCAACAGAGGAACAGAGAGGGAACTCAGAAGGACCAGTTAGAATATGGAAATCTATCATGCTGATGTTACAAGGAAAATGATTTCCCTATGCATAGGCATCTGGTGTTACTTAAGTCACAATAGGATGTATAAAGTGGCATAATGGAGCCATCAAATATGGCACATATCCTGTAGAGCACCAATTTCCTTTCAGATCAGCAGCTGGACATCCCAGGTTGACCCTCAGGCAGCTCAAATGGTGCAGAAGTGAACTTAGGTGGGCCTTGGGGTGACCCACACAGTTGTGGAGTGATTGTGTTCATGAGACCTCTACTGGCCATGGGCACAGTTGAGGCTCAGGGCACCTACATGGGGACACAACATTTTGTCCTTTGCTGAACCCACCAGTGCTATTGGGTGAAAGGAATCTGTGAAAGGCACAGAGTCAGTGTGTATGGATACATAGTAGGTAATTTAAAATGTATTGATCATAGGATTTCAAACTCTCCTGAGTGGAAGGCTTACTGCTGGCACAATGGAGAAGTGGAAAGACTAAGTGATGGTTTCTCCCCTCAGATAACATGCCAGTTTTGAAGATTTAAATTGAAACAGCTCCTGATCAGAAAGAGCTACTTTACCAATCTGCCTTGACAACACAATACACCTTAAGTGGACTTTGAAGAAATCAGATGCAATTTCTGCTGGTTGCATTCCAGCAGAGCACTGCATGGATAAATAGCTCAAAGGAAATGTTGTTCAGAAAGAGTGTTCGGTGCCTTCTACTCACATCAGTTTATTTGATGCAGTTAAGTGACATAGTGATTAAAGCCACTGGAAATATTTTTTAAATTAAAAAAATTCAAATAACAGTTTTTGCTCTTTTACCATTACTCTTTTTCAACCCCCACGCTCAGGAGAACTCATACTTGACAAAAACTCATTGTTTCTGCTGGCTAGTAAGAAAGCTGGCATCAGACCCTACTTAATGTGGAGCTGTTAGTGTCTCTGTGCAAATGTGCTGAGTGACCACTGACCAAATGGCCACAACCTGCTCTACAAACAGTGCACTGAAGACCACCAACTTAGAAGTTGTGTTTACAAGCACAATTCTTCTGCTTGTAAACAAAACAAAACCTCAGTGACTTCTTACAATGAAATCAAAATTTCCCATAGATTGTTTTTAAACTAGTTCTCGATAGCAATCATTAGGACATCCTGGATCATTCCAGGAAGGAATGAGCTAATCAACAGGAGTGAAGAAACCACCTGGAGGATGAACTGGATTGCAGCTGTAGTGAGTGTGGAGTCCCTGACAGCATCCTGCTTCCAGCAGAATAATGCAGTCTCTGGAAAGGCCCTGAAGATGCTCTCCCTCTACACCACACACACAAACACGTGTCCACAGCCAGGAAAAGGGGACAAGCTCTGCCAGGCCATCAGAAACAAGAGGCTGGATTTCAGTTTCTTGTTACCATCTTGGGCAAAGTCATGACAGAGCTGGCTGCTCTGGGGGACATGTGGGTGAGGTCAGCACAGCCCAAGGGAAGCACGTCCACCAACCCAGGCTGGACCAACTCCCATCCCTGTCCGTAACTGGGATGTAGGGTGCCCTGGTACCTCTATCAAGTAGGATCCTATCCAGGAAATTTGACATCATGCTGAAGTACAAACCAAAGTGCAGTAAAAGGACGTGATCAGGAGGCCGGGTAGAAAATCCCATAACTGAATTGAATAAAAACTGATATAGAAACTCCAATGGGTAACCCCTGTAACTGAGCCCTATGTGCATGAGGTCCCACCTTGCCCTTACCTATCAGATATGGCCCTCTTCAGAAGCTATGTTAATTGCTATTAAAAAAAAAAACAAAACCAAAAAATAAACCAGCACATTTTCACAGCAATCTGTGCACTTACGTGTGTGCATTTTTCAATAGAGATGCTATCTGTCCTGGAGAGTTCCTGCTATAAACACTGAGATCAGGACACAACTGTTTTGTTTTTCTCAGTGAGAGAAAATGATGATTTTGCAGCATGGGGCTCTTCCTGAGGAGCAGGATGATGGTGGGGACTCCAAGTGTCCTGGCTGTGTGGCACGGTGCTCAGGCTGGTTCGTGACAGGGCAGGGACAGCAGCCAGCTGTTCTCTGTGGGGAGCAGGGAGCATCTGCTCTTCTGGAACAGCCCAGACACAGGGAAAGAGCAGAGCCAGCCAGGGCCCCAGCTGGGGAGCCATCAGCACAGAGGGGAAAGCAAATGCCTCTCATCAGGCCCCAATTAGCACAAATGTGATTAGAGAGGCCACCTCCCCTGCAGGCTGCTGAGTGCTTGGCCAAAGACAGCAGTGAGAGAGAATGATAACAGGGGGAGAGCTGAGAGGGAGAAGGGAGTGCAAAAGATGGACAGCAGGGCTTGTGTGCTCTGAGATAAAATACCAAACACATTATGTAGGTAAATGCATTTCAGCCTTTCCTAGTGCAAAGCTTTAGTCCAGTTACTTTGCCAGAAATCTAATACTCCTCACCTCAAGCCACACAGAGCTCCACTGAGCAACTCAGCTGTGTCTTGCTGGCAAAGAAAGCAAACTTTGCTGCTGTGGTACTAGAGAACACAGCCCCCAACCATTTCCATGTGCTTTGCTATCATTTCTCATGTTGAGCCCCAAAGAACTCCATGCTGTGGGGCCAGGCTTCAAACCTGTGCAGTGCACACCAGGGCTGTTGGTTGGACCATCAGCATGGAGCAGGACAAGTGTTGTTCATATAAATGGCACTCCAGTTTCCAGCAGAAGAAAATTCATAATCATGTGGAGGAAAGTGCATTCTTCACTGAAGAGGTCAGTGCTGCCTTGGAGGGTGGTGATCCCTGTTAGGAAGGTGAGGGAGGAGATGTAGACCACAGCCTTCATGAGGTGCCTTCCAAGGGCTGAGCTGTAGCAGTGCTCTATTTATACTCATCAGCTAGAAGCAAAGACCCTCATTAGGTAACAGCTCTGCTAGCAGAATGATTTGGAAGTGTCACCTTTTCTTGTCTAGAAAAGGAAAGATTTTGTGCTTTTTTTTTTCTTTGCTCTGTAGGGCAGTATTGAGTTGGAAGTTGATTTTGCCAGCTGATATCCTTGCTGATCATCCTTTTTCAATCCCTAAAATCCTTTAAAATATAATAAGGCAACTTAGTGACCAATGCATAATGTCAGCCTTTTCAAAGAACTGTAGAGAAGAATAAAAGGCAAAGCTCTAACATTGAAGCTCAGAGATGCAACCACACACTCTGATGTTGTATCCATTTACATATTCAGTGTTAGGAATGCTTAGACAGTATTAACAAAACATAAACCTCTCAAATAAGACAACAGCAAACTAATATGTGCATATTTTGTCAACAGTACTTTTAAGCCTCTAAAATGGTTAAATAAATATTAAATTATACTTAACTAATTAATTCACTTTAAATTATTTAAAAATAAAATACAATTAATTAAGTAATAAGTTAAAGTCTTTACACTATTTATCTCCTTTCAAGAGCCTTTGTAAAGGTTCATTGAGCATTGACATCTTTGACTAACGTGACAGGATGCAAGTTATTTTTATTTCTTGAGTGATTGTATCTCTGAGCAAACAAACTTGCCTGATGCTTCGTGTCCTTATCTCTGACTGAAGCCAGTGGGAACTGAGCTGTTTATAGCTTCAGTGATACATAGAAAGCCTTCATTTTTTGCATGGAAACCTACAAGAATACAATTATTTGTCACTATCTTGGCCTATCTCTTCACCTCTGCCAGGCTCACATAATTTCAGTTGGCTGAAGCAGCAGTCTCAAGAAGGAAGGAAAGAAAAGCCAGGAACATTGTGGTCTGGCAGATGACTTTGGTTTCTCAACAAGTCTGTGCAAGTGTCAAATGATTCACAAATGGTTCAACAAATGTTGTCTCTGCTGAAATCAGATAAGGGTCAGCTCCAGGCGCCACATGAAACAGAGGAAGCAGAGCCAGTGCTGGGATTGCAGGGGCTCTGGTGGATGCAGGGTCCTGCTCTTTCCCCTGGAGAGCTGCCCCTATTCCACAAAACGTCTGCAATGGCTGGACTTTGCTCTTCCAGCCTCAGATGGATAGGTCAGGATAAGAGATGTGCTAATCCAAGCACTGCCCCATCTCCCCTCACCATGAGCCAGGGCTGACTGTGCTTGGTGCAAAGGGCCAGCACCTTGCACAGGGAACCAGGAGCCCCAGAAGGAGACTCACATCTTGTGTGACCCTGTTTCAGTGCCTAGTTGCACATGGCTTTTGCCCCCTGGGAAACAGCTTTAGTTCAGTCTGGGCTGAATGCTCAACACTACAATATTGGATGGATCGAATTTGCTCTGTATTTGGGGTTGCTGGGACAACCACACACAATGCACAAACCCCCAGGTTAGAAAACTTAATAACTGTCATATTTTGGAAATATTTTTCCCTGTTAATCCAGAATTCTAATCTGAATTATCAGATTATTTGTTCATTCATTACTTAGTACCAGTCTTAGACCAAAGAAACAAGGATTTCAACTAGCTTTTATTCTGCAACATACTGCATGACTTGAGTTTATGTGTTAATCCTTATTTTCTTCCCTTTAATAGAATTTTTGACACAAATCCTGAACAGGACAATAGAATAATCAAATACTTTCACAGAATCACAGAATATTCTGAGCTGGAATGAACCCAGAAGGATCATGGATTCCAACTCTTAAGTGCATGACCCATATAGAGATTGAACCCATGACTTTGGTGGTATTAGCACCATGTTCTAACCAACTGAGCTAATTTCATATGAAAGAGAAAAAAAAAGTCCACAGCAGTCTAATCATTAAAATATTTTAAAAGTGCTTTTTAGGGGGAAGGGGAGGTTTTTTTAATAGGTTTAGCAGATGGGTTAATTGAAGCAATTTTTAGGAGAAATTTAAAATACTAATTCTTTAAGAACAAGAAATTAGGTCTATTAGGCCTACATTACAGGCTCCCTCTAAGTTCAACTGGTAGTAAAATAGTAGAGACTTACTATTCAAATCCAAAGAACAATAAACTGAAGTTATTTTTCTCTCCAGTCAAGTCTCATTTTCAGTGGGGATAAATAATTACTTTAGACTGTAAGTAAATAACATATCACATTTATTTGTATATCAGTTGATTTTAATATTGTTAGATTTTTTTATTTTATGCCTAAGAATGCAGGCAATTTACAGACCAGTTAAATACACAAAACAGAAGCCTAAAATCTATCTAGAGAAACTAAATGAATGGATCATATGAATAATGGAAATTAAATAGGTGTTCAAAATATCATATTATCACCTATTATTTTTTTGCCTTATCTTGTTCTGCCAAATCTTATCGGTCTTTATATAATCCTTCCCTACAATTACAACTATTTTTAGGTCTAGGCCATAACCTGCTCTGGTCTCACAGCTGAGCCTGCTTGGAGAAAGAATTTGGACTAGAGACTTGGACTAGAAAATCTGAATTCAACATGAATTTCCCTCTGATCCTGTGATCTTTGCTGGCTCCACTTATTCCCCTCTGGAGCAGAAGCATGCCTGTAGGCTACACCTGCACCAAGGCTGACAAACATTTTCTGACAGATAAATTCCTGGATGGACACTGAATAGTCATATGGGATGAATGATTAAAATCTCCAACCCTTTTCTGCTCATTACATCTACTTTTCCAGCAGGGGTTTAGCATCTTGCTAGCACCTGACTTAAAGTTTGCAGGGCAGGGGTGGACCTGTCATGGAAGAGGTCTGGACTATTGTTTCCTAGAAAAACCTGCAAAAAAGAATAACTATTAATATAATATTAATAATATTATAATTATAATATTATACTTAATATAACAATATAATTATAATATTAATAATATAACGGCAGCTGCTGCATCAGCATGATAAGATCTTACTGAATCTGTAATTTTGTTTAATGTAGTTGTTGCAACATAAACCTAATGAAGCTTGAATACTGGAGCTTATGTTTATTTGTTTTGCATAGCTTTGGAATTGATATAATTATACAGAACAGCTAAGCTGTTTTACTCTCTTTATCCAAGATGTTATTTAATCTTCAGAGTCAATCAGTTTAGAACAAATCTGTTATAACTTTCAAGATAAATTAATGTACATCAAGAATTTGTAGTCAGGTCATCACAAGAGTATTGTGAATGTTCTTCTGTTGTTATGTGGAGCTCAGGTGATGTTGAGGTGCATTTAGGAGGACTCTGAAATGCAAAGGGCAAGACAAGGCTCGATTTCAGCACTGTGTCAGAGAACCCACTTGCAACAGAGATGTTGCCCAGCTTAGTTAAAACACAATTCTATAGTGTAACAGAAACTTACTCATCTCCCTAAACCAAAGCTGAAAATTATCAAATAGACTGAGTTGAACTTACAATTAGCCTATGCCTAGAACTGTTGCATGTCACAGTGAATATCTAGAGAAGGTCAGACTAATTAAATTCAGAGTGAGGATTCAGAATTACATTTGTGGGCTCAGATTTATTCTCTGATCTCAAGACTAAACCAAACGTGATTTGACAACATCTACACTATTTAACTCACCTGTCAGCCAAATAGGATAGTTGGGAATAGCCAATAACCTGTGCTGATTCCCAAAGCCAGGTTAAGGAGACACAGCCTATCTCCTCTGTACATACAGACAGGGCAGGGTGCAGGCTCCCTTTTAAGCTTGGAAGATCTTTGCCTTTTATGTCTAAGCTGTATAAGAGTCCTTTAGGAAGTGACAGGACAAACCACCACACCTTCAGAGATATACTGACTGATGTCTATTAAATGTAAATGTTTGTCCTTGGCAGGGCAACTGTCTTGAGAAATTAGTTCATTTTCTCATCTAAACTCTGAAAGGAGCTCTTGCATCAGCAAACTGAAGGAGACATGAAAATACTTAAAAATGGGAAGCAAAAAAGCTGCATTAATACATACAAACACATTTATCAGTTTTTTTTATATTGGGATATTTCTTGTGCCTAAACAGTAAAGGACACCTTTTGGAGTCCTTATACAGCCTGTATACCAACAGTCCCCTTTAATTATCACATGTCCATCAAGAACTGAACTGCAAACCCACACCCATAGGGATCTGGAAAAGATTCTAAGCACTGAAAAATCATAGAAAACCACAAGGTACCTCAGCAATGAAGAGCACTGACTCCTTCTGTGGAAAGGTAACATGCAGACTTCATTTGCCAATGACTTCTTGAGAGACCATGCAAGAGCTCTTCTGGGCCCAGATTAATACATAGGAAGTACAGACAAAACACTGGCCAGTTCTCCATAGATTTCATAAGGACATAAATTTGCAATCACTTGATAATGAATGACTGCCAGCTGTATCTTCAGAGAGACTGCAAGAAATCCTTGGGAAAGAAGCATCATGATCTCATCCAATTTGCTATTAAAACCTTACACAGAAGTTGATAAACTTCACATGTTATATGTATATCCATGCATTCCAAGTTCTGATACTGTGCTCCTTTGGTGTTATCTCTAGTATTTTGGTGTTTAACAGATGGATTTCTTTAAACATTAGGAGCTGTGTCCATCCTAGTGTTGGACAAATTTATTCAGCTACATTTTAAAGGAGCTCTATGATGGGCATTCTCTCAAGAAAAATGGGACAAAATTTCTGTCTTAATAGAAACATTTTGAGTTTAATGACTCACCTCTTGTTGTTAAACATGTAATGTACTCTACACAAAATGGATAAGTCCAATAGGGAATGGGATTTCCAGCAGTCAGTGTCTGAATGGGGAAGCATCTGCATAAGCTGGTAGGACATTCAAAAGTCTGAAGTCTGCTCTGAGTGTTGTTTGGTTCCTATGCATCACTGGGATTTTCAAATATGAATCTATTCTGTTGTTTGATTTTTGAAGTCAAGTCTGTATCATTGAAAATGAGACTGAGAGAGCTTATAACAGCATGCCAGCAAGTATGGTAGAAGAGATGAAGTTTTCAGATATCATTTTGTGATTTGAACACACATCTCCAGTGAACATCTTAAACAACATTGAAGGTGAGACTTTTTCAACCTTCCCTGTTTAAATCCTTTCACTTTGCAAGAGTAACTAAAAATCCATGAACTTCCTAGGTGTAAGCACGCTAGATTATAGAATTAATATCTTCTGACCATTACCTTCAGTAAATTTCTAATGAAACAAATAAAATATAAATGTTTTCAGCAACAGAATCTGAGTGACAATGAACTACAGACCCACATTATAACTACTGTGTTAGGAAGCAAGAAACTCAGTTTTGAAAGTTTGCTGCAAATCTGGGAGGGGAAGATTGCCTCTCACACTTTCCAGGTGAGTACCCCAACTACCACAATATAAATTACATGTAACAGACAACAGGCAATTCTCTGTCAGAAGTTCAATAATCAGTGACCTTTCATATGCTTCCTAATCTGCCTGTGTGTGAATACACAGTGGAATTAATGGAACATAAGTGTGCACTGTATCTCTCACCTGCTTAGGCCCATGGATAGACATGTACTGCCTTGGCACAGCAGCAGCAAAAACTTTGCCCTGATTGTTTTAGGCATCTGCCAGGCAAGCAGACAGCAAAGAGGTGACACACAGATGCTGGAAGTTCCCTAAAACATCTGAATTGCTTTAAACTCTTTATGAGTTTTAGCTTTAGATTAGGTGAAAAGGTTTTTCTATGATCAAAGCTATGATAAATGAGACTAGGCCAGCAGGACCTTTACAGAGGAAAACTGTGTGGATAAGTGTGCTGATGACTGCAGCAATGCTGCCTATAAAATTCATAAAGCATTTAAGAAGTGCCCTGACCCATCCCTGTGTTGGGTGAAGTGGCTGTGTATAAGCTTGGCTGCTTAGCAAAGGGTGCTGCAATCACTGAGAGGCAGTTTTACAACTGCAGGCCATGACTGGAACAACTCATACATGACAGAAGCAATAGTAAGAATCTTTTACTGAGTGCAAACTTTATTTTGACACTTGTAACACACATTCATTCGTGAAGTATCTCAGTTCAAACTTCAAGGAATCCCTTTCAGGATCAAACAGAGTTGTTCTGAGAGTGAAATTACTTATTTCCTTTACAGCATCATAGCTGTATTTTACTGTGAAAACTCTGGCTCTTCCCCTCCTTTCCAAATTGCTCAGTGAATTTGATCCAACAGCATGATAAACATATCAGTCTTTTAGTATCAAAATAGTCAATCTCAATATTTTAACACACACTAAATATGTTAGGCACCAAACCTGGGTTGGATTTTTTTATATTTACATTTTAGGCATGTGTGAGGTGTATGAAAAAAGGAATTAGTGTAGACTCAGATGTACTGCAGGGACGAGAAGGCATAAAAAGGGAAAGAAGCATGCTATGGCTAGCACCTTCCCCATTGTAACTGCCTGGTGTAATGCATGTTGCATTTGTTCTCCTTTTCATCTCTTGTTTTCATTGTGATATTCCATCACTTTTCTTTTGCTGTTTGTTCTAATAAGGCTTCCCATATGTTGTCATGAATCACTGTGATGCAAATTGCACAGTCCAATTGAGATCCATGATGGTTGTTCAAACTGGGAAGTGCTACACCTGGGGTGAATTTCCAAAATTCTACTAAAAAATGAAGCCCATTAATGACAGTTTGAGCAAGATGGATTGACTTTAGGAGGAAGATGTTTTCTGATTAAAGTGCCAAGTTTAATGAAGTAAAAGACCCAAAATCACAAGGGTGGAAAAGGATGCTAAGCAATCTGGCAGTGGTGGGAGAGTCTAAAAGAAGACATACAATTGATGTGGTTCTGCCTCTGCTGTACAGCAAAAAGTCTTAAAATTCTGCCTGAAGATGTACAGGCATTCCTGTATCTTCTGTTGTGTGAATCTGAGAGAATTGAGACAGTCACTGATTTCATGTTGAAGGGCCTAAAATTTCCCTACTGGAGACAGCTGTTTGGAAACATAATTTCTATGTTGTGGCTGCTTTATATTCCCCCTGTGCAGCAAACAGGACATGCAGTGGCACGAGTCAGAGTCACAGCAGAAGTGAATCACCCCTTGGTGTGGGCTGCAGCACCTGCACTCAGCACTGAGAGCTGCTGGGGGGAGAAACCTCAGTCCTGGGACACAGCTGTTCTGCTGGTCTCCAAAATGGGAGCATCCTTTTCTGTTAGGGCTTGAGCTCCCCTTTCTCTTTCCTCCTTGCCTTTAGCTCCCACTACCACCACTTCATTTTTGCCCTTTGACCATTATAAATCAGACTGTCACTGACACTGGCAATGGGGTGGGAGCAGTGACAGCAGTGACCTAAGCTTTGCACACATTGTACTGTTTGCTTGCAGTGACATTATACCAGTCCTGTTTCTGGCTTTCCTCTGGTTCAGACTCTAGCTGTGCTCTGAAAACACCCCTTATTAATGAAATCTCAGTGAGTTTTATTTTCCACACATAAAATTCAACTGCTTTGTATTTAGTGATAACTTTAAGTGCCAGCTGACTCAAAGGTGTTTTGTAGAACTCTCTTTCTGTGGGAAAACTCTTGGTGTCAGCTCAGGCTCAGTGTGTGCAGGAGTTGCCTCTCTTACCTTTGTCTAATGCATTGGTGCAGACTGATGGCAGCTGACAGGCTGAGGGATGGGTGCTGCTGCTGCACCCATTTTTATTTCCATTTTATTTATTATCTGCAAGCCTGTTCTGGGTCAGGGGCAAAGGTGGTTTGCCTGGGACTCTCATAACACACTCTCTTTCTCTCTGCTTTCCAGAAGGAAGAAATGCAATGGCTCCCTCTTCTTTGAGTACTGTAAGAGTGCATCCATAAATAGAAGAGCTAATTCCAAGAAATACAAATATAAGTATTTCAAATCAGGGAATCATATTTTAAACTGAAATGCATGTAAGTTTTTAAATATGTAACCTAAATATATTTAAAATGTCATTTAACTCTGCAGCTGCTATATTGATGTATCTTACTAAAGGGAGACAGAGTTACAAAATTTTGTTGCTTGCAATGTCTTCTGACCCTGGGAAGACTCTTCCTCCCCTTAAATGTTGTTGTCATCACCTAGGACTCTCAGGGAAAAGTATCTCACATATCTGGAAAGTCAGCTGGAAATTGCTGTTGCAATTTTTCATGAGAAATTCCTTGTGACATGCACTTCATGGAAAATGAAAATTCACATCTACTTTTGTCAGTGACATGAGGATGAAACTGGCTGAAAAATGAAAATATTCCATCAAAAGTATTTCAGGCATGTATTTAAAGCCAAGGACATTTTAAGAGAAAGGAAAATATATCAAAAAAATTTTAATGTTTTAAACCCTTTTTTTCCCCATCTAAACCAATGTTTTGAAACTGGTTTTGTATATAAACTCTAAACACAAAGCTATTGTTCACTGAGAAAAACTATATAGTATTGCAGGGAGTGAATGAACAGCTTTGATAAAGAAATGAATTGTAGTTGTTTAATAAGACCCCTCTTATTGATAATTGTGTGTGTTCATTTCTCTTATTATTTCAAATGAATGCAAAATAATTTTTTTTTTTTTACTTTTAAAGAACTTTTAAAGTAAGTTCTTAAAGGTTCTAGAAGACACTAGAATTTGGAACAAACACAAATTAAAACGCATGGAGAAATGTGAATATGTGTTATAACATTATTCAGTGCCATAGAACTCCAAGGAAAATGTTGAAATAAACAATTAAGGCAGATTTGTCAATATGGGAATGAAACGTTAGTATCTCATAACTAAATTCATTATATCTATTAGCTTATTGCTCAGATTAATTGTCAGAAAACATCAGCCTTCTCTACATGCCCAGCACCCCATGAAGCATTTAAATATGTAATTATATTAACTACTCTCTTACACATCTGTGCATGAACCACTTTAAGAGGAAAGAGTTCCCTAGTAATTAACTGTGCTTAAACTTTTATTATTGTCTCTCAGCTTTCCAGAATATTGATTTTAGGTAAGTTATTATTTGAACTAGCTCTACTTGTATCCCTGTAAAAGAAAAAATAAAAAAAATTCTTTCTCACAAAACTGCACCCATTCTACATATCAACAAGAATTTCACTGTAAGCAATCTCAAGGTATGTCACAAATTTCAGTCATGATTCAGGCAAGCATCATATCTGGGATCCTCACTGTGAACAGGCAGTTCAATGTGTTATGGGGCTTCTGGAGTTCAGATCTACATGTCTAGAAACAAAGATGATGTAAAATTAAAGGGGAAACCTGCAAGAGAACCATGTTGGCAAGAGAATATTTCTGTTTTGTGTGTTTCTTAGGTCTTCACTGAAGAGCTAGCCCAAACTCTGACTCCAGGGTTGCTGCTAACCTTTCTCCTGTCAGAGTGAGAACCTTGCTGGTAGCAAAGTGGTGTACCCTGAAACTTTACAATGAGAACGAAAGGCTCATCTCTTCCTTTCTAAACTTGTTAGCTACAATTTAGTGATTGTAAAGATGAAGTATGAGCTTATCACCACAAAAGCATTCTATTCCCCCAGTAGTATTAGACAAATTAAAACCAAACCAAAACAGAAAAAAAATATGCATGAAAAAACTTACAGATATAAACTGGCTTTTGTTTCCTGTATTAGAACAAAAGATACCTGTAATTCAGTTATTACAGTGCATCTCACATGCGATCATGAGTTAAAGTTGGACTGCCCCAGGTGATTACCTATGACATACAAGTCTAATTTTTTTGAGTTTACATTACAGCCAATGGCTCTGTCCTGCCTGTTCAGAATTGCCAGCCCCAGATGGGAATTCTGCTCTAGGTTTCTAAAGGGCAAAGATTCGCGACACGCAGTTCAGACTGATGCCGTTCCACTGCACTTTACACTTCACAAGTGCTCAGGGACAAACGTGTCCTGTCCCTGCTGCTGCTGCGGCCGCTGCCCCGGGAAGGGCAGGATGCTGCCAGCACAGCTGGGGGACACAGCTGGGGGCACAGCGGGGGCACAGCTGTGCTGCCCTCCCGCGTGCCCGGACTCTGCTCTGCCGCTGTGCTCGGAAGCCGGTCCCGTCCTTTCCCGATCATTCCCAGGTTTCCCGCTGGAGCGCACGGCCGGGCAGCGACACCCGCGGCGGAACGCACCGCCAAAGGAGCGGGGCACGGCGCTGCCCCCGAGGGGCAAGATGCGCTGGGGGCTGCCGGGTGCGGCCCTGCAGCAGCGCCCGTCCCCAGGCGGCGGCCCGGGGAAGATGTTCCTGTCGGAGCGAACCCTCCGGGTGCCCGGTGTGGGACAGGCTCCCCGCGCCCCCGCAGCGCCGCAGCCCCGGAGCCCCGGCCGGCGGGAGCGGGCTGGCGGCGGGGCCGGGCCGCTGCCCCCACCCCCGGGCGGCTCTGCCTCCTTCCCTGCCCTCCCCTGCCCTGCCTCCCTCGCTCCCTGCCGGCCGGGATTGGCTGTGCCTGCCCGGGCGGGCGGGACGCGCTGCGCCCCGACGGTGCGGGGAGCGCGGCCCTCGGAGCGCCCGCGCTGTCCTACGCCGCGATTTTCCTTTTTTCCCTTTTGGTTTTCTTTTCTTCTTATCCCACTTCCCTGTCGGGACTGAAGCAGGATCCGCGTCCCTGGGATTGCTATGCCAGCTGAACTCTCCCGGGCCGTGGGAATGCACGCCATCTCCGACCTGCACTCCTCGCTCCCCCTGCGGCTCCTCAACAAGGGGCCCGAGTACCTCCGCAGGCAGCTGGAGGCCGGCAGGCCGGGCAGGAAGAGTGCCGTGGAGAGACTGGCCGCCGATAAGGCCAAGTATGTGAAGAGCCAGCAGGTGATCAGCCGCAGGCAGGACCCCGTCATCGCGCTCAGCTCGGCCTCGGAGAGCAGCAGCGAGAGCTGCTCCGTGGGGAGCCGGGCGGCGGGCAGGGAGCGGGGCCGGGCCGCGGGCGCCAGGCCGCTGGAGCCGGGCAAGGCCGG
Organism: Muscicapa striata striata; assembly: GCA_030060385.1. Lineage (NCBI taxonomy): Eukaryota > Metazoa > Chordata > Aves > Passeriformes > Muscicapidae > Muscicapa > Muscicapa striata. The sequence continues at coordinate 7,424,040 of JAREIS010000133.1, read as the reverse complement.
CAGCTCCTGCCGGGCCCCCCTGCAGCACGGCCCCCCCATCGCCCGCCGCAGCACCCGCAGGCAGATGCGGCCGGATTCCCTGGTGATCTACCGCCAGAAATGTGAGCTTGGCAGAGGTCAGAGCCAGGACAGCCCGCGGGGGAGCTTGGTGAGGAGGATCTTCAATGGGTCCATAAAGGAGAAGCAGCTGGCTTCCCCTGAGTTGCCCAGAGTCATGGAGGACACCGCAGCCAGCGAGGGCAACGAGCCTCTCTCGGCCGGAGATGGTGACCGTGAGCCGAGCCACCATGGAGCGGAGCAGACTGTCCCTGTGGGCGCTGGAGGGGCAGGGCTGGGTACGAAGGAGCATGAGAGACCCTCCAAACTGAGCGCACCTCCTGAAGAGGTCAAGGAGGTGAAGAGGAGAGGGCTCCATCGCTCCCAGTCAGACATCAGCTCTCGCTACTCCAAGTCCTTTGCTGACTTTGACACATTTTTCAAGTACTGTGGCCTGGAGCAGGAGGTCATCGAGGACCTTGGGAGAGAGAACTTCTCCGTGGTGTCTGACAACGTCTCCTTCAAGATCCGCAGCATCAGCGTGGCCACGTCGGAGAGCGAGTTCACGCGGCACAGCGGCGATGAGGGGCTGCTGGAGGACGAGCTCACCGAGCAGGTCCCCAGCAGCACCTCCGTGGTGGAGCGCAACGCTCGCATCATCAAATGGTTGTACACGTGTAAGAAAGCCAATGAGAGCAACACGGTGATGCAGGAACTGGCGTGATGACTTCATTCAGCATGCCTTGCAGCCTGCTGAACTCAAGGTGTGTGCAAAGCCTTGCCCTGGCAATTTGGGTTTCTCTTTCCTTTTTAGAGGGCAATTGACTCCTCATGGCTTATATTACTCTTTTCAGGAAGGGCTGAAGGAAAATATATTTTGTTTACTGCTTGTTCCAAGTATGGCTTTTTTGCAACGCAGAAATCTGTGTTACAACAAAAACCAAAATACGAACAAGTGAAAACTTCCAGCTTGCCAGGTTTAGATCAGACCTCCCCCCCCCAGGAAATTAAGGAGTCAGTGTCCGTGAAGGATGCCTGCACTTTGCTGATTCCTGCTTTGCAAGTATCTTATTTCTTCTAATTTCTGCTATATTAAATGCTAGGAAAAAAACCTTAGTAAAGTATTCACCCTTTAGTTACACTTTTTTGGATAACAGACTGAACAGTCTTACTACTAATTAAGAGTACACTGTATTTATACTGTACTGCTGAAACTAATACTCATCAGGAGTGCACTGTATTTACACTACACTGCTACAGTTTTCTCCTCTTTACTTTCCTTCCCTCTCTCTCCTTCCCCTTGGCACCCCCAAGCATCAGGAAAGTAAAACAGAATCAGTGCCCTGCTAGCGTTCTTATTTCCTGGAGGAGAAAACCTCCATGGAGGCTTTCTGTTGGGACCATAAGAGTTTGTTGCAGGTGACCTCATAGCATTTCAGTTTGGTTTTTCCTCTGCAGCGGGTTTTGCTGTGTGGTTTGGTGCTGGTGGTTGGGAATGAGTTGTGCGGTTTGCCTTGGTCAGAGGAGTACTCCATTGTTTTAAGCTAAAGATAATTAACACAAAAGTGTGGATCTAAGCTTAGGAATTAATTCCTTCTCAGACAGAAGCAGAACAAATTTAGCTCTGGTAAAAGCCAGTGTCCTGAGTTTAATAAAAACGGTGTTTATTTTGCATGTGATCTGAAAAAGAACTTTATTCATGGAGCCTGTGGTGTTGATAATCTATGAGATAAGAGTTTTTCTCCTTTCAGTACATAAAGCCCCTAGGATAACTACCACAGCCTACTGTGAGGTATTTAAAAATTGCATGAGTAGGTCTTGATACGAAGGATTACATGTATATTTTCTGACAGTTCGTAATTGGTGCGTGAGAAGAACATCACTTGGTGTAGATACAGCTGTTGATGGAGCATGTGGGTCTCATGCCTATGTGGATGTGAGGCTATCACTCTAAATTCCTTTAATCCATATAAGGCAAAAATCCATTTACTTGAAACTGGTTTTAATGATGTGAAATTCTGCTCACCTTTAGAATCAGAATTTTTCTCAAAAGTCTATTTTCTTCCTGCAAGAGGAGGAAGACAGGGAGAGAGCCATTATACAGAAACTTTTCAAGGCCATGCTGATAAGAATGTTCTCAGGTATCTGGCTGACAACTTAAAAGAAGTGTTGTTATGTAACAAATCCTTTCCCAAATAATCTTGGAGAGAAGAAAGGGCTCTCCTGAACTAATTTTTCCTTGCTCATCATTCTGTGATAAAAGGCCAGGGAGATACACAAAACAAAATGGGAAGGTGGTGGTGTTGTCTTGCAGCTGCCAGCCTTGCTAAACAAGAGGATGGGAGGCAGATTCCAGCAGCATGAACCATGCAAGGAAAACAACCAAATAAAAGCCTGTTTGCTCCTGAATGCCCCTGATGGGAGTAGGGTCCAGGTCATCACCACAGAGCTGGCTCCAGAGGGAGCAGCTGGTCCTTTCCCCATCCATTTGCAGGGTGCTGAGTGTGTCCAGTGCTGGAGCTGAGGCAGGAGATGCTGGTGAGCACCCCGGGGAGCATGCAGTCTGCAGAGGTGGTGCTGCACCAGGGCAAAGGCAAGGGCAGGAGCGTGGGAAGTACCAGGAGCTGAACCAGTGTAACCACACATGGGCTTGGTCAGGGGCTTTATTTTTACCATGTAAGATAAAATGGTAGTACACAGCCTAACAAGGTGCTGAAAAGATCTACATGAAATAAACAGAAAGTTTATTCAGGTGATCCTTTGTTCATTCTGCAATAACTTCAATACTTGGAATAAGGGAGCACTTTACTCTGGTAGCAATTTCCTTTGGCACCAAAATTTTTCACAGCCTAGGAAAGACTAATTCAGAGGGTCCTTATTTATAAACCTAATTTTAAGAATACTTGGGCTGATTCACAGCTGTTGGATCTCATCTGTAGATAGTTTCTGAAAACTGAGAACATACTTATCATTTAGGCCACAGAAGTGGGAAGTTCAGAAAGGTCAGCTAAAAATACCTATACACAGCACCCAGAATAAAGGACAAGGGTCATCAAGAGTTACCATAAGTTAAATATTACGTTTATTGGACAGAATTTAAGGAGAGTTGTTAACACCAAATGATTGCAAGGTGAGTCTTGTCGTTCTGGTCTAAATTTTCATTCAGTTCTACACTTTATCTGATAATACAGCATCAACTTGGATATCTATATGTTTTCACAATATCCCAGTACTTGGCTCTGTTTAGTTTGCTTGTTAAAGGGCAGTGGACTCTGCTGGGAAGCAGTGTACTCTTCCTGGTGTTCCCAGGCACATCCTTAGAAGTTCCTGGTTTCCTACAGGGGCTTGAAAATTGTTGCATCTTTTTGGACAATAAGGTAGAAACCTAATTTCTGAAATCCCAACATTTGTTATGTATAAAACATCTTTCAAGAACTGCAGAGCTTTTACGGGCCAGCGATCATTCCATTCATATTTTATGTTCTCTGTTTAATTTTTCATGAGCTCTTTGGGACCTGGTGGAGCACCATGTAAATAAAAGAGCTGTTTGATGGATCAGGTTCTTTAGCATGTTTCATCAGAGAGATGATTGCAGAGTGTGGGTTGTGAGCTTCAGAAAACTGAGGTCCTTGGCAAGATGGTCATTGCTGTTTCTTGGTAGAAAGCTGCCTGGGTTCACCTCTGCGGTTCAGTTATTCTCACTGTCAGTTCTGCTTGATTCTAGGAAGAGGGTTCACTCTGCATCCTCCTTCCTGAGCTGAATCAAGATTGTTCAGCCTTGAGTTTCTCATAATTCTTAAATGGGTGGGCATTATTCAAGTGGAAATCTCCAGGGAGGGTGATTTACTACATTGGCAGTAGCCGTAGGCAGGTGAATAAAAGCTTTAGAGTATCACCTTATGCTTGTCTGATGTGATAACAATTGACACTCATTTTCTTCTTTCTTCAGAATTGTTGACTTGGAAGTCGAACAAAACCAGATGCAGGAAGAAACTGTTCCCTCATTTGGCTTATGTGTACTTTGTCCAAGTTTAGTATTTGTTATTCCTCCCTCCCTTCGCCCCCATCCCCTGGAAGCCTCACTTTTTTCAAGCCCAAGAGTGTCCAAGACTGCAGTGAAAAGTGGAGATTGTGAACTGTGTCCCAGCAAGGCAGCAGGAAACAAAAACCCTGGAAAAGTGAAGCTCGACAGCATCCACAGTAATATTCAACATCAGCTCACTGCCTCAGGATGTCATCCCAGGCTGTGACAGAAGGTCTGTTTTGTGCATCCATCTCTCTCCAGCAATGAATTTGTCAACCAACAGTGATGGGGGGAGAAAGTGGGAATGAAGTGGCAGTGACTTCTGGGTCAGGTGTTCTCTTGCAGACAGAACCTGGATGTTCAAAGGCTCTGCCTTAACAAGGCAGTTTGATCAGAGCTCATCCTGACATCATTCACCATCATTTGCTTGGCTGGTGAGGACTAACTGTCGCATCCTTGTCTGAGATACTTGGCAAACGTTGCAAGCTAAATCCCTGCCAAACCTCTCTTTCTCTGAAAGCATGCAAGCCAAATTGGTGTACCTTGTATCCATCCAGTTTGCTCTTGCTAGTTTGCCGTGAAGCTTGCTGAGCCACTGGGAAAGAATAGCACCAAATCCTTCCAGGAGCATGGTTCCAAGAAACAGGTATTGAGGGAGGTTTTGCATTATTTCTGCCTTGCAGAACAGTACAGGTTGTTTGCAGTGTGTGCCTGACTCTGGCATGGCAAACACTGCAAGGTTTGGCAGTCGTGGTGTAACACCTTTAGTTTTAGGCAGTGAGTGGCATTAGGGAACTGTGTGTAAAGCCATACTTCCCAAGTGTGGGACTGGCTGTGCAAGGCAGCATCTCTGCCCTGCAAGGCAAGGAGGCATGTTAGGGCACAGCCAGGCCAGGGAATGTCCTGGTGACACCCAGTTTAGACAGCACCTTACTCAATATCATCAGTAAAATGCTTCATTTGGGCTGCCTGAGCTAAACATGTTGTAAAAGGTGATACTTGGGTCATTAGTGTAGTGAATGAGGCCTCTGCAGTCACTCATGGAATTTGCTGGTTATGCCTCAAACACCCCAAGCTGTCATTGTTTGCTAGAAAATCAAAGCATTTCTACATGGACATTAGAAAACCACAAAGCAATTAAAAAAAAATTAAAAAGCCAAAGCCACTTCTCCTTTCATTTGCAGTGATAGCCATCTGTGAAAGTGCCTGACTGGCATAATGTTGACTTCAGCTGTTGGTCCTGCAGGGGTTAAAAGTTTACTTTGTGTTGCCGTGGTAGTTGAAGAGTTACCCTTGAAGAGCTCCTCCACATCAGCTAAATATCATCTGAATTGCACTTCATGGGTTTTAAATGTGCTTGTCAGTCTTTGGATGGTTAGTTCTCAATTACAGCTCCGGTTTGGAAATGCAATGTCTTCTGTTTCTAGTGTTAGGTACTAAGGCTTACATGTCTGAAGTTCTTAAGATAATTAGATAACAATTCCAGATAGAATAATTGTTGAACCCACTTTTCAACAGGAGGAAAACATAGCTTGTGTGAGCTCCTTCAAACTTGGAGAGAAGGTAGTATATGTGGATATTTTCTTACATAACAAAGTCTCCATATATATTTGTTACATTAATATAAAAGGATGATTATCAGAAAACTAGAAGATGCTGCTAATGTGATAAGATTTATACACTGAAGGTGCAGGTTTTTAAGGATCACAGTCTAGGTTTATTAGTCAAAAACATAATCTGATATATCCATTCTGCTCATGCTCCCAGCAAGATGTTGTACCACATATATATTTATATATCAGAGCTAAGGAATGCTTTTCTTTGAAAACGTGGATGACTGTAGATAGCTCAGAGTGCAGGAAAAATCTTTGGAGTTACAATCCAGTGCTCTGGGACAGAGGAAGAGAATTAATTTGTTTTGTTTCCAAGGAAATTTTTTGTTTCATTTTCAAACTTCTATTTGCTGTTCCTGTGTCAGTGAGCAGCTTTCAAAAGTAAGATGAAAGATGTATTACTCATGAGTTTTCAATATTAGGAAGGATTATGTTTAATTTGCTTGAAAATACTGAACATCAGCCTTTCTGAAAATCAGTGAGGGTTTATCGTGGAGGTTACTGAAATCAGAACCGGGCCCATTCTGAATACTTCTTTAATCCCTCTTTTTGTCTTTGTGGATAGTTCAGTAGGGTTCAGGTGACTTTCCACACTGATATGACAAAACTCTGTTCAAACTCTCTAGGAATCCCAAGCACTCCCATTTATTTCAGTGGTGATGTGGACCTGTCCAAGATCTTTGCCTGATAAGCTATAGATTCCCTTTATTACCTTCTGGGGAAGCTAATAATTTACATTTCCTATATGTTAGAACAAAAAAGGATGGCAATCTTTCTTTCCCTGTACGTTTTGGGAATGGGTAATTCAGTGCTTTTTCCAAATGATGAGAGCTCTGGTGTTTGTTCCGTTACTGTTACATGTTAAGGGTTTTCCTTTCTTTTGCTGAGTTTCAGTCATCCTTCAAAATGAGAAGAACTTGCTGATGGTAACCACTACCTATCTTTTTTCACAAAAAAAAAAAAAAAAATTTTTTTGGTTCAGTTGTTTTTTTGTTGTTTTTTTAACTATTTGATTGTAAAAGATATCCTTTGGGATGGAATTTTCCAGCTTTGGTGTTAAACTGTGGAAATGGGAGCTGTTGCAGTTTGAACAAAAGTTTTAGCAACGGAGTTGGTTTTCCAATTGTCTGGGAAGCCTAAAACAGTGGCGGATGACAAAGGCTAATCATAAATTGAATTACTTTGTTTGACTAGAACTATGTCAACAAAATAGCCAAATGGGGTGCAAGTGTGCAGAGCAAATTGCTGTTTACACCCAAGTGTTCCATGGTTCTCCAGTGCTGTGACAAGGGGCAATGTCCACAGATGTGGTATAACAGGAGAAAGGCACAAAGTCTGGGGTTTATGGCCTGGAATATGGAGATAAGACTGGAATCTTTGCAATATACTGTAAATACTACTGTACAGAAATCTATAAGAAATAAAGATTTTTCTATATGTATATTACTTTTCTAAAGGATATTAGTCTACATGTTTTGTGAAATTGGCCAAGCATTACAACAGTGTAGATTAAGCAGAAGCTTTCTTCTGGAGCAGGCTGTCCTGCCATTGCCTCCTGTGAAGTTTCTTGCATCTGCTTTTGAATCCTTTGAAATGGAATACTGGTCAGATCTGATATGGATGTTTCACTATTATTATGCTTATATTCCTGTGAAAAAAACTGTGTGCTATTGAATGCATACAAATAAAACTACCACTCTGAGAGGTAACGTTTGTTTTTTTAAAGTATACTTTTATTTTGCTGTCTCCATTAAAGTGCTGTTATTTTAAAGCTGAAATCCCATTAAGGAATCAATTTCTCTGTGAGTGAGGCTGATACTCGACTGTGAAGATCTGAGAGTGCCATGCATCCCTGAACCATACCCAGACCCCTGGCTGAGAGCTTAGGCACGGAATCTTACAAGGAGGTGGCACAATAGCCACAGTAGCTCTCAATATCAGTAAATTTGAATTATATGAGGCTAAGGCTGTTCTACAACATTCTAGTATCTTTTATTTCAGAATGTGCCTGAAAAGATAGAGTTTATTCCTGAAGGGTACTATTTTTTCCAAATTTGGTGTTATATTTGGTCTTGCTCACTGTCAAAAGCTACGATGTGCTGCAGGCAATACCGCATTTATCTCAGCCAGTGTCCAGAGTGGGAGGGAGCTTGAAGTTCTGCTTGAAAATATATTATCTCCAGAAGCTTATAAATAATCTGTTGTTTGACTGTTCTTTCCATAGAAATGTTTCAATATATTATGCTAAATCTCTGTTTATTTATTTTGTGAAGAAAGCAGCAGAAATAACAGTTGCATACAGTGAGCTTTTACCAGAAACCAATGCACTCCAGTTTCATAGTTACAGTTTTGATATGGTCTAATCTGCTCAGACTCAAGTGTTTCACCAGCCAGCATTTGAAGGCAACTTGAGGTAGAGCTAAAGGATGCTTGCTGTGTAGATTGGGATCTTCGACAAAAAAACCAAGAGCAACTTTATTATTACTGACATGTAACCTTCCTCTCACAGATCCTGGGTGATCTGTGTCAGTGCAAGGTGTGAAGCAGGTCTGGAAAGGGTAAATACATGGATCCACCTTTCTATGGAGGTCAATCTCCCATAGCAAGCCTTTGCCCATCTTGCTGCCTTGGAGAAGACAGAGCCATCCTAGTCTGAGCATGACCCCAGGCTACAGCCCAGCTTAGCATTTAGGAACATTGCTCTTAAGTAATTTTTCAGATAACACCTTTATCCTATATTTTGAAGCCCAGTGGATTTTGTCCAGAAGTAAGGTTTGGCAAGCTCCTGCTCTCGGACGGACTGGTGCAAACAACCTTCTAAAGTCCACAGCTTGCCCATCCACTGCTTTGCTTCTGATTCATCTCTGAGTAGTAAATAGGTGTTGGAAAGAAACCAGAAAAAAAGGTCTTTTCAGGTGTACTGTAGATGTTGAGGCATTCTGAGCACACAACTGCAAAAGTACTTAGTATCTCCAAGGGCTTTTGCGAAAGAACAACCCATGTCAGGAGCAGGAAAATACCAAATACAGGATTTGGCTTCACTCTGCAAAAAGATGCCTTCAGATTGTGAAGACATTCTGTGATTAGGCCTTACTTATCCTGGCTTTATCCCATGGTACCAAAGGGGACTATGTCAATTCACTTAAGTATAATGTTGTAGAGTGAGGTGGTAGATGCCCCATCATTGGAAATAAAATGGGCTTAGAAAGGACTACTCAATTCATTTTCAGGCAATGGTGCAACAGCAGTCTGTCAAGGTCTCCATGACAAAAGGTGTTGAGGTGTTGATTATACTTGACAATAAAATTTATGATATAGCAGAGAAACAAACTATCATAGAAATAAAAAACTCTCCAGGTTGAAATCAGCTACATATGTCCATCTCCAGGAATCATTGTATTTACTGAAAGAACAGGAAATCCTGTAATATTAGTTTGCACATTTGTACTGTGCTTGAGTTGCCTCAGCAGTTACGATTAAAAATATCTAAGAGCTGTGATTACCTGGGTTTCAAAGTTTGCCTTAATCATCAAGAGCTCAACAGGAGTACCAAATTTTATGTTTTTTTCATAGGTAGTAAGAGGAACCAGAGGGTGGCAATCACCAGCACAAAACCCCGTGATTATTGGTCAATTATTGATCAGCATTAGAGCACTGAAGCAGCAAGCACCAAGATGTGGAGTCACACAGAGAGAGGCAGGCACAGCTGGGCACACAAAGGGGAGTGCTGCTCCTGTTCCTTCCTTTTAGCCCAACCTCTTCTTGCATCACTGCTTTTCTCTTTGGTGACCAGGAAATCGTACCCACTTCCGCAGTTATTCATCGGTCTGAGTTGCTCATCTTACACCCTCTCTGACAGTCCCTTTCTGTGTTTACATTTCCAGTGAACTCATTCATGTGCCAGTCATTCATTACACATGCCACTGTTCTATTTATCCTCATTCTTGTAACCTTTTTTTTTTTTTTTTTTTTCTGAATAGTTTAGTTAGTTTTCAGTTAGGTTTTACATGCTCTGCTCAATCTTTCTGTTTCTGCCCTAGGGAAACTAAGGAACTAATCATGCAAAAAGTCAAGAAATGAATGTGTTGTGTAGTTAAGCAGAAGCTTACAAGATCAGAGACCAACTGCCTAGTCTTTTTTCATCTATATAGCTCTTTCTGCATAGTTTAGCATGTATTTTTTCATTGTTTTCTTCTTTGATACCTGTTTGTAACATCATCTTTGGCTTGGTTTATGTCTTCTGGAGGGTAAGTTTTCAGAGCTGTGGTGATGCTTTGTCCTCAAAGAGCTCTGAGCACAGCTACTGCAAAATCAAATCCCAAATGGCAAATCTTCGTGGTGTAGTATAGTTTAAACCTTCTAAGAAGTTTGGTGGGGCCAAATAAGAACATTAGGAGAGTGAAAGCCAGTTGGGTAAGCTTTGCAGAACTGGAAAGACTGAAGCAGTTCTATATGGAACCCAGGACAGCAAGGTGGCTCTTGAGCTTGTTGGAAGGTTTGCCTCTCATTTCTGGTGAACATGTTTTCACTCAATATTATTTCCTGCAGGAAAGTAAATTTAAGAATAATTTTATCACATGCAAGAGTCAGTCAATCAAACAGAGATTTAGTCTGTTGGGTTCAACCCCAAACACAAACTGAGGTGGTTTTCCAGGTATCTATTTGGTTTAAGAAGAGCATCTGCAGAGCTGCCTCCATCTGCTCTGATAACATGAGAATAGTAAAAAAGAATTGTAAAAAAGGATTAAATTCCTTGATATCAATTAAAATAAAGATGCTGAATATTGTGTAACTTCTGAGAACAGACCTTTAATGTAACATTCTAAAACAGACTTATAGTCTAGAAGCTCCAATTTTCCTAAATTTTCAGTTTTTTAGATTGTATAGTTTTATTACCCTACAGTTGGTAAAAAGACCATCTTATTTCTGCAGAGTTTGAGACATTTGTAGATCATCTTATGTTGCTCTAAAAAAATTGCAGAAACAAAGTGATAGGATGGTAAGAGGACTTCTCTGCCCACTGATCACAGAATCATATGTTATTATAATCAATATGCTGAGTTGGAAGGGAGCCACAAGGATCATCAAATCCAACTCCTGGCCCTGCACAGGACAATCCCAAGAATCACACCATGTTCCTGAGAGTCTTATCATGAACTGTCCAAGAGGACAATTTTCTTGCATGGCCACTTTGTCTAAAATCCCCATTTACCTATGCTTGATCTCAAAATTTGATGTCACAAATAAATTCCTCTGATCTTCAACTATTTACAACATAAATCGGTGTGGCTTGTATTATGGTAGTATTTTGCTTTACCTGGGGACTGAGACCAATATTAACAACAGTCCACATGTGTAAAATGTTTGTACAAAAGCAGGAGTACATAAAAATCTTAAGTCTGCTAATTACATCTCACTATATAGGATAATCTGTAAGATTTTTTACAGTAAAAAATTAATACTATGCAATAAAAAATTATGCCCTGAAAAATGCCTGGAAACAAGGTAAACTAATTTGAAAGAATGTTCAACTCCCAAAGTTACATAATTTGATGTATTTTTGTCTTCACAGTATCCTAAGGAAAGCATTTACAGCCTATCTAATGATTCAGCAGAGCTGGCAAGATCTAGGGAGTTTGCAGTAAATTGCAAAAGAGATGTTTCGTCACAGAATAGAACTCAGATTTTGCCTGCAGTTGGGAGGCACAGGAAACTGTTGCTTTAATTAGAAGTATGGATTTAAATCTATTTTTACTACTTTAAGATAAAATTGATTCAAAAGTGTTGCACATGTCCATGTGCTCAGTTGTCCTTTGGCAGCCCTCCCTCTGCTTAGTTTGAGTCAGCTTGCCACAGGGCTCAGCTGAACAGAAACAACTGAAAAGATAGGAGCTCTGAAACACTGATTTAGCTGAGATGTGCCCTGGAATGAGATCTGGCTGTCAAGTGCTGTGGAGCTAGTTATCCTCCCCCAGCTGCAAATCCAGCCTCCAAGGTGTGCTGAGTGCACAGGAGCAGAGCCACCAGCCCTGCTTTAGTGCTGCAGCACATTGGGCATCTTCTCAAGAATTGCCCACCTGGCAGGAGCTGCTGGAGGGGTGGGCACTGCTGGGAAGGAGGCCTGCTAGCAAGAAAGGTGGTTGACCTGGACTCTAAAAGTGCTCACCTGGGATCATCTTCTCAACTCCAGCTGTTCTAGCTGCAGGGGCCTTGCCTACTGTGTAAATAGAATATGTACCAGGAAGCTAAAGGAAGAGAACAGGGTTTCTTTTCATCTAAATGAGTGCTCTACCACTTCAAAAAATAATTCTGTATTTGTCTCTCTGAATAGATCACAAATATATATCCAGTTTAGACCCAGCTTAAAATTATTTTGTTCATTCCTAAATCAAAACAAACACTGACCAAGGACTTCTGTATTTGTTCTCTGTTGATTTTTCTCAATTCTTCTACATAGATATCTTTTCAAGATATATATAGGTACATTTCTTTTGAAATAAAAACTTTTCATAGTTCTATAAACACAGTTATGATCCAGATTGAAACCATCTAAACATTTAGGACTGTTCAGGTACTGAATGTGAACAAGAAACAGAAGGACACCAATTTTACACTTTACATTTTGCTACAAAAATGCTGGTTTTCACCCAGATTGACAGTTCAGTGGAGGAGCAGGCGTGTCAGGAGGAAGGCAGGGTATGTAGCATGTCTGATCGTGGTAAGTGCTGTGCTTTGTTGTAGGTGTACACATGTAGCATGATAATGTCCTGGGAATGACTGCAAAGCATCAACATTGCCCAGGACAAATATTTCCAATATCAAGAACCCTCTGATGACCATTTCCTGCAGCCTTCCCAGCCTTTCCTAGTGCTTCTCTTCATTGTGACAAACCTCAAAGGTTTGTGTGGAGACACAACGATGTTTTCTGCCCAGTCAGGATCACACCTTTGCCACTATGATCAAGGATGAAATGTAAAACAAAGATAACAAATTCCATCCAAACAGGAAGTAAAGGTGGGTGGTTCTGAGTGAAATCAAATGGGATGGTGCAATGGAAACACAAAATAGTCAATCATGAACGGATGTGTTTCACACAAAGAACTGTGCCACATAGCAACAAATCCATCAGAAGTATGAGAAAAGCCAGTAGCTAAAAAAAGAGGTGAAAATTAAATCATGTAAAGGAGGATTCTTAAAACATGAGGAATAAAGTAAACTAGAAAACTCTCAGACTGTAGAAAGAAAATGTGATGATAGTATTTTCCGTTCTGTGGAGGAGGCAAAAAAATTCATCAGAAATAAAGTGAAAGATATGTCAACTATTTGACTTCTTTCTTAATTATCTTGGATCCACTATGCTGTTTGAGTTTGATGAGTTTCTAAGGTGCAAGCAAGCTGATGTGAGAATCATTTTAATGGTCATAGATTTTAGCTTTACAAAATGTTCTGCTTTTCAAGCTTAACGTTCTCACTGTATTTAATTGAGTAATAATCAATTATTGGTAGTAGTTACAGCTATAAAGAGCCATGTGATACTGCAGCCAAGAAGAGGGAGTGCTAAGATACTAGGTCATAGCTTAAGCTGTTTGAAATGGTGTAATGTTTCAAAAGAACTCACAACCTTTCCAAATCATAATTTTCCTTATCAGAAGTATCTCAGAGCCAGTTTTGCAAACAGATGCTGGTACTAAGGGTTCAGCCACATGACTCAGCTCTGGCAGCCGAGCCTGCCAGCGCTTGTCCTGTGAGCTGCTGTGACTGTCCAGGTGTGTGCTCCTGGGCTGCTCCAGGAGGTGATACAGCCTGCAGGTATTTTACAGCTGAGGCTGGTGCTCTGCTCCACGGGCAGGCTGACAAACAGTGCCCAGCAGCACAGTGCACCTCACCTCACTGCCCACCCAGCAGCCCTATCTGCAGCCAGTGAGTCATCCTGTCTAGATAGACCTGGAGTGAATCACTTCTGCAGCTGCCTACAGTTCACTGCTGACTGCTGGGGGAAATGGTGACTGATTGAGGCTAGACTACTAACCTTTGGCCAGTTAAACTTAGACAACATCAATCCCACCCTCATCTGATGCTCAGAAGCTGTACCATTGTGAAAGTGTTTGTCTCAAGTCATAGAGCCTACTGAGATTTTTAGAGAGTGCCTGTCACTTTTTTTTTTTTTTTTTTTTTTTTTTTTTTTTGTACTTTATTGAGGTAAAACATTTTGGTCAGTTTTGACCGGCTGTTTCTGAAAATTCCCACCCAGGTGTGACTGGAAGAAGCTTCAGCTTGGTAAACCCCAAGTTTTTCAAAACTGAGGCACTCTGAAAGAAATGCTGCAGAGCCAACATGGTCATTGGCAAAAAGTCCCAACAAGGCAAAGAACATTGGGTGCCTCCAGGCTAGGTGGGCTCAGGAAATGTGACACCATAGTGGTAACCTAGCATTGAGAGGAAGTGTGAGAGATGTCCTTACTTATCAAGGAACAGGCAATTTAGTTAAAGATAAACTTAATGTCTGGCATATTAATTAAATTCTGTGGAGTGTGGCTGTCTTGAGCAAGGTCTTCATTGTCTGCTCCCTTAAATCTCTTTTTTGAAGGCTATTTCAATCTCTCAACCAGCAGGGTGACATGGTGAGATTTGGTTTATCCTTATGATAGAGAGCAGCACAGAAGGCAAATCTGAAAAATCAAGTAGTGTGCTCCTATTCCAGAAAAGAGCTGTGTCTTAGCCAAAAAATGAAGCACTTGCTGGAAAGGCAGGGAAAGCATAGGCAAGGATTGATGCAAGGGTCTTTGTTTTATTTTCAGAATGAAAGAGGAAAGAGCAGTTTGTCAAAACAATAGCAAAGGTTCTGAAAATCAGTGGAGGAAGGAGAAGTGAGTCATTAGTGTACATAAATCTAGATATCTAAATGGTGAGGCTGGTCAAAAAATTTCCAACAAAAATATTTTCATAATGGAACTTGACTTTAATGGAATCCAACCCACCCCACCCCCCTCAACCTCCTCCAAAAAGAAAAAAAAAAAAAAATTCAGGCACCAACAAAATTAGAAATCTCTGAAAAATGAATATATTTTTGCCAGGAAGAGCAGTCTAGGTCAAAGCAAAACATCACATACATAGTAGAGGAAACAGTATGCTCAGAGCATCTGATGTGCTCAGAGCATCTGGTGTATTCAGAAATAGGCTCATTTTGGGTGCTGGGTTCTCTTTGGTCCTTAGGTGCATCGTGGAAAAGCTGAATACAATTAATTAGTAATTGTTCAGCTGAACAATATTTTTTGTTATAGATAAAGGCCAAAACTACTGACGTGAGTTTTGGAGAACTCTCATTATACCATTAATGCAAAACAGTACTGACTAGTCACTACTGGGTCTAGGCCCTGTACCCCCTTCATCTTAAAATTTCAATATGTGCATATACTTTCTCAGGTCTATTAATATTAAAGTTTAATATTCATTAGTATTTCAGTCAGACAAATATGTTCCATGCCATTAGAGTGCAATATAAAGAGTCATTCCTTTTTCCAGATAAAGTGCAGTGCACTGAAAAGGAAGTTTTCATTTGAACTCTAAACTTGGATGATATCTTAATATGTGAATGTACAACTACTGAAGCTGTTAATGTGTAACTAACTGAAAGATTATTTGGAATAATACCTTAAGTCTCTGCAGTTTTCTCAATCATGTTACTGTCAGAAACTTGTGATTTGTATGTGCAGCAATAAAATATTTTGCATATAACAGATATAGTTGTGCCAGAGAGAAAATTGCAGGCAATTTTGCTTCTAGCTATCTTTTTCTTTTTTTTCTAAAGGTCTCTGTTCCCTCTCTAAGCATTGTTTTATCCCTACTATTATGAAAAATAAGTCTGTCGTGAAACACACTTAAATTATCCAGGAAGTCTTGTAACACCCATTTCAGATTATTTCGCAATGATATTTTTATTTCTGTGTGGAAAACTGAAGCAAAAATAAATGAAAATTCCATCAAAATTGAGAAAACACATGCTGATGCTAAAAGGAATTTTTTTTATTTCTGAAAAAGAACTATAAAGGAAAAACAAGGAAGGAAGGAAGGGAGGAAGGGAGGAAGGAAGGAAGGAAGGAAGGAAGGAAGGAAGGAAGGAAGGAAGGAAGGAAGGAAGGAAGGAAGGAAGGAAGGAAGGAAGGAAGGAAGGAAGGAAGGAAGGAAGGAAGGAAGGAAGGAAGGAAGGAAGGAAGGAAGGAAGGAAGGAAGGAAGGAAGGAGGCAATATCAGGCTGAAATAAGAGTGTCTTGGAAATAGAAATAAATAAAATATTTTAAAACAAAGCATATGATCTGTTGCTAGCTCAGCTATCCTTCCTAAGAAATTACAGTCTTTTTAGAATCTTGCTTACATGCATTTTATAATCTGTTTAGAAGTAATTATTTTATACTGTGCTCCCAAATTTGTCCCCAGCAGTCTTCCCCCTCATATCTGGCCCTTTGATTTTTCATTCTGCTTATGAAAAGAAGGCTGCTTGCAAGGTTACATGACATTTCCCAGGGCAGTGTAGGTGTACCTGAAAGTCATGCCCCATGTTTGAGGTATTGGCTGCTCCTCCCACAAAGGGGCAGAGATTGCATTTGTTTGCAGCTGAAATCTATATTATTGATTTCTAGCCATCAAGGTTCAGGCAGCTGCTGTTTTCTGAAAACCTAAGGCAAACAATGAATTGCAGCACCAGAGAGACACGAGACAGTTTTTCTTGCTTCTGCCAGTTCTTTGCACTAGCTTTTATGTCTTTTATCCTGATTCTGCTTTGGAGACGTGTCTAAGTCATATTTCTTATAAATATGTTTTGTATCCAGAGATTTTTCTTGCTCTTCTAAATGCACTAGTCCTCCAGACTCTAGTAGTCTGTCAAAGGTGATCAAAGAAGAGGAGACAGTTTAAAAGGGAATTGCTGATCAAAGGAATGCAAAAAACATTTTTACCAGAAATATGTGATATTATTTCATAGGAGAATTGGTATAGAGGGAATAACAGTCTGTTTTATTATTAAAATAAAGGTTTGCAATAATAATAGGTTCTTGAAAAAGACTGTAATATCTCTTATTATTATCTAATAAAAATAAAGCTATGGCTTTTTGATGACTTTTCAGGTCCTTTCATCAGCTCTTCAGACCTAAGGGCTCTTTTCTTTTTGATATACAGTCAACTCTTTTGCAGAAGTCCCTTGAACTGTTTAGTTTTGAAGATACAATACAGGACTAAATGGATTGGCATTTATATTTTATTGGCTTGTTAAAACCAAGCATGTTCCGAGGAAGAAAAATTGACAAACTGGCAAAGATTAAAAGCTGTGAAGGGCAAAATGTGTAAGTGGGACAACTTTCAATATTTGTGTGAATCCATCAGGAAGCCACACACTTTGCACCAGGCTTGTGGTATGGGAAATGCACCCACACAGCTCAGAATCCACCCAAAGCTGGAGGATGGTGCTCCCTGCACCAGCACAGGGTTGCCTTCAGACCCTGCATCCCCAAGTGCTTGACAAGACACAAACACAAACCAATAGTGTATTTGCAGCAAAAGTAGTTCTCATTCTAGGAGATGTCAAGAAATGTCTGACAGCAAAGAAAGCAGATGCAAGTCAAAACAAAGCAAACATTTTCCAAATCCTGCTAGACCTCATTAAAGCATTAACAGTTGAGAAATTTCTGTAATTCTGAAAGAGCTCCCATTTTGCTGCCTGAACTCAATGCAGAGCCAAGCTTTTCCTAAGAACACAGGAACTGATTCAGAAAGGCCAACTTCAGACATGCCTGACAGTCCAGCTCTGCAGAAGCACCACATGAGCACCCACCCCTTATTGGCAATGTGTCTCCTACAGTTAGTAATTCAAAATTTTGAGAATTCTTTTGGGATTACTGATTATAAATACAATATTTTAAAATACAGACTCAACATGCACTGGATACTGAGATTTCAGAGTAGACTTTCACTGTTCTTTCAATACTTCAATATCAGCAGTGCTGGAGGGAAAGTACCACCAAATGATTGTATGGATTTGAATCTAGCTTTAAAAAAAAATCAGTAAGAATGCAGTTCACAATGACAAAACCTTTCAGTCTCTTTTTTGATAAAGATTCATGATTCTAACAAACACAGGTACACAACAGAATTACAAAATACATCAACATTTCTCTTCTTTTATTGCCTTTTGTTTTGGGAGAGGGGGTTGCCAGACCTATTTGTCAACGTGCATCCCTCATCCAGTTGCTGCTCTATGAACAAATAAAAAGTTAGTAACATTTAAAAATACAACGACCTGAATGTAAAATAGAGATGCATATGGACTCTTATCTTCTCCAGAATTAGAAATACTGTTCACTTTTTGGAGAGCAGTGTGAATGAATAGATGAATGAGGAAAAGGAAAGGCAGACACATAAATAATTTTAAAACATGACTAATGTTCTAAACCATTAAATGAAGATTTTGTCATTTTATCATCTTTCCATTCAGTTGCATGATTCTCTGATTAGGAGCAATTTCTCTTCTGAATTCCCCAGTGTCTTTCCTAAGAGTGTTTCATCACTGTGAAAGAAGAATCAACACACCAGTTACAAAATAGTGGATTTCCCCTAATATGGTCTGGTTAGCAATGAAAATGAATATCACAACACAGACATTGCTGCAGTTTGCAGACAGTAATGGTTTAATAATCATTGCAATATGTATAGCTATTTTCATGTGTGTTTACATAATAGAAGCACCAAAGCCTGCTGAACTGGAAGTTGATCAAAGTCATATTCCCAATTAGGCAGCAAGCCAAGAGAAAGGGTGAGTTGATAAACTCTTCACAGTATTCATATACCCCTCAAATGCTAACTAATCATGGGATTATTGATATGAAATACATCACACTACCAAAAAAATTGAAGCTTTTATCTTAGAGTAAAAAAAAAAAAAAATTCATCTTGGAAAAAAAAATTTACCACAGACATTCATGCAGTCCTGAATGTTAATGGATCTTTTTTTTCTTTTGTACAAGATCAAAAGTGTGGAACCACTGAAAATTTGTTTTAAATTATTTTGAAAGGTTTCAGTGGACAGTTTTGAGAGCTTTCTTCTGAAAATAGTCTACATACAATACAGTCTATGACTACAAAGATTTCTAACTTCACTATCATTTCAGTGAAAGAAGAAATTAGGACTACAGTTTTATTTTTTCAAGAGAAATAGAAACAAATGTAAAATCTGTTCTCTTTCGGGGATGATGATGACTAGGGCTAGATGCCAGAACATTGGATTTGACATTGAAAGGATTCCTCAGAGTTTATGTAGAAAAATTATCTTTACACATACAACCTAGGATGCTGGAAACAAAGTATTGAATGCTTTCTCTAGAGTCACATAAGCCATAGACCTGCTCAATAGTGCTGTTCTGAGGACAACTGGTTTTTCCATAATTGAGCTACCATGATCCTAAGAACACACAGCAACACAATTGTGTGCTGCCTCAAAGCCTTTTTTTTTTTCTTTTATGGTTACTAATAAATGCACCTTTTCAGTTAATTCCTCCATTTACTCCATAATTAGAGCAAATAAACAGTTTATCCAATTTTTAGCCTTTGCTTAAGGCAGGAAATGTGAAATGAAAATATGGCCTTTTAACTCCACAGTTACACAGCTTCCCTGATATCTAGAACATGTCTTCATCTTTTTTTTTCTCTTATGGAGGAATGTAAGGTTTGATTTGTCTTTATCAAAGTAAAAAATCATAAATTCCATGGAACAACAGAAAATTAACATAAATGTCTTTGGGGAGTTTGGTTTGATTTTCCCTGGAATATTCAAGAATTTTCCCCAGAATATTGTGAAATGATGCTTTGTATAATCCCTTTACTCATAGGTACTTTACTTAACAAATTACCAACCTCATGTGTATTCATAGTAAACGAGAAAAACCAGAGCTGTGCCAAACCTAGGTGCAAAGCCCTACTGTGCTAGTTTACTATGTTACAAGTAATATTTTGCTCCCTTTCTTTTCTAAAAGGTGATTTATCCTGATCTGACTGGAGCTGTCACTATTTCTTGTGCCCTTTTGATACAGAAAACTTTCCTAAAACCCTGTAACAAGCTGATCCTCCATGGCATCAGTGAACATTTAGAATGCACAGCACTTTCCAGGTTGTTCTTCCAATGCAGCTTCTCTCCTGGTGGTGCTGCTGCTGCAAGCCAGGGGTTATTGGAGCTGCTGGGAATTGCTCATGGCACAGCAGGTGAGCTCTGCCTGCATGTACCTGCAGTGCTTTGTAATGGTTGGTGTAAACCCTCCAGCACTAAAAAGCTGAGAAAACGGCCATTGGCAGCTGGTAAACACAAGTAGCAAATGTCAGAGAGGGGATGGAGTTCTTGCCCAATCTTCTTAACATTCAGCAAAGCAGCCCTTCAGAAAAGGATTTTTAAAATTCTGTTCCTGTGTGAAACTGCAAATATATGAGTTCACCACACCCCAAAGCAAACTTAGACCCACTTGTATCTGACTGCAGTGTTTTTAGCTACACAAGAGAAAACATGATTTCATAATGCCATCCCATCACTTATGCACTCTCTCTTAGCAACCCCAGCTCATGAAGCAATTTAGGTCACACAGATGACTGCACTCCATCCCTACCAGCAAAGCTGGTGCTTAAGAACTCACCATTAATCATGCTATATAATATTCAGGTATGTGCATGTTACAGTGCAGTCAGTGCCATGCACAAGCCTGTACATACTAACCATGGCTAATTTAGAGGAGGCATGTTAAATAATTAAGCAGTAAACCACAAGGCATTTCAAGGAGAAGTGGGATTGTTCAGCCTGGAAAAGAGAAGGCTTTGTGATGACCTAATTGTGGCCTTCCAGTACCTAAAGGAAGAATACAAGTGAGATGGAGAAGGCCTTTTAACAGGAGCATGTGGAGACATGACAAGAGGAATGGCTTCAAACTGAAAAAGAGTAGGCTTAGATTAGATACTAAAAAGTTTTTTTAAATCCTTTACTGTGAAGATGGTGAGGCACTGGCACAGCTTGACCAGGGAGGCTGTGGATGCTCCATTCCTAGAAGTGTTCAAGGCCAGGTTGGATGGAGATCTGAACAAACTGGTCCAGTGAAAGGCATCCCTTCCCACTGCAGGGGTGTTGAAACTAAATGGTCTTTAATGTCCTTTCCAGCTCAAGTCATTCTATGATTTGATTCTACGAGTTACAATATATCTGTGAATCTGCAAGAAACGTGTGTCACCCAGCTCAGCAAGGAATAATAGCTTTTTCCTTCATATAATTCAAAGCCTGAGGACAGGAAGGACCATCTGCCACTACTGCCCCTGTGTCACATCAGTCTGCAGAAAGCCTGTCACCTTGTTGTGATGGCACACAGAGATTAATTCAGCCAGGGCACAGAGGACACCCCCCAGAGGGTGAGTGATTCAATAGGGCATATGAGGCTGAGTGTGCTTGTGAGAAGTGTGAAAATCTAGTGAGAACCAGTGCCCCATGAAGCCCTCATTTCAGCAGGATTGCTCCACCAAGCACCAGGTGCTTATGTACAGCTCAGGAATTTAGGTTAGGCAAACCATATGCAATCAGGAATTAACTTCCACCTAGCATGGTGTTTTCAATGAAAAGAATATTAGGCAAAGACTGAAAAATTTGACTACTGTGCTGTTATAGCATGAGATGAGAAAATCAAGCATGAAGATAGAAAAGGAGAAGACTTGTTAGCAATTTGCAAATGTGTCTTGGAAGAAGTGGGAATAGGAAAAAAAAATGCTCTTCAGGACAGGCAGAAGTCCAGTGTTAACAGTTTTTACATGGCGTATTCTATCTTGGACTATGAGGGAAGCATGGTGACTTTTGTGATGAATATCCAGATAGTGTTGGTCGTACTTGGAACAGATCATTCCATGTCCACCTTTTACAACATTCAGTCTCCAATGTCCTCAGAGAGTTCCTCTCAATAGCACAGCATGATGCATTTCCTTTGGACTAGGCAGTGAACCTGATGCAAATCTGCACCCTCTTGCCCAGTCAGTCACAGAACCCAGCATGGTTCTATTTGTGAAGCGTGGCCATTTGTATCTTACAGTTCAGCCACCCTCCACTTTTCCTCCAGCAGGTGCTCATCCAAAGCACACATGAATCTACAGGAAATGACTGAGCTGATCCCACAAGTGAAAGCCTCCAGAATTTCAAAAATGCTTTCCATGTATTAGTCTTGATCACTGACATGAGCACTGTAAAGCTCCTGGGTTATCAGGTTTTTCTGTAGCTAAAGCTACTCAAGCAGATGGCTTTGCCTCACCCTCTCTCAGTTCC
This sequence comes from Muscicapa striata striata, assembly GCA_030060385.1. Classification (NCBI taxonomy): domain Eukaryota; kingdom Metazoa; phylum Chordata; class Aves; order Passeriformes; family Muscicapidae; genus Muscicapa; species Muscicapa striata. The sequence continues at coordinate 7,402,044 of JAREIS010000133.1, read as the reverse complement.
TGTTGCATGGGCCAGTTTGTGAAGCAAGCACCTGGGGAATGGGGCCACTGCCAGAACAGCCTTGCTGTGGGTGCCCTTTGGGATAAGGTTTCATCCTAAGCACTGGAAGCACAAATTATGCAAGATCATTTTGCATAGCTGTTCTGGAGCTGTGAACCAAGAGCTGAGGCAGGGGAACGAAGGATGTGGAGGAATCCACCCTGCATCTGCATCTGTGACTGGTGCCTGTAAGGTTTGTCTCATCATCCATCCCTGGGCTTTGCCAGTGCAGACCCCACTGTCTTCTGGCTATGCAGTTCAGAGACAAGAATCAATGAGGGAGGTGCTCTGATGGACTTCATGCTCACAAAGAAAGAGAATTTCACAGGAACATAAAGGTCAGGGGGCAGTAGTTGGCTGTGGCAGCTGTGAGCTGGTGGAGTTCAGAATTCTGAGAGGAGGAACCATGGCACAAAGAAGTATCATAATCTTGGCCTCCAGGAGAGCAGAGTTTGGCTGTTCAGATAGTTATATCACAAATTGGTATGGGATACAGTTCTGGAGAGACTCTAAAGATTTCTTTTTGAAGGTCATCTTCTCTGAGCTAAAGAATGGTCCATCCTCCTAAGTAGATATAAAAGCAGAGGTGGCAGGAGGACTGCCACTGCTCTATAAACTCAAGCATAAAAAGGGCTGAAACAGGAGGTGGAAGCTGGGACAGGTAATCTCAGAGACCTACAGGTACACTGCCTGAACATGCAAGGATGGGCTTAGATGAGCAGAGCCCACCTAAATTTTCATGTGGGGGACATGCTGAGCAACAAGGTCTTCAGCAGATATATCAACAACAAACTGGAAGAAATGTGTCTGCTGCTGAATGGGGCAGTGCACCTGGTGACAAAGGACAACATAGTTAATGGGCTGAGAGACTGCATGCTGTCCTCAACTTGATCTTTACTGGTCTTGTCCTTCATCTGTCCCAAGGCCTTGAGACCAGTGAAAAGACTGGAACAAAAAAGACTGCCTTGCTGAAGGAGGATCATTTAGGGAACCTGTGAATACACTGGATGAAGACAAGTTGGATGCACCCATGAGTGCTGAGGGAGCTGATCAATGTCACTGCAAAGCCACTTTCCCTTCTCTTTCAAAAGACATGGCAACTGGGAAAGGTTCACGAGTACTGGTAGACAGCAAATATCACTGTCTTCAAGGGAGGTGAGAAAGAGGATATGGGGAACTACAGCCCAGGCAATCTCACCTCAATCCACAGGGAAGGTGATGGAGCATATAATCCTGAAAAACCTTTCTAAACACAAGAACAAGAAAGTGTCTGGGAATAGTCAGCAAGGATTTCCAAAGAGAAAAAAAGGTGTTTGAGCCTTTTGCAATGAAACTGAGGAGCAGGGGATGTTTATCTTGACTTTAGCAAGGGTTTTAACACTGGCTGTCATAACATCATTAATGATCTAGATGTTGGGGCAGAGAGGAGACTCAGTAAGTCTGCAGGCAGTAGAAGGTTGGAATGAATGGTTGACACATCAGGGAGTTTTGTGGGTATTCAAAGGGACATGACCTGGCCAGGCTGGAGAAATGGGCTGGCAAGAGTCTCATGAAGTTCAGTGAGGGGAAGTGCAGAGCCTTGCACCTGGGGAGGAAAAGTTCCATGCACCAATAGACTCTGGGAGACAACCAGCTGAAAAGCAGATCTGCAGAGAAGGAGTGGGGGACACTGGTGGAAAACAAGCTGACCATGACCAACACTAAATAATTCCAGTAAAGAAGGTCAAGAACCTCCTGAGCTGCATTGAAAGTGGTGTTGCCAGCAGGTCAAAGGAATGTAACCCTGCCCTCTGATCTACTTAAAATTGTGCATAAACAATCAGCAGAGCTGTAAAGAATATCTAGGGGTCAGACAGATCTCTAGAAGTCCCTTTCACAAAACTCATCTGTTTTGTGATTCTGGCAAAGCAAGTGAGTAAGAAAGCACAGTTTTTATTCTCTCTGTATGGAGTAGGAGAAATCAGTGTTCTGGTTCACATGGCAGTGTCTATCCTATTAGCTTATCCATTGATTTTAACATAAAGCTCAGAAAAATGTGCTTGGCCCATAGTGAAGTGACACAGTCACAGCTTTCCACTGCTGTGGTGGAAGTGACACCACTGAAGTGGATGTGACTATAAAACAGCTGATGATGTGCTGCTCTGCATAGAGAAAAAAAGCAGTGTTTACAGGACTAACATCACTGTGCTGGTAAGTTTGAAAATCTCTGTAGTAAGAAATGTAATTTAAAATAATGCCAAAACATAGCTAAAACTGTTTGATTACATACATTCTGTCCCACTCTGGTATTTATTACCTTTGTCACCCAGTGTATTATATAGACTCTGAAGGTCAGACTTCAAAGTTTTGCTTTAGGTTCTTTCATTTGCTCAAATGGGCCTGGTCTCGATGTCCTCTGCCAAATTTCTTCCTGCAGAGGGTGTATCAAGCATTTATGAAATTTATATTTGGCCTATGATTTTTCTTGTCTAAAACTGGGGGAGATATGAAACTCATCAAATTTTAATTAGTTCCCTAAATGGGCCATTATCATATCTGAAATATCTGAATGAGATTCTTGGAGCTGGCACATCATCTCAGAGGGTAACATATTCAGATGCTTTATGTAACATGGTTATAAGGCAAGAGGGAGCTCTGTAATTTTCCCCAAAGTGGTGCAATGCAGAAGGATGTATACTAGCTGAGAATTCCCTGGGGACACCCAGTGCAAACAAGTGCCTATCATGTCCACATGTTTCAAGGACATTTTTGTTTCTTTGCTAAGTATAGAGGGTATTAAGGAAAGAGGCAGAGGCTGGGACTCATGCCTCACTTCAGAAGCTGAGCCAAAGCTTCACTGCCTTCCTCTGCAGTCACTGGGGAAGGACAAGCAGGGTCTCCCCAGACTGTCTGTGAGACACAGCCCAAGTCTCACCCCCCTCATTGCAGAAAGAACTTCTCCTTGCCAGCCAACAAAAGCAGTGAAGAAAGCCTGAAGGAAACAGGCTTGACAGCCTTTTCATGCTCCTCCTGCATACACACATGTGGTTTTCCTCCACTGCTTTTGGTCTTATGGTATTTGGCCTTTCTTACCTTCCTGCTCTAGATACAGAAGTGCCAGCCTCTACTGTGGGTCAGATTGCTTTTCAAAGGCCTTAAATACCATCAGGCAGTAAGCAAGCTATGTCAACCATGATGGCTTTACCACCATATCCTGTGATATGGGGAAGCTGGAGCCTGGCATTCTTATTTTCACCCGTATTGGATCCTCAGCTATGCTGGCAAAAAAGATTGAAAATAAACAGGGAGAGAGTTTTGGTGCAGACAAGCATCCACATTTTGGCTCCTGCCTGCTCATTTGAGTAAACAGTGTGTGATCATCTAATGATCTTTATATCCTACAAAGAGAGAGTATTTTTTTTTGCTCACAACCGTTTATCTCATGTTTCCTTGCTGGGCGGCAACCTCCAATATGAAATGCAAGGCTGCATGCAGAGGAGAGTAAATAATCTGCCCAGAACAGTCCCCTGCAGCCCTCTGATAAAAGGAAATGTGAGCAGAGGTGCACCTTGACCAGCTGGAGTTTTGAATTGTGTTTGCAGAAGCTCAGGTTGCAGGCTATGTAAAAGCTTTTCTTGCCTAGTCCTTAGATCAAGCATTAGCAGCTGCTGTTCACTGGTGCGTGAGGAATTAAAGCCAGTGACTGGTTAAAAAAAAAAAAAAAAAAAAAAAAAAACAAAACAAACCAACAAAACAAAACAAAAAACCAAACCCCAGAAAAACCAGAAAGAGAAAACACATGGGACAGTGCAAGGAACAAGGGCTGGTTGATATTATCACTCAGCTGCAAACAGCAGAGTGGGGAGGGGAGGGAGGGCTGCTTATCCCAGTTAATCCAGCTTGCTGCAGATTCAAAGGGTCTCTGCTTTCCTTTTAACTTCAGTTCCAAGAACAGTGAAACAAGGAAAGAAATAAGTAGAAGGCACTTAGAGGAGGGCAAGGCAAGTAAAATACAGTAATGGCCAAGTCCTAAAGTGAGCTAGGAGAGGAAACTATAAAATATGTTCTCATGCAAAACAGATGGTTAGCTTTCACCTTGAACTGCAATTATCTGATTCTTCCAAAACAAGTTTAGTAGCATTCACTTAAGGGGTGGTATCACCTTCTGTTTTCACTTACCTGCATTAGAATACACAAAACTCAGTAGCAAGAAATATTTCAAACCTGAATCCAGCCAAGCACTTAAACACAGCCTGAAAATGAGGCTCATCATTAGTCCCACCAAAGTCAACAAGCTATTGATTTGATTAAATTTTAACAGGTACTTGAATTCTTTGCTAGACTGAGATCTCCCAGATGCTTTTACTTGCTAATTCCCCTGAGTGCTGAACAAACCATGCACCCAAGCCTCCTCCCAGCCCAGTCTGCCTGCCAGCTGTGCTCTGTGAGCACAGGGAGGCTCTGTGCACACACATCCACTGTCACATCACAGCTGCTGCAGGTTCTCACCTGGACTGCCTGTGTGGGGCACTGCCCTCTCTCCTCCTGCTCAGCCAGGTGGGTGGGCCAGGGTCCAAATGCAGACTGGGCCTTGCTCTGAGTGATGGAGATCAAGGAGCCTCTGCTGAGCTGAAATGTTGAGGAGAATGGTATCTTCTTCTTGCCAAGGATGTTGGGGATTGCAGCCTCCCCATCTCCATGCCTGAAGGAGGGGCACATTACCTGCCAGGAAGGAAATGTCATGTTTAGATGGTGATTTTTTCATAATCAAGAGAATTAAACACAATCCATTCTTTACCTTGGGGAGATAATACATTTATTTGACTTCATATTCAGTTTGTGTCACCAATTGTCAATGACTCCTAAGACAGAAAGAGTAGATGTGGTCACCTCTCTATAAATTTTGGGCAGAATCTCTGTGGTCAGAAGTCTCCACTTTGGAATCAAGACATGAAGTGGAGTAATTATTTATTATACTCTGAGATATTTAATGCTTTCCTATACTTGAAAAAAAGGATCACTTATCAACCACAAAAAAATGATTGTAGGTGTGGACCAAAGCTGTAAGTTCCATTCATTCACACAGCTGCCTGTTCAAAGTGAAGAAGAAGAAAATGAAGAAATTTAAGAAAATGTACAACACAGCTCCCTTAAGCTATACCTGTCCTGGGCTTCAAAGCATGTACAGGAAACACACCTACATAAATACATGGATTTCTGAAGCCTCAGGTTAAAAATGTAATACAAGGCTTATTGACTTGGTGCATTATGCTCAGTCTAGTAATTTTGTACCATGCTATGCAATTAAAAATGTCAAGTTGCTAGGGGAAATTTAAACTATCCTTCTCAAAGAAATACACCATGACTCAGAATTGGCTTTGGGCATAGACAAAGTATGGAAGAAGGCTGCTGGAAGGCAAGTCTGTCATAGGTAGCAGTGCATATACCAGAGCTTTGAAAAATCCTTAAACATGTGCTGAATTCTAGATGCTTTTATTTGGGGCAAATGAATTAAATATTAGAGTAGATGCCCTCACATCTTGTCTCCAGTGACTGTACATAAGTTTGGGGCCTGGCAGTCTGGGCAGATTTCTCACCCTACCACTAAACTGAGGCACCATGAGTTGCACTGCCTACATGCTTTGTAATGAGTACCAAAAAAAAAAAACTGTCAGAGTATGAAGGTGTGGTGAGCCATTTTTTAAACTTTTTCAAGTAAGTAATCAAACAAAAGTTCCTCAATGCATTGTAGTTTACTTTAAAACTTCTAAGAAAAATCTAGATAGTTTCTGTCTTTGGCTATTAAACTTGATTTATATGGCCAAGTAGGTGCAAATGCAGCAGTCAATGTTAAAAAAAAAACTGTTATCCTTCTGTCTGTTATTTTCCAAATTACTTTCTTCCTTTCTGAGTGTATTACCCCTTGTTTCAGAGACCACTAATCAGGCAAGTGCCCATGGCTCGCTGGGAGAGCTGCACTTTAGGAAGCACCCAGTGCTTCCTCACAGCCCCTTTGAGCAGTGAGATGAGGTGGGCATTCCAGGTGTAAGCAGCTCCAGGACTTCTCTGTGATAAAAATACACACACTTCTTGAAATGCTGATTGCAGTGCACAAGGCTTTCTGGCAGGGAAAAAAAGCAGTCTTGGAACTGCTATTCATTTTTCACAGCTGCTGCTTCTCAAATCAGATGCTGTAAGGATTAAGAAGGGGATTGAAGAAAGCACAGTGGGGCTTCAGACCTAGGTTTGCACATCAACTCCGTGATCTCTCACCTCAGTGTAGCTGGCTGCTGCTGAGCCATCATTCATCACAGTGCCTCCAGTTCCCTGCACCAGCAGGTGCCAGTCCAAGATCAAAAGAAATCACAGCAAGTACAGTTTTTCTGCACTTACTGTGAACATGAAGAGGCATCTGGGCTGTAAAGAAACATTAATCAGGACAACTTCTTTACCTTTCTTCCTGTGAGTTATGTGGTGACTCAGGGTATTTTAGAGAAACACACAGAGAAAGAGTAACTTCCAGCCAGACACATCTCAGCCTTTTGCTTGCAGAAAAAAATGCAACAAGGGGTTGCTTGGTGTTGTTTTCCTATCCAGACTCTGTCAAGACCTGTTTGGACTGCCTTGTCCTATTGAAAGAGCTGTGTGCTCTACAAAGCAAAATAGTATTAATCTTCAGCACTACTAGAATGCTTAACATTTACCAAGGCTTCACAAATACAGACAGAACTGCATCCCTAACACTGATATGTGAAGTAGTAGGCTGACAGCCAGGTAAGAGAGCAGATACTCTGCCCCTCCTACAGATTGATAATAGCCTCTCTCAGAAATGACACTGTCAAAACAATCACCCATGATCACAAATCTGGACAGTGGTCTGAATTCACTGTACTGATGTGCTTTTTGTAAATGTCTCTTGGGAAAAAGAGTAGAAATATCACTTTCCATGGGTAAAATGACCTTGAAAAGCAGAAGGCTGCCAGGTGCAGAGAAACATGCCTCCCAAAGAACTTGCAGGAACAAATCAGCCACAAATGAAACAGGACTGAAAGGCAAGGAGGATGATCAGGGTAGATCTATACTGAAAGATTAGATCCTGTAAAGATATCTGAATGTGGTGACCTCTGTCACTGTGGCTGGGCTCTGCAAAGCATCCTGTGGCTTCTCCAGGGCATTCCCTGACAGCCCAGCTGCTCAGATGCAGTTCTCAGAGGGCAGGGGTGCTGTCCACAAAAACTGGATTCATTACCTGGTGTGCAGCAAGCCAGTAATTAAACACTCTAGAGAGACATTGATTATTTATTTCAGAGTTGTGCAAGACAGAGTGCTCGGTGGAATTCCACAAATCAAGCACACCAAGTATGAAAACATTACTATTTATACATTTTATCAAACAAAGGAGTTAGTGTTCACTGGATACAAGTTACATGGTTCTCTTATTAATTGGCATTCTGTCTTCTGTTGTTTAATGATTCTCTTGCCTCTTGTGTTAATTAGTCCCCAGGCTCAGTGTTTCTCTTCTTTTGGGTCAGTGGGTTTCTTGTGTCAGTGGCCCCCAAGTCGGTGGTTGCAGATCTCCCCCTGACAGAATTTCTTTTTACCCAGCTGGAACTGAATTCAGCACAGTTTCTGAGTTGGGTTCATTAGTTTCTTGGAAGTTCTTGGAAGAATTTCCTTATCTTGTAAATTCTGCCAGTTGTTTTTTTGGCCCATAAGTTCTCTGTTAAATGGCTTAAATCTCCCTTCTTATTGATTGGGCTTGAAAGTACACAAAGAACAAGGATTAAAGAACATCCTTTCTTAAGATAATTTTCTGTATTTCACATTTTGCAATAATCCTGAGGACCAGGATGGAGGTTAGACCAACTGTACCCATGCATGACAGGCTGAATAATCTGGTGAGGCTAAATGCCCTTCTGGAGGGTGTTATTTCTTCATCCCTCCCTCAATTGATTCATACCCATACAATAAGTAGGATTGACATTGGTAATATTTGTTAATGAAGCTACCTAGTTAAATCTGTTAAAAACTGACAGTTGTCTCAGGTGAGATGTTTCTGCTTTCATGACATAATCCATAGTAGTGATGCTGATGAATAATCTGTCAGAAGATGTAGAAAAGCCTAAATTCTGTGGCTTGTTACTAGTTACAATAGCTACTTGATCATTGTCTTAAAACTGAATATTTACTAAAGGCTTCTTCTCTCCCTAACTTTTGGGGTCTATGGTTTTTAAAGCTTTGCTGTAAGACCATTTGTGTCTCCAGTAGCTCTGAGGAAAGCACTGGGTGGATGTTAACATTACTGGAATGTAGAGTTCAAATAGTTTTTCCTGTTTCTATAAGATTGAACTGCTCTAAGAACAACGTATCTTTTTCTTGTCAAGCATAAGACAAGGCATGGTGCTCAGTTTGCAGGCTGTCTATCTAGCACAAAAAAGCAGAAGGATAACATCTGCATTTTGCTAGGTTAGGGGTTTAATCTGACACCACTAGTTAGTTAGTCTAACTAATACTTTTAAAATTTGTTTGTTCGCACTGTGGATGGAATATTCTCATGTTGACCCAATTAACATCTCTAAATGCAGGATTCTTCAAGCAGTCATCAGGATCTGGTAGACTTTAAGTCCTGTGCCAGGCTCCTCCTGAAATTAATCCCCAGTTCCTCAGGAGTTTCCAGGCTGTCTTCTCTCATAGCAGGGCTGGCCTGGCAGGAGGTGGGCAAGCAGCTCTTTATGTGAATGGCTGAGCTGCTGCACGCCAGGGAATAACCTTTGCTCAAATCAAACAAGCAGGCCAACTAAACTGGTCGATTTTCCTCTCTGGGGAAAAATAAAAAAGCTGTTACTAAAGCTCTAAGTCACGAAGCTGCACTCTAGAAATGAGCAAAGGCCATGATCTAGTCAGGGGTTTGCCTTTCCTCGAGATGTCACAGTGATGCTGCTGTGGAAGCACAGGAAACCACCAGGTCATTTCTTAGCTAATTTCTCTCTTTGCCAGTTAAAGCCCTCTCATGTAAGGCCACTTCAATTGACTTGCTGGAGCATGCAATTGCTCCCTGGTAGGTTTTGTGAAGGAAACAGTGTTATCTGATAGCACAAGCTATATCATAGCATTACATGCAGTGTTTAAAAAGCTAATCCTCAAGTTAAGTGATTATATGGAAATCTCGGCTCATTGAAATGACAAATATTAGCTTTTTCAGGCATCACTGCTGTGGAGAAAGGCTTGAAAATAAGTACCTCAAACATCCCAAACCATGAAATAAACAAAACTAATTTTAAGTAATTTGTACTTTAAAAAAAGAAAAACCAGATGAACAAAAAAAAAAAAAAAACAAACAAACAAAAAAAAAAAAAAAAAAAAAAAAACAAACCAAAACCCAAATCAACCAATCAACCAAAAAAAAATTTTCCTGATTTTATGTCTATGTACTTTCATTTTTTAGAGAAACTTCTCAAAAGGCATTGGGGCTATGCCTTAAAACATTAATTTTATTTTTTTTTGTTAATTGCCTACTAGTAAGTAAGTGTGTCACATGCTTTTTATACTGGTATTGCTACTGTTTGTAAAGAGATGAGATGTAGCACTTTGGACAAGTACACACCAAAATGTTTAAAGTTTAATTTTCTTTTACATTTGTATACTTAAAGTAACAGCTTCATTTCTGAATTTATTTATGCTTTGTTCTCAAAACATTAATGAGCACTTTCATTGCAGCCCAAATCCCTTTATTGTCCTACAAAGGCTTCTTGCAATTTAAGACTGTTTCCCCTTTTGAAAACATTTATTCTTGCTATGCATTTGTAATTGTTTCAGTGAACACAGGAATATCTTTCCGGCACTGTTTCTTTTTACTGGGAAGCCTGAATGAGAGAATGACCATAATAAGAGCCAGTAGGGACACATCGGGGCTAAGTACAGTTTTTTTGGCAGTTGTTTACTCCTGGTCCCTTTTGTCAGTTTAGCTGGTAGAGATTCTGCCTTCAGTTTCAAATCTTTTATTCACACAGAGAAGTATGACTGTAGAAATTAATTACAAACCTTTCCATTTGCGCTGCATTTTACTCCAGTCATTGCTTGACTTGAAAGTGCAAATTTTAATGTTTTCCCTTTGTTTCTCCAGTCCTCTCCTGCAGCAGTTTTCACACGTTTAACATCACCCAACAGCAGCTGTCTGCACACTTCAACAGGCCCATTAGAAGGCTTAATTTACTGTGGCCAAACCAACTTCTCTGTGACTCACATATCAGCCTTAGGAGCTCTCTTTCTGGTACCTGGAACACGTGGGAAAGGAGGTGGAATTTTTTCACTTGGTGTTAAACTGCTGGTTAGTAACTTAGCAGGTTATCTGTGTCTAACAAATCTGAGCTGTATACTGGCAGCTGTTACACACAACTGATACCTTGAGAAAAATACTTTTTATGGCTACTTTGAGAACTACCTATATTTATAAGAACTCTAAAGGTAAAAAAGCTATTAAATTTGTTTTACATGGGCATTGTACCGAGAAATTTTGGTTTTTTACAGCCATGCCACCTCCTACAATAGGTACCAAGAAAGACCATGAGAGATCAAAAGCCAAATGCAAAACAGGATTAATGAATGCTGGCATATGATTGTCTGGGGAGGACCTTCCACTCGCTCATAAAATCCTGTAAAATTCTAACATTAATGGCATGACATCAGCATCACTGACCTTCTGAGACAGTCACACTAGTGATGCTAATCTATTCTAAGGATTTCTTGTTCTTCTCCTCCCTTTCCCTTTGGTCTTTCATAAAGACATTTGTCCTATGCAGGTCTCAATTACCTTTAACAGGTGTCTTTGTAATGTCAGTTATAAGAAGCACTTGGAGAATTTCAGAGAGAAGACTGCTTTCATAATGAACCATAGTATATTTGTGAATTATCTGTGCTGAAAACCTGCTGTGGTTTATAGTGGAAATTCAAGTAGAAATTCTGTTATCTCCTTCCCAGTTGTGCATATGCTGTCCCTGCAGCAGGCTGGGATATATCTGCTGAGCTCTTTGGAGCAAAGGATTTGCCATCCCCAAAAAGGGCAGACTGTCCAAGTTAATTGGTTCAGGAAATTATCAGGACCAGCTTGAAATAACATGAAAAAAGGCCTCTTGCACAGAATTCCTTCTTCTTAAGACCTACAGGAAACCACTCCTGGCAGTCCTTTGGATATCTCTTGCCTCTGTCCTCCAGTGACTCTTTCCAAGAGGGCTTCTTTTTTTACACTCACTTCTACAGTTTAAAAGTGTCACCTGGGCAGAACAGGAGGACTTTCTGCTTTTTTTGGGGACTTCTGACTTGCTCAGCATCCAGAAACCACAGAGGTGCTCCTTGGGGAGGAAGGTCACCCTTCAGCACCCATTGCAAAGCCTGATTCTCTGGGAGTGTTGAGGGGTTGATTTTGGAGTGTGGATTTCATGGGTGATCTGTGTTTCTGCTGTACACTCAATGTGCTCAGGATGTCTGACTCACTATGCAGAACCAGTGCACACACAGTTACTCCCCAGATATATTAAGCCCATGAGGTGCTCACTGCACTGAAGCCTGCAAAAGTATTTCTGTCAAGAAAATCCATCTATCCTAGTGGGCCCTGCAGTGACCTTACCAAGAGTCATTGTCTAAAACTTAATTAAATATTCACTACTTTTCTAGGCCATATGAAACCAGAAGTCATACCCTTCACAAAACTCAAATCCATCCTCAGTGATCCATAACACTCCTTCTTCCAGTGGACGTTCATTAATAGCAAGGGTGGTCTCTTCCCTGTCATACACCCATTTCTGCTGCACAGTTTTTTCCATGTTACCACACTGAAAGAAAAGCGAATGAAGCTGTTTTATTTTCTTTTTCAAGAACAACCCTCCAGGATATAAAATAGATTTTCTTGCCAGCATTATCAGAAATGGCAGTTTGCAAAAGTCAGCAAGGACATTTTTTCCAGCAGGTTGCCAATTGTTTCTAATTTGCAAAGCATCCAAAAATTTTTCAACTACTGAACCTAGTTCAAATCTTTACACTCAGACCCTGTCACTTTTATAGATTTTAGAGGCAAATATCTCACAGGCTCAGGGCTAAAAGCTGATGTTGCCACATCCCACTTTGTTCACATTGGGCCCTTTCAGACAGTGCCAAGGACTGGAATATCAAAAACTGACTGACTCCATCCTCTTGACACCCTCCCTTCAGGTGCTCATATACATTGATCAGGTCTCCTCTCAGTTGTCTCTTCTGGAGGCTGAACATGCCCAGCTTCCTCAGCCCTTCCTCATAACAGAGATGCTCCAGTCCCTTCTCATCTTTGTATCCCTCCATTAGACCTGCTCCAGGATTTCAAGTCTCTCCTGTCCTGAGGAGCCCAGAACTGGACACAGCTCTCCAGACGAGAAGAGAGGCAGGATCATCTCCCTCAGCCTGCTGGCAAAGCACTTCCCAATGCAGCCCAGGATACCTTTGGCCTGCTTGGCCACAAGGACACACTGCTGGCTCATGAGCAGCTTGCTGTCCACAGGACCCCTCTTCCTCTTCTCTGCAGTGGCTTCCCAGCAGGTTGGCCTCAGCCTGCTCTTGTGCATGGGGTTATTCCTCCCCAGGTGTAGGACCCTGCCCTGGCCTTTTTGATTGCCTCATCCTTATTTCACAGACACAGGGCTAAAGATCCCTTGACACTGTGGCACAGTCCCACCCTGCAGTCCTGTGTGTTTGCCTGAGGTGGGCAGGCTGCTGCAGTGCCAGCAGGGCAGGACATCACAGGGAGGCACAGGAACCAGGTGGGTACCATATTCCAGCCATCCCTTCCAGAAATCATATTCCCTGCCTGCTCCCACTGTCCCTCCCTGGTGGCAACTGGGCAAAGAAAAAGAGGGGCTTTCTGCAGATACTGTCCCACAGCTTCATGGGGTGGTCTGCAATGTCATCTTCAGCTCCTAAAGCAAACCTAATTAACCACAGTGGGGCCTCTGCAAAAACAAAAAAGCAGGAAAATGTTCTGGATTCTGGAGAGGTGATTAAATTGCATGCCCTGTAAGTTCTCATTATAATCACTTTTGATATGCATTCACCTGGCTTTCATCCCTACCTCTGTCTACTGTTTGTAATTGAAGAAAAAGTGATGTTTATTTTGAGTTGAAAGACAGCTTTGTTCCAGACCAGATGTCTCATTCACCATGCATATGTCAGCCCTGCAGGTGCTATCTCAGACTCAAGAAACAGGAAGTTTTCTAAAAGACAATGCAATGTCAAGATACTACTTGGACAAAATAATAAAATACTTTCTCAGCTTCAATCATAGAAAATTTTGAGGTTTGTTTTTTTGGTTTTTTTCCCCATACAGTGAGTTATATGTGCTTTCTCTTCCATCACTGAAAACAACTCCACTGACTTCAGAGGAAGGCTTCACATCTATGCTATTAAGAATGAAATTTTAAACTGGCACATGGATATTCTGCATATTTGGGGATTTGGCTGGTTTAATATTTTAATTATTCAGGGACTGTCGTTAGATTTCCCTGTATTTAATGTTTTGAAAGAAAATCCAAGCCTTCAATGAGTCATTTAAGAATCTCAGCTTTTTGGGGAAAATTTTTACTTCAGGGTTTCACATGAGCACTATGTCACCTAGACATAGACAGCAGAAAGTATCCTTCCATATTTAATCCAGCTGCTACATCACATAACATACCAAATGACTTTTTCCTCCCACCCACCACTAAAGAATTGTAATATCTTTCTTCTTGCATTTAAAACACCTATTTTGGAAACCTATTGGGGTTTTTTTGTCTGATTTTTTTTTTTTTTCCTTCTCAAATACTATTTGCAATTGATACATTTGTCCTTCATTTCAAGTGGGTAAAATTTAGATTTTAATATATGAAGAGTAGATGCCCCAGTGGCAACTGATCACATACCTTTGCTTCATCTTAAGATGTGTGACTGTCATAAGAGGTAAATTATTATGGTCCAGATCTGCAAAAGTACCTAAATAAGAACTTACACAGAACCAGGATTTTCATCACCAGAGACATACCCCAAAGCTGCCTTATCCTAAAAAAATTTTTGGTGTGCCATTTAGTTATATACTTAAATATATGAGAAGTGCTGAATCTGTCTTTAGAGGAAAACACTGTTTTTCATCCATGGGTGGCCAAATCCACCATTCAAGCTTCCCTCTGACAGATGGGAGCTCTGCACACTGCATCACTACTCCACCTAATATGCTATGCTTTGCTTGTGGCCAATTTCTGCCCCAGGTCCAGGAGGAAACCTCATCAACCCTGCACAAGCCTACACCAGAGCTGGACCCCACAATGAGTGAGAAGGACAGACAGGGTGCCAAACTGCATTGTAAAAACTCTGCCTGTGGACCTGAGTATAAAACACAATGCCCTTTTATAACTGTGCTGCTGACTCTGTGTTATATGGAAATTAATCTCTCTTTTAAAAGAGTTGCATATTCATAATTCACCCCAAGAGACTTATTAACAGGATCCTCAGTTATCCAGCCTTAGAGGTCAGTTGTAATAGCATGGCACCATTTTGTTTGGATGTAGCCTAAGTGGTTAAAAGTGTTTATATGCTTGGAAGGGAAATAAATTATAATGTAGTCTTTACATTGACACAATTCCACCAATGCTTGAATATGGTTTTTGTTATCTAATCAGTCATCTATTTCTTCTAGTCACCAGGAAGAGAAAGTCTTGCTGTGAGGTGACAAACACTCACCCCTTTGCCTAGACTAGATGAGATCGTAATCTTCTGGAGGTGCTTATTCTTCCTGGCTAACTTTAAGGGATGCCTGCTCTTCCAGAGGAGATATTTCTCTGCACTGACAGCAAGGGCAGCTTAAACAAGTTGAGAAGGGGATGCCTGCAGCATGTGGAGTTTCATCTTTCCATGTGAGCCCTGTCCTGTGTGTCTCACCTCAGAGCTGTGTGACTGACCACAGCAGCTCCCTGAGAATGACCTGATGATATCCTTCATCTAATGCACAAGTCATTTACTGCAAGTGTTACAACACCATAGGAAAGTTTACTGGTGTTTGCCCAAATGGCTTTTTGTGGCAGTTTTCAGGTCTGATTGCCAGATAGAGCCTTTCTGCTGCAATATCTAGCTACAAAACAAGTTATAGGAGAAAAATTCCTAACGTTTTCTCATTGGGGAAGGGGTATGCCAGCTGTGGAATGTGGAAATGTCCACCATCTGGTCTCAGTGGCACCTTTTGGTGTGCAAATCACGCTCTCTTTTGTATACTTTTGTTATTAATGTTGTTGCTGTTACTGGTTCTTTCTCATCCCATTGCTGTTTTCCTTCAGGAAATTATCTCGACCCACAGTCTCTGCCTTTCTCCCTCTTTTGGAGGGAGGGGCAGGGAAGGAGAGCAGTTATTTGGAGTTCAATTCCCACCTGGATCTAAACCACCACAGGGACATATCCAGGCTTGCAGTCATTTTAAGGCAGTTATCCTGCTCTTGCTAAAACTGCTCAAGGCAACAGTCTTCCTGTTAGCAAGAGACTAAAGAGGTGATCAAACAATTTACAGTCAAATATTGGATTGTGCTCCAGCACTGAAACTTTAAATAACTGGTCTTATAATTATTCTGCTTTTCCAGATCCAAGATATTTTATAAATACATCCTTTCCAGGTCATATAAATCAGTGTCACACTCAATGTGCTCAGTGGTGAGGAAAGAACATCTGTTCATTTGTTCAGATGTCATCCAACCTGGCTTTTTATCTTTAAAATAGAAAAGTGATAGTATTGTGATCCCAAATTTCATGCAGTCTGTTCATATATTGTTGCATTTACAGTTAAATTTTCCTGACAAACAATTCACCACCATACAATATACCTCAAAAGTCCAGTAAAATCTGCACAATGAAGGAAATTTAGATGCCTTACCAAAAGGAAAATTTCAATCAGTTCAGTAGTTGTTCAGCTCTCTCTTTCTTAAAAAAAAAAAAAAAAAAAAAAAAAAAAGAAAAAAAAAAAGTTAAAAAAAAAGGCAAAAATAAAAAAGCAACAGCAACAAATCAGTTATAACTCCTTCTATAAAGAAGATAGATTGGAGAGAGCCTGCCCATGAACTTTGTTTCCCTTTGGGTAGAGCCCTTTTATAGTCTGTTCACTGTATGCAGGTATTACCAATGTCCAGCTTTGCAAAGTGCTGCCATCCTGGGTTTTCAGTGAAATCAGGATGGAGCTCAGGGATCAGTGTGGCATCAAGCTCCCATTAACTGTCTAGTTGCTGAGGAAAAGAGCCAAACTATGTTTAATTCTTCAGTAGCCAAAGGGAATGGAAGAATATCTGATGGATTGTGCATTCATGGTCAAGGGGAGAAGTTGCAGCAGGACAAATTGCAAACCTTTCAGTTCAAAGACAGGACATGACAACAGCACAATGTGGAAATGTAGGTGAAATCCAGCTAGGCTGATGTATATAGCAGTGGCATCAAGAATCAGCACCATTTGAATTGTACTGACAAGAGTGAGGTGATGAGAGGCAAAGTGAAGTATTAATGTGATGATAATTTACCTTTCTACTTAAAAGATCAAATGTAAGAGTCAGCTCCTTAATTTGTACAGGTGTAAAGTCAAGCTATAGATTTTTTTCTTCTCAATCTCATTCTTCTACTGCTGTTCTTGATTATCAAAGGGATTAATGAACAGGCTTTAGCTAAGTTTAGACTCTTTGAAAGCTGTTCATTACCTGGTTTGTCACTCACTGGGAATCCCCAAAGCATGGTGAAAATATCTCTGCTAAACTTCAGAGGTGTTAAAGGTAATCCAGTCAGCTTAAGAGCCATTTTTTTCCCAGTTTATTAAACAATCCCTCATTACTTTTGTTGCTATGTAGTTTATGGCAAAACTGCAGACTGACTCAGATTGCAAGGATGGCTCAGGAAGGGTACATGTTTCCCAGCAGCTATTGCTTTACCTGGCATTAGCCTTACCTGTGCTTCACAAAGCTCTTTAAAAGGGTGCAGACTTCCTGAAGAGCCTTTGAAAGAAAGGTCATCAACCAGTTCTGGCATAAAACTGTACATAGCCTAACCATTTATGATGTCAGAAATCTCTAAAATCTCAGGCTACAAGATTTCCTGGGCAGTTCTGTCATTCAAGTATCAAATCTGAGGTATCCTAAGGATGTTTTTGCTTCTCAGGCTTGGGAAAAAAAAAGGTCAGATCTTTGTAATTTCTGGCTTTGTCTCTACCACTGAGTAAAATAGTCCAGGGATCATGGGTCCTGAGGCTAACTGGCAGAACACACCTTGCAATCTGTGCATGACTTACCCCCTTGCTTGCACTGGTTTTTCAGGAGCAGTCCATGGCATACATTGTTATCCCAGCTGTGCCTGATCATTCTATTGGGAGCAGGTATTTCAGAGGGCTTGAGAACTCCATGGGAAGGGACCAAATATCCATGGATGCTGCAGATCATGTCACTGGTGAATGCCAGACAAATCCTTTGGGTAGCAGCAATGCCAGCTTTGGGGATGACTTGCATGGTCATCTCTGGGCAAGTGGCCTGGTGGCAGAGCCAGCAGCCCATTGCACAAACAGATTTCACTTGCCAGACAGCTGAGCTGGCACCAGGCTGCAGCATCCAAAAGATCAGAAAAGCAGTACTGCTGCTCCAAAATCAGTAGATGGAGAGAACTTTTTCTGGAAGGCAAAGGATCCCAACTCCCTTGAGAACACTGTCCTGGAAAGATAAGTGCTCTATCAATTTTAGGTTGCCAGTGGCTGGCTTAGCACATGCTTAGTGTTGTTGGACCCCTGCTCTCAGCCATGCACTTTTATCACCCACCAGCCAGTCCAAGACAGCTCCTTCAGAGCTGTGGGGTGGCCACACAAACTTATCAAATCTAGAGTTCATCTTCTTAGATGAAAATTGCCCATTGTGGTAGCTGAACCCTCACACTCCTGAGCACTGAGGTGATACTGCATTGTCAGCCCCACTCCGTGCTGGAGACATTTCAAGAAGGTCATTATGTCCATTTGGCTAGAGAAGTACTGCTGTCATATCTTTTCTGGCATGGAACAAGCATTTGGAACTAGCTCTAATAACAGAATAGCAATCAGTCTTTACAAAATTCCATTGCTAACATTTCTGTATGCCTAATTTAAGTTGCTGAACCCATATATAGCCAGTAAAATGAAATGGCCTGATTTTCAGAGATGCTCAGCTCTTCCACATAAGTGCCTTTGCAAGACAGATGATTTACTAGCCTGTGCTGTTAAGCCTGTTAGCTGCTGGCTCTGAAGTTTCAAAGCTAATCTAAACTGACAGAAATAGGCATTTTGCAGAGGGATCATCATAGAGGAGAAATATTTTATAGACGTACAACTGGATCTATATATAGAGACCAGGCTATCAGCCAGGATGTGCAGCCCAATACATTGTCTCTACTAGAAACAATTGATAAAGACATTGATTGAAGATTTGACAAAGAAGTCATGTATTTTTTTTATATGCAATCCCATTTATTCACAACAGCCATGACAAAAATGCAAGGACTCATGTTTCCTTCATGACATTGACTTGGTACAGAAGCTTGTAGACCTGTGGTCCTCTTTCTGCAGCCCATTCAGTGAAACAGCACCTCCCTGCTGCTGGAGAGGAGGAACTGCTCCTCTCCCTCCATCAAGACTACATCTGCTTTGGAGTCCCTTACCTGGAATCAAATAATGCAATGAAGTTTCTTTCTCCTTGGCACCAAGCCCTATTTTTGGCTTGCCTGAGACTTGCCTCAAGTCTCTCTCTATTTTTTTGTTTAATATCATGCAACATACACCTCTTGTCCTTTGTCTTTCCTTGCTAGTTGCCCTGCATCTTTCTCACATAATCAAATATCCTCAGTATGTACCTGTTTTCTGGAGGTTGATGTTATGTCCCCTCAAAGTATAGTTATTTGTTGCCTGAGGTGAGCAGTGGGTTTTCCAGCCTCCCCTGTGTGTGCACAGGAATATTAAGAAGGGATCTCACAGGCTTTGCTGTGCCTTGGATAGAGACCTCTCACCAGATTCTTCCTTTGTGTGAGATGTCCTCCCTACCATGGAATTCACGGACAATATTCTGAATATTTGTTGACAGATGCAAAATCGATTCAGGATCCAAAATCAGTGAGAAAAAAAATGCAATGAGGCAAGAAATGGGAAAAAAAAATAATTCCAAAATCCCAGTTTGGACCCATTCTAAATCACAGGGAAAGGAAGTAAAAGTTATGGTTTGAGTAGGGCATTTATTTCTTCTTAATGACTAGGTGCAGACACTGATGTTCACTTTGTGACAGGGAAAGTTTAGCAAAATTGCAAATGGATAAGTAACTATTCAGTACTGTACTTGCATGCTCTTCAAAATTTTAATTATTCCAGTGAGGAGAGAAAATATAATATATTCTTCTCATGAGACAGAAAATGAGCAAAAGACAGACAGCAAGGTCTGTTCTTTTAATTCATTAATCTAGTAATCTATATTCCCCATTTTTGCAAATCAGATTTATCCTGCATAGTAAATGCAGCTTGGCAAGACTTCACTTGAGTATACGTGATTTTGTTAATCTCCTTTCAGATGTTCTTGACCACTCAATTTTTTTGCAAACATCAAAGCAGGGATCACAGTAGGGTTTTAATTTTTTTTTTCATTTTGCTAGGCAGGAAGTAAAATATCCCATGAGTACCTTCTGTGAAACCAAGATGCTGATTTGACAAATCTTTAGATCCTGTAGTCACTAAAAACCAGGGGACTCACACAGAATCTCTATTGCAGATCTCTCCCAAAACTCACTTTAGGGTATATGATAATTAAAAGCAACCCATACCAATCCTGTAATAATTTGGTCTTTTTTATGGGTTTTTTTGTTGGTTTTTTTTTTTGCCTCTTTCAAGCCCCTCTACAAACTCTGTTTTCAATCTCTTTTACTTAGGCAACCAGACTTCTGTATTTTCTAGTAATGCAAAAGTAAATGTTGCATGCATCCCACAGTGGTACATTTCAAATAGCTCTTTTATTTTGCAAAAACAGTTATTTTTTTAAAACACTCTAATTCTTTCAGAGTTATTAAAGCAGACTGATTTAATTATCTTCTGAGAGGGTCTAGGAAATTTTGATTTCTTAGCTTCTTTTCAAAAGCAGACAGAGACAAGAATTTTATATTTCAACCAGTGTACAAATTTGTTGTTCTTCTCATTTCTAGAGCCCTCTATACAGGATCTGAACTTCAATTCTTGTCATCATACATGATGTAAATAATTACATGCTTAGTACATCTAACATATTGTGGACATTGTATAGAAACTATATGGTCAAGCTATATTAGTACATTAAGTAAAAGAAATTGCAAAATTCAAGATCCATGCACTGACTTTTAGCTAAAAGTATCTTCTGACATAACAACTTTGTACTAGGAAATGTATCAATCTTTCAATTTGTTCCCAACAATGTTTCCTATTAAAAAAAAAAAAAAAAAAAAAAAAAAAAAAAACAAAAACAAAAACAACAGCTTCTTTTTTTTCTTTTTTTTTTTTTTTTTTTTTTTTTTCTTTTTAATAACTATTTGTATGCAGAAGTGTTAATGCTATCTGTATGTTTTATCTCCTGGTTCACATTCAACTTCTTGTCAAATGTCCTAATCATATGTATGGAGGTTAAAAGGCTTAAATGAACTGACTTCTATTCAGACTGTACAGCCAGTGGGCCAAAGCAACAAATTGATGTAAGCAAGTAAAGAATAATTCATATTGTAGCATATCTTGGTTATTCTGCCTAAATAATTTAACAGCATCCAGTCCAGTAGGGAACTTATTTCCTTTGCAAAAGACATGATGTTTGCCCTGTGAAACAATGAGACTTCACAGCAGCAGAATCTTCCTTTAGGTAAAACTGGATAAAAAAACTGGGCTAGTTTAGATTTAAAAGATTAAACAAGTATAGGAAGAACAAAAGAAAATATTTTAAAAACTATTGATATTAAAAAAATATTTTACAAAATATTAAAAAGGAGACCACAGGAACTAGAGGAAGACAGGTGCCTGAGGTCATGGTCCAAATGTCTCATCTGAGGTATTCTGCCAAATAATAATTCTAAGTTGGCAGAACATTCCAAAATTTAAAGAGATTAACACCCTAAAAGTCTGCTTATCTTTTCTATCACCTTGTCTGTTACTCCCTTCTTCTCTTTGACATTTTTTTGTATTTCTTTCCCTATCATATTCAGCTTGAAGCATGTCCCATTTTAATTTTCACACATCAAATACAGTAAAGGTGCAAATATGCATTTTATTAGTCCTATTTGTATGAGGGTAGTTCCCTGATTTGAGTGTGATTTCCTCATGCAAACAACTATACTGGTATAAATCCATGCAAGGAAGAATTAGCATTAGTGGTATTGGTAGAGGTGGTTTGAAATAGGCATGCCTATAGGAGAGAATTATTATGGGGAAACCTACTGATTTGAATGATATTGCTTATGTGAATAAGCTGCTAGGTTAAGCAATCTGTTGTGCAAAAAACTCCCTCTTCCTCTTGACTATAAAGAGAACACTGACTGTGAGCCATAGAGTCATCATACTTATGAATACAAAACACTAAGGTTACAGAGGACTCATGCACACCAAGTTTGGGAATATAAAGAATCCTATATAAGCACTGATATCTTATATGGACACTTAATTTACAGGGTTTCTATCCTTTTTATATTAGGCATCTGGTGTTTTGATCTGTCAGAGAAGATAATTCTAAGAAGGATGTAAAATCTTCCTGCTATTTGTTCATATAATGTTTGTCCTCCTCATTTTCAAACCCCAGGATCATTATTTATAGATAAAGGAAATCTGGATTATTTCACAAGAATGAGAGAGTTCTTCATTTGTTCATAATTTATTCTCATCCTGCTGCTAGTTTTGGCAGTTCAGCCATTAGACACAATCAGACAATAAAAGCTCACAGCATGATGCCTATCTGTAGAGTTTTGCTTAGTTTTTGCAATCTAGGCAGCAATATTCTCTTGTTAAGAAGGGGCAAAATTCTGTGTACCATGCAAACATGTTTTTAGGTCAGCTATGTGCATTATCTGCATATCTATAGCTATGTGCATACCTACATGTGCATTTTAACAAATATAAGTCATATTTAACCAATGAAAAAATCTGGTATTTTATCTCAAAATAGCTTATGCTCACTCAGCTTCAGAACTGTGTTTGGATATGAGATAAGAACCAAAACAAAATCCACTTTTAAGAGATGAAGTGTGCAATAACTCATGCATATTTTATCCTTGTAGTCACAGTTAGACTCCCAGATCCAAATGAAAATTAACTGTGTTAACTGACATGCTGACTAGAAGCTGACACAGTTATCAGTCAGTTATCAGTCAGTTATCACTCAGCCAGTTGTGGTGTCTGCACAGAGGTAACCCTGCACTGTTGTTCTGTTGATCAATCTGCTATTCCAGTTCCTTTTCTGGCAAAGAATTTCTAGAGAAATTTTGACAGGTAGTTTGACAACTCAAGTAAAACCAGGTTTTTCTTATTTTATACCTCTAAAAAAGAATATTTCATGGTTTTGATTTTGACCCCGGTTAATTTTTTAAGGGATAGTGTGTAGGCCGTTTTCCTAATTCCCTTGTTGTGATATTAATCTCCCTTTTTTCCCTTTTTGCAGTCATTCAATGATTTCTGGTACTATCCACCCTGACAGATACAAGAAGATGCTGGAATGTCTGATTCATCCCAGTGAACTGAGGGACAGTGATGAACAACCTTATTTCAAGCACTGGTAACATAAGACCTTGCATTTGGATGCAGCCCATTATAAATAAAAGATCAGAGAATCAGCTGAGTTGGAAGAGACCCACGAGGATCATCAGGTCCAACTCCCTGCCCTGCACAGGACTCCCTAAGAATCACACCATGGACCTGGGAGTATTTTCCAAACACTTCTTGAGCTCTGCCAGGCTTGGCACTGTGACCACTGCCCTGGGGAGCTGTTCCAGTGTCCAAACACCCTCTGGATGGAAAACCTTTTCCTGATATCCAACTTAACACAGCTTCAGGCCATTCCCTCAGTCCTGTCACTGTCCCCACAGAGCAGAGATCAGTGCCTGCTGCTCCTTTTCCCCTCACAAGAAGCTGTAACTGCAATGAGGTCTCCCCTCAGTCTCCTCCAGGCTGAACAGAGCTTTTAGACACTAAACACAGAAGTACAACTTCCCTTGACTTTTTACATATACTTTAAAATGCTTTAGAAATGCAGAATGCACAGGCAGGCTTACAGCATGCATTAAAGTTTCACACAGTGTTTCCCAGGGGAAATAGTTAACATTTTTTTGGGGACTTCTACTGAGAAAGGCACCCCACTATGATGAACTTAAATGGCAGAGAAAAAAACAGGTCTGGTATTAGGTCAAATTTTTTAGTGGCAGGAATAATGAAGCTCTGGAGGGATTGTGCAAGGACTTTGTTGAATATCCATCCCCATAAATCTTTGAAAAAGATAAGAACTGTGGTTATAGGTAATCCTGTCTATGGGTAACCAGCTGAACTTCATGAATACTTGAGGTCACCTCCAGCTTTATGCTTTATAGGGTATGCTACCCTATTGCATGACTTACTATGAGCTATATCAGCAGGACCAGCCCCTTCAGAGTGGTGGAAGTGTGGTGGAAGTGTGGTGGAAGTGTGACAATGTGCTGTGTGGAGTCAGAATCCATTGCAGCAGTGGCTGAGATGGTCCACGGGCATCTCAAGCAGCCATGCAGGAGGTACAAGCCACAAGAGCCAGGGTGCATTGCCCCTGCTAGTGAATCAGCACTCTGAGAAACATGAAGCATAAGCCAGAAGCACAGACAAAATTAGACTTTCAAGCAGAATAATTATGTGAGACTCTTTCTCAGTATCAAAAGGGGGAAGAAATGTTGCCAATAGATTTTCTAAGAAAGCCATGAGTGCCAGACAGGTCTAGACTTTGTCTTTTTCCATCAGTTTCTTGCTAGTTTTCTTCCAGTGGAATTAGAAAACTGAAGAGGAGCAGCAGAGTTGGAGACATCTATTGGGACTGAAGAGCAGTGATGATATTTTTCAGAGGAACTGTGAGAAATGCTTCATAGGAGTGAACAGAAAGCCTTCACCCTCCTGTAAGTTCTTCAAAACAGTGTCCAGAAAGTGTTTATTGCATAATTTTCTATTAGAATTAAATATAATGATGACAATGACAGCAACAAATCCTTAATTTTAGCACAATTAGATAAAACGCAGGTGACAAAGATCCCAGTCAGGTTGAGAGTATTTACTTTTCTTTATAAATTGAAACACTATGCATAAGTCCTATTGATGTAGTTATATCCTGAACAGATGGATTTCCTAGTCATCCTTGTTGTCACAGCAAGGATGCCAAGATTTGAGAAAATCCAGAAAAATTAAACACCAGAACAAATGAATATCACTTGGGGAATTTTGTAATTTCCCCTCAAAATATAATAAAAATATTGTCCCCTGACTGCTGCAAAAGGAGACAGGTAAGAAGAAATATTAGGAAATTTACATTGCCAAGACAAAGACTTTAAGAAACTCTATAATGCAGGGTGAAAGATTTATATCTTAAAACCAAAGATGTTCTATATGAATATGGTATCTAATGTTTAAATGTTAAAGGCAGCTGGTTTGAATACAGTATTTGGTTTATGGCAGATACAGATGGGAATTTTCTGCTTTCTATTCAAGGCAGGATTTCTGGTCTGTCCAGTGACTGATCCCAAGATAAAGGACTGAATAGTCAAAGGATGACTAGAGTTACATTTCAAGAAAACTGAATTAATTTCTCAATTAGAAATTAGCAGAATGCATCTTCAATGACCAAGACAGCAGTACAGCTCTGCCATGAAAGACTCATTAATCCATTACAAGCCACAGAATGTGGCTTCATCTCTGACACCTTGGTCTAATGGCCTTGCTATCTGTACCAGTTATTAAACTTATAAAATGTATCTCAATAAAGTGGAAGAAACACACATCTTTAAGTGTCCTGTGTTCACTTCCTGTGAAGTCATCAAGTTCAGCAGCCTCATTAACTTTGCAGTGTCTGAGCCTGAGTGAATAAGCCAAGTTCACTCAGCTGGTTACAGTACTTCAACCCTTCAAAAAAAGAATGAAAAAAGAAGTTGATCAATAATTACTACTTTTACAGTAACACAGCCATGAATTATTTTAGGCATATTATCCACAATCTAAACCTTCGTTTTTGTTGTTCATTTTGAAGCATCTAGAAGTTGTGCTGTTGAACAGAGTAGTTTTCTTATTTCTTATTTAAAAAAAAAAAAAAAACAAGGAAGAATAATACATTATTTCTCATAGACTAACTGATTTCCCAGTTGGCAAAACAAGAGATAAAGCCATGTAATTTTAAAAATTAAGTTTAAATTAAAATATTCTGTATGAACACATGCATATGTTTGCCACTATGATATTGATAATGAATAGAGATATATAAACTTCATTAGAAATAATGCAAATATAAATAAGTGAGCATAATCTGGCTTCAGATGATGACATGACAAGGTACAGTTGCAAGTAAATACATAAATTAAAATATGGAAGGAGACAGACATAGAAATCTGGCCTGAAATCTGGCCTAAAATCTGCTTTACATCTTGAACATGTTTTCTGCTATAATTTCTGCATAGTGTTCTTGTAATCGATATGGGTACAAATTTCATCTCCATCCATCTATGTATATTTGTTGAATACTTTATTTTTTCAGGTAGAGTTCATACCACAGCTGTCTTTTACTTTTTCTTTTTCATTAAGTTCTGTATTTGTGCCACAAACATCCCAGTTTTGCTCTCAAAATAATTTTCCACATTGGATAAAATGTTTATGTCCCTCCAAACAATAAGCAAGAAGATTACAGTCCTCTTTAACGTCCTTTTTCTATGTTTTCTCCTTTAAGTCTGCCTCTGACAATCTGTCCCCTGTGCTGCAGGTCTGTGACAGTGTGACAGGGAGGTGATGTCCTTCTCTGCAGAAACTCTGCATTTGCCCCTCTGCTGACCCAGGGGAGAATTCTGTGTGGCTAAGTTACAAGTTCTGAAATTCAGTATTGAGCAGCAGTATATATCATTTCACAGCAACATTTTAATAAGAGTTTTAGAAATAGGCTACTAAACCCAAATTCTAATAAAAGAAGAGAGACCAGAGGACAAAACTATAAGATATAGAAGTTGTCTTTACATTTCCTATTTAATTTTATGCTCGGTCATTTATTAGCCTTCTGCAATAATGTATTGAACCTCTTCTGCTATTTATGTGTGCACTTTATCAATGACAGTGGTTATTGGCTGTTATTTTTCATGTGCATACAAATTAATAATAGAGAGATAGGAATTGTCTCCTTTTTTTTTTTTGGTTTGACTTCTTAAGGCTTGTATAACTGTCAATTTTCCAAAGACAGCTTTCAGCACTTTCAACAGCAAACATTATTATCAGAAAATGCTCAGAAAATGAGGGACCAAGTTATCTTTTAACATTACACTGCTTTCTGTGGGCAAAATAGGTCAATCTAGGGCACAAGAAGGAATTATTGTGCAAAATTCACAAAGAAATATGCAGGTGCTTCAGTTTAGACTAACAAATGGATTTTCTTCATCAAGAAGAGGTAAAGGCATAATGTCATTGAAAACAAAGAGCCACTGGACAGGAGGCATCTGTGTGTGCCTCACTAGAAGTGAGCTGCCTGTTGTCTGGCCATACCTACATGGCAGCCAGGAGGACTTTTCACATCCTGTACGATTTCAAATAAATATTTATACTTGGTATCATATAAACTTCAGTTCCTTTTTGAGATCCTGTGAAAGAAAACACAGTAACGTCCCTGAAACACAGGAATGGAAGTATAGGAGTCAGGAAGTTCCTCCTGGCTGAGCCTCAGGGATTTTGTGGAAGGAACAACCACACACATGATAGACAGAGCAAGAGCAGGAGTTCTTCAGGTATTGGATTCACAAGAGCTTCTGTTATGACAAAAGTTTTTCTTCTTTCCATCCTCCACCTTCTGCATATTAGCTCACAGGATGCATGGCTCAGAATCCTGATAAAATCCCATTGATTTATTATGCATTAAAGTTTGCCAAACACTAACCCACAAATTTGGGATAGAATTAATTTCTTCTGCCAAAACACTTAATCTAAATGTTGCAACAATCTAATGAAGAAAATGTTGTTTTGAAGGTTGCCTGGAAAAAGGGAGAACATAAATACTTATTCCATGAATTTAAGATATAACAATATGACAAAGTTATTCCAATAAAAAACTTGCCAGTTGTGCTAACATTTTTGCCCCCAGTGTGGTGTCATGGAATCAGTAAAAAAAATCTTCCCACCTCATAACAAAACATGATGAAGAAATTAAAATAAGAAAGTAAGAAAATATGAAATCTTTAATTTAAAAAAATGCCTCCTTCAGCATTTTGCTGAAATTATTAAAGGATTTCTGTGAATTACAGTTATTTTCTTTGGCTTAGAAGCTGAATCTGGAGGTTTTATACTCCCTGATAGAAGTGGCTGTTGAAAACAGGGCAGAAATTATGAGGACTAAAGCACTCAAGTTGTGACAGGCCTTTAATTATCTCACTGAAAACTGAAGGGGGAGGCAGGAAATATTTTATGAGTAATGTGTTTCTTACATTTTGGAGGAAAGAAATAATATAAATATAGTGGGAAACGCCGTGATAGTTCACATCAGAGCTGTGAAAGGCACATAACACTCTTTTATGGGACAAAAAAGGAAAAATATTAGCTAGAAGGAAAAAATCCTGTAAAACTTGGGTCCATGTTCCAGTACAAGAACCCAATCCAGAAGGTATGTTTTTCAGTACTGCCTGGTTGCAATGCCAGGAATTCAGATTCTTGCTTTATCTTTGTCAATAACTAAAACCTTTAACATACAAATGGAGGCTGCTCCTCCCTGATCTTCTGTCCTACCTGGCTTCAGCCCTCAGCATTATCTCCTCTGAGCTAGAGCCCTGTCCTGGGCAGAGGAGACACATTTCTCAGTGCCTGACTGCAATGCTGGTGGGGGTTGGCTTTTCTTTTATTCATTGCCCATGGAACTTTTCCCATTGCCTTGCTGGAGAAGCACTGATGGCTGAGTACATGCAAACCCCACCACCTCTCTCAGCCTGTACATTTGAGCAAGAGAGACCCTCAACCCTGCAGGCAGGTCCTGCTCCAAGGGGCCACCAGCACCCAGCCCTTGCCTTGCAGCAGCCCCAGGTGCATCCAGTGCCCAGGCTCTCCCCAGAGGCAGAGTGGCAGCACCACTGGACCCAGCCTTTCTGCTGGCTTTGTGCTGGCCATGGCCCCTGCCTGGAGCTGCTGCCCTGAAGGATTTTCTCTCTCTACACCAACCTCACAGCAGCCAAGGCATCAAACACAGAGAGCCCAGAGGAGCACTGGCCACTGCACTTTCTGTGCTGCCACAGATCTTGTTGGACACTCTAAGTAAAGCATGAGGAAATTTGCCTGTGTACAGCAATGTGTGTGTGTCAATGACTGCAGCAATGGTGTAGGGTTGTGATCCTGTTTGGGAAGTCCTTTTTTCTTTAATTTTTTAAAGGAAATTTGTGTTTTCATTAATCCCCTGAAGTGCAAAAAGCAACATGACTGGGAAGCCTTTAGTGTGACTGGGGACAACTGAAATCAAACACAGCAGAGAGTAAGAGAGGTGTAGAAATTGCAGTCTGGGTAGACAGTCAGTTTCTAAATAATGACTGCTCTTCAGTCAGCCTTTTTCTTGTGGTCAGAAGTCACTTGGTCCAAGGTAGCAGCTCTGTTACCTGTGAGCAATGGGTTTTGTCTGCAGGAAAAGGTCTCTGCTGGAAGCTGGGACAGCCCAGTCACATCAAGCAGACTGGCTGATAGCAGCAGCACTCCTTTCAAGAGCATGTGGCAGAAAAGCAGAAGACAGCATTTCAGCTGCTTGGCTCTATGAGACCTGTCTCCATGGAGAGGAGACCAGTCACTTGCTAAGATTAGAGCCACCCGTGACTAATATTCCCTGCACGCCCTTTAATGATGCCACCCACGCAAGATGTCAAAATCCACAGGCTGAGTTGACTCATCCCTCTCTAAAAGTAAGGATGCCATGAGCTGGGTGCACATGCTGATGGAGCTTGTGGAGAGCAGTTATCACCCAGAGTCTGCTGGGATGCTCAGCCCTGCACCAAGGCACAGCCAGAGGAGCACCTGCCTGGGCAAGGCAGGGTTTGGTGCTTTGCAGCTCCTGGGACACTTTGCTTGCCAGGATTGGGAAGAGTGCATGAGGAAAGGTTAAAGGGGCAGAGCAAAGCACCTGCAGGCCCTGGTACTCTGTAAGGACATCTAGAAATCTCAGTTTTCATTTGCCCTGGTGCTAGCTGGAACCAGAATCTCTCAGAAACATAGTGCCAGCAGTCTGCATCAAGACTAAGTACATCAGCAGGAGACATGCTGCTCTGTGAACCTTCCCTGCTGTGACCTTCCATGCTGTTAGCTAAACCTGCACAGAGCTTAATTGCCATTTCTATGGAGCCTTGCAGAGTTGGGGCTATCCACCTTGTGCAGAAAATGTCAGATCTTACCCAAAACCCTTCTCTTACTACTTTGCTCTTGCTATTTTAACTTAATGACCACTCTCAGTTTTTCTTTACCAACTGCCCTTTTATTGACAAAAAAGAAAACTCATTTTTTAAGTGACAAGAGAAATGTTTTTCTTCCATGTATTTTAGTGTCAACCTGAAAAACTATTGACAGCAATAATGTTGAACATTGTGAGAGAGGAAAATCAGGCCCCACAGATTCACAGAGGATTTAAAGGGATCACTGGCTCAGAAAAGGTATAACATATTTTTAATTGTCACCAACAATTCTACTATTCCATCAGCAAGGAAAGCTTCTCTTTCAAGAGCATTTTCCAAAGTGTATTTAGGTCTGTATACTCTATGCTTAGCCCTCTTCTGGTGAGGACTAGTTAGCAGATACTTTAGATTAAACAAATAAGACAGGAAGAACTGTTTAGTTTTCTCATCTCCAGTGTTGAGAAAGTCTGTTTAACAAAAGTCCATCTTTCGAGGTACTGAGTCATCAGTGGACAGCCACATTCTGAAACTTGCTTATTTGTACAAAACCTGATGATGGATTTCATATGCTTAAACAAAACCTGTTCACTGGAACATTGCTTAAACTACTGTTCATACATTGAAGTATTCCATGAGAAAAAAAGGGATTTTTCTGGTTCACAGAGTGCATTTGAACTCTGTCCTGCCAATAATACACAGTGTTGAGAAACACTGAAAAAACCCAAGAGACTCCAGCATGAGTGAGACACTGAAATGCACTTAGACCTTCAAGAGCTGACATCAGTTATGTGTCTTAGGAACAGCTCTCACATAAATAATTCCAAATCTTTGCTCTTTACTTCCACATTTTGATCCTTTCTAGTTATTCTTTTCTCTCATTGTTCAAATTCCCCATCAGAAAATCAAACAAACACTTTATATCAAATATTTCTTGACCTTTTGCTCCACATCTCAACTGCAATCTCATCACTCCATTTCACTTCACTGAGACAATCTACATCATGTAGTAAGTCAATTATTTACTGGAAGCTTATTATGTATTATTTAATAAAATGGTCTATATGTTATAATGGTATAGCAAAACTATAAAATATCTTATACAACATATTATATAATCATTACATATTGTATAATACATTGTATAATTACTACACTGTATCATATACAAATATAGTACATGCATTACACACCATTACAAAATGTAATAACAGAATTACATCTAATGTGATATTTTAAGACATATTTAATCTCTGTGTAGGGATAATTATACATTTTTGTTAATCTCACTGATTTTTAACAACCTGTTCATTAGTTCATATCAAGCTTGAAGCAATGGTTCCTTTCCACAGCATTTGCCTTAAAAAGAACAAAAATTAAAAGAACTGATCTATCAGTCGTCCACTATCAAGGCACTTTGGCTATTTATTTGATATTATTTATATTTACAAGATCACTTCCACAACATCATATTCCAATTTTACTTGTCTCTCTGTCTGGAAAACTGGAATTCTTTTAAGGGCAGTGGTATTAAAACTTCCAGTTGTATCACATCTCTACAGATAAACAGACTAAAGATACCTATAGCATGGGGAAGAGACTCTGGATCTTCCCTGGAGTTTAGAATATAGCTTATTGCTGTATCTTTTGGGGAATATTTTTAAGGTTGGTCATAATCAGTGATCTGTTTACAGCACAGAGCTGTAAACCAAATCTGCAGTCCTTCCTAGCAAGCCAATTAACAGGACTTATTATGTAAAAGAGGATATTCCAGCAGAATTTCTGGTTTATCTATGCTCAGCTCTACTCAAAGATCCCTTTGGTTTCTGCTTAGTTCAGAACAGAATTGAGCTACTCATGCACAGAGAAAATAAAATAAAAATGTTATGACATATTTTATCTTTCCAGACAGTATTTGTCCTGAAGTACACAAAAACATTTTGTATACTAGATCATTACACCTAAACTATTTCAGTGGTTCTAGCTCTGCTAGACAAGGTGTGGTGCAGCCTCACCTTGAATATTGTGTGCACTTTTAGTCACTGCAAGGTAAGAAAGAAACTCTCAGGGAATGTCCAAAGGAGGTGACAAAGAAGGTGAAGGGCCTTTAGGGGAAGCTTCATGAGGAGCAGCTGAGGGCACTGGGTCTGTTCAGCCTGGAGGAGACTGAGGGGAGACCTCACTGCAGTTACAGCTTCTTGTGAGGGGAAGAGGAGGGACAGACCCTGATCTCTGCTCTGTGGTGACAGTGACAGGACCTCAGGGAATGGCCTGAAGCTGTGTTAAGTTGGATATCAGGAAAAGGTTTTCCATCCAGAGGGTGTTTGGACACTTGAACAGCTCCCCAGGGCAGTGGTCACAGTGCCAAGCCTGACAGAGCTCAAGAAGTGTTTGGAAATACTCCCAAGATCACGGTGTGATTCTTGGGGACAGTCCTGGGCAGGGCAGGAGTTGGACTCAACATTCTTGTGGGTCCCTTCCAGCTCAGCTGATTCTGTGATTCTGTGATTCAACCCCAGGATGTGGTACTAGTCTCCACCACCCTCTGAGAGCTTTAGTTTAGCACCCCTCTCCATAAATGCCTGCAATACTGTCTCCTGCCCAGATAGACAGTGCTCAAGAGTAGCTCTGTTGAGCCATAAAAAATATTTATGCATAGGCAACTAAATTCTTTTTGAACTGGCTTGAGACAAGTCATCCTTTGGCTTTGCATTAATTAGATCTCTTTTGACTATAGTGGAAAGTAGATATTCTATGCATTGGTACATGCCTACAAGTATACATCTGTAATGTAAATTATTTTGACTTTGGATCCCAGTGGATATATTTAAATGCAAAGCTTTGACACAAAGCAGTTACATCGTTATCACAACTTATACTGCTGAGGCCATGGACAAAAGCAGAATTCAATTTTAATTGCTTCATTTCTTGTAATGTGATTTGAAGCATTTTGAAGACAGAATAGTTCTTGCTGATATTGTTAGGAAACTAGCTGCATGACTGAGGAAAGAGGTGCAGAACCAGGCCAAAAGCAAAGGGTTTGTAAGGTAGTCATTAAGGCAACCTTGCTAAGAAAATAAACCACAGCCTTTTGTGGATAAAGAACATCTGGCAGAAAATGGTCAGATTTCCCAGTCTTCCTGGTAAAAGTTGTAGTAGTCAGCTGTGAACATCCAAGCTCCTCCCTTCAATGGTGCTTTTGTTCCTTGTCCTTGCTGCAGCTGATTAAGGTAGATTCAGAAAGCCAAAATATGAATGACCTGTGATCTCCTCCAGCTCTCCCTTCCAGATGCCATCTGGATAGCACAGCCATGCTGAACCTTAGCAACTCTCCCTTAGCTCTTTCCTGATGAAGCCAATTGAAAGACCAAGCTCCAGCTTGTCAGTGAAACCTAAAATAAAGGTTTTGTCTCTGGGCAGGAGCTGCAGGTGCAGTGGGCTGGCCAAGAGTGCCTTCAGCCCTGCTGCCATCTCTGACCCCAGTGAAGCCCACCTTGCCCACCATGTACTCCCAGGGCCAGGCATGGGAGTGCAGATCTGACCAGCCTGGCAGAAAGCTTCCCATGGCAGGACTATTCTCTTCTGGGCATTTCCATCTCCTTTCCTTATGTAAGTTGGTCAAGGGAACCATGATTCACTTAAGATATTTTCCACTGTAAATAAAGCCAAAGCCTTAACCACAAACACTTTACATGTGCTTGTTAGCAGTGTGTAAGTTATATGTCAGTCCCTCCTGGCTGTTTGCAACTAGCCAAGATTCATTTTTACCATTCCACATTATCTAACACCATCCTGCTGATCTATAGGTAAAAAATGCAGAGTAAGCAACAACTAAATATTATGAAAGGCTCCCACTTTTGCTGTTTAATGCATTATCTAACTCATATATCTTTGCACTACCACAAGGTTTCTGAACATTAAAGTGTTGGAACGTGACTTGCATGGTACTCAGGATTTTCTGGTAGGTTTACAAGGTATTGAATGAACAGCTCAAATTTTTTCAAGGTGTATGTCTAACCAAAAAAAAAAAAAAAAAAAAAAAAAAAAAATCAGGAAAAAAGGGTGGAAAAAGGGGTGTGTGGTTGTGCAACTGTTGATATCCAGTGCAGGCATGCTCTCATTTCATATACCAGCTCTTGATGTATTACTGCCTCACTCAAGTAAATGTTTCGCCATTGTCATTTGAGGGATTGTTTTAAAGTCAAATATCCAAACACATACTATACAAAGAAAACTTTTATCACTTCAGGATTCCATATATGGGACTGATTTGTAAGCAAACCTTGAATTTCAGCCTCAGAAATCAAGGTGTAAAGCAGAAAACTGAGGCTTCAGCTCCACAACACACAGCCACTGCCATCCACTGCTGCCACCTCTGCACATCCTGCAGGAGCAGAAGGGCAGCACGTGTCAGATGTGCACAGAAAAGTCATGTGCACAGAAAAATTGCATTAAGCTTATAAAACTTCTGTGAAGGAACAGATAAACTAGCTCCAGTGAGCTGCACTTAATTTTGGAAGCAGTTATTAACCTAAAGGAAACACTGTGGTCAAAGGTAAAAGATTCAGACACATTTAAGCAGAGTATTTACCATATCAGTTAGAACATCAGGGACCTGTCATATTGTGTCTTAAGCAAGTACAGGACAGAGCAAAATTTTCTTAAGTGTACAAGTCTGACAGACTGACATGAGAGTATATTCTACATGTAATTGGATATCCTAAAATCACAAATGGCAATTTCCCATTTCCCAAGAGACTTCAGGACATCCAATAACTTCACTATAGACCTCCTTGTGACAAATAAAAATAATTTAGAGATTGGAATTGGGCACTTTGGAGGACTCTGACAAGTATATAACTTATTGCTTCCCCACAGAAAATTATAACCAAAGTTGATCTGCAAACCATGTTTTGAAAGAAAATCTTGATTTTTTTCAAGGACAGGTTTAAGTTATGGATTGGGAAGAAGCAGGATAGTGCACACATGAGGAACTGAAGAACTTTCTCCTCTTTTAGTTGCTAGAGACCCGTGAGGTACAAGCATTAAAATTTGCAAACTTTGTAACTCCTCCCTAAAATCCTGGAGAACTTGTGTAAAGAAGTCTTGGCTTTTTGAATTGCATTCTTCAAGAAACTTTAGACCTCCAGAAATATTCCAGACAGCTGGAAGTCAACAGGAGTCAGGTATAAAAAAGGACTGATGAATAAAGATGATATGTAGACTACTGCTTCAGAGTAACATAGATAATTGTCATAGTGGCTCTTAATCAACACTTTAAAGCACATTGTTGAAGTTTTTCAGGTGAATTTGAGCACTTCTAAAATTCGTTCATCTCCTTTTCCCATTCTGCCTAGCATATCATCATCTTCAGACATGAGACAAGTTTTTAGAAAGTTACTAAAAAAAGCCTTATAAACACAAATTTTTCTCTTGACAGTGATGATGACAAGATGCCAATTTAAGCAGTGGTTAATTAATTCACTCTGTCAAAGGGGAAAAAGTTATGTGTCTGGTTTACCTATGTCATGTTGTCATGGTATCTCTACTCCCTGAAAACCAGTTCTGGGAAAGTGCTCTCATCCCAAACATCCCATCAGTCCAAACCTGCTTGGCTGTCATCACTTCCAGACTCTGTCAATAACTGGTAATAAGGTGCTTTCAAAATTCTCCTTTCTGTGTTTATATAAAACATATTTCTGATGTATTTGATATAAGGAATTGTGCACTAAAGTTTATATCACACAACATTCTGCAATGAATGCTTAATTCTCGACAGCTAAATGATCTGTTTATTGACAAGTACCAATCTATTTATTCACTAGATGTGGCTCCAAATGAATAGTTTGTTTACTGTCTGGCCAAGTTCTAACTCTGCCCTGAGGACATAAGCATTTCTAAATATTTGGAATGTGGTTTTAAACTGTTGACTTTCTTACTAGAAGACAACCAGGTAAATGCAATTGATTTTGAATGGAGTTCCTGCAGAAAAGTGCCAAAAAGTAGAGGTGTAATTTCAGATGACACTCTGATCCTTCAAATGCATTTGTGGTGTTTGAAAATGCCTGGGTCCCAGCTGTCAGACCTGCATGACCATCAGTAGCTCTTTGGGCAGTGGTCTAGAGACCACCTTGAGCTTACCAAGCAAAGCATCAGTAGCTAGAAACACCTGGGGCTCCTTGTGTACAGTTGCTGCAAATACACTTCTTGTCAAGGACATTTTAGAATAATATTCAGTTTATTTTGCTTTTACTTTCAGCTTTCCCATTCTTAAAAGCAGTGTCCAGGTCAGAGATTGTATTCACATGGGGGGCAGCCCTAAGCAGGGTGAATGGTTCCCCTCTGCATTGTGCAGAATCCCTGGACAAGAATGCTCTGGGTGCTCTGGACAAGCAGAGAACTTTTGGAACCAAAAATGCGAAGCAACTGTTAAATGGGAAGGACCCTTCCTACAGGACATTTGCTGACCAGTACACTCTTTGCATTGGTAAAAATTTTAACATAGTCCATATAGATCTCCTTTAAATTGACAGGCATTCAATCTTTATTTAGGCTGTTTATCCCCAGCCATTTAGTCATAAGAAGCATGATACTGTCCTCGGGTGGGTAGCTTAAAATCATGGTATTTTCAGCACAGTACTTTGTTTCTTTTCTTTATTATATTTCCTATCTGAATTTTGACATATGCTTGGCATATATATTTAAAAGTTTCTCCCTTCAAGAACTTTCTTTATTGTCATGTAATCATGTGGTTACAAGTTTTGAGTTGGTATATTTGAGGACAAACCATTAAAATAGAAATAATGAGGAGGATTTTTTCTTTGGTTTGAAAGCTTTTAGCAGATTGTAAAGGATAGATCTTCTCTCTGTTCCAAATCCTATGATTCTGAATGAATGACTATCAAAAACTCAAGTTATTCAGTGGTGCCATGAAACATCGTGAAGATGCTGTGGACTCCTAACCTGTTTTTCAGGGAGTCCTTACATACAGTTTAAACCTAAGGAATATTAACACAATTATGTTTCCACCTCCAAATTACCCTTTTTTTCTTTTTGCTAGTTTTTTCTATTGGTGCTATGAATAAAAGATACATTTTTTCTATACTCTGCCATGGAGTGTTTATTTTCTTTTCTTTCTTGTCACTTTCCTTAATTGAAATTAAAGAAACCATAGCCTGCAAGAGCATGTTTTGTTCTTTGTGCATGAAAATATAATGTCTTTCTAAGTTATCTCAGTGGGGTGCACTGTGACTGCAGTGCACCAAAAACCCTCTGAAATTAAAAGCAAATAAACAAACTGTGTTTATGTTAAACAAAACAATGGAAAATTCCTATCAATTCAAGAGAGCAAGGTTGCAGAAATGTTTCCTATTCTTTTCCAAACTCTCCAGTTTCTTTCTGCTCAGCAAGAAAAGCAACACCATGATGCATTTTCCTGACTGGTGACCATGTCATCATAATGATTCTTTCTTTCCTATCACCACAAAAGGTTACAAATAAATAACTTAGAAAATTGGTAATACTACAGCTGCTCATTGCAGTTGCCCTCACACCAAGATGTGTAATTGCCATTAACCAAGTAATTCAACTTCAGTGTTATGGTAAAAACAGCACTTGCCTGAAATCATTGCAAAAGATTTTTGGGTGAAAGGGACAATTTCACCAGCTGCAGCTAAAATCTGTATCTGTGACCAATAAAATAATCATTTCAACTTCAGCTGTAAGTCTTTGGTAACAGTATCACACAAGTCATCACAGCATCAGACATCATAGTCATAAATCAAGGACCTTCTTGTATAATACAGAACAAAAGTTATGACCCTTAACTCTGAGTTCCCTATTCTAAGGACAGATATTACTCAGTGATGACAAATTCAGGTTGGCTTCCTGTGTGTTTTGCATGACACCCTCTAAAACACATAACTACCCACCAGTGATAGCAAACCTGTCTGCAAAAGGAAGTACCTGACGTAGGAAATGACTCACCACCAGAATTTATTTGTGTACCTACCAGCTCACTTGTGATCATTTCTGTATGTTGAAAAGAAATGAAGCCAAAACATACCACTTCCATTTCATTAAACCAGGAAAATTTCCCCAAGATAAATCCAGATAACAAGAAGGAGTCAGAACTTCCAAGCCATTCCTTTAGGGGGCTTGCTGAGTAAGCAAATTTTTTTTTTTTTTTTTTTTTTTTTTTTTTTACTTGAGGAAGTTTGCTGCCTGAAGTGGCCTTTATGGAAATATGGAAATTCTCCACCTTTATGAAAAAATGACTTGAAAATGTCCCCAAAAGCCTCAGATTTGGAACATATTTGGCAGAGTAGCTGAGGTCAGATCCTGTTGAATCACTGAAGGAATTGCAATGGTAAAGTATACATGAGGGAATTCAGCACAGGGGCAGGAATATTTCATGAAAATGCTCACATTAGCACCTAGAACATTCTTCTAGCTGTCTGTTCCTGTGCAGCTAATCCAATGCCTCAGAAAGCTTTAGTGCATGTGCATGTATAAAGAGAAGATTTCTTATCTCTACAGTTTGCAACTAGCTCTCTCTCACAGTTTCCTGCTTTAGTAAATTTAACCCTCCCAAAACTGAGTTAAAAATAGGAAAAGGGTGCAGAAATGCTTGCTGAAAATCTAGGATTTAATCTGTGCTCACATGAGGATTTATTTATCCCTTCGATCTTCCCTCTGACACCTGCTTGTGGCTGTGGTTAACACTTGAGCTACACGCAAAATGCAAAAGGAATGCAAGCTCCAACACTCCCAAAATGCCATAACAACAAAAATGTAGTGCACAAACACGTTTCTGTGTAAGTTCCTTATCAAAATGAATACTCATAAATGCAATGTGGACAGCACTCTTTCTACAGGTAAGGACTGCAGAGCACAAGTCACCAAAGCTGGGCACCAGGAAAGCAATAACCAAGTCCTTCTGTAAATCTTACTGTGACTGTATGAATTTTTTTTAGCAGTTACATCACCTCTGGGTGATGTTTTGATGCTTGTCTTAATGGAAAAATTTCCATTTCTACAGACAGAGAGATAATTTATAACTAATCCAGACATAAAGATAAACCTGTTCAAAATGAAGTAATTCCCCAGGTTTGCCAGTCTACCTCCCTGAATAGTGATTGAAATGTTTTTGAGAGGCAGAAGGCTGATGGATATAGGCAAAGTGCACCAAATAACTGAACAGGTTTAATGAGCCCACTATTCTCATTCAATGTGTTGAAGAATACCTTCAGTGCAGGCAGCTCAGTGTGCAGGCTGCACAGTGAGCTCTGCCAGGATCCAGAGGCAAGAGGCCAGGAGCTGGCACTGAACTTTTGCACAAGAAAGGGCATGACCAGACTCTCAGGGGCCCAGCAGGAGCCAAAGACCTCCAGGCTTTCACTTAGACTATGAGGGTATAAAATCCCAGGTTTCCTTTGTTCAGGTTCCCTTCTTAGAAATACATAGTTTGAGCTGTAATCTTGTTATTTAACTATTGCACCAAGATTAAATTACTTTAAGGGTCCAGATCCTGGAAAGCCATGGTGGAGCCAGTAAGGAAAAACCTGCTCTGTCTGTGTGAGAGTGGAGAGTGCAGGGAATTAACAGGGACCTGTCAGTCACTGGAGCCATCCCCACCAAGGTGCCTCTGTCCCAGCTCAGGTGCTGTGAGTGTGACTGCCAGGGTGCCTCCTGGATGGTCACACAGGAAAGCTTCCCTAACACAATCTAAAGTTCAGTGCATGGTAGTTTAGAGCCCATGTCAGAAACTTAAATATGAATTAATTTACCTGAAACATAGGAAGGCATCTGTGCTAGTAAACAAAATAATCCCAGAGATAAACATGCAGCAAGCCTCACACCACATGGAGAACTTCTCTTCCAGTCCAAAACAATGTCATAGATTCTGGAATGTGATGGGATGGCCTGTGATGCTCCCTGAACTATACCCAAATGCTGTTTGGGAAAACATTAGATATGCCACCATGCCCTTTGAGAATTTACTAGTACATAGTTTATGTATCTACCTTCAGGAAGCCACATTTTTATCTTATCCATCTGCTGATAGTGTTTATACAGACTCATAGTTTAAGTTAAGGGCTTTGCTATTTTAAGTGCTTTTATGCTGAGAAGCATAAAAGAGTCCTCTATCCATCAGTACCTCCTGCCCATGATACCAAACGCTCTTACCCAGCAAAATCCAACATTCCAATGTCAGTTTCTCATTCAGAATGACCTGTGCCAGCTCAGAACGGTGCCCAGGATTTGCCAAGTGCTACTTGGCATGGGTCAAGTATTGCCAAAAAAAAATTTCTAAGAATTTAACAATAGAGAGGACTATTACCCAGGGGTGTACCCTAATATGCCTTAACTTATGAATACAGATGTAGCAGGAGAAACTGCTTTTATCCATATATATCTGCCAGTCTAAGCTACAGGCAAACACTACAGGAGGCAGACCTTCTTTCATTCCTTCCATTGTCCCTATCTTCAATTTCTACAGAACAACTTCATTCAAGAACTAATTACATTAAAACTAAACAAACTGAGAACATCATATTTTTCTGTACATGGAGAATTCTCTACCTGGCACTTAGTGTTATCAACAGCAAAATTACGTAATTTGTATTTAAAGCTAAATATTTGCTTGTACATTAAAAAATAGATAGTGTGCATGACAGATTTCACAATAAAATATTTTTAATACACTAAAATATAAAAAGAACATCTTTAAGACTTGGAGGCTGCAAATCAAACTCTAATGGAATTTGTGGGAGGATTGCTACATACTTCAGTAAATGCAGGCACTGGCTCACAATTCCAGCAATGTCAAATTTCCAGTAACTATTAGCTAAGTGGGAATTCCTCCAGAATAGCAGAAATGTATCTAAGAGCCAAATTCAGTCCAAAGTATTTTTGAAATACTTTTATAATCACACTAAAATACTGGCATGACAAGGATCAAGATACAGGAATTCCTACTGTGATTATTGACATTTGTTTAAATTATTATATACTCTGAGTATAAAATCAGTATACATTGCTTCTGATTTTGACATACCCAATTTAGTCCTGAGTTTCTTGATTATTTTATTATTAAAAATGCATGGTTTTTAGGTCTATCCTTTTGTATACATCATGTTTTATCAGCCAAGGGAAAAAAATAAACATATAAACCAGAAATTTTTCTTTATAAGTTTAGAAATTATGTACAATAAATATTGCAAACTGAGAATGGGTCCTGAAACAGTAATTGGATCATCTGACACAGAGTAAAACAGGTGAGAATTCACAAAATTAGGAGAGAAAGTTGTATTGGATAATGGCAGCATAGCAAAGGTCACTCCTTTAATTTACTGTAAACCAGATTATAATATAATACAGACTCTTCTTTCAAACACTGTGTAATCACTAAGGGGGTAGTAATCAGTATTTCACTTTCAAAATAAGAGGATCTATTGAGTAAAACTTTGAAGGAGATTTTTTCAGCTCTAGCCCTCTTCAAGGGACAGAATATACTCCCTACATATGCAAACTACATAAAGCTGAAGAATTTTATTACAGAACAGAGCAACAATCCAAAACCAATTTGACAGATGGGAGAAGTAGTCTCAAAACATAAGTACAAGTGCAGAATGTTATTTTTTAGAGGTAATAATAATATAGCAGAGTACAAATGTGGGGATAACTGAGTACATATTCTTTCAAAAAAAGATTTAGCATGGAAACTAATATTCAGATGAAAAATCAGAAGTGGAGGAAAAGCCATAGTGGCACATTTGAAAAGAAACCTGCCTCTAAAGACATGAGGAAGTAATACTTTTGCTCTGCTTTGGTAAAACTTCAGTTGAACAACAGTACCTAATTGGGATGGCAGCATTTCAGTAAAAGCAAAACAAAAGCACACAATATAAAAACTACCCACTATAGTTTCTCCACTGGATGCCTTTTTGAGTGAGATACTTAACTATTTTAATGAACTTAATTTCAGTGATCTTTGCAAGGAAGATGAAGAGGATGTGTAAAACACTCACTACACCACTAATATCTTCTGGCTCCTGCTTCTCGTGAGACAAATTGTATGAACATATAAGAACTCCTCCCTGTCTTAAATACCTCTAGAGTTCACTGAATAGGCAATGTACTGCTTTCAATAGGATAAGGCTGGAGGTAAGAAGGAAGCAAACCTGAAAATTGCTTTTATTAGATCAAAACACCCAAATCCTCAAAAAACTCATTAGAAAAGCCAGTATTGACTGGGCTGCAAGCTGCTTTCCTTTTCTGAATTCCCAGCTTACCTTAATTTATTTTTCATTATTATTTATTTTAAAAATAGTAATAAATTGATAGTAATAGATCCTTCAAATCTTATTTCTGATGTGAGACAGATTTATCATTCTGTTTGCCAAAGGAGCAGCTTTCTAATGGCTTTTTCTTTGCTCAGGGCTCTGAAGCACTCTAGATCCCTGGGGCAATGATAAGAAACTCCACATTTTTCCTTTTTGTAGAGCAGAGCTTTGGCAGCCTGCAGAGAGATGCAGCTATAATAAGGAGCATGTGTCAGAGCCTGAGCATCTCTCCTTTGCCCTGACTCAAACCAGGTGTCTCTGTCATGCTGCAGTGAGCCCGTTTGTACCAGGGACAACACCACACTTTGCTCTTATACTGTCACAATAGCTGTGGCTTCAAACCTCCAGAAATGTCACAAAGTTCACTCAGCAACAGCCAAGTACTTCAATAAAGGCTAGCTTAAGTACTGGAAAGGAGCACATATTCACTTTCTGTTTGAGATGTAAATACAGAGAAGTGTTAAATTCTCTTCAGGTGAAGAGGAAGATTATTTCCCTCGGTTGCTGTCTGCCACTTGGGAGTTTATGGATGCTTAGCATTTTTCAAGTTTTTGTCCAGTAATATCATGAAAACTGTAAATACAATTCAGACACATATTTTCATTACTTTGCAGCTGAATATTACATACAGGGGAATTAGTGACCTCTGTAATGGCATGCTATAGCAGAAAAAATATATTTTTATGTGTGTTCATTTTCCCTTTCTCTATTCCTTGGTATTTAAATCAGCATACTAAAGAGACACATTTTCCCTGCACTGTAGCACTTCTGCAAGTGGAATCAGAATCATAGAATCAATTAGGTTGGAAAAGATCTTTAAGATTATCGAGTCCAACCTATGACCTAACACCACCTTGTCAACTATCTAGTTGACACTGAGTGCCCTGTCTGATCTTACCTTGAACACTCCAGGGACAGTGACCTCCCTGGGCAGCCCATTCCAAGCCTAATCACTCCTCCTGTGAAGAGCCCCCAGACTAAGCCTCCCCAGGTGCAGCTTAAGACTGCCCTCATTAGCACTCTGGTTTTGCCCAGCCTATTGATAATTTTATTCACAGTTAGCTGGTACGGGGCTGTGTTTTGGATTTGTGCTGAAAACAGTGTTGACAATACTGGGATGTTTTCACTGTTGCTGAGCAGAGCTTTCACAGCGTCAGAGTATTTCCACTCCTGACCCCAGCCCAGTCCTGCCTCCCAGGAACTGGGAGGGACACAGCCAGGACAGCTGATCCCAGCTGAGCCAAGGGATACCCTACACCATATGGTGTCTTGCTCAGCATATGTGAAGCTCAAAGAGCAAGGAGGAAGAGGTGGATCACTTGGAATGATGACATTTGTCCTCCCAAGTCACCGTTTGGTGTGATAGAGCCCTGCTTTCCCAGGGATTGTTGAACACCTGCCTGCCTGTGGGAAGTGGTGAATTAACTCCTTGTTTTCCTTTGCTTCTAGGTGCAGTTTTTGCTTTACCTATTGGACCATCTTTACCTCAACCCAGGAGTTATCTCAGTTCCATCTTTCTGACTTTCTCCCATCCCTGACAGGGAGCAAGCAGCTGTGTGGGGCTTGTTGCCAGCTGGGGTTAAAACATGACACAGAGACATGTAATTATTTCTTCTCCATACCTTTTTGCAGGTAATCATCTCCAGACAAACATATCCATAGCAGAAACAAATTCTACCTTAAAATTCTCCAAACCACTCTAAGCTATATGGCAAGTATGAAGGCTAAAACTCTGGGGTATTTTGGACCAAGTGGCTTTTCACAAGATGCTAACATATGTGGTAGTGCAAGGACCTGAATAATTCTGTTGATATTGGCCAGACCCTCAGCACTGTCATCTGTTGTACAAAGTAGCACCTGTATGCAGCAAGAA
Source organism: Muscicapa striata striata (assembly GCA_030060385.1). NCBI lineage: Eukaryota > Metazoa > Chordata > Aves > Passeriformes > Muscicapidae > Muscicapa > Muscicapa striata. The sequence continues at coordinate 7,358,187 of JAREIS010000133.1, read as the reverse complement.
ACTGTTCTCACTGGAGTCAGAGGAAACTGTCAGCAAACCCTTGTTATGAGAACCCTAGCCAAGTGCAGGACTCCACAGCAAGATGATAATCCATTGAGCCTGCAAAGTCCATGGAATGGCCATCATTAGCACATTCTTCAGAAGGACCAACATATTTAAGGCAGAATTTCAAAGTAATAAGCAGAGAGGATCACTTATGTGTTCCCCATTTAGTGGAGGGAAAAAAAAAAAAAGGCAGCTGGATGGATAAGCTGGCAAGCTGCAGTCTTGCCCACGTATAGATGAGATCCCTGTTCAGTGCAGTCTCTCATTGAGTTAGAATGGGGAAATATGAAGATGTTTTGCAGTACCCTGAACCTACCTGTGGCCACAGTCAGACTTCCACTGCATATATCAATCAATTACAGCCACATATTGGACTGTACAAGCAGAAGTACAGTCAGCAGATCAAGGGAAGTGGTTATTCTCCTGTTCTCAGCACTCACATGGCTGCATCTGGAACACTGTGGTTTCACTTTTAGCCCCCAGCACAGCAGCAACAAGAACAAATCAGAGCAAGCCCAGCAGCTGATTACTGCAATGTTTAAAGATCTGGAACAGGTGATGCATAAATTGATGCTGAAGGAACTGCATTTGTTTAGCTTTAAGAAGAGAAGGCTGCAGGGGCACCTGGGACCAGTCCATCACTTCTGAAAGGGAGTTAATAGAGAAGATAGAGCAAGACTCCTCTCAGAGTGGAACAGCGAAAGGACAAGAGAGGATTCAAGTTTCAAAAAGGGAAATTCTTATCAACACAAGGAAAAAAATCCACAGTGAGGGTTAATAGAGCAGACTGCCACATAAATTATGTGATGTCCATCCTTGGAAACTCAGAATTCAGTTAAACAGTGCCTTGAACAAACCCCACCTGCCTTCAGAGATAGCTCTGCTTTGAGCAGAAGTCTGAACTAGATAACCTTCAAACATCCCTTCCAAACTGTTTTTCCATGATTCTCTGACTTAAAGTATTTACCAGGAAAATAGGCACAGGTCTAGCTGCCCTTTGTTTATTTGCTTGCAAAGCAGCTCTGGTGGTACAGGATGAATGTCAATGAACACAGCAAAACTTCAGAGATAGGACCCTTCATATGACTCAAGAAAAAAAAAATAGTAAAGCCTTGATAGATACTAAAACTTGGTAATAATTATAATCTAATGTTAACTGATCTACCATGAAAAATTTCTGCTGTAAAAGCCCTTAAAATTACTAGTACAAGACTGAAGAAAAAAGTCCCAACAAGCTTTGCAGAACACTCAGGTTTTAGAGGCAGAGAAGTTTCCAGGCAGACAGCAGCAGAGATGGGGCCATTCCCTAAGGGAAGGTGAGCAGCTGTGCTGCACATCTGTAACAGACAAGGGCAGCCCCTGGCAGGGTGAGGACACGAATCAGGGCCTTGGTCCACCCAGGGACCATTAGGAAATTAAGGACAAAGACAGTGGAGCAATTGCCTAACCTGGCAATTAAGGACAGACAAAGCTGTAGGAAAGGTCCAGGATCCATCCTGGAGGCAGGACCAGGAACATGGATTGGCACAGGCAAAGTCACAGCACAACTGGGGCCAGGACTGGATGCCCAGCCCTGAGCTGAAATGAAGCCCTCAGCACAATAGTGGGGGTGGAGGCTCCAGGTAATTCTGGTCAGGACCATTAAAGCATAGGCTTTAGTGCTCTCAGAACCCAGCAAAATTCAGAGTTTAAAGGTATACCTTATCTAAAGGTGTAATTATCAAACTATAGTAAAAAAAAAAGCAAAAACTTAGTGACTCTGAAAACCCTTTTCCACAATGCAGCAAAAGGTGAAATATATTTTATCAACAGAAAACTAATAACAAAGTGTTATGCCATTAAATAAATTTTCCTATTTCTTATTAATAAATCAAGCCATTACATCCAATTTTGACAAGGTTCCTAAATTCCTTACTATCATGCTTACTACTTTTAGAGTGGTATCACACAGCTTAGACCTATTCACTCTAGTATTAGAAACTGATTGACATCTTGGCTTTTTTTTCTCCATTCCAGCTTGTGCATTGTGGTCACACTTCAAGAGAAATTGAAAATGTTATCTGGGCCAGATTCATTTCAGTGAAGTACACATAAAATGAATTTGACCAGCTGTCACAGATTTCTCAACTTATTTTAGAATAACTTCAATGATGTTAAATAAGCTTCCCTAGAAATTGGAAATGCTCCATCAATCACTACATTTAATACCAAGAGATTAAATGCTGACCACCAGCTCTGGCAATGATTGGAATATGATTCTTACTGTATCTCCTACACATATCTTAGCAGCAACATTCTTAGAGATAGGAAGTTCCTCCTGTCCTTCATACTATTTATAGATTTGCATAATAATCTGCTATGATATAATAATAATAAAAATAATAATAATAATAATAATAAAGAAGATCTAATATCTAATAATAATAATAAACTGAATATGATCTTAACATGTAAAGCACCTTCCCATTTTATTGACATCCCTCAAAAATTTGTACATACTATGAATTTTCATGAAACAATCCAAAGCAGCCCTATCTTTAGAGATGGTTCTTATATATTACGAAATCAGTGATAGTTGTGTCCTCCCCAGATACCCTGAAAAATGAAGATTTGTTAGTTTGAGTCTAGGCACAACTCTTGCTATGAAAATAGAGCAAAATAAAGCTATGCTTCTCACAGTGAGTTAAAGTTATCACCAGGAAGGGTGAGCATATGGGCAATAAGCTAAGAACTGCTTTAGGTCCCTGCTGGCAATTTAGGCATTTTGTATAATTTTCTTTTAGCAAAGCTCAAAAACTGATCCGAAGAGGGTAGATATAGTACTGATGGGGGAGTGGAGAGGTTTGCATTCACAGCACATGCCAGTGATCCTGATGAGCTTCTTCAGGTCCCAGTGGGTCAAGTCCCTGCCTGTCACAACTGCACAAGACCATTCATCATCTGTCTGAGGTATTTTGCTTTCATATCAAGCAGGAGTGTGTTGATAACTTTCCAACTCTGCTATGGATCTCAGTAGTCAGCTAAAACTGTGCCAGAAGTCTTCTCTCTACTGGGAACAATACTGCTGCTGCTGCTGCTTTTCCTTCTGGGCTTGCAACCCATAAACAGGAAAGTCATTCACTAAAAGAAAGTTTGCAGCAATGCAATTAAAAGTTAGCTTTTAATTTTTAAGTTTCTTATCAACTTAAATCAACATCTCTTGTACAAAGTAATTTCTCACTCATGCTTCCTCCAGGCCACTGTTTTTTCTCAGTGCAGCTTGTTGTCATTCTGTGGTACTGATGTGCAGGAATCCTGATACCCACATTTATTTGGAAGAGCACTTGGAGCTTCCTAAGCAAATGGCAGCAGCCTTTTTATGAGTCACTCTTCACTCTAACCTCCTTGAATTCAACAAGTTCCCCCTCAAAGGGATACCTGCCCTTCTTCAAGGGGACAGCTGCCTTTCCTCTCCAGCCACTTTCCCCTGCAGCCAAAGGTTGGAACTATGCTTTGTTTTCTTTCCCTACAAAAGAAATTGTGTTACCTCAAAGCCCACATCACCCAGCCTTCTGAGTTTCTCTCCTGGCTCCTTAGCAATGGCTACATCAAATTTAAGGGTTTGCTAGCACTATAAAATGCTCTACTTATCCCATTGGAAAATTTTGTGCTTTCAGCACCAGGGAGTGTCTAGAAAGAACAAGTTTACAGAAATGAAGCCAGGGTATTGTTATTCCTGCTAGTCTGAGTCACAGCAACTACAAAAGACCTTCATTTCCCATGCTTCAGCACTGCACAACAAAGCAGGTACATCTATACCTGGATTATTCCTGGTAGACAAATCTCTAATCTGTTTTCAAAGTTCTTCAAAGACAGAGATGCCATGACCTTCCCTAGGCAGCTTTTCCATCCCCTTAATTCTTGAACTATTAAAAAACTTCCTTCGTGTCTGACCTGAATTTTCTGATGTAATTTAAGTCCTTGCATCCCATGGCATACATGTGTCGTAGACAAAGAAAACAAATTAATCCCTTGATCTTCACTGAAGACCTTTACTTATTTGATGTTTGACACTTTTTTCTCTTGCTTTTTCTCCTGATAATCCTTTCTTATTTAATATAAATAACCCTTGTTTGTTCAGACTTTACTTTTAGGTCATGCTATCCAGTCCTCTGCTCTTTTTTGTGGAGCTCTTCCTGATTTTCTCCTTTTCTCCTCCCATGAACTGGAAATCTCTGCTTCTGCAGAACCTTCATCAATGCTGTGTAAAGATGAAGATTGCTTCTTATGTCTTGCAAGCTATATTTCTCTTCATCTCGGCTCCTTCATCTAAATGAGGTTATTAAGCATGTGGGTATCATCTGTGTGTAAAAGATGTAGCTGAATAATCAGTTGCTTCTGGTAGTTTTCTTTTATTAGATCTTTCTTAGCCTCAGGTTTTTCTAGCATTCCATCATTTGAATTATGAAAGAAAAGCACAAAGCAAAGCCCTGGACAAATTCCAGTAAAGGTGAGACAAATTGTAACACTCAATAGTGATGTGATTGTCAGAGGCTCTTTCAAAGCCAATACTGAGGTAATACAGAGAGGTCTGTGCTAAAAAAACCACATCTATAACTGAATTTTTGTTTAAAAAACACATGGAACTGGAGTTTAAAAGGTGGCTGTTCTCTTCTGACTATGTGAGAACATGTAGGCAATTTTGCTGGGAAATACTGATCACAGAATCACAGATTGCTTGGGTTGGAAGGGACCTTAAAGATCCCTTAGGGTCAGTGCCTCTGCCATGAGCAGCAACCTTCCACTTAACCATGGCACTCAAAGCCCCATCCAGCCTGGCCCTGAACACCCTTGACCTTCCAGGGTTGGGGCATCCACATTTCTCTGGGCAACCTGTTCCTGTGCCTCACCACCCTCACTGTAAAGAATTTCTTATTAAAATCAAATCTAAACCTTGGCTCTCAGTTTGAAGCCATTCCCCCTTGTCCTATTCCTACAGACCCTTGTAAAATGTTGCTCTCCAGATTTCTTTGTAGCCTGCCCTTCAGGTATTGGAAGACTGCTCTAAAGGAGTCCCTGGAGCTTTCCCTTCTCCAGCATGAGCAGCCCTAACTGGCTCACTGTCTTTAGAGGAGAGATGCTCCAGCCCTCTGTCATCTTTGTGGTCCTCCTCTGGATTTGCTCCAGCAGGTCCTTGTCCTCCTGTTGGGTGCTCCAGAGCAGGATGGAACACTCCAGGTAAGGTCTCAGGAAAGCAGAGTAGAGGGCTAGAATCACCTCCCCCAGATTGCTGGCCACAACCACTACAACTCCAAATGAAATCTGGTGCAATACACACCTGGCTTAGGCCCTTTATTCCAGTTCATAACAAAGGCAGTTACCTGAACACAACATTCCCATGTGACTAGAAACATAAACCCTTACTATCTGGTAGACTGAAAGAAATATTTCTAATGGGACTAAATAACTGACAGTAATGATAGAAATTTTGGCAGCAGTCAAATACAATTTGCAAAATGAATGCTACAAAAAGGCATGCCCGCTATTATTTTTTGCCAATTTTTTAATTAAAAGAGTGAGTCATACTTCATGTAAACGTGCTTCCCAATTTTACTGATTCCCTAGAATTAGGGAGCAGGGGAAGAAACATGATGTATGAAAAGTTCACAGACTTTCACACTCTAGTTTTAGGCCCATGGGCTAAAGCTGTCAAAGGAGGCTGGAATCTAAACATTTGGTAACAAGTTCTGAAAATGAGAATCCACATTTAAATTTGTAATTTCTATGCAGAGAGGTAAACGTTTATAAAGAGTATTTAAAATTAAATATACTTTCCTATAGCTCATCTGCAGGACTCCATCACTGTAGATCTTTACAGAAGCATCCCTTTTTCTGGAGCTGGATCCTTGATTGGGGGCCACAAGGATGTAGTACCTGAGATCAAAAACACTGTCTCCTAAGCACAAACATAATTATTTTACAAATACAATGTAGGAATCATTCTTTTCATTCCAAACAAGATCAAAGTAGGAATGGTACAGAAAGCAGGAAAGCTGAATTAATTTCTTCTCTGAGAGAGTGTTGAAGGAAGGAGACTGCACTACCTACTATTTGCTGTTAAAGTTGATCCATTATTCAGCAAAGAGGACACTGAGGAAACTGCAGAATTAAAAACCAAGACACTGGAAGCTCAGCTCACGCATATTTATATGCATGACTAGGCAGAGACATTAGCAGGAAGATATACAATGCATACCATACATAAGGTAATATTTCTTGCAATGTATACAGCCTACATTCTGACTGAAGTACTAAGGACTAAAAAGCACATCAGAGTTCAATTTTTAAGAAAGCAGGTAGAGTTTACTCAGTAATGTTCCTGCATGCAGTAGAGAACCAACTCCAGCTTGAAGAACTGATGCACAGGACTCACACTTATTAATTCCCAGTGCCTTGATCTCTGGATAAAGAATGTGTCCATGATTATATGGCTAATAAAGCAATTTCCAACTCTGAGGACGAAGATACTCCCCATGGTCAAAAAATTTGAAAATACATATTTTTTATTAGTTTCACTCAGATGCATTAATTTAATGTGGATCGAGTCTGTGTTTCTCGAGACAAACCATCCTGAGAGTTAATTCAAGAGATTCCCATGTTACATTGACACCTCATCAAAGGTGGAGGACATCTCTTTGTGTGCTGGAGGCATGATGTAAGTAGCTACATGGTACCTTTCTACTCTTCTCTGGTCCTTGCAGCTAATTGTCATCTGCATATGCTATTAATAAAAGCATTCAGCATACCAAACCTTAAACAGAATTTTGGAACTCCCATCTGGGCTTAAAGCTGAGCACTGGGGAAAGTCCTATATTCTGCTAAGCAGGAAAAAGGAACTACTCTGTGAAAGTCATGAGTGAAAGATGTCTTTGAAAGAAACCTCTGAATGCCCTTCATAGACAGTATCTCTTTCACTGATCTATTGATGTGTTTTATCCTGGAACACTAAAGTTTGATGATCATTTGATTATATTGTATCTGTCACTCAGTGTTAAAACATCAATACTGAATATACTTTTTGTAGAAGGATAAGAAGATATTCAGTTTCTTTTAAATTATTTAAACAGGAATGCATAATATGATATACATGTCTGCCCCAACATGCTTTAAAGAAAAATTTTATATCAGCTAAAAATAACATTTCCATTACAATATTGTTTTCCATTTTAATTTTAATTTCTTGTTATAATTTATTATATATATTTTAAAGATTTTATGATTGACAACTAAATTATAAGCTAAAGAGCAACAACCAGAAATATCAGTTACAACTTCAGTAACTGTCTAAAATACAGAAATTGTGAGAGAAGAAAACAGGTTAGAGAAATAAAAATTGTTTACAGGAAAGAATACTCATTGTGAAGGAATTGGATTGAGTCTCAAGAATTAAGAATTTTGAACTTGCTTCTGTTACTATGTTGATGTGGCTTTCAGCAAGTCACTTCATGTTTTCTCGTTATGTTTTATTGGTGAAACAGAAATAATAGCATTTCCTTGCTTTATAGACATATTAATAAGGATATGCATGTTGGTAAAAAACTACATGGCATTGATTGATGACACATATTCTCCAATTAATTAAAACAGAATTTGCATTCTTTTTCTTCTTTCAACTAATGTTTAATAGCTCAGTTTTCAGCAACAGAATACTTGTCAAGTGAGATAACGACCTAGAAAGCAGAGATTTAGAAGCACAGCCTAAATTCCAGGTTCTGTCTCTGCATTCATGCATTCAGTACTTCACAGCAGCTTGGCCAAAGAAATCTGACTGATACCATCAAAGGGAGAACTGGTTTAGTGAAGTTCTTTCCTGCCTCTGAGGAAAGCATTAACTCTTTTCAACACTGAATTTGCAGGAAGGACTGGCCTGGAATTTATTGAAATTTATTCATCGGAATTTACTGGCCTGAGTTAACGTGACAGTGCCTGAACTGCTGCATGGGAGTCAAGTGTAACCCAGCTCTACTTGTCAGAGGCTGAAACAGAGCAAGTTGCAGCCCAGGAAGATGACATGCAGCCACCAACAAGAACCTGGAAAAGGCAACTCCATTGCTTCATCACTAAGGAACACTTATCATCTAGAACCCAGTGACAGCCTTTGGAAACAGAAAATACAGAGCACAAAGGTAAAGATGAAAGATGTGAAGATGCCTTTATCCTTTGCTAGGTCTGAGCTACTGTAATGAAAGTAGTACTTAATGCTCATCAGAGCATCCAAAAGATGATGAAACTAATGATTTCCTACGTTCACAGCCTTCAATAGATATGACAGCATGTAGCTGTACAATGTACATTGTAAGAATGAGCCTTTTACTCCAGAAACAGCCTCTTCCCCTCTCCTCTGCTCTAACCTGGCTGCCACCAGGTAGAAAGTCCTGCCCTGTGCATTACATCACAGAATGACAGAATTGTTATGGTTGGACAGGACCTCTGGAGATGCCACAGCCCAACACTCCTGCCAAGCAGGGTCACCTAGAGCAGGTTACACAGGAACATGTGCAGCTGGGTTTGGAATGTCCCCTGAGAGGAAAACTCCATGACCTCCCTGGGCAGCAGTTCCAGTGCTCTGCCACCCTCATGTTGAGCTGAAACTTTTTGTGTTTCACTTTATGGCCATCGCTCTTCCTTCTGTCTTTGGGCACTACTGAAAAGAGCCTGGCACCACCCTCTTGACACCCAGCTTTGATGTACTTATATGGATTAATGATCCCCTTTATCTTTTCCCTCTTTTTCTGCTTTTGATAAAATTGTTTGAAAAAAAGTTAGGAAGTATTTACCAGAATCAGTTTTTCAGTCCCTGAATTTTTGTACAGGCACATTCAGAAGGAATCATTCTCTTGGATTTATTATTTTAGAATTTAAAATTTCAGAAATTAAATGAGTGATGTTTAGTGGTTTGATGGGTAGTGGTGTAAAGTTTGGTCAATAACTTGCTTCACAACTGGATAAAATCTTCATATTGTATGAATTTATTTTTCATTTTCATCTATCACTTTCATATAAAAAAAATCCTAAAGAAACAAGCAAAATATAGAAATTGTCACTAATAATGTAACACTTGCACTGTCCAGTGTTCAGACATCTCAGAACTAGGAAAAAAAAATCAGGTCTTAACTCTCTCACAGATATACTAACAGAATCATAAAGTTATGTTAATTTGAAATGTTAAAAGTCAAGAAAAATCTTCTGAGTTTATACAAGAAAATGGAATTAAGACTGTGAGAGTGGACATTGAAAATTTAAGACTGGTAATTGATATATGCCATAGCCAATTTTTTTTTGTTATCTTATTTTTTTCTACATTTGCTTTTAAGGTACAAGCTGATGGATTTTCACTGTGATTTCTATAAATCAAACTCACCAGAGACTTGGCTCCTGAATCATCACTTGCTCTAAGAAATACTGCCTGATTTTTGCTTTCCTCGTATTTATTTGCAGTGCTAAGAAGCCTTTAGCAAACAGGTGGGTCTTGCAATCTGCTCCAAGGGAAATCTTACCATGTTGTGTGTAATCTCTTTTGGCTTTTCTGTTTGAATCAAATCACAGGTAGATTTAGAAAAATGCACTGAAAACATCCTCCTACGTGCTGACAGTTACAGTAAGCAATGGTTCAGCACTGCCAATAACACAAAGTAAACAACATGTCCCCATGTTTTTGTGACATATCTCAGGCAACAAAAAGAGTACAGGTTCTTTTAAAGGACATATAAGATTTTTCTTAAATAGGAGAGTTCAGATGCATGAAGATCAAACCATAGACTGAACACTGGAGGAATCCTGTTTATCAGAGTTGTACAATAAAAATCCTGCAATAATCAAATCATTTTAGTTCTTGGACTCTCATGGTAAAGAGTGCTAGTCATTACAAATATTGCCTAGAGTAATAGAGTAGTAGAAAAACAGTACCAACAGAATGACATATCTGCTTCCACATCACATGGAAAACATTAGGTTCTCTTGTATGTCTGCTTTAGTACATTAATTACATAGCACATACAGTTCTTTCCAACAAGTCTACGGATCAAATTAAGGCAGAATACTGAAGAAGACTCTTATCTGTAGAAGTCTAATTTCCTGAGGGAATAAGAAAGTCTCTAGTAAATAAGTGGAAGAAAAATGCTGATCTCAAGGTTAAGGCAATTGAATCTTTTGCTTATCCTTTTTGCTTCCAGCCTCCTAACAATAATTTTCTGGTTTGGGGATTGTTTTTGGTTTGTTTTTTTTTTTTTTCTGTGATGCCAGCCTCCCTCTTAGCTAAGTGTTTTGCAGATTATCACTATGTTATTGTTTTCTCTCTTTCTTAAGTGCTGGAGGCTTGACAAAAATGCTAAGTGCCCCTTTATCCCATCCTAAGCCAACCAGTTTGGAAGATCTGCCTCAAAGGCATGAGAACTTTACACCTTTTCAGAAAAAAATAAGGATGTCTGTGTGTTCTGCCCTGAGAAAACAACTGTATTTTTCTTTCACTTTTGTTGTTGAAAAATCAGGAGGCTGCCATTCAGCACTTAGGCTGTGACTGTGTTAGTAAATCAGACACTGCAGAGACAGTTCTGCAGCATGAGAAGCCAAGTGTCACAGCACAGTTTGCAGACATACCACTGAATTATCTTACATCTAAAAACAGAAGGGCCAGAGCCTGGCTGTCTCCCTGGTTTGTGCTTAGCAAACTTTGCCAGTAGCCAGGCTAACAATTAGTACAGCCAGTCAAGTGCTCTGGCTCTGTTTAGCCTTGTAGTGTAAACACAGCCTCCAGGTTTCAGCTGGGATGGGTACAAGTGAACAACTTGTATGAACAACTGAGATGAACAAGTACTGATGATCCTTCCCTAAGCCACTTCTTCTTTGAGGTGTTTTTCATACTTTCTTCATGAAGTTGCCATAGGAGCATTATAACTTTTAATCGAAGCACCCTGTGATAAGGTCATTCATTGTTTCTGTTTCATATGTGTTTGTTTGCTTGTTTGTTTATAAAAGAAATACATATGTGAATTTATTTAAATAAAGTAGGTTGAAGTCTGCCTTCCTATGACAATATTACCTAAAGTGCTATGCATCATTTACATTGATTCTACATTTATAGTTCAATACTAGTATAGTTAGAATTATTTATTCCATTAAATGACAGTAAAACTGTATTTGTATACTTACTTGATTAAATCTCTTTCTGAAACTTTTGCTGTTTGGACATGGTAATAACATCAAAGCAGACTTAGCACTGTTTAGGCATTGTAATTTCTGTGTTGTTGTTATTGTTGCTGTTAATACACAAACTGTACAGACCTACCAAAATACAAACACCACATACCTAAACAACACTTTTCTCTGTGAAGGATACCTAAACATTTTACAAACTGTTCATCATTCTTCACTACACATATTAGGGTTTTCTGGAATTGCCTCTGGCATTTGATTAGTGGTAACAGTTCAAGTCAGTCTGAGTCAGGAAATAATATCATACAACACAAAAAGAGCAACAGTTTGCATATCCAGGATAAAATTATCTGAATTAGTCTTGTAATATTTATGGCTGGGGTAGAGTTAATTTTCTTCACAATGGCTGGTATAGGCCTACCTTCTAGATTTGTGCTGAAAACAGTGTTGATAATTCAGGGATGTTTTTGTTGTTACTGAGCAGCACTTGCACAGCACTTGCACCTTTTCTGCTCTCCATGTCCACACCAGTGAGGGTCTGTTGGTGTGGGAAGCTGGGAGGAGAGGCTGCAGGGCCAGGTGACTCAAACTGACCCAAGGGACATCTCAGACCATATGGTGACATGCTCAGCACATGAAGAGCTGGGGGAAGAAGGAGGAAGAAGGGAATGTTTGGAGTGATATTTTTCTTCCCAAGTCACCATTACATACATGCAGCTTTCCAGGGGATGGCTGAACACCTGCCTGCCCATGGGAAGTGGTGAATTAATTTCTTCTTTTGCTTTGTATGTATGTGTGGCTTTTTTTTTTTTTTTTTTTTTTAATTAACCTATTTATCTGCCTTTTTCTCAACCCATGAGTTTTCTAGTTTTTATTCTTCCAGTTCTCTTCCCCATCCCACTGGTGGGGGTGTCTGTGTGCTGCTCAGTTGCTGATTGAGGTTACACCACAAGGCTCCAAGGCAGTGTCATGAAAGAGCATTTCTGCACTTTCAGAAAAAGATATGGATTATTTCACACGTTTTTACCTGACATTCCTCTTTACTGGTACAATAGCCTTCCTCCCACTTTGGGGGTCTCATTCACTGAGAATTTCTGGGCTATGAAATCACTTCTGGATTGGATAGTAGTCACACCTAAAAACTGAACAAATGGCTGCTGGAGTTGCACTCTTGTCTGATCCTTCTGCATGGCAGCTGGAACAGACTTGCACAATCACCAGCACTCTCTACAGTACTCTGGTTTCTTCACAGTTGTTTCTTCTAAACAACTTGGTTACTGGAAGCTGTTAACAAGTCTGAAGTGACTTGTAGCAGCTACAAAACAAAGTTGCTGCAAAAAAGAACAAATATCACTTTAGAGAAACCTATCTTAATTAGAGTTTAATTTTTTTAATGACAATTCCTAAAGGGTTTAATGTTCTTGATGCTTAAATGCCCTTATGCTACCCTGTTTATGGACAAATTTCATAATGCATATGGGATTCATTACTGAGGAAGGACAGATTAAAGTTATTCCAGAGAAAAAGCAGCTTTGAAGCAGAATACTTATGCTAAATCAGGCCATACAATGATGGCCCATTGAAGTTTAAGTAACTTAACTGAAGACAATCAGTGAGATAACAGCTAAATGAAGAAGGAAATACAATGTTTTATGTATAATAAATGCAAATAGTGATAGTTTCAAAGTGGCTAGTTATGCAGGTGGCTAAATACTACTAATTGATTAAGGTAAAACAGTTTTACATATCTCTCTGTTGTGAAAATAGACCTTGAATGCAGCATTTAATTTTAGTTATAAATCTGGCACTGTATTTATGAACAAAAAAAGAATCACTATTAATTAAAAACTATTTTCTGAGGACAGCAAGTTAATGAACTATGATACTTGAATGTAAACAAGTATGTACAGATTTGCTTGCTAAGTATCTGCATGAGCTCCTGTCTACAAGTCAAGTGAAAACCCACTGAAGCTCATTTAAGTCAAGTGAAAACCCTCTGAAGCTCATTTTTGTTTCCAGATGAGAGAGCATGGTGGGATGTTTGAGACATCAGTCACCACAGTTAACAGTGGCATTTCAGACCTCACTGATGATTTCTTTTAGATCTATTTTATGCTTAAATGCCTACTTGTGAGTGAGGCTGTGTGCAACATCACATTGTTTCTCTCCTCAATTTTAGTGCATTTCACACTCAGGTATGCAAATCTCCCCCTTCATCTGTCAAGCTTCAGGCCTTGCACCTTAATTGCAATAATTCTCTTCATGACTCAGAGAGAATATCAAATCTCAGAGCCTTTTCTGTCCTAGCCAGAGACTTAGATTTCTCCAGGCCCTCTGAGCTGTCCGCTTTGACAGCTGTGGAGATGTGGATTACTTGGGGTTCATCTTTATGTCCCATACGCACTGGAAAATTGCCTTCTAATCTAGAATTGACAAGAAGCTTCTTATGCTTATGGACAACAAGTAATTCAGAATCAGGTAAGTAATTTTGACTGCCTAAGGAGCCTCCCTTGAGACGTTCCTGTCCTGTTTCCTCCTCACCCTCCATAGTGGCACAATTAACTGGAGTTACTCCTGATTTACTCCAGTAAGCAACCTAAAGAAGTGTGACTTTTGGTTCCAAATTCACCTGGTTTAGGAACTGTCAACCAAGATGATCCAGCTGATCTTAACTGATGAGAAAGCAACTGAAGCAAAAAGAATTTCACAGTTGAGGGAGGTGATCCTCAGCCTCTACTTTATCCTAGTGGGTTCACATCTGGGCTATTGTGTTCAGTTTTGGTCTACACAGCTCAAGAAAGTCAAGGAACTACTGAAGAGGAGACCACAAAGATGATTAGGAGTCTGGATCATCTCTCTCATGAGAAGAGACTGCAGGAGCTGCCCCTGTTTCTCAGTTGGGAGAGGACTGAGAGGGGATCTCATCAGCACATACAAATATCTCAAAGGCAGGTGCCAGACTCTTTTCAGCAGTTCCCAATGACAGGATGAGGAGCAATGGCCCTAAAGTAAAACACAAGGAGTTCCACCTCAACATGAGGAAGACCTTCTTTACACTGAGGGTGTCAGAGCACTGGGACTGCTGCCCAGGGAGGTTGTGGAATCTCCCTGTCTGGAAATATTCAAAACTCACATGGACTTGTTCCTGTGTATCCTGTGACCCTGCCTTGACAGGGGGGTTGGACTGGATGATCTCCAAAGGTCCTATCTTATAAATATCTCTTAAGGAAGGAAAATAAAGGCATTATCAGGAAGTGGATATGATTGCAAAGTAATTTCTACAGGCTTTGGAAACTACATTAATAACAACAACAACAACAACAACAACAACAATAATAATAATAATAATAATAATAATAATAATAATAATAATAATAATGATTTTTAGTCCTGGGAAGGTAAGGTTCCTAGTTTTAGACTGTGAATGGTTTGAATATTTATAAATGCTTGTAAGAGTGAGGAATGATTATTGCTGCACCTTGACAAAGAAGTCCCTTCTTCCTCAACAGGACTAATAGCATCTGCAGTGTTGAGACTCATTAAGCATTACTGTTGGCTTTTAAGATGATTCATAGGCCAATTTTAACAGAGAGAGGTATCTTAGCATAGCATTGGGAGTCAGCAGGTCCTCCCTTCTGATCTGGGCTCTGATACAAAATTTTGTTTATAGCCTTGAGCTGTTCACTTAATCTTTCTGCCTCATACTCCACATCTATGAAATATGGAGTTACCATATTCACCTAACAGTAAAGAAAGGTCATTGTTTCTCTTCTCCAAAAATATTTTCCTTAGGCCATACCTCACCTAAAAGTCACATGAGGACTGGAAGTTATCCTGTGGATCTTGAACCTTTGAGACTGGGTTAAAAGTTTGTCTGTGCTTGATGCCACATATTTTCTCTCAAAAGGAATATCTACTGGCACACTCAGATCCTGAATCCTGGATACACAGACTATCAGATCACAGCACAGGCCTGAATATAGATAATGTGGATGCTAGTGAGCTTCTACTTGAAGGTGGAAGGAAGAGTCCACTTAAAATACAGTAGAAATGGAGCTCTTGCAGTTGGGAAGATAACTTTCTTGCCTGTGTTCCAAATAGCTACTGTATGATTTGATACAAAAAAAAGAAAAAAGTAGGCAATTCCCACTTTGACCCACAAAGGGATGTTTTTGTTATTCTTCTATAATGAAGCCATGAATACTACTGTGGCTTTAGTCCTGCAGAAAACTCTGCAGCATGCTAATTCTTACAATGTCCAATTTGCTTTACATCCATACGCTGGAAACCTATTTTAAAAAAGAAACTTTTTTTTTTGTCTTTCAAAATAGTAGCAATATTTCAATGATGTATTCATGAATAGTCTAGGAACTTTCCTCAGTGTTTTTTAACCCTTAAATAGTCCATTCTGTTCTTTGAAAGTCTAGTGTTCCCATTCACTGTAGAAGTTGTATTAAGGTGCCACAGAATATTAACTCTAGACTCCTTTTGTGGAATGCTAAACACCATTAGGAACTTGGCAATGAGAAAGATAGATTAATAAAAAATATCTAAACCAGCAAACAGTGAGGACAGGGGATGTTTCCCTGAACAGCTGGGAAGTCCTATCCATCTATCTCCCAAACATGGTGTCTCAAGTACATCAGGAAAGAAAAACAAATTGCCAGAAAGTCACATCCTTCTCTTCCTCTGCACTAATAATATCAACCAAACCAAAAGATTTAGACCACTATAAAAGGAGAATTACAGTTGTGACCTCTCCTCCCAAATTAACACCACAATTTAATCTTGCTGCAGTGTTTCAGTGTTTTTTCCTCTAATTAAACGAGTCATGTTGCTACAACTCCGTAGAAGAGCTGCGAATGAGAACTTGATTCTTATAGTCTGCAAATGTGTTTCATGACAAAAGAAAACTGCTCTCAAACTCTGTGTATACAATAATCTGTTGAGGAAGTTGAGGAGCAAAGGAGGGGGCCTGTGACCATCAGACTTTCTGTAACCATCCAGCCAGTAAAAGCAATATAAACTTCTAATAAATACTCTGTCATGGAAGGGCAGATTCCAACTCAGAGTAAATACAAGCTTTTCTAGTAGATTTAAATTAGTTTCTCTAGATTTTACATCTTGATAGAGGAAACGTGGTACTTTAAACATCTTTTTCTTTTTCTTTTTCTTTTTTTCTAATTTAATTCAAGGTTTATTCTAAAAATAATTTCTGAGATTGTCCTTCATTCAATTCCTTGAGTAAAGTTTACTTTTAATGGTTGACAATCCAGTATTTCTAATGTATACTGTTGCCATCTAGTGTCAAAAACCCAACAGTGTGTTTAATGTTCTATGTCCCATTCTTTAGGAGAATAAGCACATATTTATTTGTCTCTACCAATCTTTAAATTAGTTCGATTTTCTTCTTTTCTCCTTATCAACTCTTTGTGATAAAGGCACCCAACTCCTACCATGTCGACTGTATCTCTTTTCCAAGGTCAGCTAGCAGGGATCTGTGCTTTAACTTCAATTCTATGGGCCACCTAGGCATGGTACAGTACTTGGGAACTATGGTGAGAACTGAAATCCTTCCCCAAAAGCTGCAAGGAATATGGGATGTCCTGCAGGAGAATGAAAGGTGATCCCAGAGGGAATGAATCTCATCTAACTAGACATATTTACAATATAGACATTTAGCTTTAAAGTTCCCTCCACAGTCGTTGGAAAGACACTGGTACTTTCAGGGAGGAATTGATCTCACCCTAAAGCAGAAGAATAAAACAGGTCAAATTACTGATGTGCTTTAAAATTGTCTGCCTCTCTGTGCTCCCCAACTCTACAGCCAGCATCAGGCAGCAAACTCAGGTGAACACATCTAAACTAGAGATGGCTAAAAGCAGATGAAATGAATCTTACTTTATCTCACTCTCATAAGGTCTGGAAAGAATTTACTGACTGTCCAAATTTGGACTTTAGCCTGTCTTTTAAATAGCCCTGTTTGAATATTCCTTACAAGTAGTAATGAGATTTTCCACAAGTTATGTGCTTGCTGTCACTGATGGCAGCTAGTATCCTTTAAATCTTTTCTAATAATTTCAAGAGGTCGACAGAACACTAGAGAAAGAAGGACAATTTGATTACAAAATTGATTAAAGTGAAGATACAGCAAAGCTGCCAAGACAATCTCTTTAGACTTGGAAACCCAAAACACAGTCCAACACAATAATTCATCATAATGGGGAATCAGTTGTGGTATTTTCCTGTAATGTTTAGAAAGACAAGGATGTTTTTTGGTTTTAGTTTTGTTTTAAGGCAACAGTTTTAATAGAATTGAACCTACATTGAAAGAGAAATTTTGGCTTGTCCTAGTCCACTGGAGTCCTGCCAGTGATTTGAGATCATGATTGCATTTTCAGTATTGCTGCTGCCTACTCTGTCAAGTAGCTAAGACTTAAGGAGCACAGCAACTCGTGAAGGAGCATATGAGGTGAAGGCTTAAGTCAAAAGAGAGTCTTGAAAAGAGTAAGATTCAAAAAATGTGCAACTTTTCCCTCTCTTTTCTGTCAAGTGTTCCTGTCTGACTATTAAATGTACACTCCCAGAACTCATAATTCCTGTGACTCTCCCCACATGTGTTTAAATTTCTGTTAATGCAGTTAGCTCTGCTTCCCTATGGCACAGCAGTGGCACTTGGTTGCTGTGATTAACTCCAAGCATTGGCTGGGAAGGTAAATTAAAAGGCAGGCTTTCTGCTGAAGCAATATGCCAGTGAAGTACTGCAAGCCATATGTTTCTCTATCTTCTTCCAAATATTTGTGCTGATGTTGCTAGAAGGAGATGTCATCCAAGGAAAAGGAGATGCATGATAGATGGTGCTGTGATGGATTACTGAAAGCATACAGCACTTGCCTATTGCACTTTTAGCCTCTAAATTCAGTGCTTTACAACCACTGATGCTGCTGCTACTAGAATTCATCAGATTATTCCTCCCACCAGCAGGGCTGCTGCTTTGGGGGGTCCAATACTTTCTTGGTAGAAAGTCAGAAGCTGTAAAGGTTTTGCTCTCTATCTCCTGATGGACATTATGCTCAAAGCATGTACATGCTACATAAAATTGCAAATAAATAAAAAAATAAATCAGATCAGTAGTCAGCACTGCATTAAATCAAATGCATGTCCTCAAGTAAGGTTAAGTAATTGCGAATTGGTTTTAATTCAGCAATTTTTTTGCATTAAAACAAAATTAATTCCCAGACTGGCACAAACATCTGAAAAACAACAGCATGTAGGGGCCAGTCTTCACTCTGACAAATTCTGGCTGAAATTACTGAGCCCAGTTCACCTCACAGACATAACCTCTGCAGCACCACTTTATTACTGCCATGGGATAATATCCCTAAACCAGGCAGCTTCCATAACAAGCATGGAAGTGACTACCAAAGGAATAAGCATTCAAAGTGGTAGTTACATTCAGATGAAATTTCATCTGTCACTGTAGTAACTCAACCTAGTCCAGCTTTAAGGGCTAAAAAAACACTTTTCCCTGATCCTCTTATCTCTACTATGCCAAGACCATTTTGTACATATCCCAATTCTGCAGCTGAAAGATCTAGCATCAAAGTTATAAATTACTCTCATTTTTTATTTAATGAAATGAATAAAATGTAACCACCCTATAAAATAGAGACACAAAAATAGTAAATGCCATGAATTTACATTTTAGAACTGTCAGCAAATTCAATTAGGAAATTATCTCCTCAATATAAATGAACACAGGAAAATGATTAACTTTTTTTAATTTAGCAACAACTAATTGTAGTATCTTTCAGACAGGTAAATCAGAATTATGTCCTAACTTTAATAATCTATAGGCAGCTGTTCTGTCCTCCCAAAGTTGAAGAATTAATTTAAAGGTAGAGGTTAACAACAGCAATTATTAGTACAATTATAAATATGTTCTTTTAAGCTTATTGATTCAAATGAAATAGATGCCACAGAACAGAGTTCTATAGGGCACAATCCTGCTGCCATTACCTAGACAAAACTCCTTTCAGCATCAGCACTTTTCACAACTGGTGACATCACAGAACTGGACGTTTATAAAAATCATAGAATAGAAGGAAGTGATCAGGCCATCTTTAAACAAATTAGCTGCATCTTTAAACAGACTGGCTACACCTTTTCTGTACTTTACAGAGTGGTCTAAATCCCATTTATCCCAAAGACATATTGCTAGTGATGAGGAGTGGCTGCTAACCTCCCCCACTTCATGGCAGTGTGGATGCACTCCTCAGGTGCCAGTTTGTTTTCTCAGAGGGCCTGCAGGATGATCTGGATGTTAAATACCACCAAAAGAGCCGAGACTGGCCACAGTGTGAGGAGACAGCACCAGCCCATGGCACTTTCTGTCAGGTCAGACTGAAGAACAGAAGCCTTCCCAGAAGCCATAAAGTCACAGGAGATGGGTCCCCAGCCCACAGCTCTCTCTGAGCCAGCACAGGTGCCCTGGATTTTGGGGAGCAGGGTGAGACTTCTACTGCTTGAGAACTACAAAGCGAAGAAAGAAGCTGAAGAAATGGAAGGGAAAAAGAGACACACAAGGAAATGTGGTTTCTGTTCTCAGGGTTTTAAAGACATTAATCCTCCTTTTGGTATGGACAGGCAATCATTGCTGCAGTAAATGTTGTGCTTATTTAACCAGGGTGCTTGCAGGAGAAAAACATCTAAGTGATCCTTGAACCTAGCTCATGGGATAACTGTACACCTAGTTGTGTAATGTCAGCCTAAATATCATTTCCAATGTTACCAGCAAGACCATTCATATTGTTTATTGGTATTTACTAGCATAAATTTCCAGCTTGAAAGGCACATTGATCACTTCCTGCTGTTTCTCTAGTCTAATACTTGTGTTAATGAGGCAGTTTTATCTTAATAGGTTGCAAAAATGATTTAATTCTTTGCACATTGCTTATGTTCAAATAATTTAAGAATTAAAACTATGTGTCTTCCAGGCCTATGAGCTTCTGAAAATGCTGTTAAGTTTAATGGCAATCATCTTTTTTCTATAAAATGCACCAGGAAAAAAATTTTCCCATCCACAAGGCCTTTGACTGTTTTGTAAAACTTCCTATCTACATCCATAAATTTTATATTTAAGATATCAATAAAATCATAATAAAATTTTCCAAACAACATATGAAGAAATGTACACTCAGAATTAATAACTCTAAACCTCTCTGAGAACTGGTTAGATGGACTACCAAGGAGTTCTGCTCAGTGTAATAGAATGGTCCCAAGAACTATGCAGAAATCTACCTGTGAGTAAATAAAATATTGCTTTTGTTTCTTCCTTACCAGAGAATAAGCAAAACACCAAGAAAAGAAACCTGAAATTTGCTCAGCTTTTTTTCATGACTGTTTTTTGTACTGGACTGGCACTGAATTGAGCCATAAAGTTTAGAATTGTAGTTGTACAATATGCAGTTGCTTTTCTTCCATATAAACAAGCCTGATTAATTTCATGTGAAATAAAGGTCAAAATCCTCCTTGACTCCCTTGGGACTTGGGTGGCACTTCAGGCTGTCATACAAAGTGGTGCTCATTTTAATACAGTAAGCAGAGATCAAATGCAGGAATTTCAACCCATAAAGCTTACTGGACAAACTCACCACCTCCCTCCAAATGGATTCTTTTGCAGGAAATGTGAATTTAGGGATTATAATTACATGGTGAGCTATGAATAATAATCATAAAAGTATATTGTGCTCCTATTTCACAAAATATATTACTTTCTAAGGCTTCCTCTGCTTAGTGCTTCCTAAGGGAACTCTTTACTACCACAGATCACAGTGGATTAAAAAACAAGAGGACTACTAATGATGAAGTGTAGAATTACTGACCATGTACTAATCTCTGATAGACTTTTGAGTAGTTAAATTAGTTGTAAATATGCAATATATGAAGCATATATTATACAGTAACCTCTATAACAGTCAACCAACAGGTTTTTGATTTGTTCATTAGAATCCCCTATATGTGCATTTTTCCCTGAAAAGATAAAATTATTCTGAACCCATCACTCCAATACCAACTTACCAATGAAAGGTTTTGACAGCTTGCTTGCTGTCAGACTAATAGTCCATTGATGCCATTCTCATTCAGCAGTACTGTAAATTACTCTACTGAAAACAAAGAGCATTGTGTTATTTATAACCAAAATTTAGTTCTCAATAAAAGTCTAATATGCAAGCTCACACAAAGACTAGATAAAAACACTAATTTCCAGTTACTGGAGAGGGTGCATTTTAAATATGACAGTTACTCCCTCTGGCCAAGGCCATGGACAGCCTGATCTCAAGCTGAATTTCCAAGGGCTTTGAAGAGAAAAAACAACCTAATTCAGAACCTCCTGAGAAAGGGGAGTGGAAATGGGAGGTTTCAAAGTTCCTACAGGACACCTGCAAGGGATGAAAACATACAGGGCATGCAGCCATCTGTCTGTCACTATTGATGGCACTTTGGAAAATTGCTCAAATGTAAACCATGGGAACTGAAATTTCCTCAAACCTCAATAAACTAAATGTTCAGTTCAACATGCACAAATCTACCAGAGAAAGACTTCCTGTAAAAGTGGAAGATTTTCCAGTTCTGAAAAATAACATAGGTCTAGTATAGTATAAAAATAGTCGAAGTAAGAAACTGGTTAGCCTATTTTAGAAATTTCTGTGGAGTCTGCTATGCCAGTGGAAAGACACTTTGCCTTTAAGGGACTTTACTCACAATTTTTATTGTACAATATATTTCTTTTTCCTTACTATGCATTTGCAATTTGCTTAAAAAAAAAAAAAAGAAAGAAAAAAAAAAAAGAAAAGAAAGAAAAAGAAAAAAAGAAAAAAAAGAGAAAGAGAAGAAAAAGAAAAGAAAAGAAAAGAGAAGAAAAGAGAAGAAAAGAGAAGAAAAGAGAAGAAAAAAGAAGAAAAGAGAAGAAAAGAAAGAGAAGAAAAGAAAAGAAAAGAAAAGAAAAGAAAAGAAAAGAAAAGAAAAGAAAAGAAAAGAAAAGAAAAGAAAAGAAAAGAAAAGAAAAGAAAAGAAAAGAAAAGAAAAGAAAAGAAAAGAAAAGAAAAGAAAAAAAAAAAAACAACCAGAATCAGGACATTTTGTAATCCAGAACCACAGTTCTTTGATATCACTGAGCTAAAGTGCAGTAGCTGAGCATAACTTGAATTACTAAAGTTGAGATTCTGCATCCCATGTAGATGAAACAGTCATGGTTTCAAGGCCACCTGGAGGTGAAACACCACACAGCCACTCACTCCATCCCTTTTCCCTTCCCCCCCCATCCTAGCTGAAACCAGGACAAGATTAAAATGTGTTTGTTAGCTTCCATTAAAATGTTGATAAATCAGAAAGCCTGATTTTCTGTTCTCCCACTTCCATAAACCACAACATAAACTGACTAACACAATGATTATTTATAGGTGTATCGTTCAGTATAAGCAGAACGTAAGTAAACTTCAGGGCTGGGGTTTTTAAATTTCAATATACTTTCTTTTTTATTTCCTCACTGGTTGGCTTTATCACAATAGCATTGCTATTATATCAGCTAGAGCTTCTGCTGCTGAGATAAAGACAATTACTGATAGCACTAGTAATTATGTTTGGATTTGTGCTATTCCATTAAACCATGTGTATCATAAGCATAGCTAAATCGGAGCAAAGCATCCTATGGACAGATGTTTTAATTATGAGTAGATATACAAAAGAAGGTCTGTAGGGAATTTCATGCTGTTTCAGACCACTTCTCCAAGGTCATTTTTAATTCTTAGATGTCTTTCCACATACTTAAAGATCTTGCCAATTTCCTACCATCTACCAATTTAACATGCATACACTTAATTCTGTATTCTGGCTCACTACAGAGGTCATATTAGTATTGGATTTTTCCACCAGAAGTTAAAGTTAAATTTACAAATTATAATTGATAGGTTTTATTTTTCATTTTTTAAGAATAGACACAGTATTTGCTCTTTTGCAGTTCTGTCACACTTCTCCAATCCTCTGTATGTCTTCTATATAAATGCTAGTATCTTTAATATTGGTTACTGGCTATGTTACTCAATTTATCAGGTCCAGCCAAACTAATAAACATCTAATTTCTTTAAGCATTCTGGCTATCTTTCTCTTTCAAACTCTCTGTCTTCGTCTTTGAAAACTTACCCTTTTCAACTAGCAATTCTGTTAGCCATCTCCTTCAGCTGAGCATTTTAGAAAACACTTAGCTGAGCATTTTACAATATATCATTCTGTAGAATAGCAGACTAATAGTTTACTGCTTTTCTTGCCCTTCTAGCTACATCTACTAGTTTGCATTTGGTTCCCTGAAGCCAGATTCAACTATATCATATATACTGGTTAAGCTTCCCTTTCTGTACTGATGAAACTTCTCTGTAAAATTAGATTTCTTTGTTCCAATTCTTCCTATGAGAAAAGCAGTCAGAAATGAGAGAAAAAGAACTTCTCTCCTTCAATAGTTAGATATCTTCTCATTTAGACATTAATTGTATATCTATCTCAATTACTACAACACTGTCTTCAGTTTTGATCCATTTTTTCCTTGAGTTCTATGTCCCCAGCTTTTGCTGCAGAAATCACTTTCTCTTAGGAACATATTTGAAACCACTAAACCAAACCAATTACAGGTTCTATGCATGCATACAAATATAATGAAAACAGATGGCAACTTACCAATATATAAAGTCTGCTTCTAAAATTGGTGGTTTTGTCTGATTAAATGTTTCAAGAAGGTTAGAAGCCTCTTGCCATACTTCATTACCATAAAAGCAGTGAACCTTTTTTTGATGAGTAATCATTATAAATTTCTGTAGCTCGGGCTGCCATGAAATTCCACCCCACACTGCAAATTTCTAAACTAATTAATTTTATTTCTTAGTTATCTTTCTTTAAAATAGGCAAAGCATGTATTTCTTGAAAAATGAACATTTATTTTCCAAACCTTAGTTTTGACCTCATATTTCCTTCATCACAAATGAGTTAGGTGCAGTATCCAACCTGCCATTGATCAAATGGTGCAATTTCTGTTTGTGTCCCAGGGATTTAAATTAAAGATTTGTCTCAAGATTATGGTACATGCTCTTTTCCAGATTGTTTCTCTGGACTTATCTAAAATCATGTTTTTTTACTGCCACGCTGTAAGTTCTTCTCTCTCCCTTAATGTTATTTCCCAGCAAAGTGTTACTGATTTTTCCACAGAGTAATTACTAGTTTTCTAAATTCTTTCCCCTCTGCTATAGAGTGTTTGTTCCAATTAAAGTAAATCTGTTTTTACATCCAATGGCGAATTATTATAAAATACATCTTCCATATTAAAATTCTGCAACCAACATTGATTTGCAATTCTGCTGAAGGCAAGTACTTTTCTGAGTGTAATCATTAATAACCCACTGTATATCTGCAAATCCTTTTTTCCCCACAAAGCTATTATAAGATGTTTCTGTCCATCAGTTCTTTCCACTCCCCATGCTCTTTGGAGAGCAATCTGGTGATATCACATCCCTGTGGCCTGGGCAGGTGAGAGGGGGGCTGGGGAGACAAGGCAGGAGCCTTGCCAAAGCCCCTCCCTGACATTCCCAGAGGAAAGGGGCTGTCCTGGGCTGCAGCACTGCTGAGCTGGACCTGCTCCTCAGCAGCCCAGCCTTTGGGAAAGGAGATGTCCCATGCATCTACAGTTTCTCTAATACATTGAATTATTTATCCTCTCACACTGAGGAGAGCAATGAGCCTAATGAAGGAGGAGCTGTAGCATTACCTCTTGGTTTGGCAGCATCCATGGTAAGTGTATAAGAAAAAAAATCATGCCAGCCACAAAAGGAATTTCTGAAGAACCGTGTAATACACTGAAAAACACACATTAAGCCATATGTGGGATAATGG
This sequence comes from Muscicapa striata striata, assembly GCA_030060385.1. NCBI lineage: Eukaryota > Metazoa > Chordata > Aves > Passeriformes > Muscicapidae > Muscicapa > Muscicapa striata. The sequence continues at coordinate 7,333,017 of JAREIS010000133.1, read as the reverse complement.
GGCTTTTCTCCAAGTTTTAATTTTTTTTTTACAGGTTGGTAGTTTTTTCCTGAAAAATGAAATAATAAGCAACTGTCTCCTTGGAAAAAGGCTAGCTGCTTGGATTATGTGCTCTTTTCCACTTTTGTTTTGCTTATGAGTTTCATCTTCATTATTCTCATGAGTTTCCTTCTGTTTTCTAATGATTTTATTGCTCCTGCATCACTTTCCTGTTTCCTTTCTTTAGCATTAAATGTTGCTAAGTAACTGAATCAGGCTGCTGTATTATTTGCCAGAACTATCCTATTTTTTGAAATATGGATAGAGATTACTCAGCAAAATGAAAACTACTCTCTCAAAGGAAAGAAGGACATTTGCATCTACCACAACTGTCATTTTTACATGATTCCTAAGAAAAAATTGGAAGTGATTCCTACAAACATATTATATATAAACATAAACACATATAAACATTCCTACAATGCATATTTCCAGACCAAACAGTTAAGGAAAGATGAATCTTAATGAAAAGATGCTTTACGTGCTCCTTGAGGTTATCCTAAACCTCACCAAATAATATTTGTTTTGCTTTTAATAATGTATCTCAGATCTTACAAGCAATTGTAATTTTAAAGTAAAATAGCTTGGCTTCAGTGTAACCTCATTTAAAGAATTCACCTTTGCTGTGGATTATCAAAAAGAAATCATAATTTAAGTAATTTAATAGCAAAAAAATGGGAAAGATGGAATTCACCATTTTATTGAAGTCTCCTAATTTCATGTTAATGTGGCAATGATCTAGTGTCTTATCTACATGGACCTGCAATCAGCAGCAAGGGTAACTATCCCAATTGCAAAATCCATCTGGGTTTAATGAAATTTTCACTTTAAAATCTCTCTGAAACAGTCAGAAACACTAACAGCCACACTTCAGATCAGTTTGCTCAATTTCCACTGTGAAGGTTTAAACTGCTTTAGTATTAAATAAAACATAATAGAAGGCTGTGACACCAGAATAAGAAAATTACCATAGAACTTTATAAAGAATTTCTGAAATGGAATAGTGTCAATCAGTATTAAATTATTCAAGAATGAGTCAAGCTGCTTTATGTTGATCAGAATAGTCTTAAAGGCTTCCACATTCCATTAAGTTGTTTTGTGTCTTGAAACCCCCCTAAAGAGAACAACGTGCTTTCTTTTGCATACTTTTAACACAGACATGCACTACACATAAAAAAAATATTTTAAAATAAATTTCTCAGTCTTCAATGAATTTTTTATAGTTCAGAGAATGGACTCTCAAGACAGCAATTATTCTTAACATGGGAAATATCTCTGAATTTCTTCATTTGAGAATTTATCATACTTTGTTGCAAAAATGGCAGATGGAAAGGTATCATAAATATTAAATAGTAGAATTACTTCACAAATACTATATAGCAAAATTACTTTGGTTTTGAAGTACAGAGTGAGAAAATACACTTGCAAGAGAGGATGGCTTAGTAGTAACTCTGAGCAATATCCTCTTTGCATCTGCTTGTTGAATAATCACAAGATTTTTAGACACTTGGAATGAAACCACATATACATAAAGTCTTGTAATAAGTGGCTCTTTACGAAAAAATAAATTTAAAATCACATTCTTCCAGCTCCCTCTATTGCATAATTAATATAAATATGCTGAAGCCAGCAGGTGAAATATTACAATAGCTGGGCATGAGTAGCAGCAAATATGCAGGAAAGAGAGTTGTCATGGAAAACCCAATTACTTATGTATCTCAGCTATTAATAACTTTATTAAATTTGAAGTACAAGTCAAACAGTGTGATGCCTAAGCTGGGAAGACACACTTATCCTTGTCCATTTAGGACCTATACCAGAAAAAAAGAAAAAAGCTGGAAGCATATGACTTCCTCTATTTCTCCCTTCCCTATTGTTTCCTCCCTGAAGTGTGAGGTGCTCACGCAGGGTGACATCCCCCTATGAGCTGGGCTCATAGCAGCAGGTGTGACCAGCAGGCTGAGCAGGTGATTCTGCCCCTCTCCTCCTCTCTCATGAACCCCTCCTGTGTGCTGCACCCAGCCCTGGGCACAGGGAAGGGCCAGGGAGATGCTCAGAGGCTGGAGCATCTCTCCCACAAAGCCTGGCTGAGAGAGCTGGGGCTGCTCAGCTGAGACTAGACTCAGATTAGGTACTAGGAAACCATTCTTCCCTGTGAGCCACTGTCACAGGGAAGCTGTGGATTCTCCATTCCTGGAAGTGTTCAAGACCAGGCTGGATGGAGCTTAAAGCAACCTGGTCTAGTGGAAGGTGTCCCTGCCCGTCACAGGGGGATTGGAAATAGATGACCTTCAAAGATCCTTCCAAACCCAAACCATTCTATGATATTAGGAAGTGTGGTGCTCAGCTCTCTGCTCTCTAACTCCTCCTCTTCAGCAGCACAGGGGAAAAAAACAACAAAAAAAACCCCCAAAACAACAGCAACAACAACAAACTCACGGGTCTGGATAATGACAGAGAAATTATCCACCAATTACCATCATAGGTAAACCAGAATCAACTTGGGGAAGATTAATTTAATTTGCTGTGAATTAAAAATTTGCTATTTTTAAAATAGCACTGTGAGGAACAGAAACAAAAATAAAAGCACCTCTTTGTCAACTCCCCCTTTTTCCAGACTCAACTCCACTCCTTGTTCTTGATTTTTCTGCCACCTCCTCTCCTCCACAAGTGTCACAGGAAGATGGGAAACTGGGGTTGGGGTCTGCTAATAGTGTTCTGAGTCCTTTCTTCTCATGCTGCTTCCCTTCTCCAGCATGGAATTCCTCTCACTGGACAGAGTCCTCCACAATCTGCTCCAATGTGAGTCCTTCCCAAAACGCTGCTCTTTTTCAAGAAGTAATCTCCTGCTTAATGTCTTTCAGGGTTTTAATGCTGCTTGCTCTGCAGCTAAAACACAACTGCAGCATATTTTCTGAACTGCATCCCTTTTGGATTAGATGTTTCACTCATGAAGCTCTGCTAGTAAAATCCAGCCTGCCCTAAAGAAACAACCCCACCAGAGCAATGAGGTAACTCAGTACTCGTTGTATGGCCACACACACACACCTCAAAGACAGAAAATATAGAAGGATCCTTGAGGCAAAAGGATTTTTGCCACATTATGAAGGAATTTTTTAGATCCAGATGCCAAAGAGGAAAAACAATAAACAAACAAACAAACAAAAAAAAGCCCCAAACAAACAAACAAACAAACAAAAAACCAAAAAAACAAACCACCCTTTCATGGGCTGGACAAAGTGCTTAACATGTTCCTGGCAGAGTAGTAGTGTGGAATTTTTGATGTTGATTTACATCATTTTCCAGTGTGGGGCTAGAAACTTTTCAATCAGGCAATGGTAGAGAGTGGCCTACAGCCTCTGTCTGTGCAAAGGCAGCACCTTTGCCATGCCTGTATTTGTGTCAGGATAATGGGGTCTTGAAAAATATTTAGGAATTCATCTTTTTATTTCTGTCTCCAAGAAAACAAAGGAATCCTATCTCTAGTTTAATTATTAAAAGTAGCATACTGAGAACACAATGAATCCCAGACCAAAAATAAATACTCATGTAAGTTTTTTAAGACCAAAGTCAGGAAAGAAGCCCTTCTAGTCTGAGTCTTTGCTGAATTCTGTGCTGTCATGACACTGAAATTATTTCACAAGCTCATAAACTCCACTTTCTTATGACTAGCAAAAAGATTAAGGATTGCTTCCATGTAGGGACAAGCTGCAGTAACTATAGTATTGTCAATCCCAAGCATTCAAATAATTAAAATAATAAAGCCTTTTTCTAGAGCACAAAATCTAAGGTCAATTACAATGTTTGAAAATACCCAGGGGGTCACACCACGGGGGTCACACCGGTGGGGGGTCACACAGGGTCACACCGGGAGGGTCCCCACGCGGTCACACACCGGGGGGTCCCTATGGGGTCACACCGGGGGTTCCTCAGGGGGTCACACGGGGTCACACCGGGGGATTCCCCACGCGGTCACACACCGGGAGGTCCCTATGGGGTCACACCGGGGGTCAACAAGCGCGGCGGGTGGCGGCCAATCAGCGCGGCGGGGGCGTGGCCAGCGCGGCCCATGGTACTTCCGGCAACAGCCGCGGGTCCGGGCCGAGCACCGGGCGGGGAGCGGCGGGGACGGCGGCGGGAGGTGAGTGCTGGGCCCGGCCCGCAGCGCGTCGGGAGGGCGCCTGTGGGGCCGAGTGTGTGAGCCCCGTCGGCCCGGGGGGTTGGGGCTGAGCGTGGGCAGTCGTGGTTTGAGGGGTCTGGGGTTGGCTCTTAAGGGCATGTGGAGCCGAAGGAGTGCGGGACAAGGTGTTAAAAGTCAGGGTGGGCAGATGGGTCTGGGGCGAGGCATGGCGGGCAGCACTGAGGGGTCTGGAGGGAGGTGTGTGGAGCTGCCTGGACGAATGGGGTGTTGGGATCCCATGTGCTGTGTGAGGATGGAGCCAGCATGGTTTCACTAGGGCCGTATCCTCACAGATCTGGTGGTCTTCTGCAGTGGAGTTTCAGCGTTGGTGGGTGAGGTCATACGGGGTCACATCGTGACTGATGTAATTTGCCTGCACTTATGAGAAGTATTTGACACTGTACCACACAAATTCCTTGTCGCTAAACTGGAGAGATATGGATTTGACAGGTGCACTGCTGGGTAGATAAGGACCTGGCTGGATGGTCATCCTCAAAGAGCTGCAGTCAACAGCTCTGTGTCCAAATGGAGATAAGTGACATTCTTGAGGGGTTGGGATTGGGACTGGGCCTGTTTAACATCTTAGTTGGGGACATGGACAGTCGGATTGAGTTATCCTCTGCAAGTTTTTGGATGGCACCAAATTGTCTGGTGCAGTTAGCAAGCTGGAGGGAAGGAATGCCATCCAGAGGGACCTTGACAGGACAGAAATGAGTGTGTGCAAACCTCATGAAATTCAACAAGGCCAAGTGCTAGGTCCTGCAGTTGAGTCAAGGCAGTCCCAATCACAAGTACAGGATGGATGGAAAATGGGTTGAAAACAGCTTTGAGGAGAGGGACTCAGCTGTTGGTTGACAAGGAGCTCAACATGAGTCAGCAATGTGCACCTGCAGCCACAAAGCCAAAGGTGTTCTGGGCTGCACCAAAACAAGTGTGGCCAGTGGGTCAGGGGAGGTATTCTGCCCCTCTGCTCTGCTCTCCTCATATTCCACCTGCAGGGTTGCACCCAGATCTGGAATGCTCACCTTAGAAAGGCTGTGAACATGTTGGAGAGAGTCCAGAGGAGGGCTGGAGCACCTGTGCTATGAACACAGGCAGAGAGAATTGGGACTGTTTAGCCAGGGGAAGAGAAGGCTTTGGGGAGACCATTAGAGCAGTCTTCCAGGTCTTTAAAGGAGTGACAAGAGAGCTGGAGAAGGACTTACAAGGGCACATGGTGGTAGAACAAGGCCAAATGGCATCGAACTGAAAGAAGATAGGTTTAGGTTAGGTCTCAGTAAAATGTTCTTTCCTGTGAGAGTGATAAGGCACTGACACAGGTTGCCCAGAGGAGTGGTGGGTGTCCCATCCTTTTTAGTGTTCTAGGCCAGATTGGATGGGGCTCTGGTTTGGTGGAAGGTGTCACCTGGATTGAAACAGGGTGGTCTTTAAGGTCCCTTTAAGAACCCAAACGGTTCTGTGATAAAGACACCAGTATGAGGGGAGTACTAAACAACTTGTTGTGGTTCATATTATTCCTAGGAAGCAGTAAAAGGATTGGAAAAGCAGATCAACATGAATAAAGTTTGTTGTGATTGGGGGAACGGATGTTGTAAATTTTTGAAAAGGTTCTTGTTAGGAGCAGGGCAAAGCTGAGTTACTAGTAGGAAGACTTTAGTCAATCCTGAAGCCTATGCAAAGCGCTTTGTTTTGCATGCTGTGCAGATTTTTAAATAAACCTAGTTGGCTCACTCAACCTGTTTCTTTTCTGGCATTTTATCCTGTTCTAACAAATATATGGGGCAAATCCTGGTCAAGAGTGCAAATGTATAAATAAATTCATAGTTATGTTTACTGATGGGGTCTAATATTTTTTCAAGTTGAAAAAATATGAGAAAATGCGTATTTATTAGGACCAAAGCTGTTACTGTTGTATATTAACATGCGTTTCAAATATTATAATGCTATCTTCTCTCTATAGCTTGCATGTGAAATCACTTGTTAAACTAGTGAGTAATATGTTTGTGTGATGAATGGGAAGAAGAGGGTAAAAGCTGGCAAGGTTATAACCTTCAGAGTGTAGAAAACTGCCTAGTTCAGATTCTTAATGTGTAAGAAGTGAATCTCACTTTTCAACAATGGTAGCAGAACACTGTTTGAGCAATATACCTGTGATGACCTGCATCTATTTGTAGGAATTTCTGGAGACATGTCACAATGGACTTCGTTGCAGTCTCCTTTTGTCCTGCTATCTGCTTAATAGGCTGGCATGGGAGGTGACCCTCAACAACAAACTAAAAAGATTTTTGGGAATGTTAAAATTCCTTTACCAAAACATCACTACACATTGTACCATAAACCCAGTATTTGTAAGGATTAGAAAAAGGAGCAGCATTGATTTTGTGAGCTGTCAATCTTTTAAAAAACATTTATTAGTCACATATAAAAATCAGTAATCTGTTTGATCATGGCCAAGCAGATTACAAATGATGTAATTGATATAATTTTGCGTTTTTTTGGTATCATTTTGTTCTTTGACTACCAGGTTTATTTTCCTTGTTCTCCAAAGAACAAGAAAATCTACCTTGATCTAATAAATCCTGAAAGACAAGAAGAACATGGTTAGAGAATAAAAAATCTACTTAAACCACTGAATCTGTTTTTTAGAAGGATGCTCTGTAGAGAACTTTCCTCAAGATATATATATATATATATATATATATATATATTTAATGCTAAAGAGAAAATTGACAGGAAGCTTTGAAACTTTTTAAAACAAATAATAGACAAAGAATCTCTTTTTGCTGCTTATAGTGAAACTATGCCGTTTTTGGGTCAAGACTGGAGATCCCCTGGATGGAGATGGGTTAAAACAGAAGATGGATGGAAAAGATGTGAACCCTTTAGTCCTGCACTTGAGGATGAGAATAATCAGCTGAATGATATCAGCCACACTGTGTAAGTTTAAAAAGAAAGTGATTCTGCATGCATTAATAGCAGGTGGGAAGGCAAAATTGGCTTAATTTCCATTCAGATTGCAATTGTTTGTGTAGCTGGTGTCATCTGTATACAAATGCAGTCATGTGTTTTGTTAGTTAGGCAGACAGGAGACTCCTGCGGAGATTGTCTTTTGTCACTGCTTTGTGAGTTGCTTATTTGAGGCAGCCAGATCCCTTCTTAACCTTTATGTCTTTCAAAATAATAAAACAATAAATACTTTAAAAAAAAAAAAAAAAAACCCTGTCCCCCAATGTCTGTTGAGTACTATTTAAAAATAAAAGTGACACTTGTAAATTGCAAGTGCAGCAGGCATATTTGAACTGTTGCCTTGAAGTGAATGAAAGCTTTCTGCTGAGTGCGTGTTGGATTAGTTTGTGGCTGCCATAAAATGCCTTTGCTCCAAATACACAATCAGTGGCAGCTTAATGCTTATTCTCTAACACAAGATATGACTGTATGTGCTCCTGTAGGACAGGTGAGAAAGAGCTTAGATAAATAAAGTAACGCTTGATCCAAGTGCCCACAGACTGGTGTGGTATAAATCGCTTTGTCAGAACAAATTTCTCCACAAAGAAGTAATTATCAGGAATAGCATTCTTGGTCATAAATTCCAGCATAATGTGCTCATAATGAGGAAAGGGAACATTCAGTGTTTTGTTGTTAGTCCAGTAAATGATAACTTATCTGGTTTAGAGAGGGAGTTTACTGGGAAGCTATGACTTGCTGTAATCACACACCTGTTTTCTAAATTTCTGGAACAGTCCTCAAGGGAGTTATCAAGCAGTGAAGCATTATTATTAAGCTTAACCTACTATTTTCTTCATGCCTTTTTTCGTTTTGTGTTCATCTGTCACTGATCTTATTTGGACATTTTATCCACATAGTCTGGCCACCGTGGATAAAAACTTTGTCTGAAAGAATGTTCAGTAAGCCTCCAACATAAAAGTTGCCTTAAATACCTTAAAAAAATTCTCTCTTTCATATCTTTAATAATATACTTGGCAAATTAAGGGAAATCTAAGAAGTATTTAGCAAGTGTGTAAATTGCTTAAAAAATAAGTAACATGTAGGTTGCTTAATTAATAGTGTTTGGTAAGTATGAAAGGAATTATCAGTCTTTGTAAATGCCATTAAGACTTTTGCTTGTAATTGTGTGTCTATAAATATATATACGTATCTTTTCCCCAAAGAGCAAGGTGAGGTATTTTTATTGCTTCTTTGAGCAAAAATACTGGATTGCTTTTTTTAAATTTTTTTTCCTCCTTAGTCTTGAAAGACCCTAGAATTGAACTCTTCTGGAGCCAAAAACTGGCTTTAATTTTTGATTCTTAATTTTGCTTATGTCTAAAATGTATGTTGTTCAAACTCAGACTAGAGAATTCAAGTTGGTATGTCTTGGCATAGTAGCAGTACTTTAAAGTAATTTCACTACATTTTTAACTTTAGATCTCTGATTGTAACTTGAACTTTTTATATGCCATTTAAGTTCTGCTGCTAAACTGCAATTAATGTCTATTTACACAACATTTTGGAACAATTTAGGGTGGAAATTACCTTAGGCATCCTCTGGTTGAAACACGTACTGAAAGCAAGGCCAGCTGAGGCTGGGTTCTGCAGGGCCTTGCCCGGTTCAGCTTTGTTCTTTTCCAAGAATGGAAGTTCTTCTCTGGGCTCCTGTTTTAAGTTCTGTTACTGTCAATGTTATTTTGTTGTTGTTGTTCTGCTGTCCAATGTTGTCATTTCTCCCTGCCCTCCTCAGTCTAGTAAGAATTTCTCTTATCACAGATTGAATCCGTTACACTGTATTTCACTGTATTGGGAAGCCCCAAACTAGGCACGCAGATAAGTACTCATGCCAAATAAAGATGGGTGTTAGTTCTTTCAGTCTGCAGGATACACTTTTGATAGCTCAAACCAGGGTGCAGTTGGCTTAACACAACACAAGGGCACACTGCTGACCTGTTTTCAGCTACTTATCCTCAAGTCTCCTGGCTCCTTTCCTGCAAAGCTGCTTCCTATCCAGTCTGTACCCAGCATATACCCAGGCTTGGGGTTCTTCCATGTCATGGGCAGGGCTTCACATTGTGGTACAGCAGTGTAAGATGTGTTGCTGGCTGGTTCTTTGCTATTCCTATGCTATTTGGAAATAATTATGGTGCATATTGCAGATAACTTGGCTTAGGAGATTTTTTAACATGATGTAGCACTAAAAAAATAATGTGACTTGATAAAATGCTTCCTTGTACAAGAAACATATAGTTAACAGTACAAAAATATCCATTTGTCTCTCTTTAAGCTGCCCTTTGAATAGAGATGGTGTGTATGCCAGTCTGGCATTTCTAGCAGGGTTTTGTTCATTTACATCCATTGTAAGGAATAGTCCTTTTCACTAAAATATTCTGTAGGAAGGAAGAAAATATTCTTCTGAAGGCAGTACTTTAGTGTTGTGTTTAAAGGAGTAATTATACCAGTTTTTCTTTAAAAAGAAATAAATTCAAGCTATGTAGTTGAATGAAACTCTTTTTACTTTTGCTTCTGTTGTCTTCTGTGACAGTGTAGATAAGAGTTGCTTGCCAAACTTTGTCCTTTACCCATTACAAATACTTTCTCTTCAGAAATTACAAAGGTCTAATCACAAACAGATTCAGAAATAAATCTTGAAGACGCATAAGTTACTTATATTGAAGAATGTGTTCTTATGAATATAGAACTTCTGACTTTGCTTGATTAGTCATCCAGTGCCGTGGTGAATCCAGCTGCTGAGTCAGTAAAACTGGTGGACCTAATGGTAACCACACTTGAACAAATCCAATAATTTGTGCAGGAACAGTTTAATTATTTGGCATAATGCTTGAAAAGTTAGACTTTAGATCTTTTAATGGAAACGAAGCTAGAAAAAAAAACCTGAGACCATCACTTCTGTAGGTCTTTGTTATTTGCTTAAGAGTGTCTTGTGTTGAAGGTATGTAGTAGCTGGAAATGTGGCTAGGGCTGTGTGCATTCTGTGGTGTGAATGCTGGCCATGACAGTAAATTCAAGCAAACATAGACACTTCCAGTGCTATGGCACTGTGTTCTTGAAGTTTGGTGGTGGAGAGAAGCTTGGTGGGGGTGGAACTGCCTTGCAGAATTGTATGCAAGTGGCTTTCAATAGCCTGCAACTTAGGAGTAAGGCTGTCTTATGTGTTCCTTTTGAGGTAAAAGAAAGAATTAGACTAATAAGATTTTCATGATGGTGATATTTACTTTTTTGTGTGTTAGGTTCATATGAGCTACTTGGGCTGGCAGGGTGTTAATTTCAGTCTGTGGTGTCTCATCTAATTCTGTGAGATACAGTGTTCACAAGAGTGTTTTGGCACTGGATAGAAGTCCTTTGATTTGAATCTATTAATGGATAACATTACAATATATTTGTCAAATTACAAAATCATTTGGTGCATGCACTTAGCTCAGGATTTTCCATGGTCAAGCTGTGTGAGTCACTTCTAAAGTACTCAGTGTGTCTCTGTATATTAATTACATGGCTTGAGGACCATATGAAAAGAAGCAAGGGGATGAGGGAAAATAGTTGGAGCTCAGATAGCCCTGTCATATTTTCCATCATTTTAAGTGTTATACCCAAGAGGTTATTTAAATACAGCTCTGAAATGACTTTTTTTGGAAAAACTGAAATTGTTACGTGATTTATCTAAGATATTATAGTTCTAAGGACATCAGGTACTTTGCTTTTAAAAGCTTTAGAATAATTTTTTATTAAGTGCGTCATCAAGACAAGAGAGTAAGAATAGCTGTAAATTGGCAGTAATGTGTATGTATTTAAATCCTGCCAGGTGCACTCATATGTCACGTGCAGTATATAATAAAAACATTAAATTAAGGGTTCTGTTACACCATATGGCACGTGCAGCACTTGATTTGGTTTCTTCTATCTTAGCTTGGTGTTTGAGGAGGCAGGGGTTGCTTTTGGAACAGTAGAACAGCTTTATTACTTGTCAAGCAGCTCTGCAGGTTTCTGGAAGGAATACAAGCAGTCACTGGGTAACTGTATTTCTATCCCATTCTTCTGATGTCTGTGGGACCCTTGCTTTCATTCACTGCTTCAGACTAAAGGTTTGTCAAGAAGAGTGGTGTTGTTTACAGATGAGTAGGGAAAGACTTTCTATGTGAAGTGGGACAAAACATGAGGAAATAAAGCCACATATCAGAAGATCCTCAGAGGTAACAGGTCCAATTTGTCTTTTCTCTAAAGAGGCTTGAGGAGTTCCAGTTGTGTCACAGGCAAATCTGAATGCTAGATTAAGATGTTTGAAATAACAGTCTTCATCTTCAAAAATCCTTATGTTTATTGACTCCTTAAGCTGCCTTAGTTATTGATATCATGCTTGAGGAAGTGTATCATAGGGGGTGTCAGGAGTGGGTTCAAATCACTTCAGGTATGTTACTGGTCTAAATTACTTTCTAGGGAGACACTTTGATCCAGGAACAAAAGAAGGAATCTTTAATATATTAACCTTCTTCTTCTAAGCAGGCCTTCAGGAATGTGGCCCCCCATCCTCTCCCCATTGATTCCCTGGGGTCAAGAGGGATGAGAGTTTCTGTGCTGCTTGGGTTATGTTGCAGAGTATCAGAACCTATCTCCCTAGTCTTGTATCCATTTTTAGGATGCTAAAGCTCTGGGAGCTTTGGGCTCAATTTTTCTGTAGCAACTCTTCAGCTTCTGCCATAGCTTCTCACATGATGTGGTGATGCAGCCAATATGTTAAATCATAATTTAATTATTTTAGTGAGTTTAGAGATTTCATCTATGATAGCTTTGGGGAAAAAAAAGGTATCCCAAACTGATGGATTGGAATGTTACATAATCAAATAACTTGTGTTGATATTTTGCTTTTGTCAGTTGCTTTGCTTTTGTCTCTTGCTGGTTTCTTCCCTCTGAACTCTTTAGCTGTTTGACCAGATGTGATATTTGGCACGTTGCATAGAATATTTAAATTGTTGAGTCTTTATCCTCTGCTTTAAAAATATTAAGGATTGAACTAAGGCCATCACCTTGGATTGAGCACTGTCTAAATGCAGAGGTATGTTACATTTAAATCCTGAAAAAAAAAAAAGTTGAAAACCAAGTTTCTTTTTCTAAATCATCTTTACTTGTGTATGTTTAAGCTGAGCTTGCCTGTACTGATTGGAGCAATTCAAAAGCCAAAATTTTTTACAGTGTTGTTTAACAGATGGTTCAAACTTGAAAATTTTAACTCTGTAAGCTAGTAGCAATAGACTAAAATAATTTGATTTTTGTCACTTAATGCCCAGATACAGGTTATTTTGGAAAAAAACCTCTCTTCTTCAGTTTACAGTTGTTCAGTTGTTTTAATCTGAAGTTCAAACTGGCAGGGATAAAAAGCAATTTAGATTAAAAATAGTAATGAATGTGAGGAGTTTCATCTACAACTTGGTTGCCAAAGAGCAGTAATGTAGAAATTAAAAACCCCCTAGTTAAACTTCTTTGCCATATATCCTTCATTCTTCTTATCAAGACTGTGGCCTTCATATGAAGTATCTTCCTTCTCAGTGCTAGAAAAGAGAGCACCCATTCTTATCTTTGTTGCTGGTCCTTATAGTTATCTGCAAAACTAGAAAGAAAATTTTATGAAGCTGTGTAGATTTCCTGTAGCACAGACAGTTTTTAAACACATATACATTTTAGAAGTGTTAACTTATTAAAGAATATTTTTATTTTTTTAAATTTTTGTGTCTTTTTTAATATTCACTCTATATGTTCAATATATGTAAGCATTTGGTATAGTCCTCAGTGTTGTGTTAGATAGTTACCTGTCAGAAGTAACAAAGGTGGAGTTGAGTCTCTCTGGCAGAGACTGACCACTTGGCTCCTGTTGCTGTACAAATCATGGGTAAAGCAGTGCTGTGACACCTGTAGTGTATGCAGAGTTGTGAATCAAGAGTTTCTTAAAAGAAAGACTCTTTGCCCCAGAGGTGACAGTAGTAAGAGAGATGTTCTTTCTGACTTTCTGCCTATGCAAGGATGTGCAATAATTCTTTACAGACTTTTTACCTGTGTGCAGTTAAGGCTTGGTCCACTCCAAATAATAGATTTTTGTACATCAGAACTTTGCAGAGTTTTAAAGTTGTCCAGCTAGTTCTGTCTTCTTAGTAGTCCTTCCTAAATGTCAGTAATGACTTACAAGATACCTCTTAGGAAGATACTTTTGCTTATTTAATCACTTTGGCACAAGATTCAAACCCTCTGGGAAGAAAAGAAGATATCTCTCCAGATACATGTTGCTATAGACAATGAGGTAGAATGTCTTAATTAAGAATATGATTTCTTTTTCTTTCAGCTGGTAAACTTTAATGCAGAAAATTGTAAGATGTATGCATCTTAAATATTTAATTACTGCTATTCTAATTAGATATTTTTATTTCAGTATCATAACTGGGGATGATGAGAGTGAAGAAGTGTACAATACTGAAGACTGTGAGTTTGCAGCCAAGAAAAGGAAAAAAGATCATTTTAGGAATAACACAGACTCACAATGTAAGGCTGGGTATTTTCATTCCTTTTAGAAGACTCGTGTAGGTTCAGAGAAATGTTATAATAACCATGTTCCAGTCACCTATAGAGTAGCTTTCCAAATTATGTTTATTTCTGTATTGGCAAATTCTAGTGACAAAAGTGGTGTGTCTTAATTGAAGCTGTGTTACCTGTCATTTATTATGTTAGATTTTTTTCTAAGACCCAAAGATAATTCATTTAAGAATAGTAATTCCTGAGTATTAGGTGTCTTCTGATCTAAACATGGTTATGTTTTGTGGACTAGTTTTAGATTAAATTCTTCTGGATGCTTATGGGAGCTTCTGCTTCCCAAAGCAGTTGGTTTGTTTTTGTTTAATTGAAGTTCTATTTAGTCATACAACTCCAGAATCAGTTCATAAATAAATATATTTTGTCATAATAATCATATCTCTTGATAAAGATTTTATCAGGATTGTATTTCTTGAAGTCCCTTTTAAAAAATTAAAATATGGAAGTCATTTTATCAGTTCTCATTTGCAAAAGATCAGTTGTACTTTGGACTGCAAATGTGTATGACAGCAAGTAACTTACTGAAGCAGAGAATTTGGTAGAGTAGATAAACAAAAGGTAAGTTGGTTAGCAACTACTTGCTAATGCTTTGATCTTGAAATGATCTGTTATTTGTATATCCCCAAAATTGTTAGAGAGATGGTGTTGCAGAAAGCTGCAAGCTTCTCCAGGCTGGTCTGAGTTTCAGGTATTTCAGAATATTCAAGGGGCTGTGTGTCTCATTTGACAGCATGGGAGACTTGTAAAAGCTGAAGGTCCACCCGGTTGCCTTTGCTAGTGTTGTATCCTTGAATTCCCTGCAGTCCTCTGCAGTTAGTTGAACTAAATCAATGTAGAACAGGCACTTGTACAGAAGAAAATAGATTAAAGGGGTGAAGTGGTCAGGAACACAGGCATTGTGTATATCTGCTGTACTTTCAAATGCTAAGGAGCCTGTTGTAAAAAAATTAAAAAAAGGTCAGGAATTATGTAATACCACTGTTATGTCAGTGATTGGTCGCAGCTGACAAAAGTTGTCAAAAATCTGCCAATTGTGTGCCAAATCTTGTTGTTTTAAAAAACATTTATGTAATTTTTCTATTATTTTCATGAAGTCCATAACTTGTGAGAATTTTTAGTTATCTTTTCCAGCCTTTATCAGCTTCCTTCATTAAAACTGTTCCACTAACCTATGAAGCATTTTATTGAAAATTGTATGTTTAGTTGAGTTTTTCTGGAAGGTATTAACTAATGTGGAACCCTAAAATGCTTGTATTTTAATTTTATTTTAGGTTTTTATCGTGAAAAGTGGATTTATGTTCATAAAGAAAGCACCAAGGAAGTAAGTCTGCATGGTGTGGGTCAATTCCTAAAATCTTTGTGATTCTTAATTGACAGATAGTATATTGAAAGAAGTATTTTTTTGGCATGTGGTCTTAGGGGCTTTACCTAACTCTTCACTGGCTGCACTGGGCACCTGCACATGGTGAGGCAAAGGCAGCTGGCAAAGTGACTTCTAGTTAGGTCTTTGTGGCAGAGATGTGTGAACTTGTAAGGACAGACATATAGTTCTCCACTACTTATCCAAGCCCATCTTTCTGCTGTCTCTTTGAACTAAAATTGAAAGTATTTGCAAAACCAGAGAAATATCCCCAAAGAAGTTGCTTGCAGTCAGCCTCCTGATATTTTGGGATGTTGGAGTAAATTTGAATGGAAGTAAGTAATACATCAGTTTCAAACTTTACAAGGAGGATCTTTATTTTCAACAAAGTCCACATGCTTTCAGTTTGGGATATAATCTGTATCATGTGCACGTAAAAGGAATATGGAAGCTCTTGAGGTGACCTCTTCGAAAGTCAGGAGTCAAAATACATCCATTGTATGTAGGGATTAAATTATCTTGAAGTGTGTTTCATTCCTGTGCTGATTGCCATGGCTATCTGGGATATGTGGAACTTGAACACCAGTGAGGAGATTTTACATCCACATAGTAATGCCAGCCAGGAGAGGGGGAATGAGGTGAGGCTGATAACTGTAGTCCTGCAGGTAAAAGTAGCTTTGCATTTTAGAGCTGAGAGAGACAATGCAGAGCTTTTTACTCAGTAAGTGCATGCTATTAAGGAGAGCTAACATAAAAGGACACACTGCAAGACTTTGCAGCCCTTGTAGACCAGTGACCTAGAGACTGCCTGCATCTGAAGGGTGCTTTAAAGCCTTTCACCAGATTCACAGCCCTCTTTCTGCTTTATCTTCTAGATGAGGTTATTTAGATTGGTCTGCAAAAGTCTCAAGCAGGCTTTTTCCCTTTGTGCTATCTCAAATTAGGGTGAGGAGGAGCAGGGGGATAACAGACTGTCACCAGACAGTCATTGTGGTGCTTTGAATGATTAGGTTAACTTGAGGTTTCAAAGTACATTGAGGTTAAAATACAAATAGCATAAAATCATGCATTGGTGTCCTTCATAACCCATATCTAGGGGGTTATTTTTTTCCCCAACTTGTGCAGAAGTTGGTGTACTGGTGATGTGTGAGTATTTCCTTTTGTTCCTTGTCCATTCAGAGAGCGGACTGAATATTTTGGTTGTCTTCTAATATTTGACCATTCATCTTTCAGGTTTGTTTGAGTTTTTTTAATATGAAAAAGAAACCAGGGATGGTTAGAATTAAGCACTAATCTTTCAAATAATTCTTTGTATAAATTTAAAAGCTTAGAGTAGTAGGTTAAGAAAGTAGCAAGGAATAAGAATACATGAACCGAGAAATTCAGAGCAACAATTTAGGCTAATCTATGACATAATTTAGAGGCTCTAGTTTTTGTTAGAGATTCTAATCTTCCTTGATTTTGAAATAGCGGTCTCACAACAAGGAAGCATTTTTCACAAACTGGATGCTGGTTTTTAGGGCAAAATGACAAGATAGGAAAGTTTTGATAAAAAACATGTAAAACATGCTATGGGAGAGCATTGAAATTAAAGAAAACCAAAACAAGTGCATGTGTGGCTTAAATGAAATTGGAGATGTTTTTTGAATAACTTTGTCATGATGGTGTTCTGAGAAATGTAGACCTGTAGTTTCAGAGTAATCTGTTCAGGGAAATGTCTCTTATGTTAATGTTTTAAGCTTGAACTAAAGATAACTGTTTAGCCAGAGAACAGCCACAAATATTTAAATTTCAACAAAAGTTGTTTTTGTACAGTCAACAAAAATTTTGTTGATTGTATCTATTAATTCGTTCCTATTACCTAAGCAAGGTGTGCATATAATGAAATGTGCAGTGTGCTTGGGTCTAAGGAGTGTCAGCTGAATGACAAGTAGTGCAATCCTGTTAACCAACAGGCAGTAATTATCACCACCACTCTGCAGTGAATTCTTAACTGTCCAGTCCCCCTGGGATACATGCAGGGAAGGCATACATTGGATCACAAAAAGGAACATTATTTGTACTTCAAAATTTGTAACCATCCCATAATTTTCCAAGGAAATGTGCCTAGGAAAGAGCTTTAAATTATTATTTATCCCCTTCCTTCCCTGGGCTAATAAACCCATAGTAGAACACTGCTCTGCAAGACTCTCTTTTACCAGTCTGAGATTTTCCTAGCCTCAGTATATTTGGTTCTGGGCTCCAATATGGCTTTGTGGCTCTAAATGTACTGAGCTTATGTAATCCAATGTCATTTTGGGATGCTACTGCCACCTTAAGTTGTTCTCAACAGCCTCTGAAACTTCCATTTTCATATTAGGATGTGGAGATTTACCAAAAGAAAAAGCAGTTGCTCTTGCTCTTGGTGCTTAAAAAAAAAAAGGTGCCTAAGGTTCTAGCACCTGGAAAATAAATTCTAGATGTTGAGTTCATTTTTATTCTGATCCCAGAAGCAGCTAGCTGTGTTCTCACCCTCAAGTGTGAATCAGATAATTCTCAGAATTGTAGACTAAGACAGCTGTACAAGCAAGCTCTTCCCTGTGCATGGCAAATGGGGACTGTGATGGAGTGCCAGGTTGTGGCCATGCAAGAGTGGAGTAGATTCCCAGGGAAATCAAATACTAGTGATGCCAGATTACACATTTAGTATGAATTGAAAGGCCTTGCCTACTTACCTGAGAGTCACAAATAGTGTATCTGGTTTCATTTAATTTCTTGTAGAACAAATAACTCTTCAGTACAGAGGCATTATATTTCCAGGGAGCACGATATCCCTTAGCATCAGCTTCATGTCAGAGTGCTTTTCTGAATGTTTTGCTCAGTTTTGTCTTTGTCTCCTTCCATGTAAAGTGTATTTTTCCCTTCTCAGAGACATGGCTACTGCACCTTGGGAGAAGCCTTTAACCGCTTAGACTTTTCGAGTGCGATTCAGGACATCAGAAGGTTCAATTATGTGGTCAAAGTAAGCTCTTTCTTTATATGCATATTATAAAAATACATTCACTGATGTGCCTGGGTGTACAAAAGGAATATTTTGGCACTGAACAGATGATGATTTGTAATTGTGTAAATACACTGATCATATGTAATTTATAATGCCAGGAGCAACTTTAAACTGAATAAATTTTCTTTGGTGAAAACTCATTATATGGCTGTCTGAAAAGCCTACAGCTTTCAGAGGATGGGCAGTGTGCTGTGTTATTTAGAGGAAAACATTGATGGTAGTTTCAATTGTTGTTTATCAGTCTGGGTAATGAACTCTCTTTAAAGGTAAAATAATTTATATACAACCAAATACAGCAAAGTGTTATTAATCTTAAATGTACTTTGCTGCATCTCAAATATGCTTCAAATAGCAGTTTCCAGAAGAACACTTGATGTGTAAATTTTTTGCTGTTTATGTATCTTCTGCTACTTCTTACCACTCCTGTGATTTATTGCAGTTTTTTTTTTTTTTTAATCAAGGACAAGATATCTATGCGTTTATGTATGTTAACATTCCTTAAAATTGAGACTCCAGCCTTAATTGCCTCAATGCCTCACCAGCTGCCCACTCAGAAATGCATGTTTTGGGGGTACTGATCTCTTTCTAGCTTCAGGTTTATTTTATTATCTAACTTGAGGTAGTAATGTCCCAACTCCTAGAGAAGCTCAAAATGTGAGTCATATCAGGACTAGGGTTCTGTTCAGTGGTGAGGCTGTTCACAAGTATTGTATTTCTTGGAATGCATCCAGAACTTGAAAAGACACAAAAATTAAATAAACATACCAGGAGAACACCCTTACCATTAGGCTGTGGACTATTTGGAGAGAAAACACATTCTATTCATCCCTGTGAAGCTGAGGCAATGTATTGTAGTTTCAGAAAAACAAGAGATGTGGAAACAAAGCAAAAAGGATTTGCTTCCAGGCTAGTGGTTAGGGTGTTTGCCTGGTGTGCTCCCCTTGCAGGGTTTGGGGTTTTTTTGATATATGTATGTGCTGTGGTTTAGAACATTTTAATGCTATTTTGGGAGCAGGATCAAGAGCCTTGATCCTTTCCCAGACTTTGCAGCCTTGAACAGTAGGAAGAAGAAAAACCAAAGCACTTAGAAAAGGTGATTTGTTATAAATGGTGTCAGCCTTGGGTGCCTCACTTAAACAGCAAGCAGGTAAAAGGAATCTAGAATTTTGCATTCCTTTTACATGCTGCAGGGCCTAAACTGGGTTGCTCAGAACAGTTGATCAACTCAAAGTGCAAAGTCCAGCATAAGCACCTTGACCAGTTTTTCTTCTGTTCACCAAGAAATATAAAATGTTGACTTAGTCAGCTAGGCTTAAGGTCATTGAGGAAGGAGCAGTTACTTTAAAATTTGGAACTTGGCTTTGCAATCCAAACCATTATTCTGCTAATAGCAGACTATAAGAAATCTGGCTGAATTTAAAATAATAGACAGACTTTCAAAACCCTTTAAATATTTTAGAATTTATTTGCAAATTTAAAATTTAGAGTTTTTTTACAAATACAAAACTTTAATCATGTCTTTGCATCAGTTCCCCTGGGGTGGTGGCTGTTTGTTGATAGCAAGGTAAAATCAAGAAAACTATCTTTAAAGACCAAACCCTACTTTAGCTCTTCTTTGATCCCAGACCATTAAGATGATTCTCCAACTAACTAAAAATATGCCATTCATTATTAAAAGTTAATATTGATGTCTGTCCAGAACCCTTTTAGGATGGGCAGTGAGGGGAAGAAGGTAGGATCAGTAAATTTTTTATATTTGTTGATGCTGTAGTGTATTGATAACTGTATCTGTTAAATTCTGATACATTGAATTTGATATGGTGGGGTTTGTCCGACTATTTCTGAGTAAACAGATGATCCATTCAAAGTTACAGTCTCTAGCAGACAACATAAACCATGTCTCTGCACGCATCAGTGTGTGATACTTGTACTCCCTGCTACCTTGCTTTTGCTAAAATTGTCTTAATCCTTGCATGTTAACTTTCACTGGAATTGGAATCTTTATTAAATCAGTCAGGTGGAATTTGTTTCTTTGATTTGATCTTTAGACTGAGCAACATAACTGATTTATTTTAATTAATCAAGAGAAATGTACCTGCTTGCCTGTACTGGCAGACTGCCAGAGACCTCTAGGTGTGTTCTAAATTATTAATCAAACTAATAGGCTTTGAAAAAGCCAACAAAGAAATCCTGATATCTATTTGAGTCTATTTGAGTCTAGAGTGCTTGTATTTAAATATATCAGGACAATTATTTCTTTCTTTCAGAGTACATAATGTTTTGTCAAAGATTGTGCAGAGAAGCCAGAAGTAACATTATTAAATCAGGGACAGAACAGGTGTATTCTTTCTTCCTCCAAGGAAAATTAATGTTGAGTGAAGTGTCAAATTGGTGTTTTAGATTTGAAGATACAATATAATTTTTGACAAGCTTAGTCTTTTTCATCCTCTGTGCCAACACTTGATGTTACCCTACACCAGAGCACTCTGTAGGGATTGCTGTTTTCTGCTCCGTGCTTTGCCTTTCCAGTGTGTTGAGAATACTTGTTCTGAACTCATTGTTACAAAGTGCAATTGCCAAGCTCAGTGCCACACCTCTAAACATTGCAGTGATGTCACAACATCAAAATCTCATAATAAGAGACCTTTTTTTTTAAGAGCTAATGATCCTTATCAGCTATGAAACTTCATCTGAAACATAAAAGCAAATGTGCCAGAATGGGCAAGGGCTGCCTTTAGTAGCTATAGCTTGGCATTGTGTGCAGCAAAAACTTCAGCTGTTGTCTTAGGTTGCAATACAGGATGTGACCAAACCAGGAGAGCTGTTTAATTTTGCCCTAAACCATTGCCACCGTTCTGGTCACTTTTTTCCTCACAAGAGACAGATGTGTGGATAACTAGGAGATTCTTACGATAATAGTTAAGGGAAAGGTACTGATATGGTTTGTATACTGCTTGGTGTAGGTCTAATACAGAAGTTTTTTCCCTAGTTTAGGCAAAACAGGATATTTCCTCTCCATGAGTAGAAAGTAGTGCACTAAATCCATCACACTTCAGTCTGACCAGTATGATACTTTCATTCAGAAGCTGTAATTCTCATAGCTGGTACAGTTCAGAGTGATGTTCCTGGCACCAAATCTGCCAGGGACTTGAGGACCCAGCCCCATCCAAATTCACATTCGTATTTGTGAGCCCCCAAAATAGACTTTCCCTGTTGCTTCACTACAGCTCATAAAGTCTGTGTCATGTGCTTTGTCAGAGATAAGCACCAGAGATAAGTATTTGTACAGTATTTTGAAAATGTAAATCCTTCAGAAATTGTTAATAGGATGCCAGTGGGAATGCTTAAAGCTTTCCACATCTTACTTTGTCTTCGAACTTTGTAGTTAAATTTTCACAAAATGCCAATGCAGGCTGTTGTAGGTGAGTATGAGTGCACTAAATGTGCATTTAAAACCATCCTTTACTTCTGTCATTCTTCTGACTTTTAATTTTTTGTCATAGCTTTTGCAGTTAATTGCAAAATCCCAGTTAACTTCACTGAGTGGTGCAGCACAGAAGAACTACTTTAACATTTTGGACAAAATTGTGCAGAAGGGTAAGACCTAAGGATTTGTAATATCACTGTTCAGATTTAATTGCTGTAACTAAGCTATCAACTGATTTTTTTTTTTTTTTTTATTGTTGTTAGTTTAATTGCCATTTTTACATTGTAGGGCATAGCAATAGCATACTTAATTAGTGCCAGGTTTGATACTTCCCATCCCATGATTGGAGTAAGTTATTTTCTCTTAGTTATTGAATTAAGTCTATTGAACCAGGTTGGTGAAATTAAGTGACACTTAGATTCTATTCAAAAACTATTGGTTACTGTTAAATTATACTCTTCACAAAATGTGAAAGCTTTTAGGTTAATAAAATGTTTAGGTTTAAGTTTGCATGATGTACTGAGACTCAAAACCATACATTTTGATTATTTTAAGAAAAAAAACATTGCATTATATTGATTTTTATTCTTTTCTGGTAACCACACTAAATGGAGATGTTATAGTGTCTGCTTTGAAATGAAGAAATTTGATTTATAACTACCTGTTTAGCATTAACTTTATTAAATGCATAGCATGAATTTTGGCATCAAATTTGCCTGTGAAATTGTTTATTATTGATCTTGAGCATAAGGAATAGCACCAATGAATGTCATGGTGGGAATTAGGGCAGTTATTTGTACACAAACAATTGAGTTGTAATTAACTCATCTTAAAAAAAGTGTTGATTAGCTTGGTTTTCTCTGTCAACCAAAATTGTATTTGGTTTGTTTTGTTTTCCAGTTATGGAAGACCAGTATAATCCACGATTGATCAAAGATCTTCTACAGGATCTGAGTTCTACTCTTTGCATACTGATTAGGGGAGTAGGAAAATCTGTGTTGGTAGGCAACATCAATATTTGGATTTGCCGATTAGAAACTATCCTTCTGTGGCAACAACAATTAAAAAATCTTCAGATGAACAAGGTATATTATTAAATCATATTAATTAATATTTGGGGGAGGGGAATGATATTAAATATTTCATGAAGATTTGTAAGTGAACCAAGTTTCAAGTACATTTTAAACTGTTTTACTTGTTTTGCTTTATAAAGAAATAATGTGAAATTAACTCATCGGCATCAACTTAATTTTCTAATGTTTTAATAGCAATTTTTTTAAGAGAAAAGCTATAGTGTCTGTACTGATGTTTTGTAGTAGAGATGTATAGATGGGTTTTCCCACTCTAGCTTTAAAAAATTGTCTCTAGTTTTTTCTAGACATGGGGAAAATGCCCCAATTTTAGTTCAAAAATAAATTTTCTACAGCTGAAGAAATAAAAATCTAAAAGACATTTTGGAGGCGTATCAACTCAAGTATAACAATTCTACAGATTTATTCATTAGCACAGTTGCTTTTGGAAAAAAAAAAAAAGATAATTACTTCAGCATCTGGAGTCTCCTATGTGACTGTGTTCAAAGCGTGTCTTATGCACTGTTCCAGGTTTTATAGTGGAAAGTTCTGATGATAAGCAGACAGGTTTTTTTAATCTGACTGGGTTACTCCTGGAAGAAATGCTATGAGATATTGCTCACTGTAAAGTCATACAAGCGTTTTATCTATTGTCCTTCAGCTATGAAAGTTTCAAATTGTCCTTTCTGAGTGAGCTGGTTATCTGAATAAACTAGCTACTTTTGGAATAGAAAGGAGAAATGAGAAACCTGGTCTCAGCAGTTTTCGTGTGCCAGGCAACCACAGCACAGACACTCCAGAGACAGTGCAGTTAGTGCTGCGCTTGTTTCCTTCCAGTGTGACACTTCCCTTGGAGCTGTTTTACACTGGCTGAAGTAGCCCATGAGAAATCTTGCATCTGCAGTGCTCACATATTCAATCCTCAGCCCCAGCAGTGTTTGTACCAGATGATTCTATGGAAAGCCTGGTCTATAATTAAGCAAGGTGAATGAAACAGAAGCGTGAGCCTGCGGGTGCAGGGGTGCTGTGCTGCCACCACCTTGTGACAGGACAGCTCTGCTCCCTGGGGCTGTGTCCTGGTTTAGGGCAAATTTGGGAGGAAACAGCTGCTCGTGGTCCCTCCCTGCCAGCTGGGACACTGCCTCCAGCCTGCTGGGCCTTTGCCACCTGGCACTGTGGGCTCCAGCTTTAGTCCTGTAGGAGCTGTGCTGCAGCTTACCTCACTAGAGTTCACAGAAGTGGGCAGTCTTAGTGAAAACTTTCTCAGTGCTCTCAGCTGTCACCTCTGCAGATCTCCTCATCTATAAACGAGGGGGAACTTTCTCTAGACTTCAGAAATTATCCTGCTCTCTTCTGCCTCTGACTTCCAAAATGCTTTCATTTTATATCTCTGGTCTTCAGTCTTGTATTCTGTATTCTATTCTGTACTCTAGTTGTCTTAAGGCAAGTTGATGTGTTTGGTTTGTTAATAAAAATTGAGAAACTGTAGTGATCCAACAAATTATAAAAATTGGTTCATGCTTTTCTTATAGTTAAGGATTTAGCACACTAGACATGGAATTGACTATATTATAGTTTTCAAGATTGCATAATATTATTTTGAGAACAGAGTATTTGAAAAATTATTTTAAATTTAAATAATGAACTTATTATGTTTATTTTAACAGTACGAAAACTATGAGTTATAGAGCTAACAGTTTGTTGCTTCTTCTGTACCATTTATCATTTAAAGTTAGAGAATAATTGTAGTCAAGCATTAACTGTATATTTTACTCAATGATTTGAAAAAACTAAACTAAGCTTAAAATGCCTCTAAAGTAAAGAATCTTGTTTGTACTTTATGCTGTCATGTTTTTGTAGCTAAAAGTCTTCAACTCTTATTTGCAGCAAGTCAACAATGGACTTACACTTAGCGATCTCCCTCTCCATATGCTGAATAACATCTTATACAGGTTCTCTGATGGCTGGGACATTATTACTCTGGGTCAAGTGACCCCAACTTTGTACATGCTTAGTGAAGACAGACAGTTGTGGAAAAAACTCTGCCAGTACCATTTTGCAGAAAAGCAGGTAATAAACTCTGTTATTTGTATAAATGTCACCTTTTGGATATCATATAGTAATAATGGAGCATGAACTTGCCCTTTTTGAGATAAGTGTATCATTGTGCAGTAATTGTGAGTAGTATTCTCTGTACCTGGGGCTTGATTGCTCCTGAATATTGCATTCAGTGTGTCTGTGAGTTCAGGTTAACTACTGGGCTGTTTCCTTGCATTCACTTTTAAAAATAATGCAAGGAAACAGCCCAGTAGTTATCCTAAGCATCCAGTATATCACAGATATACTGAATGCAATATTTAGGGGGAATCAAGCCCCAAATACAGAGAATACTAACAACTACTGCACAATGATTGCAAGCTGTGCTTTTTAAAAAACTACTTAACCAGTATTGTAGAGGATACCTCTGAAGTGTTCCTCTGCTTTACCAACTAAGGTAGGCAGACAGGTTGCTCAAACTTTTAAGCTACATAAAAATTCTGGAAAAGCCAAATTGAATTTTTATGAAGAAGACTAGAACAAATGCTTTGAAATTAATAACAGAAACAGTGCTTTCCTGTCACTTCCTTATATAGAGCATTGCATTAATCTAGGAATGACTCCAGAACTGTCTTCATTTTCTGACATTAATAAATGCCGGGGAAAAATCAGACTAAGTGAAAATAAACCTAAGAAAGTAGAAGGTACTTCATCAGAGCTGGAGGAAGAACTTTTGAAACCTAGTACATTCTGTACTGGAGGAAGCCAAAGTGCCCATTCTTAAATCTGGCAGGTTGAATTTGCTTGGTGACTAGCAGATTAAGTGTTAATGTAATGGGGAAGACAGAAGTGAAGGTCAATTAACTCATGCACCATTGACCCAAATAAGATTTTTTTTTTTTTTTTTGGTGAGATGAAAAGTTTTAGAATTAACTGTGGAAAAACTAGACAGACAAAAGCAAACTGAAAACCCATCTTCAGAAGCAGCCCAGAAGAATTCAAGGTGAAGTTACAAGGATAACAAATTTAAGCTTAGGTAGCAGTTGGGTGGATTTTGAGGGTGGATGAGGAAAGCTCTGTTGAACAGTGACAAAACAGTTTAGATAGGAACATTTTATACTAGTCGAATGCAGGGGAAAAGATCCTGAAGGTTTTCAGTGAAATTAGCTGTCCCTGTGCCCCATAAAGTACTCTTGTACACAGTGTTTCCAGTGTGTTCGCATTCAATTTCTTATTAAGTTATTATCTAATTATATTCCCATATCAAATTCTGCTTCTTCTCTTTAAAAGAGTACTGGCTTAATAAGCCACAGAATCATGTTAGGTTGCTTTTTTCTGTCCTCTGCAGTGTGTTTGTTGAGCCAACCATGAAAACAAAATTGATATCTGAAAAGCACTTTTGGAAAAAAATGAGAGCCATTATGAAACAAAGTAGCTGAAATCAAAAAGTCAGTGCTATTCTCTCCCCATTCTGAAATTGTCTTCTGAATGAAGAAAGCCCTCAACATATTAGCATTAATCCACACTGAGTGGAACAGAAGTCTTTTATAATGCATACTTAATAAACCTTGTCTGTCTCTCAAGATGGGGAGAAATAGCTGTTTTGCAGCAGCTAATCTGTATATGCAGATTAGGTCCTCAAGAAGTGCATCAATCACTAATAATTGCTATCCTTCTAGAAAGATCACAACCAAATGTGAAAAATAAATGTTTATATGCTTTTAAAATAAAAGGAAGATCTTTATTTAAATCCATAATGCTTTAACAGCAAGCCACTATCCATAATGCACAATCATGTTTTTAAATCTCATTCCTGAGTAGTTTGGGGTTTTTTTGAAGGATAAAATTAATTGCTTACAGCTCCAAATACTGTTTTGTTAAATGCTTCTTGACTATAATTAGAATAATTTTGAGACAGTAGAATTAGATCAGCTGTGTATGGCCTAGTTTTTCTTGGCAAATATGCACTCTCCTATTTTTAGTCTTCGCCTTCCATCTTTTTTGTGGCCAGATCTCTCTCACTGCTTTACAGAGATGCATGATGTCATAATATTGACTTCAAAGAATTCTAGTTACAAAACTTCAGTTTAACTATCTTCCCTCCACCTTCCCCTGTCCTTCACCTGAATTGACTACAACAGTTTTAAAGGAAGATATTAATTTTATGTCTAGTTTTGTAGGCATTTGATTCCGTCAGAGAAAGGTCACATTGACTGGAAGCTGATGTACTTTGCACTTCAGAAATATTACCCAATAAAGGAACAGTACGGGGACACCTTGCATTTCTGTCGACACTGTAGTATTCTGTTTTGGAAGGTAAGAGCTTTGAAATAGATAATCAGAAATAAGTTCAAACAGCTACTGGTGATCATCTGCAAGGAAAAATATTAAGGTCATCTTATCAGCTTTCTCATGTGAAAGGTGATAGGATAACTAGTATCTAACTTTAAAATAATATATAAAACTTACATATAAAATCTGTGTTAAATTCCAAAGTTGTTCTTAATCTTGCCTCCTTATTTCTTGATATCTGAGAACCTCAATACTTAGAATTGCCATGAAGAGTGCCATATGGAAAGAGTTACTCTGTCTACTTTTATTAATTTGATCTTATGGAAAGTTGTGAGGGACTAATCTGAAATTAGTATTTTTAATGATGCCATGGTAATCAATATCTGTCTAATGAGAAAAAATGACTGTATTTTTCCCTACCACATTGGTGTAGAGCTCTGTATTTTTATATTTTTGCTTCTGTCCCAAATGAAGCTTGGACTAATGTTTAAAACTTCATCCAGAGTGTGTTTTGCCCTGGTTTTGAGGTTTACCATGAAGACATATGTTGTCTTACAGGATGATTTTAATTTCAGTAGGGCATTTTCTTCTTTAATCTGTGTGATTTACATAATCCTGCTTTTACTGTGTTGCACTGTAACAGAGCCTTCTAGTTAGAGAGACTTCTTTAATTTTACAGCTGAAAGATCAGATATGGGTAGTATTAAGTGGACAGCAAAGAGCAAGAAATGTTTGAGAAATCATGGTAAATATTCATATTACTCATATTCTAATTAACATTAATTAGTTGCTCTTGTCATCTTTCTGTGGTTTTTAGGAGAAGTTGTATGTCAGTGTGAGGCTTTTTAATTTTCCTTTTTTAAAAGCTAGGCTATTTAGCGGGATTAAGCCAAATCCTGCTAGAAATAGCATGTTCCTCAATCATGTTATCTTGAGTATTTTTGATATCACAGGAGCCCTTCCAGGTAGTAATGTTTTACAAAATTAATATTAGGAAGGCAGATAGCCAGAATTGGCTTCTACTGTGAAAAGCCTGGGCATTTTTTGAAGGATATGTGTTAAGAATGACTAAGAACTTTCATTACAGGTGAATAAGTCTTTAGTGTGTAGCTCAATGTGCAGGGTAAAGCCTCTCTTCGAAAGGAGAAATTTCCAAAGTAAGTACTCAGGTGCCTTTAGATAGGCATTTGTGGTATCAGATTTCTCTGGATTGTCTGCCTTCACTGTGTAGAGTTTCTACATGAAATTTTTCTCATTTTGATCTTGGCATAGTTGAAAGTATAAGTCTCTAATATTAAAGAACTCCTTTAAATGTGTTTGGAATTAAATGTTTACCTTTGGAGATGGTGTGAGAGTAAGAGGCAGGTTACAGTAGAATTCCATTAGTACATGGAATACAGTAGTATTCCATTAGTAGATTGTAGTAGTCAAGGTGACAAGACATCTGTTTCAATCTACTGCTGGAATAACAGGGCTTGTTTTATACTTTTAAATTCTTTGAAACACAGCACAGGAAGTTCTAAAGGTACATTGGATTGATGAGCAGTACCTCCTAGATCACCATTCCAATCCTGCCTTATCCTAGAAATCTGGGCAGGTCTTAAAGTGACAGTGCAGTTATAGATTGGTTATGTGCTTCTGCACAAAAATACTGGAGCAGGTGTTTGGAATGGGCTGTTTTAACAAGAGCACAGTCAGCAGGCTGAGGAAAGCCATTGTCCCTTTTCAAGCAGCACTCAGACCATCTGGGATACTGCAGCCAGTGAGGCCACAGCACAACTAAGATAGTGATAAACTGGAAGAAGTTCAGGTGAGGGTCATTAGTCAGGGAGGCTGGAGGACTTGCCCTGTGAGGGGTGGCTGGAGAAGACTGCTTCAGGGGGACATAAGAACCTGCCATGGGGACACCCAAGCAAAGGAAGAGTTTGACCATAGAGCTGATGCAGTTTCCATCCTTGGATGTGATCAAGAAATAACTAGATAAAGCACAGAGCAGCCTGGTCTGATCTCACAGCTTACCCTGCTTTGAGCAGGGGTTGGACTAGAGACCTCCTCAGGTGCCTTCCAGCCTGATCATTTTGTGAGCCTACATTGCAGTATTCCTTCTCTAGTCTTGGCATCTAAGCCTTGTCTCTCTTAAAATAAATGATGATCAGGCTGAAATAGATTGTTAAATGAATTGATTTATGCAGAATTGGCACTCTTATTGGCAGGGGCAAGTTAATAATTCATCTGAAATACTGTCCCTCTTTTTACAGGGCAACATGGGTCAAGTAGTTCTGGTCACTCAGTTATATGGGGGAAAAAATAGTGCTTTCTTTTTCCCCCCAGACTCTTGTGTCTATATCCTTTCTCAAGCTTGCTAAAGAGAGGTGAGAAGTAAAGCAGGGGTGAGGAGCAAAGGGACAGGAAGTCCTTAATTAATTCTAGATAAAATTCTATGCTAGGTGAAAATCTTCTTAATCAGAACTTTTTTCAGGCTTTGACAATTTATTCAAGCTTCAATATCATACTTGATTAGAAAGATTGCTAAATTAAATATGCATATAAGTGCTTGACCTACAATGGTATCTGTAATGCATAGCAAGAAACACCCAAAATAAACAAAGCAAAAACCCCACAAAAATACTACTAACGAATCCAAACTTTAAAAGAGCAATCACAGTTACTTTACAGAGGAAAAGTAGCAAGCGTTTGAATCTTGAAACAAATGGAAGCACTGTATTCTTCAGATAGCTGATAACATGTAAAAAATTTGTTTCTTCTTTTAATGGTATAATTCAGAAGTCAGGCAAATTTTATTTCCAAGCTCATTCAGAAGAACTCAGGCAGTACTGAAGACTTCTTCATAAGGAGTCTATTTTTATTTTTCTTCCTTCATTGAAGAACAAAGGAAAACATTGGAATAGTTGCAGAGGAAAAATGTGCTAAAGTGATCAGGGCTTAAAGAAGACTAGGAATAAATAATTTCTCTTAACTCAGCTGTGTTAAAGCTAACAAGGAATGTGACTGCTCTCCATAAATGGTTTTTGGACACAGAGAAGTGGTGCATAAGCATGAGACTACTTATGGAAATTATTTACACTAAAGGACATCCTTGATGCAAGTAAATTGTAGCTTTGAGTAAGTGTGTTGAAAGTTAGGAGTTTCTAAGAACCAAAGCCAAAAGGGTCTGAAATAGCCTAAAAGCACAGGCCTAGCTAGTGATGAGAAGAATTTTCAGCAATTTATGAATGTAATGTAATTGCTGACAATGTGAGAGGCTACACACAGGAAAGTCTTGGAGCCCTCTGTTTTGTGTTATTTTCAAAGAAGGTCTTGCAAAAGAAGGGACTGATGGCCACTGAATTGAATTACCTATTGAACTGTTGAAGTAGGACAATTACTTTTCACTTTTTCAGTATGCTATAATAATCATAGTGGGTTTTTAACAAGTCTTTAGGATTTTTTCAGGAAGAGGCATTTGTATTCCTGTACTTGACTAAAATCTGTAACCAAAGTAAATCTATATATAGCACATAGGAGTCTCATAAGTTCTTTGTTGGAAGTACAGTGACTTTTGTACTCTTCTGTGTTAGGAGGAAGACGTAAGAAAATTTTCATATTGAATGTCTGTTTTCAAAGTGACTTGTTGCTAAAGGATTTGTCCACGATGAAACTGAAAAAACACGTTATTTCAGTAATGCAAATGTAATGAGTAATTATTGTGTGATGCCTCTGTGAGTTCTTTCGTCTACACTATTTCTTCTGTTCCACTAGGCACCACTGCAATTGTGGGCACATTCTTTTATTCTCTTTTATTTTTCCTATTTGCTTACTTAGTAGAACTTTTCGGTTATCTCATGGCCACAGAAGTTGAAATATGTTTTCTTCTTTCAGTTTCCAGGGCTTTATGCAAACAGTGTAATCACTTCACATAACACTTGGTTTTAGTCTTCTTGCGACTTGTGCTGATTTAGGTTCTCACAAAGCTGCTGTGATTCGCCACAAGAATAAAAGACTTTTTCTAAATGGCTTATGAACCTTTGCTTAAACAAACCTTAACTCTGCTTCTTTTACTTTATGGCTCTCCTTCCTGCTTCCTTCTTCACGATCTCAAAGGACTACCACCTTGCTTTGTTACTCCAGGTATTTCCTGTGTCTCATCTGTTTTCATTGCTGACTGTTCGTAATGTCAAAGTGAATAATGTGTTCCTTTCTAATCGTCTGATGCTCTTTGTTTTGATTTTTGTTTCTGCACATCAGTTTAGCAACAGGAATAATTTGTTTCTTGTTCCCTTTTAGATAAAGGTAGTGATGACTTCTCATCTCAGCTTTTCATCATTTTGTCTTTTATTATTGCTGTATTTCCTCTGAATGCCATTTAAACTAGAAGCCATAATTCAGTTTCTAATGAGCATAGGTGTCAGTGAATGTGGATGATATGAAACCCTCAGAAACATACCCCTGGAACTCTATTTCTTAGAGACAAAGAAAATTCCTTTAGGATGATACAATCCCCTTACTGAAGCCCCCTTATCTTTTAAGATTCGTATTGGTCTTTAAGTTAGCTAAGTGATTGGTTTTCTTTAGACTTAAAGTTGTAATGTAATTAGATAGTGTTACTAACTAGTAGTTTAATTGGTTAACTTTTCAATCCCTTTGAAATGTATAAATAACCCTGTCTACTTGTAGTATTTGGATTTTGTATGCTGACCTTCCTTCGAAGAATAAACTGTCTTTGGAACCTCAGCTGCAAATCCCAGCCTTTGTTTCCTTGCTGGCAGGTAGCTAGAGCTAGCTACGTGAACTCCTCCTGAGCCATCAGGGTTCAAGTAGCTCTCAGAGGCTGGGAAAGCCCTAGCCTTCCAAATAGCTACAAGTGAAATCAGACAGATTTTGCTAAGAAATAGGTTTCTCTGCACTCAGTGTTATTATAAACTGTTTTCTGCATTCCCTGATGTATTTAATTCAGTACCTAAATCTGAAGAGTAACATGTACCTCAGATAACTTTCATACGAAGGTACTAAAATTGATTTTACTGCACTTGGAATGCTGTAGTTGTATTTACTTTTTACTTCTCTGAAAAGAAAATTCCCCAAAACTGGCTGCATGTGACTTGAGATAGTCAAGGGAAGCAATTATATTGTTGCCTTCTGAATGAAGCAATGGTGAAAATACTTACACAGAGCTTGTTAATGTCTAGCTATGCTGAATTTTGGGAAAAACAACTACATTTGCCAGTAAATACTTCTCCTGGGGAATTATCTTCTTACTTTGAAAGAAGTGTGCTTTAGCTTTCAAACATGGAGATCAAATTATTTTAACACTTTATTAAATGTAATTCCAATGAAAATGTATTTCTCTTGAAATGAGGATAATTGCAAGAAAGTTGTGATTCTTCTTTTCAGTCCTCATCACTTTTTTCACTGTAAAATTTATGGTGTTTTCAATAACTAAAAACACCAAAAACTGATCTCTGAGATTTTTATTGCACCTGTAATTCCCAACTGGGTAGAACTTTCAAAACTGTTTTTATAATGACGTGCAGAGAAAGTAGCATGTTACAAACTCAGTCTAAAATATTCAAGAGTACAAATAAGTACTCAAAGAGGACAAACCCTACCTTGTTTTCCAGAATTATAATTCTGATGGTGTTTTTTTCCTGGTAACTAGGAAAGTAATGAGAAGAAATTAACATAGCAATGGATAGAAAAGATGATAGTCCATCAGCAACTACCTTTGTTTTCTGGTGTGGTGCAGCTCTTCCTTGCAGATGTTGTCTCAAGATGAAGGTGTTAAGTTTAACACTTCTGATTTTGGTCATGGTCCTCTGTTCTTTCTCATCTGCAGATTTCCCCAATAGGCAGTTCTACCTGTCTCTCTTTTTTTTTTTTTTTTTATGTGTGTGTTTGTCTTTTCCTCTGTGTCTTGAATCTAACAAGCGTTTCTCAGGTGATGTTAAAGCAATTATTTAAAGGAGTGGGAGGATGATGAGGTGATACCACCTGGTGTATTCTTGTAGTCCTCCACAGACTTAATAGAAAAACATAGATAATAAATCTATCAAGTAATAATAGTAACTGGAAAAGCTGTGCAGTATTTCGAATGTGTTTCACCTGGTGCACTCGGGTGCTGCAAAGGCTTTGAGTGGGAATGTGACAGTGAAAAAAAAAACAACTTAGAGATTCTTTTCTTCTATTAACTGAATTGCAGGTAAGGCCATTTCCTATGGAAACAAAAGCAATGAAGACCATAGTAGTCTGTGGTCTATTTGTCATGTATTTATCTAGTTTTCTTGCCTTACATGGTGCATTTACCAACATTGGTGGAAAAGGGACAGAAACTCCTTAAAGTCGGGTGAGGACACTTCTGAGCCTTACAACAACACTGCCAAGTTGTTTAACTTCACCATTGAACTGTCTGGGACCTTCTTGTAATTTCCCTCATTTAGGGGGTTTTAATAAGATGTAAAAAAAAGAACTTTTTTTTTTTCAAAAAGAGGAATTTGAATTTTAAATAATTAGACAGTTCTGAGGTCAAATTTCTGTAACAGGAAAGAAAGCACTGCAGGCTTAGTGAATTTGTAATGACAAAGCCTTTCCACCCTAACTTCTCTATTCCTACCTTGCCTAGGTGCCAACTTCTGTTTTAAAGCAGTGCTTTTATTTCCCTTTGGGAAAAGGTAGGCGTGAAAGAGAAAGAAAGGCTGGGGGGAAATGTAGCAAGGTACAGAAGCTTTTAAGACTGGGAATTTAAACACACGATTCAGGTTTTTTGAGGAAGTAACTGCTGCCCATCATTTTCAAAGCAAGGGATTAATTTTCCCCCAAAGCAATAGATGACTTCAGGTTGTGATTAAAGAGATAATTTAGGTTCAAAAAAGCAGGAGGCTTTTCCCCTTTTGTTATGCTTATCAAAAAATAATGGATGAGGAAGATGATACTGTTTTAAGGGCTCCAACTCAGGTTCTGGTTTTGGTAGAAGGAGAGTTGTTCTTGGGTTTGGTTTTTTGTTGTTGTTGTTGTTTTTAGGTTTTTTTCCTAAAAAAAGGGGGTGAAGGGAGACTGAATATGGAAAGAGAACTTACTTATTTTTCTCCTTCATTTTTCAGGATACAGGACACCCCTGCACAGCCAGTGATCCAAACACCTGTCTCATGCCAGTATCTCCTCAGCATTTCATTGATCTCTTCAAATTTTGAGATGTTCAGTAGCTGTTCTCCTGTGTTTGTGGCCATTTTTGTGAAGAGTAAGGCAGGATGTGTTATGCTTTTTGTGCAATATATTTAAGTGTAATGTTTTACTGTAGTTTAAAAAATATATGGGGGAGATTATCAGAGAGGTTCATTTGACATATTGCTTTTGTGCAGAATAGAGAGGAGGAAAGGAGAAACATTAAGAAAATTTCTTTGTCAGGAAATCTCCAGTGGACTTTTTTTCAAGTCCAAGACAGACCACTTTAATCTCAACTTTAAATCCATGCTTTTGACGCCTTAATAGTTGGATAAAATTATGTAGGGGAGTTTTGAAAATTTCATGGAAGAATTAAACTACTCTTGCAGGGACCAAAGGAGGGGTATTTTTGTTAATCCTTCTTTCTATAAGCCATGGTTTTCAGAACACCTCCATATAATTTGCACTATTATAAAGAATAGGCCAATATTCTTTTAGACTCTTAAGAAGGTGGCATTAATTGTTATGAGCTAGTGAGTAAAATATAGCTGTGATTATATCTGCTGTTGAACCCATATGAATGAAGGACATCAACCAATTTTTGTACATACATTATGCAAAAATATTTATTTTTCTTAAGGACTTTATTAAACACTTAACCTATCTTAGCACATCTTGCAGAACTTGTGAGACCAATCTGGGGCTACTGGAAATCTTTCTGATGGTAGCTACAGCCTTCATTTATACTGTTTGGAAAGTCTACAAGTGCAACTGCATTAATTAATCTTCTAAGAAGAAGACTATTGAAATTTAATGAGGATGGAGTTGCTTGTTTCTAGACTGGTACAGTGGCAGAACACTATGCTACCAACTGGGGTTCTAACCTGACAAGCTATGGGAAACACTGAAAGTCAGTCTGAGCTGGAGCACCTTCTGCCAAGTTAATCTGTCAGATGATAAATTCTCCAGGAAGCTCTTCTGTTCTGTCCTGGAGAACAAAATAAATTGCTTGGCTTAAGCAGGTAAAGGAAAAATTATGGAAGTTTTGGATTTGTCAATGAAATTTAACAATATGTAATGTACAGAAAAAATAAATCATGTACCATATTCTGCACTTCCTTGTTTTGAATCCAGTTTTGTACAGTGTAATAAATCATGTTTTTTATCTGTTATTCTTAGAAGCTTCTGGTGCATAGAGATGAATCAATTTGAATTTTGTAAGATCTTTCTGTAACCTGTTGTCTGTAATAATTGGTAATGGAATGAGAAGCATACAAGCAGTCCTAGTGCTATTCCTTTACAGTAGTTTGTTGTATTAGCCCTTTTTGTTATAGCAGAGCTGGGCTGTTACTAGGCTGCACAAGAAGAAGAGAATATTTATGTCCTCCAAAATACTTTTATGTTAACCTAAATCTTGGTAATTGAATTGCTGATTTTTGTGGATTTTTCAATACAGGGTTTTGTGGATTTTTTTTTTTCTTTCTTTCAATTCAGATGTTGGCTGTGGTGATAGTGGCTCCAAAGACCTCCATTCTTATTCCTGTTCATTCAGAGCATTGATGCAAGCCTTGCTTTCCCACCAAGCACTGCTGTAGCCACTGGATTTGTGGTTGCCCTTCTTTAACAACAATTTTTACCCCATTATTTAATTCCTGTAACAGCTGAGATGCTTTTCTGTCTGTGTGACCTCAGTAACCGTGGCAGTAGCTGGTGATGGCTGACATCCACGAATCAATCCTTTCTCATGGTTACAGTTTTTCTACCCTGCATAAAACTTCCTGTAAATATATGGATGGTTTCTCTGAGAGCTTGAAAGAAGGGGTTTGAGGCTAGCATTTGGTTTAATGCTGCTGTGACCTCTTCCCCCTCGTGCTGAAGGCCTCTGCTGAGGGACTGTGCAGAACCATCTCTCCTGCAGACAGAGGGCAAAGCTCTTGCACTGTGACCTGAGAGCTGCCCAGCACTGAAAAGACAAATAAGGTGACAGCTGGGGAAAGATATTAAAAGAGTTGAGAGGAATCATCTCTCCTAGCCTCTGAATTCAGGAGAGAGAAATGACTTTGAGATCTTATAAGCCATTTTAAGACAGGTTTGGAAAAAATCATTATCTGTAATAACTAATTTTCTGTTCTCTTTAGAAATGTCAGGTGCCAACAGTCAGGCTTACTCTCCTTTTTCCTTTCACTGCTGGTTGTCTTGCTCTTTCTTCAGTAGCAAAAAAACCTTTGACAGGCTGGAGGTTAAGTTCTGAGATTAGTTCCTGTGTGTGGATATTCATTTAGGATTACCAGGGTGTCCCACTGGATTGAAGTGGCAGGAGCTAAGATGACAAGAAGCAGGACTCTGCCTTGTATTTAAGAGGCTTCATTCTACTCTCACAGGTTCGTTGAGGGTGGAAGGGACCCAGCTGAAGCAGGGTTAGCTAGAGCTGATTGTCTAAGACTTTGTCCAGAACGGTGTCCCAATGGCTTTTGACTATCTCCAGAGGCGGCTCCACAGCCTCTCTGGGCAACCTGTGCCAGTGGTTGGCTACCCTCACAGTAACAGAGCATCTCCTGATGGTCAGATAACACCTCCTCTGTTCCAGCTTGGGCCTCTTGCCTCTGGGCCCTTCAGTGCCCCCTGACAAGAGCCTGGCTCCCCTTCAGGTACTGCTAGATGGTGACATCCCCCCAAGCGTTATCTTCTCCTGGTTGAACAGTTCCAGTTCAGCTTTTTCTCACAGGACAGATGCTGCAGTCATCTCCTTTACACCTTTATCATCTTTATGACCCTTCACTGGACTCCCTGCAGTAGGCCCATGTAGCCCACTAACCTTATTTTGTCAAGGGCATATTGCTTGGCTCATGTTCAGGGTGGTGCCCACCAGGACCTGCAGTCAGTCCAGTTGACCCCCAGTCAAGTTGGTGCCCACTAGGTACCCCAAAGCCAGTAGGGGTATGGTGGCTTGGTGGCTTTTTAAACTCTTTTTAAAAATTTTTTTAATTTTTTTTTTTTTAAAGAAGAAATGTGCAGAGAAGCATTTCAGTTAAGGACTTTTTCTAAAGAAATCTTAAACACTGAGTGCAGAAGCACATTGTCATGAGCAGTGTTATAAACTTTTAACACTGGCAAAACTGAGCTTTGGGAGCAGTTCCACAAACTCATTAAGTATTTAGTGAATATATTGCTTAGATTAGGCAAATAAGAGCTTGAGTAAGAGTGATTGTGTGATGTGAAATCATCGGGTGCATAAGATGATAAATTTCCATTGTGTTACTTAAGCAAAAAAGCTAAGGTTGTGATTTTGCTTATAGGTTGGTGGTGGTTGGGTTTTTGTGTTGGTCTGTTGAGGTTTTTTTTTATTCAATCACATAAAGAGTGGGGAAAAGATTTCATCTTTAGGATAAAAATCTCGTAATACCTCACCTGAAGCACTGAACATATTTTGACAGCCTTTATTAATCTCCTTTTCCTTTACTCCAGCACCTTCTCATGTAATCTAAAGCACTGTAACCATGAGAAGGATTATGCCTTTACATGAAACCTCTGCTCTTTGGGGTCCTGTGTGCTGCTGTCCCAGGAGGAAAGGCAGGCACTCTCCCCTTCAGCAGAAAGGGTGCCTTGAAATGTGTTCTAAATCTCTGCAGTGGAGGTTCCTTTTGCTCTACAGCTTTTGTCCCCAAACCTGGATCTCTTTATAGACAGATTTTGCAGTGGCAATGGCAGGAAATAATGTTTTAACTGTGGCCCCTCCATGATCACTTCCTCATCCTGGGTGATTTGGCTTTTAGTGAATTCTAGTCTTGAGAATTCCATTTCGACATTCTTAGCCATTGTCCACAAGGAGCTTGAAATTCCAGTATTGAAACCAAGGTCTCCCTTCCAACTCCCAGTCACTGCCTCCTGAACCTGTTTCTGAGAGACTCCTGGCCTTTTTTATTACATTCTCTCCCAACAGTTTTGTTCACCTGTTTCTCCAAGAGCACTGTGTGAGCCTTTCTCCTTGGATGTCAGACAGGAAAAACAGATGAGTTGCCCCTGTTTCCCATCCCTGAGAAATGAATTAAGTTATTTTAGGAGAAGGAAGAACTTCAAGAAAACACCAAGCTCAAACCAAGAGTTCTCCACTAGGACTAGCATTAAAGGACTCTAGTGGCCTTTTTGCAGACTAGAAGGCAGAAGCAATGAGGGCTAACAGGAAGGAGTGGGTGGGAGGGGCAACAGTAGCACAATATTTTGGATTTCATGGTGCACAAATTAGCATAGTTACAGCTCCATCATTGGCAAAGAACTCAGAGGAAGGCTAGACCCTTAATATGCAACTGAAGTTGCTTGAATTGGCAGATAGATACCTGCATTAAGTAAATCAATATCAAATGTTTGGAGACAGTTAAGTTAGAGTTCAGAATATTGAAACATGAGCTAATTGTGCTATTTGCTTGTCTTGTTTTATACTTCCATCTGCAAGGCTCAGGTCCAACCCCTCAAAGGCACTGGAACATAATTTCCAGCAAACATTCCTACAAAGTTCCATAGGATGAGGGTTACCTTTATTGCTTAAAATGTCTCTATTGAAGGACATGAGAGATAAGTGGATCAGAACATGACATGAGAGTAAGGGTGGATCTCTTTCTTTTGATTCTCCCTGGCCATCCTCTGTGCCTCACACAGACCTGTCCTTCTACCTGTCAGACATGCTGGTAATGCTTATTTCCTGCAGGGTTATGTGTACATTCTTCTACAAATATGAATAAAACATGTTCAGTTTTGGTATTTGTTGCACTTTATCGTCACTGTGCCTTCAGCTGAAAGTTCTTCTAACAATTTTCAAGGCTTACACCAACAGCTGCCACTTAATTCTAAAATTTACTTACTTGATTTTCATGTGCTCTTCCCACTTGAATGCTATTTTTCTGTAGAATTTATAGCAAAACAATAATGGAAGAATAATTTGTTTGCTAAAGTCAGTTATCATTCCCACATAATGCTAAGATATAGAACAAAGTTCTGCATACTGAGAGCACCTCTTCCTATGTTTTGGGCCCCATTATTCTCTTAGGCACAGCCATTATTTTTACCCCTATTCCTAGTGGAAACTTTTAAAGCTGCAAACGTGCACTCCCTTCTGAACTCAAGGGTATCCCTTTAGAACTTGGTGAATTTATAAAAGTGATACTTTGGCAGCATTTTCACTAGAGGCAGATATGCTTGACCACAATGCAGCAGCTCCTGCAGTTGCATGTCCCAGGCTGCAGCTTTGCTATTTTCCCTTACACAGCTGCACAGTGCACAGCTTGATCCTGTGCCCTCTGTGCCCTTTCCCTGCTCTTACACTGAAGCCTGGCCATATTTAAGCAGCCACTGGGTAGAAGTGAGACCACCACAAACCAGGATGGGTGTTGCTCCAGGGCCTAGTTTAGTACATTAATCCTACCACCACTTAAAACTCTTGCTGCAAGCTGCCCATAGGCCTTCTGCTGATCCCGTGTTTCTTCTGCCACCTGCACTCACCTTCTACATTTTTCATCAACTAAGTCTAATTTATAGGCAGAGTAGTATGGAATAGATCTGGAGAATTGATTGCTGCAAGAACACCAATGCTACAAACAAACAGCTTGCTGTTTGTACCTGTGCACAGGGGATGTTTTTTTCATGCTCATCAAAATAAGTCTTGAATATGAACACCATGAAAAAACATGAGGAAAAAGGACTAGACTTGTGTTAGTTCTGACTCTTTAAGATCAAAACCCTGGCCTAATAGTAAGTATTGGTACTAACAGCTGTAGGAACATTTCCAGATGTTCTGGACTCTTACTTCTCCTTATAGTGTGCTTCATTGCTCGGTGCCAGACCATCAGCTCCTTCCCTGGGCTTGCAAACACCTTCCAGGGCATGGAGTCCTCACTGCACAGCCCAGGAGATCAGATCCTGCTCACCCTGGCCACAATGGTTTGGCTCTCAGCAGGGAGCACTGAGGCAGCCATGCTGTGCAGATGGGTTACTGCATTTCAGGATTAGTTTATAAAATGAAAAAAGAGCATATATATTTTTCAATTAAGTGTCTAACTTTCAAAATAACCCTGTGTGGAGATTTACTCTATCTGTAGTATGACTTCTGGGAATCTTGTGCTTCATCCCATCAAACAATGGTTTACTTCCTAATGGGAAGTGATGCTTGACTTGCTTTCCTTTTTTTGTCCTATCAAATGCTGATTGCCAAGTTTCTGTCCAAATGCTCAGAAGATAAACTGCTCACAGGCACTTCCTAAACTGAAGGCATTTCAGCCTAAAAGGGGGTGTTAGTCTTGAAACACCAAAGAGTGGGTCTTCATGTAATCAGGATGTCTTTGCACATGTGACCCCTCCTTAAAAGCTAACAGACTACAAGTACAAAAATAAAACAAATCACAGAATAATTAATACAAATCATCTTGCATATTAAAAAGCTTTAGCAGAAAAAAAATTAATATGCCAGGTACAGTACTTGGTGTCAGGATACATTGGTCTCCCCTCCTTTCTCCAGCACAAACACACACACCACAGTGTTTCCTCCATCCCTCAAATACCACAAGAATTTAGCAGGGTAAACTAGTAGAGAATCCAAGACTCTGGACAAACAAGATGTTCAAGACCACAGCATTTGGAGGTAAAAAAGGCCAAAAGACATTGCTAATTTATAGGAATATTTCTGTATCAAATCTGATATATTTTACTATACAATCTCAATTAAACCAGCTAATTCTCTGAAAAATTACTTAAACTCAACTGTTCAGTCTCCTCAGTACAAGGGGCTGGAGCAAAACTCAGAGAAAGCAAAATATCACATTATTATTTTCAGAAGTGGACAAACCAAATCTCAGAAAACATAGCTGTCAACGTTTTTATGCAAAGAATAATAATTTTTCTTTTCTGGTAGCAAACTCACAGTTCAAAATGTGTTATTAAGCTTCCAGTAGTGTTATTTGGGTCTCAGGAGCAAAGAAATTTAAATGCCACCCAAGCTTTTACTAGACTGTTATGGCCTTGAAAAGAAGATTCCCACTTTCTTGCATCTTTCAGTAATTGCCAGAAACAGGATAGGAAAAATTTCCTAAGTACAGAGTACAGGTATTTTTTTCATTACCAGTGATAATAGTCAGTAGATACCATGTGAAAAACCATAATCTCCCTACACTTTGTTTATTATTACACATTTCATATAAATTCCTATTATTTATGTATTTTTAAAATGCTTTCATACTGTTTATTTCTTTGTAACTATAGAAGCAGAATTATTTTTTGCTATGATGCTGGTGGCACTCATAATAAATAGAACTCTCTCCTTTTTTATTTCTAAACTGACTT
Organism: Muscicapa striata striata; assembly: GCA_030060385.1. NCBI lineage: Eukaryota > Metazoa > Chordata > Aves > Passeriformes > Muscicapidae > Muscicapa > Muscicapa striata. The sequence goes on along the minus strand of JAREIS010000133.1, from coordinate 7,291,509 downwards.
TTTTTGCCTATATGTTTGATTCCCTGTCTTGTATGGTACAAACCAGTAATGCTACAAGAAATTTTTGAGACTTGACAGTATCTAATGATACACACCTTTGCCAACTGTCACTGGTGATAAGCCTTTTAGGAAATTACTTTTCTTCTTCACTTATTTTTTTCTTTCTTCTTTATTTCCCAGATACATCAGAAACAAAGCAGCAAGCACTCAGAGAAAAGAATGAAACCAACACAAATTAGCACAAACTGTTTGTATATGCAAGAAACAGCTAAAAAACATGCACATTCATGTTTTCAAATTGCACATGACCTACAGTTTTGTCAATCCAAGATTTCCATACAATAACAAGCATTTTAAAAAGTTTCAGAAATTGAGACAGATGCCAGGCCAAGTTCACCTGGGCTATCTATGCTCAAAATTTGACAGAGGTCCTTGTCTGCTCAGGGTGTGGAAATGCAGGTCCTTCCACTTCCTTTTACCTGCCTAGCTGTGCATCTGACCCACCTGTGTCTAGTCAGAGGCATCTCAATACAGCCTTTTATTTCCCCCCCTAAGAATATAACTTATATGAATGAAATTTTCTTGTTTAGCTACTTCACTCGCTATAGCAAGAAACATCTTGCCTAAATGTTCCCTGCTGAGTCTGTATAGACAACCACAAAGCCAGCAGACTGGAGTGGAAGGAGAGACTGACAATAAACCTCCTCCTGCAGCTGCTCACTGGAAGCAGTGGCTGCTGCTGCTGCTTACATGTCACAGGCCCGGCCATGCAGGTCCTTCTTATGGGGCCAGTGTGGGCAAAAGTGTTTCAGGCCCTTCACTCTACACATAGCTGGGAAATCTTCAGGGAAAGAATACTGCTCTGCCCAAGCTTTCACAACAGCCACTAAGTTAAAAAAAAGCAAACAAAAAAAAACCCCAAACAAACAGACAAAACAAACAAAAATCCTCTAATTTTTAACTAAAAAAATATCAATAAAGCAAATATTTTTAGTTTGTTGAAACCAATGAATTCCTGCCACTGTAAAAGCAGTGTGTGATGCTTTAAATCTAGGATGCTGCAAATTCTGAGCAAGCACGATTCACAGTTTGGGGAAACATTACCATCACTTCCTTGGCCATGCTCTACAATGATGCAAGTAACATCACAGAATCACAGAATCAGCTGAGCTGGAAGGGACCCACAAGGATCACTGAGTCCAGTTCCTGTCCCTGCACAGCACCATCTCCAGGAATCACACCATGTGCCCAAGGGCACCGTCCAAACACTTCTTGAGCTCTGTCAGGCTTGGCACTGTGACCACTGCCCTGGGGAGCTGTTCCAGTGTCCAAACACCTTCTGGATGGAAAACCTTTTCCTGATATCCAACTTAACACAGCTTCAGGCCATTCCCTCAGTCCTGTCACTGTCACCACAGAGCAGAGATCAGGGTCTGTCCCTCCTCTTCCCCTCACAAGAAGCTGTAACTGCAGTGAGGTCTCCCCTCAGTCTTCTCCAGGCTGAACAGACCAAGTGCCCTCAGCTGCTCCTCATGCAGCTTCCCCTCCAGGCCATTCATCATCTTTGTCACCCTCCTCTGGACATTTTCTAATAGCTTAATTATCTTTCTTATATCGTGGTGGCCAAAACCGTCCAAGCAAATAAATATATTCACATGACAAAGTGGGACCAAAAAAAGCCAAAGAATAAAGCATTTCAGTTCAAACTAAATCTTTATTCATATGGAAAATACTATTTTTCTTTTTGCAAATGATGCTAATAAATAAAAATACTCAGAAAGAACTCTGCTCAGAGCTAAGTGACTAGTAACAGCCACGCAAAGCTTTTAATTCCCGTTAAAACCACGCCAACGATCATGCAGATTGGCTACGAGAAAGCAATATAAACTATATTTTATTTTGTGCAATCTTATCATACAATCTTCTAAAAACATTTCACATAAGATTGAAATGCAATTTCAAAACAAATATTAAGGGACATACTCTACATTTATTCCACATATGGAGCTGTGTATAGCGTAAGCTCATAACATTTAATGTAGTTAAGCATCTAACAAAGGTAAAAGATGAAAGGACCCCATTCTGAAAATTCAGACACATTTATAAACATGAGAGAAGAAAAGCTCACACCAGTGAGTTCTCAACAGACAAATACATTACTAAAGCATAACAATAAATTATAATAAATTTAAGAATGCTGATCCTGAAAATGTTTTTTTTCTGAGGAAATATCACTTTAAAAGCGCACCAAAACTTTTATTTCTAGGAGTGAAACTGGAATTTTACATATCTCAAATTCCCACTTTTCTTTTATACTAGGCTTCAGATTTGTGAGCATATTCTTTACCATACATCTAAAAACAAATTGAAAAAGGTTGCAGTTAAGCTGTGCATCAAACACATCATCAAGGTGAGAAACAGGCACTTGACAGTATAATGTGCAAGGCAAAACCCTTACTTGTCACAGTATAAACAGTTACTTCAGGAGTGAAATTAAAAGTTCTCATCCCATCTTTGAGAGCAAAATATTAAGGGCTGCTAACAGATCTTTTTCTGTTCTTTCAGATCAGCATCAACAACCAAATTAAATACTAGCTTATGCCTTAGAGGGTATTCCATAAACTATAAAATGCAGCATACTTTACCCAAGAATACTAATCTTTTCTATAATTAACCTCAGCATACATATATGCCCAAGGTAAAAACAGAGTTTACTCACAGATTGAACAATGCAATATAAATGCTTACGTTTTCTCCCCATTAATACTTTTTAATATCTAATACAAATTTTACAAGTATATTCACCAGTTGCAAGATTCTGTTTTGCAGCACAAAACATCACTGTTCCTTTCTGTAAACTTAAGAACAATGTCTTTTAGCATCCTATCAATAGTTGGGAAAAAAACCCCAAACCAACTAAAACCATTTTGCTACAGTTTCCCTCCAGGCACATCTCAGCAGGAATCTCCAAAAAACAGCTATGCAGGAACTCCAAGCCAGAAAACTATACATGAGTTGGAAGAGAGAGGAGAAAGAGAGAGCTAAGGGAGGAGTAATGTGGCAGTAACAGAAACAAGCTTAGAAAAAAAAAATTGCTGCATCCCTTTTCATCAGCATAAGCTTCTTGCAAAAATATGTTTACAAGACATCTGTTATATGAAGGTCTATATTTGTAAAAATGCTGATTTTTCATGCTAGTTTCATCTTCCAACTGCACTGGCCATATTGCTAGACAGTCAAATTTCAGTTTTGTTCCACCAGTTTAGCAATCAGGAGAGAAAAGACCTACTGCTCATTTCTTACAAAACTTTTGGCTTAATTTTTACTCATGAATGTTAAAGTAGTCTTTGTGTGGGTCATATAAACAAAACAGAAACTAACTTTGGATCTGACATCAGCGGCACCACTAGTGAGAGACAATATGCTAAAAAGAGGCACTTTTATTAGTCATATATACATTTCAAATCTCAAGTTTAAAATTTCACCTTCTTTTACCAAAAAAATCAAAGTATCAGTAGCTAATAAGATGGAACTTTTCGACAAAAATGCTTCAGAAGTTGTGTGCATGCACATACTTGCAATGGCTCAGTTACTCAGCTACCCTGAAAATGACAGAGTATAATTCAATCATTGCTTATGCAGTGGGAAGGAAGGAAAAACACAATCAAAACCAAAGAAGTTGTTTGTAGAACAAGGATCAGCTGTTGTAAAAAAATGAAAACCTATGCCCTTCCATAAAAAGCAACTTATTCAAATATCCAGATTCAATATCACCCCAGAATATCGAGATCATTTTATACTCTACTCAATTCTGTTTTCCAAATTTTCAATCATTTCTATTTTTGGCACAAGATGCATCTTAAAAACTGAGAAGCTTAGCTTTGTCAAAAAAAAGTTCAATATTAAATTTAAAAAAATTAAAAAAACAAAACAAAACAAAAAAAACAATCAAATAAAACAAACAAAAAAAACCCCAAAACCAAAACACACCCACCCCCTCCCCACCCCCCAAAAAAAACAACAAAACAAACAAACAAAAAAAAACCCAAAAAAAAACCCCAAAATAAACTCACAGGAGAAAAGAGATCCAAAACACAAAAAGACCCCAACTTGACCTGACTGTTGGTGACAATCCTGTGCTGGAAGGAATTACATCAGAATAGTATTTCCATGCCACACAGAGTACAGCACAATGTGACAGTAAGCATCTTGTATGCACAACCTGAAGCATAAGCTGGGCTGAAAATTTGGAAAACAGTACCAAGTACAAGCACTCTCCCTGCAAGTGACAGATGGATATTCTTAGTTAAAAAGGGACAGCATCAAAATGAAAATTTTGAATGGCCCTCAAATACCAGAAAAAAAGCAGGACCTCAAGCTAGGGGCAGTTCCTTCATAAGGCAGTCAAATTTACAACCAGTGTATACATTCACTAAGGAATTACATTTTTTTTTTTGGTAAAACCAACTATCTGACATACTGCAGAGTCTGAATGTGAAATATAGGCACAAAATAGATTCTCTACTTTTTTTCAGTGTGGAAAACATAGCTATTAACAATGTAATAAGAAAATTTACTATCAGGTGAGCAAAAATTTTTAACAATTTTAATTAAAATGAAGTACTGTATAAAGGTGCAATATTGAGCAGATTTGATTTTGGTTTAAACATGTGAGTAAATCATGGAACTGTTCTCTTCTTACGTATAAAGTATTTCACATTACCAGTATCATTCTAGTTCTTCCCAGTTGTCAGTAAGGTTACCTTTGCTTTGACGTCTAATACTAACCAGCTTTCCAGCTGATTTGATACTCCACCTGGAGCTGTTTCCTGAGCTGGCCAGGTTTGTGTATTTTGTGGAGCCTTTGGTTTCATCTTCCCAGCCTGACCAGGCTGTATAGTCACTTAAAGGAGTTGCTGCATCACTGGTAGAGTCAGCAGTGGTAATCTGTGGTGGTTCCCATCCCTCAATCTCATCTGGTTTCCTAGATGGAACGTTCTGCTTTATCACCAAACTGTCCCAAAAACCTGGCTTCTTTTCAGACTTCATCTCTTCCTTTAATTTTAGGTTTGTTCTAGAAAACAACGATGTAGTAATTAATTCCTTCATTTAACAATGTATGTAGTAGTTTTATTAATAAACATTTGATTAAATTATGTTTTACAGTAAGGAGTACTAATCATTGCCAGCCTGTGGCAGCACATACATTGCTGTCAGCTTCAGGAAAAACACCCTCACATACACATAAACCTAAACACAGCAGAATCTTGCAGTGATAAATCAGAAGAGGATTGTGGTCATTTTCTATTATAAGAGAACTGACACAGCACCATCCCCACCCCATTCCAGTGGGATGAATTCCACAGAGCAGCCTTTGGAAATGTATTAAGTATTTTAGGATGCATTTGAACAATTTATTACTTCAACCAAACCAAACAAACAAAAACAAATTTAAAAAAAACCCAGGGGTACGATAGTAGAAGGAATATGAAAATGTTCTGACACCAGACTTAACACTCACTATGTTACTCAGTTTCATATACCTGTTACCACCTTGCCAGTTAAACCTTATACCCTAAAATAGTTGATGTACACAGTATTAACTCTCAAAATCTCCCTCCCAAACCTAAAAAATAACTGTAACTTCTCTCTTAGACATTTGAAAGGCTACTCATATTATTACTTTTCCTATCCCATTAACAACATTTAACCTGAATAATTCTGCAGTGTGAAATATTTAAATTACAGAATGTCAAATTTTTATGCATAACTTTATATGCAGGATTATGTATACAATCAAATAATTGGCCACAAGGAAAGGTTGAACACCAGGGGTGAAAGACACAACCTTTAGGGATTACTGAGCTAAAAAGCAAATTGAAAACATTATCTGTAGTAGCATATAAATTCCTTAGCAACAACTAAACCAACCACTGAATCTCTTTAACACATTTGTATTAAAAAAAGCTTTGTTTCATTAATGAAAGCTTAGCTCTGTCATATTTAGCAGAAGCAACTTAACCAATACCCTTAAAAATCACGTTTCCTTTACTGGATTTTGAATTTATGATTCCTCAGAATTCTCATCTTCCTAAAACCAGCCACAGACTTTCTTGTATTTTGTTAATAGCACACTTAAAACTTGCACGTAGTTCTCATGCTAATACCCAAATAGCTTTCTACATAGGTGGTAACTCTGTTACCATACTTCTGCTCTCTTCGCTCTATTACTTGATTCTTATGTTCAGCATCAATTGCAAAGCATTGTTACAGGAGCCTAGGATCTTAATTACACCCATAAAATTGCACAGGGATAGTAGCTGGGAACTTTTGGGAAGTTTTATGGAACAGGCTCCTGTGGAAATAAAATATATGGATTTATATTCTAAATTGTTTATTTATATTCATACACCCCCTGCATGCATATATATATGCTAGCATTTTGAAACACATTTATTTCAAAGTAAACTGGAAACAAGGCCTGCTACAGCAAGTCTTATCACAGCTCATATTTAGCAGGAACAGATCTACTGCTATGTGTATATTTGGTTTGCAACAAGGAAGTGAGGTAGCACACGGAGGTAAAGCCTACAGACACCTGTAACAGGACAATGGTCTGCCCTGGAAGCGTGTTCTGTCCAGGGAGCTGCTCTCACCAAACCAGCACACAACTGTGCCAAAACACAGCTCAGTGCCAGGGGAGCACTTGCAGATCCTGGTACAGCTAGGATCTAGAACTCTACTTGACCTTTCTAGGTGTAGTAAGACTTCAAAAGAGAAAATAAGGTATGCAAAAAAGGGAATGTGTAAACTCAATCATAATTAATCCCTAAGAGGAAAGTGAAAGTGTGAGACTGACCCTTTTAGTCGCCAGGTTTTACTACGTTTATACAGTTAAGAAATTATTATGCAGCTAAATTCCTTTTTCTTCCTGGCAAACCGAAAAATATTAAAAACATCATCTCTCCTTTCCTAATACAGCAGGACTTATTCACTGTAAGCTTAATTATATATAGCTTTGCCCATAAACCTTTCTGTGTCGATTTGACTTCCATCAGTTGGACACCGTTGTCTCTCAGCACCCAGCTCCATTAATTTGCACAGCTGTCTTCTGTTCCAGTGAGTGTATTTTAATAGCAGATAGACCCAATGGTTTTACTCACCCTTTGGATTTTGGAGACTTGCATCCTGCTAGCAATTGCTGCTCATCATCTTTGTTGAACATGGACGTCACTTCCTTCCAGCCCCGGAAACTTGCACCTTGCACCTGCACAGAGAAGCAAATGCTCATCAGTGTGAGTGGCAGACTTACAGGCACAGAGTGGGAGGTGGGACTGCCACTGCTGATGCTGGGGCTGCAATTGCTGTCTCCTGCATGTGGAGCTGCTGGTAGTGAGTGACTCCACACACTGCAGAGGATGGCTGTGCTTGGGAAAAGAGCTGATCCAGTTACTGCAACATGAGCTCTTCCTTGCTGAGCAAACAATGCAAACCCTGGGTGGTTTTGTGATGTCACTGGGCTCCATTTTCATGTATCACAGTAAGAAGGGAATCCAGGCCTTTTTGGAAAGGAACCTTTGCTACCATAGGCAAAAACAGCTACAAGTTGCACTTAAAAACTCTTATTCCTTTTATATCGATTATGCAACTCATAGATAAGCTGTCTTCTTACAAAAATGATGTTCCATCAAGTAATTTCCACCTAATGAATTTGCTGATTATAAAAAAATAGAATCACCTTGTTACTAGTTTTCAAATAACTTAAGACATGGAACAGGCTTAACTGAAATTATGTGTGCCTTTAAAGGACAACATTGATGAAATGCTTGGAGAGAAGCATTTATACAAACACATTCAATGTAACACAAAGGATATACCTGTACATACAATTTATTTAATCTAGAACACCACACATACTTCACCAATGCAATCCCAACCTTTGCTGCACCATCTGGATAACCAAGCAATCCTCCAAACAAACAAACAAACAAACAAACAAAGTACCTAATCTAGCCAGAGCTTTCCACCCTTTTTAACTTTAGATTTTTTTAAAATTCCATTCCATTTATCCAATTCTGATTCACAGATATCTTTAAAAACAATAATGATAAAATTTCTATTCATTGACAAGTAGATAGCATGTGCAGGTCTTCAGATAAACCTTTAAAAGCTCTGCACTCTTTCTACCTGTACATAAATCACTATCTATGCACATATTGTACCATTCCTTCCATATTTTCATGTCCATGGCATTTGGTAGGTACATACAAGACTAATCAGACTGTAACTGATTTATTCTTCTCTCAACCAGTCCTTAGGAGAAATGTACACTAAACATTTAAGATATACTTACACTACTTATTTATTTGGGAAATACGGAAGGAAACACTCTCAGGATAATCTGCATAAGAACACCAATGTCCAAGTAAACCATATTTTGCCAATATGTGACATAACTCATTGCACAAAGCCTACTACATATTAAACAGACTAGGCTGAAAGAAACCAGGAAGTGCAAGAAAAAACTGAACCTCTGCCTATCACACCTAAACCTCCTCCTCTACACCTGCCTGCACCAGAACTGATCTCCTGAAGCATCTTTTCACTCCACCCACCAGGAGCAAACAGCTCCCCCTTGATTTGTCTTCTCAGTGGTAGCATACTCCAGAATTTAAACCTTAGTGAAGGAGGACATCAAATACACACACACACATACAAATGCATACACCAATACACACTTCCAGGTTTTTTGTAACTACAGAACTGTTTTTAAGACAACAATCTTGTTTTTTGACTACTGCAGTCATGTAGCTGACAAATAATAACAAAATTCCTCAGAGCAGCCTCCTGCATTTCTGTGTTTCAAAAAGATTTTTAACCAACTGACAAGTACAGCTGGACCAGCTACAACTGTATCAGCTCTGGAAGGAGATTTTGAAGTTACCATTTCTGGAACCATCATTTTGACATGCAGCAGCTGTATAGCCAAAAAGTGCTGGGAACCATCACAAGAAGAATTAGACAAACTCAGACAGGAGATCCATAAATGAATACCTCCTATTTAAAGGGGTATACCCTCTAATAACTCAAAAAAATGATTCTTGATGTTAGGGGAAGAGGCCCTAGACACCAGCCATGCTCCTGTTGCCCAGTCACAGATTGCCAGAATCTAAATCAGCTGGGAATCACTTACAGTCTCACAGAGCACCTGGAGAAAGACCCATACCCCTGAACAATTAGATTCCTTGCAATGGATGGCAAAGGAAGGTCAGTAAGTAAAGATTACACTTCAGTAAGCTGACTCCTCACCACATGTAGACTTGTTTATGTGAAACTATTAAAGTTATGCAAACTATGAAAACACAGTACTGATGTGGTCTTAAAGCATCAAGCAACCAGCAGAAGCTCTGTATTTCACTCTTATGATGTAACTCTCTACACAAAAGTACTACCCCTAAAATTTTCTAGAAGGTTTATAAATGTAACTGACCTGATTATATTCTCAAATCTTTAAACTACTTTTCCCTGTGTCATTGGAAAAATAAATAATTCAACATCCAGAATTCACAGAATTACACAGCCTTTACAGCTGGAAACAATCTCTGGAGATATCTAATCCAACCCCACTGCTCAAAGCAGGGTCACCCTCAGCAGATTGCTAAGGATCATAGACAGCCAGGTTTTGAGTATCTCCACAGCTGGAGAACCCACAACCTCTCCAGAAGCCTGTCCCAGGGCTTGACCACCCTCATGGTAAAAACCATTTTTCTTATTTTTAAATTATATTTCTTCTATATCACTTTGTGCCCATTGCTGCTTGCCCATTCACTGAGCAGTCTGAGAAGAGTCAGGCTCCATCTTCTTCACACTCTCTCTGCTCATGGTGTACAAGCAGAAACCTTTCTTGCTGCTCACCAGTTTCCACTCCAGGTGGGTTTAATCCCTCCTAACCCCATCCCTGCATATTCAAAGAGTGTATACTCCCCTCAGGTCACTTGACCCTGTTTCCTCTAGTATGCCTCCCTTTAATGCTTGAGGTTTTTCAGGAATATCATGTTCATGCCATCTGCCACCTTTGCTTCTTTCTCTGCCTGATGGGTTGGGCTTGACCTTGGAGTAGGCGATCTTTGAAATTCAAAGTTGACTGATAGAACCAGGTGTACGCTCAAAAGCAGGTTAAAAAAAAAAAATCCGTGAAATGCTCATGGGACAGCTAAAAGAAAAATAAAAATAAAGGAGACCACTATTAAGGAAAATAGCACTATTACTGACGACAAATGCAACATCAGATGTTAGAATTAGAGGACCACGTTGGATGCTGCAGTCTACTATTTTTCAAAAAAAGCAGAAACTTCTCAAAATGCCATTTCAGTATTCTCTGAAGTAGAAATACAGACTGCTCTCATAGCAGTTTGACTATGACAGCAAAGACTACACCTATCAGAACAGCAATTAATAAATTCTCTCCTGTATCTTCCATTTTAGGTTGTGAAAACCTGTGCAATCTGCTAAAAGAATCAGTAAAAAGTGAAATTAAACATACATATTAATCCATCAACTGGCAAATTACTGAAAAGCCATCATGGTCTGTTCCAACTGTATCTTAAGAGCTCAAGCCCAGAGCACAGATTCTTTTCCTTTAGTTCCTTCTAGCTTATGAAGTTGGTTTTTTTCCCACCATGAGAAAGCTGCCATTTAATTAGTGTATCTTCTGGAACTGGGAGTACAAGCAGTCCCTCCTAGAACATATGCAAAGGATGTGGTCTGCATCCTGGTCAAGCTGCCTGCCGTTTCTCCTGCTTGCTCTCCCCTCTGCTTTGCCAGCGCTTCAGTATCGGTGCCCATCTGTCAGACAGATGCCAGAGAGAGGGGATCACAAGGTGGCAGCTCTGGTTTATCAGATCCTGCTGCTGAAAAGGGTCAGCCAGTCCACTGCCTGCTCACTGGCACTGCCTCCCTTATGCTGTGGTTTTGTACCTGTCTGATGCTGAGGAAAACGGATTCAACTACTTAAGCCAGCAGAAATCTAACTCCCTCATTTTTTCCATTCTTTTAGGTTAGTGCTAAGAATCAATTAATTAAGATAAAGCATGTGGAATTTAGGGACAATAGCACCTTTTCTGTAGCAGCACCTATTATAACATCTGAAGCACCCTCAGAAAATTGCAGTCATCTATCAGCTTTCTTCCATAATCAGAGCTTTGCACATGCAATATGGCTCCCCTCAAACCCCTAAGCTTCACTCTAATCTCAACCTTCATAGTAAGACTTCAGCTGTTATCTGTACTGATTCAAGTGAATTAACAGTATTTAAATTGTACATGTTGACTACAATTTTTCTTTCTTTAGATTAACAGGGAACAAATGATTGTTAACGTTATAGAATTCCCAGAATGGGCCAGGACCCCTTAAATTGGAAGTCTCCCACAAAATTGATAGGTATTATTATCAAAAACTACTTTAAGGACACCATTTTTCACCACATCAATGAACTCTGATGTTTACATGACTCCTATCTTCCCTTAATAGGCAAACAGACAAAAACTAATAAATTAACAACCAAAGAGTCTACAGGGAAACAGTAAAGCATCACTATGAACACTTTTCAGTTAATTTTACTGTCAAAGGTAAATAGTTAATAATTAGAGCTCTGCTAGAGGGCAAGAAAGTTCATGAAATATTAGGGTAAAAGGCAACAAATTGGGAATACTAACAGCTGGATATACACTAAAGTAGTTCAGTCCTAAAATCAAATTTCAAAAGTTTATTGCACCCAAAAGAATATTCATCTGATTAGTATATACTAAAGAGGAAGATGATATAAATTGAACAGAAAACAGCTAAACTTGTGCATCAGATGGATGTGATTAATACAGATTAACATCTTATAATCGGAGAGATAAAAAAGCACAGAATTCAATCAAGTCAAAGAATAATAACAAGATTTGGGTCACAGAGTTAGAGGTACAAGACAAGCAGTTTGCAAAGCAAGAGATTCAAGTACGTTTGAGCTTTACCCTGACTGCATTTGGAGTGGGTACTGGTACTTTCAGTATATTCCTGTTAGACTCTTCTACTTCCTGACAGCCAGGCCAGCAGGGCTCTGGAGCACAGAAATCACTCTCTGCGGGCTAGAACAAGCCACATGACAGAGTCTTAGCAAACAAAATGAGCAATTACAGAGCATTCTTCCTGTACACCTGCAGCGAGAACCAGCACTTTCAATACCATTGTGTAGTTAAGCAGCTAATCCCTAAAAAGTCACTGCTCAGCATGTATGAGATGAGATTTCCATAAATTTATGTTTGGACTATGTTTCAGCAGACATTCAAAATTACCTTCACAGAGGATTGACAACTGGTGAATCAAAATTCTCCAGCTAAGTAGAGGCACTTCACAAAACACTTGCAGAAAGTTTTTATAAATATAAACAAACATTGACTAAGAAGGAACAATTGTTTTTCTGCAGGTTCCCCCACTCCTCCCCTACAAAAAATGAAGCTAGAAAAAAAAGCTAGAGATAGAATTTTCCATATAAGTACCTTACAATTCACTAAAGTTACAACTAAGTGTTTAACAGTCAAAAAAAACCCCACCAATCAGCTTTAATTAAAGAAGCATTCTTCCTACACGATAAGAAATCTCTTCAAAACAAGCAGGAAGATGGATAACTGAAATTTAAAAACCAACTCCCCTCCAGATTTGTCTAACAGACATTAAGGCATTGGTGGTGTTGGGGATTTTCTCAAGTCAGCCAGCCTGACATTCAGACCAGGTTCTTCTTGTGCACCAACACTCATGAACCCTTCTCAGCTGGGCTGTTCTCAATCCTTCTCCACCCATCCTGTACTTGTACTTGGGACTGCCAGGATACAGCTGCAGGACCTAGCACTTGGCCTTGCTGAGCTTCATGAGGTTCACATAGACCCACCTCTGTCCTCTCAAACTTGCAGAGTGTGCACTCAATCCCACTGTCCATGTTCCCAGCAATGATGGTAAACAGGCCTGGTCCCAATCTCTCAGTCACTTGTCACCAGGTCCCACTCGGTACATCAATGCACTGACCCTGATTCTTTGCATGTGACTATACAGCCAATTTCTTATCTACTGAATGATCCACCTGTCAAATCCATATCTCTCCCATTTAAAGACATGGATGTAGTGTAAGTTCTTTGCACAAGTCCACATAGATGACATCAGCTGCTCTTCCCTCACTCACCAATGCTGTAACACTGTCATAGAAGGTCATCAAATCTGTCAGGCATGATTTGTCCAGTGAAGCCATGTTGGCTGTCACCAATTCCCTCCTTATTTTTCATTAGCCTTAGTATAGTTTGCAAGAGGACTGGCTTCATGACCCTGCCTGGCACAGTGATGAGACTGACCTTTCTGCAGTTCCCTGTTCTTCTGTATTTCCCTTTTTGAAAATGGGGGTCATGTTTTCCATTTTCCAGTCAGTGAGAATTCCACCAGATTGCCATAACTTCTCAAGTATGCTGGGTAGTGGCTTAGCCACTTCTTCCAGCTCCCTCAGGACATACAAATGTATCTCATCAGGTTCCATGGATTTGCATGCAATAGAGTTCTTGTGTTTCTCAAAACTGTTTCTTTTCAAAATCTGACCTAAAAACAACTGCAGATGAAGTTTCTACTATACTTTTAATTCAGAAGCTGAGCATGGCAGTGAGACCCCCAAAGACTAAGGCCAAATCATAGAATCATTTAGGTTGGAAAAGACCTCTGAGATGATTGAGTCCAGCCTGTGACTGAGCACCAGGTGCTTAACAAGACCATGGCACTGAGTGCCACATTCAGTCATTCCTTGAACACCTCCAGGAATGGTGACTCTACCACCTCTCTGGCCAGCCCATTTCAATGCTTAACCACACATTCAGTGAAGAAATTCCTCTTGATGTCCAACTTGAACCTCCCCTGGTGCAGTTTGAGGCCATTTCCTCTTGTCCTGTTACTGGCTAACTGGGAGAAGACCACCACTGCCTGGCTACAACCTCCATTCAAGTAGCTGAAAAGGTCTCCCCTGAGCCTCCTTTTCTCCAAGCTAAACACCCCCAGCTCCCTCAGTCACTCCTTATAGGACTTACTGTCTAATTCACACATCCAGGCAGAGTGTGAACACAGGATCCAGAGCACCACTGCAGCATTCATGGTTCCTCACTATGAGATGTCATGAGGTGGCTTTTTAAACACTTATACCTGCCTTTCAAGAGAGCTGTGATGAGAGAACTAGAAAAACTCAGCATTGCAATCAGCCTGTCCTCAGTGCTCAGTACGCAGCTTCCTGCAAGAGCAGGATCTAAGACCATTTTTCAAGTTCCACCTGCAGCCTTTAGCTCCCACTTTTAGACCTTCAAACTCAGGTCAAAGGCTTTCCTCTGCAAATGGGCATCAACACTGTGTTAAAAGTCAGGCTTTAAAGAGCAGGAAGGCTGTCTCCCCAAGGAGCACACACAATACTCATCCACTACATTCTTCTTCAAGAACTTTGTTGCTCTTCACCATATTGTTTCAACATGGAGACCATAATATTCACAATACGTGTGCACTGGAAAGGCCACACATGCAATTCATCAGCCTTTTATTAACATATTAAAATTTTAGAACTCCTGGAATAACACTGTACTGACAGCTTCTAAGACAACAGAACAACCAAATAAAATACAGAATTGCTTCTAGAAAGAGACGATAAGAAAGATAAGGTGTTTTTATGAGAATACATTTTTAAGACAAGAGGGTTTTACTTTAAAAGACAAAAACACTGCAGTTTAGTGGTTTACCTGGTGACATTTCTGTTTCTTTAAGTCAGAACACACACTTGGCAAGCCTTCCTGAATGACTAAGAAAGGAGCAAAAACTGTTTCAATAGAAAATAGATTTGTTGTAAGATTTTCTCCCTAAACGTTTATCATCTGGTCTAAAATATATGGTAATTTATGTTTTCATAAAAAAGAATATATTTCTTCAAAAGGGTAGAAAAAGGTATAGTAAAATCTGACTTCTATTTTCAAGGAAAATCATGCTGCATCTGAAGTAGAACAAAAAGAAGTAACAGAGACAGATGTTCAGTTTATACATATTAATGTAAAGTATCCTATTACACTAATGAACCTATTTTAAAATAATTTTCTTTATACCTATGGAATTTCAAAACAAGCTCTAGCTTATCATAATAATTTCCACTTCTTTCATCTTCTACTAATGTATTTTAAAAACATTAAAGAAGATTCTTGGACACATATCAAGGCAAAAAAATTTAACTTGCATGCCTACTTCTCTTTCCTGAAAGAGATACAAAATAAAATCCTTAACCTCTTGTGGTCAGAGAGCCAGTGGAGCTACACATAATGGAACAAACAACCCCAACCTCTTCTACTTTCCATGTTTTTATTGTTAGTTTCAGCTAGAATTTAGTGCTTCTTTAGACTTCAGTTATTCCTGTGGTTTCTTACTTTCATATTGCATTCTAATAGCCACCATTGGGAGGAAAAAAAAAAATCAGGCTTCCTTCCCCTCCCCATTAATGAAAGCAAGTAAGGGAGCTTTCCAACTAATCCTGTATTACTAATATTACTTCAATGAGAACTCCACGAACAAGGATCATATGTAGTTATAAATTCATCAATGAACTACATAAATTCCTTAATCAGCTGTCCACGAAAGACTGGCAGCTTTCTCACATACATGGACTGAAATATATATATATATAGATAGATAGATAGATAGATAGATATATAGATATATAGATATATATATGAGATATTAAATGTGACATTTTCAAAGAACAGTTATTTACCTTTGTTGCAAGATGTGACACTGAAGATGAAACTTCATCATGAAGAAACTGGTCTTTATTCTCAAAAGAAGGATAAAGATAAAAAAGGCCCATAGTCAGTTTTGGTTTGACAATTAGCACTGACATTTTAGATTATTCACAAATGCTTTTACTCTATTTGGCACATTATAAAAGAAAATTGACAAAACATGATTTCAACACAAAACTAAGTGAACACCACTACTAAAATACAAATTTACACTTAGAATGATGAAAAATCAAACCCTTACAGAACCAAAAACCTCATACCAGAAAGGGAAAAAAATTAGTACAATTAGTTTGATTTTATCTTAATGGTAGTATCATAATTTTTTTATATCTACACTGAGTTTCTAAATACTGTACTAGATGATGGTTTATGCACTGTATGTGGGCTGGAGGGAGAGGAATGTCCCAGAATTTTTTCCTCCTTCACATTAAAAAGCTCTACATTTCCTTAATTCAAAGAAAGAGTTTTGTCCACATTCCTTTGCCTCCACACACAACTGTAGATTTCAGAAGAAAACTAGAGCACTAAAGATGCCTGTGAAGGTTATTCAGTAGGGAAGCATTTCTGTCCATCTCTGAATTAAACTGCTATGTTAGTATTGTCAGGCCCTCCTGTTACTATCAGTGCTCTCTTCAAGACATGGCAAGAAAGACATTGCTGGGAGTACTTTAGAGACAAAGATAAAGGAAGTGGGACACAGAATTCAGGAAATCCACAATTTTGAATTTATTCATTCTGTGTTTTAATGAGAAAAATGTTATCTTTTTTTCCCCTACATATGACTCCAAAAACAGTCCCAAGTACAAAACCAGAACAGCTACATATGACCAAAAATATTTATCCCCAGTTTCAGGAAAAAAAACAGAATTAAAACAGACAAGTGGAAAGTGTCTTTAAAGCAGCAGTTCCACAAAATCTCCAGTATTCACTCTGGTCCATATTTTGATTACATCAGCCACTTACTGTTACAAAAATCAAATTTATCAACTCCTTTCTTTTCAACTAAAGTAAATGCTGAGGAGTTGTTAAGAACCCCACATCCACATGTCCCAAGATACCTAAATCACTCATTATCCTGACTCCTATGCATTGCCAAAGGCCTCCTTCACTTTGCTAATGGCATCAGAAAGAGGTGAGAAAACCAGCACAGAAGTGTTATGTATTTCTAATCATGTGGGGACCCAGATGTATCAGCTTCATTTTGACAGATCAGCTTCAAAGCCCATGCATTTTTTTTTTTTTAGATTATTTACTTATTTATATTTCTTTATATATATTTATTTACATACTAATGTTCCCACTTACTTTACAGGAAACATTTTATATTACACAAGGGACAAGGACAGAACATTTCTAGAATAGAGTGTGAAGACCATTGCTCTATACTTCAATAGTATTTTTATGTTGGAATAGAATGAGCTGTAGAGAGCCAGATTTACTTGCTGAGGTAGAACACGAAGTCAGGACTTATATTATCATTCAAAATGAAACTATTACTTCCTGTGGATTGCAAAAAGTTATTTAACTTCCAAATTCAGATAGCTAACACAAGAGGATTGTAGATGGGATACCAAAATTGAAAACATTAAGACTTGTGTAGCTCTCTCGAATTAAATTCAACTATTTCCACTCCTTTGAGCTTTTTTATTTCTCTGCTTCTAAAAGAAACATTGGCAATGTTTTAAATGGAAACAGCTCACACATACTATTCAGAACTCTCCCTCTTTCCCTTCAACACTCTCAGCTCTCAAACTTGTGGATGAGGTTGCAAAGTCCTAAACTTAACGTGATGGAGTCTCTGCTAGGACACAGGGTATGAGCTAGAGAATACATCACCTGTTTTATCCTAATTTTTCTCAAGACCAAAAAAAAAAAAATCAACAAGAATTAGGAAAGCTACAAGGGGAAATATGGTAAGAGAATAAATTCTCAGACATCCAGAGCTGGCAGAACTGTTAGTTTCAACAACCAACAATAGTACCTCCAGAACAAACAAGTCACTGTTAGTACCTTCCAAAGGTACTAACTCATTTTAATTCTTCCAGCTCTCCAAATATCTTAGGAAGGAAAACAAAAATACAGAAGTGCATAGAGACATCATGTTCTAGAAGAGAGAAAAGATGAAGTGTGAAGGCATACAGCCTCTAGCAAGGCTAAGCACAAGGAAGCAATGTTGCAAGACATTTTCATTGTGAAAACCATGAGACGCAAAGAGCATTATAGGGCTAGGGAGTCAGCATAATAAAATGTGAATACCATTGTCAACAAAAGTTGTAATTAACAATAAACAGTAGACAATAAGGGGTATTAATTTGCTTCTTTTAGAAAGGTATAACTATGACTGTGTTGCTGTATGAATACAGCATTACTGCTCATGGTTACACAAAGTGGTACCTTCTAAGGAATGAGACACACATTTGCAGCAGCTATACTCATGCACCCCAGGCTCATGGTAAGTGAGCAACACAGAGTTCAAAGAGATGAAATACAAAGATTGAAGTGCATTAAACCCTCAAAAAAAACCTGGTGAGAAGCCAATCCCTAAAATACATTTTTTGGGGCAGTGGACAGATCAAGTATTCATGGTATCCTTTTAAAGACACAGCTGAAGAAAAAGGAGACTTGGATAATGGCAGAGTGCTTGTGATGTCCATCCACACATCCCAAGCATTGCTTGCAAACAGCCTGCAGGCTTGAATTCAGCCGTCTCCAACAGGCTGGATTTGAAAATGTTTTATGGAAAATCCATCCTTAGGGAAAGCAGAGAGAAGCAGACTAATGCCACACTGCAAGAAAAGAGTAGGAAAGTATCAGGTATAGGGGTTCAGAGCCAGTGATGGCCCACATAGCAGGGAGGGACCTGTACACCTTGCAGGAGGGATAGGCTTTGTATTTAAAAACAAAAAACACTGAGGGAAAGAGCAGAGGGAGCGAGGGGATCTGTGCCACCACTGAGAAGAACCCAGGAGGAAAGATGAGAGATCGCTACAACCCATCTTCCCTAGTTACTCACAGAATAATTGGTATTTTTAAGTGATACACATTAGTACACCCTTCACCTGATACACATTCCCTACTTTTGTTACTATTCTGAGATAAGGGAGCCTATGATTTGGTTTATCAAGTTTCTAAAGAAACTGTGTAGGTACATGCAAAAAAAGCTCATCTTCACTCTCTATCATGCTGCATAACACATAGTGATGCTAAACACTCATAAATTATTTCAGTATGTTTTAGTCTGGTTGGTTTACAGTTATGACAATTCACTGTTTTACTTATTTAAAAGAAATTTAAAAGAAAAACCTGGGCTACATTACAGTATTTAGATATTTCTAGGTGAAAATGCTAACACTAGTGGGAAATGCTGAGCAGCAACTTGAATAGCCCTCCAGTTGAGGCAGGGGAAGGTTGGTATGCACAGCGTGTTTTCATAAGGAAACAAGTGCCCTTTTGTTGGACATACTGCAAACCATAAGGTACTCAAGGGACTAATTCAACTAGCACACAAACCTTTTTGTAGAGAGATCAAAATTGTAATCTGCTTCCCTCAGCTTCCTTTGTGGTAAAGTAATTAATTAGTCTCTTTAGATCATTCACTTTCACAATTCAGGCCAAGATGAAGAATGCTGAACATCAAAGAGTTAAGGGAAATAATAGCATCATTTCATCCTGCATGCCCTTCTTGTGCTCTAGTAAGTAAAATGGTATATTATTGATTTTCTCTAGCAGTTGTGGGAGTCTCCTATCATAGACACACACACACATATACATTAGCTGTGCAAACATAAGAGTAAACAAGCTATTGTTAAAAGAGTAGGTCCTTTTGGAACAAATTCTCACCCTTCTGTTGACTTATTGCATCCCCTCTGCCTATCATCACATCTCATAAGGACTGAGTGTAATATAAAGTCCAGGTTGTCATGTCTGAAAGTGTGAATTAGATTACATACCACAAATATATCATTTAAGTGGAAAAAAAAATCCCAAAACAAACAACACCTGAAGAGATACACTCTAGGGAAGAATTTAACATAATTTCCGGTACTCCACAAACCCTACTAAAAAATTAAGTGATAGGAAAGGGGAAGGTTTAAAAAAAAAAAAAAAATTAAAAATCACTCAGGAAATCACAAACCTGAAAGTCAACCTCTGAAGTTGGAAACATTCCCAAAACACTGATTACAAACCAAACAGTAGAACAACTACATATACACAGCCTGACCAGAAATAACACAGATTGGGAAGAGGAGATCAGACAGCCAGATCACCCTCTTAAAATACAGCCAGCAAAAGAAAATATTTCCTTGGGTTTGAGAAGCATCTTAATATAATGAAAAAAGAAATAAACAAGACTAAAGCTGATTATTAATGCAAAAGTCACTCTGCTTATCTAAGTTTAGAACTGAATCAAAACCAATGCAAAATACACTCAAACACTGAGTAAGAAGAAAGTTATCAGTAGAAGATCAGTGGCATTTGGCCTCATTTTTTGCACCTGTAACATACACCTGGAAAAATTCAATGCATGCATATATGCTTTCTGAGTCAGGAAGTTGATGCAACAGTGATCAAATGTAAATGGGCACTGAAATAACTCTAGTACTTTCAATATTCCTTTAACACAGCTGAAAAACAAAGCTGAACTGTACCTGAACACCCACACAAAACTGAACATGCCTCTAAGGAAAAACAAGGCTTTCAATTTTAACAAATAAAGGCTACATTACTCAGTCACACACAGCTTTCTTCTTGGACATGAGGCTATGTGTTCAGCAGAAAAACTCCAGTGCTAAAGTGTGAATTATCTCTGCTCCTTTCTGGCAGAGATAGCCTAGACTGAAATCAAGATAATGTGATCAGCCTCGTCCACATTTCATCTACTCCTGGATCTTAATCTTCCATTTGTACGTCCCTAAAGCAATGAGTGAATCAAACCAGCCATCTGGGCAGGTGTGTAAATTGAAAATTTCCTCTTAATGTCATCAATGAAAAGTATTAACCTAGGCATTTCTAAAGTCTTGCTGAAGAGTAATGTGGTATTTTAAATTAATTTTTTCCTCTTCTATAAACAATACTTTTCCACACCAGATTGCTCCCTACACTTAGAAAAAACATCTTTATTATGACAATAAACTATCTAAATGGTGACAGTGACTTCTATGCTGCAAGTTTCCTCTGCCTGTCTTCAGCAAAACTGAAAATACTATTGTTGATAAAGAAAAAGAAAAAGTAAAATATAAGTGTGTTGAAGAATATACTTTAATTTTGGCATATATTTCATAGACAACACTAATTTGGAAACATACTTTTAAAATGTAATTCATCAGGTCATTTCTAAAAGAACTTATTTTACTTCACCAACTTTAAAAAGTCTGGGTGACTACTTCAAATACAGGAGAAAACCCATCCAACATAATTAAAAATAATTCTTCTAGACTCCAGTCTCTCATAACTGACTACTATTCACCAGATCAGCTGAGAGTTAAAAACATAGGGAAACTGGTTTTCATCTTTCAAATAATTTTAATTTATTCAGTATTAATAATAAAGATGATGCTCTTTTCTTTAGCATCTACAACTGTTAAGAACTTGCTTAGCATTTTCAAACTCAGTTTCATTCAATTACTTCAGTTGTTGTTTCACATTCCATTACATTTTAAAACAGAATATCTAAACTATTTCCATATTTTTACTGTCAGTTGATATAAATGGCTAAGTGTACCAGAAAAGATTAATTTCAGAATGTAAGTATTTACATAAGAATACTTCTGCAGTTCTGAATTTTATTGGCATTACAAAGAGAAACATTGGAACACCAGATTCCTATGCTCTCTGTTTTTACATCAATACACAAGATTACTGTGTATCTCTGTAGTAAGAGGTTATAATAAATCTTAGTCAGACTTAACTTCTCCGAAATATTTTTGGAAGACTATTAAAGATTGATCACCTTAAAATATTTTAAAAGTTCATATGTCATTAAAAATTTAGTTTTATTCAATTTGTAATATTTCAAATATGCCTCATTAAATGGAAACAGCTGTACTAAGATAAATCAGTGTCAAAGTTGAAACAAATAAGGTCAGATAATCACTTGTAACAATTCAGCTATTCTAGTGAAGTTTTCAATTTTTATGAAATTTCCAGCTGAAAATCTGTCAATTATTTTTAACAACTTAGCCATAGCAGAAATTCATATTTGCTCTTTCCTTATCCAGAAAACGAACCAATAAATGCTAATTCAAAAGACAGTAGCAGACATACAATTCTTATTCAGTCATGGAATTTGCCATTAAACTACATGTCTCCAATAAAGGTCTTGGATGACTAATGGCCATATTTTCCTAGTACAGTTTCTGCAAAACAGGCTGAATGCATCATTTTTTGTTACAGTGTTCAGCAGCACACGTACAGCTTCCTTTTGATACGTGGCTTTTATTACATGTGCAGCAATCACACACATTTTCCTGGAGCTCCTCACAGAGAACCAGCAGCAAAACTTGTTGGAAATGCACCTTTGATGACAGACTGAAAGAAAGTCTACCTAGTAAAGTGTTCAGCAGCATTCGAGTAACTCTATTTACATTATGGATGTCCTCACACAGTCTGGCAAATAGTTTCTATAAAAGTAAGAGAAACATTATAAACCTAATTTAACAGTAAAGAATTAAAATTATTCATTCATTCTCAAAACCCATTACATTTTACTTCATATATTGATGGCAGGAAGTCCAGCAATGGCAGGAGAGTATGGCTCCAGAAATCTCACAAAACCCCAGGAAGGTGCAACAAATAACCTAGGGAAAGCAGATCTCAAGCAAAGCTGTAGAGGAGATGATGGTGGGTTTGTGGATCAGTGGGAGTGGATAATTCTGTGTTAGGCTGGAGAGGAGGAGGGCAGGCACGGCTGCTGTTGGCAAACCCAGGCAATCAGAGCCAGTAAAGCAGAACGGGATGGAGGAAAGATACAAATGATAAAAATGACAAATGGGGGAGAGGAAAGGGATGTACTAAGAAAAACCTTGAAAGCAAGGACAGAGATTTGAATGCAAATTTCCTGAAACAAAGGGAGGCGAGCTGAAGAAACAGAATCTGAAGGATGAGGAGGACTTAAACTTTATGCCACAAGCAACAACATTAATATCAGCAATGGAATTTGCAGGAACTAGGGGATGGGAAACCACAGCATAGGTATTAGAAGCTGCAGAGGAAGTAATCACCATCAGTATGGGAAGAGGGTCTGCCCAAGAATTTCAGCTGTCTAGACAGCAAGGAGAAAAAAAAAAAAAGAGAAAGTAGACTTGACCTGGAATTCATAGAGGAAACAACAATAACGTCTAGGACCCAAATTCTCTTTCACACAATAGATAAAAACACCAACAGCCTGCAGGTTACAGGCTTGACTGAAAGAAAAAAATATATACTGATGGTGTCTGTAATAGGACACCAATCAGACAATACGTGTTTTGTGGACTTTTAAGAGTTAGAATAAGCCAACAGAGAGCGGGTAAGAAGTGAGAAACAGCCAACTGTGCAAAAAATCACAGTATAAATTAAGAAGTGAAGCACCTCAAAAACGAAAAGTATTCAAAACTTAGAAACCCTAAAGCCCCAAAAGACACTGTCAGCTCTGTAGAGCTCCAGAAAGACTGTGAGAAAGAAACAGGACCCACTCGAGAAGCTGCTGAAAGATTGTATATCACAAGAAGAAGGAAAAGCGTGAAAGACAGGCCAAGGAAGGCTCTGGGAAGTCTTCGCTGACAGTACCACAATCTAATGTTCAAGAATGATGACAGAATATAGGTGATGGATTCTAGCCAGGAAAATGCCACTGAAATGTCACAAGAACAACTCCAATGAAGAGGAAAAAAACAGGCTAGCAGAGGAGAAGGTATGATGAGATTACTGGCATACTGAAGGCAAAGCCTGAGACACACAGAAATGGCTAGAAAGTGAAGGAAAGGCATTATCTGGATTAACATTTTCTACTTCATTTTTTTAATTTAAAAATACCCTTATTCAACGTATCAGTAAAACATAAATGCTGCTCAGCTCCCACCCATTTCTGCAGGGTTTGTCTGAGTTCAACTCATTCCAACATGAAAGCCAGTATTAAAATTGTAGCAGACACTTAAACATCTTCATTAAAAAAGATAACTAAAATTCTGTATAGCCAACCTTCAAACATCCTGAGCAAGTCTAAACAGAACTCAGCATAAAGATGTTTTTGCACACATTCTCTTTGAACAGAACAAAAAATACAACTGGGGAGAACAGATCAAGGCTAGGGTTCTGAAATATTTTTACATGAAAGTCAGAATTTCATTAGATAATATAGGTCAGCCTGACACCCATCTCCTCCCCTAATATATAGATGTATTTTAATGTGGAGTGCCATTTTACATCAGAGTTACACGCGATATTGACACAGCATTGACATCTCTGAGTACTGATTAGATGGTAGGATGGCATCAAGAACTTAGCACAACTGCCAAAACAATGCCTTCCAGAAATCAAAACCCAGCAGTTTTCCCTTTCCAAAAATACAGCTAGAGTTTCAAACATAATGACTATATTCCAAACTGAACACAAGTTTGGCATGCACCGCTGTACATTTCTAGCATATTTTCAGAGACACACAAAAAGCACATTAATTTTATCTCATGTGTGTATACTATTTATGCATGTCAAGTTAGCTTCATGCATTAATTATAACTTAAGTGAATACAGCACCTTCATTGCATAAATTAAAAATACTTATACTTCAAAGCATAAATTAAAATTAACTTCTAAGATACAGTCTAAAACTGTCTGGTCTGAAAAAACTTCACAATAATCCACACATTTATTTACACAAGTACTGTTTCAAAATTTACTTGTCTTTCTTATCTCAGGAAACACCTTACTATTTTAAAAAAGTGTTAACAATTCAAAGTACATGAATGTATGCAGAAACTTTTGCTAAAAAGTGGCCAGAGGCTGACAGTTCCCTCCCTTGCAATTTTCATGTTCTAAAATTTGTTTTTGTTCTCTCCTGGAACAAAATCAAACCATTCTGCATAACACAAAACCAGAACTGTCAAAACTTTTTTTAAGATCAAACTAGGCCTTTCTATTTAAGAACTACAAATGTCTACAAATTCAAATGTCTGCTTAAGCCCAGATCAGGCTTCCATATCTAAATAGGATGATTAAAATTGCTCCAGAGTAACAAAGGAGTTTTTTGTGTTGGGCTTTTTTTTTAAACTTATAGTAGACTAATTCTTTGTTGCTGTCTGCTACTGCAATGTCCTAATTATTAGGTTGCACAGTGAGAACTCCTTCACTCTTTCTCAGCTTTGAAGAAGCAATATACAGCACCAACATTTCATTATACTGGAATACTTTCAACATGGTTTGTTATAATGACATAGATGTGACTACCAATTTCTTTCCTTTGAAGTAAAAAGTTTCAGCCTTATTTATAGCATGAATGGTAGAAGCTTGAGGATTTTCTTCCCACTTGCTTATTAAAAATGAAAATAAAGACAAAAGATGGTTGTTGGGAAAACAACGTATCATAAATCAAAGTCAAAACACAATGACTCTAGTTCATCCACTCTTTTACCAAATGATGTATCAGAAAAGGAAATTAAATCTAACAGTCAACTTCTGCATGAGATCTAAAGCTGGGCTTCTTAATTTACTAAAAAGCACTCACACTAATTATCTGGATTTTGGCTCTAATGATAATAAACTAGGGAAGTCTTGGATTCTTCTCATCTTGGTGAAGTAATCCTTCATTCACAGCAGGCTGTACCATAACAACTTACACACACACTGAGGCATCCTCATGCACAGCTAAGCTACCACAAGAACTGTTCCCATAACTGCTCCAAGCTTTCATGGTGCTACTGTCCTCCAAAGCCAGGGGGCTGGCTGATGCAGGTCAGGACGCATCATTACCAAATCCCTCTACACATTACTGGATTTCACTCCCTTACAATCATACTATTGGGAGAAGAAAACAGCATCTGATGAAACATCAAAGATTTCAAATACTAAAAGCAAGGAACATGGACCAGATCAGTTAGAACAAGCTGAACAAGTGCATTTGGTTCCCTTGACACCTATCCCAGTCATGGTTTAAATACCTTGTACCTATGGCTGGCCTAAAAGCTGCCCTCATCATGACAATGTCAATCAAGTGGTCAGAGCTTTCTATATAGTCTCTACCTACGTTGACACAGTTCTTCCTTAAAGTGTACATGAACTCTAAAATTACTATTTTGGGCAGAATGTTGCATTCCTTTCAAAAGATTTTAACGGGCAAAATAACTAATAGCTTATAATCTGCACTTCAGCTTCTGTGCCAAGCTGCTCTACAGTTGTGCTAATGTTACTGAATCCTTTATTTTCAAGAATATTTCATTTAGTGACTTTGAGTAATTTATTTTTCTCCTGCCACTCCCCAACACTAAAATCAGCATCCCAGTTCTACTGGGAGTTGAAAAGGAATTTTCTTAAAATTCATGAAAATGCAAGCCTTTTGCACAAGAAATCATTGTCATCACCATCATAACTTGAGACTTCAACTAATGGAACAGAGGCCCAGGACAGCAAAAAACAATTGGACTGGACAAAACAAAGCAAACAAATTCCAGCCTCTGTTGCTAAAGTAGAGGGCTGGGAGAATTGTCTGGACAGAAGTCTGAAGAATCCTCTCCTGACTGGGAGGCTATGGTCAGGAGCCTCAGAGGGGGCTCGGACCATCAGTGGCAGAGAAGAGGAGCAGTGAAGAGTCAGTGGGATTTACTGGAAGCTTTCAGTGACCTTTGGTGTTCAAGGAGGGTTTCTGGAGGCAAGCAAGTCTACGAGGGCTATGATAGTATAAGCCAGTAGCTCAGCAAAAACTGTGGAAGCTTAGAAGCACCTGAGAATAGGAACTGTAGGAGGCAGAGGTTAGATGTTGTGTGAGAGGTTGGAGGAGATACTTCAGGCCATCTCAAGCCCCACAGTTCTCCTTCCTCCACTGAAGTGGGGTCTCCAAAATGAGTGTCCATTCTTCTGCAGGAGGAGATCCTAGTCATCCACATGACTCCCCAAAGCTGTGCCAAAGAAGCAGCAAGGGCTATGGCTCTACTGCTCACTGTGCAGGGGCAAGGCAAGGCAAGGCTAAACTGGCGATTGTGGCTACTGGAAGATGGAGACAATAAGTGCTGTGACTGGGAGGGGCTGCTCTTCAGCAGTTGCCACAGGTGTTGGCAACCCACAGCACCTGTCAACCAGAAACTCAAGGTGAGACTAATTTATCCAGACACACTCCAGCTCTTTCAGCAAGGCAGGCAGGATAAATATGAGGTGGAAAGCTGCGAAGGCTTTATAGTGTCTTTTAAAAAGAAACCACACTGGTTTGCAACCCTGGGCAACTGCTTACTTCAGAACCTCTCATTCAATATCTGAAGTAACTCTGTGGCAAGAGAAGATCATCAACTGGGCAGAGTAACAGGCTCCAAAACTGGATGGATACCTAACTGCTACCAAGTTTTTGAAAGCAAGTCAAAAAACGTTTTTTTAAGTTGTTTTCTCTGATACTCAACTGATACCCTTCCTTTCAGGTTGTATTTGTTGAGAAAGTCTCTGTTGGTATTTAAGTTAACACATAAAAACAAAAGCTTTCAAACAAGATTGCAGCTATTTAAAGATCGTGAACTACCATTACTGAAACCATAGAAAAAAGCGACCTGCCAAAACATCGGTGCTCTACACAAACGCATAAATAAAGTTACGTTCTAAAACATCTTTGTTTAATGTATCGTGCCTAACAGATGGGTTGTAGTGCCTCTGCCTAGGGTCGGGAGAGAAAGTACCCTGCGGCATGAAGGCACTGGAATGAAGGACAGCAAGTTCCAGGTACGCCGGAGGCCGGCTGCTGAAGGAAACAGGGCTGGGTAGGCCAGTCAGCACCTCAAAAAACCGGCTGACAGTCGCACGATTCGCTCAAACACTCCCCGCTCCGACCAGGGCCAGCCCGCCGGCACATCGGGGTGGGAAAAGTGATTACTCATGCCGGCGGAGAGCAGGGCAGCGGCAGCCGGGCCGGCCCCACGACCCCTCCGAAGCGGGCTCCGCGCTCCTACCTGAGGGGCCGCGAAGGCGGCGGCGGGCGGCGGCCCGCGGGGACGCGTCTCCTCCTCCTCGGGCGAGTCGTCCAGCAGAACTTTGCTGCTCTTGTTGAGCTTCCACATGGCGGGCACGGGGGGGCCCCGCTGCGTCCCGGCAGCGAGCGGGCCGAGGCGGGAGCGGGCGCTGCTCCGCAGCCCCGGCCGGGGCGGCTGCGCTCCGCAGGGCTATCACCCCGCCGGGGCTCCCGGCCGGCAGGCAGCGAGGGAGCGAGAGAGGAGGAGCTGCCGGCGGCGCCGGGAGCCCGCCCCCGCCACCGCCTCGCCCACCGGCCTGCGGATGGAGCCGGGGACGGGCGGCCCGAGGCGCGGGGCGGGCCGGGCCGGGCCGGGCCGGGCCGGGCCGGAGCCACCGCCTCCCGCCGCTCCTTACCTGCCGCCGCGCCCTGCCGGAGCCGGAGCCGCTGCCGCTGCCATGTTAGCGGGGCGGGCACGGGCAGGGGGGGCTGCCCGGCATCACCGCGGCAACAGTGCCGGGCCCGCCGGCAGCACCCGCGCCCGGCCCGCAGCCTCCCGCAGGCACGGCAGGATAGGGAGGATAAGGACCCGCCGAGCGCCGGCCGGTGCTGTGGGGGATGCGGATGGCGCTGCCCGGCCAGCGGTGGCAGCAGGATGTCTGTGGGGTAACGCGGGGCACTCGGAGGTGAAGCTGGACCCGTCTGGGTAGCGGGAGTAGCGGCACCCGCAGAGCGCCACAGATGGCCCGACAACTCTGCAAATGGTCCTGGCGCACCCAGCCGTGTACCTGCCGGTGTGCTCACCAGCGTACCCAGCTGTGCATCCATCCACCCGTGTACCTGCCAGTGTACTCACCTGTGCATCCATCCGCCCATATACCTGCTGCTTTTCCCACCCCCCTGTGTGTGTACCTGCCTGTGTACCCCTGGGGTCCCCGAGGTGCCTCTGAGGAAGGGCAGGCTGCAAAGCCCCCCAGCCTGGGCCTGCTCCCCTGGACCCACGGAGCCCTGCAGCCAGGGTGGAAAAGCCTGGTGCATCCAGCTGGAGTCCAGTGAGTGCCAGGAGCTCCCAGTTTGATGGCTGAATGATCCAGATTTAATGCCCTGTGTACCAGCTGGTATTTTCATTGATTCTTAGTTCTCAGACAGGTTTGCTAGGATACCTTGCCATTAAAATCCCCACCCAAGCACTCCTTTATACATTAGTTTGATCTGTGAATTAGGGTCAGATATCCCAAGAACTGGGAAACTACTCTAAAATGACCATTTTTTGGTTCTCTTGTTTAATGCTGCTATGATTTCACTAGTGAAAGGCCGTAATACTCGAAGATCGCTCATGACAACTTGCAAGTCTTGCTGTAGCTGCCTTGGGGGCCGAGCAGCACTCAGGGAGCAGCAGGGCTTTGCTGAGGCTGTTTTTGGCTGCAATGTGCCCCTACCTGCCTAACCGGAGAAGGGCTCACCCCGGGGCAGGGACGCAGCTCTGTGTGCTGCCTGCTGCCTTTAGCTCCCATTCGTGGCAGAAGAACACCCACGCATTCGAGTTCTGCAAATCAATAAGAAAAGGACTTTTTCTGTGATAAAATGTCCTGTGTGCTAAGCTAACCTCAGAGGCATCACAGTTTTAACTGTAAACTCTCTTTCGTACTGGTTCAGGATTCCTGTAATATGATTTAGGAATGCTGTGTAGCTAACTATAATTTGTAGCTGACTTCACAAAAGATACATTCACTTCATTTGGACCTGTAACCACAGAATTTACACCAGTGCAGTTTTAACCCTCTGTCTTGGAAATGAACTTCACAAAATTATAGCAATCAGCATAAAGCAAGTGCACAAGTGTTTGAAGGACTCTAAAAGCCTTTAGTTTTACAGTAAGTTTTCAAACAAAGTCTTCTTTATCTCATTTTCAATCTCTTCTCTTGTAAGACTAAAAACTACTAAAAAGTGAAGCACAGAATTTCCTTCCACATATTGCTTGCATTAATATTAACAGAATCTCAAGAGGTTAGGAGACAAAACACATTCTCGGTTATTAAAGACAGATCACGTTTAGCATAGATTTCCCCTAGAAGGCCAAGTCAATTTATAACTTGTTCTTTAACCTTACACTCCTTCAAATTTATAAAAAAAATATTTCTAAGTTATATTGGCATATGTTTGTGTAACTCTGACTAGAAAACAACCATTTTATTTGATTTGAATTATGTATTTAGACCTTAAAAGATCAAATAAGTTATTTGTCACCACGTGACCCTACTATTTTAATCCAATGCCTTCCCTATGCTATTTTTCTTATGGCTGCCAGAAACACCAACTCTACCATTAGGCTTAAATTCTGCAAATACTTATGATTCTGCTCAGTTATGGTCTCACTAAGAAATTCACACAGCATTCCCAATACACACAAAATTAACTACATGCCTTTGGTCTTTTTAATTTTTATTAATTTTGATATTTTTTTCCCCTTAGATTTTATTCTAAGAGCTTGAATTTAAGTGTGAAAACTTGGCTTTACTTTGGTCACTGAAAATCAATCCAGTTGACTTTAGAGAGGTAAGAATTTCAGTTCACATTTTCTATTTACCTTCAAGACCTCAGGGCATGGCTAAGCACTATCTCATTTTCTTCTGAGAAGAACATTGTTTTTTGCTGATTTGTTCTACAGATTTAGGCTTATAAATTTATTATTTCCTTTTAAAATTAATTATATACAACTAATCAAATTTGGATTTCCTGAACAAGAAGCTGGCATCTACCAACTGGATCTGCTTAGAGTGAAAAAGAATACAAAACAGTTAAATACAAAGTTTCTTCCTCTAAGAAACTATATTGTCATGTGTCCCTAAATAGTATTCAGGGGAAAGCTGTGGAATCCTGTTTGAGGAACTTCCTGCATGGTGTTTAAAATGCCATGAACATCTTTATAGATATCAGTATGAGAAAAAATTAATGATTCCTCTTCTGAACTCTGATCCTATCTCCCTTAAGGGAGCAGAGATCTGGGGGCAAAAAAGGTGAGAGAAGTAACAGAAAATGCAGCCATTGTCTCTGACTCCCAAGGAGCACTGAGCTGTTTCAAAAGCAAAGCCAGACAACATGGTTTTAGCAGCCACTTCATGACCTGGCAAAACATTATGCTGCTGAAAAATATGTTTCTCTTTTCCTCTTTAACTCCAGGCTATGACCCAGGAGACAAAAGGATGGAGTTCTTTTGCTAGCCTAAACCAGACTCTCAGTAGACAGAGAGCAAAAGTGTGAAAAATAAAGAGCAGAAAGGAGGTGATCCCCTGTACTATGCCAGTAACTCCATGATACTTAGTAGTTTTAGTGTACTTCAGTAACTCCAGGCTGCAGGATCTTTGGATATTACCAAACTTTCAGGTACTTGCACAATGATTTCAGGTACTGGATCCATGCCAACAGCTCTGAGCATTTGCCTTTCAAATCCCAGTTACTATTCATGGCACCTCTCACTCATCTGTGCCACAATCAGTGTCTCAGGTGAGGGGTCTGTCACCCGTCCTGACAGACTGACCTTGCTGTGCCTGCCTGCCCATGGCTGCAGTGCTGCTGTTCCAGGCAAGATGTAAAACCAAACCCCTGTTGTGCTAGAGATGACATATCCACTACTGCTGCCACCACTGCCAACCTTCTCAGCTGCACCTGGTACTCAGACCTTAGCCAGGCTGTTGGAGACCACTCTAGCAAGGTGAGATTTGCACTTCCCAGCAGCATTAGGCACACACCACAAGCCTTATGGGGACATCCCTCTCCCCCTGCAGGGGCCCACTGTTAGCCATTTCATGGTGAAAACTGTCTTTATAGCACTGTGCCAGAATACAGCATAGGCACTGGAGAATCTGTATATTTTTTCCTAGATTCCTACCCCCATGTGTTTTTCTCTTTCTGGACACTAATAGTGCTAGAGTCCCAGCCTTGAATTTATCTCATGAAAGTTTTAATGACTAGATGTCATATCTTTGTTATTCTCCCTTTCTAACTTGTGGACAGTGACAGTGTGTTGTTTTGCCTTTTTCATCTTAGCTTTCTGGAGTGTTTACAGTGGACATCTACCTACAACTGTATCAAAGTTCACAAAAATAAGCAATGCAAGGGATATATCTTTTGAATGGCAGAAAGGGAGGTAGGTTCAGCAACTAGTAATATCAGAGTTCAGGGCAAAACTTCCTTCTTCATGTTTTCCCCCGTGCTTCCTAGCAGTTCCCTAGCCAACTTCAAGCTAAAACATATGTGATATGTACGAGAAAATACATATTGTGTGATATAATATACAATTTTTAGGTATGTGATTTCTGGATGACTGCAGTACATGAGTTCTGCAAGTCATCACAAAGTCCAAGCTCATTCAAATGCAATACTTACATTTCACTTATATGTGCATAGGGGTGTAGGTCACATTTATTACAGAAAGCTGTTCTAGACAATTTGAAAAAGGTTGTGTTCTACTCTTTTGGGATTGTAGTATAATTCTCATTTAAAACAAAACATAAAATAGCTGGTTTAGGAGCCAGAAAACACCCCAACACTAACCTTCCTTTCTAAACTCTCAAGGCTTAGCAATAGGAAGGTGAGGGCCAACCCTACAAGGGAAACAAAATATTCTGTCTCTAGCCAAACTCCACTCTTATTGAATACAAACCCACTTTGAT
The DNA here is from genome assembly GCA_030060385.1 of Muscicapa striata striata. Taxonomy (NCBI): domain Eukaryota; kingdom Metazoa; phylum Chordata; class Aves; order Passeriformes; family Muscicapidae; genus Muscicapa; species Muscicapa striata. Next base: position 7,258,879 of record JAREIS010000133.1, on the reverse strand, counting down.
TTGAAATACTGACATGTATAGAAAAGCTGTTTGTGGCTTGGCATGTAAGTTAGTCAATGTAGATCTTTGTCCAAAGAAAATGGGTAAGAGAGAAAAGCAAAATACTTTTGGAAAATAGATTTATTTTAAAAATTGACAGCTGGTTGAATCAACTGTAAGTCAGTTCAAGAAATACCAAGAGTCCTAGAGGAAGCAGATTATTGTGTGCAAATGCATGCTCAATTAATTTATACTTTGTCATTACGATTTATTATAGAGATTTTATGTCCCCAGGGATGACATAGCAAAAATAGAAGAAGGCCAGAACTGATGACAAAGACTCTTAGACATGGAAAACTACTGTTATGAAGATAGATGAACACTGTGCTTTAAACCAGAAATAAATACAAGGAAATGGAATAAACGTACACAGAAAAAGACTGGAAAGGTGGATGGAGCTAATAGAATTGCTTCTTCTCATCAGATATAAACAAGGAAGCATCCATTTAGACAAAAGATAATGCATTTATAACTGAAAAAGGAAATAGGTGATTTTCAACAGTGTAATTGTACACTGTGCAAATTCATTTCCGAAGAATGTCATCGAAGTTGTATTCAAGAAACAGGAACTTCATGAGGATAACAAGATCATCATGTAGCACAAGTAAGCCCAAAAAAGCTAATAGTATTAGGCTCAGATTTCAAGTGTAATGCTAATTTTCACAAGCTAGATTTTAATAAAATGAAGATATATTTGATTATTTTCCACTGCAGGATTTCTTGCTGTAATGTACATCAAATTGGCAGTGACCTCTACAGGAAATAGAATATTACATAAAGCACACCACAACCTAACCTCTCTGATCTTACATCCCTTTTCTTTTTCATAAGTATTTCAAAAATTTTTCATAGACCCAAAAACGTTAAAATAAAATTACCTGAAACAGTGCTGTTCTCTGCAATATCAACACTGGATAGAAGTGCACTCAGAAGATTGCAAGTACTAAGATTCCATTGTCTGCAGGAAACAAATATTGTAATACAAAGTGGATTAAATTCTCCATTCTTTGAGGTATGCTGTATTTTGTATTATGTCAATCCCAAACTGTTTTTCAAGAAATCTAGTGCATTTCCAACTTTTAATTACCAAAATCTAATGAAAATGAAAAACTGGGAGATTAACTTTTGAATATTTAAGCCACAGAGTATATGGTTCAACTCATAGGAGTACTCTCAAGAATTTGCCCAGACTCACTCAAGAAGAGTAAATGTAGTCAAACATGGATCATCCTCTAGAAGAAAACTTGGTGATCTGTTTTGCAGTAGTTAAGAGTTACACCTAATGAAACCTCCCCAGCATTTTAAGTCAACCAGCTGTCCTGGTGTCAAAGTAGAACTTGGATTGCAGATTCAGGCCTCCTCTGCCTGGTGAACTGGCGATCTCAGCCTGAGATATTTTCATGGATATACCAGCATTCCAATCAGACCAAGATCTCCTGGTGGGGCTTTTGCTTTGTAGTTCCACAATTATCTGAGGAAAACACGGTGTGCTGCAGGGAAAAAGGGGGACACACAGGTTAGCCCACACACAGCTAACTACCAGAGCAGCAGCTCTGACCACAAGTCATATCTCTGGACTGCAGGAATCTGCCAGGCTATGGTAGACATAGCCTCAGTTTTCTTTGTAGATCCAATTCTTGCCTGTAGTTTTGATCCAAATTTACAGCACAAGAACACTGAGGAGCACAAGGCTCACCTCCAAGTTCTCTTCTTGCTCAGAGCGTTGAGAGGCCATTAGTTACAAAAAAAAAATCGCAAAAAAGATGGAGAGAAAAAGGAGATTTTTTTCTGAAAAAGAAAAATATAACAGAAACATTCCAGTTCAGTGCTTATTCTGCTGGTTAACATCAGCAGTGGGAAGATAACAAAAGAAACTACTCAGTGTGAAGGGGGAATCTCAAGGCACCAGCACATGACTCTCCTGGGACCAATTATTCCTCGAGTATTTCTCAGAGATGCAGTGAGCACATAAGCTCTCACTAGACCCTGCAGAAAGGAGCAAAAAATTTAATTAAGTACTGTTTAAACCATGTTAGCTGTCTTTCTCCCTTTTAGAGCCAGGTGCTAGCCCAACCGTAACCAACCCATCAAGCCCTTTGAGCTGAAGGAGCTAGAGGAAAAAAGAAATAGGAGAACAAGAAGTGATTCCTGAGGACAGAAAAAGATTAAAAGGAAAATGTGTGAATGTGTCAAAAGTAGATTGATGGGCACTGGAGGAGGGCAGACCCCAACATCAGTCACTCCTGGAATGTGTCCAGGGAAGCCATGGCTGCTGCCCACCAGTGCTCTCTTTGTCAGCATGAGAAGATGAGGGACTGGAAGCAGATGATGCAGTTGGCAGGATACCCTCATTTGTGTCTCATGGTGGTGTGAAAGGCCACTTTGGCTGTAACCAGGAGGAGACTGATGAATAGGTCTTGTGTTTACTGCCCTTTGTGTTATAAATGTCTCAAGTGATCATTAATGAAAATGTGTTGGAAGAATAAATACTCTTTAATTTAGGCAAAAATGAAATACTGTTATGCAGTGAGCAAGCCTGCTTTTTTATATGTCATGTATGATTTAAGACAGAATTTTGTTTATTTGCAACTTCTATTCTTCCCTGACATTTAAAATGTTCTTTATTTGTTGTACTAATAATGGGCTTCAGATGTGAAAAAACAAATTACATACTTCCTTTGTAGTGCAACTTCAGTGCAATGATCTGAAAGTACTCACTTACATATTAGTGAATTAATCCTGACAACATATTAGTAAAAAAATAATCTTCATAGCTGTAAACTCCAGCTTGCCTTTTTTTTTTACTCTTTTCAAAGTTTGCTATTACTGGAATAAAACAACAAATCAGGATTAATAATAAAGCACTATGTATGCTTTAAGCCAAAATACACAGACTTTCTAGCAAGCGCTGTCAGATCTTTTACTAAACAAGCAGCAACATCCTGACTTCACGTTCTTGCTGTTTATCCACTAGCCCACTTTCTTTTCCAATTCCACATCTACACTAACAAGCACTATTGAAGAACTGTCACAAAGTAGTCACGGACTGTGTATCTACAAATACATTTTTTTAAGTGATCAAAACATCAAAATATTCTCATCCAAGTGATACAACCTTCCCAAAGCCACAGAAGGTTTTGTCAATCCTACAGAAGAATAGGAACATGGATGTTTCCTCATTTATATATTTCTTAACAATTTTCCAGTTCCACAATGCCCTGTTCCCTCAAAGAAATTGTCCCATTGTGCTTTTATTTTCTATTGCTTTGCATTGATCAATGTGATATGAAAATTTCACATCTGAGAAAGACTTTTTATTTTCTCCACTGCTAGCCCAAATCGCAGGCAGGCAGTCATTGCCTCACATAAATTGTGAAGACAGCTAAACACCATGACTCTGTCTGCAGAGAAAGAGTGTGAATATCCTCGTGCTGGAGAGGAGGTGTAAGGCTGTTCATCATCCAGCTGCAGCCGGGTTTGTGAGGAATACAGAAGAGATGCAAACCTGGCAATGAGAAGCGCTATTGCTAAAAGACAAACATCCTTCAGGAGCAGTAAAGGGATATTTGTTTCAGTATGGCTGAATCAGGCCAAAAGTCCATTTGCCCCAGCATCCTGTCTCTGAAAATGATGTTTAAGAAAAGAAACAAGGCATGGAGTAAGTCTAGTGTGGTACTCCCCATGGCACATCCTGCTAGCATCGACTTCATATTCTAGAGACCGTATCAGCATCTTTGCTTTTGAAAAGCCTGGTGGAATTCTATTCCGTGAGTTTTCACTACGGATTCAACTTTTCTCCATAAAATGTATTTTCTTTTAATTTTTTCTTTTAATTTTTTTTTCTAATGTAATGAGAAAGAAAACCACACAGAAAACTTAGCTTTTATGCAGTAGTATTTAGGAAGTTAATAGCATGATGGGAAACCTAATGTGGGTCAGCTGGTCATATTCCTATCAGTGGAACAGTGTCGTCCACTGCAAAACATCCCCCTGTATGTCACCACAGGACAGCCCTGTGCCCATCTGAGCATCCACTTGCTTTCTCTGACCACAGCCAGGGTGCCCAGCACTCAGGTGTGCTTTTGCTCAAGCCTAGACCTTCAGGGGATGATGGAATTTACAGTAATTTAACTTTCTCTTGCTGGCAAAGGATAAAGGTCAAGTCCAAACCGTCCATTAAGCATCTGAAATGTTGTTGTTATTATATGATACAGACACATAATCTCCTGCCCTTTTAAACATTTGGCAATCTATAATCTGTGACTATGAGAATGCCAGTGGAGTGCAGAATCTGAGAAATGTATTTGGTTTCTATTGTAAGCAAATATTAAATTATACACAGTATGGAAGCATGTTATGTGATCAGTGCCTGATCCAAGACAGAGACACAAGCACTCTGTGACCATGCGACAAAAAGCCCTTTAATGTTCTGAACTGCTCCTTAAATAACCTCTTTAGTGTTCCTTGGCAAGCACTTGTGATTGGTTCAAAGTTCAGTTTCTGACTAATAGCCTCCACAGCCCAGGCAGGAACCCATAAGTCCAAATCCCTGTCTGTTTCCAAATTTGTCCTATCACTGTTCCCTGGAGGACTGCCTGTCCCACCAGGCTGCTTCTCCCTATGTGGAGAACCATTTGCCCAGTAACAAGTAAGCTTGTACTGTGACAGAAGCATACTATGGATAATGCAATCAAAGGCACAGAGAAAATTAAAAGATTGAATGGCATTGGAAAAAGTATAAATACTACCTAAGCAACAAAACTCCAAGTGCCTAACAGATGAAGTTGGAATCATGGCTCATGAAATTGTGACCATGTATTTTCCATAGAATTCTGTAAGAAAAAAAAAACTTGTTAATGAAAGTTGAAAATTTAAAGTAATTTTAATGCAAGTTATTTTCATCTCAATAAAACTGCATTCAGAATAAAACATTTTGCAATTAAGGATTTTGCTTACTGTACTTTGGAAGTCATTAAAATGTGGATTTAATTATATTTACTCCTTACATATATAGTTTTACTGATGATTTTACCTTGATTTCAGTTTGTTTACTTTGCTTCTGATACATGCAAAATTAAATTAAAAGTGCTTTAATTCTGAAGCTGTGTCCACACAGGATTAAAGGCAGTTTTACTAATACACTTCCAAGTCACACCTGTAGGTGGTTCAGATAATTTTCCTGAATGTTTCTACATAATCAAGGCTGGTGTGACATGCTAATATGGGAGGCTGCTGTAGTCCTGGATAATGAGAGTCAGGAAGAGAGCTATAAATATTTCTACAGAATTTATTACTCAGTTTTGATTATTAATTAGTTTTCTAATAAAGTACACAGGAGTCAGTGGCATTTGCCCAAATTTGCCTGGAGTATTTGCCATTCCCATTAATTTTCTTTAACATGAAAAAAATAGTTCCCACGCACAGGCTAATGAGGCAAGATGGAGTTTTGTTTTTCTTTCTATGCGTAGACTAAGTTGCTGAAATTTTGACCTCATTGATGTCATTGATAAAGTTTTCCCTCACTTTAGCAGAGGTGTATTTTAATTCAAAATAACTTCATACAGAAGGGATAGGAAAAAACCTGTGTACGTGCAGTGTAGAAATATCAATGTAATCTTAAGAGGTATTTTATCAGATTAGTTCTTGGTTTTTGTCTTATGCCTTTGAGATCAGTATTAAAAAGAGATTTTGTTATCCAGTTAAATTTCACAAGAGATTCACTTCAGTTGGTTCAGATCCTAGCTAAAGGAGTGATTTTTTTTTCATGTCTTTTTCCTCTTGATCACAGTAGTACCTAACCTGAAAGGAGACCTTGGGTTAGCCCCATTTCTTCTGACAGAGACTTATCTAAGATGTTACTGAACAATTATTTGAAATTACAGGCATAAAAAAATTGAGTGGATGTTGGAGCAGGGTGTTAAATTCTGCTTTGGTATTATTTATCCAACTGTGTAGATTATTTAAATTTAGAAAATCTGTTTACAGAAATTTAGAAAACAGTTTATGTGGCTGAGTCTTTTCCGTTTTCATAGAATCATGGAATCATTAAGGTTTTCCTGTCTCTAATCTCAGCTTCAATGACAATAGTTTTCTCAGCATTTGCCTGTTCCAAAAGCAGAACTCAAAACCAAAGTGCTTCAAAAATAATCAATTTTTCACCAATCAGTTGCTGCTTTTTGCTGTTCTCAAAGCAATATCAGGTAAAGCCAGTGTGGATCCCCAGAGAAACTGGCAGCTTGCTACTTTACAATTTCCTTCATGTATCCCCAGTGAGATGTAAATCTACAATAATCTAGATTTTCCACCTTTTTACAGCGCCTTAAATTTTTGATCCAAACAAATTTTTGTCCAGGTGTTCACTAATAACATGCTCAATTTTACTTAACAGAAAGATCTACTGTAGAGCAGATACAGGTGGGAGTTGCTTTCTGAAGGCTTACATTGCTTTTTGTGTGTTATGCTTAGTGCAGGTCAGGTAACAGAGACTATGTCCCCTATGTTTGGCAGTAAGGGAATATAAAGCTTGCTTCAGCCACAAGGGGCTTATGCCAACACAGGAATTCAGTTTAGGCTAAAGCTGGAGAGATTTGTCCTGGCTGAGAATTTGCTTATGCTTTAAGGAGCTTACTTTTATTTAGAGAGTTCAGAGATTTCAGGAAAGGCTTCAATTAGAGGAGTTTATCTTCTGTAGATATATTTGCATACCAGTTCTTATTTCTCATAAGAGTTTTGTAACTTAAATTTGCATAGCTTTTATTTAGATTTAAATAATATAATTAATTTTTTCCATAGCTTTCCCTGCCTTTATTTCATCCACTGTTGATGAGTTTACATGTTCACATATTACAGTTACACTGTAAAATCACTAACATCTTTCAAATTCCATTGTATCTTCCTCCTGATTTTAGTAGCCTCAATACATACTTTACATAAATCCTTTTGCTTTTAATACCATAATAGTTTACTATATAGTTGTCCATTTGGTCAGGAATGTATATCTATTGCAAACAACAAAAAGAAATAAGCATCATTTACTTGGAACCAAGAAATTCATGTGCTTCAGGAAAGGTGAAGATTGATATCAAAAAAGAATAAAGATACATTTCCTATGAATGAAAATGTTTAGATTCTGAAATAACATTGCCTGCTGTGTCTTGTATTGTGTCTGTTGTGCTGTTGTATAGTGCTGTAATCTCATCATTCTGCTTCTGCAAAACTGTTTTTAAAGCTTCATCTGTGATTCGGCACTTCCACATTGACCTCAATATTGATCTTGGAGGTAAGCAGCCATTATGTGTGGGTGCAAAGTCAGTCATCCTGTATTTTGCTTAAGAACTACCTAGTAAGTAAAATTTCCTTTGAATTTCAGAGCAAATAACATCTGATTTAACTGTCCTGTGCAAGGTTTCTGGATGAGTTCAGTAGCATAGGAGCCTGCAGTTGAGCAGTTTGTCACTGCTTTCAAAGGCAGATATTGAATTCTCTCAGATGGTACATCATAACTCAGCTAAGCCACCAAATTAATCTATTTGTACATGATAAATTTTAGTGGTCCTTTTTTGTGTTCTTTGCAAAGAAAGGCTTGGCATCTTGATGCAGTATCCACATCTTTCTTGTGTACACTGATGAAAACCTATCAGTGAGGTAATTTCAGAGGGAAGGCAGCACATGCCATTAACCTGTGCTGGGATCTGGGTACCTGGTGTTCTGTTAAATCCTAGTGTGCAGTCCAGAAAGACTGCTTTCATCACATTTTAAACTAAACCACCAGCTCCCTAAGTACAGGGTGTGCAAGGTCCCTGCCTGCAGCATCCCTGGGTGCTGCAGTGCCTGGTTGCTGGGAGATGGGAAGATGACCCCCTCATCAGCCCAGTATTAAGAAGAAAACAATCTCATTTTTGCTAGTCTCCTTCAAAGAGCTTTTGATTGCCTGTCCCTCAGTAATTCTTCTCAGTCTGCACAGATGCAGCAAGGGTGATGCCCCCTGATGGGTGACCAAGCACAGAGACCCAGTAGTGGCACATCTATTCCCAGTTTTTTCAGTGACCTGTGTGCCCATCTTACAAATAAGTATTCATCATGCTACTGAGAAGAGTTCCACAACTGGCAGGATCTGAGCCCACAAAAATTATGAATTCCTTTCATGATGCTTCTATAAACATCTGGTTTCTGCCTAGCAGAGGTCATGTGCCTCTTCACCGCCACTGCAAGATAGAATGAGAATTTTTTAGGTGGTAGGTACTTGAATGTATAAAATGTTACATATTTTTCTTTAATTACTTGACCCTTGTGTTGTTTAGAGATTTGGAGACATAATTTTACTGTGTAATTTTTGAAGACTTGGACATTATAATATCTCTGACAATAGGTGTAACAACAACTAGGCAAAAAAAAAGAAAATTTTTAACCTAATTACATAAAAGTCCAAAGAAATTCTGCAGGTCATACATATATGCATATTTTCTCCATTAAACAAGCCTGCAGGGAAATGCCTAAGTAAAGTTGTGGATTGCATTAGCATAAGAATCAATCGATTTACTCAATAAAAATACCCATCCTAGTGCTGACCCCTTTCTATGAAAAAAGCCACTGACATTTCTCCTGAGGGCCTGTGGAAACATTAATGTACCATTAATAAAATCTAGTTTTTGTCTTTCAGTAGTATCCCAAGTAAGGGTTTTGGTGCATATGAGTCAGGGAACAGCTTACAGAAACCTCATGCCCAAAAGAGATTTGAGGTTTTTTGTTCGTTGTTGGGGGTTTTTAATTGCTTTCTGAAAGCAGGAGAAGTTAATAATGTTGCATAATCTTAGATGAGAAGCACCATGTCTAAATTGTACAAACACAGCTGGAGGGTGACTTAGATGTTTACTATTCCTTATCCATCCATAATGGTGGGGCAGCTGCACTTCCCACGGGTAATTCCTAGGTATGCTTACTAGGAAGATGCAGATTATGATCAATTGCCCTCCAGAAATTCAGCATGCCCTAACTGAATATGAGTTCCTTTTAGTTCCCCAGCCCACATTTTTGTATGGAGGAGTTCATCACTATTCCTGTAGAATTCCATCTTTCCAGGTATACTGGCTTTTCTCTGCAGGCAGATATTGCTCACAAAGTTAGGTCAGCAGCAGAAAATATCTTAAATATCTTGATTGCAGAGTAATAGTCATTTTTACCAGTTTAACTGGTAAAAAAAAGTGACTTTGTCAGTAAATTTGCCTACCTTGGGAAAGTGACACAGGGCAGGGTAATCCAGTGCAGTGGTTAACAGCATGAGGGCCACCTCTAGCACCAGTGGTAGTGCCACGAGACAATTCAGTTTCACTTCCTAACCCAACTCTACAACTGCAGGATAATGAAGGAGATCCATGATTGCAGTGATCTGTAATTTCAACCACAGAATTAACAAAACTACCATCCACTGTAAAACAAAATAAGTGGCATATTCTATTTAATTGAAAATTTATTAGTTTTTTATGCATCTGTCAAAATGACTGTTAGTGTGATATTGTGCTATAAATCTGCATGCTATTAAGATTAAAATAATCTGTAAGAAATTTGTCATGCTTATTACTATCACTCTTTTAGTTATCTGGTATTTTATATTTCCCACTTGTGAATAAACAAGATATCTATGAGTAAGCAGTGTTATAGAATGCATAAATATTCAAAGAAGATGTTTTTGTGCCATCTTACAGTAACATTTGTCTGCTAGAAAGTGCAGTTTTAAACTCTGATACAGAAGATTTACAGTACCTGAAAAAAATGCAGTTCTTCATCACAGAAAAACACTGGTATTCAAAATGTCCTTGCTGACTCCCTCAGCCATGTCTCTCATAAAACATTTCATTGTAAGCTATTGTACAGAAATCTAAAGCTCATGACTTATGCCAGTGCCTATGCTTGTGTTTCCAGGCTGCTGCAACATAGCATCTGAGTCCTATAGGGAGGTTTGCAAGTTGTGACTTGAGGATATGACAGTGTGGATGAAAATTGAATTGAAGTTTAGTGAGCTCTTTTTGAACTGGCATTGCTGAAAAGACTGTGGCTAATAAGAATTGAACCTATGACACAGTGAAACAAAAGAAATAAGTGTGTTACTAAAGTTGTAATATGATCTAAAGAAAGCAAAAAAAGTGCACAGGTAAATTTTATATTCAGTCCAAAATTGCCATGTATGATATAAAATATGACATCCAGAGTAGCCAGCTTTACTCAATGAGCTAAACATTTTGTTATGTCCCAATGCAGTGTAACAGCAAGGTGGAAATGTTAGAATTGTAGATCCCAGAGCTTTGTGTGGCACCATTTTTCCTTAAATGCTGTTGTGTGTGGAATGGCACAGGATTATATGGGGGAAAAGAAAACCCCATTAAAAACCCCCATGGGGATGAGCCATTCTTCTGCACATTATTTTCTGCAGAATCACTCAATTAGTAAAAATACTTTTATGTCTGGTGATACAAACTACTTCATTAGTCTTTTTTATTTGTTTATTTGTTTGGTTGGTTTTTCAACCTTGTAAATACTAAAAGGACAGGTAATCTGTTCTTTTAAAGGCCTGCAGGTCTAGGTCTGCAAAGCAGAGCTCCTGACCTCCAAGATTTTGTAGTGGACCTGAGCTGCTCATTACAGAGTTGTGCTCTGAATGTGCCTTCCCTACACTTCAGTTTGCACAGAAAGCACCCCAATCCTGCAGTCTGTAAGTCAGCCACAGCACAGCCAAGGATAATTCCCCACATTGTACCCCTCAGCATGGCTGCACCTGGCAGCACAGGGAGACACAGCCTTCCAGAGGCTAAGCACAAGTGAGAAGAGTTAAAAAGAAGCTGAAAAAAAATGGGCAATTGAAACCAAGGCTGGAGAAAAGCAGTGCAATCAGATCCTGAGTATTATAAAGCACCTCATTTTGCTTCCTTACAAAGCTGGAACAAGAGAGAGATCTAAATCTAATCAAGCCTAGAAGAATGCTTGCCTTAGTCCTGGGAAGAAAGCAAATCAAATAAACAAACATCAGAGATTGGAAATTTCAGATGACAAAAACAAAATACTAAGTGTTTATTTATTTATTACTGCAGTAATTTATCTCCATTTTGTATTTTGGGTTCTTTTTGTGACTCTTCCCAAACCTCAGTTCAGTCACTTGCAAAACTGGTATACTACTTACCTAGCAGAAGCCTTCCAAATATGAATAGATATGTTGCATTCTTTACTTGGCTCAATGTTTCAGAAATGCTTTTTGAGATTCCTGAGAAACAGGCATAAACTATAAATTATTTTTACTATTACTCTGAGCTTTGTATTAAGGACATGACATAATGAAAATAATGACAATGACCCACCTTCAAAGTGTATTTCTTCTGAAAACTTTCTGGGTTTATCCATAAATGTGAGCACAAAGGAGGTCTGCTTTAGCATATTTAAGGAAGAAAAAAAGTGTGATCAGAGGTACATACTATTTATTTTTAACTCATGTTTAGACACCTAAAGGGGATGGAATTAAAAGCTGCTGAACAATTCCAGATGTCACCATTTTGAAAGAGTGCTGGAAAGACTTCTGTCCCTCAGCACCAGGAAAGAACTGGCCTAATTCTTAACTATTGATTCAAGTAATCCCTCTTATTCTGTTTTGAAGATGCTATCTGAAACCTCTGGATATCTGAAACACCTAAATCCTCTATTAGTAGCAGTTAGGCTTTTCTATACCTTGGAAGATCCATGGGACAGCTTTCAGTAAATAGTGGTAAACCCATGTGGTTTTTTTTGTTTTGGTTTTTTTTTTTGTTGTTGTTGTTTTTTTGTTTTTTTTGAGAAATAACTCCCTGAATCTCATTCTTTTGGATCAACTGTAGGCAACACTGGCAGAAATACTGACTGTCAACATAAAAATGTTGATCTGCAATCAGCAGACTCATCACACTCTAAATATTGTAGCTTGTGGAAAGAAATGCAGTGTGGGAGTAACCTTTTACTCCCTTCTACATACTTGTGGGGGCTTTCTGCCCTTTTGCACAGTTGTAAATGATTGAATGTAGAGCAAAGCACTGCAGGGGCTGTGGAGCACTGCTGGAAGCACAGCAGAGCAGGTGACTCCATTTGCCTTCCTGCCAAATAGTTTAAAGAGTGCCTTTAGCCCCAGTGCGTGGGGTGGGCATTGAGTGAGGTCTCTGTCTGCCCTGCCCAGGGCATGGCTGGGTGAGCATGCTCAGCGACTAATGATGCATGGAAGAGGATTTTCTGCCCTCAAGAGACCCCATTCCAGCCTTTAACCAGAGCTGGGACTGCCTGGGGTGGGGCACACATCCATGCTGGGTCAGGCAGAGGTGCTCAAGTTAGCCTTCAGAAAATGATGTGTATGGGAGGCATCCAGCTAGTGCAAACAGAACAGACACTCCCTGGGATTTATACACCAATAAACACAAAATACTCTCCTGCCTCCCAGGTATTGCCTGAGGTTTAGTCCTTTGCTTCAAGGCTCGATAGTCTATAGAGAACAAAAGAGCCAGTGAAGTGCTTGCTGCTTTCTAGTGCCTGATAGCTGGTGAGTGAAGAGGATGACACCACCTAAGTGAGCACATTTTACCTCCATTTACAGATTGAATTAACAGCAGTAATAATACACCACATACATTCATTTCCTGCCTGCTCAATGAGGAAATTATATGCATTTGTTGTAGGTTAAAATACCACAGCAAGCCAAGCCAAGGGGATCACCAAATTATCCCAAACACCACTATGATATTTCCTGCTTGTCCTGTCAGATCCCCCTGGGCTTAGCCTTTCCATTTTGGGGGGATTTGTTGGTAGAGGTTAATATAATTTCCAAAACTACAGAAAGGTGGGAAAAAAGTATCATTTTTTTTTTGTCAGTATAATTTGTTAGTATAACTGTGTTAAGTCATTAAAACACTCCTAGCCAATATTACCAGAGCAGTGTTTTCTAGGCTCATATTTAGCCTTTTTTTTTGTCAATTGAGAAAAAAACAGCAGCTTTGGTCACCCTGGCATTTCTGCTGCTCCATACTGGGTATTCCTGCAGGAATAGGATATCCATCCTCTTGCAGTGCAAGCCAATTGCAGTGCCAGCCAACTGAGCCATTCTGGTGTCTTTGAACATGTGCCAAGAGAGAATTGAAACTTCCAAAGTGAGTAAGTTTGATGATACAAACCAACAAGGTAGGTTACTTCTTTGCATGAAGCTAGTAAAGGTTTCAGTGGTGGTATGGAAGTACTGTGTAGATATTATGTAGATTGAAAAACAAAAACAAAACAACTTTAAAAGAATTTGTATTGGGTTTGCATGGCCAGACTTTGGTAATTGAGGACTACAGGGGTGGCTTCTGGGAGCAGCTGCCAGAAGCTTCCTCCATATCCAGCAGAGTCAATGCCAGACAGCTCCAGGATGGATGAGCTGGGCCAATCAGAAATGGTAACACCTATGGGGATAACACAGTTGAGAAGGAAAAAGTTATTGCACAGTTGAAATTGCAGCCAGAGAAGAGCTGGGTGAGAAGGTGAGAGGGAAAGTTCTGCAGACACCAAGGTCAGTGCAGAAGGAGGGACAGGAGGTGCTCCAGGCACCAGAGCTGAGATTCCCCTGCAGCCCCTGGTGCAGCCCATGGTGAGGCAGCTGTGCCCCTGCAGCCCAGGGAGAGCCACAGGGATGCAGAGATCCACCTGCAGCCCAGGGAGAGCCACAGGGATGCAGAGATCCACCTGCAGCCCATGGAGAGCCACAGGGATGCAGAGATCCACCTGCAGCCCAGGGAGAGCCACAGGGATGCAGAGATCCACCTGCAGCCCATGGAGGAGGCCATGCTGGAGCAGTGGATGCTGAGAGGAGGCTGTGACCCCATGGGAGAGCTGTGCTGGAGCAGGGTCCTGGCAGGGACCTGCAGCCCATGGAGAAAGGAGCCCATGCTGGAGCAGGTTTGCTGGTGGCACTTGTGACCCTGTGGGGGACCCAGGCTGGAGCAGGCTGTGCCTGAGGGACTGCACTCTGTGCAAGAGTGACCCACACTGCAGCAGTCTGGGGAGGACTGATGCCTGTGGGATGAACTCAGGTTGGGGAAGTTAATCAAGAGCTATTTCTAATGGAAGGAAATTCAATTAATATCCCCAGTTCAAGTCTGTTTTCCCTGTGAGTGATCTCTATCTGTTCTGAAACCAGCCCATGAACTCTTTGCTATATTTTTCTCTCTCCTTTCCAGAAGCAGAAGGAAGAATGGATTTGGTGGATGTCTGGCATCCACCCAGGGTCAACCTACTATAAACTGTAAACAAGAAGCTTTTTTTGGTTTTGGGTTATGCAAATATATTTTGTGTTGTATTCATAGCTATGAGGAACATGAAGTTACTTATATATATACCTACTTGTTAACATTTGTCTGCAATAATAAGAAAATAATAGGAGCAGTTAGAACAAAGCATGGCTGTTGACTCACTAGCAAAAAGGAAGACTATGATTGTATATGTAAAGAGGCTGCAATGCAATAGAGGGAGGAAATTGTGTTTCCATAACAGAAACTAGGAAAAAAAATATGCACATATTTTATATTCTCATTTATACATTTGTTCTATAGTAAATGTAACTCAAAAAATTATCTCACTGTTCAGTGTAAGAAAAATTGTTTCACATGAAAATTTTATTTCAATCTTTCTTGAATAGTGAGGAGAAGTTCCCAAACTGAATTTTAGCCTTCATAAAACGGATACAAAGAGTTCTTTATATGTAAGACATTTTAGGGCAAATGTGAAGCAGAAATTGAAATACATATTTTCAGTATATTCAGTATGCATTTGGGCTAACTCTATAAAAATAACTGCAGGTCTGCCAAAGTACAAGAGAGACAGAGAGGAGGTCAAGCTAAAATATCCTGGCAGGACTGATGGACACAGGCCTGTTTGGCATCATGTGTACTCACATCTGTGAGCTGGGGACGTGTGTTCAAGGACAGGATTTGTTTCTCTGCAAGAAACCCTGCACACCAAACTTCTCCAGGACTGGTAGTGGCAGCTTTCCCTGCTCCACCCAAGATTTCACAGCAGTCCAAAACTTGGCCACCCTGATGCTGCTGGAAGACCTCAGATTGCCTGCCCTCAGGGCTCCTCAGTGCTTGGAAAGTCTCTGAAATAGCTATTCCAGAAGGTTATTTGGGCGTACATCTTCTCTGGATGCTCCTATTTCACAGTACAAATGCTTTTTTGGTCTGACTCTAATCCTTATTCAGAGCTAATTCAGAAACTGGGTGGCTGCATAGAAAAAAGGTATTACAAAATTTATTTGGGAATAATAGTCCCAGCTCTCATTTCTGCATCAGATACAGTTACTGGGGAATGCCTCTTTCCGTGCATTTCCACATGGAGGTGAGCCCTGAGTGTTCCACCACCTGTGTTTTTCCCAATCAGATAAAGAGAAATCCATATGTCACAGTCCTGGGAAATAAAGAGAACCCTTTGAAATTAAATGCTGCTTTAAACTGAAGTTATTTTGACAATAGATCAATCAAAGGTATCACGCTTCACTTATGGTGCATGAGAGTTTAATTCTGAGCTGTAGCTTCTTTTGCATCACTGAGTTACTCATTGTCTTAAACCTAACTGAAGATGATTCATGGGCAATTAAAAAATGGCAAGGAAGAGAAATGCCACCCTGGTGTGATCCAGCAGGTAGGTGTTGTCAGGTGCAGAAACTCAGGCAGCAGGTAGGAGTTGTCTCAGGCAAGGCAGCATGGATGCAGCCAGTTTAAACCACAGGAACAGCTTTTGTCCCCATGCTTGGGAACAATGTACTGAATCTCTGTAGCAGTCTCCAGGCAGTGCAAAGCAGATGGAGTCAGCTCTGCACCCTTGTGCCTGAAGGACACTGCCCAGGAGTCCTTTATAGTCTTTGTTCACCATGTTTGCCTCACACAGCTCCACAGTGAGATGTCAGCTGGAACTGACATGCTGCAGGACTGAAGGAGCTAACCAGGTTTTTGCTGCATGTATTACAGAAAGAACCACTATCAATTTAATACCTTTTCTACAAAACAGCTTTAGATTGGATATTAGGAGAAATTTCTTCACTGAGAGGGTGGTCAAACTTGAAACAGGCTACCCAGGGAAATACTGGAGTCACTATCCCTGGAAATGTTCAAAAGACATGTAGATGCAGTGCTTAGAGACATATTTTTGTGGTGGGCTTGGCAGTGTAAAGCTAGTGATTGGATTCAATGATCTTAGAGGCCTTTCCCAACTTTAATCACTCTGTGATTCCAGGTGTCAAAGAGTGAAAGGAAAGGCATTGGTGCTGTGAGCTTGGGCAGCTACCCTTGCTCCACAGTCAGCAGTCTCTTGATCAAGGATCAAGACCTGAGCTGAGATAGTCTGAAGTGCTTTCTAGAAGAGAAAGAAGTGCTTTCTCTCCACTGCCCTCACAGGGAGACACCACTGGCTCTCAAACAGCTGCTCTTACAGCATGTGATATTAGCAGCTCTATGAACACTTAGGTCTGTAGTAAAATGATAGCATAGAGCAACAATGGCAAGGCTGAGCTTTCTCTGAATCTGAGCTCAAGATGAAAAATGCAAGATCTACACCTGTCACAAGACAGATGTCAGGCTGTTGGTACTCTCACAGTCACTGGTAGAAGGCCAACAAGTAATAAATAATCACAAAGTCAGTCTATTAATTTCTTTGCTAGGGCTGGCCAAAAATAAGCCACTGCTATTTGTAGCAGAGAGAGAAATACTGGATGGGTACAGAGGAATAAATTGCTCTTATGAATTATAAGTTAATGGCCATTGACAATGCTAAATTATAGATATTAAGTAATTATGCAAATTATATTCCTTCATCTAATCATTTATTTAGAGGAAGCACTTATACAGTATTTTCAGAGAATGACTGCAGTGGCAGAAACAGTCCTATTGATGTATAACCTGAAGTATTAGAAGTAAACAAACTTCTGTTATAAATGGTATTGTCTTCTTTTCAGGAACTTCAAAGCTTTTCATAATGTTTAACAATGTCTTAAGGTGATCCTCAGAAATATAGGGATTGGCAATCTGAGGCACAAAACTGGTAAGGGAAGTAAGATCCAGGCTTTTCCTCTTATTAAGTTTCATGTACCAGTGTCACTGCAGATGGCAATGCTTGGCTTAATGTGTTCCCATGCCCATCACCCAGCCTAGGCTGCCCAGAGCCCCCAGCCTGGCTGTGCTCCTCAGATATAGCTGCATGATTGCTCACTGGGCTACTTCCACACAGAAGATTATCCCATTTCAAATAAAAAAAATAAGAGCTTGAAATAGTGTTTAAAAACATTTATTTCTTTTTTTAATTACACAGTTGCTTTGGCAGGAATACACGGTGGTGGGAGCAAGCAGCAGCAGTAGTGGAGCTGGGGACAATGTCAGCCCCAGGTGGGGCAGGGGATCTGTGCTTTCACCCAAGAGACTCATCAAGCCTCCCCTCAGCCTGTGAAGTGGCAGTTTGCCTCTTCATGCACTGCTGAAGCATTGTTTTCCAGGAGGTTGGGTGAAATCCAGCAAATACATCTTTGTTTTTCAATCTGGTCACATACAATTCTCTCTGGGTTTTATGGTTATGCTGGCTGCTCTCTCTTCAGACTAAATGAGCAAACAATTAAGTGTCCCACTGCTCAGCCAGACCTAAAGCAATGGAAGTGACTGCCAAGGACTAGACTGACTATAAACACCAACACTGGGAATTAATTAATTCAGGGTTTATATGCGTATGCGACTTATAGAACAGGCAGAATTTCAGCAGAAAGCAATGCAGACAGGAAAAATCATGTTTGTAAGTCAGAAAGAAAACCAGAAAACCACTTTTTGGACAGAATGCTAGCTGAACTCCAGGGATGAAATATGAAAAGGGAAATTGGCTCTGTATGATTTTCGTGCTTAGGAGAACATTATTTGCCAATGAACATATCCAAGAAACAGCTGACTGTCATCATTTTCTCCTATGGAGTAGGGTGCACAGATCACTGCACACAAGGCAAATTCTTGTGATTAAAAGAATGAAAACATGAGATCTGATCTGATGCATTTGAGGCCTCTACTCGGGTATTTAAAGTTGCCCATTAATTTAAAATTGGAAAACTTTGTGAGTTCTGCTGAAAGAGCCTGTAGCCTTGCCAAAGCCTGGCAGTGGTGACACAGCCCCCAGTGCAGCCCAGGCCAAGGCACAGACTTGCTCATCATATGTCCACAGAAATTCTTAAACTCTTCTTTTGCTGGGAGATGCAGTGTGAACAATCTGTGGCCACTACATGAGATTTTTAGGTGTATTTCTTGCTTGTTGAAATGAAGCCATAACTCATACCAAAAGCTTTCATTAGAAACTGGGATGAGACAACTTGAAAATAGGATGATTTCACTCTTACCACATATCCTGCCAACACCTGTGAAGGACTGGCCATGCACTAGCTCATACTACTGACTATATAAAAGTTGAAGGTGATGGATGTGTAGGTAACTTAGGACTTCACCAGCTGTAAGGAACAGGAGCACTCCCCACAACCTGAGGGAAAGTGAAGAACCATCTGCCCAGATCTTATCACCAGTACAAATGATGCCCAACTCTTGGCTTTTTTTGATCCATTTAAAATCTTAAATGTGGTAAATATGCAGTAAATCATATAGTAATCCCTGGAGCAAGTATTGGCATGCAGAGGCTTTTCTCTTTCATACTCTCAAATCTAATTATTTTTCTAATTTTCCTCACTTATTTTTCTCAATTCCTGCTCTGTTCCCTCTCCACCATTCTAATTCCTGTTTAAAACTTTCTGCCTCTCTGCACTTTTTCTTTCAACACAGGGGAAAGAAATAATGTGGTCCTTCATTTTACTTTCCTTTTGTAGCAAAATCAGAAGGAGAAAATACAGCAGAGAAGGGAAGAGAAGCATATTTACATTTCTGCTAGCTATTGCTATTGCTGACATTTATATTTAATTGATTTACACACATTCTAATTAATACAAGTAGTAAAGGGGAGAGCTCAGTGGTGAAGCTACAAAAGTTTACAAGTTGCTTTCACATGTTTATTGCTTTGCTAAACCCCAGATCCCTAATCAGCTTAACAGATTATTCCCTGCATTCATAATGCTCTGCTGACAATGAAATGTAAACAATCTGCTGCAATGGGAGAGGTAAGATCTATGGAGAAGATCTCAGTGTTAACTTATGTCTCTGTTCCTGGTGTCAGAAAAAAAAAAGTAATACAAGCCTCAAGTGAGAAAACAATCTCACTGATCAAAAATTATATGAGTATATATCCAAGGAACATATTATCCCACAGTTATTAATTGTTGAATACAGTAGCCAGCAGTCACTCAAGTGAATGGAAACAATTTCTCCAAAAAGAGAAAGAGAAAAAGAGAATGTGTAAAGTTAGTCACAAAAAACCTGCCCAAAACCAAACACTGTAGTTTGAGGAAAAGTAAATATCAAAGCATTAAAAAATATAAAAATACATTGCCATAAGGAACAGGAGTCCAGAAGAGCTCTTTACTGCCCCTTGCATGGCTTGGCAGCTTTTAGGGGAGGTACACATAATATAAGAAAGAAGGAACTCCACTAATGATATTTCCTTTCTGTGATTAGAAATGGGGATTCTTTTTCCTTTTAGTCCAAGAAAGATGGTATTCAGAAAAGCTGGCTATTTTTTCAGCTTTTAATCTAAATGAATTTTTTCCCCTATTTGCTACTCATGACAAACTCACAGTATTTTTGTGTCTCTGTATAACACACTGGATCTTCAGAGAGTGCTGAGCACCACAGGGAAGATGATCCTTCTTTCACCTGGATAGTGTGCAGGTTAAAGGTAGACCCTACCTCAAATTACATCCTGTACTCTTGTGAGTGGGCCCCACTATGAGCTGGTTTTGGGTTGCATTCACCCATTGAAACTTGATTTTCTAGCCTAGAGCTGACCCCTCTTCAGTCAGCATCTGTAGGAATCAAACCAAACCTGTTAGATCGACTCCAGGGCTTCCAGGCAAATGAGCACACACCTGTTGGCCAGGCTGCACCTACATGTGCTCTGCTGTGTATTCAATTAAACATACACAAAAATATTGCATTTTTCTCTGCTCTTATCAGTTCATACCACAATCACAAATTTTTAAATTAATAGGCACCCCTCAATAGCTTCCAGCTGTAAGAAATGGGTCTCAAAAGGACAGGATCATGATCATCTATTCTGAGTTCTTGAGCCCTGAGCAACAAGTTTAATTTGTTACACATCACATTAGACTGCAAGGCAATCCAGGTTGCTATAGGGAATTCCATAACAAAAAGAATTGATATGTATTCAAATAAAAATATCTTTAGTCTACTGTGCAGTCAGGAAAGGCAAAGCCTGTTCATAGTCTCCTATCACTAGTTCAAAAAACATCACTTTACAGACAGAAACATACAGCTTGTTTTCTCATTACAACCTGTCAACAGCAATGACAGCCTGACTGACAGACAATTTCAGTGTTCTCCTAAGCCCTCCATCCTCAAACCAGTATTTCACAGGTTCAGCATATCTATTACAGCAGGAAATATCCAGTTTATTCAAGGGCATTTGCATTTTGTTCAAAACATGGTCCCAGCACGGGGTGTTTCACAGCAGCTTTCCCATCAGTGGGAGCAGTAGCTGCAGCTTCTCACTGACCTTTTTCTCCAAAGACATGTGAGCAGTCAGGGAGGTACAGCCCATCTGATCCCTGTAGCTCCTTGTCAGAGGAGGTGACTGTGGTTAACACAGCTCCTCTAGGTGTCTAACCTAACCTGTGATTAGGTACAATTGAGCTAATGTGATTGGTAAAATTAGGTAAGATTAGATCACTCCTGCAATCTCGAGGAACTGTGCTGCAGAAGGAGAGCCAGAGTGTTCATCTGGATCTGATGATCTTCCAGTAGACAGCACAGTGCTGGCTCAGGGAAGCACTCCCTGGGAATTTTGAGACATCTCTTGCAAGGTGGGAATGGTGACTTAGTGCTCCAACTGGAAGAGAATCTCAGCTTTGGCCACTCAGTGGAAGGTTTTGTGCCATATATCCTGTGTTACGTTCTGATCTTAGAATTTTCTTGGAGTGCATGTAGGCCTATAGTTGCAGGTATTTTCTGATGATTATCCTCCAGTGTGACACTTCTTTATGGAGTGCTGCTGTACTAAATAGCAGAGTGCAGGCCAAACCACTGGGCCACATAGGAAGGCTTAAGCAGGAATTAATTTAGAGTACTATTTGGATCTAATCCCAAATGCAGGAGTTCAGGTATTTAATTGCAGTGCAGCTGTTCACACCACTGTGCCAGAAGAAAAAAAGCATCAAGGAGGCTGGGAAAGCAAGGGCAGTACAGCCTCATGGGGTAGCACAAGGAAGAGAGGGATGTGTCTGGAAACCATTTGTATATTCCTTCTGTAATCAGAAAAATAAGAATCTGTAATGGTCACTCCTGTGCTGAATCACTTTCTCCTTCTTCACTGCAAAAGTTAAGGAAAGGATCCCTCATGCAGATAGTGCACATCCCTCCTCTTGTGCCTGCTTGCTGGAAACAAGAACAGCACTGAAGCAGCTTCCAATTCACATCCTGGCAACAGCAAGGCTTGCCTGAATACTTCAGCTCAAGGCAAGCACAACAGGATGCTTTGAGGCAGCAAGATACAAGTGCTTCTCTTGAGAACAGACTGTGCTCCTTAGAGGTGGATTTCACCCCTCATCCTCAGGGGAACTAGTCCTGAATCACTCCGATGTAGCTGAGCACATCAACACCCCAGGGACTGACAAGCTACTCCCATTCAACTGCTTAACACTAATTGCCCAGTAATTACTTAACAGTAACACACATCTCTTACCGACTGGAAACACAGTGTAGCTCCTGATGTGCTGCTGCTCTCTGCTGAGTTGGACATGGAGTAAAACTTTTCAGCTTATCTGTTCCTGGGCTATAGCTAACAAATAATAAGTTCAGAGGATATTGTTTCTACAGCTCCATAATCCTGACAGCAGCATCAAGCTCAAAGGCCTGAGAAAACAACAGGAAAAGCTTATTCAATAATTAATTTTAATTAGTATTCCAAGATAAGTGGGCAAAGGAAATAAACAACTAACAATCTTATTCTAAAGAATCAGGATAATTACATTTGCATTTGTTTATATTTGCTTAGAAGACCTCTGCAGCTGTGTCAGGTTAGCATGTTCTCTTGCATGAACACACTAATTTATGAAAAGCCATACCTTGAAATAATTTTTTACCAGATAGATGTAGAAATTGCTGATGGATCCAGACAGCTCTGTGATGCAAATGTTTTCCTGCTGAAAGCAAGAATAACTGACAAGACAGCAAAGGTTCCCAGATTCCTTCCCTGCTGGGCTGTGCCTGAAAGTTTCTTTTATTTCTTCCTCTCCAGTCTTACTCTAGTTCCTGTTTTGACTTCAGTTTCTCTAGTCTCTGTGTGCTGGTGTTTTTTCCTGTTTCCCTTTGGAAAGGAGCAGTTCACTGGCTCCCCCCACAAATGACAGCCCTGCCTGTGCCTTGGTGTTGTGGGCTCTGCTGAGGGTGCTCTCATTCCTGCCACACCAGCCCATAAAATACTCTTGTCTGTCTCACAACTACTTCAAGCACAAGAGAGCTGCAGCTCTAGCACATCTGGGGTGTGGGGCAGTTTTATGGCATTTTGAGGGGTTTGCTTTTCTGTTTTTATTGCTTCTGGAGACAGTCTTAGCAAGAAACCAGGCTCACATTTTGAGGTTTTATCTACAGATATATTGATAAACCCCCAAATAATTATCTGTTCACATAGGGATGTGTGTGCCTGTGTATATGTTTTCCAGGAGCTGTAGGTCAGAGCTGTTGTTGAGGTTCTGGATAAATAGCACATAGATAGTGCATATGTATTATCATGTAAATAATACATTTATATAACAACAGTTATGTAATGACATATTCATATATAAAGATATACTACAGTATATAGTATACAATATATATGCAATGTAAGTTTCTATAACATAAGTAACATATATAGTGTTTTTATATAATATATATGTAATATAATAGACATAGTCATATGTTTTATATTACTAGATTTTATATTTATGCATTTTACATTATCACATATGCATATAATATATAGTACATGCATTACATGCATTGTATGTACATAATACAATATTTGTATTGTTATTTTTAGACATAATGTTGTATGTGTACATGAGGCCCCCAGCTGAAATACATGAGTTTATCTGTCAGGTTTGGCTTGTGCCTTTGCAGTCTGGAAAAACTGCAGAGTGACTCCTGAAGAGGAGGCACAAGGAGAGCAGAGGTGCCCTAATGTCCCTTTTTATAAAACTTCACAAAGAGGATTAACACTGTGGTGTCCAGCTCTTGCATCTCTTCATTTTAGTACTGGTTTTCAATAAATTTGATTTTCAACCTAAATATATAGGTGGTAATGACAGCATTATGTAGCAGCTCTTTTAATGTTACCCCACTGCTGCAGGATATCCCTGCCTGACATATTTGCCCAGATGTTTATTTTTTTTCTTTTTATGGATTGTGTTTAATTCCCAGGAAGTAATTCAGACAAAAATGAAATATTGAGTAAAGGTTTTCTGAATATGGCTCCTTCCCTGAGAGTGCTGGCTGGTAGGAGACTTCCCAGAGAGTGGTGAGATTTATGTCCTGGGATAAAGACGATACACATCATCCTCAGAGCTGCCTCAACACAAACATCTGAAAAGCTGATTATCTGAAGTGCTCAGAAGGTATTTCTAGTGCAAATGTGCTCTTTCAGACTTTCAAGATAGCACCTACCACTGCAGTTGCCTCTTACAGGAAGAAATTATTGATAACTCTCTAGAAAAAAGACAGTGATAGTTATTATGCAAAGGATGGTGTAGGGGTGGCAGAGACTTCGGTCGGGAATTTGAGAAATAGCTTTGGGCAACTGGGCATGGGAAGAAATGTGCAGAGACAGCCAAGAGCAGTGATTGATTTCCCAGTCTCCAACTGCACCAACATTCATCTGATCTCACTGGTCTTTTTTTATTATGATTTATTTATTTATTTATTTAGGGTGTGTATTTTCCACTGTGCTGATCCACAGAACTGCTTTTAGGTGAATTTATGACAGAGCTTTCAGTTTCTTCATTTAAGTTGGTAGAAGCTTTTCTATCTCTCTCTTTTTTTTTTTTTTTTTTTTTTTTTTTTTTTTAAAGCATTTCTAAAGTTCATACTCTTAGAAGGGTCAGGAAACTGTAGAATACAAGAGTTAAACACAAAATTACAGGGTTGTAATGTTGATTTAATGGCAGATTTGCATGAATTTAGACCCTAATCCAAGCCAAATAAGCTCAACACCAGGACAGTCGTGTCCAGCAGACCTTCCTTGCTGCCTGTGGAGTGCTGATGGGCAAGTGAGGAAAAATTTTATATCAGTTTGATGCTGCAGGACTGCCTTGTCTAATCATTCCCTCTTTACCTCTGCAGGGTGCTGCCAAATTCAGTGGGGTTGAATCAGTGTGAGTAACATTTGAATATTTCAAAACTGATAGAGCAGTGCTGGGGCTATTTAGGTTTGGGATATTTTGAGATGCTCTGTAGTGCTCATCCCACAAACTGAACTGCCTCCTGCTTTGGATTCTGTGACGTCAGTCAGCTATTCCTTTGATTAAGAGCCTTTGAAGGGATCTTACTAACAGATTCCACACCCCCAAACTGTGATGTCTCATAGAGTCACACTTCATTTCTCTCTGACAATATACCACTAAAGAGTTGTCATGTGCTCATAGGTTAATCACAGAGTATTCCCATATATTCCCCTGCCCTACCCTGAAGGGTACATCACTAAGTGTAAAACAAGCCCTTCTTAATGGGTCCTACATAGAGTTATATACCTACTGCAGCACTGAGTATAGAAAAATTTGCTGATGTGTTTTTGTTACCTTGAATCCTTCCTGTAGTAACCACCCATCCACAGGCTGCCAGTAGGTTTGGTTTATCACATGGGGTGGATCTTGGCTGCTCTGGGACCACCCTAGAGGGTGTTACAGCTGTGGGTGGTGCTGGGTGCTGTGCTGGCTCTCCCTGAGCACACCCCAAACCTCCCAATGATGTTGTAGGGTGTCTGTGACAGGGGGACACTTCCCTGGCAGCAGGACCAGCCCTGGTGAGCGTGTGGTCAGCCCCATACAGGGAGGGGGGACGAGCATTTGTGGGCAGTTCCAGCCACAATACAGCAGGAAAAATCTCTCACCTGGTGTTGCAACAGCAGGAGTTTGGCACACAGGGTGCCACTGAGTCTTACTGGGGACTGTCATTCTAATGGATGGTGCACAGTGTGGTTTTGACTAAAGAAGGCTCCTTGTAGGGGAAACTGTACTGGAGATATGGTGTCTCACTGCAGGACCTGAGACTTCTTGTGTTATCCCAACTAATCTCTTTTTAGTGCATGGGTTGTTTCAACACAGAGGAATTTCATAAGACTTGTGCTTCCATGGGGGATGCTACAGAGGAAGATACCTGAACTGTTAGAAATATTAAAGAAGTTAAAGAACAATATTGGTGACATAAGGATATGCACTTAAATCAGAACTTAGTTAGATATACTAAATCCAAATTTCCAAAATTGGAATGAAGGCCAAGAGTGAAGCAATAAACCAACACACACCCTCTCCTTTTGTACACAGAAGTACTAAAAGCACAAATCCAACAGAGAAATCCCCATCCCACCCACTGTATGCAGGCTTTGGTCTATGGCACTGGTGTATGGGTGAGATTTGCAAAGCTGCTCCCCACACCTCTAGCCCTGGTGCAATTTCTGATTCTGTATATTGTAAAGGAGCAAACTGGGGCACCACAAAAAGCCTGGCCCTCATATTTGTCCCCCAGCATTTCCTAGGGCTGCAGAACTCCACGTGTTCCTCCATACCCCCTCCACAGGCACATTAGCCAGCAGGATTGGAGTGGGAGACCACAGCACACCAGAAGGAGCCTCACCCAGGAGCTTTTGCGTCAATTTGATAGCCTCTGACTCCTTTAAAGACATTTAGAGTTGTTTCAAAGTGACAAATATTACCTTATTCCCCATAAGGTGTCCCACAGATGAGGCAGTTTTTTGGCACTGACAGAAAGATGATTAATTTGTCTAAACCACTCAGCCTCGTTGTGTGCTCAGCTGGTAAATGGGAGTCACACCCAGGCAGGCTCCCAAAGAAGAGCATACCTCATCCCTTGTCAGAAGGAGGAAAAGGTAAGTTTGCTAACTCTACAGTTTTCATCCTCTAAAAGGACAAGCAGCTGGGTTAAGAGGTGATTTATTTGCATTTGCAGGACTCTGCTCTCTTCCACTTCTTTGTTTATCTTATAAGCACAGATGCAAGGGCTTGACCAAATCCTCACTTGTTCTTGCCTTGGGAAAGTTTCCTGATTTGGCAAAAATAATTGTACATTAAAGATAAAATAAGATTTCCTAAATGCAGGAATTTTCACAGGTGGATTTGTGAACATATGCATGTTACAGGGATGGTTTAGGACCTTGTCTGGAAACCTGCCCTCAAATACCTTTCAGTGATAGATATTCAGATTGAGTTGTTTCAAAGAACAAGGTTATGAGGCACCAGAGATTACTTGAAATGAACCACGAACATCATTTTTCAGAAGAACCTCACTGGAGCAACGTGGAAAACTGATGTACAGGGAATCAAAATAGATCCTAAGGACATGCTGAGCTCTAGACCCTTTTTTTTCCTAGCATGCTGCTGGCTGCAGGGTGGCTGTGCTCACTCAGAGAACTCATTTATACTGACTTTATGTTTTGGTGAGGGCTTGCACAGAGGAAATTACATTCACCAGGGCAAGGGCATTGACTGGAATTTGCAGATACAATAAAATCATGCCAGTTCTGGCAGCAGCTACTTCAACCCCCCGGCATGTCCTACTGCAAAAGCTGGCCAATATTTTCAGAATGATGTCAAAAATAGTTTTGGTCTGATGTTTGGCCAATCCATTGAGGTCTTCTAGAGCTGGTCAAAAGAAGAGCTATATTTCAACAGGAGATAAAGAGAAAAATGGAACTTTTCACTAAGTATTCTTATCCTTTTTTTACTTGCATGTAAATTTGTAAAAGAAATATAATTTCTCTTTTATATTCATCTTTATGCTTCCCCCACACTGGTGCTATAGGAACAGTTCAGAGGAAACCTGCATTAACATTCTGTCTGTTGATGATCAATAGGATATGAAATAAAAGCTCCAGTCCTCAAAAGAAACCTGGGATTTATGCTATTGAATTGACTTTACATTAGGCATATAAACTGTTATTTGGGTTGCATGACATTGAATAGTTGATACAGAAAAATAAATCAGGATACTGAATTGGACCATGTGCAACAATGAGAGTAACAAAAGAAATCATAATTATTTCCAGTCGAAACCAGAACTGGGCATAAGATTTTAAAAGTGAAAACTCCAGAATGGGAAGAAAAACAGTACTGAAAAGAAAGAATATTTACATAAAATTATTATGCTTTTACCTGAAAAATAACACCTGGCTGCACGATTTATGAAGTTTCAGGGCACAGAGGTTATGCTACTAATCAGAAAGAGCTTTGGTCCTCTCACTTGGTGTATTAAATGTCAGAAGTCTGAATATCCTGTGTACCCAAATCTGGGCTCCTGCACCAGAACTGGGCCATCTTCACCTTCCATCAACAGGCAAAGCAGGGCTCATACCATGGAGATCTGCCTGAAGTGCCTCAGGGGAGGCTTGCTGTGGGGATGTGCAGCTGTGACCTCTGAGACCAGATGTCCAAAGGTAAAGATTTGTCATGGGTCCAGCAGCCCACGTGTCTGGGACAGGGGGAGGGCAGTGTAGGCATGAGACCTGTGCCTCCATCCACCTTGCCAAGCTGAGCAACCCTGCTGTGTGAGCCTTGCTTGGCTATGTGACAGGGTATGGCACTGGAGATGATGGAGGATGTTTACCACTTGCAAACAATTTTCTACAGAGCACTGACAAGATCACAGCTCTGCCTCAGAAATTATAATGGGAAGGAGAATTGAAGACATTTGATACAGTATTTGTGCTGAAGTTCAGTCAGTGATTAGTTACATTTGATTGGGGAGCCATGGGAAGAGCAGGGCAGATGCTAGAAGGTCTGTGGTTTAAAGATTTTGTCCTCCTTTCCCATGCTAGCTGTTCACCTAGAGCTCTGCTCCTGCTCCTGCTCCTGCTCCTCAATGTCCCACAGCAGGGACCTGCCTCATCCCCAGGCCTGGGTCCCCCTTCTTGGGGCTGGGAGGTATCCAGGGCTGAGGATACAGCATTCCTGCTGATGAGTTTGGTGCCATATCAAGAGACACAGCTGAGACAGGTGCTTTGACTACTGGACTCTTGGGGATGAGCGAATAGCATCAGCTGCTCCCCTCCAGCTGTGCTTCCAGAGGCACCAGCTGTTGAGGGATGCATGTGTTGGAAGAGGTTTCCACTGGCTGGTGAGTCCTGAGGGACCAGGACTGTCCAAGTGCTGATGGAAGCTCAGATATTTTGGAGCAACTGCCTGAGCTGGAGATGGTATCCTGCAGACCCACTGGGCTGCTCTGCAGTCTCTTTTCTGGCAGGGTACAGCTCATTTCCATGAGGTTGCTGTGTTGGCAGGTTCCAGGATAACAAAGCACCCTGTCCAAACCAGCTGTCTCCAGCATAATTCTGTGGCACAGAGTGTGTATTATGCATCCAAGCAGGGTGGCCTTGGCTTTGCAAAGTGCTGTGACACAGAGCGTTACAAGGAGGTCAGCAATAGAGAACACCTGCTTTTTGTGGGTCAGCAGAGGTGCCTTCTATAGGCACAGTGCCCACTGCCAGGGCTCCTGGGGAGATGGTCAGGTCCATGGCATTTATCAGTCTTCCCCTTTCCAAGCCACCAGTTTATTCACTCTTTCTGTGCAGATCATATTTTCTGTGCTTCTTACTTTTGTAACTTTCTTCTGAGCTCTCATTACTTGGTGCATGTGTTCCTTGAAGGGTGGTCCAGAATGAGAGCAGCAGTTTTGCTGGGCCTTCACCAGTTCTGGACAAAGCCAGAAGGCTCCTTCACACACTCCCAGCCTGCTCCCCTCTCTGACATCCCCACGGGTTCCTTCCCTTGCTCCCACCCCTGCAGGTGTTTCCCACCCTGCCCAGTGCTGCCGTTCCAGCTGCAGCTCCAGCGCTCCCGCCTCGCTGCTCATCCTGTGCTCACACAGGGCTGCTCCTGCCAAAGCACCCAGGTGTGTGCTTGTCCCTCCTGAGTCCCACTGCTGATCTCAGAGCACTTGGCAGATTTTATTCATTCTGGATTCTGCTCCTGTCTTTGAGCCCCCGAGGTTGGTGTTGTGCGTTCCCACTCGCACCCCGTGAGTCATTAGCACAAACACCAGGCAGCCCCCGCGCACAGCAGCGTGCAGCAGCCCATTCTTTACCTCCTTCCTAGACACTCAAAGAATGCTCTTCATTCTTTGTAGGTTTTTGAACAAGGCCTGTAATCTCATTTCTGAGGTTAGTTTAAGGGTGTTTTCCCCCAGCTTGCATGTGAGAATGGCATTTGCCACCTACATTAGGATGCTTGCTCACCTTGCAGTGTTGTCTGAGAAGGAAACTGGGTTGGTTGCACATGATTTATTTCTGATAAACACGCTTGCTGCTTTTTATCCTCTTATTTTCTTGTGGGATTACAGATAGCTCTGATTATTTTTTGAGTACTGTTGAGTGTTTTTTGAGCACTACTGAGTGGTGATCCTAGGCTTTGCCATCTGAAAGATTTTTGCCCTATTTTCAGTCTTCTGGGACCTCCCTCATTAGTCAAGAACCTCAGCTATAACCTCTAATGACTCTGAGTCTCCTTCAGCCAGATCCTGAAGTACTCCTGAGGCAATTTCCTCAGGCATCAGGGAGGGCTGTGGTCCATCAGAGTCTGGCACCCAGAGAACTCATTGCCTGGGTGGGAAGGGCAGCCTCTGCTGCTGCCATGGGCACAGCAGAAAAGTGAGAAAAAGGAAATATTGTTACCTGCCTTTTGCAGGTGAGGAACTGAAACACCTGCTGGAGTCTCTCATTGGACTCTAATGTAAAACTTGAGCCCTCTTATCCATTTACTCTCTCCTTTCCTCATCCTCTCTCAGTAAAATGGATGATTTCAAGTCCTTGGCACCAGTTCAGATCTGAGAGTGCAAAGCACACACAGTACTTTATTTACAGTGCAACAGAGATCTGCAGATAATTCAGCCTCAGCCATATTACACAATTACTTATAGAGTGTTGAAAAGAAATGAAAATTACTATTTATTGAGAACTTCTCAGCAGTCCCTGGGATTAAAGAACGTAATAACATTCTATGTTAAACATTGTGTTAGGGGAAATAATACTTTAATACAGGTATTGGCAAAACAGTGTTTCATTTAAAGGGCTGTTAGACTACAATGAGTACAGGAAGTCCAGCTTTACAGGAACCATGGCAACTGAGGTACAGCACAACTCACCTTTCAATCAAATTTCAGCAATGACAGCAAAGTTCTGACTTGGAAGGTCCCTTCCCACCCAAACCATTCTGTGATGCTGTGATGCTGTTCATGACTGGCTGTGGCTTTGTTGCTTGGGAAAAGCAAGTGTTAAGAGCCATGGATTTCATTTGCTGTAAGAGCAAGTTGTTTGACCTTTGGCAGTGGGAGTTTTGACACTTAAGTGGATTGATTTTGGCTTGGATTCATCCTAGCTAGCTATGGAAACATAAATGAGATGCCTGAATTAGGAGCACAGACACAGTAGGCTCCCTCCATAATCAGTGGAAAGAAATGTGTGCCTCTGGAGAGTGGACTGTCTCACCCAAGAACTGAGTAACATTTATTCCTCTCCAGTGCCAATGGGAAGAACCTAAAGTAATTGCAGTCCTAGTTTAAATGCCTTGGATATTTTATGTTATGTTAGTTCATGTACAAGTTGGTCAGGTAGAAAAATAATGATGAACTAAATAAGACTCAAGACAGTATTTGAAGCATATTTTACACAGAGCTGCACAGTTTTGAGCTGCACTTTCCTTTTTGTTTGTTTGTTTGTTTGAGATTTGTTGGGTTTTTTTGGTTTGCAGATGACAGTTCTCATCCAGAAATGATTAATTTTCTGCTGTTCCCTCCTAAGCAATTGGGAAACTTGTTAAACTGCATTTTTATTCCAGTTGAAATTAATCAATTAAGTGGCCTTGCTGCAGTGCATAGGCACCTCCTGATTTGGCCACAACTCATGTCCCAGGGCCAGCAGATGGCTCTGGTGGCCACCAGACCTCACCCTGGCCCTCAGCCCCCCTCCAGCCTGCAGGCAGTGGCCACCCCTTTGTGTCCTGGGCAGAAAGGGAGCCCTGTCTCATGAGCTCACTGCAGATGAGGGTCATTTCCCTGAAGGGCCCACCAGGACAGGTGGCTCTGGAAGGGACAGGAGTCCCCAGGCTGGGGTCCCTGTTCCTGTAATGGGGAGATGGAGGGCAGGAGCTAGGGGGGCTGTGAATGGGCCTCATGGTGGATCCTTCAGTGCTGTTGCAGTTTTCTGGGTGCTGGAAGCTGCTCTCTCTGCAGAAGGCATGCTGCCATTTTCAGGGAGGATGCTCAGTAGATATGTGCCAAACTCCTGTCTAGCAGCTGCTGCTGCTGCTCAAGACAGTGCACACTTGGTGCCAAGGGCTGCATCCAAAGGAAATACAGAATGTCCTTTGTGACCTTCTGCTTCCCACGAGGATGCTCAGATGTGGCATCTTCACTGCTCTTTCCTGGATGCTGGCCAGCCCTGGTACCTGCAGGCTGCTACACCCAGCTCTCCAGTGCAAGCTTGCTCCTGCCCAGTGCTGCTCCAGCTCTCTGAGGCTTCCAGGTGCCTCTGAATGAGAGGTGAGGCTCAGTGGGGCTGGGCACTTCCCAGGCTCTGCTTTCCTGGCCCCAGAAACAGCATCCTGCAGCTCAGTGACTCCCTCTGAAAGCTGGAGCCTGGAAATTGAGAATTAATTCCCTATCTGTCTCAGTGTCTGTCTTCAGTGGAAAACTGCTATAACTGGAACAGAATGTTTTTGTAGAGATAGGGAAGATTTGTCTCTGCTGCCTTGAACTTTCTGACACTGAGATGCCCAGTCTCTTGTCAGTAAAGAGAGAGGCACTCTTTAGATGGGAAGTTGGCCCACCTCCTCTAGATGCCTCCTGAAGGGGATGAATTTTTTCTGGAGGTGTTAATTTTTCCACTCACTGTGGACAGAACCTATGGAAATAACTCAGGCTGAATATTTAATATGTAGTGACTAAAGTTTAGTGAAATAAAGGTGCAGAATCATACTCCAGTGTTGATATCCCACAGCAAACTCTGGGCTTTTTAGTGCACTGCTCAGCAAGGAACTAATTAATGTGGGAGAGCAACTATGAAGTAGAATTCAGATTGTATGATTTAAAAAAGAAACAGCCAAAAAGTCTGCTAGTGACCCTCTGAAAGTGGGCTTCTTTACATTCATCCTCCTGTCACCTTAACACAAACCTGGACTGAGACAGCTAACCCACAGCTAACCCACAGCTAACCCACAGCTGCCCAGAGCGTGAGTGAGTTGTCAGGTTTGCTCAGTGACTGTGGGAGCTGTGGCTCATTACAGCCAGCCTGGGCTCAGAGTGGCCCCAGGCTCACTGCATGGCCCACAGTGCAGATTCACAGCCCCTCTCCCCCAGTGGGAGGGATGCTGCTTCTGCTTCTCTTGTTCTTTGCTGAGTGATGCCTCTCATCCCTTCCCATCCTGTTCTGCAAGATGGGGTCAGCTGAGGTCTCAGGGCCTTTTTGCTTGGCAAGGGAAAGCAGGAAGAGGCAGGGACACACATGCAACAGCAGAATTGTTACATGAAAATTGAAAAAAGGTGAAAAGTGGCAAAAAACCATTGCAGATACCATCTCAGAGCAAACTCTCACAGTGTTTATTTCGTTTCTCCTCTTCATTCTATGCTATCAAATTAACAGCTGAATTCAGCTGGGGATATAGCATGACAAATAATCCCTCAGGTGAGCTCTGGGGCTAATGAACAGGATGTAACTGGCAAGTGACTGAAAAGGGGACTCCCAAGTTACCTGATGAAAGAGCTTCTTCCAGTGCTGTGCTGCAGATGAAAGCTAAGTGGGAGGCTGGAGGTTACTCAGCACAGAGCCAGGGACTTGCACAAAACACTGATGCTGCAAAGCATCACTGCTCACACTGTTTCAGGGCTCACCACCTGCATCTGAGCACAAGAGCCTGCTCCTTATGTGCACAGACAGACAGACAGACAGGCAGGCACTGGGTCAGTCACAGCTCCACAAGCTTCAGAGGGGCCACAAAGCAGCTCTGGGAGCAGGAGACAGCAGCTGGGACAGAGATGTGGATCCCCTCTGAAGGCTCAGCCATCCTCTGGTTGTCCTGGCCCAAAGCAGCAGCCAAGGAGCTTTTCTGCCATTGGAGGGTCATAGTGAAGCAAAGTTTTGGGTTCCTCTCCTTGGGAATCTATCACAGTGCAGCTGAATAACACCTGGAGCAGAGTGCAGCCTCATGTGCTTCCTTTTCCCCTGAGGCAGAGCTCACTTTTAAAAAGAGCTATGGCTCAGCTATGTCAGGGCAGGCACACAGTGTTTGAGCTATTCCTAGCCAGTGATGACTCTGTTCAAGCTTTCAGCAATTTTGGATTCACGTGTCCCCATTCCTTTTGGGCCAAGGGTTCCAAGTTCCTGTAATCCATTACTGAAGAACAGAGAGTGAAGGACAAACCAATTTGTCATTTGCTTAAAAAAAAAAAAAAAAAAAAAAAAAAAAAGATTAAAAATCTTTCTCAGCAGCAGGGTAACTCTGCCTTGGCATGTCTTCCTTACTCTGGTTTAAATAACATCAATGAGATACAGCCCCTTCCCCTAGTCAGGGAAATTAGAAAAAAACTAGAGAATGCTCAAAACATGAAGTACTTTGCAATGTAAGAAAACCATTCCCATCCCTTTAGCTCACCACAAAGCACCTTCAGGCTGCTGCCAGGTGCCAAGGTGGCAGTGGCCTCCCTAGGACCCATCTCTGCTCTCTGTATTGAGGGCTAAGGGTGTGGGCAGATTTGACCAAATTTTCCATTGCTTATGTCAGCTGAGCTGGATCTCACCTGTTGTTTCTTATTGGAAACACATGGAAGCACCCAGTTAGAGCTAATTGCTCACCCTGCTTGGCATCAGACACCTCCTTTGCCTACTCTGACTCGTGTCCCCCTTGTAGGATGGACCTCATGACTGGTGTGCTGTGGACTACACGAAGTTCCTAAAACCTTTCTAAAAGGTGTGGATTAATGGTTTTTATGCTCTTAGAAAGGTCACTTGCAAGAATGATGTTAAGAAGGGTAAGAAATTGCTCTTTCTGGGCCCTTTGGGGCTGTTCTTTATGCTTACAAACACACCCACTGCAGAGACAGGGGCACTGATTAAAAGTCAGTGACACTCCATAGCTCATGATTACACACAAAGTTGAAAGCTGAAGTGAATGTAGCCTTAGGAACCTTATTAATCTACTGTTTGATTAAACTACCTTTCAGCCTCCTTATTAAACTGTGATAGTTCTAAAAGAATAACAACAAAGTCATATGAAAGGCAAGACTGCTGGAGGGTGTTTTGTGTTGTCATTGACTACTCATAACTAAGGGGGGAAAATGCATTTTATCCAAGGTAAGAAAAGATGTGACAAGCATTAATATCTCCCTTTGTTTTATCACTAATATATCCATAGGGAAGCGCCATTGCACTTTACATTGCAGGTAAAATCATTTCTCAGTTAAGTGTCAATGGCCACGTTTGAGTGAAGCCAGGGAAGTGAACAAACACTAAGACACAGCTTTTCCACTGACAAACCCACTGCACACCTTGCCATTGAAAATGTAATGCAAACACAGAATGTTTCAGCAAGGAAGTTCCCACACAGCATCAATGCCCTAGTTTTATTTATTAATTTATTAATTTGTCAATTACCACTACAGCAGCATCTGAAACCTCAGCTGAGGCCAGACTTCCTTGAATCTGGCACTAGCAAAAATGCATGGTCTAAAATGAAGGGTTTCTCAGTTTGTTTGCATTCTGTTCTCAGTCAGACACACAAATTAGGGGCTCAGCCCCACGATGACATTACCACTGCCTCGTAAGAAATGGAGCACCCACTGGTGGGTAAAGCAAACTCAACTTCATCTGCTGGGTCTGTGCTATACTGGAGATACACCCTCTGCAATTCTGACTTCAGACATAAATAATGGTCTAGAGCAATTCTAGAAACAATTCTGATCAGAAGCATAATTTCCAGAAGGTGCACCAAAACATGTCAGACACTCCCTTTATTTTATACTTCCCTTAGTAGTAGATGAGTGCTTCCTTGAGTGGCTGCTCTTAGTTACCTGTCCCAATGGAAGGAGACAGAAATCCTGCTTTACATAACTGAGTACATGTATGTGAAAGAACTTGAATTCTTTGTGATATTCACTACAAGTGACACTTATCACAAACAAGTCTCCAATCTATGCTACATCTATTTGACGAGAGTAACAACCATGTTTGAGTTTCTGATTATTTAATACTTTCATTTCTCTTACCTTTAGGAGGTGGATTCAGGCATACAAATCAAACAGCTACAAAATCTCCTGTGATTCCTCCTCAAAGAATAAAATAATTAAGTTGATATATCAAGACATAATCTGGACTAGAAAAGCTACTGCTGTTAGAAGTGGATTAGTTGAGTTACAATTGTTCAGTATCAGGAGATATTAACCTATATTTGCCTGATATTAGAAGTAAAATCAATCCAATAAATTTTATGAAATGGTTTTTAAAGTGTATTTGTAAAGAAGGTCTAATATTTACTAGCTCAAATAGTATTTCCATTTAATTATTTTTAGAAGCTTGGGAAGGTACAAAGTGATTCCTGGAGGGTAAGTCCTCAAACATAACAATTTATATGCCAAATGAAATCCACTTCTGGTGTTTCTTGAAACTGGGTAATGCAGCATTAACCTCCCCAAGCTCACCAGGCTCCCGACTTTCATCAGCATTCAATTGTTGATGAATTGCCAACATTTTTGAAGTGAAACCATATAAACAAAAGTACAAATATATTTAAAATGTAAATGCTTCTTTGGTGGAGATCAAGGAAAAGATTAAATACCTCAGTCTGGCAAAGGATGTAAGGATGTTCCTTAAACCCCTTTGACTTCAATAGGACATAAACATATGCTTGAAGTTTGGCGTGCTCAGGGCTTTGAAGAGAAAATTCACAGGCAGCTTTGAGAATTGCAGCATGGAGCAGTATCCTACTCAGGTTTGGGGAGCCCAGCCACATAGTGAGCCTGCCTCACTTATAGATGTCTGTAAGCATGGCAAACCTAAGAAAGGTCCAAATCCATGGCACAGTATGTGCAGGGAGTGGGCAAACTTAGCTAACAGGCACGAAGGAGGAAAAGGTTTTAGCTTGTCTTAATTGCCAGTTTGTAGTGGGTGCAGAGCAGCGACAGGCTCATCCAGCCAGCCTCCTGTGGGAGCCAGGATCCCCTGGGACCGTGCCAGTCCTCGGGAGAACAGGAGGAGGGAAGGTACAGTGCCTCCTCCAAGGGAGCTCCTGGGCAGGTGCCTTTCCTTCCTCTGCCAGAGAGTGCCTGCTCTTACAAACAGCAGGGCAAAAAGGGATGCAGGATTTTAGCTTTCAGTCGTACTCAGGGCAAGTTCCAGTCCATGGCTGGGCTTCCAGACACAGGAAAGATGAGAAGACAGGAATGCTCCACAAGGTTTTGGTGCCTTGGTGCTCAGCACAGCCCAGTCTCACCTGGCTGAGGGGAAACCTGAAAGGT
Source organism: Muscicapa striata striata (assembly GCA_030060385.1). Lineage (NCBI taxonomy): Eukaryota > Metazoa > Chordata > Aves > Passeriformes > Muscicapidae > Muscicapa > Muscicapa striata. The sequence goes on along the minus strand of JAREIS010000133.1, from coordinate 7,221,962 downwards.
CTCCCAGGGAGTCACAGCAGTGAAAGAGAAGGGCACGTGGCTGTCTGCTGTGCCTGGCATGAGGGGGCAGATGCACTTCAGAAAATGGACATTTGGGTGTGGGTTTCTACAGGAACAGATAGGTTAGATACCAATGCCTACATCTTCTGCTGGACGCAGTCCCAACTTTTCATATAAAGGGGATTTTCTGCCCAGGCCTAATTCTTCAGAAGCAAGTTGAAACACGTCTGTTTTGTAAATAATTTCAATTACAGCTCCCTGGTGCTTCACTGTACGTTCCTGAGGCTCCTATGGCCTCTACCTTTATAAAATCTCTCCACACTTAGTGTGCCTATTGCCTGTGTTGTCCTCTTGTCATTTTCACTGGCACTACATAAAGTTTGCAGAACGACTCAAAACAATTCTCATGGAAAAGTACACATTCTGCATGGGCATAATTTCCAATGGGAACATCTCAGCAGCCAAGTCATCTTTTTTTTTTTTTTCTAGTATATCCTGTTAAAATGATGTTATTGCACATAGTCTTCATCTAACAAAAGAGCTTGCATTAGCATAGTAATGGCCCTGAAAACAGCTAATGGTCTTACATTCATGTTGAATGGGCACAGGAAATCAATTAACAAAAACGCAGCAGCCAAAAATCCTGTAATAGATTAAAAAGCCATAATTATGGCATACTGAGGGTGGTGGTGGGGGTCACTCTATATTGTGTCAGTCTCTGTGACTGAAGGCTTTCCAGAGGTCTCATTCTTAATTTTGTCAAGGAGTTCAAGTATTTTGTTTCATGTCTCGTAGGTGAAGTCAGAAGATGGAATATTTCATTATATGTTTTTGGGGTTTGTTTTTTTTTTTTTAATATAAACAGAAGTCTATATAAAATTGAGGTAATTTGTGACCTGGCACATTGAAAAAAAATGAGCTTGTAAACACTGATTTTCTCATCATCTTCTAACAAAACTTGTGGGGGGAGGAGAGGCATTTCTTAGAGAGGGTGAGCAAAAGGCAAACAGGGACAAGAACAATTAAAAAAATTAAAAAGTAAAAATTTCAGCCTGATTCAATTTGTGGTTTGTCATGTTGGAATGAGAAATCTTAAGAGTTCAAAATATTCAGCTGTGTAGGATGCCCCTTAGTGGTTGAATTTAAACACTGTTGACAGACAAAATAATTTTAAACACTGAAAAAGACCCCAAAATAATATTTGTATTTAGTAACCAAGAACAAAGGATTTTAAATGCTAAGATATGCACAGAAGAGCCTACAAAGCCATGTTTACATAAAAAATAAGAAACAGTTGGAAAAGTGCAAACCAATAATAAGAGGACTTTCCTGAATAAGCTATTGTACCACATGAGAAGAAAATAAGGGAGAAATATGGGGAAAAAGTCAAACTCCATTCCTATTTTAATCAGAATGTATATTATGAGATGAGCTGACTTTGCAGAAGAATACAGCCAGATGTTGAACTCTGCAATGGAAGCCAACCCAATATTTTTACTGACACTTTCTAGAGCAGAGAGTTTCTGCACAGCTATGGAGTTACCTGCTCTGGAGCCACGGGCCCCTCCCAGCACCATGTGGCTGGTGTAGCCCGTGGCCACCTCTGCTGTGACAGAAGGCTCGTGTTACACCACACAAACATTGCTACTCAAAAGGCATCAAGAAATGTTTAAGGTTCCATAGAAAAAGCTAGAGTGCAATTTTGTAATACCCAAATGGACAGTTCAAAGGGTCTATGGGAAATTAATTTCATTTTTTCTAACCCTTGCCATGAGGAATATATTGCTTCTAACTTCTTCTTTGCAAAAACAGTCTTTGCACTGGAGTCATTTGCAAAAGCTGCAACGCAGTGACATTGCCGGAGCCCAGCACCCAACACTGGTCTGTTTGCAGCTACTCTGAATGTAACTGCATTTTATACCTTTAGATCTCTATGTACAACCTGAATAACAAAAGAAGTCCATAGTATTTACAGAGAGTTTGTCTTATTTGGAAATCTGATGCTTCTGATAACACTTTTTTTTTTTTTTTTTTTTTTTTCTTTCTTGAAGAAGTCTGCAGTTTTTCCACCTATTTAACTTTGCTTGTAGAAATCACGGCTGCAGTCTCATCACCTCCCCACCGGGGAGTGGCAGAAAAGCCACTCATCATCAGTATTGACACAAGCCTGACTCCCTGGGTCACATCCTGACACAGCCTAGGTGGTCAGGGGGACTCTTTTGGTTTGAGTGAGCTGGTGTGTGCTGTAGCTGGAGATGCTGATGCCGAACACTCCCAGGAGCAGTGCCGCCCGCTGCAGCGCTGTGTCTGACGGGCTGGTGACCATCTTGGCTGCAGCTTGGGTCTGGGGGACAAACAGGGCAGGTTACAACTCATTCGGCTCAGGGCAACACTAAAGAACGTCTTTGGAACCTACAAAGCACTTTTTTCCCCCCACGCCATTTAACAGGGTGTGACTGCTTTCCACTGAAGAGCATTTCACACAATCTATTGCGTGTTTTGGGAACCCTCCCTTTTTATCAGTTTGTAAAAGATAGGACACATTTCTGATATGATTTTCCTTTCAGCTGCTGCTCATTGATTTTGGTGACTTTAATGGGGCTCCTTCTGGCTGGCTACCTGAGAGGGAGAGCTGAATCAAGTGTGGAGGCTTAGGCACAGAAAGAACTGTGCCTAAAGAGAAAGAACTTCCTTATTCTATAAAAAACAAAGATCTCTTCCTTCCAACAGATTAGCTAATAGCACAGGATGTTACTCTGAACATTAGATATTAATTCAGGAAAGCAAGCCTAGAAGGGATCACTAACAAAACTTCTATACATATTAGCACTTTGAGTTAAAATACAACATGTGTCTTTCTTGGTGCTGCATTGTTTCTTTAAGTGAAATAATTACTAGACCACAAATAATAACGGTGCTTTAAACTTTTTTTTTTTTTTTTTTTTTTTTAAATGCCTTCCCTTGCAATCCATGGATGAAAAGCATGGCATCACTGACAGAAGCAACAGATTCCAAGGGGCCTCTTTTTCACTTCCAGATTCTAGGTTTTTTATTGAGCTTAAAGAATTAGAGCTTAGTGCTCTGACCTTGATAAATGTGTCTGACTGTGGCTACTTCAGCCACAGAATGAATAAAGACAAAAGAAATTACTATGTAAGGTGATATCAAAAGATATGCAGAGAGGTGTGAAAGAAATTCATGGTTAGGACTGAAACACAGCATCTTTAACTCAGCCTCTCAACCACTCAACGATCCCCTCTCAGCTGCTACAGTCTATGATTCAGGATGCAGTGCTAAGAGCTGTGATATTTTCCAGAGAAAGAATGGATACTCTGTAAATGTCAAAATATGGAATACAATAAGGAATTATTCTGTGTTCTTTGGTGTATATATATATATTTATAGCTGCTTTACTCTCAGTGATTCAGCTGATTTAAAATGTTTTCTACACATGTTTTTATTTGTTTTCTTCATATAATGATTGATAGGCTGACTTCCCAATGTTTCAGAGGTCAGTACTGATTGAGGTTTCCTTATCACAGCCAAGAAGCTGGCTGAAGTGTTTCACTGATGGGTCAGCTGAGTTGCATCTTTCTTTCCATTAGCATTTTCCCACTGCCCCAAACACACAAAGCCATTGCAAGAGAAAATGATGGAGAAGCAGCATGTGTTTAAGCACTGCAGAAGAACTAACTCCTTTCAAATATCCTGCACTGCTATCCCATGATACCAATTATCAAGAAATGTCATAATTCATTTGCTTTTCAGCAGAGGATTAATTATTTTGATTTATGTGAGTTAACCCACAAGAAACCAGTGTTCCCTTGGGTTGGTCATGCAATAATTTGAAATAAAATCAACCTGATCTCTTGATCAGGTTGTTTAAAAATAATCTTAATTATTTTTAAGATTAATTAAAAGCAGGAAAAAATAATCATACCTGCAGCAACCTTATGTACCCAGGTGTCATTCTCCGGAGAGGAATAACCATGATTTCTGAGTCTTTGTAGAATTGCAGCCCCTACAATTCTAGAACACACAAAACATTATTAAACTCCAGAATATTTTACAAGCTGACCTCTTCATGAAACATAAGACTAAGCTGATGCAGTTTGCTACAGTGCCAAAAGCACCCCAAGAAGCACAGTATGCAAACATGTCTTGCTCACCTGATGCTCTTTTCCCTGGAGCCCTTTCCATGCTCTAGGGCCTGGGTATATAAAGCCCTGCTCCATTGCATAACCTGTCACATGGCATCTGTCTGCACTGCTTAGGTGTTGGCAGGGCTGCAACCCTCCTGCCTGGGGCCAGGTATGTCTTGCAATATTGGAAAACTCTCTGGGAATGCCTAAAGCTCATTAAGAGAGCTGACCTCCTTAGTAAGAAAAGGACCTAAGCCTGCTTTATAGATAGCACTGGACATGGGAAAAGGAGGTCATTAAAGCATTTTGTGTACCAGAGTGACAATGCAAATAGGATTGGATGGTGTTTATATAACTTACAGCATGTATTTATACCCACAGGATGACCTGACTGGGTTGGAAGCTTAATGCAACCATGACCCAAGTTGAAAGGATGTGCTAATATAACACTACATTAGCTAGCTATTTGGAGGCACATTTAAAAATAAGTGCTTTCTTTTCTGATAGCATTCCCTTTTACTCAGCATTATGCATGCTCTTGTGCATTTTCCTACTGCTAGTTCTTTACAACTGAAAATACCTAATCTGATACTTACTGATATTACTATTTTTTGTTAACTGTGATCTCTTTTCACTGTAGTGAGCTTGAATTCCATTCTATTCCTGCAGTCATATAGCACACTCTGTGAGAAATGATGGTAAAATACAATCTGCAAAATTAATTTCTCCAACTTTTAGTGGTGTCCATTGATAGACCATGCTAAGAAAGCTCTTTTTTTTTTTTTCATTTTCAATATATGTAACCTTGCATATAAATAACAAGGCAGAATTTGAATCCAGTTGCATCCTACTTCTAAACATGCATAGAAAGAATCTTCAGGTGTTGTAAGTCAGTAGAGCACCAACGTGCACATTGAGCCCACACCAGTTTCCATGAAAAGTGTTCCAGAGATCAGTGTTGACTTTCACCCCTAAAATCTCTGATATGGCAGCTTAAAGGTCTCTGAGAAATATTCCTGCTGTAAAAGAGCAGAACATGATTCTACTTGGAGAAATAATCCATTCCACAGGTATTCCACAATGATACCACTTCCTCATCTTACTTTCAGCAGATGCCTAATTAATGCTACATAAAGGAATGCTTCTCTTTTTTGCAAGGCTCTTGCTTACATAGCACACAGTGGCCAGTTCTCATTTTCCTTTCCCTGCACCATGTTTGTAGCACACCAACCCTGTGGCACCAACTGAGCAATGTCTCATTACAAAAAGATAACTTGAGTTGAACTCATCCTATAGCATCAATCTAAATCATTGAATCATCATAGATGGTTTGGGATGGAAAGGGCCTTTGAAGGTCACTTAGTTCCAACTCCCCTGCCACAGGCAGGGGCACCTTCCACTAGACCAGACTGCTCTAAGCCCCATCCTACTTGGCCGTGAATATTTCCACAATTTCTCTGGGCACTAAAAGCAAGAGACTGGGAACCTGTCAATCTGTTTGTTCTTTTTTATTATGATGTGCAATTTTCACAGTGACCCCATGCTAAATGTTTTGCACTGTATCTCTTAACTATAGGAAATACTGTATTCAACAGTAATTCAAGTAATCAACATACAACTGGGAACTGACTGAAGATAACAGGAGGCTTAACAGTACCTGCCCAAATGCATTTGTGATGGAAATCTATAGTATGAAAAGTCAAAGGCCTTTTTATCCCCCATGCCAGCTTTCCCAAGAAGTCAGGAGAGTGCTTGCTGCCCAGAGCAGGACAAGGATAATGATGCAGTCTGCCCTTCTCTGGAAATACACAGAACACTGAGATTTTCCTTTAAATTTACAGCCTTGCCTACATTCAAAAGAAAACCTCCTTACTGAAGTATCAGAGTTTCAGGAGCTGCAAAATTTCTGCTATTTTGTGTATAACTCTTTCTATTCAGAGAAGGGCAGTGAGATTCCAGTGACACGGTGTTCAGAAAGGGAGAGCTTTCCAAACACATTTCTTTGTGTGGAAAATAAAAGAGAAAGGAAAGAATATGCTTTGGCTGACATAACTGTCTTCAAAAATGATCTCTTGGCCATGTGCAACGCAGCTGAATTGTAGAATATTTTCTAATTGCAAATGCCACCAAAATCTGAATTACATGCCCAAGGACTCTGAGAGAATAACTGGTCTAGGCTGTTTCAAGGAAAACTTTGATCAAATAAGGGATTGCCTGCATTGCTTTACAAGTCCAAGCCTCTGAGAATTGAGTCCTGACTGCCAGGATGCAGAGATGAACCAGGGACTGGACAGCAAGCCACAAAGACCTCTCTTGGCACAACCACAGGGATCCCACATGCTGTGCAGACTGCTCACTTCATTCCTCTACTTATGCCTTCCCTGCCTGATGGAGGTACTGCTTTTTAATAGGCTTCAAGCAGCTAAGAATGCAAGTGATATGCTGATATCCTCTCCAATATTAAAGATAAGGGATACTTTGAACTCAGCTGTCACCACCTTGTGCTCTATTTCATTAGGAGGAAAAATTAATAATGAAATTACAAGTTCCTTTGCTGTAATCCAGTGCCTTTGGGACCAGCAAGGGCTGCTTCCCCAAATGCAGCAGGAATCAACCAACAGAAATAAATTCTTTTCACACTCTTAAAAGGCCCTTCTTGACTGGCACTCCCCTAAAAGCTTTCCATGCTGTCCATGACCATGTCCCTGCCTCTCAAGGGTGTGGAGCAGGGACTCTCATGACAGCATCACCCACGTCAGCTCAGTGCAAGCAGCAGGGAAAGTACTGCACATGGGGCTCTGGCCCCTGCTTTTCTGGCAGATCTTGAAGCCTGTGCTGTTGACCACCCTCTGAAAAATGCCTTAAATACTTACATAGTAATCATTCATGGACTTGTCACTTTCCCTATGTGCCTCAGACTTTGTTAGGCTCTCTTTCACTGATTCTCTTGACAGCTGGACTTTATGATCTTAGAGGTCATTCCCAGCTTTAATGGTTATATGATTCCTACATCATAAGAATCCTCTTTCAGATCCTTAAAAACATTTTATATTAAAATCAGACTCATCTTCCCAGTCTTCCTTTTTTCCTGTGCTCCATACAATGATTCTTATTTACCAGCTCTTTTTCCCACATACTTCCTAGCATATTTATTTTTATCCTGACAAAAGGGCAGCTACATCAGCATTTCCCTCTACACCAGCTTTAGCACCAGAAATTCCTCTTCAGGAGAGGGTCCTATTCTTGCCATTGCAGAACCTTGTGGAATCTGGAGTAGCAATGGCCTATGGCACTTGAGACTGGATGCTAGCAGGTCCTGATTGCCACACACACAGGAGTCCATTGTCTACATCTACCTCTGTTTTTTTTTTTTTCCCTCATTGGCTTTTTTTTTTTTTTCTTCTAAAAAAAAAAAACCCCCAAAACTTTAGCCATCCTGCAGCAGGGGTAGGGAAGAGTGAGCCAAGCTCAGGTGCATGAGTTAAACCACAGGAAGAGGTGGTGGAGGTGTCCAGGTGAGAGCCCCCTCAGACCTCCCCTCCAGTGCAGCCAGATCACCAATCACCACAGAAAGTCCCCTGCAGAAAGGACACAAGCCCCACAGGAGCTGCTCCAACTGCTGCTGGTGGCTCCTGCAGGTGATGCTGGTACTGCTGAGCTGTGTGTGCTGGCTGGGGCTGCCATGGGCACTGACTGCCACACTCTGCACACAGGTATGACCTGGGCCCTAAAACAGTGAGAAAAGCAGGGACAAGGCAGGTGATCCTCCTGCTGCCACACTCAGTTCCCAAGGGAACCTGCCACAGTCACTTTACTGGCTTTGCTGGGGCAAGGTCACCAGCCTGACAGAGTGAGAGCATGCATGTGACACCAAGGAGGGGACAGTGCTGTCCCACGGGGGCTGGGGGGAGCAGCCCTCCCTGCCAGGGGAAGGCACTGCACACCTGCAGACAGGAGGGGGCTCTGGGCAGGTGGCACATGTGCAGGGCATCAGTTTTGTGTCACCCACCATTCGCTCAGGGGCTTGGGGCTGATGTCTCACTGTTATTGCTCCTCCTGATGGGGACAGACTGCAGGCAGAACACTGCAGGGCACTGCCTACGTGCAGTCACAATTCTGAACAATATACTGGTTTAAAGCAAGACTCTCTGCTGGCTTTGAGGGCCATTAAGCTTGATTTACTCAAGGCTCTCTACACTGACACAGGGACAGAATTTTAAAAGAGGATTTTCCATAAAGTGTATACCATTTGCATTCTATGCCTGGTGAACAATATGACATTTGGAAGTCATAATTTTGAAAACAATCCAGATATTTAACTAAAGAAGTAGTTTCCAAAATTCATCATCCTTAAAGAGTCCAGGCTGCAGGAACACACATCAGAATTCTGAACTTATCTCCAGCTTCCACTAACACCCCTTTGTGCAGGATAGGAGTAAACATAAAGTGATGTCACTGCAGGCAAATCAATAAAATAAAACATATAACGAAATCACTCCACCAAATCTTTCTCAACACACATCTGTATGACTAATGCTAGGCCTTTTGACTTGAACAGTTATTAGATCTGAAGCGTGTCCTTTCAAATCATTATGTGCATTACTCAAAAATTAGAGCTAACCTAAAAGTAATTTTGTCTTAAACAAATGTAACTAAACTGCCAGCTCTATTGGGGTAACAGGACTGGGCATGAGACAGTCCTGCCCCAAAGAGCCCAGAATCTGTGGGGAGGCAGAAGATTGTCACTAGTTGAAGGAGCACAGGGAAACAAAGAGAATGTGAAGCAATGTTCTCAGCTCACTTACAGTCAGACTGTTTCCAAATTTTTGTAGGCATTGCAGCAGAACAGTGTGAAGGAGAGATGTGAAGATGGTAAATGAATTTTAAGATGATAAGGGAGGTAAGGAAGAGGAACAATGTTAGTTGTATTGTTGCATTACACAATAGTATCTTCACAAAGCACAAAATTAAGGAGATGTAATGGAATATGTTGATGGCAGAAGTAGGAAACACCATCAATAAAAGAAGACTGCAATGCTGTGTAGATGATCTATAGACTGCAGAGTTCAGTCCTCAATGTCATCTAAAGTTACAGATACACAGCAGCAAGAGATTTGTGTTGCTGAGGTTTACAGAGTTACCATTGAAGTAGCTTAAACTATTCATTTATTTCCTGCTGAGAATTGACCCCTGCACTCCCCACAGCTCCACTGCCAACCAGTTACTTTTGTGTTTGCAGCCTGCCTGCCTACAGTGCTTTGATGCCATTGAGGAACAAAAGAATAGAAACTGACAAAAATGCAGTAATAGCAAAATACCAAAAACTCGAATTCATTATAGCTATGGAGAAAGGAGAAATTCTTTAATGGAAGCAAATTTTATCAGAAAATGCTGCAGTTTGTATGTGTGAGAAACTATAGGGGGGAAAAATCTGGAAGTATTTCCTAAGCAAAGGTAGGTAAGCATTATTGTCACTGGAAAAGCATGAAAGTACTGCTCCAGAGCTTACCTGGAACCCAGTTCTGTCAAGCAGAGCTGGATCTCCCTCACCTAACTCCAGATAAGGCTCACACAGATGCCTGCCTTGGAACTAGTTGCTCTAAACTCCCATTCTAATTTACCTGTTTCAAATGTTTATGTCAAGATCAGGGCAGGAAGTGACAATAGTACAGTGAGTTGGTGTGAACTGCACCCCACTGATTACAGCAGGACAACTCAAAATGAAGCTGTTATGAAGAATGACTTTTAACATGACCAAAGCAGATTAAAGGCATAAATTACAAGAAGAAGCTATGCTTAGCCTCACTAAAAGAGGATGATGAAACCCTTCCTCTCAGATACTGATGAGCAGTGAGGATGTCCTTGAGCACTGATTTTTTGCCTCACTCCCCAAGTACTGGATGTGGTCAAAAGCCAAGCTTCTACTCCCCTCAATCAGCAGAAGTCTGCATAGAGGGAAAGCAACACCAGTAACATTAACTGGCCATAGAAAAGCCAATGTATGAGAAGGCTGAATAGAAGGCTTTGCATAAACAGTTACTATCTGACCTGATATGCAACTACAGCATCTTTGAGGGGATGATCCCCAATGTCCCAGAACAGTAACTGCTCTACAGAACTGACAGCTACTGATCCATGAGCCATCAGCTGGATGAGCAAACTTGCTGTCATCTTTTCTCTAGCCCAGATGTGTCCTAGTGTAGATGAATTTATTCCTTTCACAACTGAAAACCAAAATGAAAAAAACAAACCAAACACAAAACAACTCAACCCAAACCCATAAATAGAAACAATGGGCATTTCTTGAAGGTCTGAAGACCTTAATAGAAGCTAGCACCTTTTGAAGAGGTGCTACTACACTCACACCAATCACTGGCAATTCTTATGTTAGGGTCTATCTCAATGCATTGAACAATTCTGCAGAATCTGTAAGCTGGACTGCAACAGAAAACTGTTCTAGCAGATATGGGCAGGGAGAAGCTTGCCTGCCTCTGCTGTGCAAGACACTGCACCACAGGCACCTTCCTCTTGTCTCACTTACTGCACACTCCTGGACAGTTGGTCCAGTTCAAAATGCACAGCAGAATTACAAATGTCTTTTTGGAGGAACAACTTTATGTCTTGCTGCTTCTGTGGTGGGTTCAGAGGTCAACAAGCAAAACATGCTATGAGAGAAGCTGGAACACTTGGCCTGAGAGCTGTGCTAGCTGACCTGAGAATCATCTGGGTGCATACTGCTGGACAGACTCATCTACAGCCATTATTCTGGGAAGGCTTATATCTGGCAGGCAGTGGACAGACTTCCAGCAGAGATCCAGAGTCCCAGTTAACCCTGGAAGCAGTTGGTAGCAGAGTTCCCAGTTTCTCACAAGTGCAATGCCCTGTCCTGCCATGTCCCAGTATTTAGCACACGCACTCCATAAGCAAGGAAGTGCACTGAAGGACATACAGTGCAGTCCTGACAGCAGCACCTTGTGAAGAAGGTGGGGATCATCCTTCCCCATAAAGCCATTTTCAGCTACCAAGGCACTGCCCATCTGATGTGGGAAGCCTATGGCACTCCTGTGGATTTATCTGGATATACAAGTCGCAAGACACATCATTACTTAAGAGCACATGCACTTCTCTGACTGTGTGACCACTTTGCTGTTTTTAATCCATGACAGTAGATTATTTCTTGCTCTAAAGGAGTGACATACAATGGCTGCTATTTTGCATAGAAACAAAGCATTAGGCTCTTTCCTGTGAATAGCCTGCAATTTCCCATCTGTTTCGGAGCAAAGAGGGGAAAGCTTGTTAAGGAGCAAGGCATGTTCTCTCATTCTGCTACTCTCTAAAGTCCACTAAAATGGGTATCTGCATCGAGACACCCACTAGATACTGGCTCCCATGCCAGAATGAACATGTGTTCCTGGCTGGCCATCCATAGTGGGTGTTTTTCACTGTGAGACCTGGTATGAGAAATTTTATTACAATCTGTGATGAGAACACTTCATGTCATGTCCTTTGCTGCTTCTGTGGCTGACGAGACTAAAAGCTGGACTGTCATAGTCCGTGTCCACATGGGCATCCCTTATCCCATCTTCAGGGGGTTCCAAGTCATGCCAGGTTTCATCACAGCACCCCAGGTATCTTCTGCACCTCGGCAGACAGTGTAGAGATACAGACCTGTGTAACCATTGTAACCTGCCCACTGCACACACACACACAGCCCAGGGTCTTTGGAATTTGAATTTGTTTGTAAAAAGCTGGACAGATAATTCCCAAAAGTGCTGTATTGCTGCTGGGAAATTTTCTCATAAATAAAACTCTGCCCATGAGCAGATGCATATGTAACCAACTATTGCAGCACAGGGTTCTTTCTCCTGCGGATCTCCCACACTGCAACCCTGTTACACACACCAAGACCCTGAGGGTCACACACGGGGGAGAGCTTAGGAAGCAGCCTTCTGACATGTAATTCCAGGTATTTGGGTATGGCAAATGAGGACAGGAGGCTGTGAGATCTACAATGCCTATGAATGACTGGATGGCTTGCAAAGAACTCCTGTATTTTGTGTGAACAACCCTAACATACAGCATGCTGCACTTTTCTGTACCTTAGGGACAAGTTTCATTTGTTTCAGAGCATAGCCACAGGGTGAAATTATAGATGCAGTGGGGATATCTGGGGAACCAGGACTCTGGAATAGAAAATGATTCATTCTAAGAAGACACAGATACATTCAAAGCATGACCACAATTTTGGTTCTGTTTCTAAAGCACTGAATTACAACAGAAGTACACAAATTCAGCCAGTCATTTCACTGGTACCTCTCTGTACCTTTTAGACAAAATTTTCAGACAATCAAAATGCCAAAGTTACTATATTCCACATGGCTCTATAAATTGTGAGTAATGAATACCCGTTCCACCTTCTAAACAACCCTGTACAATTTTTTTGAGGGGCTGGAACTTTTTCTACATGTGATCACAGTTAAAATGAATGTACAGCTATTATGAAAATGTAGAATTTTACTGCCATTCACAATTCCTGAATTAGAAAATGTGTCTGAACATCCAGAGGTTGTAAAGTCTTCCATAGTGGTCTCCTAGGAAATTTTCCTACATTTCGTGGCAATGGATATCTAGGTCTGTAACATTAAAAAATGGTTTCTGATTTAGAAACTGTAAATGCTTTGATGCATCCTGAATAGATTTTATAGAACACTGTGTCTCCTACACAACAGGCTAGTGAATTAGTCCACCAAAACCACAGAAGATCTGTAAATTCCCTTGTAAGACTTTAAACTGAAATATAAGAAGATATAAATTACTTGAGCTTTCCAAGCATGACAGAAAATCTTTCAAAGCTTTAAATTACATCACATAGCTTTAGTGGGAACCTTGCTAGCTGAATTTTTGTTCTTGCATGCTTTCTGGTATGTTCCCTTGTTTTGGTTCCTTGCAATTGCCTTCACATTGCTGATTACACATGGTTCCCATTCCTTACTTTCTGTCATCCAATTTAAATGTTCTAATCACTTAAATAGACATCTATTAGCTCTGGCATGGCATTGTACCAGCATAGGTGTGGCTATTTAACACTATTGGTAGTCTATTTTTAGGCATAATCCTGGTAAAGGCACATGTCTCATGGTGTGAAGTCTCTAGCTGAACACCGCAAGATTCTTTCATCAGCTTAAGAAGAGGGTAAAGAAAATCTATGCAATAATAAGAAATAAAGCATGACAAATGCATTAATCCAAAGAGCACCATTTCTTTAATATTTTTTTCATTAGGTGGTCTTTTGATGTTGTGAATGTCTGACTGTGAGGCCATGCAGAAATTACTAGAACTGAATTCAAATTACCAGGGAGTGGAAAACAAAATGAGGGTCAGAGCAGTGAGCATTTGCACTTAAGTACGATCTACTGAACTAGTCTGGAGTTCTCTCCTCAGAGACCAGATTTCCCAGAGCACAACCCTAACAGCTCACTAGGACCAGATGGAATTCACCTAAGAGCTCTAAACCAGCTGAAGGGTGAAATAACACCACTGCGAGCTGCAGCGTGTAACCTCTCCCTGGGAATTGTCTGTGTCAGGGGATGGGAAGGTGGGGAAAGACTAATCCTTACAAAGGATCCCAGGGGGGATCTGAGGAATCACAGATGAGTGAACTTGACGTTCTTGTTCTGCAAATCAGTAGAAGCCACTGCAAGGAACACAATGAGCAGACACATGGAAATTATATTGGGAAGCATTCCATTAAGCATCCGTAAAAGGAAGACACACTTCACAAGCCTACTGGCATTTTTTTTTTTGGAGGAATTGGCTAATAAGCAAACAAGGTGTATTAAAGTGCATTTTTGCAATTAAATGGAGAAAAAGAAAGCCCTTAAAAAGGAAGTCTCATGAGCTAAGAAGGTCCTAATTTAAATGAATAAGCAATTAAAAATATGAAAAAAAAAAGTAGGAATGCAGTTTTCCCACTGGAAGGAAATCACCAACACAGTCCTTTGGGACTTTTTGCCAGGATCTGTGCTGCTCAGCAAAGTCTTAAATGACCTGGAAAAGTGATGAATAATGGGAGAAGAGAGACTGCTGATTCCATTACAGTTATCACAGGGATTAAAATCAAAAGCTGACTGTGCAAAGCTGCAGAAAAGCACTATGATCATGCACAACTTGAGATAAAATGGCAGATAAAATTCTACATAGGATATCACGAAACAGTGGACATAATTACTTAAATTAATAAGATCTGTTCATAAATTAAAAAAAACATACCATGAAGATGTCAGCTCCATGCCCAGTAAGGGGTCAAAAAAGCAACTAAATTATTTGAAAAGGACTAGAAAACAAACCAGAGCATACTTCAACAAGTGCACGGTGAACCACCATTTTTAATAACATGGGCAGTTTTTGTTCTCTCATCTTTGAAAAGATGAAACAGACTTAGAAAAGGTACAGGAAAGGGCAAAGAAGGTACAAAGAAAAGTAGGAAAAGTTTCTTTATGAAGAATCTGCAAACAGGCCTCTTCAAGTTTTGTGTCCTTCTACTCTTCCCTGCTTCCCTCCTTGCTCTGTATGGAGTCCTCCCCCTCTCTGTTACTCTGCTGTTACCAAGTTTACAGTCTTCCCGGACAAATCAAGGATCAAAATACAGGCTCTTGGGATTTCCTCTTCTAACCCAGAGTTAGAGAGGAGGCCTCTTCCATCTTTTCATATTCCTTCTCCAAAGCAGAAAGTGAATGTGGATTCACTATACCAAGATACAAAGATTAAAAAAAAAAAAAAAAGAAAAAAAAAGAAAAATCCTTTAAGTTTTTTACCTCTTTCCTGCATCACAGCCTTGTCAATGAGATTTTACTGATTATCAGACATTGACTTCTCCAGTTTGGATGTAGAGACTTCTTTCAGTGCATGAGTTAAGAACTGCAGTGGCAGATTCCCACTGGAAAGTTACTTTCAGAGCTGACTATAAACTCCTCCCACTTCACAGCTTAAAGGAATCTCAGTCCTCTGCTTTGCCCTGATGGTTAGGTGGTACTACTTTTTAGGCAGGTTTCACTCTTACCTCTCATGTATGGAAAACTAGAGTCAACTTCATTTGAAAACTGGAGCACAGATACTACAATTGCCAAGGGGTGCCATGCCCTGATTGCTTCATCTTAAAACTTACCTCTGACCAGTTTTGAGTCGGATGGAAAATCACTCCAACTTAAGAGATGTGTTAATGGATTCCCACTCATTTGAGTGAGACAGACACTCAGTGAGAAACCCACTGTTTCAGTCCTTGGATCATACCTATTCAAAGACTTGTGCATTTCAGTTCAGGAGGAATGGGACTGATGGGCTGTGGGTGGGAAGCTGCCCTTTGTATGGGCTCCACAAAGACTTTCCACGAGGTGCAGATCAATACCTTCCTGTGAACTTATATGCAAAAGCCTTTCCCTGCTAGAGATGATTTGCTTTTTACACTGTCTGTAGAAGAGTCCAATTATACAGATTACTTGCTTGGTTCCCTACAGCCTGAAGCACTCATCTTCATTAACTTAGTGTCACATATTTTTGTGATCATCAGAAAACCAATGGAAAGCTGAGTGTAGCACTGTAGAAAGCAGATTGCTAGTCACTATAAAAATGCAAAGCACAACCAAGAGAGGGTGCTTTAATTTCAGATAGACAGCTGTAAAATTGCTTAGCAAAGATAGTTGGAAATTTGCTTGTACTTCTTCCCAATTGCAATGCAGAGGTGAATGGCTGTGTACTGATAAATCCATCTGTCTTGTGGGTGCCTGGAGGAAGCCTCTGCACCAAAGCAATATTGCCAGTTTTACGGTTAATATCCTGGTGCACAATACTCCTGAGCTGGGAGCTGGATTGCAGACATTTCTGCCTTAGGGCATCCCAGAGCACAGCATGCCCGGTTGTAATGACTCTTGTTCAAAAGCTCAGGCTGCTGGATTGGGAAGGGGATGAGGAATGCTGCAGGGCACAATGCATTTGCCAGCACAGCATTCCATGCACTGAGATAATATTCAGGTCCATGGACTCATATTTTAACCCAAAAAGAACAACTGTCAGTAGAATGCTTTGGTTGGGTAGGTTTTTCAGGTGGTGTGCATATCCTGGAGTGCTGTTTTTGACTGGGGTAGGGTTAATTCCCCATAGATGCTGCGGGGCTGTTTTGGATTTGTGCTGAAAACAGGGTTGATAATGGTATTGGGTTTGCATGGCCATATTTTGGTAGTGCAGGGGCTACAGCAGTGGCTTCTGTGAGAAGCTGCCAGAAGCTTCCTCCATGTCCAGCAAAGCCAATGCCAGACAGCTCCAAAAGGGACCCACTGCTGGCCAAAGTAGAGCCAATCAGGAATGATGGTAACACCTCTGTGATAACATAGTTAGGAAAGAAAAAGAGTTATTGCACAGCTATAATAACAACAGAAGAGCAGAGTGAGAACATGAGAGGAACAATTCTGCAGACACCAAGGTCAGTGCAGAAGGAGGGGCAGGAGGTGCTCCAGGCACCAGAGCTGAGATTCCCCTGCAGCCCCTGGTGCAGCCCATGGTGAGGCAGCTGTGCCCCTGCAGCCCAGGGAGAGCCACAGGGATGCAGAGATCCACCTGCAGCCCAGGGAGAGCCCACCTGGCCCATGGAGAGCCACAGGGATGCAGAGATCCACCCACAGCCCAGGGAGAGCCACAGGGATGCAGAGATCCACCTGCAGCCCAGGGAGAGCCACAGGGATGCAGAGATCCACCTGCAGCCCATGGAGAGCCACAGGGATGCAGAGATCCACCTGCAGCCCATGGAGGAGGCCATGCTGGAGCAGTGGATGGCTGAGAGGAGGCTGTGACCCCATGGGAGAGCTGTGCTGGAGCAGGGTCCTGGCAGGGACCTGCAGCCCATGGAGAAAGGAGCCCATGCTGGAGCAGGTTTGCTGGTGGCACTTGTGACCCTGTGGGGGACCCAGGCTGGAGCAGGCTGTGCCTGAGGGACTGCACTCTGTGCAAGAGTGACCCACACTGCAGCAGTCTGGGGAGGACTGATGCCTGTGGGATGGACTCAGGTTGAGGAAGTTCATTGAGAGCTATTTCCAATGGGAGCGACCCCATGCTGGAGTAGGGGAAGGACTCCTTCCCTGAGCAGTGACAGAAACAACCTGTGAATTGACCATAACCCCCCTTCCCACCTCCCTGCACTGCTGGGGGAGGAGGTAGAGCTGGGAAGGAGGAAGGGGTGTGGGGAAAGTTAAGCATTATTTTACTTCTCATTATCCTGACTAGATATAAATTCATTTAATATCCCCAAATTGAATCTGTTTTGCCTGTGATGGTATTTGATGAGTGATCTCTCCCTGTGTCCTTATCTCAACCCATGAACCCTTTGTTATATTTTCTGTCCCCTGTTCAACTGTGGAAGGGAGCAAGAAGGAGGCTTTTGCTGGGTGCCTGGAATCCAGCTGGGGTCAATCCACTACAGTAATACAAGGATATTTACACTGTTGCTGAGCATTGCTCCAACACTCAAGGTGTCTTCTGTTCCTCATCCCACCAGTGAGGTGGCTGGAGGTGCACAGAGTATTGGAAAGGGATAGCTGGCCCCAGCTCACGCAGGGGTTAGGGGGTCATGGTCAGTATGTAAAGCTGGGAAAGAAGGGGACTTCGGAGTGATGGTGTTTGCCACTGTTACATGGGAGGGAGCCCTGCTTCCCTGGGGATGGCTGAACATCTGCCTGCCTGTGCTAAGTAATGAAATTATTATTCTTTTATTTTCCCTGTGGGATTTTGCTTTACCTGTTAAACTCTTTAAACTGTCACTTCTGCTCTTTTGATTATTTCCCCTATCCTGCTATCAGGGAGAGTGAGTAGCTGTATGGTGACTAGGTGCTGAATGTGGTTAAACCACAACACCTGGATATTCCCAAAAATGACAACATCAATTTATGGGCTCAGCAAGAAAAAAAAAGTGGCAAGTCTGGCCTAGTTTGGATTTCTAAAATATAGTTTTATGATTTTTGTATAATTTTAGACTTTTTTTCCTTTGGCCAGCTTGAAGCTAAGTACCATTCAAGAGACTGCTGTACAAAGCAACCATGATTTCAGAACACTAGTGCTTCCAATGATCAGCCTTGCACAACTGGAGCTGCACCAAGGTTGACAGAGAAGACCTATAGTTGCTTCTCAAAATATTAATGATCCTCTTGGAAATACTTGCTCAGTGTCATCTCATCTTTGTGACTTTTATCTTCCAAGTTTTCCACTGCTCTCATATGAAAATAAAAGTCTCAGGTTACCCAAGAGAATGCTGCTGTCAAGCAGGGCAGAATGGGCCTGTGGGTCACCATCACAACCTACAAGGGAAAAGCTACACTTGTGTCTCCTTCCCTCCTGTGCACACCACCTCAGTAAGCCACTGCTGCCAGCTGCTTCCCAGGATCTGCCCATGCTCAAATTCTCACCCTGTGGTACCTTCCAGGTTGAGATCACTTTTCACTTTGCAAAGTAGATGGAAAGGGGTCTTTTAGAAACACAATGGTCAGCAAAGTCTTTGTGCCTCAGGTAGAAGGACAAGGACACCTGAACTGGTTTTGGCTTGATATTGAACCGTGGTGTTTTTTGCTTATGCATAAAGTAACCAGACTGGAAGAAACATAGCACCAGGACATTTTGACAGAAATGCTGGGTTTTTTTCCCCTTAAGATTTCCAGTGTAGGGGAATCCAGTAATATGTTCTGTATTAGCAATGAGCCAGATCCTGGGAGCTGAAGGTGCTATGCTGTTTGTCTGCAAGGTCTTACACAGCCACAGCAGAATTAATATTTCTGATGAATGCTTGCATTGATCTTATCTTAGGGTTTAGACAGCCAATGCTGATGCTGACAGTTAACATGCCCGTGCTGCAGCCTAGAAATCTGCTCAGAGAACTGCTTCTGTAAGGAACTGAGAATTTACATACCCCACTACAAAACTGTGAATGCGAATTTGCAAGCAAACTTCTACATCTCAAATCTGTTTTATTCATCAGCAGTTAATGAACTTGTTGCAGGGATCTTTCTTCAATTACCAGCAAGAAGAAATGCAACACAACAGATAATAAAAACAATAGACATCTTTGTAACTAAAACTATGGATCACATCTTGCAGGAAAAGAAAAATAATATGAATTTTCCCTTGATGTTTAAAAGTAAAGAATATTACACCACAATCATTCCTAACTAATGCAATCATTCCTTGCAGAGCAACAAATTGAAAACACCTAAGATAAATTTGAGAAGCTATTTACTTTGAATACTTTTCAATTGTTTTGCCTCCCCTTATACATTTTTCAAAACACAATTTCAGAGATTTTCTTTTTGTACAATGTCTTTAGTTTGGATTCTTATCCTTATTTGAAAAACATTAAAGCTTGTTTTGGTAGAAAAGTGAAGAAATACTTGACAACTATTACAGCTAGTGCCATATGACTTTCTGAGCAAAACAAAAAGAGCATATAATATAATAAATACATATTAAATACATTAGAAAACCACTAGATTATTTCAGTTTTCTGTTTTCAAAAAGAAAGTACAAATAGGGAATCATGACTGAATAATGTTATTTTTCTTTGAATCCTATAAAGATTAATACTAGAAATTAACATGTTTAGCATTTTTACTGATGATATGGAAGAAAGTTTAATCATTACTGGTAAAATTTGCAGATGTCACCAAAATTAGCAGATGCTTAATACTAATGATAGCAGTACAGGCACACAAAATGATCCATCATTTACTAATATAGATATAGTAAAAAAAATTGAAGTTAATACAGCCAAACAGAAAGACAAACATTTACAAACATGAAGTATGGAACCAAGGACTAAATCCTGAATAGCAATAAATTTCAAGAGTTCTTGTCTACTATTAAAAATAATTTAACATAGACTTCCTAAACAATCCTATGTCAAGAAGCTGATCCAAAACCAAAGAAACAGCAGGTACAAAAGTTGGTGCTTCTGAGATTTTAAATGAACGCTAAGTTTCTATGCTCAGTTCCAGCAGACTTGTTCCCTAAATGGTGGGAAAAAATTGAGAGAATGTATGAGTGAGCCACAAAACCAAGCTGGAAGCTATGGAAGATGCCTTAAATCAAATAGTTTAGAGACAGTGTTTACAGTGTCAAAAAGAAGACTACCTTGTAGCTTGATTATAATGTTCAAAAACTTTCACAGAAAACAGTAGCTAGTGAGGGACTACTTAATCTAGTCAAGAAAAACATACCAAGAACTAATGGCTGAAAGTCAAATCTAGACAAATTTAAATTTAAATAAGGCACATGATTCTAAGCATGAAAGTGATTGAGTACTGGAATAAATGACTAAAGAAGGGGCTAAGTCTTCATTCCTTAATGTCCTTAAATCAAGCTGGCCTGTCTCTGTATATGACTTGCTTTAGCAAAAACCACAAATTGTGCTTTTCTAAGACTGGTCTTCACCCTGAAGTAAAGTGAAAATTTATGACCAGGGATCTAGATGGGGTCAGAGAAGACAATCTCATGCCCTTTTCAGTCTTACCTTCCACAAATTTATCAATTTACTGAATGAATATAAAGAAAAAACTTTCTGACTGATTTTTGCCATCTGAGTAACAGTGCAATCCATAGCAAACTGTAAATCATGCAGTAATAAATGTATGTCAGAAGCCATCAAGATGAATATATTCTTGCAATGACTTCTAATTTAGAAATTTAGAGTTACTTAATATTTTACACATTAATTTTATTCTGGGTAATTGAATTAAGGTGAAAGGGTTAAGCAGACAGGCTAAATGAAACACTGTGCCATGTACTTAGTTTAATGTGGTTGGAAAAATCAATGAACTTTGGTCTGTCAGTTTCCAATCACAGATTTAATTGAATAACATGTCAAGTATTTTAAACTGTTTACTAATGTAAATAGAATCCAGCACTATAGTCATGGTAATAAGCCAAGCAGCTTTCCCTGAATTCCAATCAGATTTGAACATGACCTTCATTTTAAGCTCCAACATGCCAGACAGAGATCAAACAGTTATCATTATGTCTACAAGAGTCTAGTGATTAAACCCGTGATTCTCAAAAAACCATATTTAGTATTGATTCCTTCTGTTGAATCCAGGTAATGGCTGATCAGTTTTATATTCCTAGCAATGGTTACCCTTTCTTTGAGCATTTATAGTTACTTCCACTTGATTATTGTCACTGGGAGGAGGAATGAATCACACAGCAAACATTTCCTGAGTCTACCTGAGAAATGGTGGAGGCTGCTTTCTGCGGAATCACATGCACAAAGGAAATAAGAACAAACAGGAGAAACATTTCCTCAGTTTGTTTTGGGTGAACTTCAGGCACAGCTATACAACAACTCCTTACTTTTCTTCTCCTTTCCCCTCTTATCACTCCCAGGCAGTAGCTTCCCACAAGAAGACATGAAAGCATCAAGGAGAGGGGATCACAGCCCTGTCCAAGCTGAGCTTCCCATTGCCAGACCAGTATCAGGAGTAAGTGGTGTTTTGGCCATGCAACATGCACATTCTTGTCCTTTTCTCAGATGCAGTAGATGATCTTTTTTTCATTCCTTTTTTCTTTTTTTTTTTTTTTTTAAACAAGATCCAGATGTCTGCAATGCAGATGTTTTCATTACTTACCTATTTATGCTTTCATACCAGTCAACATAAAGCACTAAGTTCTCCCATTGGTGCCACTGTTCCAATTCTAAAATAGATATGTATCAGCAATCAGTTGTATCAGGCTATTTAATCCCAGTGATTAGGAAGTTCTTTCGGATAGGCAGCTCAGATGGTAAAAGCTACATCGTAAACATCTGAACTCAGGAGAAAGGACTGCATGTCTCCAAGCTCTCATCAGCAATCTGCAAAAGAACACTGCCTCCAAGGTGCCTGCTGGGGAGAACTAGGTCCCCATTTTACCAGAGTGATCACGTGTTCAAGGTGAAATCATGAAGCCACTTTAAACTATCAGCAGCCTTGCCCATAGGTTCAAGCATGTTCTCCATTGTAGATAGGTCTATTACATTTCCTGAGCACACTGTCATCTCAGACACGATAGAACTAGCTGTGCTGGTGCTGGTGCTGTGCAGCAGGGCAAACCTGCATCAAACTGCTGCTCATTTAGGAAAGGAGAAAACATAGGAGAAAACAGAGATTCATGTGAGAGTACACAGACAGTAAGACAACATTAGTCAACACAGTAGGCAGTTGTCCTACCACCATACTGACCAGGCTTGGGGTTTTGGCTAAGGATTTGTGCAGGATCACAGCAAAAGGGAGCATTAAAGAAGGAAAGGAAGATAATGGAAAGATTGTGCTGTAGAGTTGTGGAAAGCACTGTGGGGAAAAAGCACAAATGTGTAAATCTGAAAGTATGGCAAATGTGTGATGGAAGTTAAGAACAGAGGCTGACAGGGATGATTCCTCCATCATCTGTGCACTGAATGAGGGATGGAGAGAACTGGCAAAGATCTTGAAAGGGAAGAAAAGCAGTCCCCACTTGATGCAATCTATAGCAGCCTAGAGTTGATGCAAAAGAAAATAAAAGGTCCTTCTGTTTTTGTGTATTCCTCTTCAATCCTAGGATACATAATGGACCAAAAATAAGTGTAGTCTAAAACAGGATGTAGCCTTGCAGTAGTAATGTTAAAGAGAACTACAGCTTGCTTATACACTTTACCAGAATATAGAGATTATTAAAACTACTACAGACTATTAATTATACAAAATTAAGCACTCAACTTAGAGAACAGCCTTATGGAAGCTATATATTTGACCTTCACTGATTATGGTGCATATGCAGTTTCAAATAATCACAGAATATATATTTTCCTAGATTCTTAGAGGTAGTAAACAAATACAACATCTAAATTTCTGCTTTTCAAAAATACTTATGTCCTCCCATTAGGCCTGCATACATCTAACAGTTTAAAACAACAAACAAAATTTACTCAGATGCAATGCAGAGGATAAAGCAGTAAAGAGTGAAGCTTAATTAACTGCATAAACATGTGCAATACAGCCCTCTTTAGGAACAATGCAGGACTGAAGCAATTAACTACAAAATCTGCATAGCTAGAACCTGAGGTTTCCCTAAATATTAAATATAATAGATTTTCCCAATCCTACAGATTGCCATCTTTTGCACTACCACTCTCTATTATTATGCACAATGTGTAGCATAGTGCACATGCATAACACACACCTCTTTCCACTCTATGTCTGTGGACTGATTTTATGATATACATGGTATTACTAGGTGAAATGTTTTCTTTGGTGAAAGACAGCTTAAAAATCTTTTTTGTCTTCATGATGCCATTCCCCACTATTTTCCCATTCTTGCCCACTTTTTTTCATTCCTTGTTTTTTTTTTTTTTTTTTTTTTTTTGGATTGGTTTGGTTTGGTTTTTGTTTGTTTGTTTTGTTTTTTGTTTTGTTTTGTTTTTTTTTAAAGTTATTTTTCCCCTAGATGTCATTTCTGACATTCAGCCTATTGAGTAGTAACTCCCTACACTGGTGCAGGAGAGAAAAGCCAGGTGTCATAGAAAACACATTAAGGAATTTATACCTCTACATGATTGTAAAGCACTACCTAAAACATTGCACCAATTACAAAGCAGTAAAAATCTGTAACATTAGAGATTGATTCCCATATTACATATCCACAAAGGAGAAAAATTAAGGTCTTAAGAATAAAACATACCTATATATGGAGACAATGGCTTTGAACTCAAACCCTTGCACACAAGTGCAGTGACCAGCTTATCCACTACTACAGATGTCTCAAATTACTTCAGCCTCTGTGATCTTCCTTGTAGATGCTGCTAAGGGACCACTGCCTCTCAGAGCAGATTTCTCTCACACTGTGCTGCTGCTCCTTACTTACTGTGCACTGTTCAACAATGTAAACTAGAAAGCTAACCTGTGAAGATACATGCAGATTACTTTCCAGTTGATCCTTAAATTCTTCCTACTCTTGGGAGTCCATGTAGGTTTAAAACCCAGAGTTTAAAGTTCTGTCTTCATTGAAGTTTGAAATATGCTAATAATAGTGTATGTACAGTTTAGCCAGAAGTATTCTGATGCAAAATCCATTTAAGAAACTCTTCCATGTTTCAGTAATTCCGCATGATGCAGCACATTCATTACACTGAATGATGCTGAAGAAGCAAAAATTAAAGGCCATCTCCTTTGCCATTTTTAAGTTTAGCATTAAAATCTAAAGGGATAAATGTTTCACTGCTATGTTGAAGGAGCCATGCATAGTGAAAGGAAAAACAGCGTTCACTGGTGGATGATAATTTAAATTTTTCAGTTTTCCTATCTCTGCCAGATTGTGATACCACTGCTCAAATAAAAGGGTGTTAGGAGATTGAGCACCATTTCTTTAGAGAAGCAGTGCAGAGAAATGACCAGGTATTAAAATTGCTGACTGCAAACAGAATGTCAAATATGGAACCTCTGCCATTTTTAGCACACTGCCTAATTGAAATTACAAGCAATGTCCATTTCTTTTGCTTTTCAACTAGATCTTTCTGCTGTGCTCTTTTGTGCATTGCTTTTAAGTGTCTTCATGCATGCTGCAGGTCAGCACACTACTGTCTGGCACATTTGTTTCAGAAACAAATACACTCCTGTGCAATTGCTTTTATCCACAATGATGATCTACAATTTATCTGCTTGAATTTGGTCCAATTTTCTAAACTCTTTAGCATACTTTATCCTCTTCATAATCCCTGTTAGTTCAATGGTGGCAGGTTTGGTAAGTGTAAGATTCAGCTCCTATGACAGGTCATTTGCAAAGACATCAGATATCATTGACTAACTGGCTACGCTCAGAAACTGCTCCTGGGCTTGCATATCTGGGGCCAGGTGATTTCTGCACAGAATATAAGGCTCTTACAGTGGTAAAAGTAAAGGGAAAAAGAAGAGAGACTGAAAGTTTTATCCATTATTACCTGGTTCAAGCAAAGTACATTTTTGACCTGTGAACTTTTATTGACTGGAATAGTACAAAATTTTACCCTGCCTTAGCAGTGAGGCTGTACCAGATGATCCCACTGTAGGGATCCCTTCCAATCTTACCCATTCTGTGATTCTGTGAAAATATTTCTGTTTGGCAAAGATATCAAAATCTGCTCATCTATATGCAGCTATTCAAAACTCAGTTGAATTTTAAAAATCACTTTAATATTGAGCAATCTGGTCTAGTGGAAAGTATCCCTGAATATGTCAGGGGGGCTGGAACTTGATGATCTTTATGTCCTTTCTAATTCAAACCATTCTGTGATTATGAGAAATGGCCAATAATAAGTAAGAGAAATTAAAGCAATAAACAAGGCTGTGACAGGAGTGCATGAGTGCCTGTGAGATGAGTGTGTGAGGGTGTGGTAGTGTGTTCCAGGTTGGGCTAGCTGGTGTGCAGGAGAGCCACAGAGCAGGCACAAGGGCCTGGGATCCAGCATGGATAGGAGAGGGCTGTCCTGCTATTCAAGGGATCAAAGGGCTGTACAGTCAGCCATACGAGTGTTGTGTGTGTATGTCCCTGAGCTGTGTGCTTAAGCACTGCTAGTCTGAACCTGGAAACGTGGAAACTGGAGTCACCTACACTAACATCCAGATCTCCAGCTACACTAACACAGAATCCAGAAGACAAGGAGGAGGAATTGCCAGGTCCTGGAGTGCACTCCAGGCAGCAGTCCTATAACCTCCCTCAGCACAATCACTCAAGTATCAGGAAATGCAGACACTACAGTTATTTGTGTGGTCCTAATTTGATCTCTTTTGTACTTGTGTTTCAAAAGTCTGTCTTTGATTATATGACTTCATTTGTTTCTTTCATATTCAGTATTTAGGACAGATGATGTTTACTTAATGAGTTGCTGTGCATCCTTTTTTGCAGTTCCTAGGCCTCATTTAGCATGTGACATTCAAACCTTAAAGTGAGGATGAAGTGATTAATTTCCCGTGAGTCAGTTTAAGAAAGGTATCTAGGTGCTTCACAGTCAAGTGATGTTTTCTTCTTTCTCCAAATGTGGGACTGAGGCACAGAGGATCTCAGTGAAAAGTCACAGAAACAGTTCAATTCCTATGTGTTAACAATTCAGGAACAAAAAAACAGAAAACACACCACTAGTTTCTCTTCTGCAAAGTCTGGTTTATACACCTTTCCTACCAGATACAGACCCCAAACACAAGTTCTTCAGAGCTGCACAAAGCTCCCTTAGCCATAAGTATGGTTTTTCTGTACCTGCAATCATTTGGTGTATTACCAAACCCCTTTTAATTTCTACAATTAATGAGAAAGAGTTATTAATTTATTTTTATTACAAATTTTGAGCATCACTAAAACAATGCCTTGCAATGGGATATATCAGGCAATGTAATGAAACAGAAAAAACAAAGCAAAAAAGCCACTGTATAATCTCATCAGTGTATCTCCAAGCAGATGTTGGCAGAGTTAAATGTTTCCTCTATCTTACTGATGACAAATCTAACACACCTAGATATAAGATATGGTTTGCTCTGTATTACCTGTCAAACGAATGATACAGCTGAGAGAAGAGCCTCTCACAAAGCACTTTTTTCTTCATTATTCCAAAACATTTTACAACCATGGATATTACTTACTGTAGTAACTACACTTGGATAAACTCAATTGCAGGAATATCACACAGCAGTAGACAGATTACACAGTAATCAGGGAGAGAGAACCCAGTCTCGTAACTCTGAAGTCAGTGAAACCCATTGGATTGTAGCAAGATGACCCATGGAGTAGTTCTGAAAACGCCATCCAAGTTTATTCATAACTCCAAACAGGATCTACATGACCCACATATAGAAACGTATCTATGTCCACAATTTACCAGTTTATTCAGCAAAAATACATTCTCCAGACATACTGTTGCTCAGGTTTAAATATAAAAAAATATAGTTCTGTTTTCCAGGCAAGCAGATATACAAAAAAATCAAGAAATATAACCTCCAGAAAGGAATGATAAATTTACAAACAAAAAAGATAATATTATACTTCTTAAACAAAATACCAGATAGAGCCTTTATCATCCCAGTTAAGTCCTTTATCCTAAAGTGAAATGTACATATTAATGCAGCTGAAGACTCAGGCCATACTCTTGACTAACCCATCACAAAAGTCACATTGTAGTTATACCTTTATTGTCTTCTGGAGTTTGCAACACAGAAAAGTAATTCATTTACCTGAAGGTGTAGAATGTGTATTGACACTGCTCTTCCTGAATAACTGCTAAAGAGTTCCTGAATAATTGGTTAAGAGTTTGTATATTAAATTTTAATCCCGTGCATACAGACACAGGGGAAGGCTTTATTTCCTGTTCTTCACAGGAAGGATATCTGTAATCCAGTAGTGAAACAGAGATGTGGCTACCTTGGCATGATCTGAAACAAAGAAAACACATTTCTTCTGAAATACCTCCATTACATTTCTGAACACTAAGAAAAAGACTCGTGTGAAAATGTGTTTCCATTCAATCTTAACATTTCAGTAAAACCAGTGCAGATACTGGATCTTGAAAACTAATACCTATGAATTTCTATATAAGCAGGTACATTTTATTTTAGGAGGTCAGTCATTTGTATGAGACACAATTTTGCTCATACACTTTGAAATGTCCTATTTGTTATGATCCAATAATTTAGAAAATATGAGATTGAAATGACATGATCATATGGGTAAGGCTTCTTTCTGTCTGGAGAGTAATTTCACACATCATTATTTAACTTACAGTAGAACCTAGAAGCCCCAGTTGAGAATGAGTCATATTGTACAGACAGCTGCACTAAAGCCTCAAAATGCTATGACTTCTGTCTTAATTCAGAGATTACCTATGTGCCTTTATGAATTTTTAATGATAGGCTTTTCTGCAATACTTATCACATAACAATCACATTTAAGATAATTCTATAAGATAATGCTCATACAGTTTTCAAATTTCCTTTTCTTTGAATGCTCATCCATTCAAGAAAACAGAAGTGTAAATTTCATCATTTTAAGGCCTCTGTATATCCAGCCTCTGCATTGCTGGCACACAGTAACTGTATTAATTCTGGTCTCCAAAATGTACCTCCCCCTGCAATGAACACTTATATAAATGGCAAATTCTCCAAAAAAAGACAGTTAAAAGAAGCTTCTAGCTCTGCCATGAGTGATAATTTCCTAGGCAACAAGGGAAGAGTATGTTTGAGATTTGAAACCAGCCAACAAAGGAAAAATCTTAATAGATAACAGAATGAAGTTATGAGCAGAAGTTCATAAATGAGTTCACAAATTAGGAGATAATGACTTTATTTTTAATTAGAAGATCACCTATGCTTTAATAATTGATGTGAAATGGGAATTAAGTAGCTCTCATTTCCAAAGCTAGTTTCCAACCAGCAAAGGGAGCATTACTTCCAGTCACAGCTCTCCTCCTTGGCCCACTACACTGTAGATGATCATGAAAGTCTCTGGCTTTCTTTTGCTAATGACCATGGACCTTCTAACAGAGATCAGCAAACCCCCATTATGAGAAATCCATGTCTATGCGACTTCTAAACATTCTCTTCCCTGCACTTACAGAAGATTTTGGGTACAGGTAAGTACTTTTTGTTAAAGACTACCAACAATGGAACTAGTAATAGGGCATTTTGTTCTCTTTTACAGACTGAGAACCATGACACTCTAAATAACCATGTTCCCATGAACACTCTTGACTAACCTCAACTTTGATCATTCACCTGCAAGGTCAAAGGCAACTTGATGGGGCACTTGAAGAACAAAGTACAAGGTAAGCTGATGGAGGATGGAGGATGGAGGATAACAACTAAGCAGAACAACCAGTACCTCTGAACCATAGACATTTTCTTGTTTAAGTATTTTTTCTCATTTAAATGAAAGGTTAAAAGATAATATCTACTGTTGATAATTTTTGTGTCTGAATGTCCTTAGTACTTCCTTTTCCTGCAAAATTTTTCAGACCCTACCATCACCATTGTTAGGACTTTCTTCGATATGACTTCAAATATTCTAAGAGCTTAAGATAAAACAGAAATTTATTTCTTTACTTCCTTGGTGATGGCATCTTAAGTAAAATCATAACCATGAGAGAAAGGGTTAACATACTATTTCTTGAACTAAAGGGAATAAAATGTTTATTTTGTAAAAAATAATACACCTTCCTAAAATCAAGATTTTTTTTTAAATCAAGTTAATATGGAATGACCTTTCCTTATAGTATTTCGCATCCCCATAAAAATAGAGAAAAGAAAAGATAATAAGACAGTCATAAAAAATTAGAGATTACTATTATGCAATGTGCATTTTTGCCTTCATAAGCCTAACTTGTCTTTCTATAATAAAAACTTGAATTTGTACCTTTGTTGTATTAAGAAATTCAAGTTCTTATTATAGACAGGTATTATATTACAAAGGTCTTTGTAAAAACTCTTAACTTTTATCACCTCCTCACTGGGAGTGAAAACTAAAATGTAAAAAACCCACACTGGACAAAATGACCTGATTTTGAGCCAAATGTATTTTTTAAAGTCTGCTGAGTAAAATTAATGACTAGCAGGTGCTTAATTATCCTTTAATAATTTATAAGAATGTATTTTTCCTCTTTCTTATGTTATTGTACCTCATGAATATCAAATAAACTACTATGGTTACACCACGCAGAATGAGATTAGAATTGAGCCCAGAGTAACAGCAGTTACTAGGGGGAAAAAAATCAACTGGAAGAGTAAACAATTCCTGGCTGTACCCGCAGAAACATTATTCAATTTTAAAAATAATTCAGAAAATTGCTTTTTGCTTTTTCATGTGATGAATACATACATTGGAAAATTAGGGGTTTTAATTTGCTTCTGTTCTATCTCTTCATATTTTGACATTGCTGCTATAAAAAAGTAAACAGAGCAACTTGTCTCAAGGCTGCAAAGCCCAAATGAAATCCAACTGTATTGTATAAAAGTTTTATAAGGCCTGTAAAGAATATTCTGAATGATGTCACTTCAATTCCATTTGGAGTTAATCAAGAAAAGCTGAATTAGTTCATTCACTAAAGGGTAATACCATTTCCATGATTCCTGCTGAGTTCTACTTGGTTTGCACACGTATTGCATCCAGTGAGACCATGTGATTATATAAGATCAGAGATTGTAGGCTTGAAATGCACAGAAGGATTTCATTCCATGTATATGTGGATATTTCACATCCATCAGAACTTTAAGGGTTGTCATACTGCATATCTACCCTTAAAAGAATGCATATGTACTACCCTAAGAGCATCCTTTTCAAAATGTATCAGATCTGAACTCGACAGGCAGGAATTCTCTGTTTTCTCTGTCCAACACACAGCATTCAGTGGGGTCTAGTCTTGATGAGGATCTTTAGGCACTATCATGCTGTAAATTATTTAATGAAGTTACAAGTAGATGTCTCTTCTTTGAATGCTGTTGCTAAGCTTCCAATGGCTATGATCTTAATTACACTGTTACCACACTGCTGCCATCTCTGCTGTTACTCATCAAAAGACTTACAGTACAATCTAAAATGGTTGAGATTCTCTCATGCTGTAGCCAAGTGCTCTCAACTCTGATTAAATTCTTTGTGATGCAAGAAAATTCAGCGCATCTTGTAGATTTTTATCTGATGACTAGTAGCAATGACTGTTTAAATGAAGACTACATGGAAAATGAATCATTATACCTCATGTGGACTACATGCATCCCACATTCACTTGAAGAACTATTAACTGTACAAGAAGAGATTCTACTGAAATTATAGGGGTTATAATAGAGAACAGAAAGAGCCTGTGCCTCAGGCATGAAAAAAATATAGTAACACACTAATTTTTTTTTTTATGAATGACTTCAGAATGTAATCTATTATAAAGAGTAACTTTAAATTTTTACATTATCAATAGTATTTTTTAGAAACTTAAACCAGATGTTTATATTTCAACAAAACCAAAACTGTAAATCAAAATTTAGCTTGCAAAGTCTGTGTAGCAAAGAAGCCACGTTATGAACAGGAAGAAATAAAATAATGGGTTTTTTTGATTCTTATGCATGTAAAATTAGTCCTTAGCTAGAGGGGTGAAATCTCCAAGATAAACAAGTTAATTCCTGCAATTTAAAAAGTCTACCATGGGAATGTATTACAAACATGCTTTAAATATGATTAAATCTTAAAACACTTCTGATTTTAAAAATATTGGTTTAAACCCCTGAATCATCTTGTATTCTGTAGTTGCTGCAAAGTGAGAAAAGCTTCTATATTAATTGTAGACTAATGGGAAATAGGGATATCACTGTATTTTTGGTGGGAATTATGCTTTCATATGATGTATAAGCATATATTTACTATTACATCATTATTTACTGCTTCCTAATTAAAAAAAAATTTAATGGTGTGCATTTTAATTCACACAAAAATATGTGTGAATGTGTATGAACATGAGTGAGTAGTACCTACCAGGAGACATCATAGCTTGTTCTTGGAATTGTTTCAAAGCATCCCTCAATCTCTCAATATCCTGTAGCAATACAAGGGATTTCAGCCGATGCAGATGAGTCACATCTGAGGAAGAGATGGTGCGAAATTCAAGACATTGTAAGAGCTCTTGGGCAGTTGCTGAATTTACAGCAGCATCTCTGCATTCTGATTTCTCTGCAAAAACAGTTAGAAAATTATGTTAAAAATATTCAGTGAACTCAGAGAATTTTCCTAATTATAATTTTTTCTTCTTAAGACAGCATCTTCCTTTTTAGTACAGATGACAATCAAATATCAGGTACTAAAGAGTAGCTTGTTAAACATTTTTTGTTAAATATTAAAACAATGGTAAAGCAAAAACTACAGAAATCAGTAAGCAAAAAGGACAATAGGAATCATAATGATAGGAATGCAAGAAGAATCAAATTTTCAAAGTTAGCAGAAAAAGAAGACTTGAAGAACAACTTGTAGTATGGCCAAGGCACTGTGTTTTTGCTGCCTACACAGTATATGTTATAAACTGCACACACATTTGGAAAAGGGAACAACTCTGTGTAACTACTGCAAAGCACTTCTGGAGGCAAACAATTACTTTTGTATTGCACCTTTATGGTTTTATTTAAAAAGCAAGTATCACAGCATGCAAGACAGCATAGAAAGAGGTACATTGCTGTAATGGGTTGACTTGGCTGGATGCCAGGTGCCTACCAAGGTATTCCATCACTCCCCTTCCCAGTGGGCCAGGACAGAGAAAATGAGATAAAAATAACCTCATAGGTTGAAATAAGGCAGTTTGCTAAAAAACCACAAATGCACAAAAACCCAACCAAAACTAGCAAATGTTTGTACACACATAATTAAAGAGGAAAAAAGATTTATTCTCTATTTTCCACCAGTGAGTGATGTTCAGCTGCTTCCCAGAAGCACGGCTTCAGCCCATATAGTGGCTGCTCTGGAAGGCAAACATTGTAAAAGAACAATGTTCTTCCTCCCTCCCTTAGCTTTTATATCTGAGCTGATGTCATCTGGTATGGAATATCCCTTTGGCTAATTTGGGTCAGATGGCCTGCTTGTGTCCCCTCCTGGGATCTTGCCCATTCCGAGCCCCTTGTTGGAGAGATGATAAGATGCCAGCACTGCTCAGCAGTAGCCAAAACTCTGGTGTGTTATCAACACCTTTCCAAAGTACTGTGAGGGGTGCTGTGCACAAACAAACTCCAGTTAAGCCACACTCAATTGTTTATACAGTGCTAAACCAGAAATTCACTCTTCCATTCCAGTAACAATGTGTTGTCTGTCCCTTTAACCAGACTTCCTTTAATTCTGTTTTTTACCAGCAAGACACCTGAGAATTTTCCCCATTCACATTTTTAACGCATGTACTAGAAGTATAATCCAATGTGACAATTTGAAAATGCAGCTAAAAACAATGGCTTCAAAACTTTATCTAAAATAAATAGGGAGTGTTAAAGTCATTCAACTGGAAAAGGCAAAATAGCATAATGTCAGATCTATATATAAACTGGGATTTGCCTAGGAAGAAAGTTAGTCACACTCTGATTTATAGATGTCGTATCTCATCTGCAGATGAAATTCCTCTCTGTGGATTCTAAGGTCCTCAGTGGCTCAACACTCCAATCTGCTGGTTTGAAACTAGAGCTAGTTACACTGTCAAAAACTGCCAAAACCTGAACTTGACTTGCAGGAAAGCTGGAAGCTCAATGACACTCTTTCTTAAAAATCAACATGCAACACAGCTTTGGACAATTCATCAGGTTTCTGTTCTGGGTCATGTATTAATAGCAGAACTTGAAGAATTTGCAATCATGCTCTGTCACTGTGGAGTTCCACTACAGCAAATGCAAGTAGCTTAGCTTGCATTTACTTAGCCATATGGTAAAGTAGTAAAATTCTTAATTTTGGTGATGGAAATACCTTAGCCAGAAAGTAGGATAGATTTCAAATTCTAGGCTTAGTGTGAAGACCTGATGCAGCAGGAAAATTTAACATTAAGCAAAGAAAATTCTATGTATAAATCTTGAAAAAGTTAACATGAAATCCCTAATGTCATCTTAACAAGGTTTTTACAGCAATTCTGTAACCAAAAGATGAATTTTAGGCTACTAGAAGCAGACTGCTCTGCCTTAAGATGGACTAATACAGGTAGTTAAGCTATTTAATATTCTCCATTCAGCTCAACAGTGAACAGTGAACATTGGATAGGACATTAGGGATAAATCCATGCCATTCTTTTAAAAGTACTAGGGAATGTGCACTGAGCATCAGTTCCCATTCATCTTTTTCACAATCATTTTATGCCAATATACTTTTCCAGTGCCAACAGTATCTTCCGTGTTCCTTTCCATGCTGTCTGTCTAGATTTCCTTATAGAATACAAATAAATCTCCTGGGAAGCAGAACATTCTAAAAAGTAGATTGGTTCAGAGATACTAAGCATGAAAACAGTTTAAGACAGCAATTGCCCTTATTTGAAGTTCTCTGAAAGCAAGTATCCTTCTGGGTATTTGCTTGCAGAGAGAAAAAGAATTTTAACCACTTGTCCCAAGT
The DNA here is from genome assembly GCA_030060385.1 of Muscicapa striata striata. NCBI lineage: Eukaryota > Metazoa > Chordata > Aves > Passeriformes > Muscicapidae > Muscicapa > Muscicapa striata. Next base: position 7,187,724 of record JAREIS010000133.1, on the reverse strand, counting down.
GCATTGGAATGTTTAAGAGAAGAGAAAGGAACATCATGTATAGTTTTAAAGACAGAGGAACACAGTTTTTTTCTATTGATGTGAATTCTTACATATTCATGTACACATCAGAAAGTGGGACAAATACTAGGTACTCACATGCCTTACTACTTCTCACATGTCTCTCTTCAAGAGAAACTCGTTTTTAGTAGATTTGTCCCATTTTACAGTAGTAATAAATGCATGTCCATCTTCCCCTGCATGGTAATACTCATAAAAAGAAAGGAGAGAGTGGTACATACTGTCAGCAAAATAAATCTGTTGTGTTGCCTGCAGGAAGTCCAGAATGCTATCTGCCTTTTCACCTATGTCTTTTAAGCCTGCTGCTTCTTCTTTGTTGTTTTTGTCAGGCTGATATGTAAAATCCACACTGGTAGTTTTTGTTACTAAGCCAGCTGCTCTCTTTTTTTCTTTCTGTCTCTTCTTTTTCATTTTCCTCTTTTTGTTTTTGCTTATTTTGGGACCGTCTGTTTGCTGCAGCTGTAAATTATCTTGAACAACAGTCTCTTGCATTCCCAAATCTGTTTGTTCTCCATGTAAATTACTAGAGATTTGTAAACTGCTCTTTTGTTTCTTCCTTCGAATGCGCTTTCTCTTCGTTTGCCCTTGATATTCCTCTTCTGTGGATTCAAAAGAGACATGAGAGCTGTAAATAAGAAGATCAGTAATAAGCATTTTAGAACTGCATACAATGAAATATGACACCCTTCAAATTCTGGGATACTTGAGTGGCTCTAACCTTACTTTTATGCTTACAATGTCTTTCAGTACTACAATGTCAAAGTCAACTTTTCTGAATGCATTAAAAAGACAAGCTTTTTTCCATTCTGCTTTCAATAAAGACTGTATTCTCCTTCATGCTACATACTTTACATCTCATTTATTTTCTTAAGGCAGATAATATGGTCCTATACAGAGTAAGGTCAAAAGAATCCCCAGAGCAAAAAACAGTATTGGCAGACTGAGCAACAGGACCTGAGAGAGTTCCCCAAAGAGTTCCACATCACCAGCTGTTAGACTTGACCAAGAACACAAGTAAAATGTACATAATTTACAATGAAAATGATAGTGTTTATATTGGTTATACCAATTCATGACAGTGCTGTGCTTTAAAAACACCAGGCATCTGTTTCTGACTCATCTCTTTTCTCCTCCTTCAACATTCTCCTCCTTTGGGGTATCTTGCTGTTAGTTCAGTTTTGGACATCAACTTTATAGGAAAAGCATACAAGGCAACAGTGACCTTGGTAAATAACCTCTAATATCTTTACCAGACTGCCTTGGTTTTGCTATTCCCTTGCTACATTATAATTTCCTTACTACCTAATACTTCAAAAGCCTCAAATGTCACAGGAAATAAGTCTCTCTTGCTCTTCAAGACAGCTTTTGCACTTCTTTACTCAGATCTTATCCATCTACGCAAAGCTCACGTTTTAAAGTAATTTCTGACCCTGAATTGATTGCTCCTCCCACACACTCACTTCTGAGCATTTGCCTCTCTAACACTAGCCAAGAAAGATTTGACTAAACCCCAAAACCCATCCTCCCTCTGAGTGCACAGTGGCATATTCAAGTCCATATTTATGTCTATAGTAATTGCTACCTAACTAACTGGAATTCCCTCATTCATGGTCTAACAAAATCCTCACACATTTAAACATCACTGATTGCACAATGCCAGTTTTGTATAGACTTTGCATGACAAGATTTTGGTCACAAGGGCTACAGGGGTGACTTCAGTGAAAAGTTGATGGATGCTTCCTCTATGTCCAGCAGAGCTCCAAGATAGACCTGATGCTGGCCAAGGCTGAGTCATCAGTGATGGTGGTAATGCCTCTGGGATAACATAGTAATAATCTCCCTCTATATATATACATATATATTTATGTCTTGATCATATAATTAAGAAGGGGAAAAAGTTATTGTGCAGAAGCAACTGCAAATAGAGAAGAGCAGAGTGAGAACAGGTGAGACAAATAACTCTGCAGACACCGAGGTCAGTGGAGAAGGAAGTGCTCCAGATGCCAGAGCAGATTGCCCTACAGTCTGTGGTGAAGATCAAGGTGAAGCAGCTGTGCCCCTGCAGCCCATGTAGGTTCATGGTGGGGCTGAGTTCCTCCTGTGAAGGCCCCTCCACTTAAGCAAGTGCCAGTCTGAGGGAGGCTGTGACCTCATTGGAAGCTCATGCTGGAGCAGGCTCCTGGCAGGATCTGTGGCCCTGTGGAGACAGGAGCCCACACTGGAGCACAGGTTTGCTGGCAGGACTTGTGACCCCATGGGGGACCCACACTGGAGGAAACTGCTCCTGAAGGACTGCATGCTGTGGAAAAGGACTAATTCGGGACCAGTTCATGAAGAGTTGCAGTCTTTGGGATGGACCCCATGCTGGAGAAGGCAAAGGATTCTTTTCCCTGAGGAGATGGAAGACTCAGTGTGCTGCTGGTGGGATAGAGGTAGAGAACTGTGAATAAAGTTAAGCCTGGGAAGATGGGGGGGTAAGGGAGGAGAACAGAAAGATGCTTTAAAGATTTGATTTTACTTTTCACTATTCTGCTCTAATTTTAATTGTTAATGAATTCAGTTAGTTTTCCCAAGCTGAGTCTGTTTTGCCCATGACAGTAATCGGTGAGTGACCTCTCCCTGCCCTTATTTTCTATCTCCTGTCCAGCTGAGGAGGACAGTAATAGAATGGCTTTAGTGGGTACCTGGCATTCAGCCAAGGTGAAAACACCACATTCTAATGATTTGCTCTAGAAAGTTAAGATGTTAATCCTTCTCTCAACGCCTACCTCCATGCTTCTAAATTCCTTACAGTGCCCTGAGCCTAGTACTCTTATTTATCTGGATTTACACCATTCTCTTAGGGTCAAAGCAACCTTACTTGACTAAGGCTGTGATACAGGAGAGACATCTGAAGCCTAATACTTGTTTCAGAATGATATGCATAATCTCCTGTACTGTCTCAGACATTCTCATCATGTTTGGCTTTCTCATCACTCCTCCTCCTAACCAGTCTTTGTCGCTATTTTCTCCATGGTTGGAGGCCCTCTCCTTAATTTCTGTTTCTTTTTCTGTCTTGAACTCTGTCAGCTCTGAGCCACTTTCTCTTTAAATATCACTACAGACTTTTAGTTCTTTAGTTGTCAGATGACTCACTGCAAAGCAATTTTCCCTTCTTTCAATGAAGAAGTCTGCATAAAAATAAATTTGCTGTATTGTAATTGAACACCACAGCACATTAAAGACACACCAAACGTCACCCTGGACCCACAGTGTGGAATGTTTCGCACCCATGGTATTTGAGCTAAATATCTTTATATATGATTTGGACATATGGGATGTGGGAAAAATAAAGTCTGTGTCATCCTGAAGGAATAAAATATCAGAACTGAAGGCAGATCTGAATGGTGAAAGATGCTATAAACAAAACATCAGTGTTTCATCTTGTGATCTAATTTGGATTTTCATGGAAGTATTTGTGTTAAAATAGGTGAATTTCACTGCAAATATATATACATAATTTTGCAAAATTCCTCAGCCCTCTGCTAACCTGAATGGCACTGCTTGCTAGTAACACTCATTTAATCTATGCTCTCAGCAAAGTGGCCTAACTTGCTCTTTAAGCATCTGAGACCCCCAAATCTCAGTGAAACTACAGCATGGTGTGCAGCCTAGCACTCTTCTTTGGTTTGAAATTACTTGATCAAAAACAGGGCAGAAGCCAAGACCGGGCTTAAGAAAACCAATGTTTTGAGTCAAATCCAGAAGTTTCCATATCCTAAGTAGCTCAGCAGAAGGTCTGAAGAGACAACGATGAAGCTGTCAAAAGACAGAATGAGTATAGTCTTCTTCTATATGTGTAGGTATTAAGATAAATGCCTGACTGAAAGGAAAACAGAACTATGTTGACTTTCCTCCAACACAGGAAACAAACACAAGACTCTACCTAGTCCTCTTGAGGAGCTAGACTGGCAGTCTTTTAGCAGTTTTGGTCATTCTTTGCCCTATATTCTAGTATCTGTGTAGTATCTACTGCTTCATGTGTGGGAGCTACCAGTGATTCAACATCAGGAACAAATACAATTAGATGCTTACGAATGCAAAGTAATGCACACAAAAGGGATTAATTTGAACAGCTCACTGGTAGGGGTAAAGTGAGCTGTTATCAGCTCAGGAGAAACAAAAGCTAACTATCCCTGTGCATCAGCATGGAAAGCTCAATGAAAACATTTGCTCGGTTGGTATCAGTGATTATAACAGCCAACGCCTTGTTTGCATACATAAGAAAAAAAACGGAAAATAACTGGAAAAATATTCCAAAGCTATTATATAAAGCTATTGTGCTGTTCAAGCTTGTAATGCTGTGTTTCTTAGCATAATTCCAGAACACTAAAATTTTGGCAAGCAAAAGGAGGACTCTCACAGAAATTAGCAGAGAAAGAAACTCCAAAAAGATTTATATGATTTGACTTGAAGGAGTAACAAAATAGACTTAATTTCTGCCTCAAGGTGATATACAATTGATCTGAGCTGTTTAACAAGCTAATAGAAGAAAGTAAAACTTTTTTTTTCACCAATGGCATGGTCTGCTATAGATTTCCCATGTGTGGCATGCAGAGGAGCCAAGAGAACTGCCTGTTCATAAAGGCAGCAAGGCTACCCAATTACAACAACCATGCTAAAATATAAATGAAAGTTATACAAGAAACATACACCACAAAGTTTATGTCACAGCCCACACAATGACCTTAACAAATGTCATATTCAGTGGGATCTGCCTCCCACAGCTTTAGCTGCCTGAAAATACTTAGTGCATACTTAGACCTATGCTCCCTCTGATAACCCAAAAGACACTTTATTCTTCAGAAAGCAGTTTACCTCATCCTAAACCAGCGGGGATGGAAATGCAACACAAAGGACTTCGCCTCTCTCCCTCTCCCCTTCCATTAATGACAAATGAAATCAAGATGATGGGTTTCTGACTAGATGCTTGCAACACCCAAGAAGAATCAGTCTCTTTTAAATATTGGTACTCAGGAAGGTGTTTCTTAACATGAGTCTCCTCATCAAATGATTTTTACTAGTTAACAAAATCCACTGTTTTATAAAAAAATCCCAAACAAGACCCAGCTTTTGAATGATTCTCCACATTTCAAGCCATTAGGGAGGCCTGATAAAATTTCAATAGATACAAATTTGGTTCTAATAATTTTTCGCGCTGACAGAAAAGATTTGTTATGTCAAAGCTAAGTAATTCTAAAAATGCAGGGAATATACACTATGCAAGCAATCTCAATATGTTGAGCACTTAAGCAACAATAACACTAACTAGCCACAACTATAGATGCAGCTTGCTCTAATTCCACAAGAGTTGATGATTCTTCTCCTGTTCCATACTGGTCTGTCACCTCTCTTCCTCCTAAGACCTATCTCTGCTCCACAAGCTGCTTAACTGATCACATAATCCAATTATCCATGAGCATTTGACTCTAACCTGTTTAGTCTGCAATTGGGTCTCTTTTAGACTGAGCAAAGTATCTTTCAGATGGAATGCCATATACATTTTCCAGTCACAGGCATAATTTCATAGGCATTTCTTTCAGCCTTTATAAGAACCCCTTCCACAGGAATGCTGAGTTGATTTTTTGTTCACAGGTTCCTTTTTGGATGCAGTTTACCACGCAGGTGCACAGTCACACTACCCTGACTGACAGTATCATACGGAAGTAGGAATGAGTAGACTCAGAATGTAAGTCAGCACTGAAAGAAAAAGTAATTTTCTAACAGCTTATTTTATCTTGTCTGAAAGATTTAAGTGTTTTCTCCATTCTAACCACATGTTTCTTTAACAGAACAGAGGTAGAAATATATAAAAAAGAGACTTTAAATTAAATAAGAGGACTCAGTTTATACATACAGCTTACTGAACTGTGATAATGAAAAATCAGCGCTGCCAGTTTCTATCTTCAAGGAAAAACAGAAAACAATGAAAAATAGAAAAAAATATTGACAGGGAGATTCCCAAAAAGATAACTTTTACTGAGTTCTATTACATTAGAAGATACTTTGTATTCATCATCAGAGCATCTGGAGACACAGAGAGATCAAATATGAAGCTTAATATAGGCTAAGAGCAACAGCTGACTTCCTCCTGTCCAGACTAACCATTAGCATGAACACACTGCTGGCAACTCCATGATGGAAAATATAACCTTTCTCGAGTTTATCTTTACTATTTCAGTTCCTTCAGGCAATGTCAGATGGAAACATTGTGAAACAGCATCCTATAAGACAATGAAAAATGGGAGGCTGATTAGTTACGTGTCTTTAAGAGATATTTAAGATTTTCCACAGTATGCAAAATGAAGTTTGGCTATGAGAATAAGCTGGGATTTTTGAATGACAGTGATTTTTAAAATCAGGTCTCTAAATATTATTAGAACAAACTTTTAGAACAGCGGAAAGAAAAAGAGAGAAAAAAACCCATAAAGCATACTGAGGAAAACAGAGTCAAAGAATATCCACTCAGCTTTAGGAATCCATATAACGTGCCCATCATTACTCAAGTACAGCAGAAGGCTCTCTTGTTCAAGTCCCATGCTTGCTTGTCTGGATGTTGCTCTTGGTAATTCTGTAATTCTGTTGTTTTTTTGGCTTTGGGTTGGTTCTTTTTTTCAGATGAAAGGACGTATGCCCTCCTGATTTTTCAGCCAGTTTTCTTCTCCTTGATATTGGATGAATCTTCCACAGTGTACCATGCAGTCAAAACAGAGAAGTTTAATTTTGCTTTAGGATCTTATAAGGGAAAAACTGAAAGTTATTTTTAGTGCCAATTAAGATATTTATAGCTGCAACTTGACCAAGAGTGAAAGGCTGGTGAATGCAATAAAATGGAACGGTTCATTGGAATAAAAGCAATACTGGTAAGATCTCAGGCACACAAAATGATGTTACTATTTTTTCACTGCTTTTTGGGAAAACTGCTTCAAATAATGTGAAATCAGAGAAAGAAAACTCATTTAAAAACTTCAGAGCTTCTATTAATGTGCAACACTTGTAGAAAACTGCAGAAGACTGGAAGCTATTCAAGATAGGGATTGTCTTTTAGTTTTTCATTCATACTATGTTTGTGTGCTGACAAATGAAGAATTCACATAAAACTGGCAAATGCTGCGTAAGTGCTGCCTACTACAAAGGAGTATTACCTCCTGGACTTTTAAGCAAATCCAATTAATGCTAATGTCAATAATCAGTTAAAGTCAGATACCACTTTCTCCACAAGTCTTCAATCATAAATGTTCACCTGACTGTATATACAGATGAAGTTCTCTTACTCATAAGTTAACTCAAATTCCTGCCATAGGATGAGCTGTACTTGGTCACATCAACCAACCACCTACTTCTATATCCTGAATCAAACAGGAGCCATACACTGCATTCAAGAAAATGTGAACTCTGGACACAGAGGTAGTTCTTTTGCACTTTTTACCCTAATAATTGTCATTATTTTGCTTTTTGATTGCTGCTGAGTGCTAAGATGTTATTTTCATTGTTATTTGTCGTATTGTAAAATCTTACTCCTGCTTGGTAACAGTCAGTTCTGAGCTCACCATTTTGCAGGTGAATTTGGACTGGTTATTTTTTCCTAAGGACATCACTTGTCAACTGTTTAAGATGTGTTTTTGACAAATCACTCAATCTGGGATTACACTGCACTCAACTCTTTAGTGCAGTCGATATCCATGTAGCCATCAGGAAACCTTCTGATATCACTGCATTGTTCTTACCTGACCATCTATTGAGCACAAGCCTCCAGCTGTGACCTCTGTTTTGAGAGCTGCTGCATTCTCTTCATCTATCTGGGGCTTCATCTTTCATGTTATCTGTGTGACCTCTTTGGAGAGGGGCTTTATCAAAAGCTTGGAAACCAATGCAAGGAAACCACATCAGCTGTAGCATGATACTTATCCATGTTATTTCCTACGTCTTCAAAGATTCCAAGATGTTTGTATACTTCTTTGCAAACCTTCTGTTGATCTGTCCCATTAAGATCACGCGTTATCAAGCATCCACAAATATTATTTTGCATCATAATTTGTGCTGAACTGCCTAAAACAAACAACAGGATAACATGCTTGCAGTTCCCTGGATGAATTAAGAACTGTTTTAAAACACTGCCTTCAGCCCATCTAACCTCAAAGTCTTTGACACAAGGCAATTTGAAAAGCTATGCATCATTGTTAGTAATATGGGGAATTTTTTTTTCCTTAAATTCTTTTAGAAAGTTTAGGTGAATAAAATCTGGTACTTGTGATTTTATTTTATAAATCTATTTTGTTGCATGACCATTAAATCACTTCAATTTCACATACCCTTTCAGAAAAGCCATGAAGAAGTGCTGCATCGTGGGATTATCCATAGTATTTTTTCCACAGCTAACATCAATGCAAAGGATTTATTTAACTTCTACGAAACAGGCCTCTCTAAATACTCATTCTACACCAAGATCATTGGCTCAAAAGAGTGGCAGACACATTGCTCCTGGTGCATCAAAAGTAAGACCTATTCAGTTTTAACTCCAGAGAACATTTCTTCAAACACTACTTCGCCTGTCTTACCATATTCTTGTATTTAAATATGTTTAATACTTCATTTGGGTGTGAATTCAGTTTTTCAAAAGACACCTACTTTTTTCTAGCAACTTCCTTTACTCTGTTGTCTGACTGCTGTCTTTCTCTTGCTTTTTCTCAAGGCTTTCATGACAGGTGGTGGGCGCTGGCCTTGAATATCACATATGGTGTCCTTAAGTAGCTTCCATACCACCTGGTACAACTTCCTTCTCTTAGCTGACCTTTTTTAGGTTCTTTTTAGTAAGTATCTTTATTTTTGTGTAGTGTTCATTCTTGAATTGTTGTGGATAGTTGTTTGTTTCCTGTTGTTTTTTCAGCATGTTGAATCCAATGGTTGCTGTTGTGATGTGCATCTTGTGAACCAAACTATGTAGGATAAAGTCAAGGGTCTCATTTCCTCTCACAGTTCCACTAACCAATGTCTTGTTTATTTTATTGACTGTGTCTAAAATCTGAACCTTTTCACAACATCCTGATGAGACACTAACTGAGAAATAATGTGAAGAACAGATTATTGCACACTCTGCTGCTTCTCTGATCTTTCAGCAGTGAGTGTTCCCAATCCCAGCTGGACACATGATGAAACACTCTAAGCTTGCTTTGCTTTTTGTATGTGCCACAGTCCACACAAACACACTGATCGAAGGCAGATGTATGAAACTATTTTAATACATAAATTAATTTTAGCAGTAATGTTTTGGGTCTTCTGTCACTTTATACAGAAAACTATACTTGATGAAGCCCCCAGTCTTTCTTAAATAGAAGTATTTCTGAATCAAATTCTGTACCATTCAAAGATTTAATTTTTAAACAAAAGCAAATATTTTGACCTTTTAGTGATCCTTTATTGTTTTAAATTTCAAACTCAGTGTCTTCAGTCATTTTGGCACATTTTGGGGTGATGTACAAACAATCAGACTCAGTCGCCATTATTTAGAGGCATCATATTGCACTTCCCAAATGGGCTCAGTTGTGGTCCCCAAAATCACTAAGAATTACATTGACTCAGTAAGGAAAATAGAGTGAAATCACAAAGATGAGCATACTCACGTACAAGAAAAACAAGAGAGTCAAAGACAACTAGTAACTGTTTTGAAGGCTACTTAATCAGAAATGCTCAACAATCTTAAGCAGACACAAAGACTAGAGAAATCTTCTTAGTCTTTGGCTAAATAAGATTACATCTCTGTATTAGAAAAGATAGCATCACTATGATGCTATCATAGTGATAGCATCACTATGAATGGGAGGGAGAGATCTGTAACATTTATATAAAAAAAACCCTGAAAACATTTTAAATACCTGATGTCACATTTCCATTTTAAATATTTGTTCTTTTTTTTAATTTTCAGGACACAAACATATGTTAAGAGTTTTCTTCAAAGCCTTTTTTCCCAGAGATGGTTTTCAACCAAGGGTTAATTTAAAGAATCAAAAGCTCTCCCTTTGCTCAGAACACTAGAAATTATAAGAAACACTGAAATCTTAAATTCCTGTGCAGTATTTAAAATGGTATTTTCAAATATACCAGCTAAAATAGCACAAAATGTTTAGACGTTATTAAAAGTATAGAAACACAGACTAGAAAATGGGAAATACTGAAAAAACAGGTTATCTACTGGAAAATAGATATGTAGTTTTCCCCTGTGGTAAAAAAGTATCTAAGAGCAGATCTAAACTAAAGTATAATCCTTAGCACAAAAGAGCTACATAAAAGTACACAGACACTGACACAGCAAAATGAAGATATTCAGCAACAACTCCCCAACTTATGTCAGTTATCACCTCAATATTTCAGTTTATATCTCAATTCTTTTTGCAATATTTTGCAATATTTCTTAACTTTTTACAAAGCATCTAATAAACAATTATATTTAACCCCATATACGAAAGAGCTGCCACAACTGCAAATTATTACATGGTTCTTCCAGTGAACTCTATTTCAAAACACTCTGGAAAAGTAAAGTCTGAAAGAATGCAGAACTTCCACGTGTTTTATTTTAAACTATTTCCTTCATCCACTTATCTTCTGATCTTAAACTAGATTTGAACTAAATTTACTTACACAGTTTCCAAGCAGCTTTGTAAAAACAAGGATGTTTTAGGAAATGGATTAAGCTCACCTTCATTAATCACATTCTAAATTAATTGTGTATTGAAGCAGTAAGTAATTTCCTAACGACCAAGTGTTCTATGTATGAACTAATCATACATATAAACATGCAGGCAGGTATGCTGGAAAAATGAGCAACACTCCAGGGAAAAATCCAGAACAGCTGTAATTTGGTAATTTGTCAGTTTGCAATAGAGGTGAACCTGGTGCCACAATCTTCCCTGGTATGCAGGTTTGTTCTTGACTGCATTTTGTGCTGCAGCAGTCCCTGCCCTGCTCAGAGCTGGTCAGCCACACTGCTCAATTTTTTTTTCTATAGTAAACATTCTGAACTAGCTCTTTAATAGGAAAACTAGATTTTATTAGAACAGACACTAGAACAGCTGATTTCTTTTCTGGAGGTGGAGAAAACTCAAAATGAGGAAAATCAAAACAAAACTATACATACATAACTTTATCTCCACATTGCCCACTGCATTCTGATAAATCAATCCTCTTTTCTTAGGCTTGTTCTCAGTTCAGCACACCAGATACTTCCAGAGTTGCAGAACAGTCTGCACAGTGCTCTCTGGGTCTCTAGGGAACGTCCCTCTGAAGCCTGGGTTCTCACTGTTCTCAGCAGACTGGTCTCTGCTGTGCAGAGCATTTATTCCTTGGCCATCATTCCTCTACACCTGTGTGTCTCTTATATTCTATAACATTATTCCCTCTCAGTGGATATCTCATCTCCTAAGGGCACCATCCTGGTTTCTGTACTAAGCAGCTACAGATTTTCAAAGACTGAAATATTATATATGACATAAACATTTACTTATTCATAATAATTAAAAAAAAAACAAACATAAAACCCAGCTGAAAGCACCCATTACAAAAATAAATGTTTGGAAAGTGACTGAAACAATTTTGCCACATGTTCTCAACAAGAGATCATGTAGTATGCATACTCTACTTTCCTAGGTATTGAATCGACTGTACATCATCTTTACACTACTAGGCCACCTATTTCCGGGCACAGTAAAATGTTACCAGGATAATATGGATCACTTTCTATCATTTCCAGGATTTCTTGCGCTGCTTCCCAAAAGTAAGAAAAACTTAAAATGGCAACAGGAGCATAACAAATTGTCTATTCAGCTTAGTAAAGTGTCAAGTTGTTTTTAATTCCCATTTAAGTTGTTGAAAAAATAAGAGTTGCTCTGCATTTCATAGACGAATAGAATCATCCCTTGAATATGAGAGACATTGTTACTCTTCTTCAGTTATATGACATGATCTGTGAAATAACCCTGCTGTGATAAAGGGAAATGCGTTCACTGTCTTCAGCTGACTTTGTATTTCATACAAATTTTAGGATCTGTCATCTGCTTGCAGAATGGAGCTTTTTGCATCACACACTGTACCCCCCAGTCCAGATTAGTGTGATGCGAATGCTTTTCATCTTTACTTGGTACACTGCCTATCACCTCTACAAAGTTGGTTTAGTTTTTCTTTTCAACATCATAGAACCTTAGGTACCAATAGCTGTCAAACACAGACTATCCATAATAAGCTATGGATATGCATATGTCTTTCATCTTTCATGCACTTAGATGTTCATTACAAAATGCATCTCTCACTTGCATTCATGAGCTGGCTGATGTGTACTACTATTAATCCAGTTGGGATGCAAGTAAATTTCCTTGTTGGTGTAAAATGCCATTCCTTTGGGGTAGGAATAGAAAGGTTCTCCCAAAGAGAGCTTACTCTGCCACAAGCATCTAACATTAACCATATATATTGACTTTTATGCAGGATGTTCTTCCTGAATGAAATACTGAGCAGCAGGTAAGAAATATGTGAGAAGAGGAATAAATCCAGGTCCAGGAAGCCTCTCTCTAGGCTAAATGATATCACAGAATGACAGAATCCCCTGACTTGTGGAAGGAATCCACAAGGATCATCAAATCCAACTCTTAAGTGACTGTCATATTTCACTTTTCCCCAAAACAGCTACTACATCACAGAAAATTTTCTGACACTAGGGGAATATTACCTTTTTATATTCAAAGCCTGATAATATGCATCACACATAATTTTATTTAAACAAGAAAATGTAAAAGAAAAGTTCCTTCATTTTGCTTGTATAGGGACAAATCAGAGCCTTTTTGTAGAAATTAGGCACAAGCGCGCCCCCAGTATTATAAGTCATATACATAAAGATTCTGGATTTAAATGCAAGGAACATAGGCCCAAGAATAATTTTTCAATTTCCTTAAGCAGTAACAGTTTCCCTAATTTTAATAAATTACCAAACACAAGGTGAAAAAAACCCAATTCATTGTAAATGCAAATATTCTGCTGGAGTCATGGACTACGGCTTCATTTGGCCTTTTCCACCTTGAGAACACACAAATTTTTACAGCTGGCTAAGACAATGCAGGCTAGTTAACCAGGTAACATGAATTTAAAGAGATATGTATGCCTCTGTAAGAAATATATATATTACATGATTGCTACTGTTCCCATCTGTACAACTATCCAACTCCTTTCACACTATACTACTACTACTCTCATGGTTTTATCACATGCTATATATGAAGCACAAGTTATTGCATATGTATCAACCTGAATATGTTCTGTGGAGTACAGGTCACCAAAACTGCCTCCTTGAGAAGTAATATTTATGTTTTATAAGGACTCCTGGATGGCTGTTTATTATATGAAAAAGTGCGTTACTAAAATCAAAACCAAACCAAACCACTACCAAAACCAGTGCCCTGTGTTCTACAGAAATTCTAAAAATCGAGGGGTTTATGCCCGGCTCAGCTCTGTTTTGATTTTTTCCAAAGGATATGCAAAATAAATGACGAGAAACTGGGACATTTTCTTATATATCACTTAAGAGCAAAAAGAAAGCAGGATAGATCTGATCCAAATCCACTTATTTAAACCAAAAAGGAAGTCCAAGAAGTCTATAGTAAGGTTACAAGCTACTTGCACATCTTATTAGCAAATTCAAGATTCTTAAGGTTTCACTGGAATGCTGGGTTTCAAATCACAAGGAATGGTTGTTCAGTTCCACTCCTGATTCCTCCATAAAAGCAATCTTTCACCAAGTGGGAAAAGAGGCCACAAAGTACAGGTTTCTGTCTTCTCAAAACACTGAGATTTTGACTTTGGTAGCCAGTTCCTGTGTTCACAGGACTTTTTTCATTCTGGAATACTAAGGAGTTAACCAGAGTCTTGCAGGTGAAAGGTGAAATGATCAATAAATCTGAGGAATAGCTTTAGGTTCTCTGAAGATAAGGACCAGAACACTGACCTCTGTGAAAACAGGACTGGGGATGGGGGTCCTCTGGATGGAGACTGCAGATGCCTGGCTCTTGGTAGTGTTGGCTACTTCTCCGGCTGGGCAGCATTACCAGAGACTACAGCTGGTATTTTATTACTCACTCAACCCCCACAAGGAGCTACATGCTAATCAGGACTTCACACAAGATTCACTTCTGCCACTAAATTACACTGTAGCCAGTAGAGAGAACTTCCACTGTACTAACAAGTATGATGACACAAAAAGTTGGCAGATCACCAGAGAATACGCTGCAAACAGCTCAAAATAATTAAGGGCTTTCCATTGACTTGGCTTTTAACATAAGCATTTCACTGCAAGTAAGTTTAAGTGTACAAAATTACTGCCATTAAAAGAAAAGGTATAAAAAAGGAAGTATAAAAACTTTGTAAATACATTTGAACTAAGAGATGTATAATCACAGTGGAAGTTTATACTGCTTGTAACATAACTGCTGGAGGCACTTCAATTTAACAGAATTTATGTATCACTGTAAGAACGTATTTAATATAAGAAAAATGCCAGAGGGAAAAGGAAAAGCATGGTAGGTAAATACAGAACACATTCAAATAATTTAATAATTTTACTTTTATTTCGGTGTTTTTCTGTGTATGTACAAGTTCTTCAGTCAGAAGAACACATAACACAATCTCTAAAGCTTTTGCTGAAGTTCTGTATGAAAGCACACATGGTTTTATACTAAACAAAGTACGAAGACTATTTACAAATGCTAATATTTCTGATTATTAGTGAATGTGGTATACCATTATGATTTCTAGATATATGTCAAACAAAATACTTCAACAGATTTTTTCCCTTGAGATTACTGAATTATACATCTAAATTTCATGCAAACAGTAAACCAATTTTCGACTTGAAATTAGAAACACACACACATAAGTAACATACGAAATAAAGAAACACTGCATATTGAATTTGATAATCTATCATTTTTCCTTGATATATTAATTATTCTTCCCTTTCAGAGGAAAAGAAAGAATGTCTATTATACAAAGCTGTGTAATATTTAGCATTAATGGCTCCACCCATCAATAGCATATTCAAGATTATGGCACCAACATTTAGTCGAGCAGCATTTCAAAACTGCCTTTGAGTACTTACTTTACCACGCACCTGTTTGCCCTAAAACAATCATGGGCAATGGTAGTAAGACAATCACTAAAGAGCAGAGAAAAATAAAAAAGGGAAGTATAAGAAAATATGGAGGGAGGGAAGCACCCAAAATTAAACCCCAAAGCCCAAGAGACAGTTAGTAATTCAGTGTCTTGGGTTTGCATGGCCAGGCTTTGGTAGTGGGGGCTACAGGGGTGGCTTCTGTGAGCAGCTGCCAGCAGCTTCCTCCATGTCCAGCAGAGCCAATGCCAGACAGCTCCAGGATGGAGATGCCCCTGGCCAAGGCTGGGCCAATTAGAAATGGTGGTAGCACATCTGTAACACCTTGGTAACACTGTGCTGGAGCAGGGTCCTGGCAGGGACCTGCAGACCTGTGCAAAAAGGAGCCCACACTAGAGCAGGTTTGCTCGTGGGACTTGTGATCCTGTGGGGGACCCAGACTGGAGCAGGCTGTCCTTGAAAGATTGCATCCTGTACTAGAGAACTGTAACCCATGGGATGACTCATTCTGGAGAAGTTAATGGAGAATGATCTTCTGTGGGGGGAACCCCACGTTGGAGCAGGGGCAATACTCTTCCCCCTGAGCAGCAGGAGAAGCGTGATGAACTGACCATAACCCCTATCACCCGTGTCCCTGGTCCTCTCTGTGGAGAAGGTAGAGTTGAGGAGTGAGGCGGAGGGGGTGTTTTAAAGGTCTGTTTTTACTTCCCATTACCATGCTCTGATTTTTTTTTATAATAAACAAAAAACATCCTCAGGTTTTGAGGATGTTTTGCCTGTGACAGTATTTGATGAGTGATCTCGCCTGGTACTTATCTCAAACTATAAACTCTTCGCTGTATTATCTCTCCCCTGTTCAGGTGCAGAGGGGAGTGAGAGAGAGACTTTGGTGGGTGCCTGGAATCCAGCTGGGGTCAACCCACTACACTGAGGTAAATGCACGATTTTCATTAGCAAGTGCTACAAAGGAGAAGGATACCAAGGAAGTCTGGCATTTTTTCCTCGGGAGGAAAAACGCTGGCAAAAAAAGACAAAATTAAATATATATCCCAAGATGGAAGTGGAAGAGCTCTATCACTGGTTTATTACTTTAAGTCTTCCCACTTATCCTAAGGCTATATATTTTTATTTCTTACGGAGCTGTAACAAATTAGTATTTCTCTCCTCTACAGTGTTCACCTATATGCTAAATAAAGTACTGAACAAAGACTCAATCACTTATTTTCTTTGGCAGAAGAACAAGAAGGATAGACATGTTCTTTTCAGTAAAAATGCCACAGTTCAGCTAAGGAATTTAACTGCTATGTAAAAGCTACCGTAATATTCACTCCCCTTTCTGGGCTCACATAAAAAGAGACTCCAAATAGAGTCTCCTCCAAATAGAAAGTTTGATCCTAGACAGACTTTATTATCATGACTTACTGTAATATCATTAGGTGCTGTAATATCATCGCTCTTCTAATTATTCAAGCAGTTTAATAGAGTATTCTCAAATGCTTCAGTGAAGAAGGTAGGAAAAAAAAATCAGATCCATGCACAAATATGCTGTACTGCAGCAGTTCAGGGTATGAAGTGTTCCAGACCTGCAGAGCAGCCCTGGACCTGCAGCAGTTGCTGCCTCTCTGTGCTGATCTCTCAGCACTGGCTCAATATCAACTACACTACTATATGCAAGTTTTTGTTCATGTCTTTCTATATTTGGGCTTCCACAGCAGAATCACTACTATTTTATATACTTTGTGATATGACAAGTGCCTAGATCTGAGCATTCAATGAAGTCAGATTCTCTGAGGAATGAGTCTTAATAAAGGTGCTCATTTAATTCTGCTACTCTGCCTAAAAGTTAATAGAGAACTGATCTAAATTTGTCAGTTATGAACTACAGTTTTTAGTATACTGAATGAAGGCTGGAAAAGAATATGTGCCACACCTGAACACTAAGAACTCCTTAAGATGTCTTCATTTGTGGGATATGATTTTATATTTGTTATAACTGTCAAGGTTTATGGTTCCTAGAAAACCCTGTAGGAAGGCACAGCTACAGCCTGGATAGTTGGAAGCCAGTTGGAAGCTGGCTGGGGGGTCAGGGCAGCTATGGGGAGGAACATGTGGACAGCATATGAAAGGGAAGCTGACTGGGTAATGGGATGTGTGGATAGCAGGCTACAACTGAATCAGCCAATGGGTGCTCTTCTTCTGTTAAGCTTTGGTTACGTCTGGTGGAAGTTGAAGGTGTAAAAGGGGAGTGTTTTCTACAATAAAACATGCACAAGGGGGACCGTGTTGCTTTGTTTCCCACTGCTACATTCCCTGTATTTGCTGATTCTTCTGGAAAGCTAGCTGAGTAACTAGATATACAGCTCCTGTATTTATTAATAGCCACTTTCCATAAAGTTTTACAGCAAATTGGACTTTTACCAATTGAATGTTGCATTCCTTTGTAATTTTTTTTGAAAATTTATCTTACATGCTGTTTCATTATGGGAATAACAAAGCACTCCATATGAATGTGTTGTTATTGTCTCACTGCATGCGAGAATACATGCAGTAGACAGTATTAGCTTTTAACTTGTCATCTTCAAACAGACAGTGACCAAAAAATAGAATAGAGCTCTTTATTTGTGCAGATTGACAAAAGATGTGTCCATTTCTAAGTACTCAAAAAATGCTGATATACTACTGAAAAAGAGTGCATGCCTAAATGTAAAAAGACTGGAATGGTTTGTGAACACACTGAAAACTTAAGCCACCCAGATAAATACTTAGGTTGAATTTAAGACAGAAGCATGAAAGGAATTAAGCTCTTGGTACATTGAAGATGCATCTTTTTTATTAAATGTGTCAGGCTCTCCTTAAGGTGTGGCAACCATTACAGTTCCATTATATTTCAGATTTTTGCATCTAACTAACCTGCTATTCAAGATACCAAAACAAATATTTTATCTAATATTATATCTGGCATTGTGATAGTACAATGGCTATTTGCCAGTGAAAAGAAAACTAACAGAATAAATTCAATTCTGTGGTTAGCTGAGCAAGGATGCTGATATCCAGTGCAGTGTTACATTCACACAGTGGACCTATTCCAAAACCACCACCACAACATCCACTGAGAGTAATGGACTAAGAAGATTTGAATGGCAGAATTTGTTTCTAGCAGTCAGGACTTAAGGTCATGTGGCATTTTTCATCCTGTTGTACACACCTTAAAATTGGACTTTTCAGAAAACTAGCTTATGTTGCATTCTCTCAATGTTCCTAACACTTATGAATTCACTTTTAAATATTTTTTTTTTTAAAAAGCAACTTAAGAAACCTTTCATTCATGTTCATTCAATTAGATTGGTGAAAAACTGGTACCATCATGCCAACAAAGCAAAAACAGTTGCAGAAAACTGTTCGTGCATCCTCTCCTACTCTCTCCACAGCAAGATGCAAAGAGAGTTAGTCAGGTAAGTCCTTTCCAAATATCATCCAGGCACCCAGAAACAAAGAGCTTTGAGAAAGTAGGATCCCCCAGTTCTTGTGGAATAGTACAGAAGCAGGCAGAACAGGTGTGACTTCAGACAAAACTTCACCTATCATTAGACCAGTTACACCAAGAGCAGAGGTTCAAGGCTATTGGTTAAAGTATCTGCATCAAGAAAAAAGTAAAGTATGAGATGCTGGCAGTGTCTCACAGATTAGTGAAAACCTGTTCCCCATGTTCCCAACTACATCCCTGCAGAGCTAAGTGCTCAGCTAACTGCAAACTAGCAGTCATGTCTGCACAGCTGCGCTGGTTGTACCAGCCCAGAGGATGAGCACATTCAGATTTGAGAAGTCTATGAGATGCAGCACTATCAGCTGGATAAGGCTAGAGGAGCAGCTGTTGGAAGGGATTTGCTTTTTGTCAGGAGAGACTGCCTACTGGCCCTAATGCCTCCTCCACACCTGCGCACAGCTGATGCAGCTGCGAAACAGAACTACTGATACAGAGATGCAGCAGCTTTGTTCAATCATAAGCTGCTCAAAGCAACTGGGGATCCTTGGAAAGCACTTTGGATTGCCTGCACTGCATTTTGGCGGGATTATGGCAATAGATTTGCGTACACTGGTATTTCTGTCTTTTGCTATAGCAATATCCATTTTCTTCAGCCCTACATAGATTGCTGGAAAGTGGGTGAGTGAGGCTGATGCATGGCTTGGTCAACAGTCAGCCTGTAATACTGAACAATCCTGAGCCTACAGTGAAGGCAGGAGCTTCCTTTCTCTCCAAAAGTTTACAATACAGAAGGCTCTGGTGGAGTATGCCCTGCTAGTGATTTGAGCTCTACTTATGTACCGATTTCTGCTTGCAGGGATAAAATGGAATGAAAATAGAATGAAACTAACAAAATTCTTTAGCAAAGCTACTTTGAATGGGAGATTAATGGAAGACAGTTTTCAAAGCTTCCTTGGCACAGGCTACAGTTGTACTGAGAGTTGTTCAGTACTTTCAAACTGCTACCTGTAAACTTTGCAGAGGGCAGTAATCAAAGGCAAAGGATATGAGATCAAGAAATTTCCCCAGTGGAGACTGAATCTAGGCAGCCTACTGGAAGCTATATCAATGTGTAGCTGTTATGCCTACAAACTGCCATAAACTACAACTATTGCTATAAAAAAAGAATGACAATAAAATGAAATAAAATGAGGTAGGCCTGATTCTGACTTTGAACCTGAGACAGCAGCATTTTCTGTATGTCATGCAAAATACTTGCAGAAAGCTGTGTAAGAAAAAAAAAAAACGGTTAATACTACACACACTTTTTTTACTGTCCTAATTTCCCTTGTCCACTCAGCCACACTAAATCCCTTCATGCTAGAAAAAAACTTTCTGCTCTGTTTTAACAGTGTCCAGAGTATTTAAACACCAGGGTAATATGAATGCAGAATTCCTATTCTTACAAAAGGCTATCCTTTTCCCCTGCTCCCTATTTTATTTTCCATTTGAAAATTGAAAAATACTGCATTGAAACAAGTCTTTCTAGAAAGAGTAACATGGGTCCTCATAGCAAGAGGATGAGCCAGGGTCACCTTCTCACACCGAATAATCAACAAGTGTGTTGTCTGACAGTGGATATTTGGGTCTTAACATGAAGGACAGCCATGTTTTGCCGTGGTTCAATACCAACAGGTTCCTAGGCAATAGCAGCAATAGCAAAGCAGTGGAGGTTAGAATCTTGCGTGCAATCAGCTATGCAACTGATAACCAAAATGAAAATATAATGTGATTAGAAATAACCCAAGATACCCAAACCAATTAAATTTCCTGCTTTAACACATAAGGAACTAAGATTCAGAACCATGGAGCACTTGCAGACAGACCCAGCTGTCTTCTGCCTTTCTCCTTCCTCTAGCCCCATACTGACTTCACCTGCTGCTCCATGAAGATTTAACTACAAAAGCTTAGGTCTTGATTATGGTTTTTTTTTATGAAACAAGGAGGTGAAAGTAGTCAAGCTGCATCAAATTTCCAAAGTGTTGGGTGTCTGCTCAAGTGAGGCAGTAATTATAACAGCGTTGGCTTTTTTGCTGGCATCTAAAGAGCTTGTTGATGCTGTTCTCTATTTTCCTTCCCCATCAGTTCCTTACTGTCACTATGACAACAGAAGCCGGTAACACAGCTGCAAGGGAGGAGAAGGGGGAGCATGCTCCAGCTGAAAGGGGTGAAGTGACTCAGCTGGTAGGGAGCAAGAAGAGAGAAATTATGTTCAGTAGGGAAAGAGGAGAAAATAGAAAGCCACAGTGCTTCTTCTTTCTCTGAGACTCCTCTTTTATAGGATAGGATGCTCAACAAAAATATTTGTCATCACTGTAATTTGAAATAAAACAAAAAGCAAGAAAACAAAAGTCAGCGATAATGGCCCTAATTCCCTCTCCTCCTACTATGCATGCTGTCACCTGACTACAGAACCTACTTTAATCAAATTGCTTTCAGACTTATGGACATGTAACAAGAAGAGATTCCATTTGAGACACCAGCTGTAGCACAAAGGAATAAGAAAAGCTGAAGGTCAAAGAACTACCACAGAAAGTGAAGGAAATGACCAGAGTCAACATATCTCATTAAACATGCACTTGTTGGTGAATTCTTACTCTGCTTAAGCACGCATCTCTCCTTTGGGATCCAGCCCAGCATTCTCTCTATTAAAATGGAAAGGTATAAACTAGCTGTATTTGGTCTGCATGGCCATGATTTTGGTGGTGGGGGTGGGATACAGGGGTGGCTTCCATGAGAAGCTGCCAGGAGCTTCTCAGTGTCCAGCAGAGCCAATACCTGGTGGCTCCAAAGATGGACATGGTGCCATTCTGATGGTGGATCAGAAATGCTGGTAATGCCTCTGTGATAACCTAGTTAGGAAGAAATTAGAACAAAAAAGTTGTTGCACAGGTGTGGCTGGGGCCAGATAAGAGTGGGACGAGAACATGTGGGCAGAACAGCTCTGCAGACACCAAGGTCAGTGGAGAAGGAGGGGCAGGAGGTGCTCCAGGCACCAGAGCTGGGACTCCCCTGCAGCCCCTGGTGCAGCCCCTGGTGAGGCAGCTGTGCCCCTGCAGCCCATGGAGATCACCTGCAGTCCACAGAGGAGCCCCACACCAGAGCAGCTGGAGGTCTGAGAGGAGGCTGTGACCCTGTGGGAGGCCTGTGGAGAGAGGGGCCCTGCTCCCATGCTGGAGCAGCCTGTCCTTGAAGGACTGCACTCTGTGGAAGAGTGACCCATGCCTCAGCAGTTTCAGGGCAGCTGTTGCCCATGGGATGGATTCACATTGCAGCATTTCAGAGAGCTGTGGCTTGTGAGATGGACCCACATTGGAGAAGTTTGTGAATCTCAGATCTCTAATTCAAGCCATACTGCCCATGACAGTATGTGGTGAGTGATCTCTCCCGGTCCTTATCTCACCCATGAACTCTCTGTTAAATTTTCTCTCCCCTGTCCAGCTGCAGAGGGGAGTGACTGAATGAGTGGCTTTGGTGGGTGTCTGGCATCTAGCCAGCATCAACCCACTACACTAGGATTAGGGGTACCTTGTTTTCTGCACTACAGCTACATACAGTAATGAAAGCTTATTTTAAAGGTAAATTTTTGTTATTGAAATACTTGAGGCTTTTTTTAAAGCATGCAGAAACTAACACAGTATCTAAGCATGTACTTTATTTACAGTTACAAAAATATATATCAAAGATCTACAATAAACCATTAACATGCAGCCATGGCAAAAGAAAAGCATTACTAGTGTATCACATTACCATGTATTCTTTTTTCCTTAATACATTTTCAGCATTTACACCCTTTCCTAGCACCAAACTCAAATTTGAGCTAAGTATCTGGCGCAGAATTCTTTGCCATCTGGCTTTTAAAGCCATCTTCCAGAGAGTTTTTTGGGAGTTTGGGGTGGGGGTGTTTGTTTTGTTGCATTGCTTGTTTGTTTGATGAGGTCTATCAACATCTTAATGTCAGAAACTATGACAAGAAATACTGAGGACTTCAGTGACATTAAAAGCTCATTATTTGTACCATTCACTCTGCAATAGACCCATATGCTTGTGAATATACTGGCATTTAGAAGATGTAAATAGTTACAGATACGGGTAGTTAGAAACGTCTGGTTTCTACATTGTATATAAACCTAAATTACTGAGTCATCCTTACAGCTTCAACTGATAGCCCAGTCCTGTGTTTAAAACCCTCAGTGGACAGCAGTGACTTTCTTGGTAAATTCTAAACTCACTTTCAGGAGGTTTAGACTCGTTTGCTATGAAGTCAAGGGAAGGGATTACTCCATTCTAGCTGGCAGCTTGACAGAGCACAGAATTTGCCTGTAACACTGCTCCAGGATACTGATAGTCTGGAGATGTTTTCCTAAGTGCCTGCCCAAGCTACACCTTAAACGTTTATAATTTGTGTCACATTCAGTACACTAGAAATACTTCCAAGAAGATGGCATCACACTGATCAGCTTTTGGTATGCCAGTACACCAGCAAGTATCTTCTATCAAGTATATGCTTTATTCCTTAAAATTAAGTATGATAAAAGTTAAACACATAACTAGAATTCTTGATAACTCTTAAATCGGGTGTCACTTTAAAAAGGAAATCTTCTCCTGTTTGGATAGAGAAGGAATCAAAATTTTTCCAAAGCACTATCGGAGAAGTTGATTTAGGCCTTTCTTAACTTTTAATATAATTAATATTGATTGTGATGCAATCAACCCATAACAATGTCAATGTATATATGAACATTACTGGATCTAGACTTTTGTTTTTAAGTTAAGCCAGATTTAACAAACAATTAAATACTTTATCTGAACTATGAAAATAAAAATGGTTATTTAATATCTTAGTCAATTTCAGAAAGCAAACTGTGGTGATTTTATGTACTAAGGAATGTCATTGCATCTATCAACAAATACAAGGTCTGCCAAGAGGATTTAAAGGAAAAGACATCTGAAGTACAAAATATTTCAGCTATAGCTGTCCTATTTGTTTGTGGCATCATTCACTGTAACTGATTCCAAAAAGTCAAGTGCACTTAAGCTGAAGAAGAAACAGGCTGTAGAGAAGAAAGTTCCTTAACCTCACAGACATCTCTCCTTACAAGTTATTGATTAATCTCTAAACACTACAACATATTGAAAAAGCTTATAGCAACAGCCTCAACAGAGGTGTCATGTTGCTACAGCTTGCTTTCTGACATACACAAGAATTCCTGAAACTGTTGATGGCTTAGAAAAATCTGCCATTCACAAACTGGGAGTGATACATTGATTTCTGCAAGGACAAAGCTACACTACAGGATGTTTTCACCCATTATTTTATAAAGGAAAGATATATTGTTTTAATACTAAACAGTGACATCCAAACTGGCAGAGAATTAAAACTGGAACACCCAAAATTAACTAAGGGAATTCACCAATTAAAAAAAAAAAAAAAAAAAAAAAAAAAAAAAAAAAAAAGACTGAAAGACTTAGCCTAACTACTAGAAATACAACAGACCCCAAACTACCATATAATCACTGCTCCTTCCTTGCTGAATTATTGAAACCAACTTTTTAAAGTAATAACTCATTCACAAATAAGTTTTCAACCTGCAAGTCCAAACTACCCTTACTAGAAAAGACCCATGCTAAAAAATCTAACAAAAGAAGGAAGAGAAGCAAACATCAAAGGAAGAGTTATGAAAGTAGTTGAAAGCAGAACAGTAAAACTTCTTTTCAGCAAGTTGTAAAAAAACTCTACACATCTGTTTGTCAATCCCATTCACTTATGCTATGATTTAAAATATGATTTGGTGCATCTGTGTAGCAAAACACTGGCTACTATAATAAGAGCAGTACTGTCCCATCCTTCATTACTCAGGCACACTTAATGAAGTAATGAATTAGGATTTTTGTTTATAAGAATCCTTTAATAGGCTTGTTATTCTATTAAAAATGAACAAAACAGGAAGGAATTTTATTATTTTCAGTTTGCAAATGCAGAATCCTTACTCTGAAACAATTCTTTTAATTAGTCTTGCTATAAGCCTTGGATATTCTCACAGAAGTTGCCACAAGACTCTGGACAGTCAACGCAGGAGGAGCTGACAGAAGGCACTATAAGACAACCTGATTTGCAGGTTTTTTTCATAGCTTTTTTTCTCAGATACAAGATTCAGAAAAGCAACTGTAAGTGTTCTTAAAATCCTTCATTTTCAAGAGAAGTTGAGTTTAGTTCATGCTGAGTTCTTTCCTGAACTCTTTTAACTCTTTTATTTAAAATAAGTAACATTGAGTACTGCTAAACATTTTGATTTAGTTAAGAAGCCCAATACAAACAGTATTTATTGATATCACTGAGATAACAGTAGACATGAACGAGCTGATGTGGAATTAATGCAGAAGAAATTTTAAATGAACTGTTTCTTGTAACTTTTGTCTACTGTTACACCCTCTGATTAATTTGAAAACATATCTAAAACATTGATACAGTATTAGTTTCTTCAAAAGGTAAAGAAACACAAATACTACGTGCAGTAGTGGAGTTTATATTCTTAAAAAGATGCTGTGAAAAGGGTGATACCTAAAATAGCTACAAATGTGACTTGAGGATTGAAGTAAATATCTTAGAGCAATGCACAAGTGAACCTGTTTAATCAAAAAGATTAATGGTGACTTGATTACTGTGCTTCATTGTGGGAAGAAAACACTGCTTAATGGATGCCCTTCAATAGAGGAAGGCAGAAGAAGCAGTTTTCTTTATTTTTTAATTAAATAGAGTGAGACCAATTAACTGTTAGCACTAGAAAGTAGTGGAAACTTTGTGACATCTTTGAAATGTGAAAAGCTTTTTTTTGTTTGGTTTGGTTTCTTCTAAATACAAAGTGCTGAGCTCAACATGGGATAAAACCTCTCTAACAGGTACAGAAGATTAAGTTAAATGGTCTAATGATTCCTCTGGTTTGAAGGCTACAAAAAGATTCATAACGTTGAAGTTTCACAACTGGTGCTACCTCTCAGCAAAAAAAGTTTGCTGCTGACTTCAGCTGCTTAAAACATATTGCTCCCTTGGTGTGCTGAGTATATCAGCCCTGTGATGTATCACATTCCAACCACTTGCCAACAATGTAAGTAGTCAACATATGATTCATAACAGCTTCTCCTTAAAAACAAACATAAGTTTAAGCACCATTAAGTCTTCCTGAAAGGGCTTCCTTTAAGTGAATCAAGACACTACAGACACATAAGAGACTACCTGAATTTTCTTCTTCCCTTTTGTTCAGCAGCTATTCTGGCCATCATTAATTTCATCCTGAAAACACCCACCATAATGGAACTAGCAGTTTAAACAACAATAATAATGGAAAAACCCAAACATATTTTAGAGCTGACAAGAAATTATTTTATTTTATAATTTTAATTAACTTCAACTTTTAAACCATTTCTCAGGAACAGCTGTTGTTGAAATACACATTTTAACGACTGAGTATTTCTATAGACCAATTTACCTCAATGAAATGTCAGCCATGGCACATTTATTTCTCTTGATGATCTTGTTATATCAATTCAGATAGACTCCTATTTGGTTTTCTTACTTTATTGAGAGGACACAGCAAACCACAGTGATACATAACTGAAAAATTTAAATCCTAAAATACAGTCACATTATTTTAATGAGAAAAGTTTGATAAACAATAAAATTAATTTTTGAGTCAGATTTGGTTTTGTTGAATTTCCAAATCATTAATTCCCCTTAGTTCTGAGCTATAAAAGGATAACACAGTACAGCTTTTCTGACCCAGTACATAACAACATGCTCACATTTTTAGGAAACACAGTGGAAGATTACCTGTTGCCATACAATATATATCATATAGATACTATCAGGATTAGAACAATGCATACACCAAATCTCAAATTCACCTTATGGAGCTGGTCCTTTGGGAATAGCTGGGACAATTCTAAACATAATAGATTTCTTTTATATATATAAAATATTCATACAGTCATGCATGCACCCTCTTCTTCCTCAAAGGTAGAGCTTTCCTTTATGCCTTCAAAGAAGATTTAAATAAGAGATATACAACTAAATCTAGGTGAGCAAACTAAGTAATCCATGGTGTGATTGCTTAAGATGTTCCTTTATTATTTTATGAGCACTGCCTGGAATCACAGACTTCATCCTGCAATAGATTTTATGTGTATGCTTAAATGACATACACAACTAAAGTGAAGCACGGCCCCTCACCTTTGAAAGATTAGCACAGCTCTTCAATTCTGCAATCCTTATTTAGACAAAACAACTAAGGGTTTAAACTGCAGCAAGATATAGCATTAAAGGATAGTGAAACACTAGACCAAGTAAAAAAGGGAATATAAGAAAAATCTCCCCATAAGGAGGTTTTGAAAAAATAATTAGGCAGATAGCTGGTAAGAACAGCATCCAAAGTAAAACCTACCCTGCAAAAGGAGCCACAGATTAAAAACCTTCACTTCAAACTTATTTTTTCTTGAATCTATGACAAACAGCAAAGCCAAATAACAAACCAATCCAAAAGTAAGTCTCCCAGAATTCCAAATCCTTTGTTAACTGTTTAAAAAGTAGCTAAAACCCAAAACTTACTTGTCCTGAACAGTGAAACTGGGATCAGCTAACAGCATTCTCCATCCAACAGTCAATACTGTCACTAAGCACCATCAGAACCCTACTTACTGCTATCATGGTTGAGTACATTTGTTTTGAAATACTAAAGGAAAATATTAAATCTAAAAAATGAGCAAATAAAGCCATTGTTCAATACTTTATCCACTGTAAAACCAGGCAGGTATTTATATGACTCTAAAAAGAGACAACCTAACTCAATCCTAAATTCTGTTCTGCTTAACTGCTTTGCAATGTATCTAACATCTAATTATGTATAATAATGTATCACTGCAACATCTAACATGCACCACATATAATCTAATTTATTTATAGATTTTAACCAGCAGCTGAGTAAATTTGCCAAAAACATTCCATGTTAATGCCTTAATAAGAATATACCTTGGTTGCAGCAGTGTTCAGTATGTATGCCACCAGTGTTTTATTCAAAAGTAACTCAATTCCCTGTATAAAACAGACTTTACCTACAAAGTATTATGAGACTTCATTTAGTCTGATCAGCAAAATACAGAAGAGGAAGAAGCATTTCTCTAATATCCCAAAGCACATGAAATAATAAACAGAAATTATATGGCACAGAAGGAGAGAAAAGGTGCTTCAAGATCAGAATAAGCAGCTTGAATTTGACGGGCTGAGAAAGAGAAACCCAGTTAACTGTCCAAAGAGAGTTCTGCAACTAAACAAAGTTAAAGGTAACCTAGAAACAGCTTCTGGATTCCAAACACAAATCCTGTCTAAGTGAGAGCACAACCTAGAAGCTCTAAATTAGCATATCTTTCCATTCATAATCCAAAAACTATCAAGATCTATTCTTACATTACTCTGATAAAGTTAATTCTTTGTCACTCAAAAATGGTCTTTAAACCACCGCACACCACGGAAGAACATTCTTGATATACCCTCAGTTACACTGTATTTTGCTTCAGTCCCTTGAGCTACTTTACTTGCATTCAGATTCTGACTGGAGCTCAGAACAGACTGTAGACCAAATTTCCAAGCTCAAAATTCACCTCTGTGGGTACTGTTTGCAAAGACAAACAGAATTTGCCTTTCTATATCTGAAAGTTATATCTCATGTTTTCCTTGCATTTAAGGGAATCTCAAGGCTGAAATTGATACTGTAGTTTAATAACTCCTGCATATCAGATGTTTTACTTCAGTTGCCTTACCTCGGTATGTTCTTTGCTATGGAATGTCCCTAGAGGCCAATGACAGTGATATACAATTTTGGACAAACATACATCCACAGGAACACAGCAAATGAAAAAACTAAATTCATTTGTCTTGTCTAAGCTTAGGACTTCTTTCTAAAGACAGACAGAATCAACTGAATTCTGGCAATGTCATTCAGAAAACTATATATTTAACTGAGGTCAACTTAGAACCCACTTTACAGATTCTGTGCTTCTTCCCTTATATCCTTTGACAACACCAAATATTGTTTCTGAAATTATATGGTCACAGTTTCTCATCAGAAAGCCTTTCAACAATAAAAGGATGATACCTTGCCCCCAACAACTCCAAAGATGAACACTTGTTCTGAGAGGCAAATTTGAAAGGTTGTTTAACCTCTACCCAATTCCTCAGAACATCAAGGGTAGACTTAGTAAAACAGTTTTATCTAACATTTACCCTTAAAAATAATATGACAGTTAGCAGGCATAATATTAATATATATGTCACTTGAGTGGGAGGAGCTGGAGACTTTGTCCTCAGTTAGGTTATATGTAACTTCAGTAAGATCTGTGGCACTGCATGGCTATCACCAAATGCTGAATCTAGTCTAGAAACCCCAAACGATGGAAATGAACCCACAGGGATGTACATCCTCATTTTGCTTATGCTGCAAAACAGTGACACCCACTGGCAGCAATGGTTTAAATACTTTATTGTTGCAGTCTGAATCTATTTGATAAGAGCTGCTAAGAAGTTTCCCTTCTGAAAAATTCATCCCAGTAATAACCCCACAAACTTACCTGTTGAGTCAGCACTACTGCCAGAGTTTTCAGAAACTGCATTACTAAGAGCATCTGGAGTAACTGCAATATAACCTTCTGGAGGAAGATCCACTGTGTAAATTCTTCTTGGAGACATAACTGTTTCATCATTACCTACAAAACAGAAAATCCAGAGTATCTGGCTCAACAGTGGTCTCACTACAGATTTTCTCAAATGTTTTCCCAACTACAGCAATAAGCGATCTCGAAAATCCTTACAGAGGGTCAGGTGTGGAACACTGAAATTATCTAACGACCAACAGAACTGCATCAAATTTTGCAGAGTCTACAAATAAACAAATACTCCATGGGTTAGTTCTTTATACCAGAAACAATTTTTTTCTGTTTTATTAGGCAAATCTCCCACATCTTCAGAAGAAGCTTCCACTTACAGTGATATTTTAAAAGAGACTCTAAACATTTTTTCCCCATTCAGCATGAGCAGACACTACTTCTTTAAGAACTGCTTCACAAAAGATGGATGGATGGATGGATGGATGGATGGATGGATGGATGGATGGATGGATGGAATGGAAGCTTATTAGGAAGTGACAGAAGGAACAGAAAAAGAATCACAAAACCATGGTTTCCCATTTGCACATTGTTTAGTCACAGCCTATGCTTCTCTGAAGGGCGCAAAGATAAAGCACACTTGACTAAGCATCAGCAAGTCGATCGCCAAGGTGCAGTTAGGTATAACTATGGCTGGACTAATTACTAAATATTTAAAATGGCATTGCATCTCATAGATCCCTAATGAGAATTACTTCAGTATTTCTAATACAGAATTTAACTATGCACTGACATTTCTGAGATAGCCTGCTTCAGAAACAAAGTACTTGTGAAAACATCACTGTTGTTTTCATCATGAGGGAGATCACAACTACAAGAATCTTTCCTCACTGGCTCTTTTCACTCCCAGCTTCACTCCTATTTCCCCTCACTGCAGGTTATACTCAATTCCTTCAGCAAGACAGGGCAGTACAAGGAGGTGGTGAGGGCAATGTTTAAAGTCTGCTGCTTTTCCCCATAGGGGTTTTCCATGGGCTGCTGTCCCTCAGGAACATTTACTCAACAATAGAGGACCTTCTCCTCCTCTGACCCTAGAGTTCCTTCTGTTGCCACTCCTTTCAGTTCCCTTCTGTCTTGGGATTGTTTTCTCATTTCTTAAAGAAGTTTCCTCTAGGGTGCCCCTGCCTCAGCTGTGCCCTGCAGTGGGTGGGCTGGAACTGGCTGTGTCCAGCACTGTGAGGCATCCCCAGCCTTCCCTTACAGAAGTCCCACTGCCAGTGACTGGACACCAGCACCCTGTAGAGTTTTTCAACCAGACAAAAACTTTGTCTTAGTTCTCTGCAACTCAGAAAGCTTTGATAATTCACCCAAGTTAAGTTCCCACAGCAAACAGAGAACATAAGGCAAGCTACAAAATCCTGCTGCTTCCCCTTCCCACCAAACAACTGCAAATTACCCAATCTTACCAAGATTTGTGGAATTTTTTCCACAAAATTACCCCTTGGAAACATCCAGTTATCACTTTTCCAAACAGATGGAAAGAGTTCATCCCCAAAAATAGGTCTTTACAGAAAAGCATAGTGTCCTAGATCTGTCCAGGACACCTAATTATTTTTTACAGCAGTCAGGTGCAGTGGCACATGCCTGTAGTCACAGCTGCTGGGTAGGCTGAGCCCACCGCAGGACTTGATCCAGGAGTTCTGGGCAGCCCTGTGCTGTGCCCAGAGGACATGGCCAAGACACTATTGCTCCTCAGTACCACCTTATGTCACTTCCAGGGACTGGGGAAAAGGAACTCTAGCTTCCAAGAAGAAAGGGTGCTCCTTTGTAGTCACAGGCAATGCCTGTCAGGTAGAAGAGCAGTTAGCCATTGTTTTACAGTGTCCTAGGCTGGGGTGAACATTTTGCATGTAAATCACCCTCTCTTTGCACATTATTATTTTTAGCATTGTTGCTGTTACTGTTTGTTTTCTTATCTCATTGCTGTTTCTAGTAAACTACTCTTATATTGACCTGTGATCTCTGTCTTTTGTCTCCCAGTGTCGAAGGGGAAAAGAGCAGCTGGTGGTTTTCTTTTTAGTGAGAGTACTAAATTCGAGAGTACCATTCCTAAACCATCATACACAGGAAAGGAGGAATTGATACTGAATCAAATATGAGGTCTGAGTAGTTCAGTGTTGTACCCTCTACAAAAGTCATTATTGGTAGCAGGCATTTTCTGTGAGTGTTACAGTAGATATGACCAGGACAAAAATAAGCCTTGAATAAAGTTTGTTATTTCCCTTAAAAACATGTATGAAAGTGTGATTTTACTTAGTATGTAAGCTAGAATATAACCCTGTTACAGCCATTCCTCATTTTTATTGCATACAAGTGAGACTATGACCCCAAAACCCTGACAATTCCCAAGGAACCATATACATCTCATTATCTGTACACAATAACTTTCCCCTTCATTGACTAGCAAGACAAGCATCTATAAAGACAGGACACAAATCCCAGGTAAGAATCGTCTCCTTCAAAAACCTTCACAAATAGAAGTGTACCAAAGCTGGTATCAGTGACTAGCTGTACACACCTTGAGTATCCTCCTGAACTGTGGTACTGAAAAATAAATACTTTTCCTGTTGATCAATATGAACACAACAAAATGTCCTTCAATAGCATGAACAAATCCAGTAAATCTAAATATACACCCATTCCCTAAAGTATATTAATTTTTCTTCAGACTATCCAAGTTCCTGGGCATCAAGCTATTTCAGTCTGCCATGATAATTTACCATAAAGTAACCTCAGGGACATGAAGTGTACAAACAACCTCAGTTCCCAGGTTGACTTAGCACAGGCTTGTCTTCCAGTCTCACACACATTAGAGTGCTTTATACAGACAGAAGCTTGTAGTCCTCTGTGCAATCAGAAAGTACAGTCCTTTTCTTTGGAGGGTGGAACTCCTACTGCTTGACCGCAGTCTTCAACAGGATTCTCTCCCTCAATACTAAAGAAATCACACTGGGTGGAAAACAAAAAAAAACCTAGACTACCAGTCACTACAGACTATACCTCATCATCTTTACTTTATTGGAATAAACAACAGCAGTCACTCAAGCCACTTCTTGGCAGAAGACGAGATATATATTCCTCCCAAAGATTCTCCATCTTTTTCTAAATACAAAAAGGTTTCTGAACAAGTTTCAGATATCCAGTTATCTCAAGTACACTCTTATTACTGTCAAATATTTTATTAGCACCAATACATGTAACAGAATGCTGGAAAAGCTTTTTCTTCTGCAAAGTTCAGAGTTTTAAAATTTTATAATTCTGAAGATGCCTGCTATTCTTTATGGAAGGACAAATTTCCCTCTTTCCCAAGTAAAATGTAAAAGTTTAAAGTTCTATTCTAAACTGCACAATTACATACATTTAAACAATAAAGTGATAAAAGAAAATGGTCTTATAATTAAAGAGATACATGTTCTCTGGCTCAGAAAATCCTTACACAGCAACTGTTGAAGAACATTGTGGGGAAGCAGTACAATACATTTATTTCATTCCAATCATCTTTTTCATAATAATGATGGTCACAATATACTAGTGCAGAGAGCAGTACTGAATTTTTTTGATTGACCTTCATTTTGGATACTTGTTATGTTTACACAAAAACAAGTCCACTATCCTTTGATATTCAAGAAAAGCATATTTTCACTTAATACCCATGGTATTATTTTTTAGAGCCCTAGAGTCCTAGCCATATTACAGATGATTGCTCCCAGTTCTTGGGGTATAGACCACTTGTGCCTGGCAGCATGTTGAAACTCAAGCCAGTTCATTAAAACTTCCCTTCTGACACTTCACATTCCCAGAAGTTCTTCAGTCCATTGAAAAGAGAAAGTCTAGATCACAGAGGATACAAGACTAGAGCATTGAAAGAAGAAAACAAAATGAGAAAATCTTCAGAAGTACTTCCTCATCATGGTGTCTTCCTTCAGCTTGTTGAAAACCAAAACTTCAAAAGGAAACTGACATCAATACAGACATTTTACATGGCCCAAACTTGGGATGGGAAATTCATAAAAACAAGGAACAAGAGAGCTCACATTTATTTCCCTCACTACCTCCCACATGTACACTAACTCTTAGTGTATTATTTAGACACATAGAAAAGCTGTACTATAGCTCATTTTACTGGAGACAGCACTTATCATTATAACCCAGCTTCAGTTTCACTATATTAGGAGTGGCAGACATTCTTTGTCACTGAGAAAAAACTGAATAAATACAAATCTTTCTTACTCTTGTTCTCGCTCATGATCTGGGGAAGATGCTTTTGCTTTTTACCTATGTACCATTCAAATATCTACATTTCCTTGGAAAAAGTAATGAAAACTAAGCATAAAACAAAGTGAGAGTGAAACATGGAAAAACCACTAATGGAAGAAAGCAAGAAACAGAACAATTCAGACACGAATCTGACTATAGGCAGGTGGCAGAATTAAAATTTTGCTGTTTTCTGGAAGCTGAATACAGGTGGTAATGACGAAACAAACTATACAGCTAAATGGTATATGTGTCCCACATATGCCCTGGTATATATGCAATATTTTGATTAGATGTCTAAGATTTCTAGCTGTATAAGCAGATTATAAGGCTATCTTAATGTTTTGCAAGTAGCCAGCTTAATTACTTCTCCTGCTGCAAATCTTATTTGTTCAACACATTTCTCAAAAGCCAAATATATCCCTGTTAATCAATCCCCCTAAAAAAAAAAAAAAAAAAAAAGAAGCAACAACATTGAATCTAAAAGGCCATGTCTAAGTTGCAATTATTTAATTATCCTCACTGATGAAGTGATCATGTCATTATTGGAACGTATCTGAAACAAGACCAGAAAATAAACAGATGTGCTCATAAGAGTAAAAGCAAACAAAATTTAAATCTAAACTCACATTTTCTATTCCATGATTAGAAGTTATTGGTAACAGGCCACTTTCATTTGTGTAAAAAACAACGTAAAGCACAGAAGCTTATGGAAAAAAGTATTTTCTCAGGACATAGTTCAGCATTAAGCTCACATTATAAACATTTCCACTTTTCAAATAATTGCTATAGACGAGCGTTGATAGGAAACACAAGTAGGAAGTAAGCTTGTGCAACAGCAGAAAATATGGGATTTGACTCTGAATAACTAAGATTTTGACAATAGCAGCTTAAGTGATAAACTCCCCAGTGTAAATTACAGGAGGAATGGTGTCTCACGCAATTTGTTTTGTCATCAATGCATTGAAAATTATTTCAAACAAAGAGTCAAGGCAGACAGTGGGAATGCTAGCACACAATTACTATGCTGCAGTTTGATTCAATTTAGTACTATCAGCCATCTCTAGGTGAAACAAGGCTATTTTATCAAGTTCTTAAACAAGCCATTTTTCCATTTCCTTTACCAAGACAATTAGTTTTCCTGTAGTTGACTAGTTTAGGTTTAGAGCTTGTTAACACTTAGAGCTAAAGCTGCCATTTTCTACTCTCCGTAGGCAACCACTACACACCGTTAGATGAGCTACTTGTTAAACTGCTTTGGGGCCTCACAGAGGCCAGCAGCTCTCCCTATGACAGCTAAGCTGTTTAAATGAGCATGTAGAAGAGACAAATGAGTTAACATTATACGTAAGAATACTGGAAAAGGAAGGAATCTGCCAATCAGCAGCAAACAACCTCTCCAAAACCCACAAAAACATTGCTAGAGGAACTGGAGACAACAGAACTGCTTCTGTCACAAACAAAAGTACAGATATTATACATGCAGCCTACTCAGTCTGAACAGAGAGAGGGGTTTTTTGTTTTGGTTTTGTTTTTTTTTTTTTTTTTTTTTTTTGTGGGATTTGGATTGGTTGGATTTTTAGGCTAGGTTTTGGAATTTTTTCCTTTCTCCTACCCAAATCCCAGATTTCTATGTTTCCCTAAAGCATGTAGCTTTACTGGCTTGTAAAACTTGCTGGGCACCACTTTTACCACAGCCACCATGGGCTGGTACCTTCAGTCAAATATTCTACTCCCAGATACATCTGTCCCATTTGCACAGCATAATAGTACTGTAATATACATAAACCTTTAAACCTTTGAGAAAAGACTGTAAGAGTGTGTGACAACACTTTATTGTATAATAATTACAATCTTCATTGCTCTTTAGCTTATTCACAATAGACAGCTTTTCAGAGTAATTAACTAAAGGAAAGCTGAATTGTTTAACAAGTTGTTTATTGCACTGAGTACTGCTAGAATTTAATTTCTCAACCATAAGCACTTCATCAACTTGATCAACTAAAAGGCAGGGCAGTTCATGCATATTTTTTGGGCAAGTTTTGTCTTCTAGGCATTTCTGTCACTAGCTTAAGTTTTCTACACTAAAATGTCTGCAGAAAGACAGGATTCATATAAAGAAGGACACAGTCCGGGGGTCCTAGTGATGATGTAAATGCAGTACACTGTCAGCATCAATAATTTCAGTGGAACAAATAAGAAGGAGAACACAAAATAATCATACAGCTCTACTGAATTTTGACATGAATTCCTCAGATAGGATAACAATGCTGGGATAGTTCACATTTGATAAGACATCCACATTTTTATTTAATGAATAAAGAGTAAATTGTGGTTTGTCCATTTATATAGCATAACATGGATTCCAGCTTTTTTAGAAAACTGAAATCTATTACTAGCAACAGTTTAGTAACATTCATCATTATTTCTTACTAAAATAAATGAAGAAGAGAAGTTTAAGTAAGTTGTCTCCATAAGATCCAAAACTCTGGCTAGGCTCTCTGCATTTCAAACTCCTTTTTCAGAACTAGGGAAGAAATAAAAATCAAAAGTGGCAGAGCATGCTTTATACTGACAAACTAAACACTATATTTTTCACTTGAATGCAATTATCCTTCTTCAGCAACTCTGAAATTTTCATTTTTATAAGGAAGATGCTAAATACTGATCAGTAAATCCCAAGTATTATAAAAAGCAGTTGTAATTCTGATTAAGACAAATATCAGAGACTAAGGAAGCCATTTCCCAATACTATGTAAGGCTGAGGGAGCCGAGCCTGTTTAGCCTCAAGAAGAGACGCCTGAGAGGGGACCTCATCAATGTGTGTAAGTATCTAATGCACAGGGTGTCAAAAGAACATTTCCAGGCTCTTCTTGGTGGTGCCCAGCAATAGGACAAGAGGCAATGGGCAGAAACTGATGCACAGGAAGCTTCACGTGAACACGAGGAAGAACTTCTTCACTGTGTGGATGACTGAGCACTGGAACAGATTGCCCAGAGAGGCTGTGGAATCCTGTGGAATGTGCTGTAGGTTGACCCTGCTTGAGCAGGGAGGTTGGACCAGATGACCCACTGTGGTCCCTTCCAACCTGACCCATTCTGTGATTCTGTGAAAAAGCCAATTCTACAATTAGCAAATCTCTAGTTAGAAGCATGCATGTCACATTTGACTATATACTACTAAGCTATTAGAAATAATTACTGAGGTTTTAAAATACCAATAAAAAAGTAAAGAAATCACAGAACTGCAGACCTCATGAGAATCATTTCCCATTATATTAATCCTTGTTGCACATAGATCTAGCCCTAACAAAGGTCAAAAACTAGCAAAACCAATTATTGGGACAAAATTTAGCCAAAGCCCATAACCACGTGAACAATTTATATTTTGAAATGCTCAGTCTTTTGCCAGATACTTTTTTTTGCGATACAGCAAGTTTTAAAGCATTTTTAGTACAGCATTTGGAAGCATATTCATAAAATACCCTTCATTTAGGAAAAACATTCCCTTGTTTAGGAGCTTTCAAGTCTCCATTTGCTCTCTTTTAATGCTTTGCCTGCCGTAAGAATCAGGTAATGAAGCTGTGTAGAACCACACATGTGTGGAACTTTTAAATGGCTTAAGGCAATAAAGATGATAATCTAGACCCTCTCTAATTTTATGCTGAAGTAGGAAAAAAGTCTTTTATTAAGAACGACAGGTCTTGCAAAGAGGAATCAAGCTCCTCAAGGGAAGAAGCATTTAGAAACTATTTTCTAATTGTCCTGGGGACAGGAATCCCTACTTTGGTTGCATTCATTTTTCACAAAGTATTTTGGCACAAAAGGGGAAAAAAGTCTGATTTAGGACAATTATAATCCAAAGTGTAGGTGTATCTTAACTATTTATGCCCTCAAATTCTGCACAGAGGCAAGTACTTTGTTTTGGTTTAGGTTTGTCATTTGGTCTTTTGGCTAGCTGGTTTGGGGCTTTTTTGGGGGGAGGGAGGGGGTGATTTGCAGAGGTTCTTTTTGTATGTGTGCGTGGGTTTTTTGTTTTGGTTGATTTGTTTTGAAAAAAATCCAAAATTTCTCTTCTCAAGTAAACAGATATGACTACTCTTCTTCTGTGGGGTCCAGAAGAAGCAGGACACCTCCACATGTTTTCTCCATGCCTAACAGAACTACCACCTTCCTGAAGAAAACGCAAATACCATTCAGAAGGCCTTCCTATAGTTACAAAGGACAGTGTCCCTCAGAATTTGCCTTCCACCTCCAGTTATTCCAGGTCTTAATGTAAGCTTCGGTTCCAGAACTATGTGAGGAGCTTTAAGGGATAACTCTTTCTGACACTAAATTGTTAATTATCCAAATTAAATGAGAACTAAGCATTAACATTAACATGTTTCATCTTCTGAAGCATCTAAACTTCAACGTGGTCTCAAAAAAGGCATATAAATGCAAATATTTACAGTATATAAAAGTATGATCTTAAAAGCCTCATCTGGAAGGACAATAGGGACATGCCCATAAAATTTAAAGGCAATGCTGCAAACTGCATTCCAATAAAGATCAGAATCTCACAGGGGGAAGGTGGTGGTAGCTTAGTGCAGACAAATTGGTAATGGTATTTTCACAATCTGAGAATAACTGTTAAAGGTCAATAGGACATTGTGATGAGTTTTAAAGTAAAATCTGTTATTTAACACTAGAAAATATTTAAGACTAAGCCAGTTTATTTTTAAAGAAATCCTCAACTCTTTATTGAGACTAGATCATTTTTAGTAGTAAGTCAGAGGACTGAAATAATCACTTTCAAATTAGGAAAGAGTTAGTACCTACAAAAAAAAAAAAATCATTCATTTTCCATTATTGCTTCCAAATAGCCACCTTTGACTACGGCTACTTAAATCCTCAGCTGCCTTATAGTTATGTCCATAATCTTTGGTCTGTAAATAAGAAGTCACTTAAAACAGTTTATGATAGAAAAAATTCAATCAATGCTTTTATGTTTTTCCTTCACCAAGGTCACAGAGTTTATAGCTCAGACCTTCTACCTATCTCTAAACATGTACTTTCAGTACATGTCCAATGCTAAAAAATCACCACATGTAAATGCAAGAGCTCGTTAAATTTAAATAAAATCACAACCAGAAAAGAATGACTGCGTGTTGGTTTCCCAGATGGGTAACTGATTTATCCTTCTTTCTTAGGAGTTTTTCACTTCAAGGATTCTTTTTTTTTTTTTTTTAAGTACTTATATGTTGAACTTGAATCAAGGCAGAACCCCTTCCATACTACCGTGCCATTTGCATGCCTCCAACAGAAAACAAACTCAGTTATAGTTTGCTGTTAGTTTCAAAACCAGCCTTGCTGCTCTGCTGTGAAAATCTGAAATATAAACCTATTCTTTTTACTCCTATCCCATAAGCTATATTTTCCCTATATTAGGATTCTGAATAAAAAGGTTTTCTTTCATTACCTTGAAGAATATTGCATTAGGAATCAGTTATAAACAAATCAGAGGCGTTACAAATCACAAGGTCAAATAAATTCTCTCCCTTACCTCTCATTTCAGTGGGAGTTTTGCCAGGCCCTAATTTATAAGGAGTGGTATAGATTCACTACAAATGAAGATAGTTTTAGCTTAAGAAATTACTCCATAGTTGTGTATAATTAGTACATCTCTATCACAGAGAAAATAACTAACCGGATACCTATTTTGAAAAGACTATTAGTTCCCAATGCTATCACATATCATTGTACAGAATAAATTTAATGTTTTATCAATCCTCTGAAAGCATGCTTTTCATTATTAACTACACAAAAAAAGTACCAGAAGTACTAATCTTGAAAACCAAATTGAGTACAAAACATACAAACTACAGAAGTTGAAATTTCCATGCAATCCTCTATTAGAGTAACGGTGTGCTGGTTTTGGCTGGAGTAGAGTTAATTTTCTTCCCAGTGGCTGGTATGGAGCTGTGCTCTAGATCTGTGCTGAACACAGGGTTGATAATTCAGAAATGCTTACATTTGATAATACAGAAATGTAATACAGCTTGCAGAGAGCCAAGGCCTCTCCTGCTTTTTGTACTGCCACACTGGTGAGGAAGTTGGGGGTAAGGGGAAGGAGACATGGCTGGGACAGGTGACCCAAAAGTGACCAGAGGGATATTTCAGACCAATCGATGCACACACTGACACACAGACTTGACATGCTGGCTTCACCTCAGACCAGCCTTGTCACTATTAACTTGCCCAGTGTCACTGGACTGTTGGTTGAACCTCGTTTC
Source organism: Muscicapa striata striata (assembly GCA_030060385.1). Taxonomy (NCBI): domain Eukaryota; kingdom Metazoa; phylum Chordata; class Aves; order Passeriformes; family Muscicapidae; genus Muscicapa; species Muscicapa striata. The sequence continues at coordinate 7,147,718 of JAREIS010000133.1, read as the reverse complement.
CTGTTAACAGACGTTCTGCTTTTCTTTGCCAGGCACTGTGGGACTGCTTCCACAGTGACGACAGCTCCTGTGCCCACCTTGTCCCAGCTAGCCTTCCTTCACCTTCCCTTTGCTGCTCTCCCAGACTCATTTGAGCTCAGACAGGCATCCTGCCATATTTGCTTAGTTTTCTGCATGTCAAAATAAGACGTTCTTTGACATGTTACTCTTGAACTAGCTCTTCAAAGCTTCTCTGCAATTCAGACCAATCTTCTCATTAATCCCACCAAGCAGATCCCGGAACAAGACAAACATCTATTATTATGTAGCACACAGTTCTAACCCTCCTAATCATTCTGCTCACTTCTTTCTGGACATTACTCTCCTGTCCCAGATCACATCCACAACCACTTCTTCCCTGTGAGCAAGTAAAAAGGATGACCATCTCCCTCAGAGAAAACTTTTTATACTCCTGTGAAACATCCCTCTCTATTTCAATCCAGTTTAACAGCCTTCTAGTTATGGCAAAATCTGGTTTTAGATGAACACAAAGCAATTCACACTCCTTCTGTACTTGTGCTCAGAGCCTTTTACCCACAAGTTATACCACAGAGACTTCATTTTCCAGCTCCATCTTTCGGCATGCCATTCATATTCTACAACTTGTTTGAAAAAAAAAAGGACCTTTACTTACCTGTTCAAATATTCATGTGCCATGTCTGTTGCATAAACACACACAACATAATGCTCTTTTTCAAGTGACTAATGCAGTCTCTGAATAAATATTTGCCTTCTGTTGGATTTGTGTTCCCCATAGGGTTTCTGTTGCAGCATGAGGGCAGGATCATCTATTCCCACCAATCTTCATCTGTATCTTTAACAGCTGAGCAGAGCTATACCAACAGAATTTTATCACTACTTAAGAGACATTGTATCAAAGAGAGTTACAGCTTACACTGAACTTTCTTATTTGCTACTGCTAAATGCTACATCCATGCAAATACACCAAGACTATTAACTTTCATAGGACCTGAAGTGTTCCAGGTATTAAGTACCACTAGCACTAGTAATCAAATTCATCTGCTGGTATCAGTAGATGAAAAAAATGACACACTATACTGAAATAAAGCAGCTATATTTAAAAGCATATTATCAGAAAAATGACAACGCAGTCTCACCTTGAATCGAATCACAGTGTATATTAGTTGATGTACCACATTCTGCTGATGAAATCTGAACATTATCCGAATTCTTTTCTTTAGATTTTGATCCAAGATTTTCAAGAACCACCTCCTCTTCTCTACTTGAAGTATGAGCAAGAGAAGATGAAGTTTCACCATAGAGTCGTTTCAGTAATTTCGCCAAGAATACTGCAGGGTAAGAAAACTTTTTTTAGCAGGAAGAAATGCAGTGTTTTAAAAATACTTTAAGACTTCAGAAAACCCAACAACTAATTGATATGATACACTTTTCCTCATATTCCATGAAACTCTGTTTTGAGCAGTCCCTACCTCTCAAAAGTGAAACTGAAAACACATATATTTAAGTTCAAAACTTGAAACAAAAAAACAGCTTTAAAAAAACAGAGTTCACTAGCAAGGCTACATATAAAGTCTTCTATTTGACTACATTTTGGCAGTAAATTAACAGTACATTTACAGACTAAACACCCATAAATTTTTCAAACAAGAATCTTCCTATGCAAGTGTCATAAGGCTGCCCAAAATGCAGGTCTCTTCTAGCAGAGGCACCGCAATTGAATTACTCATTAAAATCTGTAAGCTACAATGATTTAATCACACTGAAAAACTAGAAGTAGACAGCAGCAGAAACACATGGTAGCCAGTTATTTCTACAGAATTATCAGTATTCTTATACGCCTCTTCTTCTTATGGGCCCATTTCTGACGACACTGACAATCTGCTACAAGTTAGTCAAATGCAAGTATCATTTGATTAAAGAAATATATGCAAATAATCTACTCATTAACAAAACTATTATCTTTTTTATATATACATGTATACTTCAACAACTTAAAAAGACATTATACTGAAGTATAAAGTATTACAATAAGTTATTATCCATTGCAAAGCAACATCTCTAGTTTCATGAATTCCATGCTGTCAAGGCGATATTGCGGTATGTGGGGGTGGAAAAAAGATATTTAGAGAAAAACATTATCTGAACAGCAACTTCAAATTTAATGTACATTCTGTGGACACTACACAGACAACCTGCTGCAGATTCATAATAAAATAATTCTGCCAAGAGAAAATAACTTGAATTGTTGTAAGAACAATGCATCCCACTGCAGCAGAAAAACATCCTATTGTCACATAACTTGTCAATAAATTACTTCACAAGTGAAAAAAACCCATCATCTTTGAACCATCAGTCCTTGATAGACAAACTGGACCTCCAGTATATCTTGGCAGCTATGCTTTCTTGTGCTTAACTGTGTGAGAGAATGCCTTGTTATGGGCTATGATTACAGTTTCCAGATGGACATAAACAAGTGACTGTGTGTTTTAGTAAGGTTCCTTTGCTGGGTTAGTCTACAACAATTGCTCTCCTCAGCTAAAGTAAGTAGACAGAAAAAAACAGCGTAATGAGACAAAGTTAACTGCCTTTTGCAGATCTCTAAAGCAAGTTATCCAAGAGGTTTATCCTGAATCCTTTCCCCAAGAGCTGCTACTAACACTACAGCATTTTAATAAGCTATAGTACAGCCATTACTAAATGCCATGGTTTAATGCCAATAGGCAGTCAAGTTCAACCCAGCTGCTTGTTCACTTCCTTCCACATGGAATGGGGGAAATAATCAGAGAGATAGGATTGAGACCATTCATGGGTTGAGGTAAAGACAGTTAAATAGGTAAATCAAAAGTCATGCATGAAAGCAAAGCATGGAATTCATTCATCACTTCCCGAGGGCAGGCAGTGTTCAATCATCCCCAGGAAAGCAGGGCTCCATCACATACAATGTTGACTTGGAAAGACAAATGTGCTCCACTTCCTCCTTCTTCTCCCAGCTCTGTATGCTGAGTATGACAGCATATGGTGTGGGATACCCCTCGGGTCAGCTGGGGTGAGCTGTCCCAATTCCTTGTGCAATCCCAGCCTCCTAACTGGTGGGATGGGGTGAGGAGCAGAAAAGACCTTGACTCCATGTAAGCACTACTCAACAATAACAAAAAGATGCCTGAGTCATCAACACTATTTTCACCACAAATACAGAAAATACATCACCACGGGAGCTGTTATGAAGAACATCAACTCTAGCACATCCACAACCAGTACACAGATTAACATTCAAGCACTTGTACTGAGGGAACTATTCTTCCAAAGCAAATGATCATTGACATACAGATGAATCTAGATACACAGATACATCTTCAAATCTGCTGAGAAGAGCAGCCTCCTCATAACCACACTGGATTTTAGGCTCCCCATCTTGAAATCTGATTTCCCTAGTCATCTCCCCCCAGATTACATCACTTTTTCCTTCCCATTTTAAAAATTGAGGGACTACACTCATACACACAATAGCATCATTTCAAAAAACAAGATGAGACTTGCTGTGATACATTAATTCCTTCTATTCCCATGGGGAGCTCTCACCATCTTTAATACCTTTGCTTGAGAAAGCAAGCTGATAGAATGTCTGCCTTGGAGGATACGAACACTGAGGAGGTTATTCTTTGATAAAAAATCTCTTGTTTAGAAAGAAGTATCTAGATCAGGAACAGTGATAGATTCACCAAAGCAACATCCACTTGGCTGAAGTTTTCAGCAGACACTGGTGTGGAGTGAGTGATTCTTTACTGCCCACAAAGTTTTTATATCTGTGTCAGAGCCTCTCACCATTGATACAAGTAATCTCTTAAAATAACTAGTGATTTCCAATAACCATAACAAAATAGAAGTGAGTAATGTTGACACTTCAGACATTACAAGGTCCTCATTTTAAACCTGATCTATTTCAATCCTTCTGAAGACAGCAGGAAACAATGAATCCCAGCAGTTCACCTTCCTCAGGTAAATGAAGAATCACAGAATCAGGTCAGTTGGGACCCACAACGATCACCAAGTCTAATTCCTGTCCCTGCACAGCACCATCATCAAGAGTCACACTGTGTGCCCAAAAACCTTGTCCAAATGATTCTTGAGCTCTGCCACTCTTGGTGCTGTGACCACTTCCCTGGGGAGTCTGTTCCAGTGCCCTAACACCCTCTGGGCAAAGAACCTTTTCTTGATATCCAACCTAAACCTCCCCTGACACAACTTCAGGCCATTCCCTTGGGTCCTTTCACTGGTCCCCACATCAGGGTCTGCCCCTCCTCTTCCCCTCACAAGAAGCTGTAACTGCAATGAGGTTTCCCCTCAGTCTCCTCCAAGCTGAGCAGACCAAGTGCCCTCAGCTGCTCCTCACATGGCTTCCCCTCAAGCCCCTTCACCATATTTGTAGGTGTCTTTTGGATACTCTCTAACAGCTTAATATCTTATATTGTGGTGTCCAAAACTGCCCCTAGCACTTGAGTGAAGCTGCCCCAGCTCAGAGCAGAGCAGGATAATCCCTCCCTTGCCTGGCTGGCCATGCTGTGCCTGATGCCCCCAGGACAGGTTTGTCCCTCCTGGCTGCCAGGGCACTGCTGGCTCATGTTCAACTTGCCACTGACCAGGACCCCCAGGTCCCTTTCCACGGTACTGCTTTCTAGAATTTCATTCTGCAGTCTGTACAGACAGGGCTGCCCATGCCAGGTGCAGAATCCAGCTCTTATTGAACTTCTTATGGTTGGTGATTGCCCAGCCCTAAGATCTGCTGAGGTCTCTCTGCAGGGCCTCCCTGCCAAGGAGGAAGCCAACAGCTCCTCCCAGTTTTGTATCTGTGTAATCTGCAAATTTGGTTAGTATCCCTAGAACTGCCAGAGTGCTGAAAAAACTGACTGACTTACTTTGAACTATTTGGAATCCTAAATGTATTCTAGTCTGAATTTAAAAAAAAAAAAAAAAAAAATCTGCCTGCAGCCCAAAACCTTTTGAACAAAGTGGTTCTCAGTATAAGTGAACAAAGAAATTAGGCTCTGAGGAATACCCATTCTGCCATCCTCAGCAGCTTTACATGCTCCAAAGCAGTACTCTGCTTTGCAGTTAACAGTCTCAGAACTGAGCTACCAAAACATTTTTCAGGTGACAAAGGAAGCTCTTTCCAGAGGGTTTTATTGCTGCAATCACTTGAAAAAAGGGTATCGTGTGATATCCACAAACATTGGCTCAACCACAGGAGAATGGTCTTCCTGATGCTACAGAGCAGTTCTAGCCTATTGAAAACCTCTCCCTAACCTGGAACTAACCTGGCAGTCTCTAGTACTATTCAGCATCAGAGATCAGTCCATTTGGTAAGAACTGCTCAGACACTTAAAAATAATTACCTCTTAACAAAAAATTAATAAAGGAAATTCAAGCAAAAATACCTACTACCAGAAATGTATCTTACCTAATAGTTTCAAAATGGAGTAAGACTTACTCTCACCATAGCCACAGTATAATCAATTCAGTAACCACATGATTATTTCTTGACGATGTTTTCCTGTCAACACAACTGATAGAGAACTGTACAGGTTCACGTGGTCTTTTGATTCTGTACTAAGGTTTTCATTTAATTTTAAAAGAAAAAAAAAATCACTTTCCAGCTGAAAACATGCAGTACTATTAAAATATTCCTACTGTGCAATGAGCTGAAGAAACATCATAACACTTGACTTTCCAGGAATTCCTCAGTGACAAAAAGGAGCCAGTATTTTCAGACATGAGGACAAGCTGCAATAGGTACCAAACTAGTACCATGGCTAATTCTTGACAATTCATGTCTGGAAATAGTGAAGTACAAATACATCAGAAAACTGAAAAAGCACCTAGTCTCTACAGTTTGACATCACATAAATAAAGCGAAGTGTAACTCCGAGAAATACAACGCAGAACACATGCTGGCTACTGATACAAATTGTGAACATCCATGATCTTTCTACCACTAATTTTGCAAGAACAGTAAGCAGCCTCCATCAAATAAACACAGTTTTGGCACCTAGATATTACATTTGACACCTTGACTGAATTCATATGACATACATAAGCAAACTACTCACAAATACACTGAAATAGCACCGCAGATTTATGAACATTCTGGGGCTGGAAGGAGGACTTAGCATGACTTAAAACTCAGGACTGTAACAAAAGTATGCTGAAGAACTAAACAAACTAAGTTCTGAACAATATCAGAAATGTTCCTGTGCAGCAACAGCTTTCTCAAAAACATTTCTGAGGAAAATGCTTGCCACATACTTTTGGTTACTTGTCATCCATACAGCAAGTAACCCCACATTTCTCATTTGGTTGCCTCCTGCCTACTTAAGTCAAAGTTGGGCAGTAAGAGCAAAGTAAAGTGGCATTGGGACCACTGAACTCTGTGAAGCTTGCAAGTTGTCCTACTTGGTCTCTTTGTCACCCTACAAACAGAAGCTTTCCAAAAAGGGAAGAATCAGGAACTTCTTCCGAAACCATCCCATATGCAAGATGTGCTAATATGCTATTTCTGCTACAGCAGAAGGAAAGATAGTACAGCAGAATGGAAAAGGACGGAAAGAGCAGACAGAATGATAATCCTCATGCAGAACATATGGACAAGGCTTCATTAAAATGTTCAGTTCATCTCTGTTACTGAAGAATTATTCTCCAATATTCAAACGAATTTAAGTCCTTGAAGTGTCTTTTATCATGCAAGTACCACATATCCTATGAAGGTCAGGACAGGACAGTTACTTTACTACATGATCATAAAAATCACAGAACTGGTAAAGTTGGAAGGGACCTCCAGACATCACCCAGTCCAATCCCAAAACTCAGAGCAGGATCAACTGGAGCATATTGCAGAAGGTCTTGCCTAGTTGGGTATAACAATCCCATTGCATGAATCATCTCCTCTTCCCTAATCATGGCTGGACACTCTTGACCAGAGATCCTCAAGGGAATCATCTGAAAAAGAGTGACTCTTGAAAGAGAGATGACAGTGTTTATCAGGACCCAGAGCAACAGAGTGTAAAAGCATTTTAAAAGACTGCTACAGACAGAAAACATTAGCTAGACTGCTATTCTTAACAGATAGCAGGTGGGAGACTGATGATAACTTCAGCCCAGGAGCTGTTCATTCCTTTGAACTATTCTCCACACAGCTTACTTGTCCTTTAACCATACAGGACAATTTCATAGTTTGAATCTTCTGGATTCTTTCTGAAAGGAGTTGCTCAGCTGGCTAAACTGATTAACAAAGGTCTTTGCTCTGTGTTTATTTGGCCTAACACAGTGATTCTTGGGTCATGATTCTGGATGCCTCACAAAAACAAAGGCATTCAGTTTGCATTTCAGCCACCAGGGCAAAATTCAGTCTGAAGTTATGATGCCCGACAGCGCATCCTGTTTTGCTTGCAGATTAGACATTGCTCCAGAGACTTCATGTACACAAGACACCAATCTGCCAACAAGCCTCTGGTGCCCAAGATGTACTCAGTAAAGATGATGGTGCATTCAGTACAGGCCCCTGTTAGAGTAAATGGAAATCAATACATAGAACCTCCAAGGACAATTAAATTTATTAACCTTGTCCTAAACTTCCCAATACAAGCAAAAGCCACACACACATACATATACACATACTGACCTCAGAAAAAAAATCAAAACCTCCAATCATCAAGCCCCACAGCCAAAAGGGCACAAGCAAAACAAAAAAAGAACTAGCTGAAACCTCTAAGACCCCTTACCATTGCTAGAAATGGCAAAGACCAAAGGCTTGAATTAAGTCAAGAGAGTTTATGTGTGTGCACAACATATTCTAGTCCTGAGGCAAACTAATCATTAACTTCAAAATCCTCTGAATAGGGACCACTTAGCTGCAGAGAAGATTACCACATTTGGGATAGCAGTTCAGCAACTACCAAAAGATTAAAATCAAGGAAGAGAGTAATAAACCACTACAAAATATTCAATGTCACCTGAACAGGGTATAGTTTTCCCACTCCCCCTCATTTTTACCAAAAACATTCAAGCTATGCAGGGATATGAGTAAAAGAACAATGCAGTGACATGCAATTACATTCAGTGTAGCTTGACAGTTCAGATCATCTAGAAGGTGTATCTAACATATAAGGTGGGATGCTTTTGTTCAAGTCAGGACAAAGAAACAGAAAATGTGATTTTCTTGCTATCAGCAAGGTCATTTTTGCCAAGAGTGACGTATTTCCATTTCACCACGGATAGTGCATACAAACCAAAGCAAAGCACTGTAGCAGCATCATGAAAATAACAAAATTGATCTTTCCAACTGGGGGAAAAAATAGTGAAATATGCAGAAACCTAGCTGTGATCAAAGTAGAGTTTTATGTACATAGGAACAGGTACCAGTATTTAGCTTTGTGTTCCCAGTCTGCAAGCAGTCCTCATCCTGCAGGCGAAGCTATGGTAACAGGCTCTTACAACAGTAGCTAAAGGATAAAAAAAGGATAAAAAAGCAAGGGCTGCAAGATCTGCAGCAGAAAATTCAGGCTGAAGCTGACTGTCTCTTTCAAGAGGCACTTGTACACAAACACAGAAGCTAACAGCTTACAAGATCTTGTATTTAGTCATACAGGAGGCCATTCTGCAGATCATCAACTACATCTTCAGTTTTCATACTTCAGACTCAATCACATCTATCTATGAATTTATAGTCTTTCCTTCCAAACATCACTGCTATTTTATTACATGCTTTCCTGAGGAAGACACCAAGTAAATTTTCAGCTTCATATTTCAGGATAGAATTCACTTGCATCTTAAGGCCAGAAAATGTACTACTCCATCTTGTCTGAATTACTGGGAGAAGTAATTTTACACACCTACCTACACTGAGACCCAAAAACTTGTATCTCAATACTACTCAATACTTCAAAATATTCTAGAGGAATTCCATAGCTCATATTGGGTTTTTTCCCAGCGTCTAATCGCCTTTGGCATAAAACACATACAGACATACCATGTTTGCTATTTAGATTTGAAAAGCTTGACAGTTTTCAGCATTGGGCCTTTTTCTTCCTCTCCTTACTAGGTAAAGGAATCCTACATTATAAAGTAATATGTTTCCTAATGGAGATCTCCTTACAGATTAGAAACCTTGATTCTGAAGTCTCTTTTGGCCTGGAAAGCAGTCTCTTAGCATCATCCACCTTACTTTTAACTATCTGCCTTCATCAAGAGAGCACTTTTTAAAACAAAGGCTGTTCATCCCATTTCTCCCACAAGCTATGGTGAGTTGCTTGGTTGTTGTGAAGTTTTGTTGGCTTTGTTTTTTGAACTTAAACTCTAAAACTGAGACTGAGTAGAAACACCATGGTGAAATGATGATATCACAAACTGGTTATTTTAAATTTGACTATCTCCTTAGACAATCTTTTAGTTCTACAAAACTCAAAAACTTTAGTGACATCTTAATGGGGAAAAATTTGTACAGGATGTCTACACAAGGTGGGAATGGTTCTCTTTGCAAGTTTACAATTGGTCTCACTGACATTACACAAAACAGATGGTTTTAACTGCTAAAGATATTATTACATATCTAATGGTGAAAAGAACCCACATGTACTATTTGGGAATGTAATAATGGAAGGATTTAGTTGTATCCAAGGTCACATGAATTCTGCGCTTGAACTACTAGGTATCAGCTGCATCTCAGTCTGGTTGTTAACCAAAATGTCACAGGGAGCTGCACAAGAAACACAGATGCTATAATTTTATATCTAGTGTGTAATAGTAGCTTCACAATATCAAGGTTTGTCTCAAGACCACTGACGTTATTCTCACTGAAACAGCATCTATTAGTCTTCAACATTCTATTAGACAAAAAAATCAGATGCTAATCACCCTAATTTTACACCTGTCTTATTCTTTATTACAGGTTCAAGAACCACAGTGGAAAAAATAATCCAGTTAATAATCCTTAGAGCACAAGCTCTAAGGTAGTAGTTGAGAAAATACATCCCCATTTACGTTTTACTTAGCATTACTTTTTATAGCACATGGAAACCCACTTTTTAATCTAAAACTCAGTTAATATAGAATTCTCCTGTCAGTGAGACAACTTTTGAACAGCTGCAGTTATTTAAGTATATGACACATATAAGTAGGACTGAAAGGTAGGAAAGAAAAAGAACATAGTGATTAAACACCCCGTATCTATGTATTTACCTAAATCAAGCAGTTATTACAAAGGGAGAGTTATTACAGAGAGAGACTGACCTGACCAACACAGTTCATAGCAATTGCAGATACAAATCAGCAACTTATTGCTAGAAAAAGCCAACATTTATTTTCTCTTCTTAGCTTAAAAGAAACTTATTTGGCTAGACCAAGCACAGTCTCTGTCACATTGCAGTTTCAAATCAGTAAGACTGGTGTTACATCTGTCAGCAAATTCTACATGACTGTATAGTTCAACAAGAATCTGACTAATAGATCGTGCCATCCTGTCTCAACAAAGGTTTCAGAGATCTGGCAACAGGCCACCTTAATTGCAGCCACAAGCTCCTAGACATCTAATAAACTTGACATGACAAAGATGATATGAAGCTACATAACCACAATGAGAACACCAGGATTTTGTTCCACTGCTCGTAAGAACCCTGCCACCACCTTGAAACCCTGCAAAATGTCTACTGCTACTGCAGTCCAGGGAAAACAGAACATCTTCAATATAGTTTCAATTTGTGCATACTATCTTCTGCAAAATTTAAAAATATGTGTCTCATACTGCACCATAATCTTTTTCTTACTAGGCAAAACCAAACAGACCTCAGTGAAAACATCCAAAGATATCTCATACACTCTCACTAAAGTTCAACTTTGGTGAATATGATCATTATTAATAATCGTAATTCTGGCCACTGAGTTGAACCAACTGTAAACTAGAGTTGCACAAGACTGCCAGCAGTGCCCTGGAAGCCAGAAGAGTCTACTGTGTTCTGGAGGGCATCAGGCACAGCTGGGCAAGGGAGGGGACTGTCCCCCAATCTCAAATCCTGCGTGCAGTTTTGAGTGCTACAATATAAGAAAGCAGTAGACAGCAGTGAGACAGTATCCAAAAGAGACCTACAAAGAAGGTGAAGGCCTTGAGGGGAAGCTATACGAGCAGCTGAGGTCACTTGGTCTGTTCTGCCTGGAGGAGACTGAGAGGAGACCTCATTGCAGTTACAGCTTCTTGTGAGGGGAAGAGGAGGGGCAGACCCTGATCTCTGCTCTGTGATGACAGTGACAGGACCTCAGGGAATGGCCTGAAGCTGTGTTAAGTTGGATATCAGGAAAAGGTTTTCCATCCAGAAGGTGTTTGGACACTGGAACAGCTCCCCAGGGCAGTGGTCACAGTGCCAAGCCTGACAGAGCTCAAGAAGTGTTTGGACGGTGCCCTTGGGCACATGGTGTGATTCTTGGAGATGGTGCTGTGCAGGGACAGGAACTGGACTCCAATGATTCTTGTGCTCCCTTCCAACTCAGTGTATTCTGTAATTCTATGAGACTTATTTCCTCTTTCTTCTGGACAGATTTGGGCGAGGGAAAGGGGAAGGCTGTGCACTTATCACTGCTCACTGAGACTAATCTGCTGCCGACACAGGTGTAAAGTTTCAGAAAGTTTAAATATTGCTTCAACCTAAATCTGGATGCAAAGAGCATATCGCTGAAGTGAAGACTGAACTATGCCACACATGGGATAAAATTAAATGTTATGGTAAATGAGAGTTGTAATATGGAAAACAGACATCAAACTAGCTGAAAAGAGTAAAAATCTAAAAGCAGAACACATAAAACCCGCAGCTCATTCTGAGTTCAGATTACTGAAGACAAAAAAATTTGAAAACTTTAAACAGACAGTTTCACATGAGGAGAAGAAACAAGCTAACAGGCCAGTATACGTTGTATAGTATTTAAAAAACAAACCATGAAACTGGCAGGTGTAGTATCACTGAGCACAAACAAAAGTCCAACAAGATTGTGCATTAATTATTCAAAAGGAATCTTCATAAGGTCATATTATAAAAAATATAAATTTAATTGAACTTCTACACAGCTTTCTTCAAAGAGTAAATAAATCACCCTTTGCTGTGATTTCAATATTTGATTATAACAATACCAAGCAACTTCTGCAAGCTTCCCTATATATACATATAATAGAAATCAATATTACACAAACACCACAAAAAGTTCTGGAAGTTCCAATGCAGTTGAATTTTTATTTGCTTCTAGACATATATGTAATTTTAATTTAAATCATTAGGCAACCCATAGAAATACAAACTTCTTGAGAACAGTTTTCAAACTTTTGAATTAAACACAACTGAAAACATAAGAAACCACATACTGCCATAACAATCTGTGCTGGTTTTAGCTGGGATGGAGTTAATTTTCTTCACAGTAGCTGGTATGGGGATGTGTTTTGGATTCGTGCTGAAAACAGAGCTGATAATACAAGGATGTTTTCATTACTGCTGAGCAGTCTTAGGGCCCTTTCTGTTCTCTGCCCCACAGGTGAAGAAGGCTGGAAGTACACAAGTAATTGGATGGGGGGACCCACCACCTGGAGCGGCTGACTCAAGGGATATCCCAAACAATATGTTGACATGCTCAGCATATAAAGCTGGGGGAAAGAAGGAAGTGAGGAATGCTCAGAGTGATGGTGTTTGTCTTCCCAAGTCACCATTACAAGTACAGGAGCGCTGCTTTTCTGAAGAAGGCCAAACACCTACCAGCCCATGGGAAGTAGTGAATGAATTCCTTCTTTTGCTTTGCTTGTGTGGATTTTGGTTTACCTATTAAACTGTCTTTGTCTCAACCAAGTGAGTTTTCTCACTTTTCCTTTTCTGATTCTTTCCCTCTTCCCAGCAGCAGGTGAGTATGTGAGCGGCTTTGCTCTGAGGTAATAGATTCCAGAAATCTATTTTACAAGAGCAAACTTAGTGGTGAGTGCAAGAGATGAAAGCAGCACTCCTTGAAGCAATATTTGCTATTTAAAACCATTAGTCACTGATGTCCATCAAGTGTCTACATTTGCTTTGCAGTTTAATCTCTCCAACAGAAGTCTCCTGTTGTCCGACTAGATCATCCCCAGTACAGCACAACTTTTCTATCACTTTTTACTAGCCAATTATAGTCAAAAATGCACACTACACCTGCATCAACACCTTAACTCTGCCCTTCAGAAGTTGGAACATCACTCTCTATGCAACCCTTTACAATAGTATTATTTTGGGGTGAAACAAACTTTCAAGAACAATGACCAAAGCTTTCAAGATGCAATTGTCAAGGTTTAACAGCAACAAATTAGGAGTTTCAGCTGTCCCAGGCAGGATCAATACCTTGTTGATAATACACAAGATGACAGTGGTAGCACCTCTAGCCCTGTCATGAAACACTGGTACAAGAGCAAGTAAAAAACAAAAGGCCCCACAAAAGAGAAAAAAAAAAAAAAAAAAAAAGCACTTTCTCAACTACTTCTGTTGCACCCTTTCATGGCAGAGTGAATTGCATTTCACTTACCTGCTTCACTGGATTTTCACTATTTAGATTCTCTTCACTGACAATTAGACCTGACATGACCTACAAGCTGTTGACCATGCCATTTATTCTGAATTACTGCCCAGTTCCAGACAAAATAAAAAGCTTCACTCTTCACTGTCAATGCAGACAAAAATCTGTCTTCTGCATCTTCAACATACTCTTATAAAAAAAGAGCAAAGCTAACCTTAAAGAGAAGCAGCTAAACATTCTTTCTCAGCTCTTTTATAGGACATCTGTCTTTTCAAAAATATATATAGTTTCACAGTAGCGAGTCAACAGTATTCATGTATGCTACGGGCTGCAGAGGCAGATCAGATGAGGTTCTAAACTCTTCCAGTTTTGTTATTTCCTCCCAGAGGAACACTTGACATCCTTGTATTTCTCACTGTATTTTCTTCCCAATCTTAAGTCATCACTCCTTAGATTGGCTGAATAAAACATGAATGATTTCCAACTTTACACAGTAAAGTCAGACACACAGTATGATCGTTTTAGCTTTCTTTGACACACTACCAAAACAAGTAGCTCTTTATGTGACCTTTAGTTTTGATAAGCTTTAGAATTTGAAAGCTTTAGAATTCAGTTCGTCCATTCTCAGCTCTAGAGCCACGCATTCATTCACAAGTGCATGAACTCACTCTTCCTAACTCACTTTCTCCAGAAAAACATCAGTTTGTAATTCACATCCCCAAAGCACAAAAGCAAAACAGTTACTCCTTCCCTTTTACTCATAACGAATCTGCATCTAAACCAGAAAGAACACTACTGTGCATTTATACCTCCTTCAAACGATCTCTAGTTGCAGTCCATCAGCAATTAGCTTAAACATTAACTCTCGCTGATCAGTTTCGCTCTCAAATCGTCATCCTTGCATGAAGTATTCCAGTTTCAGGATGCTGGAACTGTCTGAAAACGCAAAAGCCAGGCACAGGATGCAAGCACTCAGCTCGAACACAGCTCAGCTCTACGCGACACCCCTTCAGAACGAGATATTACTTACAGAACACCTGTATTTTGATCATTGTGTTTTCTAATGCTGTGCCTTATAAAACATTGAGACAAACGGAACTGACTAAAGCAGTGCTTGGATCCAGAAGGCTTTTATTTTATTATTTGCAAGCACAGTACCACAGTCATTTCAGAAGTGATCTGACTCACTTTAAATAAGCCAAAACAGATAGTCACCAACAACAAGTAAGTACGCGTGTATGTGCATACTGAAGAAAAAAGGTTTCAACTTAAAATACTTTATGATTAGAGGAGTAAATGTTATTTGCTCTCTCCCCACCGCCAGGCAGGCACACGCGGCAGCAGAACCTGCCCCGGCCCCTCCGAGCCGCTGGGGCAGGACGGGAGGTCGGGAGGGCTCGGCCCCGCAGCTCCGCGGCCCCGCGCACCCAGGGCCCCGCCCGTGCGGCGGGCAGGCTCCAACGAGGCCGCTTTTGTCCACCCGCCTTCCCCGCTGTCGGGCTCGCCCGGCTTTTCACCACTTCCCCCGCGGGAAGGGCGCCGAGGAGCGGAACAAGCGAGTCCCGCGGCAGCGCGGTGCGCCCGGGCCGGAGCACACCTCGGCTGGGGGCAGCCGCGCCCAGGGCCGTCACCGCCGCCCCCCGGCTCCCTCCGTCACCAGCCCTGGGAGCAGCACGGCGGGACCGACCACCCCCCCGCCCCTCACAGCGCGGCCTCACCGTTCCTCCGGCTCCCGGCCATGGCCCCGCAGCACCTCCGAGACACCCCTCATGGCCCCGCGCCCGCTCTCCTTCCTGTTGGCCGCCGCGTCTGTCGCTCACGGCGCTGAGCGCCGCCATTGGTGAAACCGCGGAAGGGCTGCGTTGGCCCCGCCTCCTCCCGCCCCGCCTCAGCAGGCGCGATGCCCGCGGGCTCCGGCAGGGCGCGCGGCTGCGCAGAGCCGGCGGGGGCGCCCCCTGCCGCGCGCGCCCGCGCCCGCCGCGCCGCGGGTGCGCTGGGCTCGGCGCGGCTGGAGCGCCCGCGGGCGCGCACCCGGAGCGCGGGGGCGGCTGCCGGGCGCATCTGCTGCGCTGCCCTCGGTCACCGGGGCGATCTCGGGCGGCTCTAGCCGCGCAGAGGGCGGCGTTCGCGGGCGCGTTGGCTGAGCGCCTCCGCGGTCGTTTGAAACACCGTCTGCAGGAGAAATAAAATAATTACCCAGCGTCATGATGAGAGCGCAGCGCGCCCCAGCCCGCCTCGCGTCCCGGAGCGGAGCCGGCAACCTCCCGGCGGCCGCCACCGTCGGGGCGAGCGGTCCCCGCCGGCCCGGCCGGACCCAGCCCGACCCGCTGCTATGGGGCCGGTGTGGGTCGGTCCGGGGCCGGGCAGCGGGGAGACCTTCCAGCCGGCGGGAAGTGCAGAAAAGGGGCTTTCTTTTACGGCCCCGCTTTCTGTCGCCTTCGTAACCCAATTCCTGCCGCTGCTGCTGTCCCAGTTCTAACGGCGGTGCCGGTGCCGTACAGCTTGGCGTTTAGCCATAAATCCATATATAAGTGCTTCGGCCTCAACTTCCCTCAGACTTAAAGGGTTCTAATTTACGGCGACAACCTACTGTTGTTTTGTTTCCAATTTTCCTTCGTTACGGCACATTCTTACACAGGCTTAAAGTGCCTTGGGAGCAGGTGATGCTTGAATCTCTTCCAAATTAAAGCCCTGCGAAGGGGACCAAGTGCTCCCGTCACCTTAGGTGGTGTGAGCCCAAGATCACAGCTCTGAAAGCATATGCCCTTCTTAGCGCTGGAGTGTTTTGTAACTATATTTCTCGCTTCACAGTAGCAACACAATCTGAGCACTAACATAATTTGAAACACTGGATACCTCTAGACATTTAGGTAGTAGATGCCTGCAAGTGGGCATCCTGTGAGAATGGACACCTCGGTGTGACCGAGTGCAGATCCAAGTACAGATGATGGAGAAATCTCATGTGGAGTCTAAGTAACTGAATATTTTCTACTGTGGCATGTATCAAGGGAGCCATACTGATGGTACTGGACATTTTAAAAGGCAGCTTGGGGGTAGAGCAGAGAATGGATGGTAATATTTTATAATGCACGTGTATTTGAGGTATCAGCTGTTCACATCTCTGATTCATTGCATTTCTGTCTATGTGTTGTATTTGGACAACAGGTAAAATAGGAATAGTAGGAGTTTTATATTTCCATGCTTTCAGCAATACAGCAATACTTTCAAGTCATTTCCAGATGGTTTGCACAAAACACTTTCTTTCAGAACTACAAGTTTTAATTTTACTGTGTGTAGCTATTTTTACAGTGCTAAGCAGATCATATAATTTATGTTTCAAAGGTTCTTCCACCATCATTTTGCATGCTTTTCAAAATGTGTGTTATGTGGCTAAAATGGACTCAGACAGTATTTAATAGTTTTATGAATTACATTGGAGATTTAATTCTGAGTGCTCGAGGCAGACCCTGTGTGATCTGACATAATATTCCTAAGTTAAAAAATGCATTTATTATGCCATTGTTCAGTAATACATGAACCAAAATCTAGGACTGTCAAATAAATGTGTTGATATTATTTTAGATTTTTTTTTTTAGCTTTTCATTTTAGTACTAAAAACTGCTATTTGCATTTAGTTAGTCATATATCTAGTTTGCACTAGAGTGGTACAGGGCATGCCTCTAGTAACTTTTTAGAATTTCCAATTCCTCTCAAATGAGTTTAAATTCCTGGTGCAAATTGAAATTATACTTAGAGTGAAGTCACAAATGCTTTAAACAAGCATTTAACAATCAGCAAACATAGACTGTTCTTGACAGAGGTGTTGAGGAGAATGTGTTTTATCTGTGTAACACACAAAACCACAGTGAAATCCAAGACTTGCTGAATCAATGGTAATAATCATAATGACTTAATGGGATTGGGATTTCACATTTGTGTATGGCAAGATCCCACAAATAGTAATACTGTTGGCAATGCCAAGTTGTTGAAACAAAAATTACCAAAGTGAGACAGAAATTTCAAGGTCCATTGTGGCAAACTAAAAGTTATATTCTAAATGATTTCCAAGACATGAAAGAAGTTATTTCAGTAGTAATTGGTACGTGTGATAGACAAAACATATCCCTGAATAGAGGGATTCATACCTGATCCTGAGGAAAGCTTGCATGTCCAGTTTCCACTGTGTCTGAACATCAAGCAGCATTCTGCCCAGAGGGTACCCTCTGCAAGCTCCCCTGAACATTGCCTGTCCTGGTCCACTTATTGTGTCACAGTTATGAAAGGGTTTTTTGACAGCAGATGTTCTAATAGGAAATATTTGTAGATGCAGTCTGGATGGCTGAATTTCAGCTTGATTGCGAGCTTTGCCTGGATAAATTGTGGATTTTGGAGTAATTATTGGCATGGTTTTTTGTGCCTTAACAAGGATGGTAAAATGTTATTTTATGACTGTCTTTGGCAAGAACTTTTTTTCCCTGTTTGTAATTACACATAGTCAAAGCAATTTCCTTGTATAACTATGATAATCCTATGAGAAGTTCTAGTAATAAAAAGAACATAACCCCTCAAATAACCTGCTGATTTTTTATGAGGTATACCATTGGGGGCCCTTGAATCTGCGTCAGTCAAACAAAAACAGCTGTTTTGGTTCTACTCCATGAACAAGACAAGTCTTATTTGCTGCTTCACTTAATCAGTATGGTGAATTTGTTTATATCTAACCATGCATGGTGAATGAGAGGACCACTAATGCAGAAAGTTAGTGTTAGCCCATCAACTGTGAACGTATTTTAAAAAGACTTTCAGTTCTTAGAAATGTATTATATGGGCCAAAATATCCCATTAAATTGAAAATGTTCTGTTTGGTAAATGGGTAGTTTTGTTTGAATAGCTGCAGGAAAAAAAATTATACACATATTAGTTCAGTTTGCCTTGCAAAAATTCATAGTCATTCACGAGCCATATGGCTTTCTTACCTCTAGTAGAGAAATAGCTCTCAGCATGGCAGATACAGTATGTCAACAGCTATGATCAAATATAAGTAGAAGTGGGCATGGATGAATCAGAATCTCTTTTAAAGTAGACTCGTTGGAGAACACAACTCCTCATATTTCAGTCCATATATATCTCCATTATAGAACTATATTTCCCGGAACAAATCATCGTTCATCACAACTACTTTCTGTTGGAGAGGCCAAAATGATTCATTAAAGTAAAATAAGTACTCTTCCCATGATATTTATTTAGAAAATGTCAAGTAGCAGTTTATTCATTTAGTACACGTTCAGTTATGATGAGAGGATGGAAATCACTGCATTTAGATTTCTCAATCAGTGTTTCCACGCCTGCATATATATTTGGTCTCACTTTGCTTTTATCTGTTTCTCACTGTACTCTCTTGAATACTTCTTTTGTGCATAAAATTTGCTTATCTTCCATGCATTTTCATTCTATATTTGTCATGTTTCTCTATCCTTGCCAGTTTTGAAAATGAACAGCAAATCACTTCCAAAATGGCATTGGCCTTAGGCCCTCTAAATTTTTTGTGGCTTTATAAGCATGTATTCCTGTGATGTAAAAAGACTTTCTACTTTTGATAGTAAATGTAGTATACACCAGCAGTTGGCAGAAATACATGAGATATACCATAGATGAAGGCTTTTATCTCACAAGGGGAATCAGTGTCTGTTATCTTCAGGAGATGCTGCAACCACTGTGTGTAGATAAATTGTCAGCAATGGAACATGTCAAAAAATGCATAAATCCAACAAGACAAAAATCAGGAATTTAGAGATTCAGACTTTGCACAAATAGTAGGAAGAGCTAAAGCATATGCCAGAGCTTTCTGTCTATCTATAGCTCCCCATCTTGGGTCCTTCATAGCTTCTCCTCCATGCAAAATTCTTCTCTCAATTTTGCATCTTCCATCTTAAATAATCTCTTTAAAATGGACATTTGTTATGTCAGAAGAAAGAAGAGCATCTTAGTGTTGTCAGATTCACCTGATCTCATTCTGAATACAAAAGCTGTTCCATTTCAAAGTTTATTCTAGCAAATGTAAAGGTTAAATCTTGATGATGACATTGAAAGCAGTTAGGAAAGCATAAACCTAAGAAACAGATTTAGGGAGAAATTGAACACCACTCTAGTATAGTGGTCAATTAAGGTGTCTTTGATACGTATTTCATCTTGGAAGCTGGCTGCTTGAGCAGTGTTCAGCCTGTGGTGTGCTGCCTTTCAGAAGAAACAACTCCTCTGTGTTGTCCTGGAGAGGCAGCAGGTCAGTACCGAGAAAAACAATTAAAAACTATTTTTATTATCTTTCTCCTTTAATTTAGGTGGTGCTGTATTTTCAGTAATCCCTAAAGTGAGAATGCAAATTAATTGTTTAGGCTTGTCTGGAATTTAATTACCCTTAGCATGCAAATTTTTTAAAAAATGTTGATTTTCTTAATGAAATTTATCTTTGTGCATTGGAGGTCAACTAAATAAGTTTCCTGTGATTCTTTGCTTTTCAATGGTATGGCTTGTACTGTGAAACTTAAATGCCTTAATAATGTTATGCAAATTACATATCATAAAATATCACCAAAGTCTCCAGCAATTCTCCTAGTTTTGCAACTGGATAAGCTGGTGACTTTTCACAGAAGATAGACACAATATTATTAATGATGCAAATAACCAAGTTGCCCTTAAAGGAAACTTTGTCCAAACCATTTCACTCTCATGTGGTGGGTTTAGAGCTCATGCAGCTGCAGGAATACAGAAGTATGCTATTGTACTATTCCATGCTTTTCTGGCTTGAGGAGTAGAACAAACTTCTCAGCTTTCATTTCTGCCTTCTAGTTTCACAGGTAGCCTATAAAAATAACACTGAACAAATAGCTTCAATCGCCACAAGTGGGAGGTTACTTTTTAACCTCTTTTCCCCCGAATAGCAGACAGTAAGTGAAAGAATTTCAAGTAGTTACTACACCTTTTATTTCATATACTCTAAAACTAGGGGAGCAAGGAATAAACCCCAGAGGATCTTCCACTTCCACATTGTTATTGGTTTATGACTTAATAAGTCATTGGGATATAAACACTCTTACACTCTTGAATTTGTCTAAGCAGAATCAAGTAAGGTAAAAGACAACAGTTTTGCTTCATTCATGCAGTGAAATTCTTTCCAAAGATCATCAGTATAAGGCCACCTTTATCCTCTGTGCAACAGCAGATTTCACTTAAATGAGCTAATATATTCTTTAGTTTTATAGTTTGATAACAATTATCTTCCCTGATGAGCAGAAAGAAGGTCAATGCTTGCTTTTATTCCTTTGATTCACTTCTCTAGGTCTTGCAGCATTTCAAATCCTGCATAGTCAAGGCTACAAGAAGAATCTGGGCCTTTTTTTAATGCTAGAAAAGGAAATGGAAAAGGACAACCAAATGTCTTGAAAAAACTATGTCTCAATTCTTAGGCAGGCTTCCTCATGATAACACAATGTAGAGGAAATTATAACACATAGACTTAAGAATGTGTGTTTTTTTTAAAATTGGGCTACAAAGACCATCACAGTGAGAAGAAGCTGCGTATCAGTGAGAAGTATTAATATCCTCCAGCTGGGAAGATGATGGGCTCCCATTGATAAGAATGACACGAGCTTCACCTTCCCTCTGGAGGAGAGTTCAAGCCCCTCTGATGTTTCCAACCCTTTCTGGCAGCAGGACATGAAACTGATCTTTTCTTTGATGGCAACTTGTGGCTTTGTTATCTAGTATCTGGCCTGGTTTTTGGCTATTTTGGGATTATCTTTGCCATAATGTTTTACTTAAAGGTAAGAAATTGAAAAAATATGGTTGTTAAGTGTTCCTGTTATGCATTGTATACATGATAGATTTATTTTTATTTGAGTCTGAGATTTTGATCTCACTAATTTGAGGGTCTGTTTACAATACTGTCACTTAGGAATAGCTACTATAGCTTATATTCATACCACAGAAGTCTAAAATTCGTTTTCAGAGCTAGATAAATTATTCTATTTAAGAGAGTAGCTTCAATATATAATAGATTATTTTTTAATAACTAGTGTAAATTATTTTTTTTTCTTGGTAACTTAACAGAAATTTAAATTTACTCAATTCCTTTCTTGATTCAAATGAATCAACTGGAATGCTCTTCCCCTCAGTTTTAGTAGACTGAGAAATAAAAATGTTACATGTAGCTTAGGCATGGCTGCTTCATGATAGTTTATTGAAACTCCAGTTTACTACAATTTGTAGATCAGAGTAATTTTGTCACAAGGTCCTGCAGTTTATAGCATTATATGCAAAAAAGGCTGCAGTTCATATGAGAATGCCGCATTACTTTTGTTGCCAGTCCTGAATTGCACTGGATTCTTAATGTTTCCCATCTCCATATATGTCAGCTCTTATTCATTATGCAAGAGGTGAGTATAGCAAGTGAGGTGTTTCAGAAGAAATTACTTTTTATGAAGGTGAAAAGGAATGCAATTAGTTATGATATCATGTACTTTTATAATAATATAGATGGTAACTAATTTGATAACAGTTTTCTTAAGTGATAATTTATAATATACTCCTCAAAATTTTAACATGACATTTCTAAGGGAAAGATTGTTTCTATGTTACTTTTCAGTCTCATCTCCTTTAGTAAAAGGATGCATTCTTATATTGAACTGACCTTTCTCATGAAAATTTGAGCTATCTACACTGCAAGGTTTTAGCTGCAACACGATTTAGAAAGTTATACATTACTTTATGAATTCAAAAGCACATAGTGACCTTTGAAAGTAAGGAAATAGAGGAATAAAGTATTAAAACAGATCTAAATGGTAAATTAAATATTTTGAAGTTGTTATTTTTCTTTTAAAATAAAAACTGGTAGATTAATTTTGGATGCTTCTCAGAGTTTTTTTCATTTTCCCCCCATTAATGTTTCTCTACAGCTAAAATAACTTGTTAAAGGTGACAGAAATCAGTGAAAATATTCTTATGTGTACCAGTAAAATACCTCATATAGTAATGCATGTTCAGTTTTGAGGTAATTTATAGTGCCAATAATGTTCTTTTATATTGTTTCATTTTGAATTATCTTTTTTCACATGTATTTATTCCCCCAAATTATTGTATTTCAAAATACCTTTTTCATTTTATGGTGCTTTTTGGTATTCTGCATACCCTAGAAAATGTCTCATCTGATATATTATTATTTTTAACATGTACTGTGTTTATGATTTAGAGTAGTGTGGAAGTCTCTCCAATACTCTTAGTTGTGGATAAGTTATGCAGCACACTTACTTTGCTAACCAGTGTTAGGTCACATCAGTGTCAGTGATGAATTTCCTGGGATTTTTCTATTTCTTTTTACTTTTCAAAATTGTCATGAATTGCTGTTCTAAAAATTATGCAGAAAAAGCAAAATACAAAGCTGAGAAGCTCAGTATATTCTAGGCTGTAGAATAATGCTTTGATCAATAAAATTGAAAAGTTTATCCTATATAAGCATATCACGTTCAGATGGCATTCTCTTTTAGGAGCTTTCCTGGCATATTTGTGAGTAATCTTCTGTTTAGTTGCACTCCAGAGTAATGTAATACATTGTTCTTTTCACTTGTTTAAGAAAGATACAAATGCATTTTTCAAACTTATTTTAATAGAATGTTTTCTCTGCATTTGTTAATTTCTTTAAATTGCACTCCATTGTTTTAAAAACTTTGTGGTATGCTTCCTAATTGGATGGAATTTTGTTTCAAATGTACTGACAAATGTCCATTTGTTACTCAAACGTGGACACTGAAGCTTAGCAAAGTAGTGTGATACCTGAGAATCACAAGACTGTGTAAAGCTTTACATTCTGATTACAGCCTGGAAATGATCTAACATTTTACTTCACTGCTAGAACCATCAGTGCTCTAGAAGCAGCTTGTTGACATTTGAGTTTTCCTGCACTTCATGTTGCAGTCTATGAGCTGGAGGTTGAACTGACATAGGAGCAAACCCAGGTTAACGTTGGAAAAAGAAAGGAAAGTATTAGGGAGGGGTTTAGGAAAGCATGTGGTACTGCTTGGCACCAGAAGAAAAGAAGACAAATGATCAAGAATATAGATGAAAGTGTCAGAAAGTAACACTGGAGAGATCCTAAGAGGGCAATACAGGGGATGACTGTTTTGGTTGGGTTGTTCTGGTTTTGTGTAAGGGGCAGGAACAAGCTTCATTAGTTCCCTTTCCTGCAGTATCACTCATTTTAGGAACTGCATCATGCAAGATTGACAGACTTGAAATGTTTTCAAGAGTACAAGATAAAATTGCATGGACTATAGGTAAACAGTCATCACTATTGCTTAATGTGTCTTGATATATAAAAATTTATAGAAAAGGCTCAGCTGATATCAGGTAGCTGCCAGGATATATTTGGATCATTCTTTACTTGGAAAAAAGATTGTCCATAAAATAGGGTAACTTATATTTTAAAAAAACAAACCAAACCAACATAACCCAAGAAGATATTTACTGAAAGAAATTTATCAGAAGTTAAGTGCTACTAACTTCAATTGCATAATTGCACATAAGGGTGAATAAAATTTGTCTCTTTTTCAACATCTTTCATTGGGCTGATCCAAGTTACCCTCAAGAAATATCTTACTCTCTATTATCCTTGAAATTTGCCATGAAAGCTGTGCTTCTCTTGACCAATGGAATAAAAATTTCCTGTATTTCTGATTTTAGAGCACAAGGAGCAAAGTATTCTTGGCAGCCAGGCTGTTCCCATGTGAATTCTCTTCTGAAAGACATCAATGTGATCATTAGTCGTCTTTATTTTTTCAGAGCAAAACATAAATTTCTTTACCAGTAAGTTTTTCAATATCTTTAGTGTCCTTAGATTTTCTGATATCTTTTTGATAGATTTTTTCATATTGTTTTGGAAAAAAAAAAAGTTTTAAAGTATAACAAATAAAGTGGAAAGTCAGAAAATAATACAGAATTAATGACATTGAGCAAGCATTTAGAAGTATTCCACAAGAGTGGAGAAAGGAAAATGAAGACCAAGTAATTTTCCAATATCTTTTTTCATATGACTAGAAATTGTTCATTTAAATATTCCCATGAAACTCATTAACTTAAAGATGAAAACAGAGTTGAACTGATTCCTTAAAAAATGAAATATGATAAAGGTCATTTAATGGTTATGTATAAAATTATTTTTTTCTCACTCATGACATGAAATTTTTATTTAGAGATCATTAACTTAAAATAAGTTGAATGATTCCTTAAAAATGTCATATGAGGAAACAATTTAAGCTTATGTATAAATTTTTTCTCACTCATGACAACTTTTTATTTAGAGATCAATTTTTTCCTGGAATTTTTTTTTTCCTTGATGATAACTTTTTCTTTTTTTTTTTTTTTTTTTTTTTTTTTTTTTGTTTGTTTGTTTGTTTGTTTTCTTTGTTTTGCCCTACAGCAGGCAACTTGGAAATTTCAGCTGGTGTTGAAGTGATATATATTTGTGAATTCATGTAAAAATATCTTCATGTGTATTTGTGGCTGAACCTGGGCCTTCCTTTAGTTTCTTGATGCAGTAAAAAGGGTTAGCTGAAACCTCCTGTTCCTAGTTGTGGTTTGGTCACTATGGATATTGCAGGCTTTCTCTTGCACAATGGCAGTTTATTGCTTTACCTGTGCTTGACTCCATGGTGTTTGTGTGTGTTGGAGGGGTGGGGAGAACACAGCATCCTCATTTTTGACAGGAGGCAGCATTTTGATAGCTCTGGCTTACAGTTGGGACTAAATGCAGCTGGGCTCCCTTTAGTGCCCAGTATCACTTTAGGTGCAGTAGCATCCCCAAGATGCCTGTGCAGACCTGGCTGCATCCAGGTCAGGGGCTCCCAGACCACCCAAGGAGCACCAGCTCCCCAAGGTGACCTTTCCCTGCCACTGGTGAAGAGCTCAGGACCATGCTAGGGACTAGGGATAGTTACATATCTGCCCTTGAGCTGTTGCTCCACAAGGGTCCCCTGTAATCCATGTGCTGTATCTGCCAACAGATAGAAATCTGCCCACCCCAGGTATCTCGAACTTTCCATAATAATACCAGGTACCTGTTTGCAAATAACCAAATCCTGCCCAAGACCTGCGTTGCCACTGCATCAAGAGGAGCTCTTTAAGAGGCAGTACTGACTATAACCATCAACTTTGATGAAAAAACTTCAGTGGTAAGGCAAATTTAAAACTAATGGATCCTAGAGATTTAAATGCATTTGTATTTTTTATTTTATATAATAAATGAGCACGTATAAAGTGCTCTTCAGGTGTGCTTGGAGAGCACTGTGCTGGCTATGTGCAAATTGGAGCTGTGAGTTGCTCAGACTTCTGCTTATTTGTATTTGGCTTTCACAAATTAGCCTGCTTCCCAGCCATCTGAAATGTTTTAATTCAGTAATTTGGATTACAGGTGAACAAGGAAGGTTTTGCCTCTGAACTCAGACCCAGTTTTTAGGTGCCAGCTGGCAAAGACATCCCTGAGCACATACCTTGCTGTGAGCAGGGTTTTGGGTTTTAACATTGTATTTGGGCTGTGTCATACTTCAGTTGTTTTCACTGTAGCCTTCCACAGAAAAGGTGACTTGTATATATTAACTCTCTGAGCAAAATTTTGACAAGCATGGGCATTTTCAAGTCATAAAGATAAAAAAACCTGCCTACAAGAAAATCTGTATTTTCAGCTTCTCTATGTTGTTTATGAACAAAAAATCCATGTTCCTATTTTTTCTTCTAATGTGAAACTCAGAAAAAGCATCTGCTTCTGTCAGAAAAGTCGCCAAATACCCCACAACACTGAGCTGGGATATGTGCTGATGGCTGAAGAGAGAGGATCACCAGTTATTCTCCCCAAACGGTGCAGTGCCCTTTGTTTGATAACCTCCCCTTCCATCAATCACCACTGATGGTGTGCCAGGTGCTTGAGACCAGAATGGCACAGTGGCTCTTGCCCTGCCACTGCGCTGTTGATGAATGTTCCATCTTTGGGGCTTGTGGCCAACTGTAAGTTTCTGCAACTGGGGACTTCCATTTTTCTGTCAGTGCGTTGTCCATCTCTGAACTTTCTGCAAGCTGTCCCAGTCACTGGCATAATGAGAACTACTGGAGTACTTTGGGCCATTCCTCTGCTGACATCAGAGAAACCTGAAGGAGGGGCCTAGGAGAGGAGTGGCGCCTGAAGATCTCTGCCTTCTCCATCCAAGATGATGCCTTCAGGCCATACTGAAGCTGGGCAGCATATTGCATCTCACTGCCAAACCACAATTACCAGCTCCAAAGCTCACCTTGCCACTGGAACACTGACCTCTCTTCCGGGTGCAGTGTTTGGGAAGAGCACACTCAGCAAACCTCTCTGCTGAGCTCCAGTAAAGACCAAGAAGGGGGACAGATTTAGTGTTTATCCTGTACAGGGTTGCATGTGCTTTTCCACCATTTTTAGAAATTTCCTTCGAAAGAGCTGACAATGCATGATCTATTTTAAATAGTGCTTCAGAAGATGAAATTATTTTTGGTCTAAGTGAAATCAATAAGCAGTTTTAAATATAAGATATGGTTTAAATAAGCAAAAAATATCCAGTGACCCTCAATATTTATTCCATGTCTTAGGCTTGCTATGACAACCTTTATTAGCTAATTAATAGCTCCATTTTGTAGATCAGCTTACTGGAACCAACAAAACCTCACTGAAGTCTTTCAAAACCTCACTCTGAAGTCTTTCAAAGGCATGAGTAGGAATAGGTGCAGGTGTGGTGTTGCCTGCTTTATTTCAGGCTTCCCTTTCTCCTAGGATACCTGTTCCTCAAAGTACTGGACCTTGTTCTCCCTGGCTTCCTTGTGTGGGTCAGGAGGCCTTCTAAGTCTTGGTCTGTGTAGCCCATGCCTAAGTCAGGTACTGGTAAAATCCCAGTTTGCATCTTCCTTGCCTGCACTGTTACAAACTCCTCTGTCCTAGCACTACATGGTTGAGCTCTGCACATGCTGGGCTGTGTAAAGCAATGCTCCTGCCTTGCTTATGGAGATCACCATTCCTCTGCCCCTGCTCTCACAGTCAAAGGACTCAGAGGGATTTGGTTTCCCAAACAGGGAAGCATTTTTAAGTTCTTTATAAAAATTAATTTATCTCTCCCATGCTAGCTTTTTTCCCCCTAATGCTCTGTTTTTACTGTCTCCTTGCCTACCACTATTAACTGTGATGTTGGTACTTTCATATGTTTTGTTAAATATTTTCTGAAATAAATAAGAACACTGCTTTATTTGTGGATAATGCTGGTCCCTTATGTATTGTACTGGGAAATGTTGAAATGTTGCCTAGCAAATTCTGTGACTCTTGATGAAATATGTTTGTTTCTTCTCATAATTTACATCCATTATTTCTCACGGTATTTGATGTATTTCACATGCTGTTGTGATGCTGACTTTAAGTGAAAGTGAAATGGTGGTCAAGTAGACTTATGGACTACACAGTTCTTTCCTTGAGACTTTGTTACTGGGTGCAAGGTTAATCTGATTAAATGTGCATCTGCTCCATTGCGACATTAACTAGTGGTTACTTGAACTTCTTGGTTCCCTTGATGTGGAGAGTGGAGTGGGATTGGCAGCCCTAAGGGCAGATGTAGCCTTTCATAAGGCAGATTAACTGCATCACACCTGGGAAGTGCTGCTTGTGCCAACACTGGAGTTTGGGGTGACTGGCTCAGAGGTGGATTTCTGTCATAAAGGACATATATGTAAGTATGGTAGTTTCATCAGGGAAATCTACAGGTAGTCTTTTTTTTCCATACATTTAGGGATAATTTTGCCATACCATTATACAGGTCTTGAAAGAATGAATCTAGATTGTAGTTTCTCACTGTTGCTAAAGATGCTTTTAAAATTAGTATCTGTGCATAAATACATCAGAAATAATTGATTTCTCATCAATATAAGGTTGCAGTTGAATCAACTGTTCTCATGCACTGAATTTTGCAGAAAGTTAAAAATTCTGTCCTAACACTGCATGAACTTTGAGGTGTATGCCCTATCTCATCCACACTTATTTATTTTTTACCTTCATAGCAGAAGAAGTCTAGTTTAATGTAGTTCACACAGGAGCAGGGCTGGGGTACCTGCCTTCTCCCTCTCTCTCTCTCTCTTTCTCTCATCTTGTCAGTAAGTAAGTTCTTGTCACATTTCCTGAGATACTTGCTGATTCTATTCCTTGCTCAGCAACAGGAGGTTAAGACATAGAAGAAGGCTGTTTTGGAGTCTATTTGAAACATGCCAATAATAGCAATTGTTGGTAATGAATATATTCCTTATGGGTACATGACATGCTCCTTCTCTCTTGTGATAGAAGCTTTAAATGTTAGTAGCCAGGAAGTGCCAGCATTTTGATTGCTGCCTATAGTTAAATACATAAAAATATCAGAGGCATAAAATATTTTGGCATTAAAGAAAAGCAAATGGATTGAGAGATAGGGAATATAAGGCAGAGGCAGAAGTGTTTGCTTGGAATACTTGATGCTGCCTTTCCTTCAACTATTGCTAAGAGAAGTTTAGCAGTCACATAAGAAATGTGTTTGTTTTCCCTCACCAGCTATGTTTGAACTGGGGAGTTTGATCTCTAACTTGGTCCTTGTAAAAAGGTTTTTCATGTCTACATAGTAGTGGTACTGGTTTTAAAATGCTAAAAAGTGGAAAGTTCTACAGTGACATGAAAATGCTGGCTCCATCCATGGTGTTCTTGGAATGGATGTGTCCTGCATTTTCTTGGCTGATCAATCTACTGTCAGTTTTTGAAGTGTCAACTCTGTACTGTGCTGCCTTTAACTTATCCTAGAGTTAAAATAACTCAACAAATAAAGAGGAATAAAATAATCTTTTAGAAGAACAATTCTGGTGCACTTTATTCCAGCTGAACTTATTTTGATATTTTTAATTGAATCTGCTGCTGACCATTAGAATGTTAAACAGAAAATTGCCATTGAAACTTGATGTTTAGTCAAAAGTTATACTCCCATAACTCTGCTAGCATAAAAGGGATAAATTGTCAGTATACATAATGTACATCATTATACACATACCCATTCTCTTTTTTTCAGTAGAAGATATATTTGACAAATTTCAGTGTTTAAAAAATAATTTAATGAAACTGTTACTGTTGGGATTTAAAAGTTTGTAAAGCTCTATTTTACCATGCTGCACGCAGAGCTATTTTTAGAAGCAGTCACAGTGTTTCTTTCAAAGTGATTCAATGTTAGAAGATTTCAACTGAGAAAGCTGGTAATGATTCAGGCTAAGACTTCAATTTCTTTCTATGTAAGAGTATAAAAATATGCATAATATTCTAAAATTGAATACTTGTAATACCTAAAAAAGCCTTAAGAGATGTTGGCATTGTTCCATATGAAACTTCTGTAAGTCATCCTAGTCCTAGTGAGTCCAGCATCCTAAATAGGCACATGTTCATGCATTAAAGAAACAGACCCTCTGTTGCCCTGTAAGCATGAAATCAAACAGGTTTTTTTGTGGTTCTTTATTCCAAAGACTTTAAAATGGTTCCCTAAATACTTTTATTATTAGAAATTCAGCATTTTTTGTTTCTCCAAAGAGCCTGTATGCTTTGTGTTTGAGCCATATAGGTAGGTTACACCTTTTGTGTCCAACTGACAAACTTCTAAACTATTTTCTGTTGCTTTTGATTATTGAATAGTTACCTTACTCTAGCTCTGCAGGACACTGAGGAAAAAGAAGATACCTGTTCAATACAGATATGGCTATTCTCCCTCCAATTCTCATCAACACTCTTGTTATCAGTTGTGTTTTAATGCTGTATAGACATGTTATACATGCAATTCAATTCAAACATACTATTTTCTACCCATAAAATAAAAGAAATAATTAGTTTAAAAATTACATAAACATAGATATGGTACACATCTATCATAGCCATATCAATATCTAAATCATATTTAAGCATAGATTAATAACACTTTGTAGAGAAAATGACTGTAAACTTTTTTTCTTCTGTACAATGGTAGCCTGTGTGCACTGTCACCATTCAGGCCACATATTCTTTCATTAAAATGTTTCACTGCATTTTTATGAAGTTCATGTGCAATGCATGTTCCTGTTCTCAATCAAGCTATAAAACACCACTGCCAGCTGGGTTTGTGAGCACCGCTCTTTGCTTCCATCAGATTTCTTTTCACTTTTCTGCAAGCTTAAAATGTTACTTTTAAAAATTACATTCTATATGACCTATTGCTCTAATCAGCTCTAAAATCTAGCTACAAATTCTTAGGGTAGCATTTATGTCAGATTCTACAGATGATACTCACTTTGGGATTAAGATACCTGAATGCAGTTTTTTGCCTCAATCAGACATTTAGTGCCTTTTCAAAAAACTTTAGTAATTCCATGTCCCTCTCAGCTACTGCACTCAAAGACTCCAATCCTTCTTATGTCCTGTGTGATATCTCCTAACATTAGCAGAGCTCTGAGTAAACAGGCAGCCCCAGAAGTTAGGGGAAGGTATAACAACAACAACAACAACAACAATAATAATAGTACTAGTAAGCAACACAGTCACCTGTATGCATGTACTCTCTCAACGTGTAAAATAACACAAACTTGTATTTATGTACTGTCTTAACTCCTCCATGCCTAAGATCTCGCTATAATGCATGAAGATTAATCAGTACAGCAACAGCAACTGAGAAGTTCAGCTGAACAACCTCTGTGTGTGTGGTAAACTGTGGTATTTCAAATGCTTGAGGTTATCTGAGACACCTGCATGGCATAGAACACGTTGTAGGATGTACACAGGTGTATGTGCTTTAGAAGAATGCCTGGAGGTCGGGCACTGCCTCTCAGAGCAGCAGCAGTGACACCAGGCACTGGTATGCAAGCAGCTGAATTGAGCCTCAGAGTATTATCAGAGGCACCACTGACCCTACTAGAGGCATAGGCACTTTGGGAATGGTAGACACCAGCATTTGTGCCTCATGGATCTGTGAGCTGAGTTCTGCCTTGTTGAGGACCTGGATATTAATTCAGCATAATTTTGTTGCTTGGCTCTTTGCCTGTGGTACCTCAGTGCTTCATTATCATGTATGTACAAAAGATTACTAATCATCAACTAAAGAGACCTATTCCCATAAACTAGCATTCTCTGCTCTTTGGCCTGTAAGTCTTGTTCAAGACTTTGACTTGAAATCCAAACAATATCCTGTTTGCTACACTTTCTGTGCCTAATTAAACCTTTGAACGGTCATTACTAATTTTCATGAACCAACATCTGTGTACCTAGGACTAAGATTGGCAGGTCATGTCTACAAGCACTTTGTTAAGTCCTTTATTGAGCTTCTATTATCAAAACATCACTTCAGTATTATGAAGTTCAAATGCTTGAAGTGTGGGAATCTGAAGTGTGCAGCAATCTTCCCACCAGACCACATCCATGCAGCCTAAACATAAGCTGGGGCTGAAGCCAAACTATGTAATAATCACAATAAGGCCTCACAATTCTGGATTATCAGAGGCTTTAAATATGTTTTGCAAGTATTAACATCACAAAAGAATGAAGTGTATATTGTTAGTTTGTGCCTGTGTCTGTGAGGATAAGTATGGAATTTAAAAAGAAGCTATGAACTCTTCCTGAAATCTTGGGTAAGTAATTCAGATTGTAAACTCCTATCCTAGGTGGATAGTAGTACTTCTGTATTTAATGGGGAGCTGGGAAGCAATGCTAGCTGTGGAGGGTACTGCTTGCTATCTGAAATGGCAAGTGTAGGGGTGTTTTTACAGCCAAAAATAATGTCAGTGGGGATTCAGTGTACAATTCATACTGGCGTTTATCAAAACTTGTGGAATTCATAGAGTTGCAGATGTCTCTATCTAAGCTTGATATCCTTGCATTTCTTTACAGTCAGTGGAGGTCTAGTCAGTGTAAAGTGTAACTAATCTCGTTCTAAAGTAGGTGTCTGAATAGATCAGACTGACTGCAAAGGCTGCATAGAGGTGACTAGTTCAGATGTAGGAGAACTGAATCTCATCCTACCTGTTCCGTGGGCAAAACTGCTATGATTTTGCCTTTAAAAATATACATTCAATTTCACTGAGCCACAGTTAGCATACCAGATGTAGAAGTGTTTCAGAATAAGTCTGTTTTAAGCATTTACCACAGATTGTCATACCAGAATTTTCATTTAATTATAAATACCAAAAATTATTTATCATCAAACACAAGGGCAACACCCATTATGTCTGTGTGGGTCTGGAGCAGCAAGCAAAGCAATGAATAAGGTTTCACAGGGGAGGACTGAGGAAATTTTCTAGGACTTCTATTTCTAGAACTTCCTAATTTCTAGGACTTCTACATTCTTTATTGATGTGATCTCATGGAACCTTGTTCAGATTTCCACAAATCTAAAGCAATACTTGGTGACCATATGTAACTATCCCTATCTCCACATGGTGTTTAAGGAAGGTGTGGTCTTCTTATTTCTATAGCTTCTGTGTCTTACCTGCCACTGTGCAGGTGACTCAGGTACCTGCACACCCCCTGAGTGTCTCAGACTGGCACTGGACATCATATATGGATATCTTGTGTCAAGGTTCATTTATTTCTCATCTCTTTACTTGGATCTCTTACAGTTACCCTCATCTAAAAGAAAATCATGTTACAGACAGAAATTTGCTGCATTGAGCATTTCAGAGCAGGCATAGATCATCCACTGGAACTGCACACAGTTACTGACCTGAGATCTCATTCTCATCCTAATTATATGTAGTTTTTTTCTGCTCTACTTCTTTCACAGTCATGGCTGATTTCCCTACTGTGAAAATATATTAATCTTCTATAATAGAATATTTATTCTACAGCAATAACTGAATATTGACATTTACAAATTAATCCAAGAGTTATCTTAGTTGATTTTGACAACTTTCAAAAGACTTGGAAACAGCTTCAATTTGGAAGAAAGCAGATCTATATGAGATCCTATAACTAATGGTAATTCTCTGCCAGCTTTTAATGGTAAGAAAAGTCTCAGTAATCAGCAACGCAGCAAAAATCACCCACTTCCAAACAAACAGATAAAGGCAAATACACTCCAAGGCAAATACACTCAAAAAAAACCCCAAAAAACCAAACAAAAAACCCAAAACAAAAAAGTAACTTAAAGCACTAAGGTAATCTATAATATTTTAGTAAATACGTATGGGACCTGCATCATTGTTACTGACGTGAATAGGTAGTTTGATGCTTTATTTCTTACAGATTTTTTAAAAACAATGCTATTCACATGATGATCACACAATTTACTAGGAAATTCTTTGACATTCCATTGTGTACTCAATGCCAAATTATTTAAATATGAAGAAGAAACAATGTGTTGTTAATTCAAATTAAAATCAATGAATATTTAAGCCCTAATTTACTCTGAAGCTCTAAGTTGGGCACTGTGGGCTAGCCCTAGCAGTTGCAAAAGGATATTAAGGGATTCATGTGGTGTTTTCCCTGAGGAAAAAATATCCTAAGTCAGTGTGGCCAGTCAGGCCACAGATCTCAGCCTGAAACCTGCTCAGGTGCTACAAGGCATGTTTTTAATATCTTAGTTTTAAAACCCATCATAAAATTTTAATGCCTAAATTTAGGAAAGTACAATTTTAAGCTATGTTATTTGGGAAGGGCAAGATAATTAGTTTCAATCTGGATTTAGTACTGACTTGACTACCCTTACTCTTGCTAGTGAAAATGCCACACAAGAAAAAAGGCCAGGAGTGTTAGCAATCTGCCAGTCAGGAACTCTGCAGGAAAGTGAAATTATAAATGGTGGGTGTTACAGAAATAATGTGAGTCATGCTAAGAAACTGTGTGTATCTAAGAGGAGCAATGGACAAGAGTGTATTTGCTCTACCTGTACCTACAGCACAGCAGCTTCATATTCACCATCCCCAAAAGAAGCAAGTGTAAATAGCATAACTAAATAAAGGTGTGGGAAAGCAAACTGTAAGGGAATATCTCCTCTCATCCAAAAACTGCATGAGGGTGATACTCTGCACAATCTAATGAGGCCTTGCTGTGTCTGTGAACAAATGTGCAGTTTTTAATTGTTTTTCTTGTTCCATTTGCTGATGAGCGTAAGGGCTTGGCCAGAGTGTATCTTAGAAAAGGTAACTCATCATGCATATTCAGAACTGACATGACTGGCATTTAGAGATCACTGTAGGAAATTACCTCATGTTTCAAACTGAGCATGCAGAAAGGAACCTTTCTCTTACATTTAGTACCACTCTGAAATATTTTGTAAAACTTTAGTGTCTATAACATCATTGAGGCTTATAAAAACTTCATATACAAACGCCTTTTTTGATTAACTTATCTTCTCAATTCAGGCACTTCGATTTTTGCAGGGGAAGATTTTTTTTCTTATATTTCTGAAGAAGCTTTTACCTGGTAAAGGGACAAACACATTGGAATGATGGTATATTATATATTAGAAAAGATGTAAGTAAATAACTACACAGAGGGTAAGACGAGTTGTTGAGTGCATTCTGTAGCAGTTCAGTAGTTTCTCATGCCATTAGTGTAGTAACATAATGTTGTGATGGTAGTACTCAAAAATACAAATAGGAGTTGTGTTCAAAGCCACAATCCTAATATTAATTTCAGTGTGAGTCTTATTTTAGTCCATATATGAAGGTGGTTTGTTATTTCATCCCTTAAAAACTGTCAAGCAGTGCCATCTCTCTTCAATAAAGACTTTTAGATTAGTCTTATTAAATGTTTCCGTTGCTTTTATGTAATTGCTTTTGAATCAAGGCATTATCGTCCTAAATGGAGACTGAAAAGTACCCTAGCAGTGAAATATTTTCAATTGCTACTCAGATTTTCTCTCTAAATTTACATTAGTATAATAAGAATATAAAATGCAGATTTTTAAATCCAGAATGGATAAGAGTATGGTAAAAAATAATTAGAAGTGTGAATAGCTATTGAAAAAATCAAGAGTTGACAAAAGAACATTACACAAAAGATAGAGAAGCAGTTCCAAAAATGATCAGATTATTAAAAGAGCTTAATGCAGCATTAAGCTTCATCAAATGAGTTCCTCCACTCTCTACAAAACTTTTCATTGTGGCTTGTTCCTCTTTTTGTTCTTTTCCATCTTTGCTTGTTTTACTTTATCATACTCTATTCACATTCCTAATCATCTACTCTCCTGCTCTCAGATTCCCCTGCTCTCATGTCCACTCCCTTGCTTCTCAACCCTCAGGGCTGAATTGTGCCTCTGCTTCTGGGAACTTCTCTGTGAGCAGTGCTTCTCAAAGAGTCCATGTATACTTCCAGAATCCTGACTGCCAGAATCATAGCTCACTACAGGCCTAGTATGTCACTTGTTTGTGACTAGCTGTTGTCATCTCAACTTTTAAAGAGTGGGAAGTTGACTTGAGAAGGGAGCGAGAAGCCAGGAAAGTGGTGGACATGGCTACTTTCAGAAAGGCTCATTCTACTGGCCTAGGTTTTAAATGTGAAGTAATTTCATTCATGGAACACTTCTATTGATTTCCATATGTTAGTTGATAAAAAAGAATTACTTTCCTGAACATATCATAGAAAACTGAGCTCTTAGAAGCTATTTCAAATAATGATCAGATGCTACTTCTAGTCAGGAGGATCTGAAACCACTGACTGCTAATAGCCAGGAGTGTGCACACAGAGAAGGGGCATTCAGTTTCATCACTTTTCTAAAATGTCTCCTACTGAAGGTGGGTGTAAGCAGGGCTTCTACTTACATTTTACATGGATGTGGGTCTGAGCTGGTGTAACTATTCTTGGCTTAAGCTCCTAAAGATGTACACATTTGACTAAATCTTAAGTTAGTAACATTTTTTAATATTTATGTTAGAGAAATTAAAGCATTTCACATAAATTCAGTTTCTGTAGGACTGTCTTGGATCTCTTTGAAAGTATCAATTATGTATAGGGGCTTACAGAATGTAATTCTAGTCTTCAGGAATGACTTATGTAAAAGAGTATCAGCTTCCCAGTCAATAGCTTTGAAACCTGCTCATCAGCAGGGCAGGTAAATTATCAAAACTACTTTAATGAATGTATTGATGTCCGGAGAGGTTACCTGGAACAGAGGCTAGACAGTGTTAAAGGAATAAAGTAGGTATTTATTAAAAGGCCTTTGAAGGATACACCTTGGGCAATACAGGAGCCCAGCCATGGCTCTACCCACGATGGACCCAAGATGGATGGTGTGTCGCAAGTTTTCACACTTTTATAAGTTTTGGTCTATTTACATACTGAGGTTAATTGTCCAATTACAGCTTCAGGTTATGAAGTCCCATCCTCCCAGACTGCTCTCCTCAATTTGCTGTTGTTTACACTTTTTGGGCCTGAAGCTGCAACGGTGTCCTTGGTTCTCAGTCTGGAAAAGGATTGTTTTGTCTAACTAAACTGTGAAGAGAACTTGCTAACACTTTATATGAAGTTTGGAGTTATATACTAATGCAGAACAGAATCTGAAAAATAGGAAAAATAAAACTTAAGGCATCAGTATCTCATGTAAGCCTTTGGCTATCAGACTTTTGCTGTCTAAATATGTAATTACATATTGCTATCTCTTTACAGATTAAAAGGTTATCTCTGCTTTTAACTTTTCAGGTGGTTTTGTTGGAGCATAAGTTTGATTTCCCTGTTAAATTTTAGAGGCTGAAATAATGTTTTCTTCCCCCTGAGAAACACTGAAAAATTTTTTACTTGCAGTTTCAATCCCCTCTTGCACTTTGCACTAAGGACTTGGTGAATCTCTTCTGAACAATTCTGGATGGATCCTAGATGTTGGATGTGTTTGTGTTGTTTCATTTATCTTGTTCTCTGAAGTAATTTAATGTCCTCTTGTGTATATGTGCAGCCAGAAGTATGGCTCCTATTACTCTGAGCAATACTGCAGTTTCCTTATTCATTAACATGACTTTATGTACAAGGTAGTGATTTTTTTTCTGCACTGAATTCCTGAAATGGGAGTTCTGGTCATCAGTCAGTCATTTTGTAATTTAAGTTTGTATCCTAATGCATATTCAGAAGCACCAAATAAAGACATTTCATGTTTCCTGACTTCCAACTGGCTGATACGACAACCTCAATTATTTTATTTTCATTTACATTTCAGAATCTTCTTAGATTTAAAAACTGTTTTATTTTTAAGAAACTCTGTAGAGGTAGCACACATTAGCTACCCTATGCCTCTGTCACTCATGCTTAAGAATGACATTCATCCAACCAGTCATTAGACCAGTCACAGAGAAGGTGGTTATTTGGGAGTGGTGGAAAGGACCTTCAGCAGTAGCTGTACACAGATACTTGAGTGACTTTGAGAGACAGTGTATCCGTATGACATAGTTTTGCTGTATTTCTGTTAACGTTATTTATTCCTACTGGAGTGGTGCATAAGTGCATATGGCGGAAGATCCTGACTGCTTTTGTTTCTCACAATCTGTGTAACACTGTCTAAAAGAAAATCACTCACAGAGAAGTGTAGAGTCTTGTCTGAGGTCACAGAAGAAGTGTCTCCTCCATGAGACACCACCTGCCAGACGAGGCTGCGCCGCTCTGCTCCGGCACACGGCCGGGTGAGCGGGCAGGAGTCAGAGTGCCTGCAGTGGAAGCTGGAAGGGCTCCTCTGCTTCCCAGAGCCACACAGCTGGGGGCAGCTGTGTCACTGCTGTAGTGACATGCTGGAACAGACCTGCTCAGTGAACAAGAATGTAATGTAAAATTACTCTGAGGAATAAAGCATTTAGGCTTGGAAAGGATCACTTGGGTCAGTGAGATAATGTGATCATATATGTCTCATTGGACTGATTTAACTCCCTATTCTATTCATTGTTAGTTATTTTTATTTTGTGTCCTTATTTTGTATTTTGGAAAGCTTTCTAAATCTTTGCAACTCCAATGGTTTAAAGCAAACTAAATTTAATTTTACTATATCAGACAGCACTCCCCTTCCTTACCTAGCTCAATATTCTCAGGATGTTTAAGGTCTTTGTCTAGGAAGTAGAAGACCAATATTCAGTTCTTACTGCGCACAAATTTAGTGCCTTAACTTAATTTGTCTTTTCCACATCACTGATCAAGATAAAAGACTATTAGCTTTTTGCCCTATTCTTACAAGAATATCACTCTTAACTTGAGAAGTGTTTTCAGGAACTGAGAATTGTTCCACATAAAATATTTGTGTTTTCAAGTTGTTCCAAGCCAATATTAATTCTAAAGCAATGTATACAGAGTAGAAAAAAAATACTGAAGAGTATTACCAGGCTGACAACAGTGCCCTGTGCTGTCT
This sequence comes from Muscicapa striata striata, assembly GCA_030060385.1. Classification (NCBI taxonomy): domain Eukaryota; kingdom Metazoa; phylum Chordata; class Aves; order Passeriformes; family Muscicapidae; genus Muscicapa; species Muscicapa striata. Next base: position 7,108,758 of record JAREIS010000133.1, on the reverse strand, counting down.
GATACATGGATGAGAAATTCTGTCATTCAGTGATCTTCTCCAAATAACTGGGTTTTTTTCAGGGCCAGGCAAAAAGTACCTACATGATTTATTTATCTGTTAAAGTTTGAATTCTGCAGGAAACTGTAAAGATAACATTTCAAAGGAAATGTGGGCATTTTATAGTGGAAATTAATACACAATACAATAAGGTTTGTTGCTTTTTCCTTTGCACAGTATCTCAGAGTCCACAGAAAGATAGCATTCCAAATAGCCAATACATCTATTTGTGAAATTGCCTACTTCAGTGAATTGAGTTACCTCTCATGGTTAAAGTTATGGTTAAACATGTGGCATGTTCAGGATCACACACTGTCAATGCTGCTTCAGCTTCCTCAACTTCACAGAGCACCTTTTTCTTAACTCCCTCCAGTCTTTTCTTGCATCAGAATTCCTCTCCTGGACATTATGACTGATACCTAAATATACTCCATCCCTTTTTATCTTTTCAAGCAGTTTTTCTGGTAATTTGACAGGCCTAATTCACACCCTTATTTCTCTTGGGCAGGATATATCACTATCAAGAAATCCTTGTTGCTCACATATACTGTGTAGTGTCTTGGGAAGTGTAGTCTTGTAGTTCTCTCATGGGAACTTACAGAGTGTCCAAAATCTTTTGGCTTACGCTCTCTTCCTCCTGTAAAAATATCCTCTCCTATCTGAAATATTCTTTCCTCTCTATAAATACTCCATGTGGGATAGTGTTTCTGTTGCATATCACATTGCATCCACCACCTGTAAAAGCGTGGGGATGGCACAGATTGGCTTGAAGCACTGCAGTGCAGCAGGTGTAGTGACCTCTTGTGCTTATGGTCTAGGAACAAGACAACACTGTGAGGTACAGAGAACTTCATTGATTTGTGGAATTTCAGACTAAAAATGCTACTGTGAGTATCTGAACTTGATTCCTGAATGTTGCTGGTGAGGAACCAATACTCCTCACCCCACACTCCTCTCAACTGCCTATTGTTGCTCATGGAAGCTTGAAACAAAGAAGTCTACAGTTGTGGCTGACTGAGCAAAATAAGGTTATTTTCCAGAACTGGTTACCAGTGATTGCTGTCCATTGGTCAGCAAAAGGAAGGACTTCCTTCCCTGAAATTTCATCCTAGAAACCCTGCCTCATATCATCAACTTCTTGAAAGAAAAAAACAGTTACTATTCTACAGACAGAAAAGGAAACAAGTAGAGATAAAAAAAGAAGGGAAATAAAAGAGATGTTTTAGTTTTTCTAACAAAAGAAATTAGGACAATAGCAGTGAAGGAATTGTACATAGAAAACAATACTGTTATGAGTAGAACAGTCAGATGAGTTTCCAAGCTCTATGTGGCCTGTACTGATTGGGCAGGTTTAATAACTGACCAGTCGGCACTTTTTCATCACCTGTTCTACCTCCTCCTCTCCATGCATAAACTATCATATAGGCAATGCAACAAGTACAGCTGTGTTCCATGTATCTTCTCTATATGTTACACACATTAAATTGTGCCAGAAGACAGCTCATGAATATAACATTTTCCACTGCTTTTAGCTTGTCCTTGCACTGCAGCATAAGAGGAGTTTCAAAGTACACTTGGAAAGGTTAACAAACCTGAACTTTCACAAACCCTGAGGGTACTCCCAAACTCAGCCCTCCATCACAAAAAAAAAAAAAAAAACCTTCTCACTTATACCATAAAACCACAATTGAACATCCCTGCAGATCTTGACTGCAGTAAGATTTCACATGGACAGAAGCAATTTCTCAGGTAATATGGTCTCAAATCACACAAGGCATTGGAGTTTGCAGCCAACATTTGGCTCCCACGTAGAAACCTATTGTATTTTCATTATGGTATAGAAAAGATTCAGGTGCTTCCTTTCATTTTATTTGAAATTTTTAATTAAGGGCACAGGGCTCTTGCTGTAAACTCTGAAATGTGCCTATTTGCTTGTGACAGGCTATGCTTGTGTAAGAGTTTCTTCCAGTGGAGAAGCACTAAAGCAGAGTACTGGAATAGCATAAAACATGGCCAGGTATTTATCAGCCTTTTCATTCTGAGCTGCCATTTGAAGTGATGATTTATAGTCCTACCTTCTCTCCTGTGCCTCTCCTATTATATCCTGCTGCTTTGGCTGTCGATCTTGGAGAGGGACAGATGCTGAACTTCTCCTCCTATAGTGCTGTTTGGTCAGACCAGGAGGTCTCAGTTGAAGAGAGACCTCAGGTTGGTGGCCCAAGACACTGAACAATGAATTTTCTGCTGAACATAAAGTCTCAAGTGTACCATTCTTTGGATCCAACCTAAGGCTTTCTGGACAGTCTTCCACTGATCAGGATGATCTTTGGACTTGGCCAGACCCATCAACCTGATGTATCTGAAGATGCCCCTGCTCATTGCAGGGGGCTTTCAAGGTCCTTTTCAACCGAAAGTATTCTGTGATTCTATTACGTAGCTATGTTTCCTTAAGGAGATAATTACAGGTTAAGTATTCACAATTAAATGAAAACCTAATAGGCCAAATTATTCTCTGGAGTAATTCTGTTGTTTTTCAGTTGAGTTAATCAATAAATTATTTGACCCAATATTTTGCTAGCAGGAGGGCTTATGAAATGCTAATAACGTTGGTCAAATTAGGGAAAACCAAACAGACTTCAGCTTTGTTTGTATGGTTAGGCAATGTAATTATGAATGCTGGAATTGACAGCTAGGCTTAATGTGGAATACAGAGCTCTGACTAAAACTGTATAAGTGAAACGCTTTGTTGGGAGTACATACTGTACGGAAACTGGAACATGTTTTTGGACAGCATCCCTGCCTTTGCAAATCAGATGCTAAGATTCAGCAAAGATGAGTCCTGAAGGTAAGGAATGCTTTAGCAGAAGAAAACCATAACATGGGTGTTAGTCATGAGTTGAATTGCCCTGTGAATGAAGGTTCAGCTGGAATTATTTAAAATTTGTTAATGTTAATTTGTTAGTATATGACTCTAATCTGAATAAAATTGCCCACGTTAAAGGGGGAGCTGTAACTGTGATTGATTTGGCTTTGTATTGCTCAGTTTGGTCAAAGCCAAATCCTGACACCATATTGTAAGACGTACCTATAGAAGAGGAGACCCCACACAGAAGCAGCATTTAAAAGCATCTTATATAACTAGATCACGTTATCTAAGGTTCTGTTCCTTCTAAAGCTCTTTTGTCAACCATCAGTGGAGAGCTTGGCACAAAATGCAGTTTATATACTAACATTACATGGTTATTTAGCAAAATATTTTAAAATAAATCACTATATGCATTTCAAAGGAATTCTTTCAATAGGGTAAAGCATAACTTTCAAACTGTCAGTGCTTGATTGCAGGTTTACGTTGAGATGTTTCTAAAATTACTAGAAGTACCAAGAAGGCAGTAATACCTAGCTACATGAAGATCTAGATAGGAAATCTGAAGTGGAATGCCAAAAGTAAAAATGTTTACTCTCTTTTGGTTCTCTTTACTTATAAAAACGGGAACAAGCATTTAACAGAAGCAGAGGTGCTGCACTAGATTTTGCCAACCAGCTGAAGAATTGTGGTTTATGCTGATGTATGGCTCTGCTTTAAAAATCTCTACAAACACTCACCAGAATTGCTAGTGAAGATGAATTGTATGACTGCTCTTCTGGCTAATATCCATTAAACAGAGTAACCACATTTCTCCTTACAGATTTTGATATACCCATCATAGGTAAGCAGTTATTATATTCACCCACCAAACCTCCTACTCACTCATAATACACCTTTAGCTCACTGTCAAAAATATCTCTGGAGTTCAAGTGATTTATTTTTGCTCAGAAGATATTAAGAAACAATTGGGATTCCTTTGTTTCTATTACACAATTTTTGTTAGAAACCAGTGTGGGGGATAAAGATTAAAATACTAACCTTTGTCATTTTTGTCAACAATTTAAAGTTTTAGAGCATCTTTCTCTTGTGGCATTATTACAATAATAATAGCAACACTAGTAATAGTTAATTTTGAATTATTTAATTTGAACCTTCACTGAGAAGACAGTGTAATCCATGACTAACAGCCATATTACAATTATTATTTTGTTAGTATTATTATTGTTCCTATTGAGAGTATTTCAAGGACTGTATTACCATACCAGAAAAAGGTTGGTGGTGGTTTTTTTTTTTGGTTTTTTTTTTTTTTTTTTTTTTTTTTTTTTTTTTTTTTTTGTTTTTTTTAAACAGATGAAGGCAGTCATACATATATATATTATATTAACATAAGTCTACCAACAAGAAACAGGCTTTTATAGTGCTATGAAGTTTCTGGCCATGAGTCCTTGCCTAAGACTGGTGACACAGTTACGGAATTAATAGTATCTCTGTCCCATTTTTTTGTCCCCCTGGAATGAGTCCTCCAGGTGTCAAGTCTGATACATAGTCCTGTGTCTGGATGTAGGCTCAGCCTTTAACCTACATTGTTACTAGAATCTAGGTGCCATTCCAGGTCTTACTCAAGTTATTCAGCTTTTAATGAAACTGTCTGTGTGAAGGCTCCAGCTTCTCCATTTTGACGTTCTGTAGCTACTAAGTAGGCAGCATTTATCCAGCAGACAGATCATTAAAGTATTTTAAAGCCACAGCCAATTTACATGTTTGTCTGGTTGTCCATTGTCTTATGCTGCCCTGTGCAGATTAGTCAGTGACTTCCTTTTCTGAGAGATCAAGGCAAATAATTTTAAGAAATTATTTTTAGTGAACAGTTCCAAACATTTTATGGCATTTCTCAGTGATTTTGCTTTTTCCTCCTCTCTCAGGATCCTCATTGCTTCTTACCTCTGGGCTTGGGTTCCTTTGGAGCTAGTCCAGCCCTGCTCCTTCCTGACACCCTCCTCCTCTCCAGACCTCTTCCACTTCCTCTGCAGTGTCTGTCCCTTCTGAGACCCAACCTGGGAAATTCTACTTCCCACTTTTATTCCTGGCACAGCTGGGACTGAACTTAGTTCAGATAGTAGTTGTCCATTCAGAATTTTGTATTTTGTACCAAATGTCCCTGTTCCCAACCAGTTGGCCCAAGAGGGCACTGAGAAGGTGATGGCCAAGCAGTCTGCTTACTACACCCATTTGATATCAAAAGCTTTTGGCTGTTGCTTGGTGTCTGTGGGACAATTAACTGGAAGCATTTATTGCCCTCTGATAGTCCAACTTACCAAAGCTAGAGTTTGGGCAGGAGTCAACATCCCCCCTGGACTACACTTGCATTTACCAATGAGTCTGCTATCACAGCACAAATTTGACCGTTTGGTTGGGAAAATTCAATATTATTTCATTATTGCAACCATCTGATTCAAAGAAAAGTGATAGCTCATTGCTGTACTTTTGAAAGAGTCCACTTTAATTTTTTTTGACTCATAAACACATCAATTTTTCAATTTCACTATGGACTGCAGTCCCTTTACTCCATTCCACGAAGGATTGGTGCTATTTTTTGCAGGTTATTTTTCGCTGTTTCTTAAAGTCAGCAAGAAACTGATGCAAGTGGCATCTTTGAGTTGCCACTTAAGTCACAAGCTAAGGTACAGAAGAACAAGCTTCAACTGATCTAGATGTTATAAGGCAATTTACCAGCAAACTGGCACTGCAGTGCAGTGCTTAAAATCCCTTTCAGCAACAATACAAAAGTCTCAGAGGTGCCATTGCATTGCAAAAATGCTGGTAGAAGGATAAAGTTCCTCAGTGTTTTTTTCTCTCTTTGCTCCTTGCGGCTTCTGGTAGCTTGTGGAAATTAATAGGCTGGAATTGAGAGTATTGCTCCTTATTCTGTTGGTACAGAGAGATTTGTGTCCTTTCTTTCCCAAATCTCTCTGAAGAAATAAGAAAGGCAGAAAAAACCCACACTTATATTGGGCTGGCTAGATTCAAATACCAGCCACTGTTGGCCTTTCATTGGTGTTCAGCAGCCTTTGCAAGATTGTTTTGGGAGCCCCTCCAACACACAAATTTGCAATCTGCTGATACATATGCCATGGAGTTGAAAGTGTTTTTTGTTTATCAAGAACCTTTCAGAGCATCCTTATGCTTCCTGCACTGATTCAGGCTTTTGTCAGAATTAGCCCTTATATTTCATCAGTCTTCAGCAGCCAAGATGAAGCATTGAAACTGTGAGGTACCAAATTCATTCTACAGATGAGTTTGCTGCATGGAGATGTGAAATATTTTGCTACTTTCATAATTATAGTGTCAAAAAATTACTGTAAAAAACCTTGTCATTATATCTAACCCAGACTGAAATGTAAATACAAGGTTATGCTACTGCTCATCTACTTGCACTTCAGTGTTACTAAAACGTTGTCTTAAATGAAGCATTTCCAAACCATATCAGGGGCATGGTCTCCTTGGGGTCCAGAAGACAAAAGCTCTACGGTGGTTATTAAACTCCCAGCTGTGTATTCCACATTAAGCCTAAGGAGTTAAAAGTTGGTCTCATTTTTTTCTCTGACAAGAAAAACAAGATGGTGTAAAGAAGTTTCTATTTCATAACCCTCTTCCTCATCTTCACTTCTCTTTCATTGCAAATGGGGACCATCTTTGTATTTTTTTACAGAGTGTGTTAGACTTGTGGTGGTTTTGTGGTGGAGACCATACCCATTGCAGGCAGAAATCTACACAAGAAAAGGTTGCTCTTTCTCCCTTTCTCTTATTTTTCTTAGAAGACTTGCATTCATTTGCTTTCCTGAATAAATGGTTCCAGATATCACTTAGCAGTTGTACTGTATCAGTAATATGCAATTAAAGTTTTTCATTGGATGTTTTACATATGAATAAAACAAAGTACTATCAAATACATTAATACTGAACCCTAAACTAAAGAGTAATTTTAAAATTTTGTTCTAGACCTGAGAGGTGCTGAGACAATAAATACAAGTTTATAGCTAAAAGGATGAGCATCTTCCCTGATGCAAAGAGATCTTTCACAATGAAAGAAAACAGTTGCCAAAAATATATTGAACATTTGTGAAATTCAAATAAGCATGGAAAGCCTAAGCTTGTATATTCTTATATTTTCTAAGTATCTCATCTACAGAAAAAATTGTGTATGAAAAGACTAATTCTATTACTGTAACGGCAAGATTGCAATGACCTGACATTGTAAAAAATACATTGTACTTGCTTTATTATCGTTAATTTTTACATTTTTATGGAAGGATCCTCTGCAGTAAATTTGTTGTAAAGAAACATTTTCAGACAAAAAAATGGTGGCTGTCCAGCATTCCCATCTGCAGCAGTGTTGCAAGCTCATGGGATCTCAATTGTGAGCAATAAAAATCTGCCCTAAAGTTTCCAAGATGCTTACTAGCTCTTTTTCTAAGCTTTTCATCAATAAATCAATTGAAGTGTAAGATGGTTACTTGAGCAAATGAGAAGGTAATGACTCAGTTTCACTGTATTCCTAAGAAAAAGATCACTTTTTCAACAATTAGCAGTTTATAGCGAATTTGTTTCTCACACCAGTATACTACTTCTTTCCAGTTTGGATAACCTTTGCTACCTGATACTTCTTTAGCCCTTGGTAGGTACATACGCATTTCCAGACACAGAGCTCTGTAAACAGAATTGGAAAATATCTTCTGCCTTCCCTATTACCCCTTTCAGCTCCTTTGTTGCTGCAAGTTATCAAATGGACAGAAAACTTAAGCTCATAAAGGCAAACATCACTGTTCCTTATTTATACTTTTCCTTTCTGACACACATTACCAAAAACACCCAGAAACACCCTTTGATTTATAGTTACACTTCTGCTTGAGCCAAAATCTAAAATAATGCCCTAATTATTCTCTAGTTTGAAAACAAGGCCCCAGACAGCCATGTAAAAAATGAGCTTAAAAATATCAGTAATCTTTACATTAAATCTGATGAAATCCATTTAAGGACGAGATGCTTTGCATTCTATCTCCTATATTTTCAACTTAAAAATTTCTCATGCTTCGTGTTTCAAAGAATACTAAGCAATTAAGTAATGTATTAGCTTAAAGTAACATAAAAACATCAAACTGGTGCATGTTTTAGTGTTCAGCTCTTATATGCATTGGTTGTAGTGAGTTACTACATATTCTTTGTCTTCAAACTTTAAACAAATGACCCTCTGAATTTACCTCTATATTTTCCTGAATCAATCAGCAGGGGTTTAGTAGCAAGCAAAGAATATACACAGGACTGAATGCTCTCTTTGATTCATAGGTTTATGCAAAAGCTTTGATATAACAACTCTGTGAAGGCACTCACTGAAATCTTGGCAGGTTGAAGGAACAAGAAAGCTCAGGATGAAGAACTGGCCGTGCTCATGTCTATGAGAAATCCTTTATAATCTTGATAATTTTCCTATGTTTTGACCCAAATATTAATAAATTTAAAGTCAAGGTAAAACTGGCAAGATTCTCCATTACAGGAACTGTGTGTTATTCAGATAAGGTAAATTAGCTTTATATATTTTTATATGCTTTTATACACATAACACTCACTTTAAGGCACCTTTACCAATGAAGCACTGAGAGACTTCAGGGAAACATCTGTGAAAGATGTGCGCACTCCCATCCCCAGCACTGCAGTGCCTCTTATTTGGTCCTGACTCCCAAAAGTAGCATCTTCAGTCCTGAGAAGAAGCCCATAGAAACTTTATACATATACCTGGGGTGAGAGAATAGCATGTCAGAACTGGATGCTAAATAGCATGGTGAACCAAACAGCTCTTCAAGTACCTCAGTGTGAAGCCATGTAGAACTAGCCAAAGGGGATGCTCAGTGTCCTAAATAGATGTGACCTACATTTTAGACCTTTGCAAGATTTAGATACATATGGCAGGGACCTCCCTTTGCTCTGGATTTGAAAATATTAACTTCTCATATGGTATGATTACACCTTTTCTCTCTTTATTTTATTCTGAAGTCTTACTTTGAAGCAAAACCATCATCCTGTTATTATTGTTATTATCCATGTGTTATTTGGTCCTGTCCTGAATACTGAAGCATTCACAGAAGGCATCATCTCGTTTTTATTTTCCTTTCATGCCTGAAATTGGTGATTGGTCTCAGTTACTTCCTGTGCTGAGGGTCAGAAGGAGTTGGGAAGCCCCACAAAATAAATCCAGATTAAATAAAATAACCCAGTTAATGCAATCCTATCAAAAGAAATCAAATTTATTACTTAAAACAATAAATAATGATATAACAATAATATAAATAAGAGCATTTAAAATTTTTGCAGGGAATTACTAGTTTTGCTAATATTGCTCCTTATGCTCCAAGCACATCTCCAGCAGTTGTGGGACAGAGGTAAAAGAATAAAAAGGCTTCCACAGGTGGGAGACATTCCTGTCAGTACATGGGCAGCAGGAAAAGCTGTTACTGTCCTGCACTCCCCCTTCTGAGGGAGGCTGCAAAAAAAGCAAGGTTGGCTGTGGTTTGGAATTGTAGCTGCCTGGGGCTGGCTTTTCTCACTCCTTTACACAGAAGCAGTCTGAGGAGAGTGTGAAATGCTGCCTATAAGACCAGAGCAGAGATGAGATGCTGCAAGTCAGGGACAGACAGGTGCTAAATGAGCCTCTGACCTGTCTCTGCCACCCTTTCAGCCTGTCAGCCCCACTTTCTTTACACTTAGGTGCAATTTCTGCAGTGATTTGACCTAAAGCCTGTGGTATTTCAGCCCAGCAGAGAAGTCATGCAGGACCTGGGAGGAGGTGTGTTTAGGTGGGGGACTGGTTGCTGGCACCTGATAGAGGGGTCACACCTACCCTTGTTTTCAAGTCCTTGGGTCTCTGCACTCAGTGTTGCAAGTGTGGGACAGGCTGTGCTCACCTCACTTCTGCGTTGTCCTCCAGTTTCAAAGCTGTAGTTTCAGTACTTCTGAGCCCACCTTGGGCTTCCCTCCCCACTGCTGGTATACATGGGTCTGTGGGCAGCACAGTTGGTTAAAGCTGCTTTTATGATTTTCTACCCTTTCAGGTAGAACATTGCTGTTAGGCATCAAATCCTTTGATATGTGCATTTGATTTTTGTCACTTTGAGGCAAAATTCTGAGAAACCTGAATTGTCCATTTATCCTTTAATCCTGGTAGCTCAGGTAAGCTAGTGCCTTTTCTCTGTGAACCAACAGAGCAAAGCAGTGGGGAAATAAATACACATTAATCAAGAATGTCGACCACCCTGGACAGATTAAAGTCGTGTTGCATTCTCCAACATCTCATCATACAAACTGAGCTGGTATCTACAGTATTTATTAGGCTGAGAGAACAGCTGCAATTCAGTGTTGAGTGCTGACAGGTGAGTCAAACAATTTCTAAAGGGTATGGAAAAGAGTATTTTACTGGTTTCCGAATAGGAATTAACTTGTTTTGATTTGATTTGATTTGATTTGATTTGATTTCATTTCATTTTGCTAAAGTAAAGAGACCTACTTCTACTATAAATCAAACCAAAGAACTTGGCTGAGATTTAAGTGCCTACATATCTAACATGAGTGTTTTTGGCTGTGTGTACACTATTGTGTGCTGCTCTTTAGAACAATGCTATCATTGTTGCACATCCATAGTTCTTGCCGGGAGTAGCCTGAAACCTGTTCTGGTGCAGTATTTTGGGAGGAATGAACATAAATGCACATTTATTGTAATATTATATAAATATATAATAGCCCCCCCATCCCTCAGTGTGTCCTTACCTCAAGAGTGACTGGTTCCCATCTTCAGTGGTTATATTTGCCTTTGGGGCTGTGTTATTGAGAAGACAACTTTCTTGCACAGATTTCTGAGTTTTTCTGTACATTCTTAAAGGGTGTTCAACTAATACTTAAGCATCATCCAGACCTCATGGTACTGATAGTCCTGCCAGCACTGTGAGCTGAGGGAATGCTATCCCAGCAAAACCAAGGCAGACAAGACTGAGGTGAATTCAAGTTTGCTAAGATACTGATGACAATTCAGTACTGGTGCACCCTGAGTTTAGCACTGCTCTGCATTTGGAGCATTTTGAGGTGCTCCCAGTAAATGGAAGTACAGATTTACAAGGCAGCTCTGTCCTTCGGATAGCTCTGTCTAAAAGGATACATGTAAAGAGCAAAATCTTCCGAGAACTGTAGGCAGGAGACAGATGTACAAATCCCAAAAAGTTTTAAAATTTGAAGAGTTTCTGTTGGTAAGGCTCCACCTGTTCCTGTAGTGAAGAGGCCCTATTTACAGGGAGAATTCATTCTCTGGAACCCACATCTTGCCACCACCAAGTAGAATTTCTCTGAGCATTTCTTGAAACAGACATTTCCAGTTTTTGAAAGATAGAAAAGTATTTCCTATGCAGCTCTGGGTTCCTATGCAGTTCTGGGGTTCATGCATTAGTGCTTCAATCCCCAAGTTAAAATAAGTTCTTTCACACTGTTTTCTCAAAAGTTTTTGAATTCCAGGAAAAAAAACAAAAACAAACAACAACTAAAAAATAATAAAATTCAGCCATTTCCATAATCTTCAGTTGTTTGCTCTAATATGCTGGCTTATGTGGCACCTACCCTTAGCTATCTCAAATTTCTTTCAACATGGCTTAGGAAAGCCTAACCGCTGGATATTGGATGTTGTTGATTTGGACTGTCTGGACCATGACTTGGAGCAGAAGAACTGCATTGCTTAACACTGTGGAATAAAGCCAAAGTGTGAATTCCTTGAGTGCTGTCAAATAATGGCAGCTTATTTCCCAGCTGTCTGTGTGATGTAAGGCCTTGCTGTGTCCATGGGTCAGCTCTGTGGGGCTGCTGCATTTCAGATGTCTGATTCTCTGTAAATGTACTATATATGTAGTTTTATCATGTGGGTTTCTGTTTAAGGATTTCAAAACACAAGTTAAACATACTTCCCCAAAAGATGCACCTTTTATCCTTTATTTATGAATTTTTGTTGGGTTATGTAGAGAAATCAACTTATTAATGTGTTGCATCTTCTACTCACTTGACTCACTTGATTTCCTGTATTGCCATGCTGGTTATCCTGTATTGCCATGCTGATTTGCCCAAACAAACTCAGACCTTTTTTTAGTCCATTCCCATATATGTCCATCCTACCTGGTGAATGGATGACTAAGAGATTCAATTATATTCTCTCTTTTTCCTGTATTTTGCATGTAAAGAGAAAAGGGACTATTAATAAACATTCCCAGTCTATGATGGCAAGGTCAAATATATGAAAAAGCTTTTCCATAGGATGGTTGTTAACATGCTGCATGTGTCCCTGTGTTCCTTGTTATGTGCAACATTTCTACGCTTAATTAAATTAAAAGCTTCTTAGAGCCATGGTTTTATTTTTGCTTTATGTGCGCACTGCAAGAACTTAAAACCTGTTCCCTTCTCTCTTTTTTTTTTTTTTTTTTTTTTTTTTTTTAAGGGGTGGGTGCTCTTTTGCTCTTTTGCATTTTTACCATATTTCCCCCACCGCTGTTCATTCCTCACCTTAGCATTACTCCTCCTCTGATGCATGAGGAGAAGAGCCCCAAGTTCACTCACTGCTGCTGCTCTGTGCGGGTCTCAGCAGGATTGTGCAAAGCTCAGCCTTAACACTCATGGGCACAGTTCGGGCCTGTTGCCAGCTCAGGGACAGCAGCCTGTGTTTGTGGGGACAGCAGCCTGTGTTTGTGGGGACAGCTCGGGCCTGCTCCCGGCTCAGGGACAGCAGACACACGGCACACAATGACATCCAGGACTCAGCATGGTGCTGTGATCCATGAGCGATATGACTTCTGAGGCAGGGAGATCATCCCCTACTTGTTGCTCCCGCGCAGTGGCACTGCCCAAACCTCCCTCAATTCTCCTTCTTTGCCCTCTGCCATGCAGGGACAGCCAGGACAGCCCCAGGCCTGTGACCACGTCCATCGTTGCCGCGGGTCGTGGCCGCGGTGGTGAGACCCTCCCGACTGGGCAGAGGTGGAAGGTCGCGGCCCACGGGGGGCCTGTTGAGTGCCAGGACAGCAATCCCACACCTCTACAGCCCATTCCAGAAAGCTCCTCAGGCTCCCCAGCCGCGCGCGGGCAGCGAGCGCCTTTCCGCGCCCGGCGGGGGCGGGGCGGGGCCGCCAGCGCGGAGCGGTGCTGCCCCCTGGCGGCGGGAGCGCGCCCGGCCCCGCCACACCGCAGCTCCGGCCCGGCTCTGCCGCTCCATCTTCCCCTGTCCCGGTGGAACCCCGGCCCGGCCCGGCTCTGCCGCTCCATCTTCCCCTGTCCCGGTGGAACCCCGGCCCGGCCCGGCCCGGCCCGGCCCGGCTCTGCCGCTCCATCTTCCCCTGTCCCGGTGGAACCCCGGCCCGGCCCGGCCCGGCCCGGCCCGCCCGGCCCGGCTCGGCTCTGCCGCTCCATCTTCCCCTGTCCCGGTGGAACCCCGGCCCGACCGCTCCATCTTCCCCTGTCCCGGTGGAACCCCGGCCCGACCGCTCCACCTTCCCCTGCTCCGGTGTATCCCTGCCAGGCCTGGCCACACTCCGGGTGCAGGAGAATCGGGAAGGGGAAAAAAAAAACAAACAGGGTCTGAGATAAAAATAGCTTAATATTTGAAGCAAAATAAAGTGTAACAATCATACGGATCTTACTAATGATAATAGTAACAAAAATAGCAATGATGATAATAATTATAATGATTGTAATAAAAAGGAGAGAGCCGAGAAATAAGTGATTCCCAACTCAATTCCTCGTCAGCCACTGCTCGATGCCCAGCCCACACCTGAGCAGGTGTGGGCAGCTCCCAGTTAACTCGCTCCCAGTTTATATCCCGAGGATTATGTTCCCTGTTCTGGGAGCATCGCTTGGCCAGTTCAGGGTAGCGTGCCTGGCTATGCTTCCTCCTGACTTCTTGTGCACCTGCTCACTGGCAAAGCGTGAGTCCTTGACTTAGGGTAAGCACTATTAGCAAGAACTAAAACATCAGTGTTGTATCAACATTATTCTCAAAACACACTACTGTACCAGCTAGGAAGGAAATTAACTTTATCCCAGCCAAAACCAGGATATCCTAGTAGGAAAAAATTTACCAGGGGATGGGAGTATGGGGAAAGGGAGGTGTTTGTTTAGCTACCTACATCTCTTTTAGCGTTCAGTTGTTTTTTTTTTGTTGTTTTTGTTTTTTAATGGACTGAACAATTCTACAAATTTATAATAATATTCTACTATAAGGTTTTTTTTCCCCCAAACTCACATTTCAAGAAATAAAATGAGCCATCTTGAGCCCTATGTCCATTTTAGGTGTTCATCTGCTGTTGGGATTTTATCTAGTTTTATTACATTGAAAGAATCAATGTGTTACTGTAACTCAAAACATCCTCCAAGTGAACTTGGTGTAAGGCTTTTTTTTTTTTTTTTTTTTTTTTTTTTCCCCTTAGTAATTAGTTAATGGTGCTGTAAATAGGAAATTTTGGATTATGGTATCTGATGATGAAGTGGATTATAAACTACATTAGCTACAAATAAATATAAATATCATAGATGGTGTATACAGTAGATCTTGTGCAGCTCTATATTTTCCATTTTCTTTGTGTGTCATTTTTTTGTTCATCAATATTTATGTAGTCTCTGTTTGTGAACATATAAGTATGTCTAAAAATGTAGAAGAGAAGTTATCACAGCATCATTTTCAAATCCTGTTTAAGCCATCTGTTTTCTAGGTGTTGACTTTGTTTTCTGATTACACATAACAATCATACAATGGTGAAAAATTAATAGCAAAAGTGAAAATGTGATGCATGCAGTAAAAAATGAAGTTTAAATTATTTAGTACATATACTGTTAGAATACATTTTGATATCAGAAGTGTTCCTAGAGGAATTAAGGTGGCAGCCGGGAATTCCATGGAAAGAAACTTGAATATACCAAAGGAAATTAATCCATGCCCTTATTTTTCAGATACATTCTTCAGATTGGGTGAAGTTTATTGTTTTCTTAATATTGTAGATTCATTGTCTGAGAAATACTGCATTACTTTTGGTATTAGTTTTAATGGCTCTCAGCTCCTGGTCTGCTTTGTAAGTAAACTATTGCCATTAGCATGAGTGGGTTGCTTCCCTTTGCAGTGATTTAAAGAATTAAATTACCAGATTAAATTAATTTACAGCTTTACATTCACAAGATGAGCCTGAGATGCAAATACATCTTTCTTCCTTATAAGGAGGAAGATACACGTTTATCCCATGCAAAGTAATCTAATAAGAAATACATTGTAAATGATTCATAAAGACCATGACCTTTTCCAAGACCAGCCATTTAAATATATTTATTTGAATATAAGGTAGCTGTAATCTTGAAAGCCATCTTCTTTATTCCATTGGGGTTTTTTCTAATATTTCTTTTGTAGCCATTCTTGCTGACCTGGATAAAAATATTAGTATTTTCAATGTTCTTTTCTTAGATGCCTAAGTACGTAACTGCCAGATGCTGTGGTTTCTCTGAAGACCAACTGCAAACACACAATGACCTCAAAAGTCATGGTTCCAGTTCACTGTTTGTGAATATGTGGCCTTTGAATGGTATTTTGTACTGTTTTATCTTTCAGCTTGTAATTATTTTCATCATTAGATACTTTACAGCTATCTAGTAACTTACTTGACAAAATATCTAGCATGATATGAATGCATGCAGTTATCCTGATACCCAGAACTCACTGCTAACTGCAAGAGCCACACAAAGTAAGAAGCCTGTGTCTGGAGGCTCAGGTCCAGTCTGTGCTTTGTGAGGGCTTAAGCAGAGCTTAAACTACTCATAGGTCTTCTATCCGCACCATGCCCCAAAACCATTTAAGAACCCAGGCCAGTGATTCTGAACCTTCTCTGTGTGTCACTGTATATCATGGCAGACAAAGCTTTGGGGAGTTTCCCCATGGATATTATCACCTTTGCTAGGATATTCCTAAGGTTGAGAAAAGAAAATTGATTTGGGGGAAGAGGGGTAATAAACTGCTGCAGGAATAACTCCAGCCTCAGAAATAATGAAAAAAAAAAAAAAAAAAGGAAGAGAACCCAGGAACATTTAGTAACATTGTGTTTCTTTAGAAAGAAAAGCACCAAGTAAAACTGGGGACATGGACAGTGCATTGTATTTGCTTTTGGCAAACATGGTATGGAGCCTTTGTATTACCATCAGATAAATTTACTTTGCAAGAGTAAATTTTTGCTGCAGGGGAAGGGTGTGCACATAACAGATTTAGCAGAATATGGGTTTTCTATTTAAATATATAAATTAGAACTGAGTGTGAAGTGCTGTTTGCACATCAATAATTGCCTTGTGTCCAACTGCCAGCCAGGCTTGACTGCTCAGCAAACACCGAAGAGGGGCTGATTGCTGTCTTCGTATCTGCTCTTTATCCTTGACTACTGCATGCAGTTTTGGCTTGAAAAACATGTTTTTGCTGCAGAGTAACTGATTGACACAAACCATCCTGAGGTAAAGGCACTGTAGGGAAAAAACACTATGGGTTTTTCTCAAAAATTGAAGTATCTTGAGGAAAAATGACATCTCTGGCATGGTCAGTCTCACATGGTTTATGACATGATGCAGTTAAAGTGCTTTTTCTTCATCATACCTTCATGTTACACTGTTTATATGTTAGTTATCTTCCAAAGTCACATTATAGCTTTTTCTGACCAGAGGAGTAAAAGCTTACAGCAAAGCTCCATGTGAGTTGGTAATTGTACTGTCATTTGAAGTGGAGCATGGATATGTATCTGATTTTGGTTAGGCAGTTGGACTGTGACAGTCTAAATTTCAGGCAGAAGCAAGTTGTTTCCGGGACTATGGACATGGATGTTATTTATCCTGATGGCTAATACAAGGAATCTTTTCTCTTTGGTGTGCCTTCCATAACCTTCAATGACAGATCCCTATATTTACTTCGTTTTTGTTCTAATCCAGTCACACAGAAATTCACCATGGATCCAAATTATAGAGAGGACTAAACCCATTAGTCACCCATTCCTTTTAAAAATAATAAATAGCAATCAAGCTTGCAGTTACTCAAATAAAGGCTGCTGCTAATATATTACTGATAAAAACCAAGCAGATGTTTTTATTTTCCTTAAGCTGGTTTGAAAAAAATAGCAGAAGTGGGCAAACCACAGCAAAGAGAAAGAAGGATGGAGAAAGGTCTGGAATAACTTCTGAAAGGTTAAATCACTGGAATGGGTCAGGCTGGGAAAGAAAGAGCTGGGAGACATCTAAAAGCCACAAGTAATAGGAAAAAGGTAAGCAAGGAAACCTCTTTTTCCTCACATAGAAACCAGAAAACAAGGGAGCATCAGCTCGAACTTGCAGGTGTCAGACTGGGGAGGTGCAAGGTGAGGGCTCTGCCTACGGTGAATAGATAGTCCTATATAGATAACAGATAATGAGATACCCCTTGCTTCAGGATTCTTTGGGTGCCTGGCAGGAGTTTTAAATTATTCCAGTGGGTGAATTCAGGGCAGGGTCAGATTAGCACAAGGGCTCTTAAACTCAAATGGCTCAGCCCAGCTGCTAAGGTCTTCTGGCTCCTCTAAAGATGCATGAGGGTGCCCATAACATCTCCCCAGGGCTGGTGCAGAAGATGTGATGGAGCTGTACATGTCAGACGAGGGAGCTGGAGACCTGGTGGGGTCTTTGGGCACCTGAAGGTTTGGAACCTGAGGGTCATGGACACTCTAATCAAGGCATGAACCAAGTGCCAGGGCTTGGGCAGCTCTAATGAGGTGTGACAGGGGATCTTAGCTGGTGTCTTGCTCAGTGCACAGGTGAAATGCTTGTGTTGCTGCAGCATGGGTGGCAGGTAGAGGAGGAGAATGTAAACAGCCTTAAAGAGAGACAAAAGCTGCCTTATGATATGTACCAAGCAAAGCTATTCAGTTTTGTGTCTGAGCACTAAACTGGGAGAAACAGCAGGTTTTGATTTCCAAAATATCTGTTGGGTTGCCAGGAGGTGTCAAATCTTTGAAACATTTTACTTAGGAGTCACAAGCTTTGTAGGCTTGGGGCAGATTGTTTCAGTTTTTAATAGTAATTTCAGCACAATTCTGGGCCTGTTCTAGGGTCTGTCAATGGTGGGTTCAGTCAGCTCTGCTGGTGTGCAGCCCACCCTGGCCAGAGCCCTTGGCTTTGCTGATCCTGAGAAGCAGCTTCAGGGCACCACGGGGGAATGCACACCCCTTTTTTTTAGCAGTGAGCATGAGGCAAACCAGCACAAGGATCTGACCTCTCAGCTGGCACTGTAGGACACACAGTGAGGGGGTGGGAACGACCTGGTCAAGGCAAGAGACAGTGGCTCTGGTTCTCTGCAGCCCGCTGAAAGCCTTGCATGTGTTTCATGTTCAGCAGCTGAGGTAAATGTAGTCAAGTCCTGTGAACTGATCCTGGGGCTGGGCCTTCCATCAGGGACAGAAGCCAAACACCAGCCCTTCTTCATGAGCTCTTATACCAGGAAATGAGCCCTAATTGACTTCTCAGATCTGAATATGCAGCACTTTGGCTTGCACAAATGTTCCCAGAGCTGCACAAGGGCTTTGCTGTGCTCTTTGTTATTCTCTCTCTTTCTGCTGGTTGTGTGGAGAAGAGCATGGATATGAATATGGATATGGATATTCTATGCCACTGTCCTGCATCAGCCATTGCCCTGTGCCCTGGAAGAGTAGAAATGTCCTGGAAGAGTAGAAGTTATAGATGGATGGCACAAAAGAGCAGAGAGGTAATGCTGCTTCAGACTTGCCTTGCTGTTACTTACCATTGCAGTCAGCATATTTTGTCTTCATGGTGGCCAAGAACTTCCATTGCAAAACCAGGAATGCATGTGTCTTTGATGGTGGGCTACAGCCAGTCTTTTTCCTTCTGAGCCTCAAATCTTCTCTTACTGTTATTATTCTATATTTACTGTGGATTTTGAGAAGTGCTGTCTGAGGGCTGCACAGGCTGTGCCACGTATTGGAGAGCCACATATTTGGACTGTGGCAACACTCTGAAACAAAGCTCACCATAGGCCGTTACTACAGCCTACTGATACTGTTTTAATGCAGTAGAAATAGATTGAAGTGAGCAACTCCAGTGATATAGGAGTTTAACTGATTCTCTGTTGATTCTGACTGATGCTTTATAAAGCAGTACATCACTTGGATAATGACCCTGCTTTGCAATCTGTGTCATGCTGCAAAGTTTTGATAAACTGTCTTGTTATAATCTTATACTTTTTTATAAGTAACCACTTCCATATACTATGCCAAACCACTATGGCATACACTTTTGTGTAAATGAAAGACAGGATCTTAAACAGATACCAAATACAAAATGCCTGAAAGACCAGAGATTTCAAATGTCTGTTTCTTTTTAAACACTTAAAATAAAAATAGCCTTAAAAAAAAATAAATATATATATATATATATCTCAAGTTTTAATAGAGAAGTCATTGCTGATTTTGTCATAAATGGTCAGGCTGTATCCTGTACTCAAATAATATAATCTAACTCAAATGTTGTGGTTCCTGGTTACTTACTTGACAGAATTAGATGGCAGAGATAGAATCATAGATACGCTAAAATACCATTAAGATCATTGAATTCAACCATTAACCTAACACTGCCAAGTTCATCACTAAACTGTGTCCCTCGAGTCTAGCTTTGCCTCATTAAATTCTACCTAGGTAGTCTGAAGTTTTTTGGATTTAGGGTAATTTAGTTAGTCCAAATAGCTACTGCTACTAGACTTTGTAAATGTATAAATATATATGTATAATTGTATATATCCTCATGCTAAGGTAGAATTTACTACTACTTCTTATCTATTCCTATGCAAGCTGTCTTCCCCCCAACTATTACCCAGTCAGTGAATGTATGATATCATGTGGATTATGTGCTATTTTCTTAAGCTTCAAATAAAGAAATTATTTGAATCCCACTCTGAGTGGGATTTTCCATTGTAGATTTAACCTAGAGTATGAATAAATATACCTCATAGTCTGTTTTTTTCTGAGTTATGTTTGCTATATATGCTGAAAGATTTGTAAAATACAGTTTGATTGCTATCGGTTCCACTTAGTTTTCCTTTATAGAGTACTATGTTATACCAGACTAGAAATGCTGGCTAGCTTGTGTGCAGACCAAGGCACAGCAGATAAGACTAGGCTATTTCATCAGAACCTAGATGAAATCAAGCAAGGAGTGTACTTGTTCTGAGCCCTGACTTAGCAAAAACTTTTGTGGGCGTTTAAAAAAACCCTCCAACAATGATACAAAACCCCAACTCACTGATCACATCTCATGGGAATCAGAAGGCCCTGGTTCTTTATTCATTTGCTGAAGGCACACAACCTTGTGCTAATAGAGATGTCTCTCAGGGGAAAGGAGAAAAACTGCTATGTCATTTTGATTGCTGGGGTTGTTTGGTGTGATTTCTGCACTACCCTCTTCCTTCTCCTGATTGTACTGTAAGCAGCAAACCTCACAAAACATGCTCCAGCTGTGCTCTTCAAAGACAGTTCCTTTCTATTAAAGCTCAAATTGCTCTGTACCTCAAGGAGATGTGATAGAAGCAGGAAGTTATTTTGCAGCAGCTGTGATCTCCTGCCTAAATCCTAGAATTTACAAGATATACAATTATTTATCTGTGGGGTTCATTCTGCGAAACTGCATTCCCACTAGTACTGTGCACAAAGCAAGCATGCTGGAGAGCAGCCCCAATTTCTAGCTATAAAATAACAGCAGCATTCCCAGCTAAATGTAGAGGTATTCAGTTCCCTCTCCTGTCGAAGGGGCTCAGTCTTCTGTCTTCTTTTTTACCAGAAAGTGGTCTGAGTGTCTTGGTTCATTCTTTTTTGTGAAGTCCTTTGGAGTTCCTCCTTTTGCAAAAATAATTAAATCTTAATGGGGAAGACAAAAAAAGCTAAAGCTAGTTGTTAGGGGTATTTCTCTGAGGAAGGGACTGCCTGTGTTCTGAATGCTTAGTGCTCCATACTCACTGAAATAGTTACATATGCACTACAAGAATAATTAATTTTTAACTATCCCATTCTGTATATTTGTCCTTCTCAGGTAAGAAAAAACAAAAAACAAACAAACAAAAAAAACCCAAACAAAGCCAAAACAAGAAACAACAACAACAACAAAAACAAAAAACCAACCAAACAAACAAAAAAAACCCACCAAAAAACCAAAAACCCACAAAAAAACCCCAAAAACAGAAGATAACCCAAGGGAAAAAACCTGACAATTGCCCATTGAAGATAGAAGAGCTGTAGTAAGAGGGTTCAAGAAGTTAATGAGCATTCACCTCAGTGACAGATGCTGGATGCTTGACTCTAGTCAGTTATGGGAACAACTTAAAGCCCATTTCCTTACCTCCTGTCAGGGTCTGAAACGTTCCAGTGTATTTTGTGGGAAAGAGCATAAGCAGCCACATACGGAAGAAAATTCCAGCTGGGGAAGTCCAGGAAATTGAAAGTGAGTGCCTAAGGGTACTGGGCTTCAGGTCACATTGCTCACTCAGTTATTTCCATAGCCAAGGCTATGCCCTTGCTCACTGCAGTGATCTCGGGATTCTCATTTTATACAATTGTTTTCATGAGAAGATGCATTCCTGGTTCCCTAGTGGAGTTTTTCTGGTTACAGTAGGTAATCAGAGGAGAAAGAAAGGAGTGTTGAATCTGGCAGCACCTAGGCCCATAAATATGTCCTATTTTGGCTCCTAATCTATCAGTGAAGCATATAGCACTCAGTAGATGGTGGCTACATAATATCACAGTTATGCTAAATAGAGTTGCTTATTAGGAAAATTATTCTAAACATGTGCTTGGTCCATGTTCACTGAGGGACACAAGAGCAGAGAGGCAGCAAGCATGACACAAGCATGATGGGGCTCTGGCAAGTAGTCTGGAAGCCAAACTAGGGAAGAGAGAGGAGGAAACATGTCTTGTTATCCACAGGGCTGGCAGCAAGCAGCTGGGCTTGAGCACATTGACCTTTTGGTAGTGCCTTTCTGATGTCCATGATCAAAGCCGCACACAGTAACAATCCAGCTCTTCATCTTGGACCATGGCATTTCAGTCCAGACTTCATGAGAAGCTCTGTGGTTTTTATGAATATCAGTCTCTGCCAGGTTCTTATGCACTACTTATCTATTTTGCATCTTGGAGGGGTTGCTGGGAACATGTCTCTTCTCATCAGATACTCACACATCAAGTAGACTTGAGAGTACTATTTTATACAGTTTGTTACAATTAATGCTCTTCTGATCATTGCTTATGTGCTACACTTTATTTGTACATATTTTCCTTGTAAAATACCATGACTGAGGATCTTCTGGAAAACAGTAATTGTTTAGGAATTTACATTTATTTTAAAGACAGCACAGTTCACAAAGGTGATTTGACCTCTCATTCCTGCCTAATATTTCACATTTTCATCTGTGTATACACCACTCAGCTGTTCTGTCAACAAGCTAAGTGATTATGATTGTTGATTGATTTTATTTTTCTTTCTGGTAACAGATCCTTTTAAAAGTAAAACCCTGGACACACTGAATGAAAGGTACTAACTATACCTTTCATTGTCCATGCTTTTAAAGCAAAGTTTTGTCCAGTTAGGAACTTACCTATTAGTGCTTCACATGTTACCTTCTGCCCTGCTGCATGGAGGCTCACTGTCCCACTTGCTTGCAGATACTCCTCCATGCTCATTTCCTCTGAGAGATGTCACGAGAATGACTTAATGGGAATTGATCCATTCAGAGAAAATGAAGGAAATGCTTTATAGGCTGGCTACTATCTTGTTAGTGAGAACACTCTTGAAACACAACGTGATGACAGCTCGGATACTCTAGAAAAAGTTCAAATTCAACTGCTTGAAATGCCTCAAGCATTCAAAAAAAAAACCGCAACAAACATGGAGTTTCTGAAAGAATCTTTTTGAAAATGGAAATGAACTTTTCCCTTTGAAATTGAGCTAAGCATTGTAAACTCTGAAATTTTCCAGCAAATTCTGCTGTACTTTTGTGAGTTCTGCCAAAACTTGGCAAATGTAGATAATCTGAAATGTGATATATTATTTTTAGCTTTTACAAAAATAGGTTGCTTGAAATTTGGAATGCCATGTTAACAAAATAATCTTTACCTCTACAGAAACAATTTTATTGAATACAGAAAAAAGAGTTATTTCCTTATTTTATTTAATAATGGAGATAAATTAAGAAATTAATTAAAATCTGGCTAACTTGGCCACAGTTTGGGAGGAACAAAGCCTTTTTTCAGTTATTTTAAAAACTGACATAAAATACAGGAGGGTATTGTAAGCAGAAGTGCTGTGAGGTAATGAATTAAATCAAATGAGTATTAATTTTTTCCTTTAATTATATTTCAAAATTCATATTCTATTATAAGCAGAGATGGTATTTACAATTTTATACTCTCTGATAAAACCATATCTATAAATTGGAAAAAAAACCATAAATTGGAATTTGTACAGTGAACTGTCAGTAAAATTTGGCTTTGTTCAGAGATCTGGAATAAGAATTATGCTATATGTAAGTCACATTAAGACCTCTGTGGAGAATGCGATTGTACAACTCTAAGATAATACATAATTGATTTTATCTTGCAAGTGTATGCTATTGCTCTTCTTTGTATCAGATGAATGAATCTGACAGACAAAATACTGCATTTAAAACACAAAAGACAAATCATTATCCTTTGACTTCCTCCCTGTCCTTTTGATACAATCTGAGTTCTTTCTCCTTATTTTCTCCTACCAGAGCTCCAGTTAGGTTGCCTCATTTTCTCCCATTGAATTTAGGGTTATTTAGGAGGTGTAGTAGCAATTGTATTACAATCAGCACTTCACCTTGAGAAAACCATCTGGAAGCATGCATGTTCTGCAGTAATTTCATGCATCTCTTTGCATAATAATTGCACTAATTATGATTGTATTCAGAAGAAAATGGCAAAATGGTAATAAAGGTGTGCATTCCCTGTTGAGGAGATGTGCACAGAAGCAGCAGCAATGGGCACAGCAACCTTGACTCTTCAGGGCACTCCCTGTTTCTCCAGCCCAGCTCTCCTTTTTTGTGAAGTGGCTGAGCACTGCTTGTTGTCTTGGCAAAAGGCAGACAGCTCTCTGTGAAAGCTGTGAGCCTGCCTTGGGTGATGGAAGTCTTCCAAGCTTTTCCAGGTCGTCAGTTCTGAGTAATCCCCCCAAAAAAGTTACGGAGGAAAGAGCTGAAGTGTCTTCTGAGCCAGTAGTTTGAATCCTGGAGAGCTAAGAAGACTTCAGAAACTTCAGGAAGTGCTATAATATAGTTCAAATGTCAAGGGTAGAAAATAGGACTTAGAACACATACACACTCCCCTCTTACATGAATCTGGATTCCATTGTAATATAGGAACAGTTACCTTGGAAGACTCAACAGGAAGGGTAGGTTAACAAACCTAAATAATGCCAGTCAATATGGTTTGATGGCAAGGAAGATTTCTCAAATAAATCTGTTGTGTTTCTTTGACAGGACTATAGATTGGTTGATGGAAACAACTGTGGATACAGAAGCAATTTTATTTCTCTGAAGTATTTGGCTTGGTATCACAGGGTATTTTGATTAAAACCTACAAATGTGTTTGGAGAAATAAACTACTGTCTCATTTTCAGGTTTGACTATGTCTTTTCCTGGGGGGAATCTGCAGAGACTGGTTATTGATTGAAAGCTGCTCAGTACTTTGGCAGTGGTCTAAATGAACACATGGCTGGTAAAGTGTGCGGAAGGCACATAGATGCTATAAAATTATATGGATCCTTCTCTAAATAGTTTCTGTTCATTATTTTGCTTTGTTAATTCAAATGCAATATAATGAATTGAGAATGAAGATTGAAGGCATATGGGCAAGGAGTATGAGGCAGAGGCTGAGATGAAGCTTTGTCCCTGATGGCACAGTGGCAGTCTGAGTGCTTGTGGCATTCCCAGCACAGAGGTACTGGAGGCAGTCCTGGGGGCAACCCACAGCAGCAGAGGAACGGAGCTCTGTGAGAGGCATGCCAGCAGGGATGTCTGTCCCTGTGGAAGGGAAAGTGGGGAGGTCTCCAGACAGCTGGACACAAATCCAGAGCAGAGTAAAAGGATCTGACAGGAGCATGCTTTCCTACCTTGCACAGCAAGAACCTATGGCTGAAAATTAACTGAAGTTAAATTAACATCAGTTTTGGTGAAGGACTTGGGGATTTAGACTCAACTCTCTATGTAGAGCTTGAAATATGAACACCAGCCTAGGTAGAAGTGGATGATAGAGCAGGATGAAGGAGATAATAAGCCTGAGGTCAGCCACCACATTTGCTACTCCTTGTTTCCAACCTCACAGTACCTGTGACTTTTACAGCAATTACAGGATTTTCTTTCCAAATGTGTATTTTATCTCTCCAAACATGTCTTTTCAGGTGAGGTGTATGGCATTTCTCAGAGTGACAGTGCTATTACTGTGCCTTCCAATTTAGGGAGAATTTTAAAATAGAAGTAAACTGGGCCACTTGTCTTAATAAGATAATAGGAAGTCCAGTTCAAAGCCCCTTGAAATCACTGGTAATTGATTTCTCTTTCAAAGGTTTCAGAAGAACCTGGCAAAATATGGAACAGACTATGCTCAAGTCTACTGACTAAAATGAGATGTATACCGTTACATGCATTTGAGATGCAGCATATGAAAGCATACTGTAAATCTCTAGTAGCACACTTTCAAATGTAAATATTCATATGAATGCTTTTAAAAACAGCAATGATATTTGAGAAAAGGCTGAGAACAAAATTTTTAAAAAATCCGCATTCACACATTTATGTGTAGGCTAGATAAATGTGTGTAAATGTACTTATGAATACTATAATAAAAATCTTTCATGCCTATTATCATCTAATATAAAAGAAGAAAAATGCAAAACAGTTACTCAGTCAGGTGAATAACTGTAGTATTTAAACGAGCAGAAATAAACAATTTGTTTTCAAAATGCAGAATATGTAGAAGTCCTAGATGATGTATATATTTGGAAAATAGAGTCAAGCTAACTGCAGTGCAATAGTTTTCAATTTTTTTGATCCACACAGTACTGCTGTGGATCCTTGCAGTCAATGGAGAGAACAGGCTTTCAGAGATGGCTCATCTGTCTGTCATAGAAACCCATCTGGGTGTCTCTCTCAGGGTGCTTGCTTCTCTCTGTTGCCTATGGAGAGCATGAATATGAGTCATGCAAATCCCATCCACTGTATGTACAGCACTTTCATGGCTGTGGTGGTTTGGCTTTTTGGTGCTCCCAGCCTCTCTGGCAGCTCTCTATGGCATTGGGGGTCCCTGCTGTCTGACCGACAGGCTCCCACCCACAGCCCTCTCTCGTCCCCAGGCTTGCTGCTGCTCTGTGATGAGCTGGGCTTCCATCACAGTCCTGGGCCCAGAGCTGCTGCTCTGCAGCCATGCTGGTTATCTGACTTCAGGCTTTCCTTGGGGCCACAGTCACTTGCTTCTAAACTGTCTGTTAGTTGTGCTTCGGGGATCTAACAGCATCATCATCAGTGGGGGAGTTGTGGGTTATATCCTGGCAGTTCTCAGAGATCAAATGTGCCCAAGCAGTACTGTGAGACAGCTGCCTGTTTTCCCTTTCTCCACCAAAAATCACAGATCTGTTGGAGGCTAACAGGTCTTCAGCAAAGGATTCTACTTATGGAGACTTCAGTGGTCATCTAAAAAGCTGCAGAGCATGTGGAGATGTGAGCATAGAGAGTGAAATGAGGCAGACCTGCTACTGGATATGATGCAGCTTTTTTTTGGGTGTCATACAGGCTGAAATGCAAGAATTAATGTATAAAGCACTGCAAATTTTTGGATTTTGTTGTCATTATGCATCCACATTTTACAGTTTTTCAGGGAAGAAATAAATTGTTCAGATAGAGATACACAGCTGCAATGAGCTAATGATCGTAAGAGCAGAGCAGTTCCCTGAGATAAAGGAGCTTCTGGTAGGGTTTCAGTGCACTATTGGGAGCCTCCTCTCTGCAAAATGACTCCAGAGCTCACTGCTGTCCTGATCTCTTCTCATAATCATCCCTCTAGCACGGAGATCTTGATCTTCCAGAACTCCCTAACTTATGTCCAAACCCTTGGTTGTTCTGGCCTGACCCTTAGCAGCACTTGAAGGCTCCTGTGGATATAGAGGCCAAGGCTGGGGTCTTTCTGGAGGACTGAGCTCAGGGGTGCTGTTCCTTTTTCCCTGTAGAGCTGTGTTGAGACTGTCTCATAACAGCTTGTGCACAATCCCTTTGCATTTCCCCCATGCTGCCATTTCATTTTGCAGAGGCTGAGACAGTTTCAGCCAGGGACAGGCAGGCTTCTGGCAAAGCCTTTAGTACATGAATCAGACTTTATTCTTAGGGAAAATAGAAGAGAGAAGCACATGTGAAACACCCCTCATATATCAGTATCTCCTTTCCTTGAAGCAAGACAAACAATTCAAGGTTGCAATAAAAACCATAAACAAGTGTATGAGCTTGCAAAGTGTTCATGAAATGAAATAGAAATGTTTGAGTTCCCCAAGGCAGCTCCCCAAACCATCATATTTAATGTCTATTGTTAGATCAGTATGTTAGTTTACAAGCATCTGGGGAGAGGTGAGCTGGGTGGAACAATATCATGGCTTGTAAACACATATCAAATGGTATGAATGGTAAGAACACATAGAATGTACAGGATGTGCTCTACAAAATCTATATATGCAGGCATAATCATCAAGATTTATTTCTCTTCCATTTTTTTAGGTTTTGCATTAATATGATTATTTGTTTCCATTTAATAAATGCATTGAGATGCTCTGGATATTAAAAACACCCCTTGAAAATACACAGGGATTTTTTGTCAGTTTATTGTCAGTATATTGCTTGATGAGTTGCTGCTCTTTATGAACCTTTATAGCAACTTTTGTCCACTTTTTGAAGGGACTCATCAGGATATTCGAGTCTAAATCCAAGCCCTGCACAGGACACCTGAAGATGCATATCATGTGTCTGAGTCTTGTCCAAACACTTCTTGAGCTCTGTCAGGCTTGGTGCTGTGATCACTTCCCTGGGGAGCCTGTTCCGGTGTCCAAACACCCTCTGGGTGTGAAACTTTTCCCTGGTATTCAGCCTAAACCTCCCCTGACTCAGCTTCATGCCATTTCTTTGGGTAATGTCACTGGTGACCACAGGGAAGAGATCAGGGTTTGCCCCTCCTCTTCTCACAAGCAGTTGTAACTGCAGTGAGATCTCCCCTCAGTATCCTCTTCTTCAGGATGAAAAGAACAAGTGACCTCCACAGCTTCTCATATGGGTTCCACTCAAGGCCCTTCACCATTCATGTGGACCTCCTTTAGCTCAGTATCTTTCTTATATTGTAGCCCCTAAAACTGCGCACAGTTTTCAAGGTGAGACAGCCCCAGAACAGAGCAGAGAGGGACAATCCTCTCCCTTCACTGACTGATGATGTTCTGCCTGATGTACCCCAGGTACTGTTCTCCATTTTTTTTTTCCATTCAGAATTTTTAGGACTTTTTGTCACTGACATTTCTGTCACCCTCCCCAATATATTTATCTAAGTATTTTTTCCTTTGTGTGCTTGTATGCCTTTCTATAAAAAAATTATATTATTGAGTAAATCTCACACAGTTAATTAAGAAATTATGTTAACAGAGGCAGAAAGTTGTCACCAGACAAGGATTCCCTGCAGTTAGAGTGCCATAGCTAATGTTAAGGCATTTGTTAAAAATAAATGTAAAAGCAAAACAGACACTCTCTGAAGGTGAGGCATGTATCCTGCAACAGTGCTCCCTTCAGTGACCCCTACATTTCCTGCATGAGGGGATTAATTATGCTGATGCCCCCTCTGCCTTTTCCAGTACATTACTCAACATGTTCAAAAGAGCTCCATTGTACATGCAGTTCATGAATGAATCCCTGCATTTCAGTCACCCCCTCACTCCCTGTGTCCAAATGTGAGTTGCAGAAAGGAGGAAGGAATGGAATATCTTTCCTATCTGGATGACAGCTGTGAAATACGTCCCTCTGTCTTTCTTGTTTACTCTGCAATCTTCCTTTGAATTTTGGGATCCACTCCAATTTTGCAGCACCTTAGGTGATACAATGATGGCTAATCAGTGACAGCTGCTATAGGAAACCCTAATACACATAGATGAACAATTTTTCTGCATTCACTCCAATTTCTTGGGTTTGCTTGCTTTTATTGAACCTTCATCTTCAAACAGTGTGTGCCATTTTTTCCTTTTCCCAGGGATATATGAGCTTCCATGCAGGATCAGATTAGAGATCCTTCTAATGTAATACCCTGCCTAAAACAGGTTCTTCAAAAGAAAGCGAAACTCCCATTTGGCTGACTTGTAATTAAATATGCCTTTGCGGGTAAATTTTCTGAAACTACTAACAGCTCTATTGAATTTTAGATAAAGAGAATATAAATTTTATATAAAGAAGACATAAATTTTATATAAAGAGGATACAAATTTGTGGGCCAATGCTGCATATTCTTTATATTTTGCAATGAAGTAGCAACAAAAATACTAATTCAGAGAAACATGTAGTGTTTCTTTTCAAAATGGTTTTGTTTTCTGCCTTTACAAGTCCATAAATTAAGTTCCACCATATTAGTTGTATTTCTTCAGTTCCTCTTTAACTTCTGAAAATTACAAATCATTCTTCCTTGTCATTTTTATTTCAGGGGAACTAGGCTGATTGAGCAGCTTCAATACATGTAGATGCTTTAGCTTCTGCCAACTTCACTTTGCTATGAGCAGAATTTCAGAAAAAAATCCGTCTTCTTGTTAGGAAATATTACTGGTGCCAAGCACGTGCTACATATACCTTCTTCTGCTGTCTGCTTACCCTCAGATAAGATAAAAGATTGGAAAGAGCCCAGCTGAGAACTACTGTGCACAAAAAATTGATCTAATCAGAAAACCCGCCAAGAAACCAGGAGTCACCCCTGTTGCCTCCACCTGTCTGCAAATTATGTTTCTTCTTCTGCTTTTATTCTTTTAGTCTTCCCCATAGTAATCTTCCATGGACTGCATTTGGACTGAATTTTGAACTCAGATTTAACTCTTTATTGCCAGAAGATCACTTCTCTCCTGACTTCCTTTTGTGCTTGCCTCCCTCCTTCCCCCAGGTATGTTCTCATCTGGCATGCAGTATAATTGCAGTCTTACTTCAGACAGTTTCTACTCTTGCATTTTGCTTGCTGAATTCCATCCACACTTCCCTGTTCCCTGTGAATGCTGTGCTGAAGCTCTACCCTGCTATTCTCTCCATTTCATGCTCTTCCCTCTTCACACTCAGTACTGCAGCTGGTAGCATTATGTGATACAAATAAAATAACTGATTAACTGATTAGCTCTTTTCTCTCTTTGTGAAACAGTTATATAAACTGACTCTCTTTGTTGTCAATTTATACATAAGCCTCTGCTGAGTAGTTGAGATACATATTTTCTAGTCTGAGGGTACTTCACAAACTGCTTACTTTGATTATTAGCTTTTCAGTCTGTGATTAGTCATCTAAATCACAGGGTATCAGTATTGCCAACTTTAAACATTACAGAATCATGAGTCAGCCTCAAAAAATCATAGGATTGTTTAAAAATTATGTTGTTTATTCCTATTAAAATACTTCTGCTGTTTGGATTTTACTTGGCTTTTGAGCCTTCAAATTTCATTTGCTTTAAATTTCTTTGCAAATTGGGATAAGAACACATTTTATTATTGCAGTCTCCTGATTTAATGATCTGGATCCTCAAGAAAAAATTAAGCAAAATAAAATTAAAAAAAAAAAAAGAGTTGACAGTGATATACCATACTTTCTGTTATCTTATTGAATGACTGAAAATTTTTACATGGACAACAAGGAATACCAAATAAAGATGCAATTTTCCATATTTAATGAAATTCAAACAATTTAACACCTCCACACTAAGAAGTGTTTGGCTCCAGTTTTATTAATTATGTCCCTGCAGCCTTTGGAAGAAAAAAAAAAGGTGCATATCGGAGGCTAACTAACTCATATGAGCAATAACTCAAGCAACAGAAAAACCTGTGCCACTCTTGCAAAAAGAATGAGTTTTTTGTATGAAAGCAGGTATTTATGTGCAAATATCATCTTTGCAGTGACGAGCTGACATTCTTGAACTGTTAAATCAGTCAAGCATCTTTGTGCTTTAATGTAGGCAAAGAATTCTCCTAGATCAGGGTGACCAAGCCATGATTTGCTTACTAGGGCAGTTCACACCATCCTCTTCCCATGGGTTCCTTCCAGTGGTGGTTTGGGATTCAACTGTGCACGAGATATCCCAGCCATGTCTCTCACACCTATGGTCCTTGTGGAAAAAAATGAGTTTTGCTGCCAGCAGAACCAGCTGTCTCACTCCTGGCCTCCCTTGGTTTGAAGGCACCAGACAGAGGATTTCTGGGTTTCTTGGTTCGAGGGCACAGACAGACTGTGTCTAGGTTTCAAGTCTGGAATGCACCAGACAGAAGACGACTGGATAAGTAGCCAATTTCTTCTTGATTGTGCTCCTCACCACTTCTCCAAGCTGCTAATTGCCTGCATCCCACTTGGGTATTAGCGGAGGAGGACACAAGGGCAAAGTCTGCAAACACTTTAAATGTGACTGTGAGGCAGCTGTCAGTTCTTTTGCTGCTGCTCATTACAAATCATAAGTGTCTCTTGCCTAGGAGGAAGTGTCTATACAAAGCCACCATTACAGCAAGTAATCTAAGTAAAAGTAATAGGAAGTTGCATGAAAGCATGGTAAATGTCATATCTGATTTATCTTACATTCCTTATAAGCAATAGCAGGTGCAAGGCACAAAACCTGAGATGAAGGTTTAAATCCAATGGAAGACTTCATCTTCCTTATTGCTGGCTACCCTGCAGTAAGTCCTTTGACTCATACAGATATATTTCTTATCAAATTCCCCTAATTGCAAGCTGGTGATTGCTTTCAAAACCAGTTTTCTCTTATTATCAATGCAGTTTCTTTATAAGATAGACCTCTGGAGAATTTTAGAGAATGATTAATACTACCTTTGAAACACCTAAGTGCTTTACTTCCTTTAATCTACCTTGGAAACAAACTGAATCTAGGTTTTGAGTCAGACCTCTTGCTTCATCCCCCCTAAGGCTTCCCCCCCACTTCCCTGTTCCTCACCTAATCTTCTTTTTAAGAAAGAGAAATTATGAGCAGCTTCTCATTTATTTTCAAGGTATTGCAGCATAGTAGACCACCCAGCAAAGAAACTCAAAGCAGTCTATCCTAGTAATGGACAAGCCCTCATTCCACCAGTATCTAGAAGTATGCAAGTACAGGCCAATATAAGTCATATTGTGGTAGATATAAGAAAACATGACAATAATATTTTTTGAAAACCATTTGGCATACTTGTGTCACAGATAATGAAAATTTCAACCTTTTCTTTGGTCAAAACTTAAAATTCTGAAGATTTGTTCCTATCCTGAATGGTAGCCAGTGGAGTTTTATTTATCTGAGTATTCACTATCTTCTGTTCTCCAGCAGATGTTTTCTCATCCTGCCATTTACTTTGCTTTAACAGAGACATCAATAGTTGCTGCAGGTAATTTTAGCTAGATCTCACCTCCCAAGACATGTTTAACGCCGAGTACTGCAAGGCTCAACAACAGCAACCTTTTGGAAGAGCTGTATATCCCACTATTTCTGCCATTTGTGTAAGAGCAAATTGTGGTTATCTCTGCATATATCACCACAAAGACAGGCAGCTGGACATTTCCACCACAAGTTAAGCATTCATTAAGGTTGCAGCAGTTATAAACAAGCTACTCTGAAGCTTGAGCAACTTTGAAGCTACATTGTACAAAAGCTGCTGGTTCAAGCATTAGGGGCAGGGAGACACCTCCATCTGTCTCAGCTCATGGTAGTGGCTCTTAGAAGGCTTATGAGACATCAGACTAAGGAAAGACAAAACCTGGTATCAGGACTTGGAGCTGTGCTTATATACCAAAGCCAGCACTCTTTTGAGACTGTGGTCTCCTGATAGGCTCCAGAATTAGCTGTTGCTTCCCTGCCCTGTCCACACACACGCTGGCTCTATCCACAAATCTTGCTTTGTTGCTTGACCTGCTCATCCTCCTTCAACCAGTGATTGTTTTACAGCTCCCTGTCACATTTTCACCCAGCTCTGAGGCACTCTTGCTGGCTCTGACAGAGTGCAATGCCTCCTGGCACACCTTGTCCAGTTGTTGCTTGCTGTGAAAGTCAGGGATTGCCCAAGCTGCACCAGGAGAAGAGGCAGACTGGCTGCTGCTGTTCTCCAAGGTACCACCAGAGTAGTGGCACCTGAGCTAGCTTGGAGTGAGAGTCAGAAACTTGCACTATGAACACCTCCCCAGTGGCTTCTCTCCCTCTGTCTTGCATTTGTCTCAGCTTTGTTTTTGGCTTTGGTTTTTTTTTTTTTTTTTTTTTTTTTTCAGCACAATTTATTCCCATTACTTGCCTAGACCAGGTATCTCCTCCAGCATTTGGAAATGCTGTTGTACAATAGCCTCTTATCCACCCCATTCATTTCTTCTGAGTGCTTTATCTCAGCAGCCTTTCCATGTGACTTGCATGAGTAACTTATCCTGTTGAGTTAATGCAGAAGCCACTATCAAAAAGAAGTAACCAAAGTACTTATTTCCAGATGATATGCGGGAATGGAAGGGCTAAAGATGCCACACTTATAAAAGCATAAGGTCAGTGTGTTCAAAGTGCCAGTGTTGAAAATGTCCCTGTTGAAAGTGTCAGTATGGATTCATAAAATTTCCCTTTGAAATCGATGTGAGGTGTGTGTCAGTGGGGACTGCAAAGGATGCTAAAAGTAAATATAGCCAAGAGACCTTCTTTGGGCACATTTGAACTGGAGAATTTTGGAGCATTTCTCAGTCCCTTCAAGTGAGCACTTAGGCCAGACCATTAGTATTTGTTGGACAGGAACACAAACACACCAGTAGCAAGTGAGCTATCATGGGAGCTCCTCTGTGCTCTCCCATCTGGAGCATGGGATCAGAATGTCTGTAATAGTTTCAGTGAATTTTTGAGAGCAAAGAAGAAAGAAAGAAAGAAAAGCAGAGCTCTCTCTGCTCAGTTCTCTCTGATAATGCACATTAGTAGTGCAGCTGCCAGCAGTGCTTTGGATCAGACTGGATCTGAACCACAAAGAATTGTTAAAGGTGCTTTAAAGAATTGTTCCTCATTTCCTCTTCCAGACAACTATCTGACTAATTAAAAAAAAAAAAAAAAAAAAAAAAAGTGTCTCTGGTGGGTCACTTCTAGCACAGAATATTCTGTAATTCTGTGGTGGCTGATTTTAACCATGTGTTATTGCTGTCCACTGCTATTTCGCACAGGATTTTTTCGGCACCAGGTACATTAGATATTTGTAAGTACATTGTAAGGTTCCAGAAAACAAAGCAGCCTCAGGAAAAACAGAGGCAAAGCAATACATGATAAGACTAAGAATGGTGCTTTTGTTGTATGTGTAATGACTTGTTTCAAAGCATGAGGGAGTCCTGGAAATCCCTGGACATGTGGAAAATAGCACATTAGTGCAAGACCATAATGATAACCTATAATGACAGAATGAGAGAGAAAGTATATTTATTTTAACAGTATTATACTTAGTTTAGTGAAAAAATAACACTTCTTGAGGCCAAAGTACAAAGAGCAGAATGTTTTTCCATTTCCAGAATTTCATAAGATATTGTGAATTTATCTGCAAATGAGTCCATATACTACAACATCTAACATTAAATTTACGAACTGCCTAAAGGAGAATGATCTTTGTGTGCGGTACAAGGACAAGACCAGCTTTGGAGCAGCTGACTTAGGAAAGATATTAGGTAAGTGCAGCCAGGCAAACACAGTTAGGACTCCTGGATCCAGACCCAAAAGGGTTTTAAGTCAGGTCACTGTCTCTGGGAGCTGAAATCATTGGGTATATCTAAGCTCCAGCTTAGTTCAAAGTTGCTTCTATCCCTGGCAGCTGAAGAAGTCTAATTTTCAGGCCTTGGAGGGATAAACATGAGTCATAATAAATCTTGTAACTTTTATAGGTCATTTTAGAGAAGAAAAACTCTGCACTGTGTTTCTTTTGAAATTCGTCTCTCCAGGAGAAGATAAGGAGACTTTGCTATCTGTTCAGGGCTCTCCTCTGGGAGCAAAAGCATGTAGTTCTGATCCCTGCTTCCAGCACTGCCTTGGTTATTTTTATTTAGATGGTCACCAACCAAAATCTGGAAGCCATCCAGGGAAATTTCTTTGCCACAAAAGTTCTCTCTAAATTAAAAAGCAGGGAACTGCTTTAACACGTCATGCCTAGTCCTAATCCTGTCCAGTGTTTCACTATTGGGTATGTCTTCTCCATGTAACAGTTTGCTCACCATCTCTGAACTGGGAGCTCAATGACAGAAACACTGTCACAAATAGCAGACTTCACATACGTAAAGGCTGTCAACGGCATGATAGTTTTATAACATCACCCACATTTCATAAACTGCATATGAATTCCTTTGGTAGTCTCACGAGGGACGTCCTCTTTGTCAGACACAACTTCCAAACTCCATTTATGCTTACAAAGTCTATGATAATTTTTCACATGAAGGAATCATTCATGCAGTGTAGTTTCACTGTCCTGAGGGACTGAAAAAAATCAGGTATGTTTTAAGGAGAAATTACAGCCTTAGTACTGGGCGAAGGTAATTCACTGGAAACTTGATTTTTAGTTTGAAATTTTTGGAAAACCATTGTTATTGGTTATATCAGTTGTTTGAGAAATGATCTTTGTACCATCAAAGTGTAGCTGACTGCATGAGGACTCTGATGTGGGTTCGTCCTGGGAGTGTTTGATGCCATCAGATCTGCTTGCTGCTTTTTCAATGCACTGAGTAAAAAGTTGCAGCTGAAAATTCTCCTGACTCTAGTTTCCAATTCTCACAATTTAACCTTCCTGATACATTTTGATGTTTTAAGTTTAAGAATCAGCTCAGATAGGCAAGGGGGTCCCTACCCTGGCCTGCTGTCCTTAGCCTCCCACTGAGATTATTGACCCCTCTGTTCTGGACCTGGCTTAACTTTCAGATATCTAAGAAAACTGTTTACTGTTTAAATTGGTGGTTGGTTAACTCGGGTGGGTTCAGAAGACAGCTCTGACCTCCTCTGTCTGCTGGCATAAGCTGTGGGCATTCTGCCCTGCCTCGTCCCCCTCATCCCTGGGCATGCACTTCTGCTCTCTCTCTGAAGCCAGAATCTAGCTCAATATGCCAGCAGAAATTAACTTTTTAGAAATTAATTTATTTCTCTATTTGTTTATGCCAGCTCAGTGGACTGAATGGGCTTGGCATCAGGCAAGATAAGCAGCCAAGTGAGCTTGTGAGAAGGTGCCTTGGCAGTGGGCAGGAGCAGACAGCCTCTTGTGCTGGCAGCAGCTTGGCATCATCTTGTGGCTTTAGTCACCCCCAGCTCTCTGTGCTGCACACAGGGCTTGCTCAGCAGCAGCTGCTGCATGTCTGATAGCTGAGCTACCTCCTATGCAGGTGTGACCTCTGCAGCAGGGACACTGTGGGTGATGAGGACAGGAGCCACAGCAGCCTTCCCAAGGCAGACCATCCTCAAGGCTGCACGTGGCCCCTCTGTTTTCTTTTATCCTCTACACCCAATTCACAGGGATGAACAGGGTTTAGTGGACTTTCTAAAAACAGCATTCTCAATAAGCCACAAATTACAATGATGTATTCCAGACTCTATTTTGGATGAATTGAGGTACAGAAGGATAATTCTGGAGAAGGCGGATGAGCAGGTGAAAACAGTGAAGTTGTAATGAAATTGATAGACTTAATTATAGTATTTGCTTCTATGTTGTCTAATCAGTTTAAAAATGTAGGAAGAGGAAGGAGTTACTGTTTTGCCTATTTACACTACTACTTTTAGTATTTATTAATAAAATATCTAGGATACTGAGTTGAATACAAAGATGCATATGGGAATACATAAGCTAATTACATGTTTGGGAAAAAAAACCCACATGACATATCAGAAAGCATGACAAATTCTGGTAGTTTAGGTTGTGCAATTGTACTTTATGTGCTCCTCTGGTTTACCTAATCACCTCCTTTTGAAAAAAAAACCCCATCACTACTCTGTTGTAGTATCCTTCCCCAAAGTAAATCCAAAATGTCCCCTAAACTCAAAGAACAAAAGGTTATTATTACTAGCTGTTACTGTAACAAATGTCAGCAGTAAAGTATTTATACTACTGCATTACTTTGAATAATTTAGATTAATTTTTGTGCTCCCTTTGTTTTTAGTAAAGACTGTTTTTCATCACTTGATAGAGGCAAGTTTGACCATTGAATCATTTGATCTTTACAGCCTTTTTTTTTTTTCCTTTTCTTTTTTTGTGCTCATGGTGCAGGGCAAAGCAGCAGGAAATAAAGTATTTTTTCTCAGATCCCAAGAATGGTGCTGCAGATTTTATTTTCTGTTCTGCATTTCCTGTGTTGCTGTAACTCTTCAGAGCAAGGCCAAATTACCATCTCATTTGCATTAGTTATATTATTCAATATAACTAGCATTAGTCTAAAAATGATAAATAAGTTAATTACAACTTCTTGGCCCTTGTTTTTTACTCTAGTAAAAAACTTAAGAGTAAAAACTATAAACACATGTATGGGATATACACTATATATATTCCTGTTCTCCTTTAAACCCTTGGCAAATCCTATGCTCTTATTCCAAATCCACCTGTTCCAGCTGAGTCAGCAGAAGAAATCTTGCTGTTGGTGCAGTTCCAGAGTTGTGGAGCATCTTCAAGGGACTGCTTCTGCCTTAGAGACTTTTCTTCATTCTTTTCTCAAAGCAGTACCTGAAGATGAATTTTGCCCTGAGGCACTAAAACACAAAGATATTGACCAAGCCAACCAGCAGACAGTCAGTTGTAATCTTCTGGTGTCCAGTCTGGTATTCCTCTTTTTCAGCAAAAGGTTCCAAAAGTGTCACAGGTGTGATAAACCATGCTCAGGGCTATAGCAGGACAGGCTGGGATGTACAGCATGGCACAGGGAATGCCACATGGATAAACTGCATGGGAGCTGATGACAGCATCATAGCTGTCAATGCACATCCAATGGTAGCAAACAGGGCATTGTTTACCCTTTGAAATATGTACTTTTGTGTTAAATTTTTCAGCTGAAATACTCATTAGTTTTGAAGTTATGACCCAAATGTGTATATAGCAAATATTATTAGATTCACTAATTTAAATCTTTATAATTTAATAATAGATTTAGTAGTGACCATATCTATGCTGCAACCCCACAAAATAATAAGGTATATATTTTGCAGTTCAGTATGTGGTTAAATGTGGACATACTGCTGTATCAGGGCTTGACTTATGAATGGATATTAATCACAACAAAATAATGAACTATAATAAACATCTGTATGCCAAGTCAAAGAGGAAACACACATGACCCCTGGAGTATTTATTTTATTATTCTGAGGCCAATTAATGCGATTTTGTTCTGTTTATGCAAGTCATATGTAAATTTTTGTGACTCTTACACTGTCCTGACCTTATTCTACTGAAACCTCAAAGGCTTTTTATGTTTTTTCAACCCTGATGCTTGTAGTTAAATCTGTAATCACATTCAGATCACATTTCAGTTTTCCACGTTTTAAAATCTGATTTCCAGCAAAGAATGCCAAGTGTCTGTCTCCCATTTCCAATTGTTTGAGTTCATAGTTAGAAAGAATGACAAGCACACAGTACATGTCAGTGAGGAAGCCAGCACTGAAGAGTGGACCAGCATTCATGCTATTTTCTTTGTGATCAAGAGTAGACCATCTTCAAATCCATGCATTTGAAAAGGCTTTAACATGAATTAATTATTTGTTTAAACAAGAGAATACAAAGAGGAAATCAGTAACATGGTGTAAGTATTGCCTTCTATAATCATGTACATAATTTTGCTATTCTTCCTGGTCTTACAGTTTTAAATATGAAAAAATATGGACAGCAAATAGCAGGTCATCTTTGAAAGGTAGAAAGCATTTAATTATCTGCCACAAAAATCAGTATGATATTTAAAGGAGCATCCTTTCCTGAAGATGAGTCAAAGGAAAATACCCACAGGTACTGAAGTAGTGGTTTATTTTATTTAACAGTTTCCCCCCCTCATTTGCATTGATATGAATTTCCACACTATGTCACATAACAATAATGTTTCTGTTCTAGTTCACAGATCACAATATCTTCTCTTGGTGATTAAATGAGAGCCACAAAATGAATTGCCACTTTCTCCAAGCACTCCAAAAGCAAATTAGCTGCACTTACCTCATGGCTTTTTGTGTGTTTGAATAACAAAAACTCATCAGTCTAAGGCAGTCTGAAATTCAGTAGGATATTGCATTAGTTGTACAGAACATTTGTGTAAATAAACAGGCTACTTATACTTTGGAATCTTGTCTGTGTCAAAACATTTTTGGTAGCTTTATAATAGTGTTTTGGCTGGAATAAGTGATGCAAATGCTGAGTGACAGAGCTCCCTAGTCTTTCATCATATCAGTGCAGCTGGGACGGACTCAGGAAATTTCATTGCTAATTCCAGATTCTGGTTCGAAAAAAATAAATTGCTGGTGTTTACCAGTCATGAGGTAGCATCAATGCTGATGTGTATGAAGATGGGATGACCCATGAGAATAATTAAAACACTGAAAAAGGAAATTATGTCAGCAGAGATGGCTCGTCTACTAGTTGGGTACTCATTCTTTAATATTTTCAGCAGCCTAGGCTTGTCAAGCAGACTGATTATATAGTTCAGCATTGCTTGACTTAACCTTTTGTTCTTGAGAGGTGACATTTCCTTGAAAGCAACATGAAATGAAGAATTAAAAACAAACAAGCTGAAAACAATTTATTTTCAACTGCATAGTCAGACAAAGAAAAAAAAAAAGCCTCTAAATCTACATTTACTTTAGCTTGTAGTTAAGAGAATGGACACATAAAAAGTCATTCCACATATACAATTACCAACAAAACAGTGTCCCTGTACCCTTCCACCACTTCTTGTGCTTATTTCTCTGGTGGCAAATGAAAACTCTAGAAGCATCATACAAAAAACAAACAAACAAACAAACAAACAAACAAACAAAAAAAAGGCAGTAAAAATTTTTCCTGGTCAGAGAACTATTTAACTTTGTACAGCCTCACTGCCCTTGCAAGCCTTACAAAACCCCCAAAATGTAGAGAGCTGAAGAAAAGTTTTAATTGCTAATAATTTCTTTATATATCTTTTCCACTTAGTGTGCAGTCCTGGGATGTAGTTGGCACAGATTGGAATATCCTCTGATTAATTTCAGAGTTCTTCCCCACTCCAGTGCTCTAAAATTGGGGATTTTTTTCTATGAAAGTAATTCTGCTTTCTACAAAATACTTAAATGAGTGTTACCAAAGAGGCAGGAACTTTTTTTTTTTTTTTTTTGCAAGACTTCTGACAGCTAAATTTTAGAGCTCTTTATGGTCTGAGTAACATTAGTAACATTTTTCTAAGTGTGCAAAATGAAGAAAATCATCAAAGATGAATGTTATCTCACAGTAACTGCTCATGGCAGCCGTTTAAAAGATAAGATTCTCTCATCTCCATTTGTCAGATATTTGACTTGCAGCTCAATCTCCCATACTGTAGATAAGCTGTGCCTCTATTGCCTGTCTCTCAAGAGGTGAGACAGCAGTTTCATCTCCAGGGCTCAGTTTAAGACTATCCCCAAGAATGTATCAGGTATTTTATGACTACCAGCTTGGTAACTAACACTCCTGGGAGTTCCCCAAGCTCCCCTGATTCCTCCCACTGCACTGGAGTAGCATCAATGCAGAGAAACAGAGATATTTGTGTGTGTTTTACCTCTGTCTTTCCACCTTAATAGGCATCAAAAATGCCCTTTCTCTGTGTGCATCTTTGGGTCACCTAGTGGTATGTACACACTAAACAGATCAAAGATAAAGCAATGCATTGAAGCTACATAGTTTTAACAGTGTGGTATCACCAGCTCACAGATTAAAACTGCCCTACCACTCTTCCAATTTTGTATTCTCAAAAACTGACTGCACAAATGATGATTTCCCTCCTTAAAAATCACCACCAGAAGCATAAGTGTTTAACTGATATTGAAAAAATTATCATCTGTTTACTGAGACCTATCCTTGTTTTATCCCACCTTCAGCAAAATCTCTCCAGGTGACTGGGGCTAACAATAAGCTATCCTATTGTTCAACATTGAATGAAATGTGGGTAATATTTCTGTCTTAAAGAGAAAGCTATTATTTCCATAAGAATGCCTGCTCATTGGGGAAGGAGGTGTTCTTTGTGTTCTGAAATCTATATCTCCCTTAGCTATCAAACATTGCCAAGGGCATGAATGAGGCACAAGCATCCTTCTCTTGTTCTCTTTGCATGAAAGAATTGTGTAGCATAAATCTATGAAATAAGTATTCCTAAAAATAATCCATCCTTCTCTGGTTTTCTGCTGTCACTGGCAGTTGTCCATCAGGAGTGAAATGTCCAGGTTCTGCCTATGCATGAATTCTGTAGTGTGCTACTGCTTCAGTTTGGGTTTTGGGCCAAAAGGTGACTAAATAGACTTGGCTTACATAGAACAAGAAAGCAGCTGTTGGAAAAATTATGCCTGGTTCCCAGTTTTCAGGGCAACTTTCACCTGGGCAGGGAGAACAGCTGGATGAAGTATCAGACATCTGATTCATCTCAGTGGGTCTCCCATCAAAGATAGAGTGCTACTTATGTGTAGAGTCTCAACTTCTCTGAAGTGACAAATGTATAAAAACCTTTGATGTGTAATACCAAATAATATTTACAGACTCTGGTCCTTACACAGTGGAGGCTTCAGTTTTCCCCATTTATATAGGTGATTTCTAATTTTAGCTACTAATAAATTTGAAATTTGATTTATCAAATGGTTTCTAAAAGTCAAACTACTAATAAATTATAAACCATTAAGTAACCATTGAAGTAATGATTCACAACTTCTTGTACGAGTTTGCTTCACAGCAGAAAAGATCTGTGATATGCAGGTAAATACCTAAGATGTTTCCTTTTTAATTCTTGTTGTGGTAACTTTTATGCTTGAAACATCCTCTTTTACCTTGTTCATAATTTTTGAACTGAATGTCTTTGTATCTATGTGACTCCTACACAGTAGAATAAAGCAGACCATTGGGAGAGTTTTGTTGACAAGTCCTAGCACAAAACCATAAACTTTAATTTTTAATGATAATTAGTTTCTTTGTAACAAATATGCATGGAAGGACTATTACTCTATTTTACATGTTTAATGGATTTGCTTCTGCAGTGCAAGTATAGACATCAAAATACTTAAAATCCCCATGCTTCACACATAAATCTTAAGTACCATTCCAGAGCAGCAAGTAGAAATACCACCTGGTATTCCCTGGCATTTACTTTATATATATTGTTATTATTATCTCAATAATCTCTGCTTTTGAATCACATATTTTATTGACATTGTGCATTAAAAAGATCTCTTGCAACAAGCCACAATAAAAACATATTTCACAGTACTCTCCCAGACTAAAACCTGAGAGGGCTCAGGCCACGGCTGGCTTTGTTAATGGTGTGTGGGTGAGATGGAAGCAAGGAAACATCCCACATCTCTAATAAAACCTTTGAGGAGTCAGGTGCTGCCCAGGGAGGTACCAGGGGCACGGTGTGGTTGGTGCCACCAGGTGCAGCTCTCTCCCTGAGGGTGGGGCACCTCCACTTCTCCAGCTCTGGTCTTGGTGTGCTCACTGGAGACCATTCCTGAGAGAGGAGGAGTTTTTTCCTCCTGTGGATGTGCTGCAGGCTATTGCAGCCCAGCTCAGCTCTGCCTGGCAGGGATTCAGCCCTGTGGAAAGAGCAAGGTAGGCATGTAGGATCCAAAATGTCCCATAAGGAGGACTATGGCTTCTACTCAGGAGAAATAAGAGAAAACTGCCAGGGACTGTAGCAGTGGTATCTGCAGTGCATTGTGTGTGTGCTGACAGTCTGTCAGATGAGTTACAAGTGTGGGGAGGTAGCCAGGACCTATCTGCTAAAGGGCTTAAAATTCTCCAGCCTGAGAGTATTTGCAGTGATTTCCTGTAGCCTTGCTCTATCCTGACTTTTACCTGCACCTTTTTCATGTGTAGCCTCAGGGTGTTGCAGTGACAAGAGTAACACCAAGGTGCCCTTTTCCCAGAAAAGGGGTTATTCCTACCCCTGTAGTACCATCCTCTCCAACTAGACTTTGCA
Source organism: Muscicapa striata striata (assembly GCA_030060385.1). Lineage (NCBI taxonomy): Eukaryota > Metazoa > Chordata > Aves > Passeriformes > Muscicapidae > Muscicapa > Muscicapa striata. The sequence continues at coordinate 7,065,363 of JAREIS010000133.1, read as the reverse complement.
GTCTAGTATCCTTTGTATCTTCATAGACTAGTGCAGGTGAAAGAAAAGGAGCTGTTGTTACTTTGCTTTGTATTTTAGAGAGTGAAAATGAAGATGTTTGTTCTGCTCCAATATACGCATAGCAAGCTCTAGAATTTGTATTTGCCCAAAATTCAGTCAGATGCTGTAGCACCTTGGCTGGATGCCAGATGCTCACTAAGTTGCTCTATCACTCCCTTTCCTGGTGGGAAAGAGGAGAGAATAAGATGGAGAACAACCAGCAGGTGAGATAAGGCAGTTTTATTAAAGAGAGAGAAAGAGGAAGGAAGGAAGGAAGGAAGGAAGGAAGGAAGGAAGGAAGGAAGGAAGGAAGGAAGGAAGGAAGGAAGGAAGGAAGGAAGGAAGGAAGGAAGGAAGGAAGGAAGGAAGGAAGGAAGGAAGGAAGGAAGGAAGGAAGGAAGGAAGGAAGGAAGGAAGACAGGTGCACATAAGGGAAAAGTCAATGTCTGCTTCCCATCAACAAGCGATGCTTGGATTTATGATCCTATCACGCCAGAGACAGGATTTCTTGTACCTAGGCTATTGCCATTAGGTAGGAGATGCCACTGCTGCTCATGGTGCTAAGAGATAGAAGAAATGCTTGTGATTTCTGTTTTACACCAAAACTTGTTTCTCAGGTACAATCTCAGGAAAGTGAGTTTGTTAATTTTGGTTGCTAAATGTGTGTAGTGACTGCATATCTGATCACAGAATCACAGGACTGAATAGGTTGGAAAAGACCTTTGAGATCATTGGGTCCATGAGTGACAACCAGACCATGGCACTGAGTGCCACATCCAGTCTTTTCTTAAATACCTCCAGGGACTGTGGCTCCACTGCCTCCCTGGCATTTCAATGCCAAATCACCATTTCTGAGAAGAACTTCTTCCTAATTTCCAGCCTAAACTTCCCTTGATGCAGCTTAAGATTGTGTCCACTTGTGCTATCACTGTTTACCTGGGAGAAAAGACTGATCCTCACCTGGCTGCAGCCTCCTTTCAGGCAGCTGTAGAGAGTGATAAGGTTTCCTTTGAGCCTCCTCCAGGCTAAACAAGATCCCTCACAGGACTTGTGCTCCAAACTTTTCACCAGCCTCATTGCCCTTCTCTGGACACACTTCAGCATCTCACCATGATTCGTGCATTAAGGGCCCAGAACTGGACACAGCACTCAAGGTCTGGCCTCACCAGTGCAGACTACAGGGGAAGAATGATCAGTCCTGCTGGCCACACTATTCCTGATACAGGGCCATTGGCCCTCTTGCCCATATGGGCACACTGCTGGTTCATGGTCAGTCAGATGATGAGATACTTAGGAATTCTTTGCCTGATAGAAAGTTGAAAATACAATTGTTTTTGTCCTGAAGTTTATCCTCCTATTCATTTACTTTTGGAAAAAGGAATTAAAACATCAACTGAAAAGTCTTGGCCTCTTCCTCCCAGCAATGTTAGTCTGGGAAGGACCATATCATCATCTCTCAGATTCAGAGCACTTTGAGAGCATCATCATTTCTTAACTTCAGAAAACTTTGACATTCCTTGTTCCAGATTTTTAAAGGCGTAGTTTTGGACAATGGTGTAATGGTGCAATTATTTGAACAACAAAGTGAAGAGCTCCAAATGGACCTGTATCTACCATGCTATGTTTAGTCTGAGGGATCTTAAATTGTGCAATCCATTGTAAGTGCTGCCAATTACAGTAATTGGACCCAGAGGTCACAAGTATATGTACCACTGCAGAGAAGTCTTGTCCTGTCAGTCAAGAGCGTAAATTTATGAACGAGGCATTTAAAAGAGTTTTTTGCTCTTACTGATGTATTGTTCTCTAAGTGTCTAAATACTGAAAAGGAAGTTAGAAATAAATAAGGTTTGTGTCTGTTGCCGGCTCCACTACTTGTTTTCCAACTATTAAGTATGAAAAGACTGTCTTAAGGTATCATTTTAATTCACTTCAGAGCTAATTCCAGTCTACAGTTTTTTTTTCCTTGGTTAGTTACTCTGTTTAGTCCCTATATTATATTTTTATGCAAGAGTTGTGAATTATACTTTAGAAGATAACTTCTAAAAGATTCATGTTTATAAATATGTATTAATTATAGGGCATTTATAATTAGTTCATGCTAATGCAGATTCATGCTCACATTACTCTGAAAAGTGTCATAATGGTTATCAGGTTTTCTTTCCTGGGTCATCAAAAAATTATCAAGCCTGTGTTTCAGCTAAACTTATGGTGACTGGGTAGAAGGAGTAATAAAGTCAATGGCAGTGCAAGGAGATAACTATGTTATTTGGGGTCATTGTAGCACTATACTCTCTCTTTTGGAGTTATTATCTCTTAGTTTTGATTGAGATATTAAAAGTAGATAATTCAGTCAATGATTTTCTCATTATTTAAATGTCTGTCACCTTTTGTTGAGAACTCTGCTAAGGAAATGTACCTACTGTTGTTGCTGTCAGTACTTCCTTTAATCATGGAAAGGCTGTAGAGAAGTTGCATTTTTTGAGATGTAATACAATCTGAAAGAAAACATATTGGTATGGAAATCGTAATATTTTCAGAACATTTTTGAAATTCATCTTCTTAAACATTTTCTTTTATTCAAAATGAAAAGGACACAATATACATATTTAAATCAAATTTAAATTTGATAAGGTGTGTGATGATAAATACATTGATACAGTGCCAAAGTGTTTGATATATGGCAATCATGATTTATTTATTTTCATTGTAACTTCTGCTTTCCACAAAATCATCATGTTTTATTTATGTTCTTGAACTAATTGGGAATGGTGGCTAAGGCAGAGGATGATGAAAAAAAAAATGCTTTTACCAAAAACTTCACAAAGCAGATAAATCATTATCAAGTTCTGTTTTGACATTAAATTAGCTTTTGGAAAAAGGAATTAAAACATCAGTGTACATGTGAAATTGGATACTGGGTGCTCATCAGTGTATATGAGAAATCGGATATTGGACAATAGCAATCTAGTAAAATATTGAGGAAACATAATTGGACAAGTCTGGCCTATCTGGTCAGAATACAATGAAATGAGCTGACAAGACAGGCTTCTCATCACACTGCCCTGGGTGGGAGGCATTTTGGCACAGGCTGCCTTTGCAGCAGGGTGCGTCTCATCAGCAGCTGAGAGGAAAGGTTGTTTCCTTGGGAGGGCAGAAGAACTGACAGCTCATAGGGAATGAGTGAAGGGTCTTGCAAAATCTCTATTACTTCCAGCAGTACCAGACAGACAAAAAATATCAAATCTTAATATGTTCTACTTGGGCCAGCTTTGCTGTTGCAAGTGGAGTCTGTGTTGCTGTGACACACAGTTTTGGAATAAGCCTTGGGAAGGTTGCCACTGGTCCTGATGCTCTCTTCTGCCAGAGCTGGGTATTTCAAGGACTGATTTTAGGATTAACTTGGAACTGTTGCTGATGCTGGTGTAGGTTGTATCAATAACAGCTTCAATGAAGACACAGAAAAGGCACACCAGTAATGAGGTTATCTTTTGAGTTTTTACTTGAAATTTTGAGGAATTCTCTTTCAAATAATGAAAATGATATCTGTTATTTGTTGCTATACTCCTAAGATACCCCTTAAAAAGCTTAACCAAATATAATTATACTTGTGGGAGTGCTATGAAGTTCAGATTTGGCTTTGGTAAGTTGAACCAACTGCATGTTGTTAGAAATCTGAAGGCAAGCAGCCTTGATGCAGCACTTCACCACCTGATTGCATAGAATCATCATAGAATTATAGAAAAGTTGGGTTAGAAGGGATCATAAAGATCTAGTTCCAACACCTGTGCCATAGGCAGGGACAGCTTCCACTAGAGCAGGTTGGTGGTCAAAGTCCCATGCAACCTGACCTTGCACACTTTTGGGGAAAGGGCATCCACAACTTCTCTGGGTAACCTGTTCCAGTGCCTCATTACCCTCTGAGTAAAGAATTTCTTCCTACTATCTAATCTAAATGTCTACACTTTTAGTTTAAAACAATTTCCCCTTATCCTGCATGAGCCTGTCTGCTCTGAAAGAATTATGGTAATGCTGTAATGATAAGCCTTTGATTTATGATGGTTTGTATCACCCAGCAGCTCGTGAACAGGAAATCTTGCCTACTTTTAACACCCTGTCTGAAGTCAGATACCTTTACAGACCTGCCAGATAAGTGGCTGCTGTGAGCAGCCAAATGCCAAATGCTTCTTTTCTGCTTAAGAAGCACCAGTGAATAGGTTCCAGAGAATTTCCTTCTCCTTCAACAGTGCTAATAGAACAGAGATATCTAAAATCCTCAAGTATGAAGCCAAAAATAGTTGGAAATAATAATAAAAATAAAAAAATATATTATACCTCTTTAATGACAGGGGGCAGCAAAAGACATTCAGAGAAGCATGAACACAGAATTTCCAGTGGTTTAAGATATAGTTACAAACATTATTCCAAAACCTCTCTGTAGTAGCTGACGAAGAAATTTTTCCTAAAACAAAACCCCTGAGACAAATATAAGGAAAACCAAATACAGAGATAGAATGGATATGATCCTTAGGATGAAAACAGATACAATAAATTCCATGGGGCTCGTGCAGATGGTAGGAAGGCAGCAGGTGTGTAGCACAGAGCTGTGCAGATAGCAAGGTCTAGGAGATGCCTCTCTTTTCCAAAGAAGTAACACCATGTTTAAAAGACAAAAAGATAGGAACTCACTGGGTTACACCCAAATACCTAACCTGAATTGTCTCAGTACCTCTTCTATGCTTCCATAGAAGAGGCCAGGCACACTTGGTGGCTGACTGTGTCCACAGACCTTTCCTTTGCCACCAGCAGCATATCAGTAAATCTCAAATTCTGGAATCTCTTTTCTCTGAAATTTTATAAATTGATGTGGATTTTCCCAGTAGGTTTTTGAAACATTTTCTTCTTGAATGTTACCATATTCTTGCAATCAAATTAGCTCATATGCCAATTGTAATAGTATTGTGGGGAGGGAGGTTGGGAGCATAGGGAGCTCTCCCAGGGGCAGTCTTTGGGAATGGCTGAATATGACCACAAGGGCCACAAACAGGAGCTGTGTGGATCACATGCCTAAAAGGATATGTTCTTACTTTCTGGTCTTTGGGTTCACTGGATTTCTAAGATGTGAAAAGCAGAAAATATTGTCTCCTCTTGGACCTGAAATTCAATTTGAGCTTATTTTCTTCTGGCAAGTTACAAATTTAATCCTTGTTAAATTCTGCCTTAAATTTCACTTATCAAGCACTTGGACTCCTGAGTTCTGCAAAGTTGTAGCTATGAAACATTCGTTTTCAGTTGACTTAATTTTTAGCAGAAAAAAATGTAAATGGAGAAGGAAAAATAGTATCTAGCGCATTTTTCTATGGCTATTTTAGCAGTCCAATTATAAGTGGAGTAGAAAGCAAAACATTTTTATCATTCAGTACCAAAGAGAGGTCTGATCATCTTTGTGCAGCAGATCCTTTTAAGTGAATAGATATCCATTTCACAGAGGCCTTTTTGCACACAAGAATTAGTTTGCTTCACATTTCTGCTTCTCTGTAAAGTGGGGATTTTTTTAGTGGGTTTGAAGTTAATATTTTCCAAACTTAAATTGTTTTTTTAGGAATAAATTCTAGTTCTTGTTATATCACCAAAAAAAAAAAAAAAAAAAAAAAAAAAAAAAGTTGTGTACTGAACACTCAAAGGACTTATCTGTCTTATTTTAAAGAAATGGAAGGAAAGTTTCCAAGAAAACTTATAAAAGTATGATCTTTATTAAGCTTAATCCAGCTCTGTAGCTACCCTGTGCTGCTCTAATGAGCTTTCTGAATACCTTTATTATGTATAGCTACAGGTTAAAATTTGAACACTGATTATGACAGCTATATATTTATATATCTCTAAGCACAGCAACCTATAATGAAAACAATTGTAAATACATCCAAATCAATATCCAACCACAACAATTAGTATTTTTCACTGAATTTAAGGATGCTTTCATCTTGGCATTATAAGTACAGACTATGTTCCTGCTACATGTAACTGTCATGTATACCATTGACCAAAGTTAATTTGCTTACTGCTAGGGAAGCACCTTGATGTGAAGGACATACCACCTGCTGTATTACTTATTCTGTTTCTGCATCTATGAGTCCATTTTTAATTTAGTATTGCAATGCCTTAACTCCCAGCTGAGAGCTTATAAAACAACTGAAGGTTAAATCATCAGTTGATATCATTGAAACCTGTTTCTCTTCTGCCTTTTTTCCCTCCCCCTGCATATAAATCCCTCCAGTTGCTCACATATTTTGATTTGTACAGAAGAAACCAATTGAAATCTGCTTTGGGTAAGGATTCTCCCTCAAATTGCCTGTGTAAGTACATTTTAAAAAAATTAATCTAAGGATCTTCTGTAAAATTAGAGAAAAATCTCTGAGACTGATAAGGCATTTTAGGCATCTTAAGCAACAAACTGGGTATTACAGCTTGCAAATGAATGAAAGGAAAGCAGCAGGGGAAAGGAGAGACTTGTAGAGGGAAAGGTGACAGTTTTGCTGAGGAATTCTCCTGTCAGTTTCCCTAGAGAGGAGAGAAACAAAGTGGGGAGAAAGTGGGAGGAGAGCAGTGTGAAAAGGCTCTTGGATACCATGGAGATGGGTACAGTGTAAAAATCTGTATACTGTAGATAAGTAAGTGGGAGGTTGATATCAAACTCCTACCAGCCAGAAACTGGCTTTGTGCAGGGTAAACATGTTAAAGGGAGCAGGAAGCATTGTTTAAGACTTTGCCATACTGTTTGCCTACTTAGCACTTAAAGAGAGTGAAGGAAGGGGACAAATAATTTTTTTTTCATATGTCTGCTCTTTCATCTATATCCAGTCTACCCAGGAAGGGTAAACTATTTTCTAGAACTCTTTTTTTTTTTGCATTGAAGTTTCTTACAACTTCAGACCTCTTTTTTTTTTTTTTTTTTTTTTTTTTTTCCCCATCTTTACTTTTAATTGCAGTCTTAATTTGATTAACTGAGAGTGCATAATAAATTCATAATGCTTCTTCATAATTCGTGAATGTGGGGAAGAAAATGTGACAGATTCCTGAGGAACTAAATGTTACTTTATGTCTGAGTAAGACAGTATGTTTTTAAAATTCAGTCTTTGTGTTACACTGCTTTGAAAGACTGTCTCAGCACATTTTAGGATTTCTTTGTTCTCTGCTTCTATATTTTATTCTTTCGATGTCTGTAAGACTGCTGTTATTTATATCCATGGCCATAAGGAAAATGCTATATTTTGTACATATGACATTGTACTTCCAAGAATTATTGGATTTTTAAAAATTCTAAAATGTAAGGAACACTGTAGAATGGTGAGTGTGGTTTTCAGAAAATTGTTATTCATGCCATTGATTCTTCCCAAAATACAAAGTGCCTGTTGCCTATGAAGCGGGCTAAAGCAAACTGATTTTTTTTTTTTTTTTTTACTTTTTGTCCTCAAGTTTAGCTTTAGAATAATGCCAAAGCAAGTGAATTACTTTTGTAAAAGCTTACATTTAAATGCTGTGCCTTGTGTAAAGTATAGATGAGTTGGATGGGGAGATCATTCCCATCCCTGTCAGTTGTACCCATTGCTTTTTGTTCAGAGAGGCTTTCTGGCCATAGACTGACTTGTGAAGTAATAAAAATCAGTGTTTTGCAATGGCCCTGCCTCTGCCTGTGTGCATTCAGGAGGAAGCATGGTGCAGCAAGGTTCTTAAGACTTTAAATTGTTTTTCTGGAGGACACACAAGCTGAAGTGTTTGTCCTGCTGGGTGTTGTGCCAGTGAGTATTGGGGAAGTCCTGCAGGGAGGAATGGGGATGTGCAGCACTGCCTCAGGGGCTGCACCTCTGGGGCTCTTAATCTTGGCCAAACAGCAACAGCAGTCTTTGGGAAAAATAGAAATGTCTCTATTCCCTAAAATATTTTGCTTCCTGGTTTTTCAGCACTTAATGCCAGCTGTGGTGGTGCTTGGAGTCTTCTTAGAGGTTGGAAGCCCAAGATTTCCTGACAGTGGTGGTGTTGGCCTTCTGTCTGTAGAAACTGTTTTTTTTCTTTTCAGACATGGGAGCATGTAGATCCTCAAGAGTCTATTTGGAGAAGCCATCTTAGAGCATGATTTTTAATTTGCTTTTTCTCAGAAATAGCAAAAGAAAAGCCATTAAACTTTAAGCTACAATTTTACTGATGCTGATATTGTTGTCCAGGATGCAAATTCTAGATTTTTAAGTCAGATTAAAATTAGGTATTAGGTGCTTTAAGTATAGGTTGTTGCTAGTAGGAGTACAGAAGCTGGTTGTCTGAACCAAAATTGGTGAATTTAATATGTAAATCTGTGAAGAAGGATGAGGTCCTGCCTGTGGGAAAGGGCCAGTGGTGGTGGTCAGCTTCTGCAGCATTTCTCACTGGCTGCCAGAAGCATTGCACCATGGTGGATGTGGTGAACCAAAAAATGTGGATCTTCTCTCTCCCCATTCCCTTGAGTTTCCTTCTCAAGCTTCTGGAGTTTTATGTTGTCCACTGGAACTGGCTGCATGGGGAGCAAAGTGCTGTGCTTTGGAATTTGGACCTGAGTGGTTTGCAGCAAGCTGGATGCCATAACCCCAGGGCCACGTGTGAGAAAGAGACAGCAGCATCACTGACTGATAACATAGTGTCTTTCTAAGCTGAGCTCTTTAATTATGGTCTTAGGCTCTTTTAATCAACTTTTGATATTGTAATCAATGGGAGAATGTGAAACTAACTTTACAGGCAGGTAGTAAGCAGCTAATTTTGTAAGATTCTTCTCTGTTTACAGTTTCTGATGAAGAGGATTCACCTTTATATCACATGACAGTTAATTTGGATTCATTTTAGGAGCACAAAGCTTGATCAGATGCAGCATTCCAGCAATCTCTGGCTTTTCTTCACATGATGTTAAAAATATGTATATTTATTAACACCTGTTTCTTTGTTGCCACAGGTTCTCCCTGGCATACTGCAGAAGCATTGCTGTATTTTACCTGACAGGAACACAGGTAAACTTTTTTCTTAATGAGTTAGTATTGTAATATGATTTGAAGAAATGCAAACACAAATTGGATTATATAGAGAAGTCTTGTTTGCTATTTATGGTCATTGAAATAAATGATGATGTTTTGTTTAAATTATCTGCTTTCATGTGAAGATTCCATGTATTCTGTTAACATTCTGAAGGTGGCATAGGTGTGGAGGTTGCTCTCAGGTCTCGCTTATAAAGTTATTTGTCTGAACTTCTGAAGCATTTATATATTTTTAATTATAAAGTTACTACTTTGTCAAGAAAAGGGGTTTAATCCTGCAGTCTGGTCCAGTTGATTCACAAAAGTACTAAGCATTAAGTTGCATGTAGCTCTGACTGCAGATAAATTCTTGCCCTATGCTTATTTTTCAGAGTGGAGGAGTAGACTAAAGGAGTTGACAGAAAGTATCACTAACAATACCTTATTGTGGTGCAGGAAGAAACTGAGAGTAATGTGTTTGTGAAAGAACAAATAAATGATATTGGAAGAGAAGAAAGCCATGAAGAAAGCCAATTTTGCATTCTTTTATTACAGGAAAAAACAATTTCTTTTAAAATAAGTTTTGAAATCCCTTCAAAAATACTATAAGTTGAGTGAAAGTGACTGCATATGCAACTCTGGATATGATTTGACAGACTAATTTTGGAGAAAGAAAAATATAGCATTTTTTGCTATATATTATTCATAGAATATATGTGATAGCTGGCATCTCTTAAATCTGCATATCCCTTTCCCCCAGTAGGTGCTATTAAAATAAACCAGTTTGCTCCTTGGCTTGCTATTACCTGTATTTCAGGCTCAGTTTGCACTAAAGGTAATTACAGAGAGAACTTGACAACTGTGTTGAACTGTAGTGGGATTTATGCTTACCTGCCAATATTCAAATGAAATTTAAAATCTGATTTCCATTTTAGACTGTGAACATGATAGAAGTATTCTAGTAAGATAGTTAATAACACATCCCTTCCAGCAAGAATTTGAAATTTTATAATTAGCAAGCAAATTGCAGAGAGACTTTGGCCTTCATAACAATTTAAAGAGTTCCTGAAAATTGGGCTTGGTGTAATGACCTCAGCTCAGTCTCTCTGCTCATTTGCTGTTATCCTGTGCCAATGATTTTTTTTCCTTTTATTTGTAATATGGGAACTTCATTCAGATTCCATTGGCAACCAAACTCTTCTTAACATATATAGAAGTGTATCATGTAGTTATTGAAGCCAGGGTTACATGAAGTGATGGCCTGGAGCTGGGCAGTAAGACTGACCATTTATCTTTATAACCAATATCAATACCATTTATCTAAAACTCAGTCACCTGCAGTAGTGCCTTCATTTCAACATAAGAAATAAAGGAGGAGCTTGCTAATGTAAAATTTGGTTTTGAAAGTTTTGAACTCTTTGAAGAGGAAATCTATCACGCTTTGGTATGTAACAGCTGCTGTACAACTCAAGCACACTTATGTGTGAAAATATCTGTAAGTTCTATTGTGTCTCTGTGACTGCTGCAGTATTTTTTTATGCTTATCTATTATATAGTGGGGAGTTGCCAGCAAGTGCAAAGTAAATTAAATCTGTGTTCCATTTTCCTCCACTTACCCCATTTACAGTATTTAAACACTTGGCAGAGAGAAGGAGAGTTCAGAAAGGACATGGGGGATTTTTCACCTCCTTTCTGGAGTAAAAGAATGACTGAATTATAGTTTGTTCAAATGCATCTGTTAGAGATAAATTAACCTTTGTCTTGTCAGACTTTAGGTCTAAATCAATTAGTCCAAACTAAAAACAAGTAAATTTCTGTAAATGTGGAACGTGCTATTTGCATTCAAATGTATATATCGTACATAATCTTGTCCAGCTCTGCTCTCAGCAAATGAGCCCAGAAAAATTATCTGATTTTGAGCTGTGGGTCTGTTTTTGTTCAGCTGTCAACATTTGGAGGAACTGAGCAATGTGCAGGCTTGAGTGTTGTGCCTAATAAATAGAGAAGGATAAGGAGAAATGGACTAGGTGGAGGGGTAGGAGAAGAGAGAGGGGAAGAACCACAAAATGAGACTGGCAAAACCACTAGGGAAAAATAAGATGCTGTAGGGAGTATAATGAGTGAAAAGGAAGAGAGGCAGGAGCAGTTTCTCACAGCCATTCAACAGTTCAAGCATTGGCAGCTTGGAGTTCTTGGGCTCCTCGTTCAAGAGTGCCCCCATGACCAGACTCTTCCCTACTCTCAGCACTGGAGCTGCACCCCAGGGAAGGAAAGGAGCCCTTGGGAATGATGGGGCCAGTGCTGCCTGGCCATCCTTTTGTCTGGCTGCCCTTCAGACAGACTTTTATTCTTGGGGAATATATGCAGTTAGCCTGTAATTGAGAGAGAGGAATAATATATCCCTGATTGCATCTAGAAAACTGAAACCTGATTGTACTCTATAAAACTGCATGTCTCACTGTCCCTTCCTACACTGTGTAGGAGTTTGAAGGACCACATTTTGTCAGTATTGGCATTCTGTATTTGTAAACTGGAGAAGAGAGCTATGCATGGAAAAATAGGTACATGGGAGCCGTGATCTCCTTCTGGTGGTGATGAGTGTTAGTACTTCTACCATGAACTGTTATTCTCAGTGCTTATAACTGAGCTATAAAAATAAATCCTGAAAAGACTTTCAAAAGGCAGAGCAAAAAATGTAATTCAGCCACCCCATAGCAATGCAGTTTTGGAAGAAAATACATATTTAATGAGATTAGGTGTTTCAAAGGTTAAAGGATGATTAATTTTCAAACATGCAAAGCCTTTACAAAATCTAATTCTTTAATAAAACAATGAATACAGCTAGCAGGTTGCTTGCATTAAGCTTTGCTAACAGACAGTGATGTTTCAATTCTTAAGTGTTAATTTATTTGTGGCTTTCCATTATTGATATTTTCATTACTTAATTATAAGTTCATATACCATGCACTGGCACAATGTATGCTTGTTATTGTGTTAGCTGCTATCCAGAAACTCCATTTGTCACATACTCTAATACTCAAGAAGCAAAAGATCCCACACCAGACACTTTTATTCTACACTTCCATCTTATATGCCATAACCATACTGTATTGATGGCCCTGCTAAGTTTCTTTCCATCTCCTAACCAGACAGCAACAACTGGGATGCATCAGCAGTTGTGAAGTTAATTGGAAGAGAAGCAGCTCCATGCTCTCTACATGTGTTAGTAACAAGATCATAGAGGGGAACAGCGTGAAAGTAATGACCTGGTGGGGAGCAGCTTGCTTATTTTCTTGAGTTATAACCTTTCTATTCAACTCCAGGTGGGAGAAATAACCCACTCCTTTTGATGGACATCCACCACCTTCTGTGTACACATGCAGTCAACTGAAATTCCCTTTATAAATATTTCCCAGCAATGACCCATTCCCTGTTACTGGGATATCTTCAGCCAATTCAGAAGTTCTTTCCATTACCTGAGAATCACTTCTGTAAACCTTAGGCAAATGCTAAAGCTGTCCTTCCTTTCTCCCTTCCTTAGTAAAGTTCTTGGATATGGTAAGTTCATGCAGCATGGGCAGTACCTTTGGTTTCTGCTCTCAAAATGAAAATAGCCATTAAATGCAACATGTTTTGGAATTCTTAAATGAAACAAGAAATTGAGGGGCAGAAATGCTTATTTGAAACAGAGAAGTCAATGTACCCTGCTGTGGGTTGCTTTTTATTTAAATATATGTATTTTTAAAATTTATTTTTATTTTCAGTATTGCTTGAAATAGAACTCTTCAGGCAGTACATGTGGGTTGTTTAGCTGTAGAAAAAATCATGCAATTAAAAAAGAGGAAATATATCTGAAAGCTTAAGCTTTTGTGTATTCTGTGTTTAAGCAGTCTTAGAGCAGAAAAGTGAATTATTTGGAGTTTGATTTTTGTTTATCCCAGGCCTCCCTGTATCATCATATAGCACAATAAATGATCATCAAGGTATGCACAAATATACTTGATGAAGTAAAACATAATAGAACTCCTTAACAGAAGGCACTCAGTGTGATTTTTACATTGCTGCAGCTGTTAAATGGACATTCTTGCACTGCACAGATGCTGATATCTGTGTGCTCTGTCTCTCTTGTGCTCTTGATACACAATTATTAGTTTTCTATCATGTGAGGAAATTGCACAAACAGCTTTTATACTGTTCTTTTCCATCATATCCTGAGTTTGGTATGTGTTGGACTGCAAATTTGGACTCATTTTCTCCACCGAAGATCCCAAAGGAAGGAATGAATCAATAGTCACTAGCAGCTCCTTGGGCTGATTCATTCTTTGACACTTAATCTTGAATTTCCCCCTCACTCTGAAGGAGAACATAGGTAAAATAAAGAGCATCTGCAGCTATCTTGCTGACTGGATTCTGGTAAATAGCTCTTTTAAACTTTGAGCAACACTGTTGGGGGAAAAAAAAAAAAAAAAGGTAAATACGATTGATGCTGTCTCAAGTTTCTTCATAACCCATTTTCAGGTCAGCTCTTGTGTGCTGATATTGAACTTATGCAAGATGTTAAATCCTTCATTATAATCATCCTCTTTTGTCCACTGCATTGCCTAAAATTGCACTGAAAAAAAAGTGTGACCAATGTTCTGCTTTCTGCAAAGAATGAGTAATATCTTCTTGAGAGAGTGGTAATTGCTTTATATACAAAAGCAGGAATTTAATAATAGCCAATCTCTTCATTGGATAAAGTGCCACCCAAGACAGGAATGTTTCATCTTTTGCTTGTTTGCTTTTCTGCCTGTTGCTTGAAGAGCAAATATTGAGCAGGAGAAAAATCTAAGTTGGTATTAAATAGAATTCCTCCACTCAGATTTACTAAATTGGATAAAGAAGTTAACATAGCTTTTTTTCTTCTTTAACTACAACTGTGTTGCCTTATTAGATTTTAAAATACAAGTAATGTGACTTAGTGTTCAAAACCAATGTGTTTTATAACTAGCAAATATTTGCTGTCCGCTAGTTAATTTATATATATATGTGTATATATATATATTTATTGAAATGCAATGGATGTTTGTAGGAAGAGCTATCCAGATGACTAGGCTGACAATGTGTATGTATGAACTGTACAGCAGCCAGTTTGAGTCCACAGGAGGAGTTACAGCACAGTGTTCAGAAGCCAAAGTCCTGTTACAAAAATATCTTTACCATACTCACTAGCATATTATCTTCCTTCTGAATATTTTGAAGTAATAAATTAATTGTGATGAATTTTTGCCTTCTGCCATTGTAAAAAATAATTTTTTCTTATCCTCTTTTATCAAAGAGGAAGTCATTATCAACTGCTGCCACACAAGAATATTCACTGAGGTGATATATGATCCCCTTTAGAAGTTTGTTGCTGAAACTGGAGTTGTCCTTTTGCTTTCAAGATGTAGCTATAGATTTTAGACAGTTCTTGCAGATTTCACCTGCTGTCTGCTTGCTGAGTTAAACATGAGCATTCTCATTCAGATGTTCAGCTGCAGGCTGCCTGCTGGTACTTTCCAGCCCAGTTTCCATGGAAATGGGAATTAGAGGGGAGAAAATAAAGGAAGAATAAGTATTTTCTTAATCTTCTTGTTAATCCGGAAGTTCTCGTACCTTGGTGTCAAGGTTGTTTTGCCTTTAGGTGGATCAGCATATGGTGCCAGCTTTGGCAAATTAAAAAAATAAATAAAAGTAATTATTGGAGCTGTAACAAGCAATACCTGTTACCATGACTCTGTAGAGGTGCTGGAGATCACCCGAAGAGGATGAAGAAGGAAGAACTGAACTGGACTGGGAAAGAATAAACTGATGAAAGGATGTGTGGCCCAGTGGCCATTTTAAACTTAGTCCTGCTAGATCTCCTTATCTAGAATAAGGAACTATACACTTTCCATCTCAAACTAGCCAGAAGACTGCCTTGTCTTATTGGACCTGTTTGTACCTAGGATTGTTCACCTTGATCCACTAAAATCTGGCCTCCATAAGAGCAAAAACATAGGCAGTTTGGGCTAGACTCATACCTCCAAGGGCCAGGTCTATTATCTCAAGTCCAGTAGGACCTCAGACTTCAGTATCAAGACATCTATAAAACTAATTAACACATATTAGTCCACTTAAAATAATTGGACAGGCTAGAAGACTGGATATGTGTGAGCATAAAATGTTTTAAGGCTCCAGCTTGCACAGGTCTCTGTGCCATTCTGCTTGTGGTGTAAAAAGAATTGTCACACAGCACACAGCTCTGGTGCTTCAGTCTGTGCATGGTGTCCTAGTTGGTTGCAAGCAAAGACCTTTTTGGAATTCCAGGTCCTCTACTACCACTAGCTCATCCAGGGAGATGTTTTTACACTCTTATTACTCTTATGAAAAGTTACAATTTTGCTTTACTTAAAATTATGTAGTCCTAAAACCAAGACACTGAGCAAAATACTTCACTGATGTTTAGATGTCATGTTAAATGTTTCAAGATTGATAAAATACTCTTCTCTGAAAGGCAAGTATTTCCTAACTGCTGTGCTCTTGGGACTGGGTGTAAACCCTTAGCTGTAAAATAGCACTTTCCCAACAGTCTCACCCTCATGTGTGTGGGGAAATGGACTGAAGGAAGAATTCTGACTTGGTGAGGCTTAATTCTCGAGGCAGACATGGGTATGCATGTTCACAGCCTCTTTGCCTAGCATTGCAAGAGTCCTGGTAGCTAAAAGTGTGTAGGAAGGAAATTCTCTCCAGAAAACAGCATCCCTTTCAAGAAAGCTTGCTTGACCTTTACTTCTGAAATGTTTTGTAAAGCATTCCAATGTGTACAGCTCAGCTGCTGAAGGAAAAGAGAACTGTGCATCATCAGACACAGAAAGTGCAGGCAGCTCTGATAACTGGCCATGTTAACAATGTGACTAAGTCTTGATAAAGGAAAGCTGTGTGTAGAATGTCTGATTTCTATGTGCCACAGTGTGGGTTTGTTTTTTTTTTTTTTCATGCTTCCATCTATTTGTGAAGCAGTTGCCCAGGCAGTATGTAAATCAGGTGGATGAGGGGCTCTGAGTGAGTGAGTGTACTGTACATGGGCACTCTCTTGTGGAGCAGCACAGTTTTGAAGTTCACTGCCAAAAGGTATATCTTGGCCAACACAGAGCAGTGTGTGGGTAAAGAGTGTGTAATTGAGCACAGAAATCAAAATACAGACATCTCTACTCATACAGTGAGTAAGGAAAAATGTTAATATGTTTTTCTAAAATAAGTTAATGATGAGAAGCACAGGGAATTCTTATAGGTCTCAGAGGAATATAGCAATAATGCTAAAGGACTCTTGAATTAATTGGTTTTATGTGGGTTCAGTAGACCACACTGATATTTCATTACCCTTAGAGAAATTTGACTGTGGGCCAAAAAACCCTATTTCCTTACCTTTTAAAGCTCTCAGGGGTGCCTACACAAAAGTATCTGCATTCTTTGCTTCAGTAGCATCCTGCCTCTCCAGCTATGTTGAGGTGCCTCTGAAGCATGAACAGACCTCTTGGCTGGTATGCAATAGTCATACATAAGTCAGTTGTGCAAAGTATAGAAGTAATAGACATGTTTTATTTGCTACCATTTATTAAGCAATTATATTCATTTTCCCCTTAAATTGCAATTTAACTGTGTAAGTAGATTGTTATGGTAAAAAGATATCTGTTCCTGAGCTTTGAAGACACTCAGTTCTGAGAGGAGTAAGCAATCAAAACAGCATTGGAAATGACCACTAGTTTTTTATTCCAGATTCACATCATTTGTATCACAGTCCTCCAACTTGGTGGAAGTTCTTCAATGTTTTGAACAGCAAAAAGTTTTTTTCAGGTTTGTGGGAATAATAGAATTTATCATTAAATTTTTATTGAAAAAAAGATTGTAAGTTAGAAAAAATAAGGGCTAAAACTGACATTGCTAACTTCTTAAAAGAAATCTGTTTTATGAAACTCTTGTTTGCTTTATTTTGTCCTTCTTCACCTACCTCCCACTCCTCCCATCCCTTTTTACTAGAAGAGTGGGAAAGTAAGGGGAAATGGGTTCTGTATCTAAGATGCCCACAATGTTAGATAACCTTTATTTTCATAAGATGCCTGAACAATCTTTTCCTGCTCTAAGGCATGATTCTTAATTTGGAATAGTCTGCCTCATGTTTTGGACTAGCATTTAACTGCCTAGGACAGAATAATAGTTTAAAAGAGATGTAGCATGCAAGCATCTCCATGATTAAAACCATCAGAGCTCTCTCTCATTCTAGTGCATTTTCCAGAAAAGAACACGCCCCTTCCAATGATGTACGGGTGGAGACTTTTTCCAGGTGTACCTTTTTTCTTTCAGCTGACTTTATTAATGTACAGTTTTTCCCATCCTTCCTAAATCTTCTTGTATTAGCTGCTTGGGTGGGAGTACTAACACATGCATTTTATTATCAAAACATCAGAGCTGTTCATGTTTTCCATTCTACAGTGATATTGTCTATGTTTAAAACGGTTTGCTTTGCCATAATGATTTTATTTGTAGTAACGGTGTATGACGTGGTTCTGCTGCCTTTTGGGATACTATAGGAGCTATAAATAACAGCTGCTAATGTCTACAGTCATGCACAACAGGAAGCAATTTAGCCACTTGTCTCCTTTCTGTCACAATGGGAAATATCAAACATTTCTGCATCAATAATGCATGTGATCCCCAAAGCCATTAGTGGTGCTTATTGTAGAAGTATATTACCAGAGGCAGTGCTGCATCCTCTGCACTTGAGATTAAACGCTAGCAAATGTTTCCATGTGTGTGGTTTAGTTGTCTCAGTATGACAGTGCATTGGTTAAGGCACCAGCTGTACCTCCAGAGAATCTCTCCCAGTCTACCAGCCAAGAGGAGAGACACTGTTAGGCAGGGAAAAAGCAAGGGAAGAGCTTGGGAACAGCAAAACCACAGTAGCTTATCCTTCTTGACACAAAGATCATTGGGGCAGAGAAGGAGCAGAGAAAGTGAAGATGTTTCATCATAAAGGAGGCTGATATTTCAGTATATCTTCTGAAAGTCATTGTACAGGATTGGATGCATGTTGTCACTTGTAGGTTGTATTAATTTTATTAAAATATGTTGGTTTGCTGGACTTAGGTTGTTAAATGCTTAAGTCAGAGAGCTTGAATATGTAGTTGGCCAAAGCTGCTGTCCCAGAATTGCCCAGGTCTTATCTGGACACAGCTTAAAATCAGGGAAGAAGGGAGGGTCAGAGTACAGCACCAGGGAAACTATGAGAAGCATAACTCAAAACTGTGCTCATTTGACAGCAAATCCTGGGAATGAATCATCTGCAGATTTTCAGTGGTATATATAGGAAACCTAAACTTACCAAAGAATAGTGATGGGATGACAAAAAGCCATGGAGGCATTTGCAGTTTTTCTTACCTTATGTAATGGCTTCTTGAATGTCCTTTATAAAGCAAGGACTGATCCTCTGTGCTGTACATTAAAAGTTGTGAGCCATGAGCCTCCATACTGAACATGGGCAGAACAATGCTGGGGGCTTCAGCTGACAGAAGTTTAATTCATGAACCACCTTCACAAATATATTTGGAAATTGTGACTCACAGAAACCAGCCCACAAGGCAAAAGAAATTACATCATGGTTAAGCTGCAGGTGATTATAAATGTAAGGGATAAGATAAGCTTCAGTGAAAGGCATGTATATATTGAAAATGCTTCAATACTTTTTGCTCCCGTTCTAATTTGGAGGGCAGTTGGAGGAAGCAATACAAAACTGAAAAGCTGAAGAGGAAGGATCAGCATGGCATGGACTGTTAACACCATGTGTTATGAGATGTTCCCTTTTTTTCTTTGCTATAAAGACTTGGAAATCATCTACAGCCATGAGCATCTGTCCATTAGGACTAGTGATTAATGCTTCATATACCCGGGTGTAAATCTTTCTGATGTATTGTATTTACACTAAATATATATAATTATTCTTTACTAAAGATCATTAGAATTTGTTGCCCAGTGCTAAAATTTTCTCTCTCCTGTTTCTATGGAAACTGTAATACTGATAAGACATAATAAACAAATGCAGTGTATTATAAGCCTTCCCTTTAGCAGGACATTCATTTTATTAATATCTGTCCAAATTTGTCTGGTGACAGGCATTGTTCATTTAACGATTCAAACGGTAAAGTATCTATTTAATTTTCACTGAAGACTTATCTTCTAGCTTTGAGGGTTTTTACTTGCTCTTAAATCATTTTCCTAACACAGTGGTGAGTTGGTATGTGCCAGTGGTTGCTGCTGCTGATATTTGCTTAGCTCAGAGGAGAGTAGTGAGTGCTTATATGAAGTGCTTCAGAATTAGGAAAACCTAAAAGTGTAGAAGTACACTGTTGCTAGCTAATGCAGAAACTAAAAGCTTCTTTTGCCTTTGATTCTTTTGAACATGCTTATGTGGCATGGTCTTTTGGGGCATAGCTGTAAAGGTACAGCCTGCTGTCTAAGAATTAAACTTAGCCTTTTGTGGAACCCACAAAGTGGAGTGTCATCTTCCTGAGCCATGTCCAACAGAAGTCCTAAGCATTTTACTCAGCAAAAAGTTCTCTGTACATTCTAGAGAGCCAAACACAGCCACACAGTGAGGAGCCTGAGCTGTTCCCCCTCTCTGGCTGGGAGGACTGGCAGGTTGCAGGCAGAAGCAGGCAGTGCATCCCTGCAGCACTGAGCAACACGTGTCCTGAAGGCATGTGCCAGCCCAGGGAGCTTCAGCTGAGGTGGCAAACTTCATCCTCACTGATGATACAGTAAAATCCCTGCTTGGTTGCTGATGTTGCCTTCTGTTTGAGAATCTTCCTTCTGGGATATCAGTTTCAAGGTGACTAACCATGATGAAAAGGGTAAAGTGGTTTTCAAAGATTAAAACTGAATAAATTGTTCAAATGAGTCAATAAATGCTATGCCTATGCTATACTTCCTGAATGTTTTAAGGGAATGAAAAGTCAAATCTTCAATAGCCATGGTTAGGAATGGAGAAGCCTGCTTGATTTTCATATGCTGAAGAGATTGGAATTTACTCTGAACTCTTCCCCTGGGCTGCAGGGTGGCAATGAGGCAGTCACCTTTGCTCAGGTTTGTAATGTTAAATACACTTTAACAACTTAAAGAACTATCATAGCATAAGCAAAATACCTTTTCTTTTCTAAGAAAAGCTTATGATACTTGTTTCATTGAAGACCTTCTATGTTAAATATCTAACTAAATCAGTTGATAACTTTACTTAACAGCAGTCACTTCTAAAAAGGCTTTAGACAAACTGATAGGAATGGGTATGCTGATAAGGAAAGCTGTTGATCTAGAGAAACACAAATCATCACTCAAAGCCTTGATGTACTCCTGGTAATGGTAGACAGTAAAACCCCAATTTTTAGGTTTTTCTTTTTCAGATTCTTTAGCAATATTATTAATATTGTTACTGCAACAGGGACTGAGATAACCCATCTGGATTTTGGATTTTGGATACAATGGTAACGAGTGGTACTTCTCAAAGACACAGAATTACTTTGATGTTCAATAAGAAGTAGGCTGTTGGGTGGTGCTTAAGGCATCTGCTTCTGTGTGTGCAAACACAAGTGTGTTGGTATCACCCAAAATAAAGCCTCTCTAGGCAGGGCATCAGGTTTGACAGGGGCCCTTGAGATACTTTTTACTGCTTCAGTGGGACTGGCTCCATGAGGGAGCCTCCCATGCTTTTTCATAACTATTAACTCAAGATACAAATGAAGGCACATCAGCCTGCATAGGCAGAGATTTTTGAGGGGTTAATAGTATTTTATTTTGCTTGTTTTTTTTTTTTTTTTTTTTTCCCCATGGGGGGCAGGCCATAAGCCTTGGTTATGATTGTCTTTCCATTTCTAGAGTTTATTTGAAGAGATTGCACCATACATCATTCAACTTATAAAAGGGGATTGTAGAAAGACAGAGAAACTTTTTACCAAGGCCTGTAGTGAACATTGGGCATTCGTTTTAAATTAAAAAGAGAGTAGTTCTGGATGGGACATAGGCAAGAATTTGTTTAAAATGAAAGTGGTGAGGCTCTGGAAGAAGAAAAGTGGTGGATGACCCATCATTGGGAGTGTTCAAAATTAGGCTGGATTGGGCTTTGTACAACTTAATCTAGTGAAAAATGTTCCTGCCTATGGCAGAGGGGCTTGGAGGAGATGATTTTTGAAGATCCCTTTCAACCCAAACCATTTGAGGAATCTATTTGATATTGGTTTTACTTATTATTTGAATTAAAATTCAAGAAGGGGTAAACTCTGAGATAGATTTGATTGCTTGTCCTTTCAATTGTCATGAGATTCACCTTCATATTGGAAGGCAGATTCTGGCCTTAAGGTTGACATCTTCAAAATGTCAACCTTGTAGGCATGAAGATATTACTCTGTTGGAAGCCATTGCAAGTGATAGTTGCTGGGCTGCATTCACTGTTTTCTGCAAGAACTGGTCTCCAACTTCTTTACTCCAGTAAAGAGGCTGTGGTCATCTTTCTTATTTTGAAAGTTCATTTTTTAAGCCCTTGTGGAAGGCATCCTATCTTATTTCATAATTTTGATTTTTTTGAGCTGTAATTCAAGACCATCACAGATATATACATACACTGATTTCTGTGATTTCCTTAAGACCTTTCATAACTATAGCAAATAACTCAAATCTTCTTCATTGTTGGTAGTTATTTTCATCCTTAAAAAAAAAAAAAATGACAGCTTTATCACTTTGTTAGATATTTTGGTGATTCTCATACCTAATGTTTTGCAGTTCCCTGTAGGATTTTTTGTTATTGTCTGTCTAGTTTTGCTGCATTTATTTGATCTATTAATTTAGTTCTTTAAAACTTATGTGAATTTTTTTCTGTCTTTTTTTTAGTCATATAAGAAACAGGTTCCTATTCACTATACTTCTTGATTATTGTAGTCTTTTGGGCTAGCAGATTCTTAGTTTTTGATGTTGTGTAATGCTTGGCTGTAAAATTCAGAGCATCTTTAACTGTTACTGGCATCTTTGTTTGGCATTATAGAAGACATATGGCTTCCTACAAAACTGTGTCGTTATTTAACTTGAATTTTGTTGCCTTCCTGTTGGAGTTTTTGACTAAGGTATAAATACTGCACCATAAATATTTCATTCCCCATTCAAGAAATCTGATGTTGACTTAACACTGAGCTATCTAGAAGAGCCTAGGAGGTTTGGCTTGCAGTAAAAATATTTTGGTTTTTCATTCCCCTCTTCTTCCTCCTTGGGCATGTGTGCACAGCACATTTATCTTTGAATTTTGTCTCAAGCCATGTGGATAGGATGGTATGGAAGTGCCAGGAATGAGCCAATTTTTCAGCAGAAATGAAGATATGGGCTCTGTTTTTTGTTGTTATTGCTGCAGTATATTGAAGTATACTGATTTGAGGTTATTTATCCTTTTTCTTTTTTCCCTGGATAAGTGATGAAGTTAAAGATGGAATTGTCATTCCATTCCTTTAGCTTCACTGTCTTTTCTACTTGCACTGTGCCCTGAAGGCAGGGCAGTCACAGCATAGTGTTGTTGCTCTTCAGACTGAGTTTCCAGACTCCCACAAACAGCATGTCTTCTCTAACACAGCTGATTGCTGTTGCTAGGGATCTGTTTTTCAGAAATATTTTTCCTTTCCAGGTATTGTGAGTTAGTATTCCTCTAAATTCTTAGATGGTGATAAGGGTTGTCCATAATCTAAGATCTCTGGTACAGTCTCTGTCTCTTCATAAGCATGTTTTACATTGTCACAGTTGATATCTTCCTAATGGGTGGTAACTTTTAGCACAATCTGCCTATACACACAATTTCTTATGGAATTGCTAATTTTGCATGTAGTTTAATGAAATAATTTTACAGTGATTTTGACTTTTTGGAGAATGTGATATATGCAAGAATTCTGCCTGAAGGCATATTATTTAACCCAATGGAAAACTGCATTTTTCATTCTAATTTTATCTATTTGATGTGATGGCCATGGGTTTTTTTAAATCATTCAGATAACCAGAGAAGACTTCTGTGTCTGGAAGGTCAGGGTTTGAACTTTGGACAGTCTCTTCCCCTTGTCCAATGCAAGCTCTATTCGTGCCTGCCTGGAGGTACTTCCTGATGGTTGTGCAGCCTGTGACAGGTTCCACAACTTTCTGAAGCAAAGTAGGTCTGCATTTGATTAGTCTTACTATTAAATATTGTGCCAAATATTTCAAACTGAATATACAATGTTGCAACTTTAAACTTAATATTGTTTGGTCCACCATGGACATAGAGAATATTTGATTTTTACCTGTTTTTACAATAGTATTTTATGCACCTGGGTACTAGTGCCCTTGATTTGAGCCTTCTCTTTTCCAAGAAAAGACATTAAAATAGTTTCTTGGGCCATTAACCACTTTTTTTCTCAACCTCTTTTGGAAAAAGTGAATCTGGCTTTGTACTCTTTTTCTTAAAGTGTGATGTGACTGCATTGAAATTTCTTCTTATGGCAGCAAGAAAATGTGATCACTATTCCTAGATAACAAGAATGTTTGTCCTGTGATTATTTTTAAACCTAATTAAAAAAAAAAATATTAAACATTTGCATCTATTTCTGATATTAGTTGAGAAGCAAATGACATAGGCAAACACAACAGCCATAGTGAAATAATCCTGCTTAATCTATGTGAATTAGAAGCATAAGAAGGAAGTCATAATTTAAAAGCTCGGTTTTAAGAAGTCAATTAATGTCTACAGCTGTGGATTGTCTTCCATTTAAATAGGAATTAAGGCATGAAAACTTCTTAATTCTCAAACACATTCCTGTCCTCCATTCTTTCCATCCCCCATCCCTCCATTTGTGGTAAAATGAGCACTTTAAAAATATTCTCATTTTTGTATATCTCCTTAACTGTACTATCTAGTTCACTCTCCTGATTCGTTTAGAGGTGATCTTTGCAGAAAGCTGAGAAAAACATTTAGCCCATTTTAATTAATGTTATCCTTGAAATTATTAGCAGGGTCGCTTCATTGATGTTATAGATATTGACTTTGGGATGCACTTACAATATTTAAGGTTCAACAGCCAATAAATTAGTCATACTAAAATATTAGTTAACTGGTAACAGTGATCCTTGACCATTTCTGTATTTTGTATTGAGATATATTTATGGAACAGCAGCCATTCCAGGGATAATCCTTATTTTCAATATTAAGTGTTTTTCATTTAATATGCTCACATTCAGATTACACACTGGGAAGTAAATCTGTAGCAGTTAAGTGCCTGTTTTTCTTATGTTATGCAAAATAAAGAAATGCAGTTAGACATATTTCTGCAATGATTTTCAACATCAAGTATTTTATTCAAATGAATTAAAGGGCATTCATGCATTTAGCAAGGGCTGCATAACTTGCCTTCCATCAAGGTATTTTTTCTCCTTTAAATTTCTTAATAGTAAAACATAATTATATATTTTTTAACCTATGTGTGCTAGTTATTTTTTTTAAATGAAACTGTCTGAAGAAACTAAAGCTGAACTCTATCTTCTTGCAGTATTTGGAAGCATTTGCTCTCCCCCCCCCCCTTTTATTTTATGACTGACTATTTGTTTGCAATTCAAAAATACCTTTATCTTCTGCCTGGGATGCTCACTAATGGTTCTGGGGAATCTAATAATATAATATTTTAGAGTTCAATGAGTTTCTCATTCCTCCAGATCACCTCAAGCTGGCTAAAAAATGCAAAAATAATTTACCAATATGGATGTGTATATTCAAACTCTCTAAGTGTGTCAGTGTCATACCAGCATTCAAAGTAACAATCAGGATTGCTCCAATAGCAAATTTGATTCATATTATATAAAACCTGAATTCTGTCTAATCTTTTTGGTTAGTAAGGAGTTACAGGTTTAAACTCTGCAATGGGTTTTCACATTTTTAAATGAGAATAGGTCTTGTCATAGAATCACAGAATGGTTTGGGATGGAAAGGACCTTAAAGGTCCTGTAGTTCCAAACCCCCTGGCATAAATAGGGACCCCTTCCACTAGACCTGGTTGTTCCAAGCTCCATTCAACCTGGTCTTGAACATTCAAAGGGATGCAAGAGTTTTCTTCAAGGTTTCAGTTAATTCCAGCCAAATGTATATGGAGAGCTGCAAGCTTCCTGACTTGATGCAGATGATTTTAAAAACATGACTCCATTATAGCAGAATTATGGGCTAGATACTGGTTGAAAGACAGATCTCAAAAGGCTGTTGTGATAGCAGTGAAAAGAGATTGTTTTTAGAATGGCTGTGAAACAAGTGGAACCACGCTCAGCCCAATTCAGCACTCAACTGGAATTAAAGATACAAAAATAAATCTTCTAAAACTTGTATCTGCAACAAACAATTAGAACACCATGACTAGAATATATCTATAAATTAATCTCATTCTTATCCACAAAGCTGGACACTTGGTTTAGGGAAAACTAACTGGCCAATTAGGAAAAAGAAAAGGAAGACATAAAACTAAAATAGCAAAGAATGTCTTCTTGGAAATTTCAACTCTTTCTATTGTCTGGTGCTGGACATGGGATGCAGCACTGTTTTAGGGTCATGCTGGGGGTTGAAGGGCTCAGTTACTGATTCAGTATTTAAACAGAGGACTAGGGAACAGAGGGCTTCAGCATTACAGTGGTGTTCTTAATATTAGTATGGGATGGTTTTCTTTCTTGTCTATTTTAAGTGACCTTGGAAGAACACATGGGCATGCAAAAAAAAAGGAAGAAATCCCTTAAGATCTGAGTAAAATGCCTTGTCAGACTCATTTTGATTTTTGGCTTTTCAGAAGCAGAGGTGTATTTCAGCTGAACCAGATCAGTCCCGAGTGAAAACACCATCAAATAAAAGATTCTTCAAATTGCCAGAGGAAAGTAGAACAAGACCACTACAAATAAGACTTTTTTTTTGCTGTGGTGAAAATGGAGGTAGAAATGGCAGGTGAAACATTTCCCATAGCAGAAACTTCATCTCTGACCAGCTCCCACTCATATTTGTTTTGTCTCATACCTGTCATACCTGAGGAGTTTTGGGCTGACCCTCCCAGCTCGAGGGGCCAGGCCTGCTGAGTCAGAGGCGTGCTTCTAGAATATGCATGAGACATGCCCTATGATACCAGCCCAAATGATGGCCCTTTGGAACACCAGGCTTCTTAGACTTTCTGACTTTGGTTTATGGGAGTTTGCAGGGCACTTGTCATTCAAATACCTTGATAATGCACTTCAGGTAGATGTAAAAGTCTTCATCTGGGCCACTTTGCTTATTTACTTGCATAGCAAGTGGTATGTACTGATGACCTTTAGGACTGTAATTGCTGTTTGCCAATTTTGCTAACTATAAAACTAGATATTAGCTGTAGCACTAAATTAAAAAAAAAAATCCAAATTCTCTTTTCCCTCTCTTTATTTTGTCCACAGAATTTTTTCACTCTTTTGTAAATATTTTTCTGGGCATTGATGTTCAGTGGCCAAGGTGCAGAGGCTGCTGTCAATGCAACCACAACATACACCCAATGTATGTGTGTAATGCCTCTTTAAAAGGTCATGATTCAGACAACCAAGTTGACTGGAGTTTCTGTGTAAAATGTAGATGACTGTGGAGAAATGGTGACTAAACTAGAAGATTTCATGATCTTTTCTAGGTCTTTGGGAAACAATGAACTGTATGTAGATTGCTTTTTCTGGTAATTAAGGGCTTCAGGAGCAGGCTGAAATGGTTTCTTCATCACATCCTGTTACCTGTACAATGTAGCTTGCATATTCTCCTGAAGATTACACTTAAATTGCCTTCTTATTCTCAGCCATCTGTAACATCAGAGCTTTTATCTTGATGTTATCATGGATGGATCTTTCTGGCTCCGAAATGATCAGAGATCCCTTGTTATGCAGATGAACAAGCTGAAGAGCAATTTCATAGCAGCAATTCTGCATGAATCAGAAGTGCAATGAGGATTAACAGGATTGTCAAACTGAGTCTTGCTGAGAAGTACACCCATCCTCTAGATACCTCCTTGCCCACTTCTAGTGATCCTGCATCACAAAATATTCAAAACATTTTCTAATCTAGTTTTGCACATAAGTAAATGTGTGGTCTGTGTCCTTACTACTGAATTCAGTCAAATTTTAAAAATATGCAAATATTACTTGCTTATGATGTATGTACAATGAATGTGATTTGCATGAGACTAAATGCTGAGATATGTTTCTCAAAAGCATTGAAAAGTGTTTCCTAAGCAGAGTGCAGTATTTTTACTGTTGCAGATGAAAGTTCTGTCATTGTTGCAGTGGGTCTTGTGCACATATTTAAATGATGCTTGTAGATAAAGGGCTCAGGCTATTGCCAAGTTGTTGATAGATTCAAGTTGCAAAGCTGTTTGAAAAAGGGAAGGGCTCATTTCTTAAAAGTATTACAGTATTATTGCATTTAGTTCTATTTCTAGAAAACATCTGTCTTGGTAAATCAGTAATGTGTAAATTAATTTAATGTGATGAGATAAAAAGATATCTCTGGTAACTTAAAAACTGCATCATTAGAATTTGAATCAGCTCTTTTGGAAACATTTCTCATGGACAAGTCATGCAAACAAGGAAAGCTGTACTGGTTTTAAGTGGGTTCCTGAGAGATTACAGGATTTTTGTGCAGGAAAGCATACCAGGATTTATTTTCGCATCCTATTTACTTAATTTATTTGGACATGATTGGTGGATATACACTTAATCTCACATTTGAGAGAAATAATCAGAAAATTAGGAGATGTCTTCTAATTTTCTATCAGAGGTGAATTACTTCATCACACTTCATTGAAGTGATTGTGTTTTGTAAGCTAAATAGTGATTCTGTCACAGGAGTTCAGAGTCCTGTCAAAAAATTGTTGTTTTACAAATCACACCCAGAGTAGAAAAACCAGTAATTCCCACAGTTGGATGGACTGTAGAATAATTTTGCAATGCTTCTAGGCTTTAAGGATTTTATAAAACATTTCTCTTCCGCACTAGTATGAATGCCAGTTTTCCAATGAGTCCTAATACTCTGATGAGCCTGTTGTTTAAAAGTGACTCTACCTTTGTAGGCTGGAGGCATTGGCAAGGCAGGGTTGTTGTATCATGCATGGCAAAAAGATTGATCCAAGACCAATGCAAACCAAGACTATTGACAACCTTTTAACTGAATTTTATAATGGGAATAATAATGTGTGCTTTGGAGAGTGAAAATTTTAAACATTATTAAAAACTAAAAGCAATTACAGTGACTCAGAAAAAAAATAAATACAATAATTGAAACTGGAAAAGGCTATAATGAGATTATAATGGTACAATAATAATAAAAACAAATAGTAAGTAAAGGAAGATTATGCTCTCAAATATGTAAAGCTCCTGACAATAGCTGGTGAAAAGAATGGGTAAGATGGATAGGGAACATTTTGGAAACTGATGGTGCAGTAATTAGCTGTGAGCTGTGCTGCAGAAGCACTACAAGCAGTGAGAAACTGCCCTCTTGGAGAATAGGGCCACACCTTACCAAAACTGAGCTCTCTATGCTGAGTGGGGCAAGAGGAAGGCAATTTGGGACTGCAATCCACTTTTTGTGGGGTTATCTGAAAGCAGGATATGTTTTGTACTTTGAACCAGTTTCTTAGCTTGACCATTATTACTGAGAGGACATATTTTTCTTTTAAGAAACATTTCTGAGTAGAAATATGAGTTAACCAAAGCAAAGTAAGGCTAAAAATGTTTGGATCAAGGCAGTAAATGATAGATATTCTTGCCTTCATGCTCACTTTGCACTAGAAAGGCTGTTTGAGAAGTTGCATATCTGTGTAGAAAACTTAGTGCCTGGAAGAACAGGTCACAACCTCTTGACAATGCTATACATACCTAACAATAACAACAACAACAACAACAACAATAACAAACAATAATAAATGTTGCTCATATATGGGCATTTTTGTCTCTCAAGAAAATTCTAAATATATGACCAGGAAGCTCATATGCCCTGAATTCTTTTTCCTTCTCAGTGGTCTCACACACATTTTATGTCTCCATGTTTACAAAGTAGTCTTTGTACTTCATGTTTAAAAAGGCAAATGAGGCTGACAGTGACCTGCTCTATATAGAGTAGAGGCTCTAAAGGTCTTTTTCAATTGGTAATTTTTGCCAATCCATATTTTCTGTACTGATCTTTGGCCATTTTCTTCAGTCAACCACTTTTTGTGTTCTTTGCATCTTGGCACATCTGCTGGGACTGGGACTTGGGATTTGAAAAGGGCATGGATACTGAATCATGCACATCTTGTATTCTAATGAAAAATATGTACAGTGTCTTACAAGTTGCTCCCAGGAGAATTTTGCTAAAGTGTTAGTAAGACACAGTAGTAATGCACTGGCAGCATCCATGAGAATAGCTGAGGATGAACTAGCAGCACTGGGAATGGGACAGGTTAGATCCTGCCACTGTCCTGCCAAGGCAGGGGTGTCCTATGCCTGAGTGATTGCTGTTGCATGTCCTCTGAGAAGCCAAATTCTGCCAGCTTGTTCTCAGCTTCTGCCAAATGAACCTAATTAAAACAGAAATATACATTTTGTAGTGGGGCTATATGTAGCTACCTCTGTGCTTTAAGGAAAATGGCAAAATTACATATAAACAGAAAATTTGGAGGAACTGAAAAGGCAGTAATTTTTCCATAGATTTGTTGCTGTGGGAGGGAAGATTATAACCATGTCACCTAGACTAGTGACATCTGAGTTAGCTGAACTGGTTTTGTAAGCTCATTGAGCAGCTCTGTTGCAATGTCTTTGACATGGAGGACAGTGTGGAATAACTCCAAGATCACCTATGACAAGTATTTTTGACCTCAAATATGACACTATCGAGTTACAGTGAGATACTTTTGTGTGCAGAAAGGACTTGTATACAGCATTTTAGCTTTTTAGTTTATGAACTGTTTCCTCATTTGCAATTTATGTAAATTTTGATTACAATTCACAGAAACTAAATTAGGTTATTATATTTAATTAAGATGCAAACAGGAAATAAGTTTCTCCAATTTCTGTCAAATGCATAAAATCTTCCAATTAAATGTTAGTAAGAAACTTTTTCTTGTTGTCCACAGTATTTACTTTCTGCTACATGGGAATAGAAGAAAAGGACCTTATTATTGTTATTTCAGTTAAGGTTCCACACACATTCTTCATGACAGCAGCTTAATTTTGAACATTGCAAGGTGAATGGAAATAATTAAACTTTAATCTGTCCTCTTGGATATATGACTAAAAGCCATGTAAGGAAAATAGCAAATGCAAATTTCTTTCAGCGAAAACGAAGACTTAGGGAAAAGGCATTTTAATATTCTTACTTTAGTATTTTCAATTAATTATCTCTCATCATCTGATTTTTGTGAAGATTTCTGGAGAAGTCTCAATTTTATTACAGCATGGTTTTATAAAAAAGGAAAAAACAGAGGCAGCAAATATTATTAATTCCAGTGTTCACAACACTCTGAAAGTAGAAGTGAAAAAAAGGGGGCAGCCTGTGAGCAAGAGAGGCTGAAGTTTTACTTTCATTCATATTAGATCTGTTGCTGCTTTATCCCTTTGCACCCATTTGTAGACAGATGGAATGGAGGAAACTTCTGCAAGGAGTTCTGGATAGGTATCAGTGGTGCAGAAGAAAACATTCTCCTTTATTAAAATGTGGCCTATTGCAAAGTGGAGTCCCATAGGGAGCAAAGATATAGTGATATTATAATTAGCATAGCTATACTCAGGTAAAGTGAACATCCAGCATCAGAAAATTATATATAATTGATTGAACTCAACATCTTGAAAATCAGGTTGTTAAATAAAATTTAGTGACTGGGAATTTGATGTTTAGCTGTAGTTCAGTTTCTCTCACCACTCCCACCAGAGGCCAGTAATGTAGGTATTTTACCTAAAAACATGTATTCTGTCTCTTGTTCCTGAAATAAAAAAGGTGCCCTTCAGTGATATTTGATGAGCATGTTTGAAAACCTTAAGTCTAAAATAAGGAGAAATTATTTTTCATACCTACTAGTTCAAGCAATACTTCCCTTATAAAAAAGAATCACAGAATTGGTTCAGTTGGAAAAGACCTCTAAGTTGTGGTCAAGACCCATCATTAACCCAGTGCTGCCAAGTTCACACTAAACCATGACCCTATGCACCATATCTAGACATCTTTTAAATATCTTTGGGAACAGTGACTCCAGCACTT
This sequence comes from Muscicapa striata striata, assembly GCA_030060385.1. NCBI lineage: Eukaryota > Metazoa > Chordata > Aves > Passeriformes > Muscicapidae > Muscicapa > Muscicapa striata. The sequence continues at coordinate 7,033,986 of JAREIS010000133.1, read as the reverse complement.
TTCTGAGCAGCCTCTGATAATCCTTTTGGTGAAGAAATTTTTCCTAATATACAATATAAAGCTTCCTTGTTGCAACTTGAGGCCATTTCCTCTCATCCTACTGCTTGTCACTTGGGAGCAGAGACTGACCCCCACCTCACTGCACCCTCCTTTCGGGCTGTCGTAGAGAGCACTGAGGTCTCCTTTGAACCTCCTGCTCCCAGACTGAATGATCCCAGATCCCTCAGCTGCTCCTCACAGCACTGGTGCTCCAGACCCTTCCCCAGCCCCACTGCCCTTCCCTGGACTCTCTCCAGCCCCTCAGTGCCTTTCTCACAGTGAGGGGCCAGAACTGGACACAGCACTCGAGGTGTGGCCTCAGCAGTGCTGAGCACAGGGACAATCCCTGCCCTGTTCCTGCTGGCCACACCACTGCTGATACAGGCCAGGGTGCCACTGGCCTTCCTGGCCACCTGGGCTCACCCTGGCTCATGTCCAGCTGCTGTGGATCAGCACCCCAGGTCCTTTTCCACTGTGCAGATTTCCAGACACTCTGTGCCAGCCTGCAGCACTGCAGGGGCTCACTGTGATCCAAGGGCAGGACCTGGCTCCTGGCCTTGCTGTACCTCACACAACTGGCCTTGGTTCATTGATCCAGCCTGCCCAGATCCCTCTGCAGATCTTTCTTACTCTCCAGCAGATCAAAACCCACCCACCTTGGTGTGATCTGCAAACTGGGTGAGGAGGCGTCAATCCCTGTGTCCAATTACTTGATAAAGATATTAAACAGGGCTGACCAACACCAAGCCCTGGGAAACACCAGCATGTGGGAATTCTTTGTGGAGAAACCCACAGCTTCCTTTTAGGAGTAATTCTCATAGTTTTCCACTTGCCTGTGCAGTTGTCAGGTGAAAAAGTATCTCCAACAGCTCTTCTTTCTTGCATTCCATGCAATTTTATCTGCTTGCTGGCTAACAACAGAGCACACTGCTCCATTTACATCCAGTCCATGGGAAACATGTTAACTCTTTTCTTTAAAAAACACGTGACAGATTCCCTCTGCCCTAATCTTTTCTCATCAATGCCTTACCCTTTGCTGTGTGTTAATGCCAGGTGCAAGCCCCAACCTGACCTACCTTCTGTGTCATCTTGGACAGTGCTTGCCAGGAGAGCTTGCCTGCTGTCTGCATTGAATGGAGAAGTTTTGGTCATTGTGAGTCCCTTGCTGAAGCACAATGAGTTCACTGCAGTGGTCCAAGGGGAAGTGACTCAATTCTGCCACTGCTCAATGATGCAAGAGCTTTAGCAATCACTGTAGAGCTTTCAGCCACCTTTTCCTTGAGCTTTGGAAAATCAGGAATTGAATATCCTATTTGTTTTCTTTAGTTCTATACAGACAAATGATGGTTGTCTTGTATCTAAAGCTCCAGTGCAATGCCATTTCATTCAGGGGTGTTAGCCACAGTTCCTCTGTCCCTCAGTAAGAAAATGGCTTCTGCAGCTTCCTGAGGAAGATAATTTAACTGTTAAAGTGAGTGCTAGATGAGTGAGCAGTATGTATACACTCAGGACTCTGCATAACAAACAGGAAAATAATACAAGAGGAGGCCCAATGCACAATCTAAAGGAAGCTGCTGATCACAAAGAATACTTTATTAGTAAAAATGGATCAAACTTCTGAGAATACGACTTGGTCATCATGCATTAATTTCCTACAACATGAAAGAAAATTGGTGCTGGTTCTGCATGCCTGGTCATTGCAGGTCCTTCCAGCCAGGAAGCTCCTCAGTACACCCCTAAGCAGTTGTAATTTGCACAGTATGAAAAGCCTGTCCTGAAATAAATCATCCCAGAACCACCCATTGCAGCACAGAAATTACCCTGACTTGGTGAATGCCATCTTTCACAAATTCCCTACAGGCTGAAAAGGATCAAGACATTAGCATCAGCTTGTGGGCTTAAATTTAGGGCATTGAGACAAGAGGTGTATCGCCATCAGGTAAGTTTTCTCCATAACAGAACCATCAGAAGCCTTACACTTCAGACCATGTCTTTGCACACAGCAAGATGCTACATACTTTATTTGGTGCATTGACTACCAACAAGATAGATACTTTTAGATATTGTTCTTAGCTTATATATTCATTTGGAGATTTATTATTGCTAATTTGGGCTGAAAATACACTCCTCAATGGGTCTCTGCTCTGGCTGTACTCATGAATTGTTGATTAGTAACAGTTTTGCATGTCTATTCATAATACATACTTTCCTGGTCAGACCTCTTCTGTTTCTTCAATATATTTTTCACCAATAGATGGAGTAGAAAGTGCCATAAATTCTTTAAAGATTCATTCAGATGACAGCTTCTGCCCTCGAAGAAGTTATGTAATATAACTTTTAAATTTGTAAATAAAATAAAAATACATGCAAGTGTCTTTACTAAACAAGGCATTTGACAAAAAGACTTCCTTTTACCTCAGCTATTCTCCGGTGCTCTAGCATTAAAGAAAATTTTTTGGAATGTACTATTGTACACAGCTGTTTGGTAGGAGGAAGTGGGGGTGTCTTCAGTGAAACACATAAGTTTTGCATGCAAAGAGTACTATTTTTGTTGTGCATTAATATTCGGTTTTGTAAAGGTGGATCAAGAAGAAACAAGTTCTGTGAACAGCAGATTCTTGACAGTAATCAACTAACCGACAGTGATTTCCATGAATAAATGCTCATGTTTAGTATATAGCCTACACAATTAATTGCAATGTGTACCTCTCAGAGAATAGAATTAAGCCAAACATGAAGAAAGGATTTATTTTTTTTATTTTCCTTTCCACTATTATATTTTCATGCTTTATTATTCCTGAGTCTTCTCATCATGAAATTGAAGTTAAGTTTGTTTGGATTCATCTGCTTGGCATTCTTAAGCTTTGTGACACAGGAACTATGAGTTGAATGTAAATGTTATTTATATTCATTTTGTACTTCAGTAATGCAGTCTTCAATGTATTAAAGAACCAGGCTTACAGAACAGAGCTTAGACAGAGTGAATAATAAAATATGCTTTCTCTTTAGAGATTAGATGAATAACCACTATCTAGTTGAGTAATTGTAACTGTCTTACTCTTTCCTGCTCCTCCTCTCTCTCTATTCTGTCCAGGAGAGTCCTTCTCCAAGACAGTAATTTCCAGACTTGATTGCTAAATGGTTATCTAATAATGCCACTGGAATCTGGGCAGTGGAAACAGTCCTAGAAATAATATGATGCAAGCCTGTAAGCTAGCTTTTACTGTCCCTCTTCTTCCTCTCTTTTTAGTTATACTTAATTTTTTTCTTTCCGTTCTCCTTCCAGAATTGAAAACCATCTGGTAAATATAGGCTTGAAAATTGAATTTCAGCAGAAACATTTGTAGATTCTCATTTTCCTTCAAAGTCTGAAAATGAGAAGAGACTTAAAGAGAAAGAGCTGCTTCTGCCATGGGTGCTCTTCACTATCCCATGCTTAAGGGAGATGGAGGAGGCACCTCTCCAAACTTCCTCTACCTCAGAATGAGTTTAGTCATAATTACACAACCACATTCAAACAGGTCCAAATCCCCCACCTGGCAAGAGCATATGGTGAGGTAAAGGGATATTTATTGTAGTGTGCTTTGTGTTGGAGGGAGGCTATGACATGTTCCAAGCACCAGGAGAAGCCCCCAGCTGGTGCCATCTCATTACCTTACCTGTGTGTGTGGGCACGCAGGGCTGAGCAGAGAGCAAGTGCTACCTGACCCTTGCTGAAGGTAGAAGAGTTGAAGGATTGAGTTGGATTGTTGATGGATGTGGTTCCCATGCAGGTTATGCCAAATCTGTGACCCTCCCACCCGCCCAGGTCATGTTCTGCTGCCTCTTGTACCCATCACAGGACATGACAGGGACAAAGGTGAAAGAGTAGCCTTTCTGTGTGAACTTTCTCAGTCTGAGGGTAGAGCAGACCTCCTGTCAGGGGCTGAGGTGTCTTCTCTAAGCCTATGGAGGTAGGCTAGAACCATTGGGCTAGAAAGAGGTCATTTTGATTCATGGTTTAGGCAAAAGGACTTCAGTGTCTTCAGGGAAACGTAGGTCAGAAGATTTTCAAAATGATTATGTACTTTCTATCCTGAACCCAACAGCACTAATAAACCGTAATTAGCAATGAAGTCCCTTCTCATTGCACCCAAGAATGTGCTGTGAACAGTTACGCCTCTTCTCTTCTGAAAGTTGTTGGAGCTCTCCCCCTCTGCCTGTTCTTCTTGAGCAAGAGCCAAGAGTGATGTCTGCCTCCATTGTAAATAATAATAGACCTGGTGGGAATTGCCTGAAACCACAGTTGCCTTTTCTAAAGAAGGGAAATAAGTTTTTACTGAAGTTCATTTCTCCTGGAAGCTTGGGAAGAGGCTAGGTTGCTCATGCTGGTGGTTGCTCATGCTTTAATCTCTTCTGCTGCTTATAGCTTGTGTTTGCTGTTGTTTTGTACATTTTTCCACTCTCCCAAGTACCTTGTCACAGATTTTATACCAAGTAGTTTATGTCTGTCCTTTTCACCCAGCCAGATATGGCTCTAAATAAAATACATGCTCTGAAAGAAAAGAAAATTGGGAACTAGAAAACAAGTCAACCTTTCACCTAAGCAACAAACTGCAGTCATATGTTTGAGGACAGATTTTAACCCCAGTCTTGAACCAGAATTCATCTGTATTTTGACATGCTCCTGGCGCAGAACAGACAAGGAACATCAAATATGGCTTCTGAAAGAGCTTTTAGGCTGGAGCACTTGTGCAATCCTCCTGTCTGGGACCTGAAGATTCCCTAACTCATCACAGCTCCTGACTGCTGGACTAGTAATTTCACAGAACTAAAACAGAGTTAAAAATTTTTGCTATGTTATTTTTCCCTTTAATTCAGAACCATTGAATTATCAGTTTTAAATGATATTTTTGAAACAGGGTCTTAAATGCTTACTTCCCCCTCCCCTCCTTTTTTTAGTATAAACTTAAATATTGCTTTCATGGCACATTCTAACTTCAAAAAAGTCACTCTGGAATTTTGATATGCATTCTGCAGTCAGAGTAAAATATGAGTAGAATTGCAGACTTAAAGACATGGAAGTGTCAGTAATTCTGTTGATTATGAACCCAGAATAACTATTGCAATTGCTTTGCTTGATCTTTTATATAATGCAGTTCATGTGATTTCCTTTAAATAATACTTATTTGAAACTGACCCTATCTTTTAAGCAGAAAAAAAATCTGATTATGATTTTAAAAATAGAGTCATTTTATAAGAACTGCCCCTTTGTCACTGTATTCCTGATGAACATGTGAGTAACATATTTAACAGCACTTTACTTCAGTGCCATTTCAACTCCCAGTAAAATATTTTGATAATCTTACTGCAAGAGCATAAAGTATACTTAGTGTCTTTGAGGGACTTTATATTAAATTATTCCTTTTATCCTAATGTAGTAGTTCTGTAATTTTCAGTCAGATAGTTATTATTGTCTTTGTCTTCATATCTTTTTGTGTACTTGGATTTCCTGATGATGATTTTGTTTGGAGTAAAATATTTAAGAAAAACAGATAAAGACACAAATCACTTAGAGAGTTCCTGAAAATAATGACAAATTTCATACTAAAAAAAATTGAAATCGTTAAATTTATCATACAGTATGGAATTGTAGGCAGAAGACAGCCTGCTGGGTTATTGGTTGTTGGATTTTTTTATTCCTTTTTTTTTCCCCATTAGAGAATTGATACTGTGTCCAGGATTTCAGTGAAACAACACAAATAAAAATTCAATGTTTTCCAAATAAAATAGTCTTTAATTGTTCTTCCCAGAAAGGATTTCTTACACCTCCACATTAATAAGCATTCTTCTGTGCTTCAGCTAACTACCCACTCACTTTCTCTCTTTAAAGGATCATCTATCCCAATTACCATTGAGACTTTTCAGTCTCTCATTAGATTTGGAGCAGTAGGCAATTTGAGAAGGTGGTGATCAGTGTGGTATTACAGAACATGACCTTTATAAAGTATCTAACAAATTTGGATATTCTATTTTACCAAACATATACTTAGTATTTAGTTAGTTTACAGTTCTCTTCAGGGAAAAAAATGTGACTCATAGACAGCATTGGTAAGCATTAAAAAAAAAGTTTTTAAATATGTCATTTGTCTGTAATTTGAAGTGTCTTCTCTTGCATGTCAAGAAAATACGAGTTTCCACCCCCCATTTGGAGAAGTTTGAATGAACCCTGGAGCTGAGTGAGGATGTGGGACATTGGTACATCATTCTTGAGATGAACGCCACATCCTGCCTTTTCCCCAGTCAGAGTGTCACCTCCCATTGCTTGCGGAGAAGGAACCTCTTGCAGATGGAGCTCTTACGTTGGGAGCTGTGACTCAGAGCGTGCCCGTGGGCTGGAGCAGAGCTGAGCTCCTGTGGGAGCTGCAGGAAGCGGAGGGGGAGCTGCTGCTGCCTTCTCCATCCTTGTGGGGCTCGCAGGGCTGCGCCTTGCCGCAGCTTGCACAGCTCCCAGAGGGACCTGCCCGCACAGCCCCGGGACTCAGGGCCCTGCTCTGCCTCAAACTGCGGCCAGCATGGGGAGAAGGGAAGCTGGAGGCCAAAAGGGGTTTCATGCTGGTGTAGAGGGGTTTGGCACAGCAGTATTGAGGCACGCTAAGCCATTCAGTGTGATTGCTGCCCGTGGTCACCAAGAGCTGGGAAATCAGAGCTACCCTGGCACCAATGAGACACTGAACATTTTGTTTAAGTTTAGCAAATTTAGTTGTGCAATACAACACAAGATCTAAAGCAACTATCTTTCCCTACTATTCAGATCACAAATCTGGTTCATTTTTTTTCTCCTTGCTCATAAGACTGCAAACACATATAGTCCTTGAAAATTCTGTAATTTGAAGTCTTAGATTCAAAATCCCAGGCCAGCAGCTCAGACATGGGTCTTTTTATGGATAATCCTGGGCAGCTAAAACTGTGCCATTTGGAAGCTCTACATCTAGATTTGTCATCACACAAAGTTAACTGCAAGTTAGATAGGCAGGATTTGATTTCTGAGAAGGTGAATATGTTGTTTCTTCTCCTTTAGTACTAAAATAATCAAGCTGATGCCCTTAGATATAATATCCAGTGTATTTTTGTATCTCTGTTTTAGACATTAGCATGCTCTGAGTATTTAAATTTCTTTTTCCTACTATCTTACATTATGTAGTGCAACATTATTTAGTGCTGCCAGCCAGAGAGGAAGATATTACATCCTCTTCTCTGCATGCAGATCTCTGAAATCCTCTAACATAATCCTTATATGTTTCTTCAGCTAGGCCCATCTCATATATGTGTACTGGAAATACAAAAGAATTTTTGTCAAGGAGTCAGGTACATTTGTGAGGGATAACTTAAAGGTGTTATTTTTATTGCAGTTGAGTCCCAAGTCAATTCCTTCTAAGAAAAAGCAGCCAGTTTAATGAGATCAGAATTAACAAAGGTTCACCAATTTCTTCCCTCTGTGGACTAAAGGAATTAACAAAATAACACTGTGCCAAAATTTAGCATCCTGATTCTGCCTTTCATATTTCCCAAGTAGACATCCAGGAAGAAAATTTGTCAGTTGTCTCTAAGCAACGTGTTAGGCAGTGTTGCAATTTTTCATCTGACTCTAAAATAAATAATTTATTTCACCTAAATAGTGAGGACACCTATGTTGAATGGTGGATTCATTTGTAAAAGGCAGAAGATTCATATCTGATTATTTTGACTTCTTGCTATGTGTCTTGTCTGGGAATGCTGCTCATCGAAAACTCCCATTGAAATGGGAAGAAAAAGGTAGGATTAAGAAATAGAATGCTTTTAATGTCTTATAGCATGTAAAATTACCAATAAGTCTTTAAAAAAAAGATACTGCATTCAGTAGAGCATGTTTTTAGGGATGTACCTTTATCCTTATTCAGATTTGTCACTTACTGATGGCTTAACACAAGATGAATTGAAGAAAGGTCTGGAGGGAATTTTACAGATGTCCTAGTCATGAGAAACTTTACAAAAACCTTGGGAAGCTGCCCACAGATATGAAGCTGTGAGAAATCTGAAATGCCATGGATGACTACGAAGCTACTTAAAATTTCTGAGGTTAATGGACTGCATGGTAGGGATTATGAGCATCACTTAACTGCTCTGCTTTTACAGAACAGACTTTTCCCCTTTTAATAATGTCAATTATGAAGCATATGTATTCTGAGACAACATAATGGATGCTATTGTTCCATTTATGAAAACACTTGATGTTTACCAGGGTTGGTGAGGGGCAGCATATTGCATAATCCTGCTATACATAATTTTCTGTTGCACATAATACCACACTATTTCAGATATACTTCCATTGCATGCCAGTAGAACATCACTGTTTTCTTCTTCACATTACATACAGCAAAAAAGTATTCCCACTTTTATTATTATCAGGAAATCAAAGTACACTTCATCCTATGCCTTCATTATTTTAGAGAATGAGTGATGACCTTCTTCAGTCTAGTCAGTATTATTTCCAAAGAAAATCAGTCTTTCAAAATCAAACTTTCAAAACTGTCTTAACACTTATATCTTCTCATCCTTTTTCCTCTGGGAAATGTAGATGAGAATCTTTCAGTTTGGTCCTGGATATGCAAATACAGCTATGTTAATAAAGATCACTGAAAATTAGTGTCTTTTTGTTTTGGTATTTTGTTCTTGTTACCATAAACAAATGAAACCAACAGACAAAGGCTTCTTTCACTGATAACGAGTTCTCACATGTCAAAAAGCTCTTTCTACAGAATGATATACATCAAATATTTTTTGCCTCCATGCAGAGAGATATTAGTCTAAGATCTGAATAATTCCTAGAATTTTACTGTTGTCCCCATACCCCCATATTATTGATATGGATTTTGTGGGATGTCCCCCACTTCCACTCTACTCTGAACTGATGGAAATGTTTGGAATTGAGAATGATTTTTCAGTTACTATAATGACAGCAAGATTTAGAATACAGTAGAGACTGAATATACCTCACTACTTTAGAAACTGAAGATCTCTTTTTCTCAGATGTGTAAATCTTGACAAATTCTATCAGGTTCAAAGCTTAAGTAAAGTACATATTCTAAAAGTTTTGTCATTTGAGCTGCATTTAGCCATTTCTGAAATCTTGTGAATAAAACATTCCCTGTCTCTGCCTTACAAGCAAGGAAGCATTGATTTGGAGAAAAGTGCTTGAAGATGTGCTCTACTGTTCATCACTCTGAGGAACTCAATTACAGAAAGCCCTATAATGCCCTCATGCCCATCCCTAACAAACTGTTTTACAGAAGTTTTAAATTATTAATGTTGCAACAATAAAGCTCACAGCTACTCCTCAGCCCCTTAGTTGGCTGCTGGATAAAATTCTCTCCCCACAGTGGTGGGCACACTGCTAACACATTAGCAGATTGGGTTAAAGACAAACCTCACAAAATGGTGGATATGGAGGAAGTGAAAATAATAGCTCAGAAAAAATTTAGAAACTTGTTGATGTTAAGTATGTGTAAAGCACTGCAATTGAGGAAGGACCACATTGGGTCCTTATACTGTCAGTGAATGTTTACTTTTGGCTTCCTTTGAATGATCTCTCTGCAAAGGAATAAAACAACCAAAATGCAAGCTTTGTTTCCAGAACTGAGAAGTATCTTTGAGCCTTTTACACACACACCTCTTGAAAATGTCTTTTTAATTCATAGTTCTATTTTGGCTTGGACTCAATCTTCTGTGACACACCTTTAAAGCTTTTTTGAGTCAGGAATACACATATATTTAGCTTAGTACTGGCTGGAAATTATGCTGTTTCTGGTGGTCGATGCAAGATGGATCCAGTCCATGAAAAATACCTTTCTAATAGAGAGAAATCTGTCAATTTTTATTATTTTCAGAAAAAGATTGCTTTCTGAGTTCAGTAAGGCTTGTCTTGCCATTTCATTGAAGAGTGACCCCATTAACCCTCATGATTTGAGAAGTGTGAACAATGGCTACCACTGCTGTGAGTGCTTTTTTGATAAAAGAATGCTAAGAGTCTGCAAAGAGCAGGCTTACTATCCCTTTCATTTTTATTTTAAGTAGACATGCTCTTTAATGGGGCTTGCTAGGGAAAAATCCCCTTTCAAATGCCATTAGTCCACAGCTGCTGTGATGTCCAGCCCCCAGCTAGACTGGGCATCACCCTGCCTGCCCTGGGGTCTGAGGCTGGTGTGCCCAACATTGTGGAATGGAATGGAATGGAATGGAATGGAATGGAACAGAAGAATAAATTATTTTAATTGGAAGTGACCCTCAAGGATCACCTAGTCCAATTGTGTGACCAATTTAAGGCTGACCAAAAATTAGAGGAGTTATTAAACACAGTCTTGTTACGAAGGACCTGTGCAGAACTTATCTGCACATAAGCTGCATGCTTTCCTCCTTGAAGCTGAACAGATTATGACTGCAATTCTCCTTTGGAGGCATTAAACAGCAATTATAAAAATGGAGGAATAATAAAACATTTATTTGAACTCTCTGCTGTAAAGTGTGTGACCATTGATGGTCATATACAGCCTTCCTTTTCCTTCCCTGCTGGCTGTGTTGCACATGTCACTGCAGCTCACATTCAGAGACTGTGTTGTGTACCTAATGCTTCACAGTCACACCAAAGTCATCACCAGGTGTTGAACCCAGAACATTTTTATGAGTTTGTGTCAATGAATTCAAGAAGGTTATGCTAGGCCCAGATGTGTTTGGTGTTCAGACTGATGTTTAGGGAAAATCCCATCAAACAAAGTCATTCTGGTGTCTTGAGCTAAGCAGAAGAAACTACTAATGTTCAATGTGAGGATCCAAAATGAGCTATGTGTTAGGAAATGTAGAAGCACAATCTATTCATGTAGTAGTTTTTGAATGCTAGGAAGTTATATGGCACGAAAAAAGATTAAATTCTTACTGTTATCAGCACACAAGTATAATGTCATATGTCATTAGTTTACCTCATTTGATGGGTTTTGAAAATTCCTATCTTAAAAGCCAAGGGATGTGAGACTTCTTTTCTGTGCTATCTTCTGTTGAATCCTTAGTCTAAGAAATTGTAGGACTGGGTCATAAGAAAATCACTGAGCTCTTTCTAGTAGCTAGAAAGTCAGTAATTTTGTTCTGTATTTATCTCCCAAAAATGACCCAGGAGGTAAAATCAGGGTCTCCCAATTAGCAGGTGTCATCTATTCTGGTTCAAGATGCTACAGGATCTGAACTGGGATTAGCTCAGTTGGTCAGACCCTGCTCCTAATAACACCAAGGTTGTGGTTTCAATCCCTGTGTGGGCCATTCACTTAAAAGCTGGACTTGATGATCCTTGTGGGTTCCTTCCAAATCACAGTATTCTGTGATTCTGCACTAAAAATGCTCTTCTGGAGCAGGAGTTGCCAGAGCTGTCATTACCTAGGCTTTCCAGCAAGGTCTGTATGTGAAAGGATTTGGCTCTGTAGTTCTTGGAAATATATAGCCTCTCCAAGCCCTCACATGAAATAGCAATAAAAAGCATATATTCACAATGATATTTAGGGGGTTAAGTAATTAATGTGTTAAGTAGCTTAATGCAGAAGCACTTTGTGTGATTAAGTACTGCTGTACTTAATTTGTTTAGGAATTTGATAATGTTCTTTGTGGTCTCCTGCTGTGGTTCATTTAGAAAAATTCTGCTTGGTCTTCCCATGGGAATATAAGGGACATTGTGCCCAGAAGACAGCTGCAGCTCTTGTTTCAGTCCCACCAAAAGAGACAGGACACATTAACTACTGGGGAGTTCCAGTTTCTTTGCAAAAATATTGGAACCCAGAGCAAATACTAATGCTGTTGGGCAGGACTGTGCACATAACTGCTCATAATTCAAAAGCAACTCCCTCTTTCCTGGCACTCCTCTTGATCCTTAGGGCTAATAGTCTAGAAACCTGTCTTAAAGTATACATGCTATAATTCCTGGTATATAGTATCCTGAAATAAAGTTTGGGAGTATTTTACCAGGTCTCCCCATCTAGTTCTTTGCTCTTTGGGGTACATGGAAAATGCCAGAGACAGACACACAGAGTCAGGCCCATTTTCTGAATCTAACTGCAGAAATAAAAGTGGTTGCATGTGGTTGTGCAAGTTTGTACACCTACACAATCATGGATTAGTAGGCTTGCAATCAAGCAGCTCTTCTTGCTGAGCATTGCAGATATGGCACTAAGAAATGAGGTGCTATCTGCAAAATACCTGGTAGTCCCACCAAGAGAAAAGAGGGACCACTGTCCTTGTACATCTCAGGTGTAAAGAGAAGTCTTTGGTGAACATTGCTGCACTTCAACAAAGGAAAGATGGAGTTGTAGTGTCTGTCCCCTGTGCGATAGACTCAAGTAATCCTTGTTAATGCCAAACTCAGATTTTGGAGACAACAGCCTTCAATGATAGGGGCAAATACATATTTCTATATGAAGAGCAGACAGTGGCATGTAACATTCAGTGAGAAAATACTGCCTGCCCTATTTTTTTCTACAACTTAAAGAGAAAAAGGAAGAGAGAATATTTTTTGATACAATGCAGATCTATCTCTTCCAAAGTGATAAACTTTTCAAAACTGTTAATGCTTTACACTTTGAGGACATCACACTTGCAAAAGCTTCAATTATTTTAGCCACAGCAATAGTTCCCTGATGTCTGAGAATTGTTATTAACTGTAGGTGGGTAGTCACCTCTGAGCTCTAGACTTAACCTATTCATCTATGGAAACACTGAAACTCACCTCTGCTTTTAACTTTTGTGCACTTTCTATTGGTCCACTTGCCCTCATCTTCCTTCAGCTGTTAGCTCTCTTCCTGGTGGCTAGCATGATGGAGCCTGATTTCAGATTGTGGCTTCTAGATTGCTATGGAAACAGAAATAAATATTTTTACCCTTTTTTTTTTTTTTTTTTTTTTTTTTTTTTTTTGGTAGTTCTTATTATATAAGTGCATTACTAACAATGCATGGCACAGGGAATGCAGTAATAGAATGTGCTGTGCAGATCTTACTCTTTGTTGCTTAGCAATTAAATATATGCACGTAGCAGCAGCACTGACACAAATGCTAATAAAAAGTGACAAGTTATATCTCCAGAAAAAATTACACCATTAAGAAAAAATATCTGTCAAGATACTGGAGCAAGAGCAAATTGTATATATGGATAGATCGTGTCCCTCCTGAAGGCAAGATCTTCAGGTACTGACCACTAGAGGGGCTGAGATGATGGAAATAGAAGGTATCCACATTTATAGCATGGGCTACAGACACACAGTTGTGCAAACATCATGGTAAGGTTTCTGTTGTTGTTGTTGTTGTTGTTCCTTTATTATTTGTACTTATTTTTATTCATAAAGAGTCTAGAAACATGTTCTGTTTCCTTTGTTTCTTTTTTCTCCTCGGTGTTCAGATTTTGCAGATGTTTGCAGATTTTTCACAGCATTTCTGTCTATCGAATTTCTGACTTTCCTAGCAGATCCTTGTGTCACAGTATAAGGTTTTATTTATATAACGTGATGCAATCTATTCTGTTAATGTGAATAGAATTCTCTTTGAAACTAGTTCTTTAAGAATACGAAACTGCTTATCTTTATTTATTTATTTATTTTTAATCCGAACAAACATGAAGTAGAGGAACTGCACTGTAGGCTGCAATTTTCAAAAAAGCCCAGCATTTAAAGACCCTTTCTTTGTGGGATTTGTATGTTTAACCTTTCACTCCTTCTCTCTCATCTTTAATCTTCTTCCAAAATCTGTGTCACTTGTGCTGTGCTCAGGTAGTGCATTGCTTCTTGGGCTGGTTAATACTGATTATACACTTGCTGTGCTGTGGATAAACACAGTCATCAAGGTTTTTTCGCGCTTTTTCAAAGCTGGCTTGACACATTGTTGCATGAAATTATTTTTGCTACATTTAAAGAATAATTTACGGGTTCTAAGTAAGTGCTCTTAACTCATTTATTAGTTTCTGTGGTATTTAGCAAATATTTCTAGTTATGTAGAGGATTTAAATAGTTTTTCTTCTAATAATTCTTTCTGGCATTTTAGAGCTTTTCCTCATTAGATTTCTGCTCACCAAAGTGCTGATTCTGCACTTGACAGTCTGCCTGCATAGTGAATTGCAGGATCTGGGCCCAATTTTGATCTATTTATATGATAGTCCATTTCATTTTAACTGAATGCAAGTACTAATTTGGCTGTACTTGCTTTCAGCATTATCTCAAGTTGTGCCAAATCATCAGACAGTCCATTTGGAGTTTGGCGGGTTTTGTTGAAGCTCCTGCATTTTTGGTCAAGTGCTATTGAAAAAATGCTATTTATCAAAAAAAAAAAAAAAAAAAAAAAAAAAAAAAAAAAAAAGTAGCCTAACTCTTGGCTTGGTTCAACAATTCCGGGTCTTTATCTCCAGCTTTAGCAAATAAAATGGACCCTGAGTCAGTGCAGATCATGCTCTATTCTGTGTTAACAAAATAAATCAGGCCTTTTTAATTCTTGTACTATACCCTTTAAGAAATAAAAATGAAAACATACAGTAAAAATAATAGTTAAAAAATTAAACATGAGTTTTTTCCGCCTGCCTTCTCTGTGACTGTATTCATAGAACTGTAATTGAGGTAACACTGCACACAGAGAAATCCTGTCATATGATGCAAAGGCTATTCAATGAGATTTTTTTTTTGAGCTAGTCCACCTTATGATCACTTCACTTGTTCTGTATTTTTCCAAAAAGGAGTCTTTTAGCATTAGTTAAGCAGGCAGAAATTATTTCATACAGATGCAACTATATTGCAACCCCCACCAGTGAGGGTAAGGAAATGAGTATGCAAGACAGAAAGGAAGGAGAAGAGCAGCAGATCATTGTGCTGGAATATTTTATATGCATTTGGTTATGATCTTTTCAACAAGATGTTTTGCATTTAGCTCAGGACACTGTATCAAACATCCAGAAAAGGGCTGATTTGAATCCACAGGAGTGATATAGAACAAAATTTCCCTCATCCTCCTACTCTACTAAATGCTATCATGGCAAAATAAGCTTTTTGAGAATCACTTTGATTTGTGAAATACTTTTCTCCAAAGGCTGCATTTTGAAAGCTATTTCCAAATAAGCCTGTGCTACCCAGAAGTAGCAGAAGTATTTCATGCTCTAGAAAGATTTTTAAAAACATATTTATGTATGCCTTCCTTCCCACATTACCTGCAATGACATGAAAACATTATGTGTGTGTGTGTATACATGTATGTGTGTATACATGTATGTATGTGTGCATATATAATGCAAAAGGGAAAAGCAAATGCTTTAAAGAAATGTCTACTTAAATGTCTGCCAGAAAATGTATGCAGTACATTCTTTTTTAAATAGCCTCCTCCTGGTAGTACCTTCACTCAGATTCTCACCATTCCCATACAGTGTTCTGTAAATACCCTGTGAGAATGACTAGCAGGGAGGATGATCTTGCATAACAGGCAGCTGACTAATTTAGACCAGGAACATTGATCTACAATGACTGAAATAGTCTCAGTCTTGTTCTGATTTCGACATTTGAAGTTTTGGCATCACACCCATGGATACTTGTGTAGCTCAGTCACCGGAAGTCACTGTTCATATATTTTACCATTTTCAGGTAGAGCAAGAGAAGGCTAAGCCATTCCAAATATAAAAAAAGGTTCGGATTTTTGTGTCATATGTGTTCCCAACACAGAGGGGGCTATGTTAAATTTTTGTGAGCCATCTCTGTCCTATCTACATCTTTAACATATACCATAACAGGCCCTCTTCTCCATCTTTCTCGACATGCTACTTTTCCCTCCATTTTTTATTCACTTCTTTGAGCAGTGTATCTTGACCTAAGCTGTTCTTCTTTTTCTATCAATTTAGATTAATTCAGATTTTCATCAAAAGACTGCCTCCAAAAACTTATTGCAATAATGACAGTCTGAGGTCCATCTCTCACCTGTATTTTCTTCAGTTTTAGATCACCCAGGTAAAGCTGGGGACAGTGGCATATGCTTCACAGGCACACTAATCGTGCAGTTTCTTTGGCCACCAATGTCTTTGAGACATTGATTTAAATCAGTGCTGGGCACTGCAAAGCCAAGCACTGCAAAGAGGCAGGACTTGCTTGAGGGCTGGTCTGTTCTGAAGCCAAGGGACGAAGCTGAGCTTGCAAGGTGGGAATGTCTTTGAGCATAAGTGATTGCTAATCACTAGAGCCTCTTGGAGGTTAGCTCTGATGATTCCATTTGATTGGTATTCAACTCTTCCCATAGGTGTTGGTACATATTCAGTGCCATTGTACATGAATGTATTTGCAAACACATATGAGAGTCCACTGGGGTCCTCCTCTGACTCCACTGAGCTCTTTCTCCATCCATGCTCTTGCACTTCTCTTAGAAGAGACCTTAAAATACTTCCAATGTGCTATTATGCATGTGCTACATAAATAGACATACATCTTATATTCTTTGCTACCACAGAGATATGAGTCATAGCTGCAAGTAATTTTGTTTTGAGTAACAGCAAACTGGATCTGAATTCCTAAAGCAGAAAGAAGTCAGGGAAGAAATGACTGTGTAGTTTGGTAGTTTTGTTTTCAGCAATGAATCCTGTAAAATAAGCAATGCTTCATGAAATATATGCCCTTAAAAGAAACCCAAAACCTAACCTAGAACTGTAAAATATATTGCCTCTGCATTTGTTCATTTAGATTTGTATTCTTACTGCAAAAATACATCTAAAATGAGTAAAACACATAAAAAGAATAGGTTAAGAAATAAGCAGATATTTTTGCAATTAATTTTTATAGGAAAATGAGCTTTTTTTTTTTTTTTTCCCATCATTCCCAAATGTATCTTGCTTACAATAATAATCTCACTAGTTTTATTCTTAACTACTTATACCTAACTTGCAGAATACATTATTATGGAAAATGTAAAACTAGTTTGAATCCAAAGTTTCTTCCTCACTAACAAACACCCAAAGAAAGTGATGGGTAAAATTTAGGACACTATTGTATAATAAATGAGTAATCTGGGCAAGTGTAATGCATAGACAACAGTCACTCCTTGCTGTGCTGTTGCTCAGATACACAGCTTGTCTGAATCTAAACATACTGATTTATAAAAAGTGCATATTTGGTGATACATTCCCTACAAGCCTGGAAACAGTGAACAGGAAGAATTTTATTCATATAACTGGTTGCTGCCTGTTTGAAAAAGCCCTTTTAGATGTACAGTAAGCTACAGTGGAGTTAAACTTATAAAATTACATTGCAATACATGTTTGAGCCTGTGACTGGGAGAAAAGGACTTCCAGAGACATCCACTCAAAGGCTTTTTTTTTTCTTGATCACTGCAGAAAAGAAACTCTTCCTTGAGAATAGCTTGGCAGAGTCCAGGCCCCAGAAATAGAGAGGATGAAGTTAGGCTTGCTTATAATTTTTAAAATGTGTGATTTGGTGCTCCTGGGCTCCTTATCAGTATCAATATGTGGCTGGAGATAAGATACTTGTTTATCGATGGACAGAAAATAATAGCTTCATCTTTGTTCAACAGAGAAGGCCTTTGCAACACAAAGGATTATAAATGTTCTTTTTAGTAATGTCATTATTTTTTGAAACACTCCTTTAACTTCATAGTAACTACTGGTACTCTGCTTGATACTGAATATAGATGTGCTTATCAAGATATTAGTGGGAAATAGTCTGTATTTCTTAAGAGACACAAGTAGTAAAGGAGTGCAGGAGCCCTTTGCCTGTGGGACCCATTCTTGCCATCAGAAAGAGAGTAAGCCTTCAATCTGTGTCGTATGATGGATGCTGCAGAATCAATCTGGCAAGTCTTGGTGTGGGAGCCATTCAAACTGAGGTGGATTTCAGGGAAAGCTTGGCTTGGTTTTCCACTGCTCAGCCTTTGCAGAAGGTGAGGTGGATGGAGCTCGCTCCCTCCTGCTGGGTGTCCCTGCCAAGAGGACACAGCTCCGAGTGCTATTTTGAGTAGGCTCTGACTTGAGGGGAAAGAGGTATTTCGGTCCCAGTGCTGCCATTCCGCCAGCTCAGGGATATTTGCCTCTAGATGGAGCCGTCCGCTCGCGTTGGAGCCGAGTCTCAGCGTCTCAGAGGTGCGGGGATGCTCCTGCGAGGATGCTGGGCACAGCCCTAGGACGAGCAGCTCTCCCTGATCACAGCAGACCTCTATCCCTGCTCCCATCCCTGGCTACTGCAGGCTTTCTCTGGTCCCCCTTCTTGTTCTCCCCTTGCAGCTCACTCTGTGTCTTGGCATCTTCCAGGCCTACAGAAATCACTTGTTCCTCAGCATCTTCATTTTCTCCTTAAATCTATCAGCCAGCTGTGTTCTGTAAAATAGTAACTTTTAAAGTTTTCTTTATTCTGTGTATTCAGTAGCTGTGATTATGAATCTGAACTGTGTTGGTCTGTGCTTTAGGTAAAACCAGGATATGTCTCCTGTGTGTTTGCAGCTTGGAATGATTTCTAAAGAATAATTTGTATCTTTACAGATCATTTGATCCCCAACTTAGATTACTTTAATCTGAGCAAGATCTGTGCTTATTTTAAATACTGTCCCATTATAAATTACCTTGTCTGTGAGCTAAGATACTTTGCCATAGCTTGTAATGCTGCAGCTGAACCCCTATAAAAAGCCATATTTAGAGCTGACTTCTTGGTTCCCAAAGAACCTGGGGCTGTGAATTTTCATTGTTCTGGGTATAGGTGCTCCCAAACAGAACAAATTGTGTTTCTGTGCCAATCAGGTTGTAACATATTTTAAGCAGCACAATGTGACATAGCTAATAGTTAGTATACAGAGGTCACTTTTTTTTTTTTTTGGCATTTCTCCCAGGAAATAAGACAGGAGCACAAGTAAGTAAGCAAGCATAACAGAAAAAGCTTAAATGTCAGGGTAGCACTACCAATAAATATCAGCCTTTTGTTGTACTCTCCTTCCACAAGTTTTATAAGCTCCCACTAAACTGTTTCTGTTTTTGTCAAAATCTGGATGCATGTGAATTTACTAAGACTTCATCAGAAGTAAAAACCTATGTCACATTCTCATTTACATTGAAAATTTTTGAGTAGAGAATTGTTCAATATTTTCTATGACTTATATAGAAATTGCTGACTATTTTAAGCCAACAGCTGAATTCTTCAAACTTTTAGGAAGTACTTTCCACCTTCTTTAATGGATCTAGGTGTCATACATGGAAATGATACATGAAAAAGTGATCACTGCTGATTAATTGTTTCGTGTGACATTTAGTATAGTAGTAAGAGTTTGTTATTATGAAAGTGAGGAATTACAGGGAAATTTTCCAGTCTGGTTTAAGAAGCGAATGTCATGATAGCAGTGTTCTGAGTTCTGACAGGTTGGGCATCTGGTCTGAAGGGCAATCTATCTTTTAAGAAAGTATTTATGATTTTGGAAAAGTTCCATCTGTGAGTGTTGGGGGTGTTGTTTGACTCCTTGGGGCTGGCAATGCTGTAAGAGATTCTGAAGATTTGGGTGTCAAGAGGACTATACATCCTACCTCAGCAGCAGGAATAAGCCTCTGAGGGCTCTGCTTCTCTACAAACCACAGCTCAGTTCAGTGTAATTCCTGCTGAAGGTGTCAAGTATTTTACCTTCATGTCCTGTATGCCTACTCCTTCTGAAAAAGGGAGAAAGGATTCTCAGTGAAATGACCTCATTGTATTGAAAAGTAATATTAAGAACTTTCACCTAAAGGGAGCATCAACAAAATCACATACAGGAAAAATCAAGGGAAGTAACTAAATTGATAAAGAATATGTTGATCTGTCAAATATGTCACACTATAAGCAACTAGCTGTAAGGAGGTAATTGAGGTGAAATTAAAAAATAGGCTACTTGTATGTAGGAGAACTGACAGTGGTGGATCAGGAGGATTTCAAAATAGCAGGAAATACCAGGGAAAAAATCATTCAGTGAGCTGAAAGGAACTTATGTAGAAAGCTAACTGAAGTAAAAGGATAAAACTAAGATATGTTTTAAATGACTGGTGAGGACACAGCCACTGCATACTATTTTAAAGTACTTGGTATACTGAGTGACCGTGAGATCAGGAAATATTACAGGCTCTAACCAGTTTGACATTTATGTAAGAATACTAAAAGAAAGAATCATGCTGATTGCTGTAAAATAAAACAAAGAAAAAGAAAAAACCAAAACTAAATTTGTTCTACATATAGCTATTTGTTATTACAATAGATAGAGAACCTAAGCACAGAAGATGAACTTTTCATTTCTTATTATTGGGAAGATTTACAATAATGCTGACAATAATCATCTGAATTTGGCTTGCTAAATCTCCAGCTAGTGCCTTTTTTCTGGCATCCTGTACAGTGTTTTCTGGGTTTTGGCTTTGTACTGGCCAACAGCAAACAGCTGTTCCACACACACTGCAGAAGCTGGGGGTCCACAAAGCATTTCCACCACAAGATTTCTCCTGCAATATTTTTCTTATATTCAGATGTGGAATAATATGCCTCAGCTCAGAGTCTATACTTAAAAAGATAAAAAAGCAGCACAGCTAAAAGGCTTATAAACCAGAGATTTTTTTTTTTTTGTCTGAATAATTTTGGTGCATTTGGTGAATTTTAATGCTTATGGAAATGAAAGATCTTATTGGAGGCAAAGAAAGTGTAGGCAGTAACCATAGTGACTTCTACACGTATCAGCTTTTCCAGTGTGCTTCAGTTCTAGACTGCAAAATCCTGGATATCAAACATTTGTGGGTGCTTACTGGGCAATCACAATGCAGGGTTGCTTCAGGGGTGTTATTGCCTTTTCATAAAAGACAATAAACATGGGAACAAAAGTAATTTGCCAAGTTTCTCACTGAGGTAAAATCTAAATTATGAAAGCATCAAAGGGTGCCACTGTGAATATTAATGTAATTGCTGAGGTTTTTCCTTTGCACACTGGCAGGATTAAATAATCTATTGGGGATATGTGCATCTCTGTCATGTCATTTTCTGGCCCTCAATCACCCTTTGAGAAAACAAGGTTTACAAATGTACTGTAATATGCTTTCTTGAACCATTTCTAGAAGATTTTACTTCTTCCTTCATTCCACCTTTAATGAGTAGTGCTCACATTGTCTTTCCAAGAAACATGAAACTTAATAGAAATAATCTATAGAAAGAATATTTCTACTATGTTGTTTGCTATGGCCAAAATAACTGGTTAGTCAGGCTAACCAGTAATTTCAATGCACACTTTCACTGCTGTAGCTTATGCTAAAAGCCTCTGAATTAAAGTATTCAGCTTTTCTTATTTATTTATTTTTTTAAATGCAGTTTCCCTATCCTATGTTGTGAACATTTTTTCTTCAAATAGGAAGCATTAAACAAAATGTATTTACTTTCTAAAATAAAAGATTCAATTAGTTTCTAAAATAGGCCTCATAAAGGTTGTGATAAATCAACATACACTATTGGTTATTTGGATGCATGTAAATACATGCATCTGTTTACCTTTATTTAAGGTAGCATGTAGGATTGAAGAGAATTTGTGTCAAAATGTATTTTTAATGCATATTGTGGCATTCACAGTACCCTGTTTCCTCCCATTGTCACTATGTTTTTCTATCTAGCTCAGATTTGCATGTGGGGAAAAGTTATGTAAGTGCTACAGGTTTCTCCACCTTTGAAAAACTTACCAGTCTTACACCGATACTTTAAAGTTGGACTTTTCAAATTTCTAAGGGACAAATCCAGGTTCTTATTGAGCTGTTACACATACTCAGTATGGAATAGGGTCTCAGAAAAAAGCTCTTCAAGAAGCTTTCGTAAAACAGATAGTAAGAAGTAGTCCTTTTTTTGAATTTAGTAAATCAATTAATTTAAACAAAACAAAAGACTTTGTTTTCCTGGTTGTATTTCAAGAGAATGTGCCAAGACAGGTGTGTCTGTCTAAATGGTGTTCTTGTAATTCATTATACCAGGATGCTCAAACCCAGCATTGAATAACACTGAGCCCTGTATTTTTTTCCCCAAGAGCTAAATCATTCCATCTCACTTAACTAATGTATCGATTGACTTTATCGAGTCCATAATAGTTCTGAGTTTATGAGCTGTGATGCCTGGAAATGGATTAGTGCCAGAGCCTCTGATGAGATATGGCCAGAAGACGACTGTTTTCATCTCTTGGCAACATGTGAAGTTACAGAATTTGACTTTGTTTCACCTTCAAAACAAAACTTATCATCAGCCACAACAAGAACCTGAATATGATGTCAAGCCCCCTTCAACTTGCAAAGGTCCAAACTCTGGTACTGCAGTTGCTGCAGCACAAGACACAGTTAATATTGGGGTGACATAGTAGCCATATTTGCATACTGGTGAACAAAGCACAGAGTATGTGAAGCAGAATTTTATTTATGCACCAGAGGATCTAAACTGTGTTGCTATTTTTAGCAAATAATCAAGAAATATTACTGAGACCTTGTAGACTCTTTCTCATGGCTGTGACTTGGAGATAGGGCTTCAGCTTGGAGCCTCACTGTGTGAGGTGCCTGCTTTGGGCTCTCCAGACCCTTTGTAAGCCTTTAACTGTCTGCAGCTGCTGTCACATCTCTCTCCTCCTTTCCCAAAAGTTTGTCAAGGGAGAACAAGATGATTTGATATGAAATTTAACCTGATCATACTTTGGTCATCTTCAAGTCCTTCTTCTGTGTTTTATTTTTTCCATAGTTTCTAGAATGATTTTTTTAGAACAGCATCTTCAGTTTTGTCAAAAAGCCAAGTGGTCATATTTCAAAGACATCAGATATGTGTAAAATCAAAACCCAGATAAGAAATAATCACTTTTTTGTCTATTTGACCTTAGAATATTGAGAAAGAGGAAAAGGGGAAGTAAAGACAAGGAACACAGGGCTGCAAGTGAAGGAACTGTGTTTGACAAAGGATATAAATCAGAAAACAAAAAGATAGAAAAATTAAGTCACTGATAACTATATTTGCTTAAAACAAAAAAGTTCAGAAAGTTTACACAAATATTCTCAGATTAGTGGTTTCTGAGGCAGTGATACTTGAGAAAAATTGGTAAAAATAATGGCCCTATTACAAAGTTTTTCAAAATGAAACAGTGCAAAGTTGAGAAACTTCTTAACTGCTCTAAGTTTAAACATACAGGGAGATCAGGTGGTTGCTATTTCTTTTCCATTTACAACAATAATTTTGAGATACCAAGTTCTTGAGAACATTCTAAGAATTCTATTGCAAAGAAATGGCGGGAAGCTATGAAAGAGAAAAAAGGAGAGAGAAAGAGAGAAAGAGAGGGAGAGAGAAAGACAGAAAAAGAAAGAAAGAAAGAGAGAGAGAGAGAGAGAAAGAGAGAGAGAGAAAGAGAGGAAGGAAGGAAGGAAGGAAGGAAGGAAGGAAGGAAGGAAGGAAGGAAGGAAGGAAGGAAGGAAGGAAGGAAGGAAGGAAGGAAGGAAGGAAGGAAGGAAGGAAGGAAGGAAGGAAGGAAGGAAGGAAGGAAGGAAGGGATATTAAAAGCCTCTAACTTAAGCTCTGTGGAGATCTTTGTAAGAAGAAAAAGTGCAAACTCCTTGTCTTTAAAAGAAGGCATTCATGCTATATTTTTTGTATATGGTCTTTTGGGATTGTCTTTCTCTTCATTGTTATTACAGCTATTCTTCAACACTTGCACTTAAAGGCAGCCAGATGTTTTTGCAGTCTTGCCTCCAAATGAGTGAGGAATCATTGTTCACAAAGCTGTCCTGCTCATAGATGCATCTTCCACTTTGATTCTATCAAAATATGAAAAATATCTGACATCCTAACCTGCAAGAACATAATTCTTTTTATTTCAATGCTATGGCCATACCATAGCTTTGCTGGCCAATGTTAGTACTATTTTATAGCTTTGATCTTCAATGAAGAAAACTCTCTCTATAGATCTCCTGTCTGCCAAAGGCAATGTTTTGTCACAATAGCTATAATTTATAGAGAATCCAGATCTAAAATGCTCCAAGAATTAGAATTTTAGACTACCAGGATGAACCCTACCAAACATCTGACCTCTGGAAAATCTACCAGGCATCCTACAGTATCAAGGTTATGGTAGAAGAGAGTATTGAGTTCCTGTTTATATTAAACAGTACTTTGTATGGACTTTAGGGCTATAAATGTTTCAATGCAGCTGTCTTTCAAAGAAGTGGGGAGTTAATTTGAAAAGGAAATGACTTGGTAAAAAACAGTTTCACAGACAGAAAGAAATCAGGCAGAACGTTTCATCCTTTTTTTCCTATTTCCCAAACAATTCTATTTCATTTAGAACAGTCACTAGATGCAAACCATGATTGCCCCTTAACAACCAACAATTGTGCTAGCCAGGTTTTGAAAAACAAAGTAAAGCCCTCCTCATTTTTTTTTAAAATTTCTGCACTCTGTTTTTTTAATACTCATATGGAAATGAAAATTATGTTTTTTTCTATTAGAACAGGCAGTTTTTTTATTTGGTAGATTTTTTTTTTTACACCTGTATTGCTAATCAATTGTGAAATTCATATTTTCTTTGGGACTCCAACATTGCAGCTGGATATAAAACTGAGCTTGCGAACAGAACTTTTTTTCTGATTGTTTCAGGTATTAAGTAATAATTTACTGTAATTATCATTCTTAAGAATTTATTTAGTTGTGGTAACCTGTAATTGATATTTCTAGCTTTTTGTTGGGAAATAGGATTTTGATGAGTAACTAAAAACTGCACATTATTCTTCATCAATATTACTATATAATAACAAATTAAATTTGGTGTTATGAGGATGAAACACCCCTTTAAGTTTTCCAGAGTGCTGTTGAAAAGCAGAAGTGATGAATTTCAGAGGGATTTAAAGAAGAATCTTTGCTTAGGTACAGAAATGTCATGCCTGCTGCAGTAATGTCTGTTCAATGGATCCCATCAGCTCAGTTCAGCTTCTCAAGAGATTTACTCACAACTAGATCTGGCTAAAAGATAAAATGTATAGCCCCTAGCATTTTTTGATCTTGGCTGCAAATATTATGAAGGATAGCAGATTAAAATTTCCTTGCCCAAGACTTGCTTAATTTTCCTGTTTGTTTACTCATTTTCCTATTTATTTGCTATAGAAACAAGTGGAAGTGCAAGTTCTTGTAAAGCTTTTCCTTGTTTTAAGGAGTGTGAGCCTTGTTAATCGATATGCACATGGGGTGGCCTAAATAATGCAATTAAAGGAAGCATCACACAATGTGCAGTAACTGTTTTCCTACTCTACTTCTGGGAAAAGGTGGCATGTAAGAATTCACTTTTTATTTGTACTCACTGTTAGCCATTTGCAGTTTAAAATGACAGCATTGTAAATTTTTTAGCATCATTTTTTGTTGGTTTGGTATTTCCCCACTAATTAATATATGTTACAATGATACTGGAGATGGCAGGGTTTCTTGTTACTTAAACCAGCAGACAAACTCATTTAATTGAAACAATTTGTTTTATCTTTACTTTAGAGACTATCTACTAAAATATCAGTAGTTTAGAAGGCAACATCCTTTGGTCTTCTATCTTGCAGAATGGAGTTTCAATAATCCACTAGTATTCTATAACTTAGGTTTCAACTCTAATTAGTTGAAAGCCCAGACATTTTAAAGAAGATCCAGCCTTTCTAATTCTTTGCCCAGATATGTTCAGATTTATCAGCTCTCTGGAATGGCTGGAGAGATTTAGTTTCCAGTTATGGTAGGAAGAACAAACCAAAAGGAAGACCAGTAGGAATTTCAAAGGTGGTATAAGGACATTTAGACTTGTTAGGATATCAGAGTGTTTCAAAGATCCCACATGTAAAGGAAAGACCTTAAGAGGGGTAGAATATTCTGTTGTGTATTCTGCAGTTTTGTCAGATGTCCAGTGTACTTGCTTAGTATTGGATCTTGTGGCTTATGACAATCTCCCCATGACCAAGTGCAGAAGCTTTACTTTCACTAGAGTGACTCATCCTTTCAGTATAATCCTTCCTGAGATAGCAATATGCTTGGAGTATTTTCTCACAATATCTCCCTAAACAAATGGGAACTGTTGTAAATTATGGTCCATTCTCTTTAGCACTAGGTTTTATAAAGGTTAGAAGCCTTTAGGCACAGATCAGAACCCTTGAGGCATTTTCCATGGACTGTGTTTAACATTCTCCTCTGCATGGGAATGAGCTCTGTGCTCAGCACTGTGTTCTTGGTAAGCTCAAAACTAAGTTAAGGAAGAGTGGTAACATCCTTTGGCTCAGATGCTGAAAAAGATACTGCTTTAAGAAAGCACACACTTGCCTACTACATCCTGGGAACAACCTTGAAAGTCTTTGTACATTAACAAGGAAATCTGACATTTGGTGTTTCCCAAGGCAGGACTGAATTTGATAAAGCAGTGATTAATTTTATTTTTAGCTATTTTCTGTCTTTTTTTCTTCTTCTCCTCATTTCCATTTCATCTGCTTTTATCTAGCCAAGAGAGAAACTTCTGGACCATCAATCTCAGTTACACTCACATACACTTCTACTTTCTAACTGTTTCTTGTGTTATCTTTATCTTTTGTCATGGAAACACATGGAAAATATTTATGCCATCTGGATACACAGAGTATATGCTTTTCTATTTCCACACAGTACTGAAATGAAGGGGTTATGATATCCAGAGCCAAAGCTGTGCTTCTGTCTTTTCCTAAACAGCATATTTAAGGAGATCAGCAAGTGTTATCTTGAAGACAAGCACAGGAGGGAGGGAGGGAGAAGGAAAGAACCTTGTTGTATCTAAATGGCTATTCAGTGCTCTGGAGTTGTTTTCTCCAATGTTTTCAATCTCTGAGGAAGGAGTTCTTCTCTTTAGGGTGCCTGTAAAAACCCATTGACTTCTCTGCTTTGGCAGCATACTGTGTCTTGTAGCCATGGATGCTGTGTTCAGATTTTGCTTTCAAGCGATCTAGACCTGAAGTGAGTCACTCTGGTAGGAGTCAACTCTTTCAGAGTTGCTTTTATTATTAAAAATTTGCACTGCCTTGCCTTTGAGATACTCTCTATATGTAATCTAGAAATTTAGTAGAGGGTGGTCCCTGGTGCAAAGAAACTATAAAATAAAGGCAAAGTATTAAAAGGGAAAGTACAGTGGAAGGGCTAGATTTCAAGATGTGGACTCTGTTTTGCTGGAACTGCATCAGTGGAAATGTATATAAAGTCCTCTCGGGGTTTCTGCTTTTAAGCTTTAAAGTTTTCCACCCTGAAACCCCAGCTTCACTGGTATTCTGGTAAGCACTGTCCAAACACTAATGCAGCTGGATCTGAATGCATTTCTTCCTGTGTATTAAGAAGTTGTTTAGATGCAGCTCAGTCTGTTCAAAGCAGGAGTAAGTAAACCAAGATTTGTGGAGATCATGTTGAAAAATGCCCTCAGGTAATTTTTTTCTTTAATCAGGGGACCTTCGCCTGAAGTTCTTACCAACCTCTGCTAGAAATAATATTAAATACAAGTTCTTAAGCAATTTGCTTTAGCCTCTAGGCACAACTGAGTCCCTTGGGGAAAAGGTGGGTAAGCAAGCGAACACTGTATCACCTTTAACTCTCCTCACATCTCCATGTGTTAAAGCAGGCAGATGGAGACTAATTTCAGCTATCTCTGAGTATCATAGCATTTCCCAAATACATATATTTAATTGAACGGTTTTTCTTAGGAAAACACTGTTGTAAGAAATTAAATCCCTGTAGCTAGTGCATGAAGCAAGCCTGTCTAGCAGCCTGGATTTCAAACAGTCTAAGGGTAATTTGATACAGTGTTCATATTCTAAGCTCCTGTGACAAGCAGCTGCTAATTCTAAAAAATATTCACTAAGAGTGGGCTAATTTGTGTAACACTGAAGCACTGGTCCTTTTTGCTGTCAGCACATATTTTAAATTTGCAAGGGAAAAGGATATTCAGTCTTTTATTATTTGTCAAAAAGAAACTGACAGCTACACTTCTTAACTGAGAGTGATTTTGTTCATATCTACCAGTATCCTTGAGAGTGCCGAAGGCATTTGAAAAGGTGCCACTGCTCTGTCATTGTGTTTTATCTGTCTTTACTACCTCTCTGGGGTTTTTTTTTCAATTTTAGGTGTGTGGGGTTTGTTTGTTGTTGTCTTTTTTTTTCTTTTTTTTTTTTTTTTTTTTTTTAATGAGCTTTACTAGAGAGGTTTAATGCTCTTCTTCATTTACAGTCTTTTAGATGATTATGCAGGATTCATGGTATCACATCAGAAGAAGCTGCTGTAGATTGATGGGACCCCATCAACCACCCTGCCCACTCAATATTATAAAAATTTGTGTCGTCAGTAGTCATGACGTTTTGTAGGAAGTTGCCCATTTATGGATACTAGAGCAAATGATATCATCACAATAGGTGGCTCCTGTCTAAATAGGATCATTTGTGAAATGAGATTACAGGCATTTATCTGGGAAACAGGAGACAGAGGCACCTGCTTTATGTAATTGATATCCTGGGGAATTATTGTGTACAATAATCAAGAAAAATCTACATTTCTAATTCTATTATGTGGGAAAAGAGCCTTTCTTTTTTCTGCCTGCATAAAACAAACCCCACTTCCACATGGAATAAGCTCCAGACCATGTTTTCTATTATGCTTGAATATATGGGACATGCATTGCAATCCTATGCTTGCCACACTGCTGCAGTATACTTGTTTTGCAGAGCTCTGTAGCAGGCTAGTCAAAGCTGTGACTAACCAGACCCTTGGATACATACTCTAATCTCTGGCCTTTATTTTTACAATGAATTTGATTTGTTCATTGATTGTATTTTTTTCTGATTTGTGAGAAGCTTCATGCTCTGTGTTTGGATGCTGACTGCAATACAGCAATAGTCTTTGATACGGTAAGTCAAAGATGACTCATTTCTTACTCTTGTGCCTTCAATTTATACTTTCTACAACACCATCTCATCAGGTAGAAAATTATGTGTTAATTAATGTCGAAGTAGTTAATTTTCAACAGATGCTAGTCCCTTCCCTCTCCCGAGCACTTTGCACCATGTTTTTTTTCCTACTCATGAAAGCAATATGTTTGAACTGTCTTTAACTAAAATGATTTTGCTGTGATATTTTTGATAATATTGTCATCATTTTACCTATTCTCTGATTTCAACAATAAAGAGGAAAATAGATCACATGCAGAGATTTGGAACTTAACATGTGATGCTGGAATACAATAAGTTCAGTTCAATATTAGCCTTTATTACAGTGAACATAATTGGAAAGGCAAAGAAAGGATAGGATCTTTTCAGGGATTTATACTTCAGATAAAGTAGAAGGGTTTCAGTTTTTATTTGAGTATTAATACAGTCAGATACATTCAGCTACAAGAGCCCTTATTTCATGTAAAAGCAGTGGAGAGAAAATGCCTTTCAGAAAGACAGTTTTCTTTGTAATGCAGCGTGCAGAAGATTCAGTAGTACTCCTTATCAAGTGCACTACATGAGATAAGAGCAAAGAACCCACATATTTGCTGCAGAGTGAAGAGAGTCTTTACATTAGAAAAATATTACTAATAAAAAATGCTACTAAACAGAAATAATCTTTAATGAGCTTTAAAAAGTGCTGTGATCACACACACAGTATGCACTCTTTTGGATACCTAATATTAATTGTAGAGTAAGGGTTAAGATTTGATACAAGATTTTTTTTTGAGAAACCTACCTTTAAGCAGAGGTCTGTAAGATCAGTAGGTTACTGGGTCTTATTCAGTAAAATTCATTCAATCCTTGTTTTAGAATTGGCAACTTTGCAGCAAGTGAATAGTGCTCAAATGCCTTGAAATGCTTCAGTATGGGAAATATTCTCTGTATGTATTTTTCTCCTCGTGCTTTAAACTTTTCAACGGTAGATTTTTGGGGTGCTCCTTTTTCCATGAGTATTTGCCCTTCTAGTTTTGGATATGCCTATCCAAAAAAATCAATAAATTTATATTTTCCAGTATAGATTTCTGATGTGCAGGTGAAATATCTTGCTGTTTAAAAGTTTATGCAGGAACAAAGCCATAAAAGAAAAAAAGAGAGGTCTGTATAAAATAAGAACAAAGGTTCAGACTGGCTGTCATCAATTCACAAGTTGTAATTTCTGTCGCTTTTTCACTGCTGTGGAGAAGTTTGAAGGTTTTATTTCTGTAGTATCAACATGATTATTTTACAGGCATGCATTAATATCAGTTCCTGCATTTGATCATAATTAGTTCATGGATCCATATCTGTCATGTTTCCCTGTCACTTGAGACAGACTACCTCCTTTCTATTTAGCAACAAGTGACCAACATGATCATGCAGTGCCCAGTACAGTACACTTTAACAGGTATCTTCTGAAATGTGAAAACAGTCAAACAACATTTTTGCTGGGTATACAAAATCTGTGTGTTTAGAAAGTTAGTGACTACTGGCATCATTTTTTGACCAAAACATTCTATTTTAAAATACTGGCAAGCAGGTGAAGGTGCTTCAACACATGAGCAGATTAAACAGCAGTACTGAGCCTGAAATTATTGTTTGCTTTTTCACAAAATAAAGAGTATTTTGTTTAAATAGTTACATAATGAGATTTACTTAATATGTTTCATGGAAGTGTTTTTACTGTAAAGGCTTCTTAAAGTGATCTAGAAAAATGAAAACATTTTCACAGATTTCCTTTGTGCATATTAAGTGAAAGCTAAAGGAAAGTGGCAGATACTGAGTAGAGGCCAAATTATACACACTGTGTTTCAGACATACAGCTGTAATGCAGCTTAGCTGGTCAAATCTCAAATATTGAGTTGTTTGCAAGGAGCATCTTTTGAGGAACAAAAATTAAAAAAAATATTTGTGTAGTCACTGCTTTTACTAACCCACCTGCTGTTTTGAAATATTATTTTCCAAAAAAAGCAAAAGTACACAAATAATTTTACCAGTTTTCCACCTATTATAATTTTCCACTACAGGAAATCAGCTGCTTGTCATAAATAATAAAATTATTTAAAAATAATCGAAAAAATAATCAACATAGTTGGAGCAATAAGCACACTGAAAGGCACATAAATAAGAGCAACCCATCCATTATGTTTAAAAAATATATACAATTCTTAAAATTAAAAGAATATACAGAAGGAAAAATGACCATAGCACAGAGCATACAATGTTTCACTTGTGTTTTATACTATAAGTTTTAAAATTATATTCGGAGGAGTCATAGAACTCTGTAGCGTAGATTACGTCATGTTAGTTATGCTCCATAAATTTTGCTTATTATTTCTGGCATTCTATTCTTTTCATTGTGTTAGAAATCTCAGCTGTATTTTTCTGAAAACTTTTTGAACTATATACTTGGGATTTTTCATCTTAGTTATTTAATTTCTTGCTCTTGGCTTTGTCATTGCAATAAATTTATGTAGTTAATGATTTGGTTCTGGTTCCAAGGAGAAAAGCTTGAGTTTATGCTGGAGTTCAAGGAAAATCACAAGTAACTGGACTTCTGTGCATTCAAGTTTCATGAGTGTAGTACAAATGAGACCAGATAGATGTCTCTAATGTGAATATAAAGGGAGCTAAGTCTGAACACAAAGGAAAGAATATGAGATCCACATTGTTATCAAAAATAAAATCCTAATAAATTATTCTAGAGTAGTAAGGGAAATTAACTGGCTTTTTGTGCTCATTTTGAAAAAATCTGTTTAGTGATAAATGTTTACTATAGCACATGGTTCATAAGTGCCAGCTTCATTTTATTTGGATACAACAGGCATTACATTTTTTTCTTTTTATATATACTTTAGGAATTCTGCCCAAGAACAGTGAAAAGGTCTGGAGTACACACAAAACCACGCATCCTTGACTGGAGACCCCATGGCTAAATTAAATTGAATTCCTTTTAGTTTCTTCTTGTGTAATATAAAATATTCATACCTGCAACAATGAAAAATTTGCATAGATTGGTGCAATACAAATTATATCTGTTGTAGAATTTAATTGTTTTTGACAGATACGCTTGCAAAATTGATATTAAAGCCTGAAAATTGTACACGAGAGTATGGATGCCAGCAAAGTAGTTCTGCACAGCAAGCTGTTAATTCCTCTTAACAGTACATTACCAAGGTACAAATAGGGTAACAAGTCTGTTACTGTCAGACAACCCCACAGTAGAGCATTCAGTGATATACAGAGGAAACCACAGAGTAATTCATAGATTTCTTTTACTGAAGGAAAGTGAAACTGCATCTTAGTTGCCATTAACGTCTTCAGAGAAATGGCAGGCAAATAATAAATGCTACTGCAGCTTTTGTGGTAGCAATAATTACTTGCAGGATTAAAGTCAAAGATTTGAAGGAGACCATTGCCCATCAAACTAAAGAGAGAAAGATATCCAAAGCAGAAAAATTACTTAGGGATCATACATTTCCATGATCTCTGGGAAAGTGCATTCTTTGTCACTAGGTTCAAGGTGTAGCTGATCTGTACAGTAATCTGTTTGTCTTCCCAGTTCTAAGCACTCGATCTGACACTTGATACAAGAGCAACAACATCCTTTAAAATTTTCAGTTCATTTCCTAGGTGACCTACCATCATCAAATTCTTGGTTTCTAGGGCTTGAGCACTCTTATGCTGAAGCTGATGGCAAAACACTTACTGGCTTTACTGGGATCATGATAAGGGCAATGCACCATTTAGTAACAGAGGCCAGAAAATACCAGGCTGCTTTTTGCTTGTCAGATCCAGGTGCTGTTCCTACAGGCAGAAATCTCAGAGCAGTTCATGAAGAGGAAGAGGACTTCCAGACCTTGTGTGCTTTACCTACAGAGAGAGGAGGGGCAAGGGCAGGCCAGGCATGTCAAGATGAAATATTCCAGCAGCAGGGCACAAATGATGGCGTGGTGAGCATGTGGCTCAGAGCAGCCAGGTGCAGTGTGCCCCAGGCTGTGCTGCCTGCCTGCATGTAGCACTACGCAGCACCTGCACCCCACTGGGGTCCTGCACTGGAAATCTAAAAGGATCTCAGAGGAAAGCAGGTGTTGGTGATCAGATGTTACTTCAGCACACAGTCACAGTCACACTCCCTCACTGTGGCTGCTCCTCTCTTTGTGATGACAAGGAAACCCAAAAGGAGGTATTTAATCTCCTACAGAAATTTTGCTGCGGGGTTGGAGGGGGAAGTGAGTTCGGCATTGCCTTCAGGAGTGGGCCCAGTTCAGATGTTCTTGTTTTTAACAGAATCAGGCACCTAAGAGGTGCTTATTCTTAGAAACCTTGTCTTTGTGCTGGCTCTCCTAGAGAAAATGCCTGGGTTAAACGCCCCCAAAACATCATAGTCCTCACCATTCATATCACCTGCATGGCTAGGAGAAGGCACAGAACTCAGAAGCTCTTCTATACATTTCTGCAGAAATTAATTTTTAATCCCTTTTTTTCATCCATTTTTGGTCCTATAAATTTCATCAATGGCTCTTTAAGTGTGGTATTGTCATCTGGACAACTATTCTTGCATCTGATTTATTTCCCTTCCCTCTGTCCAACTGCTGATAGAAGTAAAGGCAAGAACTAAAAGAAATTAAAAACATATTTTTTCTGTTCACCCTGGGTGTTTGACAGCATTTTGTATCTATTCAGCCTCATTGTTTCCTCAGTGCAATCATTTGGCTTCTTCTCATTTGTGCAGCCATAATAGAAGCTGAAAGGAGAAAACATCTTAAACCAAGAGCAATAATACTGGAGTATCGTAAAGATTGGCAGGCTAAATTGCTGAATCTCATAGGGAATCTAGATTTTATTGATTATATGTGGTCACTGGAATCTTTCTCATAAATATGTAATCTGCATACATTTTCATAGACTTAGTTAAAGCTTAAATTATACCTTACAATTAGACAATTAATTTGGGCTATTACTCTGTACTGCTGTCTAAGCATTTATCTCTCCATATTTTAACCATACTGCCACATATTGAAGTTGTGGTACCATTTCATTATTCCTTTAGCCAATTCATCTGAAGAGGTTCACATCCTGCCACAGACACTTGTTCCTTCCCACTCTGTGTCCAGAGTGTGCCTGGTTGTGCTGACTTGGCTTTTTCTGTGGCTACACTCCAAACCATGGCTTTAACCAGACATTCTTTTTCAAAAACATGCAGAGACAAGCTGAAAAGGCCTTTTTATAAATTATAGTCTTTTTTTCCTGTATGCATGCAGTTCTATTTTATTTGCATGTTCCATTTCACAGTTCCATTTTAAAGCACACCAGATGACAGCTAGGTTGATCTAGGAAAAAAATCTGCAACTAGGAGTAAGACTAACTTCCAAAAAGAAGGTCTTAAATCAGATCTACATCCAAAAAAATATTAAAAAGCTTGTTACATTTTCCTGGTCTAAATGTTGGATCCATTCTAGGTGAAAACAAGTATGAACTTGAAATGCTTTCTAAGCTGGGAAACTCCCTTTCCTGTGACTGTAAATGGCAACACAGCCTTTAGTGTTTGGTGTCCCTTGGATCTTGTTGTACTACGGCTTTGTTTGATCCCTTATGTGCCTGTTGTGCAGTCGGTGCCTGCTTCTTATCAGTCCCATGCATCCCAGACAGAATTCCCTAGATTTCCTATCTAGACACTTACTGCTTTGAATTAAAACCTTGTGTCTGATCTGAGCATGGGGCTTTATGGATACATTTATGTTTCAGTAAGCAAGAATATATATATTGATATATATTTAGATATATATATAGCAATGTAATCTTGAGATTTGCTTTTGATTTCATTTGTTCTCATAGGATCGCATGTCTCCTGTACCTGTTCTCACCCAGGAATGCTGTAATGAGCAGGAACAGGCATTTGTTCATGTGCACACAGACATATACACACACATACACAAAGAGACACACACTTTCAGTAAGAGAGCCAGAAAAAGCAGTGTGTACCCCCCTGAGATACTGCCAGGTAGCACAGGATACAAGAGCCAGGGAGGACCCTGCACACCTTCTGGTGCCTTTTCTCACTCAGCCCATTGTCCTGCTGCATGACCACACACGTACTACAATCGGTGCCTAAGCCTGGAGCTCTAGTGACAGACCTGTTCCAGTCCAAATTCTGGTTCTAACATATTTAAATGTGGGTACACAGTTCTCAGTTAAGCCTTTACAATGGCCAAGTGCATTTTAAATAACAAAATCAGTGAAGGATGGATTTTGGACTAGTTATGATTGCATAGTGATGGGATTCTGAAGTGAATAAAACTGTTGACTAATAATTCTAAAGCTTCCACTCTTAATTTATAAATGAATAATTAACGGCATCTCCCAAACTCTCACACAGGGCTTCAATTTAGCTGGCTCATGAATACTTCAGTCTTCACTCTTTCATGCAATGCCACTGCTTTGCAAGCCAGGCCCCTGAGGGATCAATACATGTTTGTTTTCTTTGTTTTTTTTTCCAGAAAAGTGGCAAAACAGTAATTTTGGCTTTTTTGCCAGATAAATCCCTTTGATTCAGCTATTTTTATTTCACTCATGTGATCATGCTACTAGCAGTGATGATAACAGGTATTTGGGAAAAAAAGAGCAGGAAAAGTGTTTCAGGCACCTCAGTGAAGGGTGAAGATGTGACTATGCTGAAAGCATTTTTGCTTGTTAATAGGTCATACAGTTTCCTTAAAAGTCATTTCTCTCTAAAATATGGATAGCAATACTTTGTCAGGTAGCAGAAGGCAGTGTCCTTTGAGATAAAGGTGCAGAAATTGCTCCTTTGATATATTTGGGAAGCACAACTGACATAAATTGATAGAAATTACATCTGATGGTGTTCATATGTGTTTCTTTCTATGCTAAGGAAGGGGAAATCATCCTCACAGAAGGGCAGACATTTCTATTGCTTCCCTTCTGTCAGTATGCTGAGACTCTGAAGAAGTCCAGTGAAAGTGACTGCATGCAGAAATCAGGGAAGGCACTTAGGAAACCTGGCCACTAATATGCTCACTTTCAAATTTCTTCTTCAACTGTATTTTTCATTTCTTTAGATTTAAAACATAAAATTACAGCAATAGTCAAGTGTGGGCAGACTTAAAGACCTCCAAAAATCAAGGTTTTGAAATTGAAAGTGTATTGAAGACACACACTGCAGCTGGTGGGATTTGGCTGC
Source organism: Muscicapa striata striata (assembly GCA_030060385.1). Lineage (NCBI taxonomy): Eukaryota > Metazoa > Chordata > Aves > Passeriformes > Muscicapidae > Muscicapa > Muscicapa striata. The sequence goes on along the minus strand of JAREIS010000133.1, from coordinate 6,997,744 downwards.
AGACTATTGTAAAGAAGTTCTTGAAAGTGCAACTCTTTAACACATTCTACACTTAATTTCATTTTAGTTTTGAAGCACTGAGGATGCCAGCTAGCCTGAAAGGTGCTGCATGGGCATGCTGCATTTGCATGAGGCAAAAAGACAAGTCCTATGCAGGCCTGGAAATTAACTCAAATATTTAGAACTGTATTTCAAAATAATTTTGTTTTAAAGCTAATTTAGTGGCACAATTTCTGTTTTACTGATTTCAGTTCCAAAGTCTATTAACAATTCAATATGAGGCAATCAGCTGCTATGTCTTTTTCTTTTAGCAGTGTCAATTTTATGAATACAATATGAATCTTTTTCTCCCTGCCCCCTAAGGGTGAAGTAATATAATTTCTTGCTTTCTAGAGTATTCACTCACGTTAAATGGTCTTAACAAGTCAGTTTAACTGTCTGTGTTTAAACGGGTTGAAATCTGAAATCAAGACAGGCCACATTTGAATTTCCAAGCAGTGTGCCATTAAGAATCCAATTAGGAGTAGTCAGTTGGTTATGAAAAGATGAGATTTTGACAGAATTTGAGGCTGGAGGACTGCACAGTTTCTAGTCACCTGTGTATGGCACCTGTGCCCCTGCTCCAATGGCAATTCAGACAGAACTGATGTGGTTGAAATTTTTTTAGAGGCAATGAAGTCTGTGAACAGGTCAAAACCGTATTGGATATTGAATAATAGAAATTCCTACAAATAAATAATTAAAATTAATGTTTTATCCTTAAATTTAAGTGGTCTTATTCACACAGCTGTGGTGTGTCATGAACAGAAAAATAACAGTTGAGAACAGGATTCTGAACTACAGTTTCCAACACAGAAGGGGACACTGTGATTACTGTGCTAGCAGCTGTTGCCTTTAAATGAAGGACTCTTTTACAGAGAAGTTGTATCCATAAGAGAGGAATAAAATAATGTGCCCAAGTAAAGGGAAGTAGGGATCTACCAAACCTTTTCTGAACTTACAAAATCAATATAATTAGACATCCAACTGTATTGGAGTATTGTACAGGTTGGTTTCAAAATTAAGTTTGTGTGATTTTCATTTGTTTTTAGCAAAAGTATATAGTTCCTATTATTCAAGTCAATAGGATACTTACTAGTAGACAAAAGTGGATGTAAAATTACCCTGATATCCACCTAGAAGACATAAACATGGTTCTTTATGCTCAACCCATTGCCAGTTAAAGCTAAAACCTTGACTCCTATTGACTTGTGAGAGGTATCTATTAAAAATTATATTCCTGAGGTTATGGAGTAAAGTAAGATGCCAAGAGAACCTGTTAGCTTTTCTTCAAAAGTTCAAAACCAGGCTACAAATAACATTTATGAAAATGCTCAATGAAAGTTTGAAGATACATTATCCAAAGCTGACTTGGTTTTCCTCACATATTTTATGCATCAAAAGGAACCTGGACAAATCAGAATCATAGTAATCTTGCATCAGCTGGAGACCTTTTCTAAGGACTTTTATGGCTTTCTTTCTTCTCTGCTAGAATAAGAATAAAACAAAAAGTGGTGTTTCACTAGTAATGGCAACATTAAACAAAGAGCTTAATATATTAAAAGAATAAAAGATATTGGACAGGTCTAATGTGGTAGTAAGATACCAGCAGCATATGCTTTTGAGGAAGGAAAAAAGAGTAAGCTCCTTGCCCAAGAACTTAGCATAAATCTGAACTGAGTGTTCAAAGAGCCTTATTTTCAGCAAGACAGTGTTGATTCACGTAGATTAATAAAAACACGTTTATCTATCATCTTCTCATGGAATATGAGATCTGATCTGTTGAAGGAGTTAGTGATTTGGCATTTATATGAAGCAGATTGTCTTTTGAACCACTATGGCACTAGTTTAAATTATTCCAAATTTTCATCTCTGTAACTAAACCTTAGTCTGGAGAGTTGGTTTGATTTCCCTGAGTTAGCTTGAACTATATTGCTTATTCACATAATTCACATATTCACAAAATGGCCTGCTCATGGAGTCCTTCTTTCACTTGCTATGGATGTACTGCAGGGGTTAAACCTGTCTCTTCCAATACTGAAATAAGTTGTCTAGGCAAAATGTTGAAATCCATTTCTCTATGTGGTATGAAAATTTTTCTGGATAACCTCAGGCAGATGAAGGCCTTTCCCATTTTGTTTTCAGCCTGCAGCAAGAGAAAGGAGCAGCACTGAGCTATTTAATAATTTTTTGGAATATTGTTGCTATAAAAAACTGCTAAACATTCATCCGTTAACCTCTAATGTTAGCCATAAATACAAACCTTTACAACTGGGATTTATTTCTGTATTGACTCAAAGCAGTGTTTTTATTTCATTAACAAAATATCTGATGTGATGATTTAATTTCTGGAAAGAGTGTGTATTTCTGATTTCAGTCCTTGTACTGGGTTAACCTTAGTCAGCTGCCAGACCCCCACCCAGCCCCCTCTCATTCTATTCCTTCAGCAGGATGAGGTAGGAGATAGTTTATGGGATGAGATAAAACAGGGAGGTCACTTACCAATTGCCATTATGGCCAAAACAGACTCGGCCTGGGGAAATTAACTTAATGTATTGCCAATTTAAAAAAAGTTTGGATAGTGGGAAGCAAAGAAAAATTAAAATAATTCCTTTATCCTGGCCTCTCCTTCTTCCCAGGCTCAACTTTACTCCTTTATATGTGACTCCTTGGCCTCTGCCACCCAAGGCTTTGGGGAATAGGGGTTGGGGTCCATCCATAAAAGCTCCTCTCTGCCTCTCCTCAGCACACATCTCCCCTGATGTGTCCTTCCATGGGCTGTAACCCTTCATGGCACACTCGCCTATTTGTGGGGTCTTCACAGGCTGCATTGCAGCTGTTCCACCACAGTCCTGTCCCTGGGAATTTCTGCTTTGCTGTCTGGAGCACATCCTCCTCTCTGCTCACACCTTCATGCCCTCACGGTTGATTTGGGGTTTTTTGAAGCTTTATCTCACCATTTTTTTCCTCACCACCATTTGTGCAGTGTTTTTGCTCTTCCCTACATGCTCTGTCCTTGTGGTGTGCCCTGCGGCGGGTGGTTGGATCCGGTTGGATCCGGTTGTGTCCGGCTGGGGCAGCTCAAGCCGTGGTTCAGCTGTGCCCTGTGGTGGGTGGTTGGACCCGGTTTGATCTGGTTTGATCCGGTTGGATCTGGCTCTGTCCGGCTGGGGCAGCCCTGGCTGTGGCTCAGCCGTGCCTTGTGGTAGGTAGTTGGATCCAGCTGGATCCAGCTGGAACCGGCTGGAACCAGCTGGGGCAGCTCCAGCCGTAGTTCAGCTGTGCCCTGCAGTGGGTGGTTGGAGCTGGTTTGATCCGGTTGGATCTGGTTTGATCCGGTTGGATCCGGTTGTGTCCAGCTGCAGCAGCCCTGGCTGTGACTCAGCTGTGCCCTGTGATGGGCGGTTGGATCCGGCTGGATCCAGCTGGAACCAGCTGGGGCAGCTCCAGCCGTGGTTCAGCTGTGCCCTGCAGTGGGTGGTTGGACCCGGTGTGATCCGGTTTGATCTGGTTGGATCTGGCTGTGTCCGGCGGGGGCAGCCCCGGCCTCCCCTCACGGACTTGCTGCTGCTGCCGGGGCCTGGCACCCTCACCCTGTGCTGTGAGTGCTTTTTTCCTTGGAATGTTTAAAACAGAAAGTTTGTCATTTATCTGATTATGTATGGAGCAGTGGTGGAAAAAGCCCCAGGTCATACGAATGGGGTGCAGGTAGGATCTGTAAGGAAACCACCGGAAAATTAAATCATGGAAGCTTTTGGACAGTGGCATCTTGCCTTTTCTCATGAGAAGGATGGAGTGTAGGGCAGGCCTGCCTAAAAAATGACACCTTGATTTGAAATGTAAGGGTTGTCCCAAATTTCTTCTGTTTAAAATATAATCTGTTTTATTCTGTCTCTTTTGGAGAATGTATTGCATTTATCCAGGGGAAGAAACTCAGTTTCTTGTGAAGTGTTCCAAAAGAACTATATTTCAATACATTTCATGGTGTTTCAGTTAATGCTTTTTGAAGTTTTATTTTAGAGGAAAGTCCTCAAGTTTGACAGTGTGGATCAACTATTTCAAAAACCATTTAAATGCGGGGTAAAATATATTTTGTAGAAGCAATAAGATTCTCGTGTTCTTTTTTTCCATCTTTGATATGGTCCAGCCCATGAGAGGTTGTACAGCATCCAGCACAGCAGAAATCAGAGCAAATGGGCAGCAGAGCAACCTGTGTGTCTCTGTACCCTCATCTCAGCCCACCAAGAGGGGATGAGATTGTTCCCTTAGAGCTAAGAGAGGGGAGCAGCTGCTGCTGCTCATGGGGGGCACCTCTCAGGTTGAGCAGAAATGCCTCATGGCAGACATGGTCCGACTGCTTACACAGCACGGCACAGCATCTCATCCTCCAGCAGCTCCCCTTGGAAGGGAGCACCAGGCAGCACAGCTCCTTTGCAAGTGGAGGTCTGACCATGCTCTTGAATGTGGGTTGCTCCTCTACACATTGGTGTAGATTACATTCCATGTCAATTTGACTTCAACTGGATAGCAATGCTGAATTCCTTCCTGTACAGTGCAACTGCAGAGAGCATGTTGGCTCACATCTTTAAAGAGATCCCAGGCAATGGCAGAACCATGCAGTTGCATGTTTTTCAGATGTCTTCTGGCAGTGATACCAGTGTAAGTCCATAAGAGTTTACCTGTAGCCTCATGTACCCTCATAGACGTAAGAATGAACAGTGAGCTTATTTCAATGATGATTTTAATGAAACCAAGTCTGAAGTAAATATCCAAGAAAACTGAATGATACAAGAGAAAGTTAGACACAAAAAAAAAAAAAAAAGCACTTTTCTTAACTTGTGACTGTCCTGATGACAATAATATAGAAAATACACTCAAGTGATATGTATAGTCTGTGCAGTTTGTAATACAGCTAAATTATCTGAATAGACTCACACAGGACACATTATGGAATGCTCATCCATTTTAGCAAGCATACAGATATGCTTTCTAAAGACACCATCACCATGCTATTCACATTGATTCGTTATGCTGTGGCACTGAAATGCAAGGTGGAAACGTAAAATATATTGTGCCTATTTTCAGTAAATGTTTTTTCTTTGTAGGTATCTTAATTTAACTTTATAAGACTTTTGATTATTGCTACTGACTGCATAATCAGCATTCAAATTCTAAGAAATCTTGGATTTTGCTGCAGATCTGTCATGCAGTTTCAGTGGGACTGACCACTGTTTCTCAGGGCAAGTTTTTAGTAGGTTTTTTAAAATATCCCTTTTTCATCAAGCATAGCTCCAATATTTACTAGTGTGAAAAGATAGTGATGAGGAATACAAGTGAGTGAGGTCTGCACTAAGGTGCAGTGATGGCAGGAGATCAAGATGTTGGAGAGCTGTGATGCACACTAAAGGAACCTTTGCCTTAAGCAGTTCTGCCTGTGGGATACCAACACTGATTTAGAATCAAACACTTATTGATTGATTGATTGATCTTATTTGTTGTCTATGCTTCAGGCTTGGTCAAAAGCCTCAAACTACCATGGATTGCCTTTTATTTATTTGACTTAATAATATTTGTTAAGCCATAATACTGCAATGAAGGAGGAAGATGTTAAGAAAAGTAACTCCTGAAGGTAGACTAATAGCTTGCACACAGATGATTAAACTTACAAGGAGATGCATATGGTGCAGACTTACTCTTGCCAAAGTTTCACAAGCAGGCATTTCCAGATTCTGGACAAAAATGTTGCCACACGCTGTGTCAATCTGTCTGCGCCTAAGGCTGACTGTCTCTTGGATGCATGGTTATTCTTTAATATCAGGAGCTTTACTCAGGCAGAATTACTGTGCAACATATTGTGCATCGCTGTGCCTTGCTCAAAGTGCTTAGGGATAAATGCAGCTCTGGCAGGAAAATGAATGTGTTCCTTTTCTTCTTTATTTTATTTTAATTATGGAAAGTAGTAAAGTTGCTAAAAGGAACTTGCATTACATATATATAATGTTCAAAACTCAAAAAACCTCACTCAAATATTCTCACAATCAATATTGTATATGCCAAAGTGTCAAATAACTAGGGGAAAAATATTGAATAGGGTTGTCTTGGATGGATTCAAGAAATATATTGTAAAACTTTTATATTTACAAAATCGTCTCTCCTTCTAAGTAAGATATGTTACCTGCAAATTTTAGCAAAACAAGTGAACTTGCAATGTTTATCTGAATTCACTGTGTCCTTAATGTTATTAATTGAAGAAAATATATGCACATATACGTTTATATACATATAGAAGCAAAGTAACGTAAACCTGTTGCACACTGCAGCAACCTGCCTCAGCACATCTCTGAGCACATCTCTGAAGTGAAGAAAGATCATTACCCTTATTTTGAGAATTAAGCAGATGTGCTGTCAGCTCCTCCATGTCCCCAAAGAGGCCTTTGGCAAAGTATGAAATTAAACACATTAATCACCAGTCTTGCACTACAGCCATAACCACTGACCTGAGTGATGGACACACTGCAGTAGTCTTCAGTCTTTCATAACAGTTACTCTTGATTTTTTCTCCACATCTGATAACTGTGTGTGACAAAATTCTATGACAGCCAGCCTGGCCAATGTGTTATCTCTAGTAATTGCCCTAAAACTTCATATATCCTGTGCTGACTCAGACAGCCTTGGCTACCCAGATAAATTGAATCTCTGGAAAACTTGGGTCTGTGTGCATCTATGGGGATGGAAGATCTGGCAGAGATCTTTGATCTCACTGTTCCTGGAACTGCAATTAGGAGCATCCATCTGTGACCCCACTGCAATATGCCTAACACACTCCTGGACATAACAACTTGTAAGAGTCACTACTGCAAACTCAGTATGTATTACTAATGTCAAAACCATGCTGAAGTCCCATCACTGCATGATGCTGGTATGTGCTTTAGATCTAATATCACCTATAAACAATGTCAGAATAAAGCATTTAACCCGAGTGTTTGCATAGCCTCCTACAAAGTATCATAATTTGTAAAAATAAGTGTCAAGAATGCTTGACAGATAATAAAGACCTTATTTTGTAAGCTATAGCTAATTTTCTCCTGAGATATGTTGACACCATTTCATCTAATTTAATCTGAATTTGCAGGAATATATGTTCATGGTGTATACATCAGCAACTGTGTATCAGGTGGTGTTGTGCACTCTTTTTCCTGAGTGTTATTTCTCTCTCTCCCTTCAGTCTAACGTTTGTTAATAAGTAGCACAATAGTGAAAAAGATCAGTCATTTCCCCTTCTCATTGCCTTCTTTGGGAAATGGATGGGGGTACAGGAAAGGGGAAAAGAGCCTTTAAACTCTTGTACCCTTTCCTCATTTTACATCCCTGTCTGTAAGGATTCAGGAGGCCCCAAGTTGTGATTGCAGTGAAGGATGTAAAGGCAGACTACTCGAGATTGCACAACTCTTGTCTTTTCCTTTAGATGCAACATAGAATGGTTTAAGAGATTCCCTAAAGGAGCAGCCTAGTATTATGTCCTTCAGAAAAACATATTTTTGTTGGTATCTCTTATTCCTAGAGTAGATTTTACTTGTGTGAGAAATGGCCTTAAATCACCTAAGGCTGATGATGTGGACAAGAATGGCACATGTAAGCAAGGGTATAGGATAGTATTGCTGTTTATCCAAAGTCCAAAAGACAATTACTGGGACATTGCAATCTTCATAAGACCAAAAATAATTATATCTTTTAAATTCTTCTCCTTCTTGAAAAAACAATAGCAGCATCGGCCATTTTTCATCATCTTCTGTATCTCTTTTAAAATATTTTTTTTTCTATATGTACTCATCAATTTTAACTTTTTCTGTGCAGGCAGCACTTTGCATTTGTGAAAGATAAGTGACTAAGTGCAAGTTAACTGCTTTCAGCTCTGGTGCACAGGCTGGAGAAACTGTAGTGTAAATGAGTGCATATCAGTTCACATTTCTCTGAATTGACATCTTTTCACATATGCCCAAAAATACAGCTGAACATAAACATGTTGTAATCACTCATAGTGCCATTCTTCTTTTTCGTCTCAATTTTGACAATTGACTGCAAGATGCCATGCTTTTTTCAATTGAAGGGTTGTCTCTGATCTTAGATGCATCTTGATGCAAGTCTGTAGAGAGCTAGAGAATGAGTCTTCATCCCCTGGCAGAGCTCTAATACCTGAATATTTATTATGAAGATTATAGCTGATAAAAAATATGCATAATACTTAGTCTTCAATGAGACCTCTGGTATTTTTACTAACTCGAGTGCTCTGTACAGAACTTGGTTATGTATGACATGCACACTAAAAAGTCCCTAAATAACTGTTTTCACTTTAACCTTCTCTTTCCTTCCCACTCGCTAAGACATCTTTTTAGAACCCTTAAATCTTGTTTTCTTGTTTGCAGCTGGGAAGTCTCAGAGTTATCCATTTCCTTAATCCTCATCTTCCTCAAAGTGGTTAGTTGTTATGGAAGGGTTGGATCATCACCAGGGTATCATGGCACATGATGCCACCAGGGAAAGGCCTGGTTATTCTTGAAGGACCTTTTCTCTTTTGATATCTAACATGCACTATCTTAATATAGCCCTAAGGGAAGCACCTAATACTGCAGGGACCTCCAGCCAAGAGTTAATGGCAGTTCTCAACTTCAGTTCCCTTGTGTAGCACAAGTACCTCATCTGTACCCCAGGCCATGGCAAGCTTTCTTCTCTTTTGAGGAAATAGAGCAGAAATGACTTGATGAGGAAACAGATAATTTCCACAGCACTTTTGTTTCAGTAGAAAAGGAGGTAAGAGATACCTTCAGTACTGGATACTGAGTGCAGTTCAGCCACTGGGGATCTCCATGTATAAGGAATATCTTTCTTTAGGAAAGGAGCTGAGGGGGCTTGGGGTTGGTTCTGAGGTGGGAGGTCTGTCCCCAAGGCTTCAGTAGCCTGTTCAGGGCATAAAATCAGGGAACAGTAGCCCAGCCTGTGAAGCCACCAGCTGGCATAGATCCCTTGGTCACATAGGAAAAATCTTGCCTATAGCTTCAGGTTTAGCATATGGAGATGAGCCTTTTTTAATCCATCCTGTGTGTGGGTTCAACTTCTTAAAAATAGTTGCTGCAGCTGCACATTTTGAGTCTCTGTTCATTTGAAGTAGGAGGGATGCTGAGCAGGTTTACAGCACAGTGTCTTGAAGCAATATCTCTCCTCTGCCTTTAATTCTTTTGGGGGCACCTTTGGCACAGGCCAAAAAGGGGTTTTGTTTATGAGCCAACATTCATATGAATGCATAAGCACTGTCTAAAGCAAGTGTGAAAATGTTACCAGATATTAACAGCACATTGAATAGACCTTTCAATTATTCATTGAGACCCTACTTATATTCCTCCTTGGCATTATACTTAGAAGTGTAACGATGCATTTTCTACAGATTTTATGGATTAAAAAAATCATAGAATTAGCCACTCCATAAATTAATCCTGATGTATGTTAAGTAACTTATCTAAAAATGGATGCTTCCCATATAGGAAATGAATAATTAATTTTGTTTTCCTGGTTAAAAAAATCCCTCAGGTGCTTTTCTGTTTTCTGCTGAAGCTGAAATTTTTTAGTCCTCTGACAATGTCTTACACCCTCCAAATATGTCTTGTTTCTATGGAGACACCAATGAACTGCAGCTTGCATTCTTCTGCATATCACAATACAAGGTTGCTTCAGAATTTTCCCAGTGTTTCACTGTCTTGTCTTTTAATTAGAAATTAATCAATATGTTCAGTACTCTTGTCTCATGCACTCACATATACAAGCACAAGCACATATGATCTCCATAACAGTGAGCCTATAATCAAAATGTACGTTTTCAAAGTTTTAATTTAGAGAACAGCACATTTTATATTGAGGCTTATAAGACCAGAATTCTGAGCTGTATTGGACAGCAGTGTGGGCAGATAGATATCTTGTATGCAGTAGATGAGATGGAAGGATTTTATATCTCATGCTTTTTAGAAATAGGAAGGATGTGTGGAGTTCTGGAATGAACATTTAATATGTTGTTTGATTCTTTGAATTCTATTAGTATTACCTGATATTAATTAATTCTAATAATATTATCTTATATTTTTGTTTGGCCTCCCTCATAATTTTTCTGTGAAATATCACCCATCATCCCTCCCACCCTGAATGATCAGTTATTGCAGGATGGTTCTGTAGATCTGATTCTCTGAGCCATATTGTTCTTCTGTTGTGAGCACAAGGATTCCTCTTCAGGGTAGCAGGAAGTAAATGCTTGTGTGGCAGAACACGTACTAGCAAACAGCCAAAGAAAGCCAAAATGTAAATTATTTTGTTTATTAATTAAAAATATACTGTGAAGTACACAGTATTTTTAATTAACAAGAACCAGTGAGACTGAAATTATGCCAGAAGTTGTATGCTACTATTAGTGAGCTCTTTGAAGTCAATAATATGCCTATTCTTCCTGCAAAGTAGTCTGAATTATTTTCCCATGGTTAAATTGAACAGGTAAAATATAACCAGGCTGGTGCTGGTGCTCTGATTTTTTTTTTTCCTTATTATTATTAGTTCATATTATGCTGAAATAAACTTCCAGTGACAATTCAAAATTGCATTTGCAGATGCCTCATAACAGATAAATGTTTATGTAAACCACCTGGTGATGGCAACAGATTACATCTGATGCTCAGTTTGTGTGCTAAGATGTATCCTGAGCAACTTTTTTCTCATCTTTGTGCTACTTCAGCAGACTGTATTCTCCTGCTGTCTCGTATGTTTTTTGTGATCTCCTCTAGATAAAGAATTGGAGTTTTTTTCCATTTTTTAAAAGAATTCTGAAGTTAATAGTTGTCATTAATTGTATTTAAACAACTAATAATCCAATGAAAAATAAAGGGTTTTGATGCTATACTTCTAATATTTCTTGCCAATATGTTTGTATTTGTGCTAATACATGCATATATACAGATATATGTGTGCTCACCTTTCATCACCGTTTTTGTTGTCAAACTGAAAAGATAAAAACACATAAAGCCTTTTATAGACATGATTTCAGAAAAATGTGTTTTTGAAGTTTATGAACACTTATTGCACTCTCAATTTATTTCATCTATTCAGTGTTTTTGTTAACAGACAGAAAATAAGGTTTAACCTCTAAAAGGGCCAAAGCATTACTGCTTTCTCAAGGATAATAATTGCTGCTATGCAAGCTAGCATATAACAGTTAAATATATCCTTGCTTTTGACAGAAGCTAGTGGAGCTGGAACAGGGATGAACATAGCTTATTAAATATAGCTCTTATGAAGACTGCTCTATAATTACTGTGACTTTTCTTTGTATCATTATGATCATAGGCTGATAAAAACAATGAGTCGTATGCTTTGAAAAGGCCAAGAACTATTCAGCCAAAGGATAAAAGATTGTACCTAGAGTAACAGCCCTGTTAGTTTTCTTTGAGTAGTTTATGTAAATAATACACTATAGAGTTAAATAATTCACTAAAGCTCCTTCTTCCACTGAAAAGAGTTAAAAACTTAGAGGAGAATGCTCCAAGGAGGATCAAGAAGGCTTCATTTCATGAAATCAAATACATATCCATGAGCAAATCTTTTGATAGTCCTTTTAATTCAGACTGGGTTTTGTTTTTGTAAAAAAATATATGCTGAAATTTTTGAATGTCTGGAAATGTTTTCTGAAAACCTCAGAATGAAATGACCTATATACTCAAAATATTATGGTTACAAAAATGCCTGATTGTCCTTTTCTATCAGCTCTGTCACTTCTCAGATTCAGAATGGTTCTGGGGACCTGAATTCAAAATTTTTCCATCATTTCTAAGCCGTGAGAGATTTCTGTGGTTTTTGTCCCCAAAAAGAGAACAAATGTCAAGGGTATGTTCTTTTGGTCTAGATTATATCCATTTTTCCAGGTCTGTGTTGACATGACTGGGGAGGCAGCAGACCCTGAGGTAGTTGCTGTATGTCAGGAGTAGTGAACTTGAGCTTTTCAACAGAGACCTTGGCCAGTACCAGAATCCACTGTCTTAAAGAGTGCCCTTGCTTGTGAAGCTTTCTCCCATGTGTACTTACTGAAAACTAATCTTTTAGAGGTCAAAATTTTGACACTTAAAAATTCGGCAGCTCGTGTCTTCATAGTAATGAAGATTAATAATTGCATTTTCTTATTTTTAGATTTCATGAGGCAACTGAAGTTCATCAAAACTGAGCAGCATACTGAAAGTATTACAGACTTTCAGTATGAAGAAAAATGTGAATCAGTAATTTCAAAGAAAAAAAAGTTAGGGGTTAAGAATTGTTGGTACTTGAAGTCAGGCCCACAGAGCTGGAAGGCAGACAGGGCCACCATATCTGAGATCAGGGATAGGTACACTGCCTTTTCAAGCAACCACTTGGCAACTCCTTCTGTGAACCAAGCCTAAGGTTCATTGCCTTGGCTACATGTACTGGAAGACTTATCTGAAGGCTCATTCTTGATGGTTGTTATTTACCTTTTCACTTCTAGCCTAATTCTCAGTTAGTGTGTTTGTAGGTCACCAGTAACATGCAGGTAAAATAGGTCTTTTCCTTCTCTGTGTATGCTTTTCAATGTTTAACAAACACCTCTCATGCTTCCCTTAGTTATGCTGGAAATGTATTTGGAATTGTTTGTGTCTGAGTTGCATTCATATATATTCTCACTATGTGTGTCTTTTTATGTAAATAATATTATTTTCTATTTAATTTTTTTTTTTTTATCACATACCCTTCTGCACAGCTTTAAAGCAACCTAATTGTTTCATCATTTGCATGGAGTTAATTCAAGGATCTCAAATCTGTAAGGGTAAATGATGGTATGAAATAGTGAGCATGAAGAGGTAAATAGAAATGACAACTTTAGAAAATAGTTCAAAATCCATTCTGAAGCAACTTTCCAGTAGGTTTGTTTTAGAAAAAAGCAAATACATAAGCAGTCAGAATTTCTCTGCAAAGTTGCACAAATGGCTTTCTGGTAACACCACAATTAAACATCAGTCAATTGAAAAAATAATAACTTAGTGAAACCAATTAAAAGGAATGATTTTGACAAATGGGCTTTTAGAACTTGCTGCAGAAACCTTGGCTGGTGACACATTCCAGTCATCCAATGTGCTGCTGTAATGATTGGTCTCTGTTTCAGCCTTATTTAACAGTTTCATTAATAGTATTAAAGAAAGCAAGTGAACAGCATGTTAATGAAGTCAGCAGATGATGTAAACAGCAGGAAACAGAAAATAAACGATACTTAGAGGTTAGAAACATGAGCAGGAGGAGTTATCAATGTATCATATTCTGATTGAGAGAAATGAGAAGCTAATGCATCTGCAATAAACTAGTTCAGAACTGAATTTATATGCCTAGTACATATTAATTAAATACATAGAAATATACACACTCAATTACACTTAAACATTTGATTTTCTGGTTATGAAAGGTCCTGTTTGTGGTCAGTATAATGTCTAAAAGGGAAATACTGTCTTTGAAAGAATGTGCAGATAGATTGTGTAAAAGACTAGACATTTAATTGCTGAGTTTTACACAAATAAGTGAATTATAGGAGCAATTTGCTTGTTGTTCAAGCAGGGGTAATGTAAGAGGAAAGACTGAAATGTAATGAATGAACAAAAAAGAAATGGAGAGGAAGACTACTGTTATCCACATATCTGAAATGTGTAAGCATTTAGAAAAGATATGACTTATTTAGTTTTACCACAAATTTTATATCTTATCAGGAAAATGTTCTTTATTAGACAAAAATAATCTCTAGCCATACTAAATCAAGATTAAGAAAAATATACATACACAATACATACATCCATACACAATTCAGTGCCAATTAATGAAAACCAAATACAGGCTGTAGGCTTCCACTCATTTGCATACAGAAATGCCAAGTTTCTCCAACACACCTCGCTGTAAATGCATGTTACAGAGTTCCTAAAGAGCATATCTAACACATACTTTTTCCCCCCTTCCCCAACAATATTCAAATTATAGGAGAGGAGACTTCCCAAGTGCTCCATTCAGCAAGCCCAATCCCACACAAGCTCTAAAATATTTCCCCTTCCCCGGTGTGGTGACATGCACACTGCAGGCAGACTGACAACTACCTCCTCCAGTTGGAACATATAATCATCAATATCCTTCTGAGCTCATTTAGAATGTGACTAACTTAAGCCTCAGCTCATACATTGTCAAATCCCACTTGGTGAGTTTTGTTCCTGTTCCAGCTGGAGATGGGCCCACGCTGGAATTTGGGAATCTAGTTTTCATGTTCCAATATTGAACAAAGAGACTCGAACTCATTTCTAGTTTCCTAAACTGCAGTCATGTCTGTAAGTAAAATGCTGAAACATTAGTTGTCTGGGAAAAATAAATGAGTGATGATTTTAAGAGATGTGCTGTGGCTACTCAGTGCAGTAGCTTCCAGCTTTTTGGTGCTGTTCCCAGAAATGCTTCTACCATGGTGAGGAGCTCAATTCTCTAATTAAAAAAAAAAATTGTATCAAATATTTTTCAGCTTTACACTCTCAAATTAAAGCTTAAAAACCTCCAAGGAAGGAAAGGAGGCCAGATTGGAGGGGGAGGAGGTGAGAGGAAGGAAACGGGTGGAGAAAACCACTATATTCCCAAGATGCAAGGAAAGTTGAAAAGTAGAAGAAAAAATATATTAAATCAGTGTAAACTAAGAGGTAAGTTTAAGGCATTTTTTTACATTGAATGTATGTTTTGTTGGGGTATTTTTAGCAGTAAAATTCTGTATACTTTACAAACATTTGAAATACATTTAAGTGAGGTAATTTTTTTTTTTTTTTAATTTCTTCTGCTATAAACTTGATCTATATTTTTATTAAGCCTATCAAAGGATGTGTTGTGCTGGGATTTTGCTACTTTTCTTCTGTTGCTGGGTAAAATTGTCTATTACCTCACCAATGACCTACATGAATTGCAACAACATCCCATGGCAGCAGATAGGTTGTTTTGTTGTAGAGCTCAGCTTCAAAAGTTAATTGTTTATGGAGACTTAATGGGCATTGTGGTCCTACTTACCTACCTCACTGCAATTCAGTAGTGTGTTAGTGTAGCTTAGGAAAAGAGCCCCTGAAGTAATAGATTTTGGTATAGTTAGGAGGATAGTTGACCTGTGTTCCTAACTTGAGGTCTTATATTGTTTATTAATGTTGCTGTTATCACTATTTGGTGTGCTGCCTATGCAGGGGTCCTATACATTAAGTTTAGATCAGGGACCACATGTCAGCTGCTAAATAGTAAAGCTTGGTGCACTTAAAAGCTCATTTATTACTGGGATGTTTGTTGCTATACTGCCAAGAGCTTGCCAGAGATGCAACAGAATAAAAATATTGGTGATTAATATGACTGTGCTGGTATTGCTGCACCAAAGACTTGCACAGTTAAGTTTAGAAAGGAAGGAAGCATAAATCTGGAAAAGTAGAGGCAGGTGTAAGGAGGTTCTACATAGCTATACCAGCAGGGAGGCAGAGGTGTCCTGTAGCCCTTGGCACCTACTGCATATATAGACCAGGTTACTTGCAGCATTTTTATTTGTGAAGGTTGGGAAAAGTGTAGGGCAAGTGCATGACAGCTGCAAAATGAGAGAGACAAAAGCTCTCAGTAGTTGATAGTGAAAAAAAAATACAGGAGATGGGGTTTGTAGGCAATGCTGCCACCTTCCTGTCTGATCCATATCCAGCTTCTGTTGTGTCTGGTCCTCTCAGGCTGGAGGTCATACTATGTTTAAAAGCTTCTGATGTCTCAATTGTTCATGGTTTTGATCAGTCTCGTTTTTTAACATGTTTATACTATTGATTTCAAAAATATTATGAAAATAGGTTCTATAAATTAATGATATTGTCTTTGGTTTAAACCTTGTGTTTGAGTATTTTATGGATTGCCTCAAGTGTTTTGACTGTGAAAAGTGAATGCTTATCATTGCCACCTGAAGCTGTCTGCTTATTAACTGAAAAGTTGTGGTCTGCTTAGGTTCCTGATTTCTCCAAATGTCTGCCCCTACTTGTTCCTCTCTGTACATTTTCTAGTTATGTTATGTATCTTCAGTGATTCAGGTGAAAATGTTAGTGGTTTGTTGCCTTCTGAAGACATATATGTCTAATGACCATCCCTCTTGCTTGTGCTTACCACTTAGCCTTCCTTAACTTTTCTAAATATTTTTTTCAGAGTTGAACTGAATTCTTAACTATTTCTACAGATAGCAGTTACATAAATATATGCATGGCAGCTGTGCACTTCAAGATGAATATATTATGGATGAAGAGCTTGAATGCCACAGTATTTGTACTATTTTTATTCAGACACATCCTGAGAATTTAGCATCAAATGGCCTAATTCCGCTGTGAAACTAAAGCCAGTGAATTAAACCAGAAACTCCTACCAGACTTCATAAGATCAGACTCTGCTCTGCCTATGAGAGAGAAGAGCTTGACATCACTTTAAGAATTGTTCTGAATTGTGCATGAAGTGAGATATTATGGGCAGCCTTTGTAGGAAAGGAAACTTGGGAAAAAAGAAACCCCAGTTGTTTAGTGGATACGATGGTGGCATTGAGGCAAACAAGAAGATGGAGATGGCTGAGCAACAAGAGCTATGAGGGGTAGGCAGGGAGAGCTGGCTGGCAGCTGAAGAGTGAGGGGAATGAAAACACAGCCTGGCAGGCAGGCAGCAGCTGCAGTCACAGACCCCCAAGTGGCAGGGGTGCTACTATACTAGTCAGATACTCTGATATCAGAATTTCTTCAAACTTCCAAAAGACCTTGGACATCTATGAGGGTGAATGGGAATAAGGCATCCCAAGGCACCTATGCCATTTTCAGCCTTGATGTGGCTCAACAGGAATAAAAGGCAAGATAGAAGTTCTGCTTTAGAACAGACTGCACAGCTGATGACTCTTGCAGTCTTTTATTTTTTTTTCTGTGTAGATTAATGGAAAGCATTTTCCTCATTTTGGAAACCATGACCTATATTTTAAACAAATTCTTAAATAAATAATTAATATGGCTATTTAATCATTACTCCATCACCAGACAAAAATATCTAACCAAGGAATTCATCATAATTATATTCTTCCCAGTACCTGGCACGTGTTCTTGTTTTTTCTCATCTGTGGATGCTTTGAATACTAATGGAACCCTTTTAAGCTGATGCAGTTTAGTTTAGTATGAGACTAGAAGGGAAATAGATTCTATATAGAAATAGTGAGAATAGAGTTCGGGGATCATCTCAAAGTCAGATGCCTTTGCTCATTGCCAATACAACTGAAGAGAAGTAGGGGAACAATCCAGATTGCTGAAAACACCCTATGTAAAAATTAGACAGAAACTAGCAGCTATCCACAGGAATTGATGTGTTGGCTTTAGTACATACTTTACCAGGAGTGTTCCATCAGCTTCACAACAGATGTAAGATATAGAGTGTCATGAAGAAATTCAGATTGGCATTAATAAAGCTATGCATGGCAGCACATCAGGAAGCAAAGCTGCTTTTGATACTGCCTATTAGAGGATTTATTCATGTGTGCAAACAGGTTGAATCTAGCCAACTAATAGCAAGACTGGGTAATAAACAGCAAAGGCATTCTTCTATTATTTGCGACCATGAGCTTTGCTGTATTCTCAGATTGTCCTTTTGAGACAGGGAATACCTCTCTGACTTGAGCAGGAAAAGTCTCGGTAATACTCAAAAACTCATTCAATGCAATTCACCCAGCTGCAATGAGGACAAAATGGTGTCAGCAATTTAAGGACTCTCTGACGTGAGTTTTGCCAACAGGTCTGCTGGTAACTGGAAATACCAAAGGCTTTATTGCACAATACCTCTTTTGACCAAATACTGTCCTTTTCCTTTCTCTCAAGAGTGTCCCTTGCATTAAGCATCTCTAGATGACTAATTTTTGCTCTTTCTGCACAGTGTGTATTCTTCCTTTGTCCCTAGGTTTAGAAAATAGATAAATATGCATGAGAGTGGTGAAAAGAACTGAATGCATACCCTTTTCCTCTTAGAAAGTGATCTAAGCTGGCAGAGGACAGCCCCTGTAGTTGTTGCTCATGTCTGCCATGCAGAAGGCACAGTAGATATCACTTCACCAAAGCAGAAATGTCTAAATGCTAAATAGATTGGAGAAAGAAAGGCATTGCTTTTTACTATGTTCCTACATCTGAGGTATTCCAGGCAAAACACCACACAAAGAAAAAAAAACCAGCTAGAATGGTCCTCTATCTTCCACAATTATTTATGTCCCTGTAGGGAATGCCTCCCTCTTCTGAGGTGGCCCTTCTTTCCTCAGTGGCACCTTTTTCATCAAGGACACTCTGCGTGTAGTCACAACTGCAAGAAATACACAAAGTTCCAATGTGAACTTCATCCTCTTACTTTTCATCACTGCTGTAAACAAAGACAAAAAGAGAAGCAGAACCATTTCGGTTGGAAACGACCTTTAAGTTAATTGAGGCCAACTATTGTACCAAACTGGGCTGTTTGAAATACTGGCCATTTACCTCACTCCAGGTGATATTCAGTAAGCGATGGATCAGCCAAGAGAGGGAGGAAACTGAATCTTCAGTTAATAACAATATTAAAATGAAAATAGGCACTCAATATGTGAGCACAGATTGCTATATTATTACTATACTTATTTAAAGAGGTTGCCTAAATGGGAGGGGTTTTTTTTATGCCAACATTAACCCTGGGAATGCAACAGTAACACCAGCTTTGGCCTAGAGTAAAGTCTAAGATTATCAGGCACAAAATACTGTACTGACCTCCAGTGTCAAAGGTGTCTTTGAGCTCCTAGCTGCTTAGTTTTCTTCTGGGAATGCAGTCATGATTTGAGCTTTTATGCTGAAAGTGCATGTACAGCAGATGCCTTAAGGTGGAATTATTTCATAGAATAATAGCTGAGTTTGGAAGATTTTGGTGATTTTCCAGTCAGAGCTCACCAGCTAAAAACTGGTTGCCCATGACACTGTCCATGTCAGTTGGGTTTTGTCACCAAGAATGGGTACTGCACAAACTCTCTGGGAAGTTAATACAATGTTTTATTTGTTTCACAGTGAAAAAGGTTTGGGTTTTTTTGTTTTTTTTTTTCTAAATTTCAAGTGGTATTTCCTCTATTTCAATTTGTGCTCATTGCCTTCTATACTGTAAATTGATATTCTGAGAAGAGTAAAACAGAGGTACGGTTATTAATTTGTAAATTGCAGAACATTGTATTGTTTACAAAATAAAGAGAGGAACAGCTAAGAAATAATATTAGCATTTTTGTTGTTACTCTATTCTTTAAAAACAGATTGATACTCTTTCAAAAAAACCCCACACCAGACTGGAATTAGAAATTAGGTAGGAGGAAAAGTCTAAATTTGATGCTTTGCTTACCTCTCTGTGCCTTTGAAAACAGAGGTCAAATTCTTCCCTCTCAAAGTGCTCTCTGAACAGGTTCAATGGGTCCAGGACACTCAGCTGAATTCAAATTCAGTGCCATTCTAACCAACTAACTAACAAGACTGATTAAAAAGAAATTAAGTACTGTGTAATTTTGTACTTCAGCAGTGTTCTTCTCCTTTGTTTCAGAATAATTTAGAAGTGAGATAGTTGCAGCAGCTTTGTTAGAAATTGACTATATCACCATTCTTTAATCAGTAATACATCTTGCTGCAAGGGAGTGGAGTGCTCATTCTCTCTTGGAAGTGCATATGGATGCATGTAAATCTAGGAATGTCTAGGGCAAAAGCCTTCAGATGTAGCTCATGACCCAGGTAGTTAACCCCATTGTGATCTAGGATGATAACTAGAGAAAAGCATTGAGGCTGCCACAGTACATAATTTACACAATTTTAGTATCTATAAATGAGTGAAGACTTTGACTGTCCTCTGGTGCCCACTTGTAATAGACTTTGCTGTGAAAATCTATTCAGAATCACAGCTATTATCATGACAGTAACCTCTTTCTACACCATCTGTTACAAAAACAGCCAACAGGTTTTGTAACTGTAATTCACAGCTCACATCATTCTACAGGGCTATATATAGTTCAAAGGTTAAATATCCAGCATGATTTCTTTTATTTCTGTGAGCGTTTTAGAGATTGCCAATGTTTTCATCAGAGTAGTGCTGAATATTACTTCACATATGTGGATGGCTTTCAGCCATTATATTATAATCCAAGGATCTATGAGTATGAAACTGTACGAATGGGTCTGTAAACTACTTTATTCAACAGATAATTTTTTTTATTATTATTATTTGAATAAGAATTTAAGATAATCCTATTTACACAATGGGGTGAAAATAGAGATTAGCCAATATGTATTGCAGGTAACTTTCAGAGTTTTGCAAAAAGTGGCAGAGCTAACAGCTACTTTTACTGTCTCTGAGAGAGATTTATCTCTGTCTCTCTCCAATGGCTGTAGAGAGAGGGAATATTTTCAGCTTCCATTTTATGGAAACATTCAAAGTTAGGTGTAAAGAACTGAAACTCTCTAAGAGATGAATATTCTTGATAACTGCAATAACCAAAATACTCATGGTGCTCTACAAAACATTCTGAATAGAGAGGTAAGGTGTGAGTTATTTAAAAAATAAAAAAGAACAAAAAAATCCATTGAATATTAATTTTCTCCTGTTCTCAGGTATAAGGAAAATGAGTGCTGCTCTCTGACAGCAGTTTAGAGTGGCAAAGGCTATTATTAGATAGAAATCTCTGGAAACTAGAATAGTTTAAGATTTAAAGTTGAGGTACTCTCTTCCATTACAATTATTGTTTTAGTTTAATTTTTAGGGGCATTAATATATTTTTAAGTTGGAATAATCTCTTTAATAACTTTTTATAACTTCACTGCACAAGTTATGATGGTTGTGTTCATTCTGTTTTCCTGAATGTAATTTTTCTGCCACAGTGCTACTGCCAGTGATTATAATAGAGGTTCTTTTCATGTATGTCTTGTCTGACTGATTAATTACTTGGGTAATATAAATGAGATCATAAGGATGTTTTTTATATTTTTGTGTATTTATCTTTGCAGGTGTACATGTATTAATGTCAGATGCATTCTGACTCATTCACAAATGTTCTGAAAATTTTGTTTCCTGATTGAAATCAGGAAAGGCAGCTAAAAGAATTTTGAGCTGTTCTATAAAGCCAAGTAACTAAAATTATTGAATTAGATCAAATTTTCAGAAATTAATTCTGTGAATACATGTAGTAAAATATAACTTCGAATATAATATTTTTCTATGAGAACACATTTGTTTTGAGTCTGTCATATGGAATCACTGAGCAACAGTTTATGATGGGTATGACCTATAAGCTGTTGCATCTAATATGGAAATACTGATAGCTGATATTGCAATTAAATACTAAATGCCTGGACTTTAAATGTTTTTCTTGGGTCTAAGCAAATGCTAAACTTCATGCTGTAGATGCGAGGGCAGGATGGCAAGGTCTGCCATATCATAAAACAAGGTCCATTTATCTAGACTATAATTTCTCTTGTTCATATTGGAGTAACTTGCATCTTACTGAAACTTCTGAATAAAGTAGGTGAGGTGAGTAGTTAAGATGATAAACTAACAAATAAGGCCATATTGTCTTGTGGTTTTTTGAGCAGTATTTTTATATGATCTTTAATTATGGTTGCCACCACCAGACAGCATTTTTTAAGCTGTTATATTCTATGTTTGAAGTCTGTAATAGAAAAAGTTTTGCTTCTATACACCCTCAGCAGCTTTCATTTTGTTTCTAAACTGCAAAGCCAATTTTCTTCAGGTGGACAGTTTCCATTTGTTTCTTTATAAATGGATGTTTTAAAGTAAAAAGGTCTATGGAAACAAACAAAAAAAAAGAGCTCATTCTAACCATGAAAAAATGGGAGTTATCTGTGAGAGTGGGAAGCTTGAACATGGAGGAGGTTTTCCAATGCTTTTTAGCATATTTTGCTAAAAAGCAGATGCTTCAAATGCTTCAAAAACAGTCATATGGCAGAAACTTGAAAGAACAGTAAAAGCTGTCAAAGCTATCAAGACATTATGAAGTATACTTATAAGCATAAACTAAAGCATTCATTCTTTTCATGCTCTCCCCACTGTTTAATTATGTCCTTGCTGGTCTACTCTTTAGAGTTTTTATACTCTATTGGTGCAAAAATGGAAGTAGAAGATCCCTGGTACATAATGGTTAGAAAATGACTTTTAAACTAGAGATTTGTCATGTGTCATTCCAACCTTACCAGCATTTGACTACAGTATAGCCAGGGCATAGCTATAAAACAACATTGTTGTAAAATATTTTTAAAACAACCCCAAACAAAGATCATGTCTCCAACACACATAAACCAAGAGAGATTGCTAGCATGTAGTCAAAGGCTGATTAATGGGATGAGTAGATAAACTAATCATATAGATTTAATGCTTCCAGATTTCTTGTAAAAATATAGACATATGGAAAGTAGGCAAAAGAATTCAGAATAAGGTTTTAAATAAAATCAACCCAAATATGTATTACTGCACATGCTGTATAAGCATAGATGCTGCTGAGAATACAATTCCTTCATCATCATGGGTTCAGTCAGTCAATGGATATTCTAGACAGTAAATCAGTGGAGTCTGTCATTATTGAGAGTTTATTATGAAACAATTTCAGAGGTTAGATATACCAACTAGTCATATGAGTTTAAGCGAGGAATAACTATTACGTTTTCAACATTCAACAAAAGCAGAAAGGCTATGTTTATGAATGAATGACATTTTTATTACTTATCATTCCTAAACAGCAGTGTAATAATTACCAAATGTTGATGACAATTTCTGAATACTGAACTGACCCTGCATGTTTGCATATATTTGCTCTGAAAGAATGAAAGACTCATCAGTTTTAGAGGAAGTGTATGCTGAGAATATGAAGATATGAGCCAACTGGTGCTACGTCTTCAGATATTAGGAGTGCTTGATTTCAAAGGAGATATACCCCCTCTGAATATCATAATTCACAGCTCAGAGAACATGCAAAGCATCTAATCTCTCTTGCTAGACTGCAGAAATTGTCACCCTGGTATGTTTTCATTATGCTTTATACAGTTTATTCAAAGGCATTTGAAAATTCTGATTTTCTAAAGAGGTTATTCTAAAATCAAATACATCTCAGTTCTAGGTAGGGCTGTCTAATTGTTATAACTCAGGTTCTCCAAAAGGAGAAAAGCAAACAAACAAAAAAAAGCATATTAAAAATATCAGCAAAAATTAAGTGACTTTATTTCCAATTTAAAAAAAAATGGAGACACAACTTCATAGTTAATACCTCCATCTACACTATTTTTCATAGAAGCACTGACATAAAGTTGAAAAGATTGATTCCTTTCTATTCACAGTAATGGTCCAGAAAAGGATGCACTTCTTGACTAAAATTTTAGGATATAAATATCTGCACCCATATTTTTCAATGTAGCAGAATTTCACTGTACTAAATTGCATGGGTTGATGCTTTTGTGTTCTCATGTGTCCAGTGTGGTGTCTATGCTACTAATAACAGACTTATGTTTGTCTTATAGTTTATAGTTATCAAGACAAAAATGTTTGTGTCTTCATGGAACTATGCACTTTCCAGTTGTCTAAAATATGTTCTATTCTGTGTTTCCTTATAATAACCAATTACCTTTTATATGAAGCCTTATCAAATACTTCTTGAAAAATGCATACCATCCACGTCACTCTCTTATCTATCACAACAGCATTGTCTGCAAAGGGTTCTATCAACTCAGTTATGCAAGACATTCCTCATGTATAGTCATATTGGCTGGCTTTAATGGAATTAAGCTTAACTTAATGGTCTCTTGCCAGTTACAACAAAATTGTTTTCAATGTGTATTAAAAAATGTTAAGCTAGCTGGTGATTAAATATCTTACCCTTCCTCATGAGTTATTTGAAAAGTGGTAGTCTCAGCTTTTTAAATCTTCAGAAGTTGGTTCTGCCATCACAGAGTATTGACTGTGAAAGCTCAGTAAATGCTTTGGTAATTGGAAAGCATTAAGAAGCAAAGCACAGTTACATACTTAAACAACAGAAGCACAGAATGAAATAGAAAATTTCAGAGAGTGAAAGAGTCTAAAATTCAGAAGAAAATTTCCTATGTTAATAACCAGAGAATAACAAGAATGCTAAAGAAACTTAACTTTATGATGCTGTAAATATCACACCTCAAGGTCTTGGAGGCTTGGAGAACTTAATTTGAATTTCTTTTTAATGGGGGTGGGGGTATGTTAGTTATAGTAATGATTTTATGCCATAGGAATAATTGCATTTTAATAATGGAATTGCATTTTTCAGTAGATTTTCAACTCAAGGACACATTTTGGAATGAAAAGCAATATATATAAAAAAATTACATATAGTGTCTATTGATTGTGCATCATCAAGGCTGTTATGAAACTAACAAATATACAATAGTAAATTGTAGAGCATAAGAAAAATTAATACAAAATGGAAAGTGAAAAAAAGCCTAAAGCCACAGTGATGATAGAGATACTCTTTCATACACCTCTATAAAGGCAGTTTACCAATACAGGCACTAAAATGCAGAGTGAAAAGGAGTTAATGGTAGTGATATCTTGTGCAGCTTGGAAATGGAACCAGATTTTACATTCATGTTCATCTTGAAGAAGTAAGCATGAAAAAAAAGACATATTTTGTTAGTAGACACAGTATTAAACTAAAGACCTTCTCCCAAACAATCTGAACAATCAGAAAAAAAAGCATGTTTATAGAGATAGAATTTGGACTTTTTTTAAACATGGGAGAAATGTTCTGATTCCCCATGGCAACTGGATCTATCATGATATGGGTGAGTTTTATCTCAAAGAAAGGCAATCAAATCTCTAGAGGGCTGTAGATTTTGATAAACTGTAGAATTTTGATACATGCCTGAAGCATAAGATGAAGCTTTGATGATCCATTGATAAGATGATCCATTGATTATGTTGTGGGACTACAGTTAGACACTAGTTAAAAGTGGATATTGTTGTCTTGTAGACACACAGACATTCTGTCTCCTAAACTGAAAGCAAGATCCCTATTGGTAAACAGAGTGCTGCAGCTTAGCAATGTATAGATGTTTGTTCGCTGCTCACTTAAATCAATAGGAATTCTGATCTGCTGAAGCACAGTTAGTCTTGTGCACAGAAACAAGGTGTACTTAGATTATGTAGAAAGCACAGTTAAGACAAACCGTAATTAGCCAGATATCCTCTTTACTTGTTAGTTTAGAATTGTAGGCTTATTCTGATATTAAAGTACAGAGGCTGATTCCAGCTGAAAGGCTCCATAAAATAATGCAATATGACTGTTAGCCTTTTCCTTTGTTAAAGAAGGTATGCATCAGTATCTGTAAATAATAAGCAACAGGACAAGAGGAAATAGCCTCAAGTTGCGCCATGGGAAAGTTAGATTCTAGGAAAAATTTCTTCACAGAAAGGGTTGTCCAGTATTGGAACAGGCTGCCCAGGAATCTGGTTGAGTCAACATCCCTGGAGGTATTTAAACGGTATCTAGAACTGGCACTTGGGGATAACAGTTAGTGACTTAAGCTCCACGGTTTTGTAGTGGACTTGCAGTGTCACGTTTATGGTTGGACTTAATGATCATAAACCTCCATTCCAACCTAAATGATTCTGTGATTCTAAATATTGATTATTTTAGGAGATAAATAAGTCCCCTAGAAATCTGTCAGGTTCTAAGAAGTGGCATGCCACTTTTTCTCAGATGATTATTTTTCTTGCATTGAGTTGACCTCTTACTGTGTTTGAGAGAAACCGCAAAAATAAGGGAAAGATAAAACCACTCTTCATCTGGTGCTTTAAAGTATACTTCATAGTCTTACTCAACATTTAAAAAATTGGAGCATATGCAATCATGAATTCTGTTTGAGTCAGCTATATGCTTTCAGATCCATATCATGTATCCTTCAGACAGTGGAAAAATGTTGGAACTGGATCTATTTTTTTTCTAGAATATATTGAGAAAGAGCTTCATTGATTTGTACAGTACTTAGGGATGATATTTTTTTTTCTGTTAAAGATCCATGCAGTGTAGACACCTCAGCTGTTATGTTGGTGATGACACAAAAGCAATTAATTAAGTTTCTTACAAGTTTGGCTTATGTAAAGGAATATATATGTTAATGCATTGTCAAAATACTTTTCAGTGAAATATTTAATTCACTGTAAAAATCTACTTTTTGCTTGTCTTTACAACCTGTAAAATGAATGGAGAAGATTAGTTGATAATAATAGTACAGTAAAATCTTCCACTGGCAGGGAAAAAATTTATTCATGTTAACACATTATGCAGTCTCAGGAGTTATCTTCTGTGTAAATGAATGGACTGACAGGCTCTTTGCTCAAGACTTCTATTCAGGTTATACACAGCACATAGACCACTTTCCCAACTATCCTTCCTTTGTCCTGCACTGAAACAATGAAAGGTAAATCCCTGTCTGCATGCTGATTTTCTTCTCCTCCATGGATTTTTTCCAGGGTTATCTTTAGAGTTCAGTTGTCAAATTACAGTTCTTTGAAAGAGGAGGAAACCTAACCCAGTCTTTCTCTAGTGAAAGCTTATTCCTTGCTCTTTAAAGTGTTTTGTTTTATTAAAGTTAAGGTGCCACAAAGCTGGAACTTTCATTGTTCTAACTAGAGAAAGGACTCCAAACACTCACATGGTTTGACCAGCAATAATTCATACTGCACAGATTTGCTTTGTTCTGGGTATGGATTTTCCAATACCCGAACATTTTCAAAAAGGGAGGTTCCAGTTTGGTCTATGAACATACCATATTCAGATTTGGAATTCACAACAATTTATGGAAGAAACTTTAGGCGCTTATTCTAAAATGGTCTTTCCCTAATACCTTTATAGAGCTCTCTTCTGCACTGCTACAATCATTACATACACACTTATGCAGACAGAGTGATTTTTCCTACAAACTGCATCAGTTTGGAAACAGAATGAGCCACCAGCACCTTTCTGGATAGGAACATTAAGAATAATGCATTAAAGCCATGAAAAACATTCATTTCTGGAGACTAATAAAACATCAGTTTAAAGTATCTAAAAATTGGAGTGGTGAAATAGTCTTCCTTATTTTAATTCAGAAAATTTGTTTGGTTCTTAGATATGTCTGTGCTTTTTTTTGCCACAATATATTTAGATATTAAGTTTCAAAATATTGTCTTGTTTAGTAAGTAAAAAGAAAAGGAAATATTCATGATTTGTGTTATTAGAACTTATGTTTTTTACCAGAATTTCATTATTTGTTTTTTGAGGAAGACATGAGTTCATTAAATTCATCAAGGAGATTGTAAAAAAAAAGGGTACAATACAGTGAAAACATTTGAACAGATATTTCCATTTAATACTCACACTTTGGGTAGCTAGAAATACCTGTAGCTGTTCATGTGATATTTTTCAAGATTTGCAAATTGAAAGACGTTTAGGGGCAAAACCATTATTGTGGTTGCTGTAGTGTGGGTAGATTGGCATGAGGAAATCTAGACAGATTGTTACATAAAAGTGGGAAGAAATATCCACAGATCTTCCAGTAATTAAACTTTATGCTTTAACAGACAAATTTCTTTGTACAACCACTGTCAACTCAGGAAAATTACGTGTCATCCATCTTGCAAATCTGCCAGTTCAGATCACATTCATTCACAACCAGCAAAGCCACAAACAGTAAATTAAAACTCTGCCATATTTTCTGTCATCTGTTGAAGCAATATTTAGTCATTAAGGAAAAAAAAGTAAAAAAGTGAAAAAAAAAAAAAAAAAATTAGTCACAGGAGTTTTCTGCCTCTTTCTGATCTTATGACTGTATAGAAGACTTGCCTTTCAAGGAAACAAGCTCAGTTTTGCCAAATGGTTGGGGATGTTGTAGCTGCCATCACTGCTCCTGTTGCTGACCAGTAGCACCAAGAGCTGTGAAGAATCTGTCTTTTTGTAGGTACTGCATTCCTTATTCTAAATTACTCTGTATAATTACAGGCATAGTAAATTCAGGTTCATCCCCAGTATAAAACTTTTAAATACATGTTCAGTTTCTGGAGAAAATCCCAGAAATCTGTAAAAGTTAATTTTCATCTGTATCATTCCCAGTTTGCACAGCTACTGTAGAAGAATAAATCATGAAACTTTTGGAAAAGACTCTTCAATGTTTTGAAATTAAACGAGAAGTTTCTTATTAGTAAAGTCAGGAAACTCTTGATCCAGCCTAATATTTTATTTTTTTTTACTAAAATGTCATTTACCAAATCATAGTAATATATATGTTTTTAATATTCCTTTATACAAATATTCTATTTAGTTTTCATAGAGAATCTTTAGTCAAATGCTTTTTTAAGTTTGGTCAGGGGGACTTGTCTGCATGTCTTCCTTTACAAAATAAGTATAACTATATCTGCTTTGAAAATCTCAAACCCTGGTACTAGGAAATTGCTTTATTTCCTTTTTTTTTTCAAAAGTAATCTTTAAAACAGTGGACCAAATCTTCTGTTTCTTACAACATTAACCTGACAAGAAATTTTCTTTACTGAGATCAAGAGAATTTGTCTCTGAAAGGATATTTATCTTCTCTATTTTCTGTTATCCTTGCCAGTATGTTAGTGTTAAATTGACAGCTTCCAAGAGCATAGAATTGCACATGTGCAGCATTCTTTGATAGTGCTCTGTATTTGCAGGACATTTTACACTAGTGGATAGTAAGAAGACTTGTCAAACAAGCATCGCAGTAATACAGTTCACTTAAGATTTATGGTAATCCATACCATCTAAATCTGATGAGGAACCTGAACTCTTTGATCATAGTAATAGTCTTTAGAAAATTGATTTTTTTTAAAAACAGGTATGTGTTTGGAGATTAATGCTAGCTATGGTAGCTTTTATTTGGTACACTTCAAATGGTTTCAGCTTGACTTATCTCCAAATGAAAAGTGTGAGGATAAAGGCCAGATACTGCAAATGAAAATTCATATCAGAAAGCTGCATCTAAGGCAGTAAAGTACAGTTCTAGCTGTGCAACTTCACAGATTGCTGGCACAGTTACAGGCATCTGTATTTAAAGGTAGTGTGTTATTAGCTATCCCAGCTTGGACTCCAGCTTCAGTGCTTCACAGCTGGTTTACTGCTGACACACTTGCTATGCTTCCTTTGCCTGGACTTTTTCTATTGTCAATATTAGTGCACCTCTCCTCTTTATAAGAGTAGCTGCATGAATGGAGAATCACAAGGCTGAGTAAATCACATCCATAGGAGATACAGTACATACTCAAGTGAGCCCTTTATGTCGTACTTGCCAATGGTTCTATTCTATAGTTTGCAAAAGACATTATCTTCCTTGTGGAAACGTGTACTTTCTGTTAAGCTTTCATTGAGAACTGAGAGCTGTGAGAGAGCCAAAACTGCCAGAGCTTTGAGGCATGGGGACTGAACCTTTTCCTTATAAAGAGCTTTCCAAAGAGGATCCAAACGGCTTTGAAGTTCAAAAAGCCAGATTCTCTTAGGCTATGAACTGGAATAATTAATAAAAGCAATAGAAAACTCCAAGTGGCCAGATGAAGCAGAATGGAAATACAAGGTTTATAAATCAGTGACCTTCCTCTCCCTGTGACCTTGCAGAATGATCTTTGCTTTCAGTCATCTCCTCACTGTGAGGCTTATTTGTCCTTGGCCATATCTCCTGTTGTTCTGCTCCCAGCCCTTTGCTGCTCTTAGCAATCATTCAGGCTCTCTTTCAGCTGCAGGATGCAGGTGTGTCCACTTTTTCTTTCTCAGCCCTTCCCTGTCTTGGGCAAGCAGTAGCTGAGGCTGCTGCATTTCCCAAAGAAATGTGCAGTTTCTGCCACCTCCTAGGAGATGCCTGTCACTCCTTTTAAAGGAATGAGGACAAATTTCAGAGGCTGAGCAAAGAGAAAGAAGCAGAATTTCCTATCTGTACATGTACATTGTCAGTGATGAGGAAGATTCCCCTTTTGTATGATCATACAGCATAACAAGCCTGTTAGTTGTATATATGCATAAACAGTGCATGAAGTTCACCATGTATGATTGATGTATCCAAGTGGGATCTAATTCATTGCTGGATATATTTGTGTATTGATTTTGTTGCTGTTCCAGCTTGCCCATTTAAAAACAATCATGTCTAATAAAGGTAGAATAGGTATAAAATGTTTTTTTCAGACTGCTGTAGGTGACATTAGTGTTCTTTTCTGTAGGCATAGTTTGGGGCATGTCTCTCTTGTAATTAGTCTTTCGAGCCATTTACCTACTGGCCCTTGTGCCTGTGTGCTGTCCCAAGTATTATTGCTTTTGTTTCTTCTATCTGAATAGCACAATCCACATATTCAAATCAATAAGCTAAGTTATGTTGTAGAAACATAACAGGATGTTTTGTCTCCGTATACTAATCAAGTCATATATCCATCCAGTTGGCCATGTTTTCCATTTGTGTGACTCAGCAGAACTGTACTGAAATTTATGAGCTAAATTAATAATAATAGCTCAGAATTGCCCCAATTGTTTAATCAATATAAGTGATTTTTAAATCCTTACTATTATATTTTATTTTGTCAGTTAAAAAACAGGAGGAAGCATTGCTTTATCCAAGGAACAGCCTTACATTCCTGTTTCAGAACAGGAACCAGTTGTCCAAGTGCTTTTTAGCCAACAGCTGTTTTGTGGTTGGCCTCATACTGGTTTAGATAAACCTCTTCTATGAAAAGTTTCTTACTTCTAGCATGATAATTTTGCTTGGAAGTCAATCTTTATTTACTGAATTAAACCCAGATCCTTAGGTGCATATGAGTTGTCCCATTAAATCCAATTAAACCACTTTAGGCAGGTCCAAATGCTCATTGTTAATTTGTATGCATGAGCTCAGTCATGGCAATGACAATGCAGCTCCTCAGGGGCTGAGAGCCTCCTGTTCATGTGGAAGTCAGTGGAAGTGTGGAAGGACTTCCCACATTTGGAGAGTGAGTCTAGAGACATTATCCAGGCACACACATACATTTAAAAGTTTTACAGCTTCTTGCCCAGCCTTACACTGGATAGGTAATTTAAGGCATTTCCTGGATGTACTTTCTACTGTAATTCGAACATGATGAGTCTCTCCAGTGTTCTTCACAATTTGGTAATTCTTACTGTGGCAACAGTTCTGGCTGTTGCAAATTTTGTCACTGTGATATTATACATATATTGTGCAACACACTGTAAACACTTTAGCATTATAAAAGGCTAAAACTTATTTTTATGTTGCCTGTAATTTTCACTACTAGTAGGTTGGCTATTCACACTTCAAACCTTATGTTAAGTGGTAGTACATCTTTTAGGTAGTTTCTTTAATATTTTCTTAAATATTTTATATATAAATTATTATTATTAATATCTATTAATTATAAACCCTGGGCTTAATCTTTTTGTATTGCAAATGCTGCAAAAAACAAGTATCAAGATCTCGAGGCTTTTTTTTTTAACTATGATTAGTAATATCTCCACAAAGACTACATAAATGTAGATATTGATTTAAATTAGAATTAATACCCAAACAAAAGAAAACCAACATATCTTTCCAATGTGTGCTTTCTAACCTGAGTGATTACTTCTGCAGTGTTTATTTCTGTGCTCTCCAACCACCCTATGCATTGGCTACCACCATCTGCCACCATTCTGTGTGGCAGAAGTTGTGTTGAGAATCTTTTTGCATGGGGCTTGACTTTTACCAGTCTTTTGTGGAGCAGCAAATCTACATTTCCAAGTACTGTAAAACAAATTTGATGCATTGCTCATGTATTTCAAACAGCAACAAACTAGTATTCTTAAGATGCAAAGATGGGATTCAAACTGAATGGTTCTGAAAGTGTGAACATTCTCTGTAAGACAGAAAGATATATAATGAATGTTTTAGTAATTGGATGGTATGCAGCAGAGATGGCAGATCATTTAGAAGAGTGAACAAAAGAGTGGCTAGTAAGACTGTATACACTAGAAGAGGGACAGCACACAAATAAAATCCAGCTTGAATAATAAAATATTTACCAAAAGCTGACAGTGCTTCCTTTGGGCATGTTCCTCTCTTACCAGCAGTTACTCTTGAGAAAGGTTTAACACATGTTTCAAAATGCTCAGAAGTGCTGCTTGTTACTCTCTCCATGTGTGAAGAGTATGGAGCTATCACTGGAAATCAAGCTTCTTAGTTCCCTCCTTAAGCAATATAAAAAAAATCTGGTTTAAGTTATATTCACCCTCATTTTATAACTGCAGTGGTGCCAGGATGGTACAGTGGATGTTGATGGATCTGGAAAGCTGGGAATACAAATAGACTGAGCCATTCTAAGCAGAAGGCTGAATCTGGAAGCATACAAACTAAAGGAAAGATCTTGTTATTTCACTGTCAACAAAGGCAGATCTTTTCTTTGCTTTCTAGGCCACCCATCTATTGTGTAAAAATGAACTAGGAGTCCACAAAGTGTCTGTTTTCAGCAAAAGTACAAATCAGATTTTAGAGTAAAGCTTTTTCCTGCTACCACTTTTATTTTTTTATTTTTTTACTTTGAAGAATGAATGAATGTGACATAAAAGGAAAATAAATTGTGTAAACTCGATATTTTGAGGCAGAGAAAACAGATATTAAGAGAGGAGTCATTTGAGTGAAGTGTCCTCAGGAGAAAACATACTAATAGGTGTTCCAATAAGAGAGGAAAGTTGGCCAGCCGTGAGGGAGATCATAAATAACATAATGTCTCTTTTTTGTTTTCCACACAACATTCTGCTATATTACTTCAATATCTGTCGTGCAAATCCAAAACATATTTTCTCAGATGGTTGTTCATGATCAGCTGAGAGAAGTTTATGTTACAAGAGAACATAAATATCACAATCTCATCAAGGCCAAAAGTGCAGACAAGTGTTTTACGGTTTCATCTAACCCTGTTGGGATGAGATTGCATTCTTGCAAATAGCCAATACAACAGAGACTAATAATTGTACTCTTCATTTAATTATCATTTCCCTGTGGTCTTTAAGCTTGTATTTCATGTTATAAACATGAAAAAGACAATTAATTAATTGAGCAAAATGCTTTAAACTATAGATTGTGATGTGCCTGCCAGGAACATGTGGACATCTGTTAAAACCTTAGTTCTAATTAACAAGAGGAATTTGATTGATTAGGGAGCAGTGAATCTTTCAAAATGGTTTGTTTCAATGGAAGAACAATGGCAGCATATTCTGAAAATGTTTAGTTGCAATCTCACCTGGTAATGTATTTAGCTATTAATATGTTAGTTGCATTTTTGCATCTGATGTTTTAAAGTAGAAAGCTAGTAGTTTGGAAGCAAACATCTAAAAATGCTTAAGCTTTAGTTGCTCTTTCTCTGACAAGTGCTTTGTAGCTACTTATGAGTAAGTCAGAAAGAAAAGATGGCTTCAATTTATATGTCTCATATAAAAAATATGCATTTATAGTATGAGTTTTTTAAACCATTTGGAAATTTTCATTTCTGTTGTGAACTGATATTCCAGGATGGCACAAAAGACCAAAGTTACAGCATTCTGACAGATCTCCTTAATATGACCTCAAGGAAGACTGTATGTTTTGCCACAGCATTACTCTGAAAATATTATATTCTAGATCCTAAATATCTGTGCTATTCCTTGCTGAAGAAAGTTAGTCTTAGATAAATTAAAAAATATTTTATGAATATATCTTGATTTAAACTGAGCTCTATATAGGAGCAAGAAGCTAACTGAGATAATAAAGGTTGTTCCTTGTTCTTTGAAATGTTATTATTCTGATAATTTATTCCATAATATAGCTGTATGAACAAATTAATAGCTTTAAATCACACCAGCCTTTGTGTTTTTTAGAGGCATGCACAGGTATAATTGTGTAGCACTTATCTGAGCAGTCCAAAAAGTATATCTGAAGAAGAATAATCCAGTTTCTGTTTGCACACTCCAAATACGTATCTGTAAGTAAAAGCACGCTATTTTGATTCAGCTCCTCTTCCAAATAGGACAGATCTTCTCTTGGTTGGTAAGGGCTTTTTTGTTTTTTTGGTTTTTTTTGGTTTGTGATATGTTTCGGTTTTGTGGGATTTGGTTTGGTTTATTGGGTTTTTGTTTGTTTGTTTGTTTGGTTGGTGTGTGTGTTTTTATTTTTGTTTTTATGTTTTGCGGTTTTTTCCAAAAGAAAAAAAAAACAACTTGTACTTGTCTTGTACTTCAAATATTAACCATTCCAGATGTTTGAGATAAATAAGAAGTAAATCAGCTTGTGAAAAATATGTTATTATTGGTTGTAACATTGAAAAACATAGTCTGACTGTTATCTGCAGTATAACTCTTGAAAGTAAATTCTAGCAAAGAAAGCAAAAATATTGTATAGTAGAAACTGAAATGGTAATTTTCAATTCAAGACCCAATGCCTTTAGAATTTTGGGTATTCTGACACTACAGGCACTCCTCAAAGGAATATATTTGTTTCTTCCAGTCTGTTACTTGAAAGTGTATTTTACACATTTTTTTAGTGTTTTGCATCTTAAGCAAGGCTTACACAGATCAGAGCAGACACGGTAACTCTCCACACATCATGAGCCAACCTGATGTGTGAGTTAATTCTGGTCAGATTTTAGTGAGTGTGTCCAGCCTGATAATCCACATTGAATGGAAGAATGTATGTACTGGGTTATAGTGTCACACCTTACTCCAGCAGGCATCTCTACTTGCCACTGCTACTTCAGAATAATGCAACAATCCATACTGGATTGCAAATGTTTATAAAGAATGGTGCTGAAAAAAGAAGTGCCAATACCATGAACTTCAGAAATAGTAGCAAAGTTTACAGACAGGAAAGAGGCAACAGATAACATATCCTGCATTGATGAAAGGCCTTATACTCTGTTCTGAGGTGTCCTCAGGTGCCCTCATTTTAGCCTCAGATATGAAAACAAACTAGCTAATATAAAACTACAGCACAGTGCAATTCTAAAGTGTAGTATGGGAAAAAATTGGGATAATGTGATGAGATTATATATGTTTTTTATGAACATCTTAACAAATTTGACATATATAAAGGAGGATTAAATCCTCTCTGCTAAATTGCATACTTCCAGTGGTCTGAAAGTCAGTTCAAAGCTGACTGGCTTATTTCAACACAAGATGTAGAACAAGGTGGAATAATGGAAATGTAAACACCTGTGTCTCTGCAAAACTGACGTGTAAAGGTGGTTAGGAAAATGAGCTGATGTGATCCAATCAGCAATGTCTCATAACATACTAGAATCCATCATAAGTTAACTAGCACTAGAGTAACAGGGATGCATGAGATGGAGCCTGCCTCTCCTGAGATTAGTGGGCTAAATGAGTCACAAGCAAAGCCGAGCTAGATCAGGTGGGAGGCAGCACAGTGAAGTGCCAAATGCTTTTGAAACAGCCTGCTCCTGGGCTGCATGGGTTCCTGAGTCACAGCAGGTGTTGAGGCACTTGTAGCAAAAAGACAGTGCAAATTCTGCTTTTGCTCAGAGATGAGATAAATCTCACCCGCTTCAGATATCAGTCAGCCAGCCATCCTCCTGCTCCATTAACACATTCCAAGTCATCTCTGTCCTGGCTGGTTACCTGGTAAATATTTTTATGCAGTGAACCATTCCAGCTCCTACATTCCTGCTCCTGGGTGACAGGAGTCCCTGTTCTGATGAGTTGCACTCTACCTGTCCTTGGCAGGCACTGTTAATGAGGGTGCCTTAATGACATCTTGCTTTGATACAGTCATGCTGTGCAATAGTAGCTAGCTGTGAATCTGCCTTCAGAGTACATTTATATTGATAATCCAGTTGCCTTGAATTATGTTCTTCAGCTCTGTGTGTTCTGTTCATCCTCGCCTGTTTTGTTTTGTAGCCTTGTTTTTGTGGCCTTGTTTCCTCAGCAGGCTGGATTTATGTGATCATCCTGTGTAAAAAACCCTTCCCTAATCATTAAGGAGTCACAGCTAAAGTTAACAGAAAAGTACCTCACTCATAATGGCAAGAGAAGATGGAGAGAATGCAAGATGTGCTGAGGCTAGTTGTAAGATCCAACGAGGCAAAGTGTTGGATCTTCCATTTTGGTCACAACAACCCCCTGCAGTGCCACAGGCTGAGACAAATTAGCTGAAAACTGGAGATGCTGGTTGACAGCAGCTGAACTGAGCCAGAATGTGCCAAGGTGGCCAAGAAGGTCAATGGCATCCTGGCCTGTATCAGCGATGGTGTGGCCAGCAGGCCTGTCACAGTGCTTTGCACTGGTGAGGCTGCACCTGGAACCCTGTGTTCAGCTTTGGCCCTCTCACTACAAGAAAGACACTGAGGTGCTGGAGCAAGCCCAGAGAAGGGCAGCAGAGCTGGTGAAGGGTTTGGAGCACAAGCCTGATGGGGAATGACTGAGGTAGCTGGGCGGTTTTTGCCTGGAGGAAAAGAGGCTCAAGGGGAATCTTATTGCTCTCTACAACTACCTGAAAGGAGATGTTAGCCAGGTGGGGATGTGTCTCTTCCAAGTAGCAAGTGATAGGACAAGAGGAAATGGCCTCAAGTTGCACCAGGGGAGGTTTAGATTGTATATCAGGAAAAGTTTCTTCATCAAGAGGGTGGTCAAGCATTGTAAGAGGCTTCCCAGGGAAGCGGTTGAGTCACCATCCCTGGAGATAATTAAAAGATGTGTATATGTGGCACTTAGGGAAATGGCTAGGAATAGCAGCGGTAGGTTTGCAGTTAGACTCAATTGTCTTCAGGGTCTTTTCCAACATAAATTTTTCTAGGATTTTGTGTTAGAAGACAAAGGTATCTTAGAATAATTTCTATATGGAAGCACCAAGCTTGATAACCAGCATGTTAGTACTGGCAAATACAGTGTTGAACCTTAGACTGAGGGGCAAATTTTGTAGCTAGGTAATTGTTTAGGCTTCATATTTAAAAACAAACAACATTTGGATATAATTTCAGATCTTCTAAGAAGATGATCTTTCTTCAGGTAGCTAATACTCAAAGCAAATAAAAACATTCAACAAATTAGTAAATAAATTACAGAAAATATTTGAGTTTTGAAGGGTAATGCATGGAACGATATAATAATATCTGGGTTTGGATCTGTCAGTCTTCATTTCTCAGCATGCAACACAACTATTTCTGATAAAAAAATACAGAATTGTAATAAGGTTAGTATTGTGAATCTAAGTCCATTTTAAAATAAATAAGATGATTACTACTTCTTTATTGAAATTTCATTTTTAGTTTAGAGTCAGAGATGTATTATTGTATATGTCATGTACATGTACATTTTGAATACATAGTCACATGTTCTGATTTCTGTTTTGATTGTATAAATTAAACCTTATAGTTTTTTTAAGCTTTTCATATAGGTTATGGTTTGTTTTTACAAAATTCTCTTTACTGTTCCCTGTAACGATTTTTGAAACTCAAGCATTTAACTTCATTATTTACTCTCTGATGACAGGGTGCATGAAAACATATGTTGTTTCCAACTTTTCAATGTCATCAGTGTGAGACCTGACATAACATTTTCAGTCAGCATTTTCAGCGATCAAGATTACTTTCCCCTTTTCTGTCCCTGACAAACAAGAGTTTTATCTCAGATAATCTCCAAAATTCCTTTATTCTTTCCTTGACCCCTATCCTACTTCATCAGTTCACGGAAAAGGGAGAGGGAGGAATCGATATCTATTGAATGTGACTGACATGAATGCTGCACCATCAGAATTTGAGTTCATTTCTGTCAATTCAGCCTTCTTGAGTGAGAGAAGTTACACTGGAAAGTAACAGTGCAGCAGAGCAATTGGATTTACAGCACAGAATAGCTGAGTCAGCCTGTTAGATAGGGGTTATGGTAGTGGTGGTTGGTTTTGTTGGGGTTTTTTTAGTAATTTTTGTTTGGTGGGGGGTTTTTTTGTTTGTTTTTTGTTTTTATTTGTTTGTTTGTTTGTTTGTTTTTTCCTGGAATAATCTTTTTTTTTCTGGAAAAACAGTTTCACAGCATTCCAAGCAAGGCACTAACTTGAGTAAAATGTATTTGCTGGCAGATCTCTTTGCTTTGCTTGATCCCTAATATTGTTGGGGAAAGTGAGGATGATGATGCCAGCAATCTGATTTATCCACTTGTCCTTCTTGCAAGACAGGGAATTTCCTCCTGAGCCTGGAAGGGTTCAGGTCACTTTTCACGTGTCTTAATGTACCTGCCATTGATCCATGCAGATTCCTCAGTCCTGTGATGGCAGCAGGGATGATTTCCTTGGGAGCAAGGAAATGCTGACCTCAGCATCTTTTCTTCTGAGTGGTTGTCTGAAAAGGCATTCTTCATATTTCTGTAGCTCAGAGTCTTGAGGTGCAACAGGGAGAATCAGTTTATCCACTACTTATATTGGCTCCTCACTGCTTTACTAACAGGAGTACCAGCAGTATTTTGACTTTGACCCTTGCCTCTGGGTAGGATAGTTAACTAGAATTTAGAACATTGCTTCACTGTGACTTATGTGTGGGAAGAATGACAATGAGGTGTTATATCTTAAAGAGATGTTCTGCATTATTGATTATGAGCTAGCATGGGGGCACAAAATTGGAAAAAAATCACACAAGTTCTCTTATTTTTTTTCTCTTATTTTTCATCTGAACTAAAAGGAAAGTTACAAGGATTTGTCTTATTCATAGTAAAGTGAAGGTTAATTAGGAAATACTTTTCAGAGCCCTATTAAAATCCTCTGATTAAAGGCTCCAAATCCTGCAAGTATAAAACATCCTTATTTATTATTCATTTGTTTTCATCTGCTTCAGGACATATGGAAAACTCATTTCTAACTTAGAAAAAGCAATCAATTACAATTTGGTACCAAAGTTTTTCATCTGACTTTTTTGGGGGAGCAGGGAGGATAGGTCATCTTTGCTGTGAAAAACCATCCACAAAAATTACAGTGGATATTAATGAGAAGAGTTTTAATGATGTTCAGAGCCTCTACAGAAATAAAGTATAAGCATTAAAATCAATGCATTCTTACACTGTCTAAATTGAAAAAAAAAAAAATGTAGCCTCATGTTTTCTTCTTATTTTACGGTTATCCTCTTTATCTGTCCCCTGTTGTCTTTTCTCTGGTTGAGCCGATCAAAGCAGGATACTGAAGAGTTGTGCAATGCATGGTGCTTCCTTAATCTGCAGCTCTGAATAGCTGTAAGAGAATTTCCAATGGTTGCCTGGTCTGAGCTATGCAGTGGCCTCTTCCAGTGAGGACCTGGACATTTAGGCAGTGTCCCTGCAGAAACCCAGAGCTAAACTTTTTGTCTTGTCTCTGTTGAGAAATAGCAGTAGGGGAAAAGTTCTAGACCATGTAATTTTGTGTTAGCAAGGTTATGAAATGCCATTTATGGCTCTAATATTTATTTAATTGAAGTTTTAAAGATCTTTAAACATCGTTATAGAGCATCACTTTGTTAGAGATCTGTGTGTGTTTCCAGAATTCTCATTGCTATGGTTTCTGAGTACTGGAAGTCCTGAAGTTATCAATTTGACTGTGAAGCTAAATTAGGCAGTAATGCCCTTGACTATGTTTTCTCCAGATCAGGCAATAATCTCCATGATTATGAACTCTGTTGTGTATTAATTGACCATGACTTGTTATGCATCCTACACTGAAGATTCATAACCTATTTCAAGGTCACTATGTACTAGTCAAATCTCTTAAAAGGGTGAATATTGATGAATTCCAGTTTTAAAGGCAGCTTTTCCTTTAATAATGTAACACTGCTCTTACATGCTTTTATATGGCACATCCAAATCTTGTCTTCCTTAGATCTTCTTAAGACAATCATTTGTAGCAAAACTTTAGTTTTCTATAATTAATGGAGACAGTAAATTATTAACTTTAGAACTACAAATAAATGCCTTTGCAAATAGTTGTTTGCAGAGAATGTGCAATTTTAATTGTGCTCTGGTTATCTCTGAAGCTGTGGAATTTTAGTTGTGGTGCCATCATGGAGAAGAAGAAATTATACAGGATGAGGAAAACAAAAATTTGGAATACTTAAGAGGATTGTAATTATTAGGCAGTGGAAATCAAGCAAGTTGCTTTCATTATAGTCTCATTTTGTAATAACCATTTTTTAATAACATGGTTTAATCCATGTTAAAGACCCAGAGGTTGTAGATT
This sequence comes from Muscicapa striata striata, assembly GCA_030060385.1. Taxonomy (NCBI): domain Eukaryota; kingdom Metazoa; phylum Chordata; class Aves; order Passeriformes; family Muscicapidae; genus Muscicapa; species Muscicapa striata. Next base: position 6,957,392 of record JAREIS010000133.1, on the reverse strand, counting down.
TCCATATGCTAAACACACTGACTGAATTGGAGTAATCTGTAACAAAAGGCTGGACAGCTGGACCCAAGTTCATGTGTAGTGCCAGTAAATATTAAAAAAAAACCCAAAAAACAACAACAACAACAACAAAAAACCAACAAAAAAGCAAAAAAAAAAAAAAAAAAAAAAAAAACAGAAGAATGAAGAATTTGTTCATTTCTCTGAAATGCATGAAGCCATTGAACCACTGAAAACATTTTCAAAATGGCCCCATAACTGGTGAATTTATAACAGCAAATGTCTTACTTTTCATATTTTGGTGAAAGTTGTTATTGAAATTTTACTTTTCTATTATCATATTTTTTTAGCAGATATGATGAACAGAAACCTATTCTAGATATGTGCATCTATTTCTGTTTTATTAAAATGACCTGCAGTTCCTTAGATGGCTTTCCGTATATCTTAGTGGTCTTTATTAAGATGACCCAATAACGTAATCATTATTATCTCAAAGCTTCCAAATAGAAAAATCAGAAGAAAATATTAGCTTGATGGAGACTGAAGAGGAAACCAGCAAGGGTGCTGGCAAAGGAGCTCAGTAGTCCTGTCCTCAGCCTACTGTTTTCATGCCATTGTGTCTTGGCAAGACTTGAAGCTTGTGCTGCATTTTGTCACTAATTCCCAGCAGACTCAGACATTTCATAGCCATTTCAGTACTGATATTGACTGACATAACAACAGTCAGTGGAATAAAAGTTAGTATTAAAAAAATCATATAAATGATAATATATATTTCTTGGAAAAGACAGGAGCCAATAGGCTTAATTAAAATAACTATGACCGGAACATAAAGTAGTATGCCCAAATTATTCTTTTTTTTCTTAATTTGCAGAAAGATACTTTTGACATGTACTTCAGCATGGCATTTCTTTCTTAGAAGAAAGGAATGGATATGAAGCTGCTTCTATGGTTTTGACAGATGAATAATATCTTGCATTCTGAAAGCTTCACTTTTCATAGTTTCAGAACTTGTTTGATATTTGCTGTTTAAAAACTATGCCTCATGCATTTTAAGTAGTTTTGTAGCAACAGCACAATCCCACAACACGGGGTCCCAGCTGAACACCTGTGTTTACTAACACAATTAGTACTTCAGTAGTATTAACACAGTAGTTAATCTACTTCAAGTCTTGCTGGTTTCTGAAATATAAACCAAAGTGAGCACTGCTAGAAGACTACAGGTCTATATGGAGAGATGCTGTGCAATTCCCAAGCAGTACAGGCCTGGTGCTATTACTGTGTTTACTTCCCTAGACATACATTGTGCTGCCAGCCAATTAAATTTAGCCAGACGCTAAATAAGACTGAAGTTGAATAATGCCCTAAGAGAGAAAGTGAAAAATGTAGTATTCCCTAATATTTTCTAGTATTTTCTTAAAAGAAAAAAAATTGCAACATGATTTAGATTCACAGGTTTTGGAAGATGGATAAAAATGTTCTTCATGACCGAAAAGAACCCAAAATGAAGAAATTTTGCTTAGAAAAACTATTTACCTTAAATGATTCAGTAGTCGGCTCATTTTGAGGTATATTGCAAATGGGAGGCAAACTGTGTATTTTTGGAGAAGGAGGTAGGAGGTAAGCCTTGTTATTATATCTGGTATGTTCTTCATCCCCCAGTTCTAAAATTAAATCCCTGGATGAGATTTAAACTGGATGCCTGAAGCTAACCATAAAGACCAGAATTTCTTAGTCCTTCTGGATGGAATTAATTCCATCCAATACTGGTATAATAGAGATGTCTGCATATTGAACTGATCATCTCTTTCTTCTTTTAAAATGAATGCTGAGAAATAGGTGGTTTTAGGTCTGCCTTCTTTCAGGTGTGTGAATCAATTGTGCCATTAAAGTGGCTGTTTTTCTGTCTTTGCTGTGAGACAACTATCTTATGTGTAATTTAATGCCGTCATCTGCATTTGATGATATGAATTCCCCTCTATAGTGTTTATTGCATTATAAAATAGGACCCTTTCACAAAGTAAATTCAAAATTCAGTACATAAGCTCAGAAAAGCTGCTCAGTCCAAGGTCATTGCTGCATGATTTAACTCCTCATTCTATACACTGCCCGTCTCACCTAATGAATTATGTTTAGCTGTCCATTAGTCTTGCAGAATACATTGTTCCTCTTCTCTTATTCCTTTTACATTAAACATCACATTCTCAGATAGTAAAAATGTCCACAAAATATATAGCCATAGAAAATATTGTATTCATATTGGGGCCAGGTATTTTGAGCCTAAATTATAACAGTAGGATTTTAAAAATGGATGTCATTTCTCTTCATCAAAAGTCAGATAAATACAACCTTAGCACACTTCTATGCTATAGATGGGCCCTATTAAAAAGTCAATACTTTCAGACAGTTACTCTTTCCTTGAACAAAGATAAGCTTGGTGTTTCATGTTATGACTTTGAGACTTTGATCTATTTCAGAGATCAGTGAAATAGCTTAGCAAGTACCACTGTTTCTACCGTGGCTGATGTGAGTGCTCTGACTATACATGTGGTCTTGGACAGTGGACTTCTATGATATTGTCCCTCTTTTTTTCCTGTAATGTACTGTGGTAAGATGAAGTATCCAAATCTCACAGCAGTTTTTGCAATTTTTAACAGAGGATGATATACATAAAGAAGGCACTACAGGCGCAGAAAATTGTATGTTTCAGTTTCCAAAATTCCCAACTGAATGTCCAACAGAGATTCAGAATTATATTACCTCCTGTGTTTTAGACACGTGTCCCTGTGAATTATTTCATTCTTTACACCCCAGCCTTTGCTCTAACCTGATAAGTGGATAACATTTATGGGAAAGGAGAGGTGTGATAGGAAAATATCTTCTGCTGAAGAAGACTTTGGAAGAGACCTATTTTCCTGCCTCTTGGATAAAGGCAACTCTAGGCTGGTATAGTAATGATAAAAATAGTTCCCTTACTTCTTACCCATCAAGTGTGTGCTATCAGTGCAGTTGCCATTGATGCTGAGATCATATTGCTGAGTTAAAGGACTTTACTGTCTTAGGTAGATTCTGATCATGTCTTGCTGGGCATGTGCATCTCTGCTTCTGAGCCTTTGGAGGGAACATGGGTTATGGGACACTGCTTTAGAAACTCAAAATCAAATCAGTTTTAAGCATGTGCACAAAAAGGGTTCTGAACAGAAATAGCTGAATCTTTCCATAATAGTTTTACAGCGCTACTAATATAATGGTTACCAATGCAAACAGTAGGATTTTTCAATTTCTATCTACCAGTTTTATTTCCTCCTGTATACTTATTCAATTTTTCTAACAGAAAATTAAGCTCACTCTTATTTTCTCATATATAGTAGTAAAATTCTTTACACATACAAATCTAGGCTCAAATAAAAATAAATTTCTTTTTAACTATAGGGTGTTTATTTTTAAAAGCCAAACCAATATTTTCCCAAGAATTTAATACTAATGCACCTTTCTGTTATTTCTGATAATAAAACACATGGATATCTCAGTGGTGTTAATCATATTTAGATGATGAATATCAACATTCAGCATTGGCCCTGTGGTTGGACCACATGACTCCAGAGCCATCTAAATTATGATAGTCTATAACTACTACAGAATACTTCGTCAAAATGAAATAATTTTGCTTTTCTGCATTTTTGTGTCTTTCTGTTTTTATTGAACACATGCTTCCCATCCCTTTTCCATAAAGTAGCTCTTTAAACTTGGTAGATGATTGCTTTTATTTCCAAGGCAAATTGCTGACAGCTGTTGCAGAATGATTCATGTTGTCTACATTTAAACAGTGATGCCTAATCATTATAAAATGATCCATCTGGGTTTTGATTCTGCAGAGGGGACTTTCTGTGCTATGAAAAGACACAAGGCATGTGACACTGATATTTTAGTATGATAACATAGCAAGTGCTCTGTCTCATAACTTCCTGGATTCTTGATCTTCCCCTAAGCCTTAAACATCAGATATGAAGCTTACTTTTGGAAGCTGTAAGTTGCTGATACAACTGTCCTGTTCTTTATTTAGGGTAAGATTGTGCCTATTGGCATAGCCTTCAGCTAGAGGTGGTTTGTGAGCTGCATCATTGTAATGCCAGCCTGGGGAAGTATAGTGACTCAGATTTTCCTCTGAATCACATTTTCTCTTCTGCTTCTTCCTTGCTCTAGGGGAATAGCAATTTACTTCTGGAAATTACTATCTCTCTGCAGTGGCACAGCTGTTCTAGCCAACAAGGCTGGAAAAAGGCTTCAATCTTGCCCCCATTCCTCCTTAGGTACCTTTTGCTCACCTGTTTCAAAGGAGATACAGCTAGGTAAATAGTCTGGTTTAATCCTACACACTCAGGCCTAAAATTTGGTTTGCATAGGGCTCTAATTTCAGGGTTCTTCCATTCTCTCCTGCGTGGGTGCATACTTACAGATTAAACCTTACAGAGAAGTCTACAAATGTGATAAGCAGCCTAGAAAAAATAAATAGCATTTTATTTTGACTCAGTCATTCAAGTAAAAGAGGATTGATAAGTTGGAAACTTTATACCAGTGTATGAATTTAACTTTTCTTCATCAAATAGCTTATAGTTTTGTATAGTAAACAAATTAAGTTCTAATGCAATCTGAAATAGAATCTGTCATCCTGTAGATCTGTATCCTCTTGAATCTTACTGCTTTGAGTGAAAGTTTCTTGACATTTGGTGACATCAACCCATGGAGGCTTGTTCTGCCATTGCTGCATGTGACCATAATAGTACTTAGCAGGTGGAACTGAATGGGCATCTTGCAACTTCTAAAATTGTGAGAAGGATGGCAGGCAAACTGAATATCTTTTATCAGCAACAATTATGCTATAGAGGGATTTTTAAAAAAAGTCTTTTTTTATGCTTTAATATATCTATGCTAAAGTAGCTCAGGTCTAAATATGATCTACTGTTGCATCAGGGTTTATTATGATTGGTACTGCAGAATCAATCATGCTACTGTGTAGGACATAGTTGCTGAAGAAAACACGCATATACATGCCACTCTAAAACTATTGTTATAAGTATACAGTAACAGATAACACTTCATATATAATTTATAAACTGCAAAACCAAAACATGATGAACATCAAATGAAATAGCACTTTTCTTCACTGAAGGAGTGTGAGACATTAATCAGGTGCAGCATCCTTAACCAGGGGAGACACAGCTGGAACAATGCTCTCCCTGCTTTTCCTTCATCCTCATTCTCACAGGGCTGCGATCTTACAGTCTTTCTTGTTTTCTCCTTAGAATTTTCATTTTGTGTATCTAGATTTATGTGTTTGGTGTGTGCTTTTTATTTTCTTTATTGTGCTGTAAAAGCAATTCTGCTGAGCTCTCCAAGTTGCACTCCTTTAGTGGCCAAGAACAGACCATTTGCAGCATGTGCTTTATTCCCTGAGGCCTCACTGATATACTGAGTGTTCTTTCAATACCCCTATAACTGTTCTGTGCTTTTCCTCCCAAGGACCCCTTCTAGAGTGTAGACTTTATTCTGACCATGCTGAGCAGTTACTCTAACAAAGCTCTGTACAGCTGCTGTTTACCATAGCTGGTGTCATCATTTCCAAGATCCAGCTTGTGCTCCTGTTATAATGGGGGAGTCCATCACCTTTGCAAATACCTCAGTCTAGAACTTAGTATTTTATTGTATGGTCAATAGTGATCATTAATATTTTTATATTTTGTTCTGATGAGGAAGCATGATGTTTGTTTTACTATAGAAAGAAGAGAAAGCATATAAACATTTAGAATAATCCTTCTTTTAAAGAACTCCAGGAGGCATGGAGGGAGGAAAATCCCCTACAATACATATGCCCTGCTTATTGTCTTCAGTAACTATAAATGTTGATAACCATTCAAAGGATAAACAGAATGCTACAGTAAATTGTAATGTAGTTTGTTTGCCAAATAAACCTGGTTCAAATCTTGTTTCAGCTGTGCTACATTTTTCTACTGTGGCATCTTTTCTTCAGTTTGAGATCATTGTCCTATTGGGGTATCAGAGAGAACAGAGAATGTATTGCATTAAGGGAGTTGATATGAAAATCTGTTTGGTGATTACAGATATTCTTTACAAAATGTACCATGGTGCAGTTACCCTTAAAATATTTACATGAAATACCATGCCAGATAATGTAAGTGCACTGGTAGTAAGACAATTCTTTTAATCTTGCATCGTGTTTAAACCACTTAAAATGTGCTGGATTTTGTTGTTGGTCTTTTTTTTTTTTTTTTTTTTTCTAGCTTATAGTTTTCTGAAAGGGAAAAGCTTTTGAAGGTATAATAATCTCTGCAGGGCTCTACCAGCTCAGAAAGTTAAATGGCTGACACCCTGTCACAAGGCATCGCCTACTAACATAACCCAGAAAGAGGTATGCCCTTTTTCTGAAATGCCATTGGCCTTGCTGATTGCTCTGTGATCACTGTTAACACTTAGCTTCCTATCAGCTAGTTCTTCCCTGTCTGTATAGACAGTTTTTGTATTAGTGCATGTGATCTCTTCTCTCTAATATCTGTACTTTGCCTGGTCTCTGTTGAATTTTATCCTCTCAATTTTGAACATGCTGAACTTTGTCAAAATCATTTTGAATTCCAATATTTTCTGGCAAAATGCTTTATACTCCTACAGAGATATGAATGCAGTTCCCCTGCAGTTGTGTAAATTATTGTTGAAAATACATTTTAGTCCCAGATTTGGGACAGCACTGGAGATGCTCTCAAAATTTAGTGACTCCAGACTTGATGACTGACAATTGATAATGGCAGGAATGGTTGTGATTTTTTCCCCCAAAGTTGTGGTTCTCTGTAGTAGTAGTATTTACATTCAAATGATCATTTACAATAATGTTTATTAAATTTGCAGCAGTATCATTAACTGTATTAAAGTAATTCTTATATTTGCTGGTGGCAGACAATTACATTGGGTTAACTGTGCTTGGCAAACCCTTATTGTCTGCTTATAGATTGCCTTATATTCTTTCTGTAGCTTTCTTTTTTATATCTATTTTGCAATATTTTGACTCTCAAAGCTAGATTAATATATTTCTATTTCCTCAGCCTTTCCTTATCCCAGATAAGGAGATGTGTTTGTTATTCTGCCACTCAGTCTTTTGTGCTTGCAGGTGATCTCTGTCAAGATTGCCCTGGCTAGTTGAAAAGTTCTCTAAAAGAGTTAATTCTCTGAAACTTTATATATTCATCTTTTCTACATATTCTTCAGCTTCTTTTTTTTACTGTTTAAAATGCATTTTGTTTGGTTGATTGTGTTCATTGTAATTAATTCTTCCACGTATGAAACCTGAAGTAGTGTGGAACACTTTAACCATGTCTGTGTATCATCCATACTTATGTCTCCTGTCCAATTAAACAGTGATCTCCTCCTTTCTTTTGTCTTCCCATGACTGCTTAATGTATTTGTAGACTTTCTCCTTGTTGCCGTTTGTGTCTCTAGCTAATTGAAAAATGTTTTTCTCCCCAGTCTCGATTTTTATCCATATGGGGCATGTGAGCTATCCTTTTTGCTTATCTGCTTTTGTTTCTACTTTTAGAATTATTCTTTTTCCATTTTCATATCATTACCAAAAATTACTGATGCAGTTAGAATGGTCTCTTCATCTTTTTCCTACCTACACTTCAAAAGGGGTTTGTTTTTGTATATTCAGTACAGTTTCTCTCAGTAGGTAGTAGCTCTCATGTGCTTATTTATCCTTTAGATAATCTTATTTATCTTACTGTGGGTTTTCTTTTTCTCTTTTAATCTGCTTTTTAAGTCAGAACAAGTACTTCAAATCTTTTTTTATATAGTTAACCTCATAATTTCACAATGACCCCATATTAGCTTTGCTCTGTCACTTAATTTAATTTTAAGTTTAAAAAACCCCTACAGTAGCTCTTCCCCAGTAGCTTTCTTCGCCTCTTGAAACTTACTGAACTTTTGCATTAAAGGTTTGAATAACGATGTGTTCTTAAAAAAAAAAAAAATCCACAACCCCCTTCCTACTCCTTGGCAATGACTCTGCTGTCTCTTGCTAGATCCACCCTGGGATACCCAGTAATTTGTAGTTCTTTCTGAATTTCAGAGTAAGTCTTCTAGATAATATATGCAATTCCACACCTTCTTGTATATGCTTGTTAAAAGCACTTTCACTGCATCTCTGTGATATCTATTATGTGTATAGATGCTTTTGTATTTTCCTTACTAGTACTCTATCTGATTTTTGCCGAAAGATTCAGATGAAAGTCTATTATTCTCACTATTTCTCTCATAGCCTTGCTGCAATGTCTAATTTCTAGTTTTGTATTTAATAAGTGAATCTGTGTTTTGAAAGTCTGAGTGAGGTTCTTGCAACCTCTAACTTTACTGTAGTAGAAAAACCTCATTCATCTACATATCCCAAGTAAAATCTCTTTCTGTTTCCCATCAGCTACTATCAGTTATCTCTTAACTTATTTAGATTCCTGAAATTCCATTTCCCTTGGGACTGGGATGGATTTTGTGTAGCTGTTGAATTTTACCATGGCAATGTGCCATTGTTCTTAGGTTTTGACCTTAGTATGCATGCACTGTCAGTTTGTCTGTCTGTGAATCTTCCTCTCAAAAGGTTAAGGTATGTCTGTGTGCAGATCCTGGGCTATTGCACATCAGACAAGATAATGACATGAGGAGCTGCAGAGTGCTCGTAGCCAAATGGGAGCAGTGCTCATGACCCAACCTGTCCTTTGGTGACATTCATAAGATGGCACATAACAGACAGCAGGACACCATGATAAAGGAAGGGAACTGACAGTTGCCCAGAATGCAGGACCAAGGCAGGAAGTACCAGGACAACTGTATCAGAGTCACCAAGTAAGGGCATAAAGTCAGTAAAACCAGAGCCAGTGAGGTAATGGTAAATTAGAGTGCAAAGTTTATTTAGGAGGGGTCGAGGATGGTAAATAGGAATAGCTTGGGAAGAGGGAGAAAATGAAGTATAAGATGGAACAACTCATCTGCTTGGCACTTTTTGGGAATATCTGATGAGCAGCTTGTTCATGATCAGTGTGGTCTGGTAGGACAGCATATCTGTTGCAGCTGTGTCTGCGATGGTGTCTGACTGGCTTCAGTGCCTGGGGGAACTGGGATGCTCTCCATAACTCCAGTGATGGAACTCCCAGGAGAATGGACTGAACTTCTTACAAAACTCTTGTTAATTCACTGATCTCCAAGATATGATAATTTTTATAAACTTTTATAAATGTTTATAAATTTTTGTAAAAAGGGAGAGAGACACAAATTCAATCAAACTGACAGAAAAACTTCAATCTTGACTCCAAAGTTGGCTGTGTAAGCAATGAGTGTGTGCCCATGGGCCAATCAGTGCCCAGCCCTGGCACACAGCCAGGCAGAAGCTACTGAGAAGCCTGTGAGGAAGACTGGGATGAGTTTGGGGAAGAGAGAAGAAAAGGAAGAAAAATGGAATTACTACATGAGGGAGTGCATGCATCTGGAGAACCTAGAATACAGTAAAAGATGTGTCAGGAGTCAGAACATAATGGGAAACAAACAACAAAAAAAAAACCCAATCAACCAACCAAACAACCAGCCAACCAATCCACCAACCAATCAAAAATACAAAAGAAAAATGCATTTGTAACCCCTGCTTATGAAACAATGTATTTCAAATCCCCATGGATTTCCTCTGACACGTTTTTGGGTGAAGACAAATTATTTATTTAGCTTCCTTTTTCCACAGTGAATCATCCTAATCTTTCAGGAAAGTAGTCATCACAAACTTTAGACTTTATCTTTGATAAAAATACTGTTTTCCCCCTTGCTTTTCTTTCAAACTTTATCTGCAAATTATTTCTATTGTTCTGACTCTGCACTGATAAAATAACACTCTTATTCTCACAGAACTAGCATCATCTGCAAATTATCTCCTTTGTTCTGATGTCTTTTCCATTTAATGTTCACTGACTTCACTTATGACGGGCAATCTTTGTGTCATTCATTTGAGCAAAGAATGTAGTATGTGTATATCACAGCTCTAAAGCTGTTATTGTGCAGATCCCAGAGGAAACTTTCTACAGTTCTCTAGTGTGCTGTGTTCACAAAAATAAAAACAATTAGCTAAATAAAATTTTCTTGTCTAATCAAATGGGTACAAGTTAACATTCAAATCATCTTGTAAATGTAGGTAATTTGGTTAAAATTCAGAGGTTTCTTGTCATGGAAATCTCAGGTTTTTTCTTCATAATTACTTGCTGCCATAAGATGAAATACTGGTGACCCTATGTACACCAGACAAAAAAGGAGTTAGGAGCCAGAGGCTTTAATTTGCAAGATTTTGACACTGCTGTGGTTATGACTGATACCTTGGCCCAATCTGCTGGCCTTGGTAGCCTTTTCTCCTGCATCTCTTTTCTCTTGTAACCTCAGGTACTGCAAAAGCCTGTTTGTTTTTAGTTTGTCTCTCAGTTCAGAAAGACTAGGATTAGAAGACTGAAAAAATTCAAAGCTTTTATGTACCATCCAAGCAACTTGACACAGTAGGGAACATTGAATTGACTTAAAATCATTCTCTTTTAGCTCTTAGAAAGAAACACTCAACATCCCTTCTCATACACCACTATAGTTGCTTTTCCCTTAGCCCCTTAAAGACTGCTTTGTCTCTAAGCAATGATCAACATGGATATATCACTGATAATATCCCAAGTAACTGTAGGTATTCAAGTAATTCTCCTTGTTTTCTTTGCAATTTGATAAAGCAAATTCTGCTGTTACAGGTATAAATTGCTGAAATTTATTAATGAAGTAGAAAAATAAAAATATGACATCATAAAAAAGATAGGACATAATTTATCATAAACAAAGTTTCCTTTTTAGCACACAGGAACCATTTTTTACATTTTGTTTGCTATCTCAGAGTACACTACAGTTAAGCACAACTGCTCCATATACCATTGCCTTTTCAGTGAACAAAAATGGATTTGGTGTCTTTACATGTGTAGTTTCTCCTGTTTCTATTAATATCTTCTTTATGCCTGTTAACTTCCTATGATATATGGTAAAATCCATTAGAAAAATTAGATGTTATATTACAAATAAAATATCTGAATATTCATATCAGCCTTGACATGGAAAGGTTAGTACAGATTTGCTTGTAACACTTGTACCATAAACATTATGTCACATTTCTTTGCAGATGATATATGCAAAAAAATCCCCCTGCTTTAAAATTATTTGTAACATATTGATTAAGCTTATTAGGATTTTTTAAAATACTCCTTTGACTTTTTAACTGAAATTACTGAGATCTGATTTAAAATTATGTAAACTGGAATTCTGTATAGCAGAAGAAAAAAATAATCACAATTTCAAGTGCGGTTTGTGAGACATATGCTGGGATCCTGTGAGGAATGTTCACTTCCCAGTAACATGAAGTACCATTTGCTATCTCAGTGGGAATTGCCAGATATTGAATGTCAGGCCTGCCACTGGTTCATTTGTACATTTTGGACCTTAGGATTTTATCATGTGGGGGAGGAATGAAAGTGAGAGAATGGCAGAAAAAGGCACTTACAGGAAGGAAAAATATATTTCTTGAAGACGCTGGTGTATTTTTAATTGCAGCTGTTAAAAGCACTTGTCTGGCACGATAAGTTTGGCATGTTGCCTTGTTCGAAGAAGGCTGATTGTATTGTGTCTTCTGTGACCTGAGAGAGTCAGTGGTGGCTGCTGTCATAGTCTTTTTGTTCTTCATGCTCTCCAAGCTTTGGTGACTCTATTGCTTTGTGTAGCTCCTTGCCACCTCTATAAATACATCAGCAACAAAAGGAAGGCTGAGGAGAATTTCCATCCTTTACTTCATGCAGGGGGAAGCAGTGACAAAGGATGAGGAAAAGACTGAAGCAAGCAATGCTTTTTTTTACCTCAGTCTTGAACAGTAAGACCAGTTGGTCTCTGGGTACCAGCCAGGGAGCAGAATGAAGACACCATATTCCAAGGGGAAATGGTTGGTGAGCTGCTGCATCACCTCAGCAAGCACAGGTCTTCAGAGCTGGATGGAATCAACCCCAGAGTACTGGGGGAGCTGGCAGAACAGCTCACAAGGCAACTTTCATTCATTTACCAGCAGCTCTGGCAAATCAGGGAGGGCCCAGTTGATGGGAAGTTTGCAAATGTAACACCCATCTGTGTGAAGGATTGGAAGGAGAATCTGGGGACCTACAGGCCTCTCAGTCTTACTTTGGCTCTGGATAAGATTATGGAGCTGATCATCTGGTGACTGGACTTCAGTAAAGCCTCTGAACCTGCTTCCACAGTATTCTAGAGAAACTGGCTACTCACACCTTAAACAAGTGTTCTGTTCGACAGGTTAAAGAAAATGAGTAGATGACTGAGCCCGGAGTGGTGGTGGAGTTACATCTATCTGGTGATGGTCATGAATGGTGCTCAGTATTGGGGGCAGTCCTGTTTAATGTCTTTACCAGTGGTCCGGAGGAGGGGATCAAGTGTGCCTTCAGTCAGTTTGCAGATGACACCAAGCTGCGCGGGTGTGGATCTCCTGGCTCTGCTGGGGGTCTGGACAGGCTGGATCAGTGGGACAAGGCCAGTTGTATGAGGTCCAACAAGGAAAAATGCCAAGTCCTGCCCTTGGGTCACAACTCCTCCAGGCTGGTAACAGAGTGGCTGGAAAGCTGCCCCATGGAAAAGGACCTGGAGGTGCTGGTGCCAGTGGATGAACATGACCCAGCGTGTGCCCAGGTGGCCAAGAAGGCAATGACCTGCGGGCCTGTATCAGCAACAGTGTGGCCAGCAGGACCAGTGCAGTGATTTTCACAGAATTCACAGAATTTCACAGAATCACTAGGTTGGAGGAGACCTTCAAGATCATTGAGTCCAACCCATGCCCTAATACCTCAACTAAACCATGGCACCAAATGCCACATCCAATCTTTTTTTAAACACATCCAGGGATGGTGACTACAATGGTGACTACACCACCTCCCCAGGCAGACAATTCCAGTACTTTATCACTCTTTCTGTAAAAATCTTTTTCCTAATATCCAACCTAAATTTCCCTTGGCACAGCTTAAGACTGTGTCCTCTTGTTCTGTTAGTTGCTGCCTGGAAACTACCTCTGTGCTCAGCATGGATGAGGATGCACCTGGAATCCCATGCTCACTTTTGCACCCCTCACTACAAGAAAGACATTAAGTGTCAGGAGCAAGTCTAGAGAAGGGCAATGGAGCTATTGAAGGGTCTGGAGCGCAAGTCAGATGGGATCTGGGATTGTTTAGCCTGGAAAAAACGAGGCTAAGGGAAAACATTACTGCTGTCTACAGCTTCCTGAAAGGAGACTGGAGTGAGGTGCAGGTCAGTTTCTTCTTTCAAGTGACAAGCAGTAGGGCAGGAGGAAATGGCCTCAAGCTGCACCAGCGGAGGTTTAGATTGGATATTAGGATTTTATTGTTTTTTTCCTAAATGGTCTTCAAGCATTGGAAGAGGCTTCCCAGGGAAGTAGTGGAGTCATAATTTCTGGAGGTACTTAAAAGATGTGTGAATGTGGCACTTAGGGAAATGGCTAGAGACTTGGTAGTGTTAGTTTAACTGCTGAAATCCATGATCTTAAAGGTCATTTCCAACCTAAATGATTCTAGGATTCTGTGATGGGAGGCAAGCATATCTCAGAATAATTTCTGTATGGAAGCACTGAACTCAATTACCAGCATGTGTGTATGGGCAAACAGTCTTGACCCTTAGAATGAGAGACGGATTGTGTAGTGCTGGGTTAATGGTCGGACTCGATAATCAGGGACATGTTTTCCAACATAAATGATTCAATGATTATGTGATCTTGTGTGCACAGTACAAGCACTGGAAAGCAGAAATTTGCCTTGCCTATGCTGTCATCTCTAGGTATTTCAATAACTACCTTCTTTCTCTAGATAGCATGAACAGTGAATTAAAGATCATGAATACTTTAGTTCAGATGAGGGGAAAGACAGTAAGTTATATTACCGCTGAAATATTTTGCATGGATAGATGTTTTGTCCAGTATTGTTCCTGCAACTAGTGGGAATCACAGGTAAGGGTTATGAAACTTACACAACAGCACCTATTAATTTTCCTAGAAAATGCAATATAATTTAATGACAGTTCCCTATGTCATTTTAACAAAACTTGAATATCATGATTTTTGTTTTATGAAAGCCTTCTTTATTCCTTAGCTACTGAAATCTAATGTATTAAAATGGTCTCAGATTATTTGTACCAGTATTGTTTTAACTTTTATAATCACAGACTAAACAAATCAATCAATTTGGTAGGATGTTGCATTGGGGGGGGTGGGGGGTGGGTGTTTTCCCTAGTGGCAACTCGTCCAGCTTGACCAGGTCAGAGGGTGGCTAAAATAAACGGGATGGGTATGATGGTGTGCCTGAGAAATCCTTTAATCCATCCATGGCCATGAGGTCCAAGAGGCAGCACCCAAAGACCAGGAGGAGGGGTCAGGTTAGCAATAGATAGGGGTGAGTATCTGAGGGCAAAAAGGTCCAGCCACAGACAAGAACTAGGAGCATGTCTGGGCATCCCCTTACACATTCCCACAAGTCCCATGGTTTTATGCCAGAGCCTCCATATTCACAAGGCAGGGGCCTGACCTTGCGTTCAAGGCCTTTCTTCCCAACAGCCCACTCAGGGTCTCAGATTTATGCCCTCTGTGTAGGGAGCCTGGGCTAAGTTTTGGTCTATTCTGGCCAATTCGACTCCCACAGTAAGATTACTCTTGTAAGAGAGTGTGATTTTTCAGCAATTAGGATTGTGAAGCTAAGTTTTTGGAACTAGTCCCCCCGACCACAGAACATCAGCTTTCTTCACGCCCCTCCAGAAAATCAGCCATGGCACTAAAGACAGAGGCAAGGTAGGCAGAATGAGATCTAGCTGTAGTCAAGCAGCAATAAGCCCTTCTGCAGCTTTAATTATGATAATTGATATATCTGATGATTAATAAATCATTATTACTTTACTTCCCTGGGGAAAGTTATGGGTTAGAGGAACATTTGTTCCTTATGCCTTGACTAGTTTTGAACCTTATTCAGTCTATAACAGGAAGCTCAAGGAGGAATTTTGCTTTCCAATATTCCCCATAAGATGTTTTCACACCCTACCTAGCTCATGTACAGGCTTTCAGTTAAGTATATCACTTACTGGAAGATTCTATTTTTTTTTAGTCTTCTATGAAAATGTATGTTGTGGCATTCTGACCCATAAGAAGTATATGAACATAACATTTGCATCCCCCAATGGCTACTTGTTCACATTCAGAAAAATCACAGACCTTTCTCTAACTACTTGTTGAACAATAAACTGTCAACATACAAAAATAAAAACTCTTGATGTTACCCACTGGAGACAAAACAGTGGAAGCACTAACATAAACCTTTGAGCACAAGTCATTGGTTTATGATTACGTTTCAAATGCACCAGAGTTTTGTAAACCATACCTAATTCTTCACGCACAGCACTCTTTTCTCCAGCTTCTGAGAGAAAGGAAAACACAGCCACATTTTAATGCGAACTTTTTATATTAAGCCAGCCTGGCTGGATGCTGCTTTTTGAGGGGAAGACTTGCAGCTTAGAATGACTAGCAGAAAAATAGCCAGCACTGATTATCCAGACTAAAGGCCAAAGGGGGAGACATAACAGGTTGCAGCAACCTTTTGCAGTTTATCTTTTTTATTAAAGTGGCACAAGTCCTTTTCCTAGTTCTTATTCTCTACCTGAGAAAATTTTTTGCAAAGGTAACAGGACAAGCTTTTAACATAAACAGTAATAAAATTATCACTAATATTTAGGACCCTTTCTGTTGGAAGGTAAAACCATGCATTTGCTTTAATAGTATTTAACATATTGCAGGTTTCATAATGCCTGAGACAGACTAAAAGTTGATTTCTGTGAATGCTTAGTACATATTCCATGACTGGGGAAAAATTTCCTGCAGCATAAAAGATTATCAGATTTTGAATCTGTTGACCATTACATAATGAAAAGGAATATGATTTCTGTATCAGGCTAGATCAGCCATATTTCAGAGTTGTGCCGTGCTGGACTGCTTTTCTCTGTGTTAGATACTGAACTGCACCACTGGTATGGTTTGAATAACTTTAGAGGGCCCTTTCTTGTGTCCATGCTCCTTTTGTGGAATAGGTTTCCTGAGTGGGGCTTTTTCCCATGGTATACATGTTCTTATCAGAACCATAGAGTGGTTTGTGTTGGAAAGGATCTTAAAGGTCATCTAGTCCCAACTCCCCTGCCACGATCAGGGACACCTTCTATGAGACTAGGTTGGCCAGACCCCCATCCAGCCTGGCCTTGAACACTTCCAGGAATGGGACATCCACAGCTTCTCTGTTCCAGTGCCTTACCAATCTCATGGTGAAAAATTTACTAATATTCCTACTGTCTTTCAAGGGTAGATTTTTCAAGCTGTCTCTTTTCCAGGCTGAACAATCCCAACTCTCTCAGCCTGTCTTTATAGGAGAGGTGCTCTAGACCTCTGATCATCTTTGTGGCCCCCTCTTGCTACACAAGTCCCTGTCTTTGCTATGTTGGGGGCCCCAGAGCTGGACCCAGTACTTCAGGTAGGGTTTCATGAGAGTGGAGTACAGGAAGAAAATCACCTCCTCTGACCCACTGGCCATGATTCTTTTGATGCAGCCCAGAATACAGTTGGCTTTTGGGGCTGCAAGTGGCCAAGAAAGATATCAAATGTCACCAGTCCCAATTCCAACTCCTGAACAATATCACTTGTCACTGGTTTACACTTGAACATCAAGCCATTGACCATAGCTCCTTGAGTATAACCATCCAGCCAATTCCTTATGGGCCCTAAATGAAGCCAACTTACTGCCAAAATGGCTGGGTTTTGTTTTCTCAGGAACTATGAACTACTGGTTAGAAGTTATTTGTGTTAACTAATCTACCTTAAGCATACAGCAGACCAGTGAATTAGAATGTTGCTTTAAAAGTAGTCTTAATTTGTACAGTAAGCATGCTATTTTTTCTCAAAGATAAATGGCAATATGATTCTATGTGAGTATATGAATCCAGAAGCATCCTGGGGATGAAATCTGTGTCAGAGGCAGTTTTGTTCCCATTGCTCCAGTGAAGTACTAATCAGATGACTGACTATAACAGAAGCAAAGTACCACTTTACTCAGTACAGTTAAATTTATGGTTGTATTGTTATAGGAAGATAAAACTGCATGTTTCCCGCCTACCAGGTAGAAAAGAGGAAGTAGGTAAAAGAACAAGAAATAAATAGTTTGCATACAAAAATATACAGTAAAAGTCTTATTCTTTCTTGTAGATATGGGTTGAAAGTACTCCAAAGGACAGTCAAGCTTTAGGGAAATGTTCTAAGAACAGTACTTTAGAGATTCTTTGTTCAGTTAAAAAATTTACAGTGCTTTTTCAACACTGGTTAAAAAGTACTTTGAGATCACAAATTCTCTGCAAACTTAAGGGACATAATCAAAGAAAACGTGTTCTATTCTTTGATCCAACTGCAATTAATATCTCATATAGGTCAGCCTTTATATTAAAATTCTTTTTAAAATGTTTGCTTTAATGATTTGTTATTTACTAGTTCAAAATTAGGTTTATACTGAACGTTTCAGTGGCACATTGATTTGGAAAGCAGCTAAGTTGGTTGATTAATGCTGGAACTAATGAAACTATCTTACAGATTCATGACCTATGTTCCTATGTTGCAGTAGCCTGGTCCTCTCATCTTGTTCCTTATAAATAAGCTTCCTTCCACCCCAAGTAATATCTTTACTTCCTCAATAACATCTGCTAGGCTTTCCTATTCACAGTATGCTTGGCTCTCTCCCATGTTCCCTAAATCCCAGCTGCTGGGGAAGGAGCAGCTTGTATAAGAGCTGATTTCAACATAATACGTGTGCTGATTGAGAGATGAACAAATCTGATTGTTGCTGAGCTTGTATGGCTGCCTTTCTAGTGGGGGTCTTATGCTGGGTTTCTGTTTCCTCTTTCTAGATGCCAGTATTCTCAAATATATTAACAACTTGTCTTCTAAGTGCCAAGCTCCCTGTTGAAATGCAGAAGAGAGGGAAAAGGTGGTGAGAATAGTGCATAGAAGAGTAAGAGATCTGCCAAAGGGATAGACAGATATATTTAATCTCCTTATCAAAGCAAGATTTTAAAGGTGAATCAAGTGGCAGGAAGGGAGCAAGTTACATATGTGTGTCCTGGTCCACAAATGGAGTCCAAATTACTGGCACTGACATTGTCATAAGCCTTCCAAGTATTTCTTCATTTTCTCTAGAAAATTTCCTTCCAGACCCTCTGGAGCTACCCCTAACTGATTGCTCCAATGTCTTCCCCTACCCGTAACCCACAGTCACATATCTTCTCTCCCATAGTGAACAAAATCCCTCCAAGCCTTGCCCCCAGCCTTGGTCCTGGTCTCTACCCCAGAATCCCTTTTCCCAGTCCTCTAGTCCCAACCCTTTCTACCTCCACTTCTCCAGTGGGTCAGTGCCCCATATGCATCTATTTTCTCAGCCAGGTTTAGGTACTTTGATTTACATAGATAGATCTGAGCTGATGGATTGTCCTTTCCTTCTGAATTTGTTCCCTATAGTCACTTGGACCAACATGTTGTTGGTTACTCTGACAGCTAAGCACATTCCTTCCCTTGGGCTCCTTGTTTACTGTGCTGGTTTTGCACAGCCTGGTTTTTGGTAGCAGGGGGTCGTGGAGGTGGCTTCTATGAGAGGCTGCTGGAAGCTTCCACCATGTCCAGCAGAGTCAATTCCTGATGGCTCTTAAGATAGACACACTGCTGGCCAAAACTGGGCCAATTAGAGAGGTTGGTAATGCCTCTGTGATGACATAGTTAAAAAGAAGGGTGCATAGTTTTTCTTCTAGTCAGAGAAGAGTAAGAGGTGACAACAGGTGAGGGAAAGAACATGAGACACCAAGGTCAGTGCAGAAGCAGGGCAGGAGATGCTCCAGGTGCCAGAGCTGAGATTCCTCTGCAGGTTATGGTGAGACCATGGTGAGAGAGCTGTGCCCCTGCAGCCCCTGGGGATCCACTGGGATGGAGAGATACACCCACAGCCCATGGGGATCCATGGGGATGCAGAGATCCACCCAGAGCCCATGGGGATCCATGGGGGATGCAGAGATCCACCCAGAGCCCATGGGGATCCACGGGGGATGCAGAGATCCACCCAGAGCCCATGGGGATCCATGGGGGATGCAGAGATCCACCCACAGCCCATGGGGATCCATGGGGATGCACAGATCCACCCAGAGCCCATGGGGATGTGCCCATGCCAGAGCAGGTGGATGCCTGGAGGAGGCTGTGAGCCAGTGGGAGACCCATGGAGAGGGGTCCCTGCTTCCAGCCTGGAGCTGCCTGTCCTTGGAGGACTGCACCCTCTAGAAGTGACTCACACTGCAGCAATTTTGGGAGCTTCTTACTCCCTGAGCAGTGTAAGAAAATCTTGGGTGACAAACTGACCAAATCCCCACACCCTGTCTCCTTGTGCTGTTGGTAGGAAGGAGGGAGGGGCTGAGGGAAAAAGGTGTTTTTGAAGGGTTTATTTTATTTCTGATTATCCTCCTCTGACTCTGTTAGTAACAAATTCACTTTGTACCTCTAAGCTGATCCTGTTTTGCCCTTGGAGTGTTTTCTCCTGGTCCTTAACTCATGAACCCTCCTCATGAACCTCTCCTCTGCCCAGCTGTGGCAGGGGGGGATGAGCAAGTGACTTTCGTGGGTGCCTGGCAGTGGTCCAGTGTGTAACCATGACACTTGCTAACATAAATATCCATGTTGGAAGTGATTTTTGCAAGCATAGAGACCAGTCAACAGAACAGAAATTTGGACTCTAATAGAAGTGAGCAATTGAGCTGATAGGGCTTCAGTGGTGATCAAGAAAGAGAAGTGCTTATTTTACACGAGAAAATATTATGGGTTGACAAGTTTTGCACACCAAGGGGAAGGCCAAGAAGGGATATGATTGCTCTCTATAAATACTTCAAGAAGGTAAACAGCAGGAATAAAGATAAGTATTATAGACTAAATTATATTGCCAGCAGAAGGATAAACTGGCCATGAATTAATGTCAGTTCCAATTTAGTAGGATGGTTTTAATCCTCCAAGACTGAGGCTCCTGAAACAGTGTTGTAAGAGCAACAAAAATATCCTACCTAGGTTTGGGTGAAATTTGTCACATCATGAATGAGATTGGGAGAGGCTCCTTCTCAACAGCACTGGGAGTCTGGTGCTTGGGGAGTACCACTAGCACACCAATTTTTGTCAGTAATGCACTGCCTTGCTGCATGCTCCCATGCCTGCCAGAGCCAGATGGAATATTCTAGATGGTTTTTAATAAATGCCTGGAGCACTAATAATACCGCTTTACTTTGTGATATATCTCTTTATTAATGTAACCTGCTATCATCTTTGCCTTCTTTTCCAGCAGCTGTGAAATGATTTGATGGTTTTAATTATTTTTCATAATAACCCCCAAATTCCTCTCTTGATTAGCTTCCTAGATGAGATTTCCATTTAGTATATATTTTCTAACTTGGTGTTTGGTTTCCCTGCTAATTATCTCACACTTTTTGTTTTCTGTGTTAAGCTGCATTTGCCATCTGCTTATCCAGTAAAAAAAAATAATGGAAAACCTTTTGAATCCAATTGCATTCTCCTAATTACTGGTTCTGTCTCCAATTGTGTTATTACCCACAGATTGAAAGATCTTGGGCCAAATAATTAATAAAAACCTGAGATTCCTTTGATTTTGGCTGAGCCATGCAAATGCATACCAAGATCCTGATCTTTCACTGCCTAGTGTTCTAAGTTCCCCATCTTTCAAAATATAAACATCTGAGTCCCACTTCTCTCAATTTTTGTTTACAGTGTTGATGCTGCATTTCCCACACTTAGACCAAGCTCCCACTGTGAATGAGTATTTCATTTAGCTATACTTGGCAAGTACTCTCTCCAGGGAATTAACATGAAGTTAGTAGCACTTTCAATGAGCTTCAATGTTTCAATAAACATGAACTGAACATTTATTTGTGGCTACACATATGTGAACATTTGCAGATGTTTGGCAATATCAATGCCTACAGTGTAAAAAACCCCAAACTGACAACATCTTAAGTTCTCATGTATCTTTTATTCTTTCTCTGTATTATGGAGTCTCTTTCAGCTTGTCAGTGTTTCTGCATGCCATTTTGGTGTAGGTATTTTTTAAGCCTTGCTCTTAGATTCTGTGATGCTGTTCCATTACTGTACTAGGTTGACCCTGCCTGCAGATGTCAGGCACCAAAGCCTGTCTGTCACTTCCCTCCACAGCTGGACGCAGGAGAGAAAATATAACAAAGGGTTCATGGGTTGAGTTAAGGACACAGGGAGAGATCACTCACCAAATAAGGTCATAGACTAAACAGGCTAGAATTAGAGACACCAATTAAATTTATTACTAACAAAATCAGAGTGGGATAATGAAGCAAAATAAAACCTTAAAAACACCTCCCTCTCCCCTTCCCAGCTCTACCTCCTCCCCCAGCAGCGCAGGGAGATGGAAATGGAGTTATGGTCAGTTCACAGGTTGTTTTTGTCACTGGTCAGGGAATGGAGTCCTTCCCCTGCTCCAACATGGGGTCTCTCCCACAGAAGATAGTTTTCTATAAACATTCCAGTATGAGTCCATCCCACAGACAACAGTCCCTCCCAAACAGCTGCAGTGTGGATCACTCTTGCACAGGGTGCAGTTCTTCAAGGACAGGCTGCTCTAGTGTGGGCTCCTCTCCCCACAGGGCTCCCATAGCATCACAGGCTCCTCCCAGGTGTCCTCCTGCACTGGCATGGGTCTCCTCCATGGGCTGCAGGTGGATCTCTGCATCCCTGTGGCTCTCCATGGGCTGCAGGTGGATCTCTGCATCCCTGTGGCTCTCCATGGGCTGCAGGTGGATCTCTGCATCCCTGTGGCTCTCCATGGGCTGCAGGTGGATCTCTGCATCCCTGTGGCTCTCCCTGGGCTGCAGGTGGATCTCTGCATCCCTGTGGCTCTCCATGAGCTGCAGGTGGATCTCTGCATCCCTGTGGCTCTCCCTGGGCTGCAGGGGCACAGCTGCCTCACCATGGGCTGCACCAGGGGCTGCAGGGGAATCTCAGCTCTGGTGCCTGGAGCACCTCCTGTCTCTCCTTCTGCACTGACCTTGGTGTCTGCAGAACTGCTCCTCTCATGTTCTCACTCTGATCTTGTCTGGCCACAGTTACACCTGCACAATCGCTTGTTTTTCTTCTTTTTCTTAACTGTGCTATCACAGATGTGCTACCACCATTTCTAATTGGCCCAGCCTTGGCCAGGGGCACATCCATCCTGGCATTGGCTCTGCTGGACATGGAGGAAGCTCTTGGCACCTGCTCACAGAAGCCACCCCTGTAGCCCCTCCACACCAAAGCCTGGCCATGCAAACCCAATACACTTATTTGGTGAAAAGTTTGGTAATGTGTGAGTTGCTCTCTCCAGTTCTAGAATTTTTTTACAAAGTTCTTTCTCACAAAGACCATTCCTGCCTTTTTTCCCTGTCTGTATATTTATGCATCTTTTCCTAGAATCTGTATGGGATTTTGTTTTTCATGATAGAGTCTTATTTCCAAATCAGCTGAATTGGATTTTGAAGCTATTAAGCTATTACAGTGAGGAGCTCTACCATGCCAACAATGCAGAACTGTTTATTTGTGTGGGAAAAAAAAAGTTTCATATAAACAGAACCCCTGTATGTTGTTAGTTTGAGCAGTGTCACTAAAATATTGTGGCAAGGACATGAAGCCATAGGGAACAGGTTTATTGCAGCATTTTATCTTGTGCATTAGCAATACAAGTATTCTGTTCAAAGGCCTTTTAAAAAGTAGCTTTTGAGTTTTCAGTTAGCTGGACAAGCAAGCTGAAGGACAGTTTCAAAACATTCGAATTTCCTCAGGGCTACCAGTTGTTTTATATTCCTAATTTTTTTTTCAATAGTAAGGTGCTATTAATCTCCATTTTTCTGCTTACCTAAAAGAATGGGAAATGTAAACATTACATTCAGTGTCTACAACTTAAGGCAATGCTAGTTGGGCATTTACCTGAGACTTGGTTTCAGGGAAAAGATTTCTTCCCCTGTCTTAAGTATAATTTAACTTTTCCCCATAGATATTAGTCTTTTGCTATTTTATTAATTTATTCATACCGCAACTTATTGTTGCATTACCTTAATCAAAAAATCGTAGGGGAGAGAGGTGGAGAGAGGAGAGAGGGGGAGAGAGAGGGGGAGAAGAAAGAAAGAAAGAAAGAAAGAAAGAAAGAAAGAAAGAAAGAAAGAAAGAAAGAAAGAAAGAAAGAAAGAAAGAAAGAAAGAAAGAAAGAAAGAAAGAAAGAAAGAAAGAAAGAAAGAAAGAAAGAAAGAAAGAAAGAAAGAAAGAAAGAAAGAAAGAAAGAAAGAAAGAATCCTCTTAAATGACAGAAAATTGATTAAAGAGGAGGAGGGAACAGATATTCTTAAATTTGTTTCCTTTACTGTAAGGGCATTTAAGGATCTCCTAACTTCAAAGCAGGCACATTTTAGAAAAAATGTGTACAAAAGATTACTTTGTTCTGCTGAAATCAGTGTAAATATTTAGGTGTTTGCTTTTGAAGGTTTTGCATCACATGTAATTAGTTATGTGAAAGCATGTAATTTCCTATGCAGAATTTTATTTTGTTGTTGGAAAAAATAATTTGATTAATTATTTTAATCCTATTGCATGAGATGACATTAAACTGACAGCCCTAGAGAAAATGGTGTATGCCTTCAGAACATGAAAAAGTTTAAAATGTGTGTTGAAAACTTTTATGAATATTCTCATAGCATTTCAATTCTATTGTGTAGTTTAGATATTAGACAAATTTTTACTGGATTATAATGGCAATAATAAATCTAGGCTAGACAATTTATATTTTAAAACTTCATGTAAGACAAAACATTTGTAAGTCTAATAGATAGAATTATGTCATTACTAGTACATCATACAATTAGTTCATGAAGTTTGCATTGTTGTTTAAAGGACCTAAAATATTAATGGAAAATTATATATATTGGGAAACTTGTTTATGTTTAAACTCCATCTTAGACAATGTTAGGTTTACTGCTTTTCAACAACACCTGAGGTACAATAGTTTTGAAGTCAAAGAGTAATTGTTGAATTATACCATCCAATAAATAAAATGTTTTAAATAAGAAAACTTAGATAAATAGCCCTGAAAAATTGCTATGATAAATCATGTTGTTCTTTGTTTATTTTTTGAGGATGAAGTATTAAATCTGCGTGATAACTAATTTCACACATGTTTATATCTGTTTTCTGTTGATTAGTAATTCAGGGGTGTTTCTGTGATTAAGAGAATTTATAATGTGAAATTCTTTAGTATTATAAACTGCTCATTTGTGACATTTATTTATGAGTAACTTGTGTATTATTTATAGTTCGACTATGAAATATGGATCATTATTTTTTCATTACTTGTCTCCTGCCAGTAATTCAATATTATCTTCTTGATAAAAATAATCTCCTTAGTTTTAAATTTTCAGTAATTTTCCCGTTAGTTACATTCTGCAAATAGTTAGATGGAGGCCAGTAAAACTATGGTAATCACATTGTGTGTTTATAATTTCTAAATTCATAGCCAGTCTTGCAGGTAACCTCACTCATGTGACTGTTTAGGAGTCAGTCAAAAGTTTAGAATAGTTATCTAAAAGAAAAGGCTGCATTAACAACAAATTTCTCATGATTGAAACAAATTTTTTCCCTTTAAATATTATCTCAGAAAAACAGGGTGGCAGTTTCTTGGCATGACTTTGGACACTGGATCATAAAGAGAAACCACTCCATCAATCTGATGTTTCAATTTTGTTTTTAAAGTTGCTTCCAGTGTCTTGTTAGAAAGTAGAGAACAGTGGCTGTATTATCCTAAAATTGAAAGAGGCAGTTTCAGTAGATATTTTATTTAATGCTGGAAAGGAAAAAAGGTAGTTCTAAAGTATAGGAAGAAACTGGTGCAGCTTTAAACTCAGTTTACTTATTTGAGAAATTATGGGCATTTAGTATGTCCCAGTGTATTTTCTGGACTTCTGCTTTTGTCTCTCTCTTAAAAGTGAAGAGCAATTATGCAACTCCATTTTATTTTTGACACAACAAAATGTTTATTTTCCAAAAGGCAGTAATGTTCAGATGGGGCTATTAGTAGTATCCTGTCCTTGGGCTAGACTGGTCAGTGGAAGTTTGCTCCAGTGATGATAATGCCAGTGATTTGTACTTAATTAGCTGAGTATATTATACATATTAATTAAATCTTGAGAGTTTTATGAGAGTTTCAATGTATCAATAACAATGTCTAAAATGCGTGCAAGGCTTGTGCTGAGATTCTATTTTTGGTGCTGTTTTATAATCAGATAAATGCATCCCATATGAATTTTGTGTGTTTACACTTCAGGTTCCCTGAAGTTTCTATATGACATAGAGTTTTGTGATACTTAGCAGTTACAACTATGCCATAGTGGATGTCAATAATCTGTATTTTGACCTTTCAGTGATTGTGCTCTGTACATAGACTCCTAATACTGCAGATTTGGACTTCCTCGTAGCTAGCTATTAAAGCAATCACCAGACCATTGCAAAGGCATAAAGGAAGTGAAGGTCAAATAACTGGCAGTGAATCCTAGCTTGCTGCAGTAATCTAAAAGGTAATGCTGGCTGAAAGAAGTACCACTTGCTGTGTACATGATGCACTGAGGAAAGCTAGGGGCTCATAGAAAAGATACAGTGATTTTAAAAGATATATATATATATATATATATTTAAAGATATAGTGATTTTAAAATCTGCTATTCTGACTTTGTTTTTGACTATTTAAAGTTGAATTAGTGTGCTTCTGCAAAAAGATCAGACTGTTTCAGTCACTGAATTCCACATCTCAATGTAGCATAAAATATCTTTTGCACCCTCAAATCCTGGTCCTTTATTGCAATTCTACATATTTTTGTCAAAGGATTTATCTAGTTATAATTAATGTTCATTTAGTTGTAACTGAAATTTTGGGTTGATTTTGTTTATGAATGTTCATGAGGAATGTTCACTATAGAAAACCATGCATTAGAAGTTTCTAGATGTTCTCAGTTTTACACTTGGTTTCAGCACAGGGACTTTGTACAAGTGTGAGTGAATACATCACCAGAGAAAAGTTGAGAGCTTGAGGCTGATGCTTTTGACAGAAAACAGCAAACTTTTTTTTTCCTGTTTAACTCACTGTAAAGTTTCTATAAACCCAAATAAATATGTAATTTCTATTGTAAAAGCTAAAGTTAAGCACTTTATTTTTTTGAGTTTAGGTCTGAGTCCTGCAGTGAGCCCTTTGTGCCTTTGTAATGGTTAAGATAAAGGTCACATTTATGTATCCAGTGAAATGGAAATGTTTTAAATCATCATCTTAATAGACTTTTTTTTTCCTCTGAGAAAGTTTAAGATGGAAAAGTAAGGATATTTCTCTAAGTCCACTTTCAAATTTTTTCCAGATTAGTTTATTAATGCTTATTTCTTTGGCAGCAAATGCTATATAGCATAAACAGGTTTTTGTTTAATTTCTTAAAATCAGTTTTAGTGATTGACACTAAATTTGTGCTTCTTCTGTATTTGCTCTCCAGAAGACATTGTTTCTGATAGAGAGTGGAGACTGTATGGAAGCTCTCCTCTTGAGATATTCAGAAATATCATGAGATCTCAAAAACTGGTCAATGCAGGCATCCTAACAGTTTCAGCTCAGTGCTCTTGTAAACTTAGTTCCCCTCAGCCTGTATTTAAGCAGGAACCCATAGTGGATTCTTTCTCAGGACACTGAAAAAGTCATATACAACTGATCAGACCTTGAGCTATGAGCTCTAGCTGTTGGTAAACACTGCCTGGAGTATCAAAATTCGCTGCTGTAGCTTCATCATGCAGTCATTTAGCATATGAGGTTACCACATACTTGGGACTGGATCAGGTCAAAGCTTTAAAGTTGTATATCACAGTTCTTTTGGGTTTGAATTAGGACCTAGAAATGTAAGACTTTTATAAGGACCTCAGGAGTGTATCTGCAGCAATGAAGGCTGACTGCACACTGCACAGGATCAGTACAGCTAGCAGGTTAAACTGAGTGATTTTCCCCCTCTTTTTGGCACTTCAGATGCTGCAGTTGGAGCAGGGCCCAGTTCTAGCCATTACCCACCCCCCACCCCCTATCTCCCAGTATAAGAAACACAGACAAATTGGACCATGTCCAGAGGATGGCCACCAAGATGGGCAGGGTACTGGAGCATATGATGCACAAGGAGACACTGAAGAGACCTGAATTTGTTCAGCCTGAGACTGAGGAAGCTAAGAGAACAGAGCTAATTGCTGTCCTCAGCTGCTTAATGGATCATTACAGCCAGATGGAGCCAGACTGTTAATGGACATGCACAGTGTAAGGACAGGAGGGAACAGAGAGATGTGGCAGCAAGGGAAATTTCAATTAGATTTGAGGTATAAACTCTTCTTTTTGAGGGTAGTCAAACACTGGAACAGTTGCCCAGAGTGACTGTTAATTCTCCTTCCTGGTGGATTTTCAAAACTTGAGCAGGCAATGCCTTGAGAAACGTGAGGTTACTTTGGCAGAATTCTACTTTGAGGGATAAACTTTAACAGCCTCTTCCAATCTGCACTGTTCTGAGTTGATACATTACTGGCTTTATATGAAGGGTATTATTCAAATTTGCCCAGATATGAACACATCCCCTTAAAATTGTTACATATTTTTTGTAGACCCTTTGTATTTCAAACTACCTCCTTAAATTTGTTTTTGAAGTCAAATCCCTACTCCATTTAGGTGCTTTCAAAATCTGATTCCTGTATGACAGCAAAAAAAGAGAAAGGAGTGAAAAAATCAATTTAACCTTAACCTACCAGAGTATCAGAATATGGGATATACTCTATACCTATGCAGTGCTATCCTATATTTTTTGCCGTCTATCTATTTGGTTGTTATGTTATACTCAGCTTGGATTTGTGCAGTTTTTTTTTGTTCTTATGAGGCTCTGAGAGTATTGGTGAAATCTGTTAAAATGAGCAAAAGGAAAAAAAATTGAGACAAAAAAAAAAAAAAAAAAAAAAAAAAAGAGAGACAGAAAATAGAGGAATGATGATAAATAGACTGGCTAGTTTTGCACTAGTGTACTATTCACCCTGAGCTGAACTCCAATGACATTTACATTGGCTCCAGAGGGCTTTTGGAGCAAGCAAGGTGCAGACTGTCTCGTTTTGTATTTTACAGCACTCTCATGGGTCATCACTCCTACAATTTTTGATCATCACCCTTGCCCTCCTTGGTAGTTTTCAAAAATGTGCTACAATGTGATTAGGGGGTGGCAAGGTTCTTAACCTTGTCTGTAAGGAGTATGACTCACTTTAACCTTCAATATCACTAGAAAAGTAGGAAAAATGAGAAGAAATACAAATGGATTTGCTCTTTATAAATCTATCACCTGGTCTTTTTGGGACTCGTTTGGGATATTTTGACTCTCCACTTGGATACTGTGCATTTGAAAAGTGTATCAGAAGTGTGCTAAAGCACAGCCTTTTTATTACTCTGTTTATGGCTGCTCCTCTGAAAACATTTGTGTCCAGATCACCAAGAGAAACATCAGCTCCTTTTCTGTTACTTGAGTGGCTAATATTTTCCTTCTTATTGCTTCAGTTATCTTTGTTTTCCTGTGAAAATATCTGATTTTCTGATCCCACAATTTTTTTTCCTGAAATCTCTTTTGGCTTGGCTAATGCATGTGGAATGTGTAAACTCCATATGGAGAAGGATCTGATGTGCAAATACTGTGAATAGGTTCTGGCATTGCTTTAAGCATGAACCTTGTATTTTTATCTGGGAAAATAATGGTCTCTTAGTGGTTGCTTTATGCATTTGGTTGAATGTCAGTTCATTTGCTCAAAAATATGCAGTTTACTGCCAGGTTGGTTGGTTTTCTTCAGCTTTAGGCTCACTCTATTTTAATAATGGCTATTCTGTATTCTATTTCTATTTAAAGTTCTTTCAATATCTTTACTTAGGACTATGTATTTCCCTTGCTCTGTCTTTCCCAGTATAGCCCAGCTGCTATAGGCAGCTGAGTTATTTCCTATTGTATTTGTCCTGTTCTCCAAAACTTTAGTAGTTATTTGATTTTCCTAACCGCAAGGCCCAGTCTTAGGCAGTAAAAGGGCTTTAGGTATAAATACCACAGTTGAAAGGAAGTATGCAAGAAAGCTGAAATTGCAAATGCAGGAGAATCTCATCTTGAGAATGGTCATAAAATGATCAACAATGAGAGGCAGGTAGGCAAGTAGGCTCTTACACTCAGAAAGAAGTGCTTGTAGAAATAGTTTCAAAAGAATTTAATATATTTATTTGCTATATTCACAACAACTCTAGACCATTGTTGTGATTATATATTTCAGCATGTTCTGCATGCTGAAGTGACTTATTTTTCTGAGTAAAGAAAGAACCACAGAAAAACAAGACAAGTTTTAAGATGGACAGATATGTTTACCTGTAGACACACAAATGCGGTTTTCTTTTGATTGAAGTTATTTTTATTTCCTCTATAACTGTTCATGGAAATCGGCCCAAACAATATCTAAGTGTGAAAATACTTGTTTTCTCTTCCTATTGTGCCATTTGTCAGCACTCATAATACTAAAAGAAATACAGTGTTGTGATGTAGTGTCATTTTGATTATTTTTACCACTTCATAGTTTCAAACTTCAAAGATGTTGCAAAAAAGCACCTTGAATGCTTTGTGGATTTGGTTTACATAGATTACTTCAATAGAGTTTGTACTGCAAAAGTGCATCAACAAAGTATCTTTGACTTTATTTCATTCTTATGATGGCAGCTGATCCAGGTACCTCTAGTCAAGATTCTGTCCAAAAGGACAAGTGACATATCATTTGAATCAAGAAAATAGTGCTGCCTTAAATCAGGCCAGTAACATTCTTAGAAGTATAAGAGATTGTCGGAGAGTAAATGTTTTGCTGTACCAGGCAGTTGAAGGATTTTTGATCATGAAGTGTATACAATGTGGGGCACTTATAACTTTAAGATGTGGCTAAATTGGAGAACATCAAAGATGAGTATTACACACCATGACTGAGAGAAAAAACTGAGGAATTAGAATATAGGAAAAAAAACAGCCTTAAGGAAATGAGTATAAATTAGATATTATTCTTTTTTTCCCCTGAGTGCATTAAACATTTTATTCTCCATCTGTATATGGAGTGTTTTATTCTCTGTGGTTGGAGGATTTAGAGTACATTTTTGAAAAAAATCTCTGGGTAAAATGGGCTTTGTAGAAGAAAAGGCTAGTTGGTTTTTGTAGATGTTTCTCAATACCTTACCTAAATGGGTGACTGAACACGAAGCAGGAAATCTCCAAAGGATTTGGTCTAGCATCAGTGTGGAACAAAGAGGATATTGTGAATGGATAATCTTGGTGGCCATGATAAAATCTTGCAGTTTATCCTACAGGTCTGTCACATTGATGTTTCAGCAGTTGATACTGTGTAATGATGAGATACTAACAGGAGGAAAAAGCTTAAAAAGATAAAGCAAAAGGGGTAGGAAAAAATACACATGAGGAGACAGAATGGAAACCATAATTCATAATACTTCCAGCTTTTATTTCGGCTATTATAGCCATGTTTAGATACAAATATTAGGATATAAGGATTAAACTCCTTAAAATTATTGGTTTCACAATTGAGCTTTAAATTATGCTTTGCTTTTCAGCTGCATTAAATTTCAATATAATGCATGGCTACTCTGTCTCTTTGAGTGCCATAGGATTCTGTTTCACGAACATCAGTAAAATGATATAAAGAGACTGATGACACAAAAAACTGATGAAAATGATGGAACGGTTGTGTTTCTTGCCTTTAGAACAAATATCTAAAGAATTATCTGCTAAATTTCCTCTTGGAAATGAATCTATTTTTTCTTTGTTTTTAATTTTATTTTACTTTTTTTTTTTTTTTTGGCCTAAGTGAATAGGGGAAAGGCAAACTGACTATTGTTTTCTGTGAGGCAAACCATATTTTCATATTTCTCTGGGAAACAAAAATATTTTCTAGTTTTCCTCTGATGGATGAAACTCTGGATTCAAATAGGCAGTGATATTCAGTAATTGTACAGTGCAATCTGCTTTTTTTGGCCAGTTAGTAAGTAGATCTAGGAGGAAAAGGAAAAATAAATAGAGAAATATAAGCAATAGAGAACATATGTGTTTTTAATTGAAATTTAAAATAATATAGGCAGTGGGGAAGAGCTATGATCGGTAACTGGAAGTATCAGATGAAAAGAGAGACAGAAAGGTTTGTTAACACAAGGGGAGATGCAGAGCTGGATACGTGGGATATTATTCAAAGGGTAGTCAGAAGTGCTGACCTCATGCATTTTCTGAATGTAGTGCCAAGGTGACAAGTTATCCCCAGCACTGCTTCTCACCTCTGCATACTATTTCTCAGTGTTTTGTCACTTCCATAAAACCCAGTCAAAATCATCCAGATTGGACTCCATAAACTGGATAAACCCCTGTTGAGTGCATAGTGTACAGTAAAATGTAGTGTTAAATAAAATCCAGTATTTTTTTTTTAAATATTGCTGCTATGTGGTGTCTTAATCCTATTCAATTATATAGCCTGCATGGATATTTTCAATTGCAATTTTTTCTTAATGGCTATTTTGTATATTTCACCTGGACCTTATATTGCTTTCCTTACTGTACCTCTTTAGTAGATTTGATTTTACTTGCATCAGCCATACAAAAAAGAAAAGTATATACAAAGAATGAGATTTTAATGTGTTTAGCAGAATAATTTATTTTCACTCTAATTTAAAATAGAATATTGAACTCAGGTTTTTTTTTTTTTTGAGAAATAATGTTGGCATTTATATGTCTGGGTTTATTCTTTTTAGTTGATTTTATCATTTAGATTAGACAAGAAAAACTATAAAAATGAAATATATGTCATAATATTTGGAGGGAAAATATATTGTGTCTTTATGATAAATTTGTTTCTTCATAGGATCTTTCTTATGACCTATTTTGTCAGCAAGTTCTTCTATCTGGGAATATCAATTCTGTTGGCTAGGGAATTTCAAAATGACAGAGTGAGATTAATAATATAAATACGGGTTTTCCTTGTTCTATTGATTTATTTGGGTCCTAAATTTCTAAACATTCACCTATATTAGTCATTTTACTATTGAGAGCTATGACAAAAAATTACTCAGATGTATGAGTGTTTGCAAGGAGCATCTTTGTTAAGTGCAATTGATTAGCAACATACAACAAAGAAAGAATACCTCCTGTGAAAGTATCACTGTAATATTTTGGATGGGTCAGATATGTACAGACATAATCCATTACTAGGAATTGTGCAAGGGAGAGGCTTAAGAAATATGTTTTAATTGTGGTCATGTCCCTGCTTCTATTTCATCCACTTCAACATTTTATCCAGCATGGGTGTGGAAAAGTTAATTGTCTGAGGCCATAATTTCACATACATTAGCAGTGCTATGATAGGTGGGAGACTTGGATCAGGGGACTCATCTTATTAAGACTTGATATACTAGTTTATTTTTTTCTGAATGAACATGAGTACCAAGCTGCACATAAGTAAATAGATGGTATTCTCATTGCAAACAGGTAAAGTGTGAGCTGGGCTATGTCAGAATGAGTATGATGAGCAGATTGTCAAGGTTATTATTTCCATCTGGTGCTGGTGAGGCTGGTGGCACATGGCACATGTGTTCACTGCTTGGGTTCCCTGCTTCCACTGGCATAGGGAGAAAATGGAGGGAGTCTAGCAGAGGGCTCTCTGCTCAGAGTGCTTGAAAGTGATGGGTTTTTTTAGTCTGTTGGGGTGAAGATCCATAGTGGGCTACATGAAGGAGATTACAGACAGGGTGGAGCAAAAGAAACTTTGGCAATGCTGAGTGAAGGAAGAATAACAAGGAAGAATGGCCACAAACTGCAGACCAAGAGATTCAAATACAGCTTACTAAGGCTGATGCAGCACTGGTGCAGGCTGCTCATTGAGGATATGGAATCTCCATCCTTGGTGACTTTCAGGACTTCGCTATTAAGCCCCAGCAGAGTTGAGCTCATATTGGCAGAAGCCTTTCTCTGCTCTCAGTGGGAGGCTGAACTAGTTCATCTCCAGAGGTCACCTATTGTTAACACTCTTTTGCAGTGAATGTCATTATGAAGTCTAAGACCTTTTAAAATATTTAAAAAAAAAGGAATGAGTAATTTTAAAAAAGGTGACTTCTTGATTTTGATTTCATGCTGCATAAGTTTCTAAGGCAAATTATATGGCTGTTTCTTTCCTCTCATTGGTAAATGTTTTGAGATTAATCTGGACTTTGCTGACACCCTCAACTAATGCTCATTCACTCAACATTTGGGTGAGATGGATCTAAGCCTAAACAATGTAATTTCACCTTATGGAATGGTACACTATTGTCATGTCCTTCATTGTTGTCATCTGCCCACAGAACTGAAAATAAAATCAGAAAAAATATTAATTAATACAGGTGTTTGGTATTGAGCCATCTTCCAGAAAGATCTTTTCTACCAGCATACAGCAACTTCGCTACAGAGAAGTGAAAATAAGTGTCAAATCATAGCTTCTTAACATAATTTTCAGATTTCTGTATTTTCATAAAATGTAAATCAACAAATAATTGAGTGCCATGCTTATGTTTTATGTGTTGTGGTTTTAGAAACTGAGGGCATACAGTCTCTCAACAGTAGCCATAGAGTGAATGTACAGATCTAAACAGACTATCCAGAGAAATTATTTCTGTCTCTCTCACAGAGGCTCTGTGGAAAGCAGGACTCTGTTCAACTTCCTTGCCTGTTGTTTGTATGCCTAGTAGAATTGGTTGTGTTTTTATTTGTCACTCAACCTGTATGTGTCAAGCACAACAGCAAGGGTAGCTAGTCTCCCCACCCCAGTGGCAAACTACAGAGAGAAATTTATAAACAGAAACTTACTGGTGAATTATCCACATCCACAAAGTCTGCTTCTTACCAGCATAGAGAGAGACTTGCTGCTGTCAGTTTGAAATGATTCCCAGCTGCTGGAAAACATAAAAACAAAATCTCCCCGTGAAGTCTCCTCAGGCATGCTGAGATAAGATAGGGGGACACCTGGGTTGCCCACAGATACAGGACCTTAAATAAACATCTGAAAAAAGTCCAAAAAAGCAGTAGTCTGGCAGGGATAGTGCTGACACCTCTCTAGCTTTTGACAACTTGCTGGCACTAGTCATAGCTGCAAGCCTTATTTTGTGGGTAGACTATCTAGCCTGCTGCAGATTTGTAATATTGGCACTAATTTGTGTTTATGAGGAGAAAAGAGGGAAGCTAGTAATTTTTACTGTTGAGTGGAGACCTTTGAAAGATGGTGTTTGAAGGTGCAAAATGTGTCAGGCAGACTCTTTGGATTGTAAAAACTGGTGAAGCACTTGTTAGCAGAACACAGGGGATCAAAAAAAGTCAGAAGTTCAGAAACCAAGTCTCAGCTAAATCTTCCCTGTCAATCAGGATAGCAAACTACACACAGGCAGACAACCCACCTCAGTAAAACCTCAGAAAGTCTTTGAAATAAACGTGAAAAAAAGATCTGAGCTGCTTCCTCTGCATCACTTCATGTTGTAGCAAGTGCATTTTTCATCGTGCAGTGACTCACCTGAGGCCAGGCTTTTTGTGCTCTTCGCTGGAGATTTTCTCAAGCCTGCTGTTGGGATGTTGTTTCTACTTTGTCAGCTCTGCTGGGTTCACTATTGAGTCTGTAAATACAAACTTTGGCTGCATGTTTCATGGTGCTGAACTGCTTTAAATTTCATTCCTTTCTATCGTGCAACTTTATGGTGTTCCAAAAGTCATGATCTACCTATCATCAGCAGAGCTGCCTGGAAAAACTTATTTTTCCTCATTCCTTTCCCACATGCATGCTACCGTGTCTAACAGTAGTAAAACCCCAATGATTAACATGTTTAAAATATATGAAAGATGTAGGGTAAAGTGCCATTACAGTGGTAGAATACTGTGAGACAGTTTCTGATCTGTATGGAGAAAGTACTTCTAAATAACTGGCAGTGTCACTGTGGTGCTATGAAGGTCAATATGCTCAGTGCATGTGTTTCAAATTGTATTTTTCTGACTTTTTTTTTTTTCCTTTGAGTGAAGATCACAGCTAAAGTCAAATGTTCTGTTTGATATTCAAGGTGGAGGTAATTTCAGCAAGCTTTTGTAGTGGACTTTTATTTGCCAGGCATGTTAAAGTGCTTTTTGTACTGATTTTATATTAATATGCATATACACACGTGTGTGTGTATGCCTGCATACACACACACACACATACGCACACACACACACATATATATGTATATATACACACAGATATATATATATATATATTTACTTCAGCATACTTGTTGCTGTTGGAGATGTCATTTTTCACCTGAGGGTTAAAGTGAAGATTTCAGAGATTTGTGATATAAATAAAATATACTGTGCTTTCTTGTTCTAGTAGCACTTTTACCAGAATTTTACTTATATCAGAATTATCTGCCAACATGATTACATTCCCTGGGATTTCAATTGATTCTAGTATTTGGATTCTAAGCAGTAGCTTTGTTCTACAGCTTAATACTGACTCCTGAAGCAGCTTGGTCTCAAGAGATACTTCAAAATATTTCTTCCATGTGTCCACATATTTGTACATTATGTAAAATAGATTTCAAGACAACCAATTTCCAAATAGTGATGTGTGGATAAAATAGTAACTGCACATTTAGAGGTTGTATGTTTCTTATGGTGGAGTTTTATTTCCTTCATTTCTATACTTGAACATTTTACAGGGTATAAGTGTACATTTGAATGACTGTTTGACTTCTCTTGCCTGGGAGGACTTGGGAGTCTCTTATGAGAAAGGAATATAACTCTGTCACTGTTTGCTACCTCCAATACTAAAATATTAGCAGGCTTAAACTCTTTATTTGAGTGACTGTTGTCACTGCAGTAGTGTACATATCAAAATACAGAAAAGCCATGTGGAAGCAAGAAGTCCTGTTACAGGAATGCAATCATCTGGAGTCTCTGAAGGTGATAGTTATATAAATGTAACTAAACATTTATATAGTTCTATTTTAAAATTCTTCCTGCAATATTTTTTTTAAATTATTTTGCACCTTTTAAGAAATGAATGCTGAAAATAGAATTGCTTTTTTTGTGCTACATTGAGTTCTCTAAGTTTTGTTATATTTGGATATAATTATGGCATCTTAAAATAAAGAAATTATAATTTTCTCTTTTTCTTTGCAGAGTCACAGTGTACACTCTGTGGGGAGCCTGAAGGTGAGTGTGTTTTCCTACTAATATTTTCCAAAGCAGCTAGAGGTGAACACTTCACTTTAATAATACTTGTGTACGATAGATTGGAAATAGTACATCAATGATGGAAACCAATGAAAGACATTCTACCCTAGGTTAGATACAAAAAAATATTTTAATTAAGCTGAGCACATGCTCCAGTCAGGAAATACCTTAAAGGACAAATACTCCATCAGAACAAAAATGGAAATACTTCTTATTATTTTGTGTGTTTGTCAAACTAATTTCTCAGTCAGTGAGAGTGTAAAGAGACAAAAGGACAAAAGGACAAAAATTTGAGAATGCAAAACATAGAGATTGGATATAAAAGAGAAATGAAAAATAGTTTTAGAATAGATATTACATTTACAGAGAGACTTACACATTTTAGCAGATGAAGTGAATAAATACTGCTTCTGAAATAAAGATAACTAAGCAGAAACCTATGTAGTTCAAATACATGCCCACACAACAGTGTTGGTTTGTTTTGTCAGGGTTTTTTCCAAGTGACTAATTGAATACCAAGATGAGATCCACATTTTGCTTAAATGAATGCTCAAGCAATGAGAATGATTTTTAAAGTATGCCAGTATTAAAAAAAACCAAACAAAACTCTAATTTATTCATTTATTAACATTGTTGTTATTATAAAGAAAATGTTAAAAGTTGACTTAGTTTGAAATCAACCACCTGGAATCTTTCTAAGGAAGAGTTCAAAATAGTCAATATAAATGTTAGATCAAAGTATATGAACTAAAAAATAAAATTATACATTCTAGTCTCTCCACAAGGACAGTTTTATGTCTTGAATAATTGCTGAAAAATAAGTTTCAGCTTCTAATGTTTTATAAAATTTAGGAGGGACAAGTTATTAAGATATGAAGCCTGGAAGTGGAAGGCTTTGAGACCTTACATCTAGTGAAATAACTCAGTAAATTAAAGAATAAAGAATAAAGAATAATTATCTTCTTCTCCTTTGTTATCTACTGACAAATAATTCTTTTAGAATGTTTTTTTGACTGCATTCCTTTAATAAAAAGTCAACTGTTGATTTTTAAATTTTCTTTGTCCCTTATTTGATAAATTTATATTAATACAGATATGTGTATGAAAAGGAAAAATGAGATTGGTGTTTGTTTGCCTTTCATGAGATATTTTGCTCCTGATAAGCTTGGACAACTTTAAAGTTATGCATTGGATTAGTTCTGTTTTATTATATGCTGTGCTTCTTAACAATGCCTTTCCTTTCTTTTCATTCCTGCTCTTTCATACCTCTTCAGCTTTGCAAATATTAATAAATATATATGGACTTTGTAAAAAGGGAATTTTAAAAAAAAAGGGCAATATTTTTAAAAAACATTTATATGACTAAAAACCCACCTTCAAAAGATAACTTATATGTGTTACTGTAGGAACAGTCCTCAAGAACATATCGTTTAGTTTTTAGCTATCCAGAAATGAACTTTCCCAGGAGTGAATGTCTCCTGGATCACCACTCTCCTTTAAAGCACAGTATTAGTGGAATGCTAATTATTAAAGCTCTGCCTCAATTTAAAAAATATTGATAGAACTGTCACCTTAGATTAGTGACAAGATACAGAATCTGAAGTTTTTTCCTTGCCAGGTTAGCAGGAAATTCTAACACTGATCATTCACAGAAGTTTGATGTGTGATTTTGTGATGAAAAAGCCCTTGCTCTGGGAATATGATGTTAGGTTTTAGGCCATTCTAAGAGGAACTTCATATCTCTGCTGTATAAACCCAAATAAAAACAAAAGCCCTTCAAAAATATCCTTTTCCTATACTATGTTCTGTAAATTTTGCTATGGTTCCATAATATACTAAGAGAAGGGAAGAACTAAAAAAATCAAGTTTTTGCAGTGTTCTAAGTGTAATTTCTGACTTTTCTCTCTAGACTTCTTCAGAATTTTGAGGTACTTTGTAGCTCCTAGTTTGCTTTTCTGGAATTAGAGGATAATTCAGAGAGTATCAGTTAAAGTTAGATACTGTTTTTCTCCAGGTTCCTTTTTTCTTCCTCCTTTTCAAATTAAAAAAAAAAAAAAAAAAAAAAAAATCAAAGTTTGCTAAGTGCCCTAAAGTCCTTCAGTATATCAAGGTGAGTTTGCAGAATTATAGGACAGACTTGCCACAATGCAGACCTCCTATGCTAGTTTCCAAAGTGTTTAGCAGAGATTCATCTGAGAAATAGTAGATGTGGGGAAATCTCTTCTTGGGTAAGAGGAAGACAGTGTATCATATCTTACATTTTCTGGGCTCCTCTGAAGCTGATTATGCCATTTCTTGAAAGACCTGCTGGCAGCTAGGTGTGTTGTGATCATGTTTGGCCTTCAGTAACAGTGACAGAATGGAAGTATTTTGAAGCCTCAAATTCTGATTGTCAAATTGGTCAGCTGTAGTCTCATTGCTCACATTACAGTTCATCCTTTCTCTAACCATTACTCCCCAAAACAGCAGCTTTCTGCTGGATTATCTCAGTGTCATAAAAATGACTGTGTAAAACAGAACTCTTTGCTGGGGGCACTTTGCCAAGCTTTTAGCAGTTAGTGCTGCATTGCAGGAAGCAAGTGCATTCATCTGCATACACGCTGTTACACAGGTGTGGAACAATGTGTGTGCATCATGCATATTTTGTAGAGGGAAAAAATATCAGATATGGAAGGGAGATATAAATTCTGAGAGTACAGACCTCTCATTTCAGTGTTTTGTCTGAGAACTTGTGGTTCTGCAGTTAAGTGTGTCACGTCCTCCTTTGCATCGTATCTAAAAAGAACAGGTTATACAAAACTGAGGTCGTGGTCAAGTCTTTACTGAGCTGCATTGACTTTTGTGTTCTGTTTCAAAAATCATGGGTTTGCTTTGTTATTGATAGTGTGCCAGCCACCATTCCTTTCAGTGTGAGATATTTGAAGACCATCAGGTTTTTTTTATACTGTGAGGAAACTAAAATTTCAGGATCCCATTAGCATGGCTACTTCAAGCAGATCCATCTTCTGGAAAACGCAGAGCAGCGGTGACGTGTTTTCAGAGAGGTGACAACAGCTACATTTGGGGAAGTGATCTGCACTTGACAGACTATGTTGTCATGGTAAACATTGCTGGTTTGTTTGCTATATTCCTGCTTAGATTTTAGGTGAGGATGTCATGTTACAGACACATGTCTAGCTCGGTCTTTGTGACAGGTGAAGTATTCTGTTAGGCACATTGACGTAGTCATGAGAAGTTTGAGGAGCAGTTATCCCCTTAAATCTCTAGCAGATATTTCTGTTCTTTCTAAACCTTTGTATTTATTCACAGAAGGTTTTGAAAGGATGATATGGTCAAATGTAATATTCTATGTTATCATAGCAGAAAACAAGTATTTCTGATGGCAGCTAAGGTTTCAGTAGACCCCTGTGTCTTCTCAAAGCCTATACAAATGAAAGCTTTTCTTCCAAGCATTTTTAATATCCTTCATAAGTCCACTAGTGTCTTACTCTTTCTATAATTTGTCCAGCTAGTTCAGATTCTTCCTCAGTGTCTCAGATCTCTTTTGGGCTGTGGTGTACACCTACAGTTTGAATTAAGGTCACCCATTATTTTTTACCAGTAACTGGCACAAGAACTGGTTGGTGTTGTTAGACTTGCTGGGTTTGTGGTAGCAATTTTTAAATAGTGAGTCTTTTAATTAGTAAAATTAATATTCTGCACAAAAGGAGAGCTTAGAGGAGACCTATTTCTTAATGTGTCTCACATTTCACATTTTTTTCTAAACTTGTTCTTCTGTTAAGTTAAACAGTTAATAGTT
This sequence comes from Muscicapa striata striata, assembly GCA_030060385.1. Classification (NCBI taxonomy): domain Eukaryota; kingdom Metazoa; phylum Chordata; class Aves; order Passeriformes; family Muscicapidae; genus Muscicapa; species Muscicapa striata. The sequence goes on along the minus strand of JAREIS010000133.1, from coordinate 6,916,978 downwards.
CATACAGCCAATGCATAGATACTGAATGACTCCAAGTGTCAAAAGATTCAGAAATTTCTCACAATTATATTTTATCTGATAATAAATCCAATTGTCAGAAGATTAAGATTTTTTTTACTGTTGATTTAAATTTTGAGCTCAGATGCCCACATCATTTTGTCTTTCTCTGAGAAAAAATAAGTTTGTTCAAAATTTTTAGCAGTTAAAAGAATGCTAGCATATGTCACAGATTTACCCTTACAGAAGTTTATGTCAATTACTTGTAGGAGGATTTTTAATACAAATAATAATGGAAGATGTATTTAATTTATTTTTATTCTATTTTTATTTAGTAAAGGAAGTTTTGACTGTTCTGAAATAAAAACAAATTGTTCTGTTTAATTTTATTTTCTCACAAGATGCATAAAATATTCAGTATAACTTGGGAAATATAAGAAACATAAAGAAATAGTTGGCAGTAACAACAAAAAACTCTATATCCATTGATTGAAAAAATGTCTTTTTCAGATATATCAGTGTTAGAGAGTTGTATTTATTTCAGGTCCTATCAGCTTTGGTGCCTTCTGTGCTCTGTTTAATGCTAGTGTGTTGGAGTTTTGGGAGAATTAAGTCTGGTTTTTTGCCTTGTTTTGAGGGTCTGTTTTATTTTGTTTGCCTGGGGCTTTTTGTTTGGTTTTGGTTTTGTTTTTATTCTTTAAATAAAGCATCTGTAGAGTAGGTAGTTCAAAAAAATACCCTAAACTTGGCAATATGTCTTAATATTGATGATGTTCCATCTGGGTAGTTCTGGCTCTGAGTATAAACATTTCCCTTGGTATCTCATGGAAAAATATTACACACATATTAATAACTCCAGAGAATTTCCTTAATCTTCATTTTGCTAATCTTAACATTTAGTAATCTACACTGAGAACTGACAGTTTTACTACTCTTAGCAATGACTTTCAAAAGTCCTGTAGTCTTAACTTCTTGTACTTCTGTTGTATTTAGTAGACCAACAATTGCCAGTAATAAAATAAAAGTTGTCTGAGAAAGCAAAGTACATTTCACAACACATAATCCTGATACTTTAAGGAAAGAATAATAGATAGTAAAATATATCTTGACTAATTTATTATTTCTTCTTTTCATTCTACTTATAAAAAAATCACAATTGTTTCTTCATGTGAGAAAGTTTCTCATTCTGCATGTGTACCACGAAATACTAAAATAGATTATGGTTCCTGATATGAACATAATAATAATTCATAATTATTACCTGAAGTGATTGAGATAATACTGAATTTATTCAGTCATGCATGTAAAATTTTATGTAAATATAGGGTCGAGGTCTTCAATCTTTCTGCTTTGATCTATTTGTACACCAACAACTTGATTTTCATAAACAGACATGGTTGTGTGCCAGGGTGAACTTCCTTCCTATGATTTAAATAATGATAAATAAAGTTATTGGTAGTATGAAACTTCCTCCTGATCCAAGCATTGTTAATAAATATTATTAAGACTTTAATTACTACTATCAAAATGATTTTATTTGTCATTTTTGTAGAAGCTTTTTCAAGTTTCACAGAATTGTATTGCTGTACTACATTTGGGAGTACATTAATGGGTAATCTGTAAATACTGAACTTTTTTTTTACAAAACAGGCAAGTTAGTTGCACTGCACATTTTTAAAAATAACCTGCAAAATTTGGAGATTGCATGATCCTAAATATTTTTAAATCTCTTTTTCACTGGACTAATACATGAGATTCTACCAGTTAATTTCTCTGGGACACCAAGCTAGAGTATATTCACAATGAGCATTGTTCTTGAACTGTGCTGGGTTTTCTATAAAGTGAAGAGGTGTGATGTGTATCATGATTTTTAGGAAAGAGTTATAGTATTTTTTTCTTCAAACAATGTTGAACCACAGGTTGCTACTGCATTTTCATGTTGTCTGCATTTAGGCTGACAGGAAAGTTGTCAATAGTATGTCTGCTAATGATTTAGTTGCTGAATAAATTCTCAGTGTCTGGCCGTACTTGAATATTTGAAGATTCAATTTTGCACCTTTATATTTATGTAGTTTAAAAAGTAATATATAACATTATTAAAATTAATAAGTTTGTTTATAACTAGTAATAAAGCTGCCCATTTTGTCTAGTTGAATTGAAATAGAGAATGGTATAATCAAAAGCCTAGGTCCTATGTAAACTGAGTATGAGATATGGTGATACTAATTTTGGTTCTTTTATAGTCTATCTTGTGGTTAGTCAAGATAGAAATATTTAAATAAACAAATCTCATTTATTTTAAGAAAATTAATTATTTTCTTTAATAAAGTGTGTGCCAGGCCTTCACTTAATTTATATTTGGAATAAATTAAATTAATTCTTCAGCTCTTTTTACTTCTCATATGTAAAGGAAACAGCTGTACTCAAAACTACATTGTTATTCTTGTTTTTTCATCTACTTATCCACTCCCCTGAGTTTTGCAAACCAAAAAAAAGAAAAAAACTGATTTAATTTAGATAAATATGATGTAATCCCAAATGCACATTCATTTCACATTGCTGTGATTAAACAAACAAACAAAACCAAAGACAAGGACCATCTTATCTCTTTTGCTCCAATATGACTGAATAAGTGAAAAGCTTATTAGATTTCTGGGGATGAGGGGAGTAAAGTTGGCCTCAAAGGCTATAGTCAGCACACACTTAGGATTCATGCAGCATTAGAAATGTGAATATTTCCACTGCCAACTGTGGATGAAGTTGCAAATATAAGTGTAATAAAGTGTCTCAGGGCTTCAGTGTTTACTGGAGTGGAGGCGGATGTAAGGTCTAGAAGATGCTGATATTTTAAATTAACCTTTGCATACAAGTAGATATGCATATATGTACACTTATTGCTTCCATATGTCTTCTTTTGCTAAGTGTTTAGCACATTTTCATATCACATAAAATGTCCTGTTTTGGGTAGTTGTTCTTATATATCAGATTTGTCTGCTGAATGTTAATTTCTGCAGAAGGACCTACCTCTTAAAGATGGTGTTTTAGGAGTATGTCTCATAAATGAAAACTTTCCTTGTGTGAACTGTGTGTGCTGTCCTTTAGCTTCTAATTTCCATGCTCTGAAATTCAACTGTAATTCTCCTTCGTATGTATACATAGCAGAACTCCTTCTGTTGAACAGTAATGTCTTCAGAATATTGCCTACAGTTTCTAGCATACTTTATGGTTTTGAAACATACTTCTGCATCTCTGTAGGATAAGAAACATGGTGGATTTCTACCTAAACATAGAGATTTATTATTTTTTTAAAGGTGATACATTTCAACATTCATTTCTTATTTAATTTACTATGGATTTGACCCAGTAAAGCTGAAATAGCTGATATTATGGGTCAGGGTTTTTTTTGTTCTGCAGTCTGTAGATTGGGGTGGAAAATTTGCAAATTTGATTTGATTTTCACCATATCATTCCCTTGATCTGTCCTTTAGTCCCAGGCTCAGGGAAGGCTCAGATTATCATCCTGGCCTCTACAGACAGCTGCTTGAAAGGAAACATAGGCCTCCCTTAACTTGCAGTTTTATATCTAACAGGAGCCTTGTGCTACTGGGGCATTTTAGGTATCTTTGTCCTTTTCTAGTAAAAGGTGAGGCTAATTCTAAATGTTAAGTAGAACATGAGTGAGGTGGAAAATGTTCTAAGTGCCAGTGAATCTTCTTTATGCAAGGTTAAGGTATTGTTTGTCAATACCTTAAAAAGTGTTTAATTCTTCTGGGTAGAGTCTTTAAAAAATTTGCAACTGTAAAGTTTGAGAAGCACAGATATAACAGAAAGCAGAGAAAAACTTCTATTCCTATCACCACATACTGCGACCTTTAAGACTGAATATTTCCATCATCTGAAACCTATGCACAAATAAATTACATTATTATTATTATTGCACACATTGTACACATTTCATTCTGACTGTGCAGGTCATGAATGATTTTTTTTTATTTTGATTCTAGATCATCAATCCGAAAAGGTTAAGAAATAGTGTGCTAGCAAAAGAAAGATGGTTTTGAAGACAAAACCTGAATTAATTTTAAAGAGATTTACATGCAGAAAGAATGCTGATTTCTCCTAGAGTACACCTGCATAAATCTTAGATAACTTAGATAAGTTCTGAAATCTTAGATAACTAAGATAAACTTAGATAACTTCTGACAACATTGAACAATGTATGAAAATCCTGAGCTCTTACTTAGTGCAGAGCTACAACTGATATTAATGGAAATATTATGCAGAAAAAGAACTAGGACTTTCACAGCAAAGAACTTCAAGCAGATTGATTTAGTATTCTGCACCTGCTGATTATTTTCCATAGGTTTTCAGCACAATTTTGGTCACTGGAATCTTCTTACCCCTTATGAAATATCAAAGGCAATGATTTTCTGTAATAATATATGACAAAGAAATACCTTTCAGTATGCAGTTGAAAATATTTTTTTTTGGTATAGGCTGAATGACTGTTTATGAAAATGAAAAATATGATGGCAGCAACTGTGTTAATAACAATTAGCTTGTGCAGATGAACGTTAAACAAGCTTTTCAGTGCTGGTCTCTGAAAAACATTTGAGAAAAATCTTGACATGGTATTGTTCCAGTTACTGGAAAAATGCATTTCCAGGTGCATCAAAAGGCAGCATGTCCTTCACAGTGCAGTTCCTGGTTTTACAAATTTTAAACAATATATACACACAATATAGCAGAAACTTGGGTGAGTTTGTTCTTTCCCCAAACTTATCTTTCTCAGTGGTGTAAATGGACTACCACTGAATGCTTTAGCATGCTTAACAAAAGGAATAAACCCTTACATTAATGCTTCACAAAGGTCATGATTCATTCTTTATTTGTTTTATTTAATGTAACCCATGAAAAGACAATGGGATAAATTTATCCTGGGCTTTGTACATGGTCCGACAAGTTATGTGGAAGAAAATTATAATAATTTTGTTTGGTGTTTAGAATGGACTCATTGTTTAACTAGAAACTTTGAATGTTGAGTTTGGTTACACTAATGTCCATTATCAGCATTCCTTATGAGACAGACTAATTATGAAAACATGGAAATAATTTATCTTTCAGTGTATGTGGAGACAGTAATCTCTTGGGGGTTTTTAGCTTATATGGAATTTTCATTATGCCATTAAAGTTTTTGTTTGTCAAGTATATAATAACAGTGTCCTTCCCAAGAGCTGAGTGTCTATATTTGCAAATCAGACTCCATTCTGAAAATAAACTTTTAAGATAATTCCATCTCAACAGTTTCTGTTCCTTACCAAGAGCATCTAAAACTAGTGATGGAACAAGATTCCTCTTGTAGATTATTGTAAGTTATGGATTTTGCAAACTGAAAGAAGACTTTAAGTTAATGCCATGACTGGCACTTTGGATATTTTATTTTCACCTTTTCCTCAATAACCTTCAGTTCATCATATAGATACAGAAGGAAATTTATTCCCTTACTTATGAAGAGCACATGTGTGTTTTCTGTCTTCCTTTGTTTTCCTTTGTATTTACTGTGTAAAAACTACATTAAAAATAGTTTTATGCTAGACATAGTGATTTTCACTTTTCTGGTGGTGATGCACCTGATTAAGTGGTTGTTCAACCATTGCAATATTTGTCTTGTACCACAGAAACAATAGGGAGGATCTGGAGGATATTCCTGTGGACATACCAAAAATAATCTTTTTTTGTTTGGTCTATGGTAGCAGACTAGGCACTTTATCATCAAGGGAAGTCCATGCAGTCCAAATTCTGGTATTTTCTTCTGTAAGCTGAATCTGATTCTTGATACCATGTATTGTTTACATATGTGTTATGTTTTCTAGCTAGCCGGTTGCTGAGAGTTTAAACCCAGCTTGGGAAAGGGTTTTTGGGAATGATTTACTTCATGTTGTAAAAATGTTCTCATAAAAGGACATGTTATTACTGTCTCTGCCATGAGAAACTCTTTGCAGCTATCAATATGTAATTTAGGAATCCAGCTTTATACCAAATGTTCTGTGCCTGCAAATGTTTTGTCTGAGTGCACTCTGTTTCAAGCATGGGGCTTTTCTATAATTTGTATATGAATGTCTTCATATTGGTCTAAAACCAAGAAAAGGTAAAAGGAAAAATTCTTGCTTTAGGCAAAAGACTAGCAATGTAAGGTTTCTAAGCTTCAACAACCATAGATATAAATGCATCTCCCACAATATGTATGACAAGGACAAAATCAGCTTTCAAGGTTGAATTCCTGATATTTGGTAAATAAGCAACAGATTCACTGACTGATGGAGAACTTCAGGTAGAAAAGACATCAAATTCCACTTAACAAAGGAGAAGCCAGAATTGTGAAAGAGAGATAAAGCTTTAGATGGGGGGACTTACACGAGAGCAGAACTGGAAAAATAAAAACTTCTGCTGTCACCAACAGTGATATTCAAGACCAGCAAGGAACAAAGGAAGGGAGATCCCTCTCTGTGTTTTTTTTTTATGACACAGTATAAGCTGTTTTTCTTGTGCTGGATCATGGCTTAAGTGGCATCACAATAAGATAAATGTGATTTATTTGCAGAATCTTCATAAATCTAATTTGTTTGTTAGTGTTCAATGTCTTTAACCTTCAAAAGGTGACCTGAGATTACCCATAACCTGAGGGGAGACAGACACATTTATGATCTCCCCAACCAATATAGCTGAGCTTCGAGTTCTCATTTGGTGACATGAGAGTAGAGAGACCATGGAAGGAGATTAAACACATCCATTTCTCTGGGAAAAACAAATACAGAGGCATCATCTAGCACAAAAGATCAGCTGTGGATATGATAGAAGATGCAACAAAAGAGGAACAAAGACCAGCTTTGTAACTGGAATTCTTGCTCTATTCCATTGATGCAGGATTTTTTTCCAGTGTCATAGCATTAAAGGACACTTTAACTCTTGCAGCTAATTTGGCCCCATTTTAGCATTTTATTATGTCTGTGGAAAACATTTGTACTCTTCTAAACCACATAGTACCTTCCTGCCACAATTATTTCAACAAAGCAAGCTCAGGATTTGATGTATCTAACTGAGTAGGCAACACAAACTGAAATGATTAATTTGTTTGAAATGGGATACTTAAGGAAATTTTGCACTAAGTTTTTTCTACAAGATAGATGAGGCTGAATACTTTGTGCCTGCATCTGTGCTCTATTCCTAACATTATCTTTTAGAAATATCAGCCTCTGAATATGAAGACGTATAAAGACTTGTACAATATATTTTAACTAGACATTGACAAATCAATCATTCCAACTCACAATGGAAAGAAATAGGCAATTTGTTACTGTCTCCAGGAATGATGAAGATAACAGGAAGAGTTGGAGGAGAATCCAAAGTGGAACATTGACAGAAGCAGAAACAAAATATAGCCCTAGATGGCTGTGAAGTTGCCCACTATCCCTGCTGACTGATTGCAAGATATTGCAGTAAAAGTACAATTACTGCTTGGTTCCAAACAACTAGCATTCTGTAGCAAACCTACCTTTACCCTCACAACTGAAAAATGAGATTACTCATTAATATCTGATGAATTACATTTACAGTAGAAACTTCAGAAACAACCAACGCTGGAGATATAAATTCAGTACTTGGAATTAAAAAGAATAATGTCTCATATTGTATTCTGGGATACTGCTACAAATACATTTTTTAAATACTAGGTCATATTAAATAATATGTTATTATAGCTAAATTAAAAAAAAAAATACAGTCACTCTATATGGTTTTCAGTTTTTTTTTTTTTTGTCAGAGGCTATTTTCTCCAGAAAAATCTGCTGCTGGAGAATGAAGTGCTTCCAACAGAGAATTAGGAAAAAAACCAATGAATCAACATTTGGATTATTTTTAAGGTTTAAAAGTTGAAGCAGTAAACTGCACAATTTAGAAAGAGAACAGTGTCCCATTTTAGTCAGTTGTGAATCAGCTGTGATCATATCACAAAATGCTGTGACATTCAGTAGGGATCTAAGTGACCACAGCAATAGAAGGCTCTGAGGCAGAACCTAACACAGCTAGTTTTAAATTGAATCACAGAGTGGTTTGTGTTGGAAGGAAACTTTAGATCATCCAGTTCCACCCCTGCCATGGGCAGGGACACCTTACACTAGACCAAGTGCTCAAAGCCCCATCCAGCCTGGGCTTCAACACTTTCAGGGAAGCAGCATCCACAACTGCTCTGGACAAGCTGTTCCAATGCCTCACCACACTCATAATGAATATTTTTTTCCTAAAGTCTAATCTAAATCTCTCTGTTTTCACCATAGTAAATACATAATGCATAAACTGTTGTCAGAATATTTATGCTTGTTTTGTAGTGATTGGTTGTTGACTAAATTTTAAATTCCAAATAACATCTAGTATGTTTTGGTTGAGTCCACAGAGACTTAATAAGCTGTATGATCTAAAAAGTGAGCAAATGTACAGTGAATACAATGGGAATTTATGAATCAAAAGTGACACTATTTAACAGAAGCAATATTTTAATAAAATTTGTAGAAATGAATGATAATTGTTTTCAAACAAAAATGTGGGAACACAGAAGCGCAATTCCAAAAATGTCAGGCTCTTTCTCTCTGACTAGCTTAGAAAGAGATAAATGCATTGTAAATATTCACAGCTTTGATGTTCTCTTCAACTCATCAATTCCTTACGGAACATTTTTCACTCTGTGGTAAACATCTCTGCTGTCTCACCCTGAATTTAGTGCCATAGCTCCCTTCATTCCTCTTCCCGTTTCCTTGCAGCACCATGTATCATACTCCATCTACTAAAATATGCACAATAGAGAATTTTGTTTCTTGTTTGAACAGGTAGTACATTGATTAATAAATGCTACATAATTTATTGAAGAAGTAATTGCTCATACAGTAGTAAATTAAGCTCCCTAGCTATACTGAACTTCTGGAAAGCTTTTTTCTGGCTGTAATTTCTGGTGGAATAACATTGATACAGTGTCTCTGCTCAGGAGAAGTGACTATAATGAATATTAATTTTAAAGGAGTGATCTAAAAGTTTAGGTTGAGCTTAATTTTTGAAGAAAAGGTCAGACCTGTTGTAAAGAAAACATATCTTGGAAATGTAGGGGCTGAGATGACAATGTGCTTACTAATGTTTTATAAAATAAATGTACTCCATAGCTGATTGACAAGCACTCCAACAGATGTGAGAGATCATTCAATCCCTGTTCCATTTAGTTCAGAACAGGAACACTGAAGCTGAGCCTGTTTTCCAGATGAATGTTCTGGTCTGGATTAAAGTCTAATGTAGAACAGATCTTCAGTGGCCTATGTAATCATTCTTTCTTTGAAAGAGTAGATGGTTGTTTATCAATAATGGTACAAGAGAAATAGACAAACATATAAACCAAAAGCAAAATTCAGTTACGTACTCTCGTTCTGTTTTTAAGGAATAAAAGTGAAACAAAGGAAGTGCATGAAGACAACAGTTCTGTTCAGTGAATAATTCCATTTAGTTAACTTCAATTTGTTTGGTATTTCCTATGATTTATGTTCCTACAGTTTGAGAAATGTTAATTTGGGTAATCAGATTTAAAGCATGGCCTCTCAGTATATATTTTAAGGTGTTTAAGAGACATTTGTAGTAATATCACGTTTTGGAGAGAACATGAGTGGATTACTAGACTTAAAATCTCACTTTTTCCCAACAGTAATTTTACTGAAAAGTGCTTGGAACACTAAAAGTAGAAGCTTGCTATACTTGCTGCTAGTAGGGTTTTTGGTGATATTTAGGATGCTGATATCAATTTGTCTGTTTTGAATTCACTGAAGTGCTTGAGCTTACAGCCCTGACTAAAGCAAAGGGATTGCTGGCTCCTGGACAGCATCACTGACCTTGTTTGATCCTACCTTCATCAGCTCCCAGGTTGATTTCAAATGGAGTGTAAAACAAGTACCTTCTTCAGTGACCCAATAATCCAAGTCTGGCCACTTATGATTTTTGTGTTTTCATTCTATTTCAGAAACAAAAAGATGAAGAAGTCATGTTCTGTTTATCAACATGTTTTGCTTACCCTCAAGTCAACTTGTGTCTCTTGCCCTTTTACTGTACTGAGCAGGGAAACAGCCTTGATCCTCAAAAGAGATCTGAATGTTTACATCAAATAATAAAGGCAAGCTCGAGGGCTGCTCTCTGAGTACATATCAAACCTTCAATGAGGGGGTTGTTTTCCGGTTTAGTTTTTGATGAGAAAAGGAAAAGGTGTTAATGCAAAGAAACAAAGTTTATAATTAAGCATATAGTAGGAATTAAACATACTCCTGAAACAGAAAATCTCAGTTTCTTAGTAAGCTAATTCATTCTGTCCTTTGTCTCATTTCTCAAACTGATGCACAAGACAAGATTGGCTAAATTAATCTACAGATTATTTTCCTCTCTTCCCACTGTGATTTCCTTTCTTTTGTCTTACTTCAATCAAGTAGGCTTTATATAAATGTATAAATCAGACAGTTGAATGCAACCACTTAAACCTGCTTTGATTACTAACATTTTTTTTTCCAGAGCTGCATATTTAATGTATAAGATAGCTGGATAGGTAGTCAGAGAGGCAGCTTGCAACCTGAGTACTAATAAATTAAGACCAATAGATAGATCCTATTTATTATATAGAAAAGTATTAAATATTTTGAAAAGTCCTTCAAATCATTCTCTGCTTCCACTGCCACTTGTCCCTAAATGTCAATGGACAGCACTTATAACACAGCACAAGTGTATGTTAGTAAGGGTGATTGATAGAATTGCCTTGGCGTTTGTGTGATGAGGAATGAAAACTGCTGCAGCTCTCAGATCTGCAACAGGATGGCAATTGTTTGATCAGCTGTGGCATCCCTACTAAAACTCTGGTGAGCCTGGAGCCTTTCAGTCTTACAGAATTCAGACATGCCAGAGCTTTGGCTGATCCCAAAGAAAGCAATGCTGTGAAGATGGAAGGAAAATCACTTGCAGAATTGTAGCTGCTGTGCTCTGTGTCTGGAATGTGTAAAAGTCTCAGACTCTCAGATACATATTTCAGTAGCTGAGGGTGAGCAGGTTACCTTCTGGCACCTTTGCTAGAAGAAGGTGAAATAATCTGTTCTTGGAGGTAATTCACAACTGGAGAGGTTATTTAAAACAAAACAAAACAAACTCACAAAGGAAATGGTGTTCAAGAAGGAGGTGCCATGGGATCAGCAAAAATATTGCTGATACAGCATTATATAGAAGTTAGGCCAGTGGATGAGACAAAGGGTCATTATCACAAGACATTTGTACATTTTACTGTTGACCTACTGGGCCATGAGGGCAGTGACAGAAATCTTCTACAGGATCTCAGGAGACACTCTGAAATACACAGCTGCCAGGCCTTGGACTAAGAACAATGTATGCACTTTTAGAAATGAAATTCAGCTGTGAAATTTCTGGTCAATCAACAGCCTGAGAAAGGATAACACATTATTTGTTTAGTTGTCTGCTTAGCTGCTCAACTGAGCACACACTTTGTATTAAGCAGTCAAGTTTAAATATTCCATTATATGTTAGTAATAACCAGATTAAGCCTGTGCTGACATTTTTTTGTTGAATTAGGTATATTTTTTGACAGCTGTGGAAAAAGAGAATTTATTTATTTCATAGATCAATAGGGCTGCCCCACCTACCATTGAATTCCCACTGAAAAATAAGCATCAGTTGGATCTTAATTATCAAGTCAGCCTTAATTGTCAAGAATGTAAAGCTGAATACTACAGTGAAGCAATGTTGAATGGCATGGAAAAATGGGATTTAAGGGCTATATATTAATTTCAAGGATGCATCTAAGCATTTCTACTGTGCTGTACTTGCATAATGAGGTTATCAAAACTACAAATCTGAAACTCAGAATGACTTAAAATGATAAAACCCTGAAATATCTGAAATGGGACCTGTTTATGAATACTTTCTGTATGCAAACCCATATTTTAAAAGCCTACTTTCCATGAGAACATCGCTGGTGTTATTAACTGACATTCAAGATGCTTTCATCTATTTTATCAAACTAGTACATTTTTGATATACAGGTATCCCATAATACATCCAGCAGTTAACTCATCCCTTGTAAACACAGAATGAAGCTTAATTTGCTGTTGGACAAATTCTTCTGTCAGGTGTCTTTGCTGACACAAAAACAGCACAAGGCTGTTTTTTCTTGCAAAAGACATTCAGGCAATTTTGTGTATATGTATTCAAAGTGAGGTCTTATATAATTTTAATTAATTTTGAGCTTAATATTCTTAATATAATTTATTTGCTATCTAATGTAGCACCCCTTTGGTGAGAAACATAAGCAGTTAATGACCTGCAAAATGTAACTAATGACCTGCTTTTATGTAACTAAATTCTAAAAATAATTGACAATTAATTGAATTAACTATGTCTTGAAATCTGCCATTCTGGGAATAATCTAGTGATAGATAAAAAGCCTGCTTTCTATATATAAAGCAATTTTTTCTCTGCCTACAGCTGTGTTCATGATTTTCACTGTGGATCAGGGTACATATATGTAAGGAGTCATAAGATAAATGGCCTTCGACTTAATAGCTTTAATAAAGAAAAAAAATTATATTCTCATTTTAGATAAAAAACACATCACAGTTGTGCCTACTATATCACTTGAACATTTGAGCTATGTATTTACTTTTTTTCCTTTAAAAAGAGGGTGAAATATCTGGGGAAAATATTTTGACAAGCTGTACTACTTCTTGCTCACAAGTGTTATTTTAGCCTAGATTTTTTTAGCAAAGTTTTTATTCATTTATTTGTCAATCTAAGGAAAAAAACGTGAGAAAATAAGGGCACTGGAAGTGGCACTGTCCAGGATGATCACTTCTGTAATGTTAGTTATGGATGAAGATTTTTAATTTGTTTTCCATTTTGCACATGTTTTGTAAACCTTTCCATCATGTCCTCTGCACTGTAAGTCCCAGCCTGCAGAATTCCTGAGGAACAAGGCTGAATAACTTTTTGTATTACTAATCTCTACAGATACAAACTTAATACTAAGCATGTTTCCAGAAAACAAAAGAGTATCTGTTGATTACTCATATGCTCCACAATTAACCAGGTACAGTATTAAAAAATAGATGGACCAACTTGCTTTAAATGCAAAATGTGGCCAGTGACCCATAAATGAATATTCAGAATTCAGAAGAGTGTTTTGTTATGCGTGTTTGGGGTGAAAATAAGGATTAGGAAAACATGTAAAGTGTGAGCACCATTCCTACGTCCAGGGTCAGTTATGTATCCCAGCCACATGCTGACATGTAAACCATCTCTGCTCCAGCCTGTACACCCAGCATCTCTCTCTGCTGCAGGCTGTTCATCATCCTGCAGATACAGTGACTGTCCTTCTTTCTCTCCCAAGCAAATTACCCCACACTCCTCTCTTTGCTATCTTTTCTCCTTCTTCAACAGCTTCAGACTTCCTCAGATTCACCTTCAAATTTTGTATGTCAAGCTTGCCTGCAGCTTGACTCACTTGGCCCTGCTGTGACTTGTTTACTTTGATTTAATTAAAATGCACCCATCCAGAACTTGGGCTCTACTGACTGTCCGCCTTGCAGAACCTTAAATTTCTGCAGTATTTCCTACACTGCTTTCTCTATAAGCCTGGAACAACCTCTTTCTTCAATTGCAGCAAGCAATGTAAAATTTTTCCCTCAGAACCATCCTTTGCTTGAATCCTTGCTTAACTGCTAAACCTCTATTTTTACCTTCTTTAGCCAGTCAGTAATTTAATTTATTTCCATTACTGCAGAAATAAACTACTGTGATTAGTGGTTAGGAAGGTCAACCTTAAAGTCATTGTTTATGGACATTGTTTCTGTATTTTTTTTTCCTTGTGCTTTTAAGATTTTTGTGTTAGTGGCAGGAGTGTAGCTTCATCATATGAACACTAATTACTTTACTGTGGTTGGAAAAAACCCAGTGTATTTTCTTATGTTAGCCAAGTAGTTTTGGATGGGAAGAATTAGCAAATGGAAAAGTGTGTCTTCCTAAGCTAGCCAGTAATTAAAAAAAAAAAAAAAAAAAGAAAGAAAAAAAAAAAGGAAGAAAAACAAGAAGTTGTTTCTCATACATGGAGCCACAGCTTTGTTCCTAAGAGAACATCAATAACACTGTTAAAACTGAATACTTCAAGCCATTAAGAACCTGAATAAATATAATTTATTAACCTTTGGAATAATTTGGTTTTTGTTTTTTTGTTTGTTTTTTTTTTAAGCATGAAGACTTTCTTATTCATCTCTTCTTTTTCTTTCCTTGTTCCTCTCTCTATTTCCAGTTCTGTTCTCCAAAGCTCATTCTCATCCTTTCTTCCTGCTCCATTTTCATACTACTCCTTTCTTCTGTATATTGGTCATTAATTCAGTTTTTGGTGTGGCAATTGCTCTTTTCACTCTCTTTAGCCATAGTCAAGCAGCCTGCACCTGACCCCCCACTACAAGCAACAGATAAAAAGAACAATGTGAGTGTGTCAGGATAGACAGGGCACAGGAAGAAACACAAAGCCATGGATAAAATGCAAAGTGTGAATTTATTTTCAGCAGGAGCTGGGCAGTGGCACAGGCTGGGTGGGACAGGGTGGCTGTACCTGCTGTTTCCACACTGGGATTCCAGGGATTCACACAAGCACTGTGTGAGTTCACTTAACCACTGGGCTTTGATCTTTCCCACAGCAGGGCAGGAGTCTCAGGCAGCTTCATAGGCCTGTGTTACCTAAACACAAATGTTCTGCTTGTCAAACACACAAGACTGAAGTGTTATTAATGGAACATGTATGTTTTTCTACACCCCATCTGTAAGTCTCTTGAACTGATTGCAAAAATCCTCATCATTCTTCCACTGTTTCCCCACACTGTGCTTCAAGTCTACTCATTGGACTTTTCTTTAAAGACCTCTATAACGTCAGATGAATCTTGGCTGACTGTAAAATCAGTGGCAAAAGCAGATGTTGCAGAATACTGCAGATATCAGCTCTTGGTCAAATGAATCCCTCACTGACTGCTCCAGTTTTCTTTGAAATGCATTCTTGGAAGGCCTGAATCTGATCAGAAATCAGTCAGGATAGGATATTGTCTGGGTGCCTCGTTCTGCCTCCAGAACAGCCACAGGGACTCCTAAAAATCTAATTTTTGTGCTTATAGAGGGGGAAACATTTCTTGCTTATATGTTGCTGGTGAAGAGTCATCACTTAGAATTGGAAGCAGAATGTTGGGTTAGTACTTACAGGCATACTTTGACTTTGAATCAGCAATTTGCCTATGACAAAGCATGCCTGAGAGGAGTGCAGAAGAGCAACAGAGGAGCTGCATTTGGTTCACTGCTGCTCCTGGAGCATCACTGTTTGCTAGACACATTACAGAGCTGCTCAGTTTTCTTCCTGAAACACATTTTACTTGGTACACTCCTGAAACTGTACATTTCTTAAACTTCTATCTTTTCTGTTCCTGCAGAACCACTTTTGAGGAATACCCTTTTTGCTTTGCCATTGTGATACAAAACCATAGGTGTTATGGTATTTAGAACAAGATATTTATCAAAAAGCATTACACAGGTCACAAAGAGTTTGAGAGATCTTAAGTCCTTATTTACAGTTTCAAATCAAAAGGATTTTTGCTAAGTATTTTTCATTTCTTTCTTTTATCTAACTTTAGTTTTGGTTTTCATTTTTTTAACTTTGTTTTCCTGATGTTAGCTGCCAAAGATATGTCAATATATCAGTGCAACAGTAAAACACTTAATTTTTTCTTTAATCAGCATTTCACTCGAATATTTTATTGGTTCTTAGTATGCAAGGTATTGTTCTCTCAGGTTCAAATTACAAATCTGTGTTTTTACTCTGTTTTTATGGTAAATTCCTCCCCAGAAAATCAAAATTACTGAAATTTCTTCTGACTCAAAGTGGTTAAAACTGGTATAATATTCTGTTGAGAAAAAAAAAAAAAGGCTATGCTACACAAATGCACATTTTTATTAATGTTTATTTTGCAATGGAAGTCTTCAGGGTCTCTAATAAGAAATGCTAAAAGGTGTTTAATGGTGTTAGTTTTAATTAATTTAGGAAGACTTTAATTCATGATCAAAATATTTGATTATCCTCTACAAACTTGGTTCAATTTTTTCCCAGTGGGTGTTACATTTTTTCTATTTATAAAAGTATGACCATATTTTTATGAAACCTTTAAGAAGATTTTTTTTCTTTTATTTAGTAATGTTTTTATTATATTCATGGAACTTTAGAATGGTTTGTGTTGGAAGGGACCCTAAAGATCATATAGTTCCAACCTCCATGCCACAGGCAAGGACACTTTCCTCTAGACCAGGTTGCCCAAAGCCCCATCCAACCTGGGCTTCAACACTTTCAAGGAAGGAACATCCACAATGCTCTGGGCAACTGTTCCATTGCCTCATCACACTCATAGTGAAGGTTTTTTTCCTAATATCAAAACTAAACCTGCCCTATTTCAGTTTTATGTAATTTCCCCTTGTCCTATATCTCCATGCCCTTGCAAAAGTTCCCTCTCCAGCTCCCTTGTGTGTCCCTTTCAGGTAGTATTCCTGCATTTAGATTGCTCAGAAGCCTTTCTTCCATGATGAACACCCCCAACTCTCCTCATAGGAGACCTGCTGCAGACCTCTGATCATCTTCATGGCCTGCTTTGGACTCACCCTCCTTGTCCTTTTTCTTTTGGGGGCCCCAGAGCTGACAACAGTCCTCTAGCTGGGGGGTCACTAGAGCAGAATCACCTTTGAAATAAGTGATTGAAGAATTCTGCTTTCTTATAAGTTGGAGTATAGCATGTATTCCTGGTAATATATAGCCTGTAGATACCCAGCTACTGTGATTAGATCAAACAAGGGAGGTTTGTTTATAGTAGAAGACACTGTGGGCTCATGAAAAATCAAATTTTCATCATTTCTGCACTATTAGCATTCTGTGTTTTCCTGTGCTGTAAATGAGCACAATTTCATTAAAATATTTCTGACTGTTTTAGTGCACGTGCTTTCCTTTTGAGATTCTAAAACTTTGTCTTGATTTGTTCTTGACCTGAAAGAAAATATCAACTTTTTATTCAATTGTATTCCAATTATTTTGGTATTTGTGCACAAGGACTAATGAAAGTAATTCTAGAGAAATTGAAAGAATTTATTCTAAGAGCAAGAGCTGCACTGCCCATTTCAGACTTTAACAATCTGCTCCCCAATATAAATGCTAGCTGCTTCCAGTTCCACTACAGCAGTGGATTGTGACATTCAGAACTGCAGGAGTATATTCAGAGAACAAAAAGCATTTGAGTTATTGAAATCACAGAGTATTTCATATGCTTCTGTGTGTTTGCTCTATCAGCCTAGATTATATTTACCTTCTCAAAGGCTTTGTCACATGAGCACAGCAATTCATTTCAGTAAGTTGCTCATGTCCATTCTCTTTTCATCTGTAAATTCAGTTGAAAGTTTGTACAAAGTAATAAAGAAAAAATTTATACTAGCTTTACAGGAAGGATAAGTAGCAGCCATTTACATTTTTAAGATCTTAAAAAAAAATAGATTGATCTAAGCAAATAGAATATCTTCTGAAATAATTTCTCTGTATGCAATTTAGAATTTTCATTAATGTGTGCCATCGTAAATATAGTTGTTTTTAACTCCATGAGATCAGTCCAGGTTATTTCATTTTAATGTCATCTTTCTGGATGTGACTTTGAAGATGAGTAAGGCTCAAAATCTGCTAGGCAGGATCTGCAGTGTGGTTTGGATTAACTGTGTCAGTGGTACAGATGAATTTCTCTGTTAGGCAATAACTCCTGCTGCACTAGCAGTGCTGGTGACAGTGAAAGCCCTCTGACTCTACAGCCTGCACAGATGATTGAACTGCTCTACACCATCGTGAAGACCTTTTATGTCCCTCAGTTTATCTGAGTAGTCTAGAAAATATGTTTGTACCAAAAGTACATTCAGAATCATAGTATTTTATTTGTCTCATAAATCTCAACGTAATATTCAGCCTAGTGTGAGACTTTGATAATTAAACTCTACACTGAAATCTATGTGCTTCATGGATCATTGGATATGCTAATTACCTTTTACTAGGACTGTCACCTGTATTTATGTTGTGGTAAGCAATAGAATAATTTCATGTACTTGGAAAAATTGATAGTTATGAAGGTATTTTAACTATGGTGGATGTTTTTAGGTAAAACATAGAAATATGATACTTTTTTTTCTCTGTACTCTGGCTAAATGAAATTGAACATCTTAATCTGAGTAGGTCTGTTGAGGTTTTTTTTTCACTTCATAAAGTGTATTTGCAATGTATTTTGTGTTTTCTATTGCACTTGGGTTTACATGTCCTTTTACCCTTCTCTAAATTGGAAAAAAATTGTTCAAAGCTTGAATTGGATAAACAGATCTATTCTGTGTAATCCAATAACTGCTTCATATTGCATAAATGGTTCATATTGCAGAACATGAGAGGTTATATTTTTCTCCTCTTTTCTATGATACAAGAGCACTAAGGCAGTGCCAGAAAAATGTAGAGTAGTTCTCTCATTTACAACAATGGTGTCCAGTTTATTCTTTAAATTTATGCCCAATTTTATTATTTATTTTTATTTAGGTATTTCATCTCATTAGAGAAGAGAAGCAGTTGAATAAATATATATTAATATCCACTTCAAAACGTAACCAAATTCTTGTTTATATTTTATCTGAAAGTGGTATAAAACCAGATGTGACTTCCTTAATTAGAAAATCGAGGCAGAATTAAGCTTTTTGCAACATTAATATAGGAAAACCACAGGAAAATGTGTAATGTCTTGTAAAGCAAGAGACTAAAGCTGTCTGACCTCCTTATGAAAATACGCTGAAGTTTATAAATAACAAAAATATTAGATCAAACAGAAACTAGTACTACTGTATTTTCCCTCTGAAAGGCTTTGACATTTCAAGATAAAAAATCAAGTTTCCAAATAAAAAATGTTTATTTAGGGTGACATTTTGACATTTTTATAACACATTCATGTGACAAATATTTGTTTCTATAGAAGTTCCTGGTGATGTACAAGCTTTACCCAAATGGCTGGGTTTTTTGGTTCTCTGTTGGGTTACCAAAGAGTCAACTCCAAAAACTGTCTGACAAAATTTGCTCCTAAATTTTGAGTGAGCTCACTGAGGATGCAAATAACATAAAGTGAAAAAGAGCCAACTAATGCTTTTCAATAGAGAGCAATGAGAAGATGACAAAGGCACAAATCATGACATTCTGATTACCTGTGTCTATTTGAAATGTCATTTTAGAAATCCCACAGCTCCTTTTTCAGTGTAGCACAGTAATAGCTTAACTGTTCTGCCTCTGAAAACTACAGGTGTTCTCATGTTCTTGAGCACTTAGAAGTGTGTGATTTGTTTGTCTGCACAAACACAGGTACCAATGCAAAGTTTGAACCAGAGTAAAATTATGTGATCACTTCCCTAAGAGTCAAAATATGTCTTCAGGACATAATTTAAAAATTAAATCCCACTTTACTTGTATTAAAAGAAATATGTCTGGTGATTTTCCTGAGAGCAATAACAAACTTTTGGTTATATCTCCACTCTATCCACTGTTATATGAACACTTTAAGTATCCTTCTTACTTTTTATCTTTTTTTATGTTATTTTAGAGGAGTTTTTCCTTAAAGTTCCCTTACCATTATATATTTACCAGTATGCTCCATTTTGTTTAAGATTCTTTTTTTTTTTCCTGGTAAACAAAACTGTACTTGTTCACGTAGAAATGTTGCATCTGGTGAAACTTACAGGAGTTCAATTCTTTTAGCTTGAGCTGATTGTTTTAAATATGGTTGCAGATCAGCAGGAATTTCCCCCCTATTAAATGTTACTGTGTGCTTATGGGGAAAAAAAATTAAAGTATTATTCTTGGACTGGGTATCTACATAATACTTAAGTAAGCAGTATCATGCAGCCTCAGTTTGTCCAAATAGTCTGGACACCAAATCACAACTCAAATTATTCAGAAATGGTGTGGAAGCATGTGGGGCAACCTGATTCAACTTTGCACATACCTCCTTTGTGATTAAATTATTTTCCCAATTATCTAAGAAATCCAGGTGATGTAAAAAATTACATCTGCATTTCCTTCATAGTTTAATAGGTCCTACTTGAAATCCTTACATCTCTGGCAGCAAATCATTAGTAATTGTTTGCTGAGAGAAATTTCTTGACTGATTGTCCGCACCTCTGATGGTGATTACATCTCCGGCCTTAGCTTTTTTATGAGAATATTATATGGAATAATGTCAGAAGCTTTATTTAAAAGTCAGGGTATATCATATCTGCAACTTCCCTCTTATCTAGTTGACTTGTAGAAGGAAACTAGACTGGCTTACTGGCTTGACATGGGCTTTTTCTGACAGATGTGCGTATATTCTTTTACTATCTTGCCTTCTAGGAGCTTGCAGATATCATGGCTAATAGTTGTCTTAAAAGTTATTAGGTTAATTAGGTGTTTCTTTGGGCATGAGAATTTTACATTGGTTGTTTTGGGGTTTTTTATTCTCCTACAGGTCCTTGATAAATACTTAGATAAATACTTGGTAATATTCAGAATTTCAATGCCTAATTTCATAAAAACTTCAAAGTGAATGTTTTCAGTCTCTGCCCCATTGCACACATTTGACTGATCTGCATCTTCTTTTATCATATTTTCTTTATCTGTGTATTCAATTATGCTTGTTAAATTAATTCTGTTAAATTAATATTCATTATTTGTTGTTCATTTAAATATTTAAGGAAAAAGGCAATGGAATAGGTTATCCTGCCTTTATGTAGTTTGGTCTCTGTTCTCTTTCACATTCTTTTGTTTTCATTGTTCAAGTATAGTTATGGACTCTTTCTGTTTCCTTCTCTTCCTTGTTCCAATAAGAACTTTTTTAGTTTTTTCACACTAGTCTTTTTGATTTATTTTCAAATGAACATAAAGTACTCCCATGTGTTTCCATGACTCCTTTTCTACATTCAGATCATTAAAGAGTTCCTAGCTCAGCCAGAAATATCTCCAGCTTTCCTTCCTCTGTTTTCTTCAAATATGTACAATTTGTCTCTGTACATTTGGTAACAAAATGTACAGTCTTGCTAATGGGAATATTTTCAAACTACATGCTCAGACAAGTTGAAATGTGTCTTACTGCATTTCTGTACTTACTAGGATGTGCTTTTTGAATAAGCTACTATATGTACTACTTTGTTTTTTTCAGACTGAGAAAAGGCGAGACAGTATTAGAAGTGTACACACAAAGATGAAAGCATCTCATGGCACTCATGATATCAGAAACAGCAAAAGATTCAGCTTTCAGCAAACCAATGCACTTAGATTAGCAAGTCCTTAGTTTGAGATTTTCTGTAGCTGTTTACAAAAACAATCATCTCTTCAGCCCTTGCTGTTTTGGTCAGAACAGTGCAAGAGTACATAGCCAATTGGATTGCAATGTTTTCCCCTAAAGGCTAAGTCTCAGCAGGAACTAGAAGATATTGTCTCTTAAGGAGACAGATGCTGTCAATCCCATTATGATATTGCTTTTTTTTTTTTTTTAAGCAAGATAGCAGCTCTTGGCAATTGCATAGCCTGGAAATCAGTAGTAACCAGCTGCTGGGAGATGTCTTTATTGATGCCTCTGATGATGCTGTCACTCCCTGGTTTTGGTCCTGTGTTAGCCCTGCTTCCTAGAACAGTCTATCTACAGATACTGTCTCCAGCATCTCCAGCTAAGCTTGCTTACTGCAACTTAGATTTACTTTTCAAGAGACACTTGAGATTTTTGAAACCTATTATCGTTATTTATTTTACTCAACTTTCCAATTAATTTAAATATTAACCATAATAGCTGTTTTCCCAATTAATTTTCTCCCTCTAGATTCTCACTGAATTCCTCACAACTAATTAAAATTAAATCTGATATAGCTGCTCACTGGATGAATAAAAGGAAATTCTTGTATATCTTCTCTTTCTTCTCAGACCTCCTATTATGACATGGAATAAACTGGACTCTTCCTTCTTCCTGAATTCAGAAGAAAATTACTTCTTAGAGAAGTATGCTTGCCCTTAAAAAATTAATTGTACCAGTCATGTCAACATTGCAGTTCTGTGATTTGTCTCACAAAGAAATGGTGGAAATAGTCTTCTGTAACTTCAGTTGTTTAATAGGACAGATAAATGTCCTGTATCAATAGAAATTGATTTTATGAAGAATTCCAAAGTAGAATTATTTATATACACGAGTCTAACAGAGCTTTACAAGAACAAGAAGCTAACAAGAAGCAACTTGCTTGACTCAGAAAATACTTTTAAGGCTAGAGAGTGCCAGTTATTTTTTAGCCTGCTGAATAAGTTTCTTGTCTCTAGGAAAAAATGTTAACATTCAGAAGCAGACACCAATACATTTCACTTGAGAATTTTTGCCAGATGGTGTCACATGGATTTCCAAAGATTTTATATTATATCCTCATTTATCATTATGCTGTTCGAAAATGCAGTAAGGTCACAGAGCAACCCTACATTATTTTGTGTGAATTTGTTCTTATTCTTTCATACTGATTTTTTTGAGATTTAATCAAGAAGTGTGACTATCCCTACCCTGATTGCATAGCCAATACACTCTTGTTCTCACAAGTGAAAATGTTTACACTGGACATGACAGATAACACGGAGATGTTTCTTCCTAAGAAATTATCAAAAGGGTTTGTTTCTGCTAGCTTTAATCCTATACTTTTACATATACCAGGAACCTCTTTGGCTCCTGTGAGATATGTGTGGAGATACATATACACACGTACACACTTGTAACCTTACCAGAGAAAAGGAGATGTTTAATCCAATAAAGTTTCAAAAGCATGAACATTATTGTCTCACGTTAGTGATTTCAATGTTTGAAGAAGGAAAATTGTTTTAACCACTAGGAGTTTGCTGAATCACTTGGGGTAAAAAGCACTGGAGAAAACAGAGACTCTTGCAGTTGCTAGATGATGTGTTTTTACCACCCTTCCTGCAAAGGGTCACAAATGCAGTTTTTCTTCATTATTGATATCTAAATTGATGCAGTGGGGTCTGCTATGGACAAATTCTGATCATCTTCAGCTGGATCAGAGGATGCTTTGAATGTTAGAGGGAATATATAAAACAAAATTCTCTGAAAGATTGAATTCTGGGCAGTTTGGAATGGACATTGAATGTTAGTTATCTGAGATCTTTTCTGCATAGTCCTCAATTGTTCAAACATGAAGAAAATAAATCTGTGAAATGCTGCTAATCTCTGGAACTGAATAATCGGTGAGGCTAATAATATCTACAGGTGTTGTTTGACTGCTCACTGAGACAACAGAATATTGTAAAGATGCATGTTATGGGGGCATCCACCATCATGAGTTCTGAGTGAAGCCAGAACCCTGTGCAAAATAGCATCAGACCATGTAATTAAGGCCAGTCAAGCTAGGGTGGCAGTACCCCAGTACTGAAGTACCCCAGTAAACTAATCCTTGCACTTTCTTCCTATTGAAAGGCTCATTTTTGAAAATAATGTTCTTTATTGCATTTTTTGTTTGTGTGTATAATAGATATTTGTAACTGTTGGTTGTTTGCCATTGAAAGTCTAATTAATTGTAGTATTGCCTACTGTTTTCAATGGAAATAGTGGGGGGTTTATTTTTACATCTTATGAGGAAGTGTATCCTTTAGCACCTTTCCAGAATATCTAGCAGCTTGTCATAATTTTCACTGCAAGCAATAGATGCTGTCCAAAGGAAAAAAAAAAGGAAACAACACAACTGATATTTCAGTAGGAGTTGCAAGCACCAGCTACAGTCTATGGAAACACACTTCAGCCTAAATACTACAATTTATTAGCCTGGGAATACATATAAACTTTCTTCTAAGGAAATGCTGGATACAGAAAGGCATGTCTTCCTTTATTGCCCTCTCAAAGAGCTGTTGCAGTGCATATGCCAGTTTAGGAATTTTGGCTGGCAGTGAGCAGCGGTCCAGATCACAGGACTGTGTAGAGGAAGATGAGACTCTGTTTACCACTCCAGTTAGGAGCATAGCCATTTCCTTGGCATCTCTTTACCCTGTGGGGAATCCTGCACACCATAAACAAAAAGAAAGCCAGCAGAAGAGCACTGCAGAAACCCTGCCAAAATGGAATAGTGGAACAAACAAATGTTCTTATAGCAACCTCATGACAATGTGTTGTACAAACCTAAACCCAAGGAGTAGTTGCACATAAAATAGCAAAAGAATTCAGAGCAGAGCTTCAGAGAGCTGAGTTCATTGTGTCTGTTGCCTCTGTCAGACTGAATGTCCCTCTCCTCATAACCATATTGGAAAGAATTTACAATACTGAAATAGAGATCAGAAATTTGATCCAGTGAAACCAGCTGCTCTCTCCCACAAAGCAGTGAAGAGCCATCAACAAGTTCTTATGAAACTTCATGCTAGAAATGCATTTCTTGCTGGACTCTGTGGGAAGGATGAGTAATAGGCTCTCATTGTGTTTTGGTTTTATACCCTTTCCCTCAGAATACACAGTAATTTTCTGGAATCTCAGCAGTCGAACACTTGCTTTGCAATTCATCAAAATTGGCTATTCTTTATTTAAGCAAGCGTTAACATTTATTCTTCTGATGTGCTGGCATATCTGTGTTTAAATATTTACAAGAACTTTCATATATGTTGTAAAATATTTAGGATATGTCAAATGGAAAGAGGCTAGAAACTGTGGCTTCAGAACAGAGGAATAGTATGTACTATTTTGGAGAAGCATAGTTTATCAAAAACTTGGGTTTAAAGTGCTTCAAGTGCTAAGATAGTCTGTCTCTCTGGCTGGTAATTTAAAATACGTAGTGAGGAATTGTGGAAAACCCCATGTGGTTATATACTCTTTGAGAAGAATTAGCTCTGAAGGTCATGTTCTTTGAGGGAATCCCATTTCTCTCTCTTTTCCCTTTCTGATATTTTTTACTTCCTCCTATCTTGTCACAGTAGATAATTCCACACTGCCCTCGTCATGCCTGATTATTTCCACCTTTTCATTGTCCTTTCTAGACAGGTAAGGCATTATCTCTCCCACATATCAAATGTGTTGCATCTATTCTTCCATTTCTGTTTCCCCAGATGTTTCACAAACCTCTTCATTGATTAGACTCTTCTCATTCTTTTTTTTTCTCTTCATCAGTCCTTGCACAGTTCTGCTTCTGTCTGAATCTTTTGCCTTTTTGTCCTCCCTTATTTTCAAACACTATCTAATTTTCTCCTTTTATTGCTTTCAGATTTTGGCTTTCTAACCACACACAACCTCTCCAGTTGCTAAAAGATTCCTTTTCCAAACCATTTATTTTTGGATAACTCAGACACTGAACACATGTATGTTAATGTTTGCGAATGCTAGCATTTTAGGTTTACAACCATTGATTATTTAATTTTGATACTGCCTGAGGTTGCATATGTTTATATATATATATATATATGTGTGTGTGTGTGTGTATATGTATATGTATATGTATGTGTATATATACACATATATTCATATATACACACACTCAGACACTTATGTCACTATTTATGTCCAGGCATATATAGCTATCCACATATATAAGAGTATATACACACCTCTGAACTTCAGAACACTCTAGAAGCTGGCCTTAGACTCTCAGTCTGCCTAGAAGCTTGCCACAGAACCCCAGGTCTCCCTAGCTGCTGGCTCATAGACAAACACAGGAGCTTTGGAGACCCACAGCCCAGCTGTGGTTCCTGGTGTTGAGATCTCTCATCCTGTTTGCCATGCAGTCCATCAGCATCCACCTGTGCCCACTCAAAGCAGAAGTGCATCCACATAGAAAGTATATATAATAGGATTAAATATGCATATAAAATATATGTGGGGTGATCAAGCACAGGGCGTAGTCAGACAGGTATTATGTATTGTTGCCTGTTTCCATTTGATCAACCCCATTTATTTGATCAACCCCTATATTCCTTTTTACCACTTTGAGTCCTTCCACTAAACACCCCATAATAAATTCCACACATTCCCAAAATTTCTTTTAAATGCTCCTTATGAAAGTTTTACACAGTCTCCAAAAATGTTCTTTCCCTTCATCCCCAAGGAGTCTCAAACCTTTAAGGACAGCTACCCCCTCCAGCATGGGATGTGGCCATGCAGGAGTGTTTCTTTCACTGCATCACCTTGGGGAATTTCACCCAGGAGCCATGGTACACCCATGTACAGCCATGGTACACAGGTCCCCTTTCTGGTCTTGGGGAGCAGCTCATTTAGTGAGCCACTTTTCACTGATTAGGTTACTTGGGTTCCTCTGCCAGTCGTTCCTCCTCCAGTCCTCACTGGGCTTGTTGTGTTGGTACTGATTAGCCTTCAACAAAATAAAATAATCTAACATACTGGAAAAAGATCCACCCCAGCCACAACAAGTAAATAAGCCTGCTTTGTGGAAAACTTTTCATTTTTTCCTCCTTTGAAAGATGTTACCAGTATGCTTCTGGCTTGGGATTTTTACTATGATCTTGTCTTGGGGTGATATTTTAAAATAATGTATTCCCTATCATCTGCTTTATGGCCAGAAGTGGGTCCTATAGCTTCAAGCTGGGCCTGGGGAAAGGAGGGGAAGCAGGGGGAACTCTTTTGGCACTTTGTGTTCAGCTCTCACATACTACCTCATTTTTCTCATCTCTGCAGCAGAGAAAGGGAGTACATTTTTTGCATTTATCTAGCTTATTTTTGTTAACTGAGGCAAGAAGATTTTTCCTGGGACTGTGGCTTCTTCTTCTGAAACTGTTCAGCTTTACTCGAGTCTGAGAACCAGATCCAGTGAGAGCCAGACACTGTGAGTGCTGTTGGAGGGCTGCAGAGAGAAGATGAGCAGAACTCTAAAATCCACCAGCTTTCTCCACAGTGAGAAGGTTCAAAATTAACAGTTACTCTTTTTTCCCATTTCTGTGGGCACTCTGCTTGTTAAATAAACAGATTTTTTCACTTTCCTACAAGAAATTCCTTTTTTTTCAGTGGGAGAGGGAGTGCTGAAACCTGCCTTCTTTAAAGGAGATGTTCATTTCAGGACATTTCCTCCTAAATTTGTCTAAAACCAAGACAAATCTAGTACTGAAGACTAACTTTTTAGCTCAGACAGGATTTGGCAGAAGTGTTTCAGCTTTTGAGACTTTATTAGAAGGATCAAGAGTAAGAGACTTCTCATTTGGTTTGAAGTCTTCTGTTGTGGTCTAGTATTTCATTCAGGTGTAAATCCATTGTGTTCTGCCTAATTTCTGATTCCTTAGCACTCATAAAGACCATGGTGCAGAATCACTCATTGTCTATGATTAACCCTTGAAATCTAAATTGTATTTAAGTTCTATCACCTTATCATGCAATGACATTTCAAAGCCCTTTGCATAAGGCACTTGTTCATTGAATTCTGTGGTGTCTACTGCCAGCCAAAAAGACTGAGAGCAAAATGGGGAAATAAGAGAGCTTTCAGCTCTGATTTGGGGCCATGGGGTGTTAGCATCCTTGGCAGAGTTGGGCATAGAGCACGAGAAAGACTGGGAGACATGAAGAAGAAATGGCAGTAAATATGTCCACATGTACTCCCAAGGAATGCAGAGTACAGTTTGGTCTATTCAAACTTCACTGGAGTGTTTAAAGTAGGCCTTATGAAAAAAATCTGTTTGGAATTATCCTGGAAACATGGGAAAGCAAACAGTGTGTGTATCACACTCAATATGAAAAGACACCTGAGCAGCTATCTGAACCATAACAACACTAGTCATATATAAAACATGGTGAAAGCTTGAAAATTTTGTGAGAAGTTTCGATAATCTGAAATTGTCCTTCTAAATTCTAGAGAAGCTAAAAATTTCTATCATTTCTTTTTAAAGGCATGTATAGAACGTATTTTGATCTTGTTCTGTTTACTAGTTCTTAAAAAAATACATCTTTCCTGGGATGAAAGTATAGACACTTGCCTACATAAAAACTAACTACTTCTTATGTGTATTCTGATGTTAATTAAGACATTTTCAATATGCATTCGATGATGAGTTTTATTTCACAACAGGCACACTTACAGAGAACAGTGTTAGCACAAAGGGCTCCAGGTTAAAGAGGATGACATCTGGGGGCTTTTTATACTTTAAATATTCAAATTTTATGATATTGAAATATTTTTATTTTCCTAAATACGTTATTAACATTAAATTATTGTATAAACACTAAATTATTGTTATAAATGTTAAAATATTGTAGCACTAAAATATCAACATATGAAAATTATGAAGTGGTGTAAAGCTTTTGTTAACCTATTTGAGCTCTTAAAAGTGGTGGCTGAGGCAATGAGATAAATATGTTTAGAGTAACAGCAACATAGAATGGGAGCAGTATGATTACTAGTTACACATATATGTTAGTACATATTTGTGCTATGCTGTCTCAAATCCCTGTAGAATTGACTTCTTTGTGTCTGCTGTGATTGAAATCCAAACTTGATATATATATATGAGAAACAAGAGGAAGGTTTTGTTTGCTAGTTGCTTGCGAGGTTTTACTTTTGCATTTGATGGACAAACTTCTGTCCAAATCTTTAATGTTTACTCAAAAATATTCCTGTGATTTTTCACACCTGATTTGTGAACTAATGCAAAAAGTCAGTGTGTCTCTCAAACATTTATTTACTTCATAGGAGAGGAATATCTATTCTGTAAAGCAATACCATTACTTTATAAACCATCCTTCACAGAAAACTTTATCATAAGATGCTCAGCACAGAGATTCATAAACTGAAGCAGATGAAGATAAATTTTACTCTGGTTTATAGAAAAACATGAACCTATATCAATTTTATGGGATGGAGAAAACATAAATCTGCAGCAAAGAAAGGGTAGTAAAAAGACCAAGTGTAGTAAATAGATAGGATTTATCTTTAGATGTGATTATGAAGTAGACAACAAGTCAGTAAAGTCAGAGGTGAGAAGCTTTTGGTTTTAGGAATGAGCAATTTCTAAGCATTCAGGAAATGAGCCTGGGAGGGACAGAGTCTGGAAACCTATGATAGATGACAGATTAAAGATATAAAGACTGAATTTTTAAGGATAAATTCTGCAATGCTTTGGAACCATTTACTAGGTTTATGCATGAGAGAGATGAAAGGAGAAAATTTTAAAAATAAAACAAACTAAAAATTCTGATCTGAGTCAAAGGGTAGGTATGTGTACTGGCATTAAGTGGGGAAGCAGGTGGAAGAAATTAATCTCATTTAACATGAGGTTTTGCAATTTGAATTTCTGAATGTAAATAAGTTGTACAAGGCAGTCTTTGAAATCATGGCAGAGAAGTAGGAATGTAGCTCATCAGACATCAGCTTTAAGATAAAACTGTGACCCGTTTCTCATCACTGATTTTAAAGGGAACCTACTTGATGAAGGCAGATACAATGTCTGTATTAGATACCTATTTGAACAGTGAAACACTCTATTCCTCTCCTTTTCTTTTATGCAGCTCACCTTTGTAACCTCAGGCAAAAAAAAAAAAATCCAGGAAACTAGGAGAATGGATGCTGAAATTTTCCTGTCATTTCAGCTCTTTGATGAGGACTGCATCCAAACTGGATCATATGTTATAGTATCCAATATTGGTATCTTCAGGGGGAAAAAAAAAAGGCAGAAAGAAAAGCAAACCTTTAATAATCTACTCATAAATACATGGCTCAAATCCCATATGAAAAGAGAACCTTTGCTGAAACAGCTGCAACACAACCATTTCCCATTTCTTTTTCATTTCTTAAGCAGAGAACACAGAGACAGGTGAATCACTAGGGCTTCTGCCAGCCGCTTTGTTATGCTTTTGTGTGTTAGAGCTAACGTAGAGAAATCAGGAAACTCTATACAGATTGTCAGACCCCCTCCACTGTACTAAACAGAAGGTCTATCTGCATCTTTACCAGATGAATACAAATCCCACGACATGTACAGCTTGCTCAAGGCCTATACATAGAATATTGTTAATATGTAATTATACAGGAATGTTAAGACCGACTGTAATTTGAAATGGACTGTTAAAAAGTTTTGTAGTAGTTACACTAGTTTTCATTACCTTTTCTTCTGAAACAGATGTCCACATCTTTTCAGCAGGTATCTACATTTTCACTACATCACATCTGCCTCCTGCTGTTCTTTCCTATCATTTCTTTCCTCACTCATCAATTTAAGAGTATGTGACACCAGTGCCAGTGAAACATGTGGAGAATTAGGAGTGGCTGTGTTTGATAAACCCAGATGCTAAAAATATTAACTCATGCACCCCCACTGCTTCTTTTTCTTCTTCTTAGCATATGTGGCTTTACTGTCACTGTGATGCAGTACAATGTAGACAAAAGCTGGTTCTCCTGCCTCAGTTCAACCAAAGACTTTTACAGATAGTCTCTCTAGGGTGTTGTTACTGGAGTGGGTAGCTTGGGTTTCTGCAGAGATGCTGGGAAATAAGAGGGTGAAAATGGCTTTGCTTGCCAGACCTCTCTCCTCTCTCTTGCACTGTGAGCTGCACCATGTGGGGACAAGGGCTGGAAAGGAGTGTGGAGCCCCATGCCCTGCTGTCACAGACAGCTATGTCACATAAAGTAATAAATGTGTGGAGTTACAGTGCCTGACTGTGGTAGTGTCTGTCTTAAACCTTTTTAGTGAGATATTTAGTGTTTTTCAGGTGCTGAAGGGAATGATGAATAAGAGGCTAGAATGGTGATAAATTTATCTCTAGAGTAAGTAGGAACTAGAAAGTAGGAAGCAGGGCTGGGTGAACATTGTGAAAGCAAAGCACAAGAGCAATTTAATGGAAAAGTCTGCCTTGACAAAGAGCAGGCAGGGTGAATGTACCTGCAAACCTTAAATGCTCTGAACAGATTAATCTTTGATCACTGTGACAAACTGAAAGTTTGTAAGTATATTCAATTACTGACAGGTTATATCTGATTATTCACCACTTGCAGTGAACTGTGAAATAGCAGCATATTTATGATTCATGTTTATGGAATTATGATTTTATTACTTATTAAATACTTTTTCACATGAAGCCATTATGATAGTTCAGTATTCACTGGGAAGCTTCCCCCACCTGGAGGTTTAGGAGCTTGAGAGAAGTGGGAAGCCTGACTGCCAGTGACAACTGAGGCAAAGCAGTTCAGCTTTCTTCATGCACCAAGCCAATCTCCCTTCTCATTTCTCAGGGAGGTAGAGTCTCCTTGGCCTTCTGTTTCTAACCTATGTACTTAGAGAATGCTTTTTTGTTATTCTTCATAGAAGAATAACCTTTGAAACACAGGAATAATTTATTCATCTCCACTATTTAGCTCAGATGCATCAGCCCTCCCACCCATCTAAAGATCATCAGTATGGATAAAAATAAGATTTATATTATTCTAGCATTTCACTTGGTTAAATTATCTTTATTGTAATTGTGGTGTTTGTCATCAACATCACCATCTGATTTTGGCTGTATACTGTCAAGTGCAGTGTTATTGATTTCTCATCCATCTTTTCAAGTTGCTTAGTGAGATTGAAATGTTTTTTTGTGCCTCAAACTCTTACTTGTTCACAAATTAAAAAGAAAAAACCATTTTGCAACTTCATCAATCAGCTACTTAATTTTCAGAGGGTTAAGGCAAGTAAACCCTCTTAAGCATGAAGAAAATGTCTTAGTAACAGCATTGGTCTTTGTATTTGAAAAGTTGATGAATGCAAGCTTTTTTTGTTGTTTTTAATGACATTTCTTAGTCTAATAAATAGTATTTGAGCTGTAAAATTTCATTCACATTAATCCTGAACCTAGTGAGAATATGAAGGTGTTATGCAAAAATAATCAAAACTGGTCTTTCAAACCGTTCAGTGTTACTGCTATTATCATACAACCTTCTGCCCATATTCTATTTAGCTCACAATTGTTCACTTGTTAACATCCTTGGATCTTGTTCACTCTTCCAGCAGTAAGACCAATGCAGTTATATTTTACCATTTGCTTGGGTCCTTTTCTTAAAAGCAGCAACACATGTGTCTCCTTAGAATATGGATATTCATTTAAAAATATATATGTAATTGATTTTTCCTTTTTCCTCTTGCTTTGAAAAGAGTTTTGAAATATAACACTTCTTCTATAACAGTATTTTCAAACATACCACTATGAGTCTATCAGAAATAACTAGGTATAAGTATCACTAATGAATAAACAAGTGTTTAATCAAGGTTAAGGCATTTAAAGGTATGAAGTGTTTAATTCCTAAAAAACTCCTCCAAATTTGAAGTTTCATACTACAAGTATTTTTTCTTCCATGTAAGCTATTTATTTCCAAATTGCTTGTAACTAATCTTGCTATGAATTTGTGTTTTTTAAAATGCTGGCACTTTGAAAGGTAAGAGAGTAAGAGAAAGTACTTGAGGTGAAGGAGGCTGTGGTTCATAGTGGCTCTTTTATTTACAGTACAAACAGATTGATTCAAACTCCATTTTCTGTTTGTATGTCTGCTGCTTAAAACTACAGAGAAAAAGATCTACACTTCATTCATAGATGTAATAAGCCTGTCAAAATAGCAAACAGAATAGCTCCTGCTTGTGGGTGATCTCACTCAGGTTTTTCATCATGTATGTTCCTGAGTCTCTTTCTCTTTCCATTAACAGCAATTGTCCATAGCCAGGTATGTTGTGAACCATTCATCAGTATTCCTTGTGTTTTGCAAATCCCATGCCTGGAAGTTGTATGTGGTATTCTAAATTTAATCCTTCCCTGTTCACTTTATACCTCTCCTCTCTGAAGCACTTCTGGTTGTTGCAGGGTTTGAAGACAGGCAATAACCAGAAACAATACCAAGATTTTTGAATTCTGACTTCTATTAATTCTCTATTTTCTTTCCCATAATATGATTGATTCCTAGAAGGCCCCATAGCCCATATAAACAACACAAAGAAGTCAAATTCTATGACAACATATTGTAGCAATAGGAAAAAAAAAAAAAAGTAAATATACAGTTCAGCTTTAAAACTTTCACAAGCATTTCCATTTAAAAATTATTTGAAATTTGTCAAAATATTGTAGAAAATAAATGAGCTGCAGAAGCAGCAAAAAAGCCTGTGGACTGTGAAATAAGTATGCTGTGGTTCGGTGACTGTTTACCTTTCTTCAGAAAATGACCCCATTGCTGTCATAGGTAAATACCTTCTAATAAATCAAGAGAAATTTTCTTCACTTTCCAAAGGAGAAAAGTGTAGGGACAGTAAGAAAAAAGTGTCCCATAGTTAACTCTAAATTTTTAAGCTAAATTTGGTTATAGTCATGCCTTTTGTCTTGTTTTTCTATCCTTCTGGGTACCCTGGTTTCAAGGGCAAGAACACCCAGGTTTATGACATGGTAATGAGCCAAAGGATGCTTTTAGCCAAATCTCTGCTCTGGACGACTTTACAAATCAGGACCTCAGAGAATACTATATAGTGTGTGTGGTCACAATTCCCTTTACATGCAGCCAATGCCATTTTCCCTAATGTTTATTAATTAATCTTTAAAAAGTCTTAAAATTCATTCAGATTTGAAAACACTTCAGAGTCTGGATTTCAGACTATTATCCTGTCTCCTGGTATATGACCTTAAATGCAAGATATTAATAAATTATGCTAACTCTCTCTCGGCTACTTAGCCGAAAAATTTGTGTTCCTTTTATTTATTTATTTTTAAACTAATGTAAGGCAGGCTACTATTTTAGATAATGTAAAATGTATGAGGCTTTAGAGAGTTTAAGGTTTTAAGCTGCTTTCAAAGCCTTAGATCATTTTAATTCTGCTTCATTTAAAGACAGAAAAAAATCCTGGAAAGAGTTTTAACCAATAACTAAAAGACTAAAGGTTAGGCCATAAAAGAAACACTGTGGAGACAAGTACCTGCTCAGGTTATTGTGCTCTTCCCAAGCCACACTTAGCTTTTCCTTCAAGCATATGTTTTACCTGCCCAACAGGGCACTCAGACACTTCCAGTTTTTGCTGGAATAAGCCCTTGTATTGCAAACTTGATGAAGGATGAACTCCCTCCTAAGGATCACCCGTGTATCACTCCTAAGCTTCAAAGTTTGAATGAAGTGCTGGTCCTGCTAAAGGCAATAGGACTTTTGCCATTGGCTCAACTGCTTCTTTTGAAAAATTCTTTGCAGTTTGCACAAGTAGTCAAAGTTGTGCAACAGGGAGGCTGGTAAGGTGACAGCGCAGCTGGGACATTTGTACTGTTGCCCATGGTAGAACAAAGACTTAAAATTGTTTCTTTTGGAATTGAAAACAGTAGAAAGGACATTTGCAGATATGTATTATCAACAAATATGTTTTTCACCAAATAAAATGTCAAGCCTAGAGGGTTAATGATTTTCAAATGAGAATGCAAAAATAGGAACTAGATTGAAAACTACTTTACAATTTCAGTTATAGCAGATTCTGACATTGCAAATAGTATTATATTTTGCAGATATTTCATTCTATTACTTTCTGCTTTGAAGAGACTTCAAGACCAGTCTGTCTGGTTTGTCAGGGCTTTTTTTCCTCTTGTGGTACAGGAGTGCTGCACTAGACAAGGCTCTTATCACTGAACTGGCCATTCATCAAGATCCTGACTTAGCAGTGTAGCATTCCACAAGTGTCTGTGCAGTTTATGGTGCATTCTACATTGCTCTTGCAATTGACTGTTGTTTGCTTGTCATGAAAAACTGGAGAAGTAATGAAATGGAGTGAAAAGAAGCAATAAAAATGAGGTAACATTTAAATTATGCAATCAGTAAGCCATTAATAAATTGTTAAAGACTGTGCTTACAGCCTGGGATAACTTTTTCACATATCCTACCTAAAGCAGACTTTGCAGGCTCAAAAGTAAATTAGGAAATCATTCTTGTGATCACCCTTCTCTTATCTTTGTTCATTGTTTTACAATCACAATTCCAATCCAACCAACAGGAGGAAATAAATTCCAAAGGATAAATAATCTTGTAATTTTTGCTTGTGCAGTGCCCAGCATAGAAAGACATCAAATAAAAATCAAGCAAGTGATTCTAATAAAGACTGATAAAACATCCCAGCACTCCATCAGCAGCATCCTGCACTGGCATATATTTTCAAAGTTTTCTGTTTTTTGTTCCTATTTCCAATTATAAAGCAGAAGATAAAAGGTGTGATAGTGAAAAATGGTAGGACCTAGAAATTTGTTGGGAAAAAAAATTACTGCATGTTTCTAAGATGAAGTGTGAACTCTTTAATAAACCAGAAATGGTATTGTGGGGTACATTCCAAGAACTGTAGAGTTGCAGATAAAAGCTGAATATTTCAGAGAGAGCCTGAAAAAAAATCAAATGCAGCTGGATATAGTTTTGCAATATATTTGTACACTATAAATGTATGGAATAGCTAAGAATTCTCATTTGTTAAGGACTGCTTCACCAAGGTCACCTTTCTGTGTTGTTTGTATAGCAATCAGATGTTATTGTTAGGGGAATGTGCTATATTACAGTGCCTGATTCATAAATCTTTGCTTTTTACCTCATTTATCATTCCACTGGTGATATCAACAAAGTAAAACTCCGGTTGGCCACCTTTGCAAAAATAAGGCTGGAAATCTACTCTGATTTCAGACTCATAAGAAGAAGTAAGATGTGAAATCCCAGCTAGAGTGCAGTCATTAGGTGTTTTGTCAGAGTTGTAAGCAAATTAAGGACTTCCACTCACCTTGAGGGCTGAGAGAAGGGGCTTCACTGATGTATCCTAACTGATGCTAGGTGCTTTCTGCTAACAAAGATGGCTCTGATTCATGTAGGTGGGAACTATATGTGATATGACAAGTAATTTTAAGTACAGTTATATTTAAACAAAATTTAAAGGTTATTTGGAATCTTGTTATTTAAACAAGATCCTGTGAGTCAGATAAAATCTATTGTTTTTTCCTTGAGAAATCTTTTCATCCAGGATGAAGGGAATAATTTCCAAGTTTTACTGCTTGCTTTTTTAATTAGATGTATGTTTGAGTATAACATCATTAAACAGAATTAAAAGATAATTAACATTACTGGATTAAATTTGTATATAATCATTAAATAACAATTTTCAGTAAAGTATTTAATAAAACTCTGAAGTCTGATCATAGTTCTTTTACCAGCTCTTTTTAGTTTACCATTATTTGGTTACTGTCAGGATTTGAGCCCAGTTCAGATATGTACAGATTTGTGAATTGTCTTGTAACTACGAATATTAATATTATTGTAGGGATCACATCTAATGGCAATTCTCTGGTTCATTGCTGTGACTTTTCTAGGCACAATATGTCTTTGCACACCTGTACCAAGTCCCTAGTGAGTTTATGAACCTCATATCTGCTCTTGTGTGCTTTTAACAAGTCTCTGTTGTGTGGAGCATTGTTATGTTTTGATCACTTCGTTTGTCTCACCTCAGTGTTGAGGTCTAATTGGTTATCTTGTTAGCTATATTCAGCCTTTATCTCAAATGAAGACATCATTCCCTGGTTTAGTTTTTTTTTTTTTTTTTTTAATTAATTTTAAGAGTCAATCTCTATGTTTATTCCAAAGAATAACCT
This sequence comes from Muscicapa striata striata, assembly GCA_030060385.1. NCBI lineage: Eukaryota > Metazoa > Chordata > Aves > Passeriformes > Muscicapidae > Muscicapa > Muscicapa striata. Next base: position 6,880,232 of record JAREIS010000133.1, on the reverse strand, counting down.
TTACTGAGGGCACCTTTTCATAGGTGAGCTTTCCCCACTCTGGGATTAGTAAACAGGTGAGCGTGCACAGTCTGTTCCTATGGACCCTTCTGGAAATGGGTTGGGTATTTTGAGGGTCTTTGGTGATCTCAATACCCCACTACTGGATTGACTCTGAGTAGATTGTTCATGACCACTTTTTGACCCCATCGCTTTGCATGCACTATTCTTTATGTTGTACAGTCACCATGGACCAGAACAGGGAAATTGTTCCTCCTCTTTACAGCCCCTCTTTCTGGCCACATCCTTTCCTAACTTGCCCACTTGAGTGGCCATTGCTGTTTGAGGCATAGCAACACATTTACTCCTTATTGTCCAGGTTTTTACAGTGACTAGTAACATCATTTTTAGTAAAAATAATTTCTCATCATCATTGCTTGATATGTGTTTTGGGGTAGATGATGTCCCAATTACAGCATGTGTCCTGTGTGCCTGCCAGCTGCAGTAAAGATTTTTCTCCTTTTATTTGAACAATCTTGATCTTCCCTGGTGATTAGTTTTGCAGCAAATGCACAGCATTGTGTCACTTTGGCATAGCCCAGGGTATCTCTTGATTCATGATTAGGGCAGAGAGCTCCAGGGCATAGTGCTGAGTAAGCAGCACAACTCTTCTGTGCAGTTTCATGACACGAACTTTGTTACTACCCTATATATGTCTACATCCAAAACTCTTCACTGTTATATTTGAGATAGTGCAGAAGGAGACAAGATATCAAGAGAATTGAAAAAAGCAATCACACTGCTTGATGGTAAACAGAACAAAGAGAAGAACCTGGCAATTGTTGACAGTTAGCATCAATCCTCAGAAAAATTCTAGAGCAAAAAGTCAAATAAAGTAGAGGAGCAAAGCACTAGCTGTCATATATCTTTTATTTGATGCAGTACACTTTCTAGGATACTTTTATTAACAACCTAGATGATGGAATAGAGTATGTTTATTGTGTCTTGCAATGATCCAAAACTGGGAGAGAACTCATATGCTGGAAGATGGGATTGGAATTCAAAGTGATAATGACAAAGCAGCAGTGCATGGGAAAACATAAAGCAGGAATTATTTACTGCAGTGATACAAAATGAGGACAGCTGCTTTGGTGGCAGTTTTTCTGAAAAAGCTGAGCATGAGCCCACTGTGCTGAAAAAAAAAAAAAAAAAAAAAAGGCAAAACATAAATCTAAAGTGCAGCCAGAAAGATGTGTAAAATAATCAGAAATGTGGCCTCTGGTGGACTAGCCATATAGAAAACTGATGTTTGGGGCATTGTACTTCAAGAACTATGTGGTGTAGTGGAGATAGTCTGGAATAAATGAATGAGATTAATTACAGTTCTGTAAAGTTTGACCTTTTTCATTACTGAAAAACACTTTAAATGGCAAATTCAATGAAGAACTGTCATATTTCTCTTTGTAAGTGATGGAAACTCCACTACTGGACATTTTTAAAAACTGGTCAAACAGGTCTTGGAAACAATATAGATAACATTTATCTTACCTGGGAGCTAGATGACTTCCCAAGGTTTCTTCAAGCTCCATTTTTTTATTACCCTATGATTATTAAAACAGAAGTTCAAAGTTTTGATCACAACTGAATTGTACACCAAATAAGTGCTGAATATTTTTTTAATTTGTTTATAATAGATCCCTCTGGGTGGATCAGACTGACAAGAAAGTTTTTTACATATATATATATATATATATATATATATATGTATATGTTGAGAACTTTTGTTCAACTGGACAGGTTTGACAAACTTAGTATAGTTATCTAGATATTGCTGACATTGAGGTATCTGTGATAGACAGTGGTGGAATAATTGGAATTCTTCCTTTATCAAGTCACTCTTACAGATTTCTCTTTTCAATGGACACTGTTTATGCTTTGAAGAAACATGCTCCCATCTGACTTTAAAGATAGGTTCTAGCATTTTCCCCATATTAACAAATGCTTGAGGGATAAAGAAAAAAATAATTTAAGAGCAGCAGAATCAGGATCTTGGAATAATTTAACTGACAGAATCTCACTTCCACAGGAATTGAATACATTCTTCAGTATACTAATAGGTTTGGACCCTTAAAAGTAGGATATTATATTTTTTCCCCTTTATTATTGAACCCATGCCTTCCATGCAGCTCAGTGATGATCATTGAATTTTCTTCCTCTAAATTGGAAATAAATATTTAATCAGAAAGTAAGCATTTTCTGTTGGATGTTTTGTATTCAGTTTGAACTGCCTGATGTCACCTTAACGATAAAACTGGGATAGCGTAACAGGTGCTTATTGTCTTTTTCTTCCTCATTGTCTTTCAGATGTTATGTTTTGGCATATGTTAGTGGCTGTCAAGGGGATATTATTGATCTGCTGAGACATCTGCTCCACTCACATTAATTTGACTGTTCTTTCATGAAAGATGAGTGCCTTATGACTTCCCATTCCTAGCACAGTAATAATGACCAGGTCTTTGCAGCTGGAAATTAATCTTATTTAAGATGTACCTCCAAATTATACAGTTTTTGTTTCCTTCTGATTGAATGCCATTCTTTTTGGTGGAATTATCATGTCATGTACTATAAAAGGAATAAAAGTCCAAGTATTTAAATATTTACATTTATTTTCAAAATACATTTTAACTAAAACATTAACATTTATTAAAATTTAAAATTTTAACAAAATGCATTTAACATTTGATGTAGCAAAAATAAAAAGGCAAAACTGTTTCATAGAATCATAGCAAGGTTTGTGTTGGGTGATACCTTAACGAACATCTAATGCCAAGCCCCTTGCCTTGGCAAGAACCCCTTCCACTAGACCAGTTGCTTGGGTTCCCATGCAGCCTGGCCTTGAACACTTCTAGGGATGAGACATCCACAAATTTCTGGGCACTCACCTCCATTACAGTAAAGAATTAACTAGTGTGTACCTAAACCTATCCTCTGACTGTTTTAACCCATTCCTCCTTGTCCTATCACTACATGCCCTTGTGAAATGTCCCTCCTCACCCTTTTTGAAGGCTCCCTTCAGCTACTGGAAGGTGCTCTAAGGTCTCTCTGGAGCCTTCTCTTGTCCAGGATGAGCAATCCCAGCTCTTTCAGCCTGTCTTCACAGGAGAGGTGTCCACCCCTCTGAGCAGCTTCTTGGCCCTTCTCTGGACTCCAGGAGGTCCATGTTCTTCTTCTGGGGGTGGCCAGAGCTGGACACAGCAGTCCAGGTGGGGCATCATGAGAGTAAAACAGAGGGTGAAAATCACATCTCTCACCCTGCTGGCCACCCTACTTTGGATGCAGCCCAGGGCACAACTGGCTTTCTGGGCTTGCCAGAACACTCTGCTGGCTCATGTCAAGCTTCTGGTTTACCAGCACCCCCAAATCTTTCTCCTCAGAGCTGCTGTCAATCCAGCCTCCATAGAAACTGTATTTGTTCTTGGAATTCCCCCAATTTATGGGTGGGACTATTGTAAAAGAGGCTTTAGAATATCTTGGGGAATAACCATAATCCAGAAAAGAATCAATTGATCTTTTTAAAAGAGGAAATTATTTAATGGGTCCAGGCAATAGTATACTTTCAGTGATATTTCTGAAAGAAAAATATGATAATTTTATTAAATTGAGAAAGAAAGGAAGTGAAATTCAACATGCTAAATGCAAACATAGAAAAATGACAGGCATCAGTTAAACCAGCATCCAGAAATTCCCCTCTTTCCCCTAGTTTAACCCATGACTCAAAAACAACCCCCTTTCATACCATCCAAGTTGGAAAATGTACGTTTATCTTGAACAAATTTAACTGAAAACAGTGCAGATTTAAAAAATCTTGAGGATACAACAGTCATTTAGTCCAAGTAACCTGACTTTGCTCTAGTTTGAGTTACCAACAACTGTGGTTAGTTTAAGTAAGGTAGTATTTTGTAAAAGTGTTTTGATTTGTGTCTAAATATACATTTTATTTCAAAAAGTGGATGAAGTTCTGCTTTGAATATCACTTTTGCATTTGCCTATTGTTCTTATTCCTACTACTTTTAATCTTTGAAGTTGTAAGCAGATTAATGAAGAAACTGGTCTGAATACAATCCAGTATAAAGTATTATACCCTAGTGTTACATCTCAGGTGATATGGTTCTGAAAAAGATATTTTGAATGATCTGGAATATAATATATAAATTCCCTTTATTTCATATAACCATAGTTATATAGATAGATACAGATATAGTTCATTAGCAGAAGTTCTAGGAGCCCAAGAGAAGGAGCATCACATTTATATTACACTAAACCAATTTGACTGTGCTATTTTCTTTGCCATCATTGAAATTTCAGATTATATTAGTATAAGTATGAGTGCACAGAATAGGATCTGGTCTTCCTTCCACTGAACTCAATAGCAAAATTCCCATTAATTTAAATGGCAGCAAGAATGACCTCCAAATGTTCCTCCTATTAAACTATTCTCAAGCTGTGCCTTCTTCATGTTAATCGGCAATTAATTTTGTTTGTCAGCTGATAATTTTGCATCAAAATAATAATAAAGAGACGTGATGACAGCCTGCCATTTTTTGTTCCTTCAGTCAAACACTTGATGTGATGGACTATGTGATTTCTTCATTTAATAAACTGCCATCTGAAGTTGCAAATGCTGTAACTAACATAAATCAGAAATGTTGACAAAAAAAATCTTTAATATAATTTAAGAAATGCTTTTAGTGAAAACAAAATTTGTCTACTTGTTTTCCTTTCCAGACAAATAGCTTTCAGAGTTCTGTATGTTTAAATTTACTCTCAGACCTTTCAGAAAAGGAAATAGATGGAGAAACAATGCATTCAATTGTTGTCATTTTGGCTACCACACATGCTATATAAATAAATATGTAGAAAAATTCAAATTAGTAAAATGGCAGCAGGCTTCCAGTAATATGGATTAATCAGAAAATCAAAGGCAGCATTCTACTTTTCTCCCTAATTCTCGTCTATACATAAGATCTTTTTACTTCTATACTGTATGAATTCCATTAAGCCCAAATTACTGACTTCTCACATGCATGACTGTAACCCAAGGAGCCCTTTTCATATTTGGGCAGGGAAAAGAGCAAATCTTCCTTATCTTCCTTTTTTGTTCATGGTGAACACTGCCTTAGGCTTTTTCCTTCTCTTTTGACCTCATTAATAACCTTGCTGCTTTTGAGGAAACTCAGCAAGCTGTATTCATTTCCATTAACCAACTGTTCAGAATGAATTGGCAAGGAAAATGTAATATTAACATGACATGACAGAAAAATTGTTAAAATTGCTCTAGTGACAACTAATATTTGTATTTCAGATGGCAAACAATGAAAATTTGTTGTTACTTTATTTTATTTTTTGTCACCATAAAACACTGGTTGCTTGGTGTGTAACTAACTCCACAATGCTCTTCATTATAACTGTAATGCTGTAATGTCATCACTTAGAGTAAAACTTTCCCAGTTACTGCAGAAAGGCTAAGATCCTGTGTTACACAAAAAAAAAAAAAAAAAACAAAAAAAAAAAAAACCTTTGAAAGCAGCCATTTAGTTGAAAATAATCCCTGGAAGCATCTGTCTATGTGCCATTTCCCCTAGAGCCAATGCAGTTTTAGACACCATGGAATTTGATGCATCAGGAAGACAAGAAATCACTGTGTTTTTGTGAAAGAGGTACAGAATCATAGAATCATTTAGGCTGGAAAAGAACTTTAAGGTCATCAAGGTCAACCATTAATCCAGCATTGCCAAGTCCACCACTAAATCATATCCTTAAGTGCCACATCAACACCTCTTTTAAATACCTGCAGGGATGGTGATTCCACCACTTACTTCCCTGGGAAGACTTTCAGTGACTGACAGCCCTATCCACGAGGAAAGTTTTCCTAATATCCAATTTAAACCTCCCCTGGCACAACATGACACTGTCTCCTCTTATCATCTCACTTGTTACTTGGGAGATGAGACTGATCCCTACCTCACTTCAATCTCCTTTTTGGTACTTGTAGAGAGATGAGCTCACCCTCACGCTCCTTTTCTCCAGCTGCTGCTCCTCATCCGACTTGTGCTCCAGACTCTCTCCCAGCTCCAGTGCCTTTCCACACTCCAGCAGCTCAGTGTCTTTCTCACAGTGAGGGGCCAGAACTGGACACAGCACTCGAGGTGTGGCCTCAGCAGTGCTGAGCACAGGGACAATCCCTGCCCTGCTCCTGCTGGCCACACCACTGCTGACACAGGCCAGGGTGCCACTGGCCTTCCTGGCCACCTGGGCTCACCCTGGCTCATGTCCAGCTGCTGTCAGCAGCACCTCCAGGTCCTTTTCCACTGAGAGCTTTCCAGACACTCTGTGCCAGCCTGGGGTTGTTGTGACCCAAGGGCACTACCTTGCACTTGGTCTTGTAGAACCTCACACAACTGGCCACGACCCATCAATTCAGCTATTGTAGATCCCTCTGTAGCATCTTTCTAAACTCCAGCAGTTTAAGACCCTACTTGATGTGATCTGCAGACTCTGGGAGGCTGCATTCAATCCCCTCATCCAGACTGTTGATAAAGATACCAAAGAGAGCTGTCTCCAGTACCAAGCCCCAGGGAACACCAGTCATGACCAGCTGCCAGCTGGATATGACTCCATCCACCACCACTCTCTGAGCCCAGCCATTCAGCCAGCTTTTACTCATTGTGCACTGTCCAAACCATGAGCAGCCAATTTCTCTCAGAGAATGCTGTGGGAAATGGTGCCAAAGGCTTTTCTGAAGCTCAGGTAGGCAACATCCACAGCCTTTCCTTCATCAAGTGAATGGGTCCTTCTGTCATAAAAGAATATCTGGTGGGTCAAGCAGCACCTGCCTTTCATGAACCTGCCTCTCTTGTAAATGGGTGTCACATTTGCTAACTTCCAGTCCTCTCCTCCCCAGATAACTAGGACTGCTGGTATAAGATGGAAAATTGCTCAGTGAACACTTCCACTAGCTCTCCCACCAGCTCCCCCAGTACCTTTGGATCAATCCTAAGGTGCATTGGTATAGATGTACCTCACCTGGGCTCTTGATCCTGACACCTTTTTCAGGGGGAGAAGCTTTAATTCCTACATGACCATTCTCAGGCACTTCCATGGTTACTAACACATTAATAAACCTTGTCTCTTTGCTCCTGCATGGATCTCCATCCTCATGTCCCCTGAAGTGGGAGAATTTGCTACCCCCCTATTCCTCAAACACTGGCATGCTATCCCCAGACCTTTCTCTAGCAGTTCTGGTTTTATTCCTTTCCCCCTTCAAATCTACTTTAAAGGTCTTTCAGTGAGCCCTGGCAATTCCTGTGAAAAATCTTTCTCCCCCTTAGAGACAGGTATGCCTTGTCTGTTGCCAGCAGGCTCAGAGTTGTGTAAACACATGATCAAAAACCTCTAAAATCTGCTGGTGATACCAGGCTTGGAGCCAGGTATTGATCTGCTGACTCTTCCTCTTTCTTCCTTTATCATTCCCTGCAACTGGAAGGATACAGGAGGACATTGCTTGTGCTCCTGATCCCTTAACAAGTCATCCCAAGGCCCTAAGGTCTCTCAAATGCCCTCAGACTTATTGCAACGTCATTGGTGCCCACCTGGAAAATCAATAATGGAAAATAATCTCAGGCCCATATCAGGGTAGGAAGTTTTCTCTTCACATCTTTAACCTGGTGTCACTCTGGAGAAGATCTCTAAATCCTCACAGCTTTGTCTAAGGCCCTCAAGTCTTGAAAAAGAGGCTTACATAAAAAACATGGAACAAGAGTCTGTTCTGCACCAGTGACCTGGACAAGGCCAGAGGGAACTCAGTAAGAATGATGTGGGTCATTTCTTTACTTGCCATAACAGATGTTCCTCAGAGAAATAAATGACTACTGATACAGTATCTTAGAGGAATTATGCTGTACTGCTTTAAAAAGGGACAATATAACAGAACTTGTTAATGTGTGACCAGGTTCATCACTTGTGGTTTTCTGTAGAGTACTGGTGAAACATGCTTACTGAAAGAAAAAAACCCGTGTTCATAATAATGTGAAAGTAAATGTTACTAAGATCGCTTGGCAAGGTTATTTGTCCCTGTCATGTCTCATAATTGTAGCTTTGTCTTTTTTTTTAATATTTAGGTATTTTTGATAGCTTTTAGCTGTTGTAAAAATATAGGAAGACCCATTTGTAATAAAAAAAAAAATGTATGTAGAATTTGGAGGAATATTAATAGCTGAACTGTGAGGTACATAGCTTATAGTGATGTACTTTTAAAGAAATGTGAAGTACCACTTTTGGGCACGATATTCTTCATTTTTCAGACACCCATCCTTTTATAAAAGGAGATTTCAGTACAAGTTTTTACTAATAAGTAGAGTTTTTTGCTAGTTCCTGAAGTGTTCTTTATGTAATTAGAAAAACAAACAAACAAACAAACAAACTTATTAAGGAAAACTTTTAAAGCTTGGATCCTTAAAACTCATTGTAAGTTATCTTTGGTTTTCTTTTCATTTTTTCTTCCATATACCTCAGCCCTCAGCTGGATGGTCCAGAAAATTACATTTACTTGTATAACAAAAAAAAATTACCCTGAAACTGTATGTTTTAACAGAAAGTAGAATGACAGCCTCTTGTTTGCTCATTGTTATAGATAGTTTTATTGTCTTGACCTGTTTCTGTTTTAAAGGATGGAGGGAAAATCTGCTCATTAAATTTACTTTTCTTTTTCTACTCACATTTTCCTTAAGAGTGTTTTCAGAAAGGCCAGAAACATTGATAGCTATTTGACAATACACATCAAGAAATAGAGATGGTGTCCCCAAAGCTAAGAATAGAGGTTTAATTTAGGCATCCTTTTCTCTGTTGACCAGTTTAGGGAGTGTGAATACCTAAAGACAAACATTGTGAATAATCCACAAAGACCCAGTTGCAAACTTAACATTTAACAAAAACAAGTAAATTAGTTCCAGAGTAAAATAATCCTTTTCTAGGCATTGATGGAACCATTGCAAAAGTTGAAAAAAATATGCTGGCTCAGGTATTATCCTAATCCTCAAGTGCATTCACTAACATCTCCATACCTTTTCACTGAGGATGTAGGTGTCACTCAGGTATGATTTAATAATTAATAATCTAATTTAAATTTAATAATTTAATAATTTAATAATTGTGATGCAGATAGAGAGATTTGGAGTGATAGGATGGCCAGTTATAAATAGTCTCCACAAGTAACATGCTAACATTCTTCACCTGTTGCATCCACTTTACTGTGTCTCAGTGCCACAGAATCGATCACTTCGCCGTGTGTAAAAGTCAAAGCAGAAAACCCCAATTTTCATGTGCTTAATCCAGCAAAACATAACACATTAGATGTAATTGTTGAGTTGGAGTAGTGAAATGTGTTGAATGGCAGCCAAGGGAGAGGGAAAACTGCACTGATTAGTGCAGCAGCCCTAACCAGGGCATGCACATCTGGACACATTCACTCTGCTTCTTCTACCTCCATTTTTGCAAATGGTGTGGTGCTCCACCCTTCTAGTTAATTAAATCTTCTTTTTCAATATATTTTGGTTATTTCAGTATTGAATTATTATTCCTTGTCCTCTGTTACACCCCATAGTGGGTTCAGCTCAGTTCCTGGAGTTGTACTCCTTTGATGACCATTAATTGACCATTTTTGATTTGTGTTCATTCTCTCAGGCTCTGTGATACCCCACTGTGCTTATCTTTTAAGGCTTTTGTTATAATTTTGTGCTTTAACTCCCAAAGGCACCTGCTATACTCCTGTGATTGCTCAATCAGGAAACCACCCACAATAGGTATAGTTCTATTGTAAAAATGGATATTTTTATTTTTCTCTATCTCTGACACAAACAAGGAAATATATAATAACGCTAACATTAATTGTTGATGAAGAGAAAGTGCCAAAATCAGCCTCCAAACATCAATGGATGCATTTGCCTGATGATTTCCTAAATTCCTTATGTTACTTAGATAAGCAGACTGCCATCAGTCTTAAGAAGAGTTATTGCATCATTTGATTATGACATAAAACCATTCTGATTTTCTACATTTAAAATTGGTAATAGACATCAATAAACCTTGGGTAGCTAGGATCAATAGGCAAAGGTATAGCAAGCTTTATTGTTTACTTGAAAATATGGCCTTGTTATTGTAGCATTATAGTAACAATTGTAGCTATTATAATAACAACTAGTACTATATTTACTGTATATTTATTTTACATTCTGGGAACTGTGTTTTTAAGTATGATATATAAGATACCATACAGGCTTTAAAAAAACCATGTTCTCACATTTTTTGTGTTCTTACTCCAAGTGGTGGGAAACTAAAGAGGTCTTTTTAGGTGAAAGGAAGTTATTTTTGCAGGATAACATTAGACACAGCTCTGCCTTCCTTTCCTTTAATACAGTTTGTACTGGATCAGCCGTACCCAGATTTTTAAATTATACCTTTGTCATTAGTATGTTTGCAGTGTCCATCTTTTAAAAGATCTGTTGTGTGAGGCATTGCTGACTCTGTAGTTTCTACTTCTTTGACAGATAAAGCAGTCATAAATATGGGGTGCTTTATCTTAAAATTTTTTTCAGTTTGTCAAAAACTGGTGGCATATGTTGGCAGGACATGACTTGTTAAATTAGTCAAGCAAAATGCTAATTGTTGCTTAAAAACCAATATGCTGTTTTATACCTTTCAGTGTTCATTTGTGAACCAGCCAATTGTGACTGGCTGTTATATTCTGAAAGTTTCCTTCTTTATGGTACTATTGCATGGTTTAATTTTCATAATTTCTTAGTCCTCAGAAGAACACTACCATTTGGGTTGTACTCTTTTTTTGTGGGGCTTTTGAAAGCTGTTTGAGATACTATTTAAGATATTTAGTTCCAGTTGACTATTGCATGATCAGGAGACTTTTTTACTGTAACAAAGAAAAAAGTTTTCATCAACCAGAAACAAGCTCACTAGATATAAAGAGTTAAGATTTTGTTGTCTACTTGTTTTCATGGACTGTTTTCTTGAACAATGGCTTATAACTCATCAGCAGCTAGATATAAAATACATTGGACTTCTGAGACTTTGATGGGGACAGGAAAATGTTTTACCACAAGGGAAAATTTATCATGCGAAATTTTTAGGAAAACCTCTAAGAACAATTCAACCTACTGGTTAATAAATACACTGTGCCAAAGCTAAAATATCTTCATTTGTCTGCTATTGTAGTTTTTTTTAACAAGAGGTGAAATTTTAAAAATTATTGTATTAGTTAACAAATACAGTGCCAAAGTGAAAATACCTAGGGTTTTGTTTTCCATTTATTTTATTTTTTAGGAGTCAGGAGTTTGTTTTTTTTTGCAAAAATATGGTCCTCTACTTATTAAAATATTGCAAAATATTTAGTTCGTAGTTATTGCTCCTCAATGTTTAGCCTCACAGAAAGGCTAAATTCCCAAAAATACATATTCATATCCAACTAAAATATTAATACCTTAATACCATGGAAGAGAGTGAACTAAAACAAGCAAGCTACCTGGAATGTTTGTAGGTTTCATCTTTTATTTATTAAAAATTCCAGAAAACCAAGCTGTTACCAGTAGTAGCTTTCCTAGCAATGGTACTCAGCTGTTTTGTTTGCCTAATTCATCTATCTACAAAGTTTATTTAGGGAACACACAGGGAAGTAAAAAAGGATCACTGTATGCTCAGCTTGTTTATAAGATGTGAAACTCCCACATCAGTTTGATTTTCTGCATCTTCAGACTTTCAAGATGGTGGGGATAGGGGGAGAAATAAAAAGAAAAACCCAGAAAATATTTTCCAGGATATATAAACCAAAAGGTGAAAAATCAAAAAAGAGTACCTTACACAAACACATTTTGAGGTAGGATAAAAGAGCAAGGTACAGCAAGAAAAATATTTTATTACTTCATAAATTCTATGATCAAATGCATGTGAATGCAGTAGCTCTACATCTTCATCACAAATGAATGCCATACCCACAGTTTCAGTAACCTTTATTCTATTGAATTACCTCTCAAAGCTTCCACCTCTCTCTTTTTACAGATCCTTGCTGATTTTTCTTCCAAGAGAAAATAAACAGAATTTGTCGTGACCTTTTTCATTCTTTGGCTTGCTTTTTTCTTCTCCTTTTCCCATTTTCATCATGTTCAGAGAAGTTTCTCCTTCTCTTTGCTTTTCTCACCTCTCCCCTTTCTTCAATTCCTGCATCATTCATCTCCCCTCATGAGCTGGTGCCCATTTTACATTGAACTTTTCATTACCTTAGCAGAGGTTGGAAGAGACGAGATTTACACTAGATAATGAAAACTTCTAACTCAATGCTAATTTTCTTGATTTCTCTAATGTTTTCCCTCTGATATCTTACAGAGAGTAATGCTGTTTGTAAGAGTGACTTTTCCTTAGACTACACCTGCATAAGATGGCTTACAAAAAGCTTTAACTTCTCATAAAGCAGAAAGTTATTTTTCAGTAAGAACTGCAGTCCTGATTCAATAAATCAAAGATTTATCTTACACTTGGAATCTGCTCTTACCCATAGATCCCTCAGGTGGGAAGCTATTTACTTACAGGCAGTTAATAGGAAAAACAATTGCAGAAGCACAGACTGGCTTCAGGCTTTGTGTAGCTGGAGCAATGTGTGCAAATAGCATATATTTATTACTGTCCTCTGCTGATATTTTAAGACTAATGCATCTCTTCTTCTACAAAAATACAATCCTTTTTAGAAATCTGAGCTTTTTCTGCTGCAGTGTGTGATTCACATCTAAATTGTGTTTTTCATGTGGGCGTTGAAATCTGGAAGTCTGCACACAAAACCTCTCTGAGCCACAAGACACCTCTAAAAGCATATAAAAGACACTGCTGTAGTCTGAACATTTAATTTCTTCAGAAGAGTTACTACTGCATGAAGAAAACACCATGCATACATGCATTTATGGTGTAAAGAGAACACTGTCAGAGAGAAGCATTAAGGTAGTTTTTGAGTGAGGAGTAAAGAGCATCCTTAGTGACTGTGATGTGTGGGTTAGCTGACTTAACCGAGGCAAACAGGGCTGTGCTGATTGGGTTCACACGTTCTTAACCTGTCTAAAGCACTCACACTGTCAGACTGATGCTGTTAGATTTACTCTGAGCTAAACCAGAAAACCACACTGTTTTTCACTGTTTGAAGATCAAGCTGTGTTGAACAGAATGTCAAATGAATAATCTTTTATACTCCACCATGTTTCAACACTGTAGGTATCTAAAGATGTAGCACTGAAACAGATTTTAATCAAACCTCTCAGCTTAATTTATCAGTGTGAAATTTTCCACACAGTTTTGCAAAGAAATTTAAGGCCTTTTCTTCGGTTGTGTTAAACTTGTGATAAAAAAAGGCATAAATATATCCTAAAAATTCTCGTCATTAGCAACAGCAGTTTCATTCAACAAATTGCTTTTCATTTCTGTGTTTTAAGAACAGAAATTTTCTGGTGGGTTTCACAGGTATAAGAATGATTGTTCAAGAATATTAGGCAACTGCAAGTACTAACAATAATTCAGGCCACAGAATTAATTATTTTATTCCAGAAATTTAGCAAAAAATATTTCTCTTTTTTCCTACATTTTCTATGATTTTTTGTTGACAGTAAGAAGACTATATAAGAAATAAATCATAATAGATGAATTTATCACTCGAATAAAAACAGAATGTTTACAAAACCATGGGAGGAAATTAAACCTGTCTTAAAAATGGATCTCTGAAAAAAATCAGGGGGGAAAAAAAAGACATTGTAGCTTCATTAAGGGTAGAATCTTCTTTCTTTTTTTCTCTTCTTTCTTTCTTGACATGAAAAATATATGCTGGACTCTGCTATCATCCTATTTATTTATATATTTTAGTTGTCTCCCTTATGTAGACATTTTGTTGCAGCTTGATGGTGTGGTTATATTTGATCCATATTATCTATATGTATTTGATATCTATTGTCCAGAGGTTCTCCACTTGTTTTAATCTTTGCCATTGACTAAGTTTCTGTAGGCAGCAAAATAAGACAGGTGGACTCGTAGTACTGTCTCTGTGACCGGGACCTGAGTGTTCATTTCCCCTTTCTTGCAAGTGTTCACTGTAGTTGTTTCCTTAGTGAAAGGGAAAAACTGCCAGAAGACAATGGCTGGGAAGGGCTCACTGAGGCAGCTGCAGGCAAATGTTTGTAGGTATGACCCTTTCTTGATATCACATATAATACAAGAGAGTTAACACAAAGACAGGAGTTTATGCACAAGAACGTGATCCAAATTAAACCAAAATGTTTTTTGAGAGCACAGCTGTTGCATTAAAATTTTTACAAAGTACACTTTTTAAAAAAATATTTTTAAGCACATCTTGCGCCTAAGGAATCTATGTAGTGACAACAAAGCTGATAGAGATTTCAAGAAGCTTTCAGTTTTTCCATTTTTTATTACAGCTACATGAACTAATCTTTTTGTAAGAAATCAATGCTAAAATACTCAGAAGCTCACATGCAGTGGTGCAGGATGCAAACTAGGGCAGAATGAGTAGAAAACATTTTGTTCTAGAGTCCATGAGTCTGTCTTACCCCCTCTGGGTATAGATTATGTTTCAGGACATTGAATAGCAGCATAAAAAAAATCAGCTCCTTTTGTAGCTAAATGAACTATGAATTAAATTTGTTATCAGATGACCAGTAGCTGTTAAGCATTTTCCAGCTGAGTAAGCTAATAAACCTATTTACTCTTTCTGCACGAGCAGGCACAGGCCCATTAGCTGCAGATGCCTTCAGCAATATTCTCTGACATATAGAAGGTCATTCTCCTCTCATTGTCTTCATATCTTTATAGTTTAATGGTTAGCAAAAAGAACAGCTGCAATAGTTCTAATTAGTAATTTAAAATTGCAGTTGTAGGATTTTTATCCTCTTTAACCTCATTCTGATGGATTAGTGCTTTATATGCATTTACTTTGAAGACTTGATTTAAACTGAAATCACCTGTAGTAATTTAAATTGTCAGAGGCTTTATTAAAATTTGGTAGGAAAAATTTCGTGCACATCAAAAGACCTTGCTCTTGTTCTTTACTTTGTTATTCAGCACTTGAGTGTTCGCTTGCAAGATCCTTTGCAAGTGATGGATCGGGCAGAAGCTAATGGATGATTTAATTTGCCATGTCTTCTGACAGGTACTGTGTGCTTTCTCATTTTGTGACAAGGTGGCAGGACAGGTTCAGTTTTCTGATACATTTCTCAGAACCTGTTGCACTCCTGTAAGTTTCTGCAGTAGGGCAACAAAAATGAAAGTACATTACTGCTTTTATTGCCTGCATGGCCATGTCTTCTTCATCAGTGCCCTGTACAGCTGCTACACCAGCTTTCTGTGCTCTCCTACAAATATATTTTGGAAGGACAGAGCCAGTTCACAGTGCAAGTTCACGACACACAAACAGGACACAACGAATTTCATTTTTGCTTTGTAAGAGTGATAAAGTTTGTGATGTTTTTTTGGTGAATCTATGGAGTGTTGCTTCTGGACCTTTGAGTTTTTCTGCTTGATCAAAGCAACAGTTGTTTTAAGTTTTTTTCCACTGCCTGATGGAGAAAAATATACTCTCCCCTACTCCAGCTAGAAGAAGCTTTATTCCATGCTCTTTTCCCTCCTAGGGTGCTTATATCATGCCTATAGATTTAAATATCTGCTTACATTTCTTAGGGTTTCTGTTTTCATTTCACACCTCAATTTGCTTAGAATGATTTCCAAATTTCTACAGTTCCACCATGAATGGGTAGAACCCTTTTGTAATTACTGGTACCAAGAGGAGGCTAAATATTAATAAAACTGTATTTTTACTTTTGCTAAGGGGCTAAAATATTAATTCTATTAACAAATATTGATATTCTTACTGGGATTATTGATAAAGGGTGCTAGAAATAAAATCAAATTTTATTACAATAAATATCTGTTTTAACTCAGTCATTTTTCTGTGCTCTTCAGATATACCCAACTTTTCAGATTCAGTTTTTTGCCAGGAGGAAAGAAGTGTAGAGTTACTTAAGTGCTAAATTAAAATTAATATCAGCAGTAAACCCTGAAACCAGCTGTAAGTAACTTCATGCCATCAGATGAACTTTCCTGCCTTAGGGTGATTTATTCTGGAAGAAATATGGCTAGTTCTGTTCTTTGTTATTTCTTATTCAGTACTGGGCTTTCTATGTATTAGAAATCTTTATCTGGCTTAGCCTCCATTTCTGTGTGTTCTTTGAGCTCTGCTTTTGGTTGTCCCACAGCTTTCATCATACTTGCTTTGGTTGCAGAAGGAGGAAATCCAGACTTTGCTGCTGCTTTTCCTTACGTCCCCTTCCTGGTGCTAGAGGATTCAAGTGTTTGGTTCCCAGGCTGGCCTTTCTCAGTTCTGCAGCTATTGCATGTGTGAGGACATTGAAGTTCTTGCTATGTGAGAAGTTTGTAACCCTGTGACATGGAAAAGTGTTTTTCAATGCATTTCAAATTCTTATCTCAAAACTTCTGAAGTATCATTTCCCTTCCACAAGTGTCTGAGAGTTTGAAGTGCTCTTATATATGAACAGTTTATATATAAATGCTTAGGACCTGGTTACCATAACAGCTCTAATGACATCCAAAATCTCTGACAATTTGCATTGTTTGCAAACCTGGCCTCGAAACACAGTATTTGAAAACTTATGTGGCTAGAGTTGTTACCACACATTTTTTTGCTAGCCATCCATGTAGGAATCTTATTTTATTTTCTGAGTGTAATAATCAAGCTGCCGATATATAATTCTTAAATCTATACCTAGGGTGAATAGAAAATCCCAGAACTTCCATAAAGAATACACCACATAACTGATAACATAAAATCTTTGCACTGATGGAGCATAGTTACAGTATAAAAAAAAAATTAAATTCAAGAATATGTATAAATCACAAACCCCAAAAAAAAGTAGTTTAAGAATAAGAATGGTATTTTAAACAGAGGGACATGGACTAGAGCAATATTTTGTAAACCAAATTTCTTTAGCTGTATACTACCTTGTAGAGAAAATTACTGGTACAAAATAGTTGTTTTACCTAGGTACGCATAGTCTTGTCATTATTCAAGCAATTTTTCATAAGAAAGTTATGAAAAAGTTATGGCACAGCCACCAGGAGAAGGCAAACAAGGGCATCAAACCCCAGACTACTGAAAGAACGTAGCACAAATAAAATATAAATGGTCTGCCACTGCTGAGCAAATGATTTTTTTAGGAAGGTTCAGAAGACAGTTTGAGAACCAGAAGCTGGAATTCGAAATCATACTATGTTGCTTTTTCTGTAATCCATACACTGATATTTCTAGGACAATCTTAGGTTGTCTTATTATGAGTATATTATAATACTGCCAACTTCTGATTCAAATTTACATTTTCAGAGTAGTGCTGAAGAGTAGTGGTGCTTACTTTCAGAGTAGTGATTCATTAGGTGTGAATTAGAGAGCCACTCAGTGTTTGGTTTTCTCTGGGGACCAATTTGAACAGTACATGAATGCTTATTCTTGTCATACGACTGCCATTCACTCCAGTGTCTTTCTTCTGCAGTTCTTAATCTGTGGTCTGAAAGCCAAAGTGAAACTGATTACAACAATGATCTCGACCCAAGTGATATTTTTTTTTAAACTTTGGAAATTTCTGTCATGATTTGCACTCCCACAAATTGCTGTACACCAAATGTTTCATCCATTATAGCTAAGAATGATAAACCAATGTATTTACTTACTGCTCCTGCTGGCCCTATGCAAGGTTTCAAAACAAAGCTAAAGCCTCTCAACCTCACAGCTACTGTGCCCTCTTAATGGTGCTCTGGCTTAGCTACAAAAAATGAATTACTGTACTTTTTACACACTTGAGCACAGGTTTTGTATGAGCTGTTCACACAGTTTCTGTTGTTGCTAGAGGCCATTTCAAAGTCCTTTCCAGCCAGAAGTATCGTCAAAATTTTCATACAATTTCATAGCAGTAGTAAAACATTGGTAAAATATGGTTAACTGGAAATACAAACTTTATGAGCAGTGTTTGAATCCATAGCTCAGTGGTAGGATTGTTGTATTTACAGAAAATAGTACTCAGGACTATGTCCTTCATTCTCAGTTTTGGTCTACTCATGAATTTTAAGAAAATAAAAAGTAATTAAGTGTTAAGCTAGTATTTTCTGTGGGTTTACATCCCTGAATTCAGTGTTGGGAGATATTCTCACCCCCTGCTGCACCAGAATTCTGGGGGAAGGGGGAAATATATTCTCCTGATTTCTTAAAATCCTCCCCTCTCCCATCAGTTTTGCTACCATCCTTTGCACTATTGTTTGGGTTTTTAAAAACATTTCAGATTAAGAATTCCAAAGAATAATACCCAGGCAGAACTCCCATGCAGACAAGGAAAAAAAAACCCTCATATTGTATGTAAGTTCTTATTACAGCATTTGTCCTCCTGATCTTTGCACTCCCTTTGTTTCTGGTACACCAAACAAGGGGCTGAATGAGTGCTTTTCTGTTGACCCTTTTGAAGGGTACTACCTATAGCATTTCCAAGTTTCACTCAAACTAAAGATTTCTAATAAGGCAGTTACATGGCTTGAGAAGAGTGAAATTTTCAGAATAAAAATAACAACAGCTATTAATGTTTAGAAACATAATTATTGTGTTAGTAGATGCTATCACTTAATACCAATGAATCAGCAAATTAGGGCTTTATTTCTACAGCTTGTCTATAAGCAAGGGATAGATTGTATTTCTATTGTATAGAAAGGTATAGACTTATGAAAAGAAAAATGCAAAACAGCATCTATGTGGAGCCTTTTATTTGTCCATTGCTTTTGTGGAGGTAGTAAAGTTACTATCCAGTGCTGCTGTCAGTCTCAATTGGTTTGACTTTAATGGGGATTTTCAAAAAAGCATCACACAGAAGTCTGTAAAAGAAGATCTTGTTGTGGTTTAACTATGTGAGTGCTTAATTTAGGTGTTATTATTTATCATTGTGTTTGCCACAATTCTTTATTGCTCTTAGTTGTAATATTCAATTTTCCTTTCACAATAATTTCTTTCACTTTGGTCTAACCTGAATTGGCACAGGAACTCTGTGATTATGTATTCCATTAAGTATCATGAAGTATTCATTCATGTGAGCATTAAGGAATCTTTTGAGCTTTTCTTTTTAAGCTATTTGTATTGCATTAAGATTCTTCTGATGTTGACAGAGTAGAAAATGTATAGATCTACTGTTTATGATTGATAAGGACTGATCTAATATTAATTCACAATATTACCAGCAGATCTCTGTAATAAACAGAACATAAGCTTTCAGAAGAATAAGCCAAGAAAAGAACTGCACAGAACAGCCAGTCTATCTCCTGCCCTTGTAGGATTGGTGATGCTGAACAGATGTTTGATCTAACTGGTTTTTCATTGCTTCCAGTGTTGGAAAAGACCATGATGTTCACAATCAATTCTGCTCCTCTGCTTCACTATCTTTGCTGTTAGAAATTTCACCTAGTATTTGACACAAGTCTTTCCTGTTTCAGAATAAGCACCTCATTTTTTTTTCTGCATATGAGAATAGAAATAGATTATTCCTTCTCTTTGGCAACAATCTTTCCTACATTTGAAGACTGATATTGTACTCTGTTGGTTCTATATCTATTAGACTTTAAAGCAAATACTCTTTCAGGTCATGTATTCCAGAGTTCTGATCAGTGTCTCCTCTGTACACTCTCTCCTGTCACATCTGCAGACAGCTGAGGCCCTAACCTGTACTGTGTGAGAAAAGAGAACAACTTTCCATGTCTTGCAGTTTCTGCCCTTGCTTGTATGTCCCACTGTGATCTCTATTTCTTTCCACAAATAATAATGATATTGTCTATCTAAAATGTTCTAAACTGTAACAGTAAACACTTTTTTGTTTAGAACACATGGCAATTTTTCCTCCAGCTGGTGTCTTACAATTAATTTTTCCCCACTGAGTTCAGAATCTTGTACTTGTCCTTACTAAATTCAATCCTATTTTATTTTTTCTTTAAGAAATTTGTTTAGTTTACAGGATAATTGTTAGCCTGCCCTCATGCTGTTCCAGTGACATATCTAGTCAGTCAGGCAATCCCATCTGATTAAAAAAACCCCAAATTGTCATTAGTTATTCATCAGTATTAAGTGGGGACACCTCATTTAACATACGTAAGGAAATGGCCTTAACTTGCACCAGGAGAGGCTCAGATTAAATGTTAGAAAAAAAAAATCACTGAAAGTGGTCAGACATTGGAATAAGTTACCAGGGAGGTGGTGGAGTCGCTGCTCTGGAAGGTTCAAGAGGTGTCTGGATGTGGCATTAGGGATATGGTCTGGGAGTGAGTATGGTGGTGCTGGATTGGCTGAACTGGATGATCTTGAACCTCTCTTCTGGCCTTGATGGTTCTGAGATTTCAGCTGTGATTGACTGGTTAGGATACAATTTTTTTACTTTCTATCAGTTCAATTAAGCAATTTCATCTAGAATGTGTACTTCCCATTGTCTGTGACATTGCTGCCTTTGTCATATGGGCCAGTGTCAAAAGACATAAAAAAGTCAATTAAGAGACACCCAAGGCTCACCCTCATATGTAAGATTTTCTACTCTAACACAAAAAGAAATCATCCTATTCTAGACAGACAAAATCTGGCCTGCCACTCCTTTGCTTTGTTCTTCCAAGTGTTTATATATTGTTATTTGTTTAAAATTTTTTCCTTTCCCCAGAATTTCTAATTTCTACAGCTTTATGACTAGTCAGCCTCTACTCCCTACCCCTTCCCTTTAAAGGCTTAAGCTGTTTCCCTTTGTAATTGCTTCATATCTTGTCCATCCTCCACAAGATTGAGATAATAGAATTAGTGAAATAAATATTCCTGCTTGTCCTACAAGCCAGAGCTACCAAAGAGTAATATTTTTCTGTCGTAGCAGAAATGTGGGAGCCTGGTGCTCCAGGTACCTGTCTCTAGTTACCCTGGGCTCTGCTCAGACAGGCCAGAATAAACACACTCAGTGCAAAGGCAAATATAGAATGTCATTTAAAAAACCTTGAACTAAAATGAAAAATGGTCTGTGACTAACAACTCTCCTTTTGTCCTCCATCTACTTATAAATATGCTATAAGTACTTGTTCCACAAGTTTTTCAGAGTTGTGCACTAGGATTAGTCTGTTTTCATACCTGTCTTCAGGTAGCATAAATCACCCCCTGGAAATGTGTTTTTCTCTGTTGGTTATAGAAGGAGACTAAACAAACATCATATACTAAATAGCTAATTTTTCATAGGCTACATGCAGACATGGTTATTAAGGAAATTTCATTAACTTAGCAGAGCAGTCGTAGAGCTGGGAATAGGCCAATGCTTCTGAACTCCTTTCTTTGACTTCTCTGCACCTCTAATTGTTGCCTTTGTACATTGCATTACAAAAGAGAATTTTAACTTGCAGCTAAAATATAGAAAGGGCAACTTCTGCTATGTTTTTGTACAGAAAATTATTTCTTTTTTACTTGAGACTATGAGAACTCTTTAAATACGGGCATTGGTGAATGTAATGCAAAATTCAAATTTTATTTTTAAGATTTATTTTTAATTCCAGTACCTACTTTAAGTACTGTGCACCAAATTATCAGGTATCATTGTGAAAACTGCCCTCACAGTTAGGGTTTGATATAATATATATTCATGATTGTAATGGAGATTGATGGGATATCAGCTTTTTGAAGGATTTTCTGTTAGTGATTGTACAGTTTTACCTTTGGCCAACTTGATATAAGTTTATTAGAGAGAAAATTTAAAGCAAACATGAAGCATATTATTTGCCCCCCCCCTTTTTTTTTTTTTTTTTTTTTTCTTTCTTTCTTTTTTTTTTTTTTTTTTTTTTTTTTTAAGCATCTAGTTTTGTGGATCAGAGATAAAGTTTGGCAGAATATTTGCACAACCTCTCCATATTTTCAAGTTTTTTATATGCATTTTTTCATATCTTGTGTCTAAAGAAAACTAATAAAATAACTAATTAAATGAAGTTAATCCCTTGGCATCAGAAGGGCTGAGGACTCTCTGTTGTGTCATGCTTGATTATTTTTTCTCTTCTCTGAGGAGACAGCACATGAGAAGTAGAATGTGCATCGACCCAGATGCAAAGATCCATTCATATATTTCTCCTCTGTATATAGTCAGCAGCAGTGGTGCTTTCATTGCTGATGCCTGGTCCTTGTAGGTTAGAATCTGAGACTTATCTGGGAACTCAAACTCATTCAGCTGGCCCTTAGGCAGAGGAATGGTGTAAGTCTCTTTCAACAATAAATAACAATAAGATAATGGAGTCCATTCCACCCAAAGGTGCACATGAAATACTGAAGATACTGGTAAAAATTAGGAAACGTTATTATTAAGAGATTTAGGGCACATGCATATCCTGTAGTTGAGTGTGGGGACAGAAGAGAGCTGATCAGAAGGTGGGATAAATTTCTGGCTAAGCACACAGCACTGGCCATCAGAAGGCATTGCTCCACTGGATTAACTCACCTCATTAATTAACAGCACTCATGCTGCTGCTCCCTCAGCATGGCTGCCCATGGAAGAGCAAAGGAAGAGACGTGATGGGCTCTCAACATCCAACACCTCTCTGATGAGAAAACAAGTACATTCTAGACATATATAATGTGTGAGGAGGAGATGAAAAGGCCAAGATCTCACAGGGAAGAGGAGCAGTAGAACAGCAACATGAAATGTGAGAGCAGACAGTTCATGTCTTTGGGACCTCCAGGGATGGGAGAAAACAACACTTCACTTTTGCTGCTTCATGGCTTAGAACCTATTCTGTTTGTTTGTCTCAGTACAGAGCTGAACCTACTGAAGAAACTTAGCGTGGATTTGATAGGGGCACCTTCAATCACATTCAGGAGATTCTCAATGTTAGCAAGTTCTTGATGCTATGCAATAAATTTGGGTGAAATGCTGCTTGAATTTATTTAAAATCTGTTCAGGAATTAGAAAGCTATAAATTTTTGCTAAGAATACAGTTGGACTTCAGTAACATGTTTTGTAATGCTGTCTCAGAAAAGAAAGAAAAAGGTAAAAAATTAATTTAAGTGTAATGGTGTCTCTAAAGATCATAAAGATCATAAAGCCAGTTCTAAGAAACTGTCTTGCCTAAGGCTGCTGACTTCAATTTTCTCTCATAATTAGACTTTCTTACACAGCGTGTCACATTCAGTTGCAGTAAGACAATTAAACTAAGAAATATGGAAGATAGATATTATCCTCTCCACTTTATGTCAGTGAAATAGTTCTTCTACCAACTAAATCACTGCAAGATTGTAGGACATAGAAAACAACTCCCTTTTCTCGTTGATAATAAGTGCCTGAAAACAATTGTATCTTACTTCTTAAGCAACAGTATTTAAAATTATATATCTTATTTTTTATGACACATCCTCTCACAATATTCAATTGGCTCAGGATAAATGCTAAGTAGAACCACAGGATAAGAACCAGAAGTTGTTTGGACTGCTTTTCTTGGGTTTTTTGGTTGGTTGGTTGGTTGGTTGGTTGGTTGGTTGGTTGGTTGGTTTTGGTTTTAAGTGTCATAACCAAATTTCCTGACAGTCATGCCATAAAATAAGCTGACTAAGAAATGCTATGAAGGCAAATTAAGACTGCAATTAAAAACATGCATTACTGTAGAGGATTTCGAGTTTTATAAGTTGCATGGTTTATTTTATTTTATTTTATTTTATTTTATTTTATTTTATTTTATTTTATTTTATTTTATTTTATTTTATTTTGTTTTGTTTTATTTTATTTTATTTTATTTTATTTTATTTTATTTTATTTTATTTTATTTTATTTTATTTTATTTGTGGATGATCTCCAGACTTGTGAGGTTGTGGACTTGGGGGGTTTTGAAGGGGATTCTTTATAGCTCTCATCATATAAATATTAATGTTGCATTGAGGTTCATATTCATAATATATCCAGATGGGAAAATGTTGTTTCTACAAAGTTCAACCAGTCAATTTTGGAGGCAGATCTAATGCCATATCAAAGCTGTTTAAAAAAAAAAAAAAGTAAATTAGTACAACATTCCTATTGTTACATATTTTATTAAACTCCAGAACATATTATATGTAGAAATGCTAAAATTTGAAAGGAGGTCTTCATCATTTAGAAATTGCACAGGCAGACTAGACTTGGCTTTAAATACAGTTATTTTTAAATTTTCTGATAACTTTTTCTTTTCATTTGAAAATGCTGATTTTTCAAAACTGAGTCTTTTCCCAAGAACTTTTCTTTAGAAAAGTTTTTCACAGCCAAAGTTGGTCAAAGTGAAAGAGACCCAGAACAATTTGGCTACTTGCCTATTTGCATGCCAGAGTCCAGAATTAACTTGTATGTGTCCTGAATTTAGGGGTGGTAATTGTCTTGTTCACTGTTTTAACATGTATATTCATGTATTTTACAATGATTTTGAAGAATCATACCTGGGATTTAGGTTAAGAATAAATAGTTGTGTTCTAATAATTGAATATTTAAAATCTAGAAAATCAAATACTTTGGATGGTGAACCATATTCTGTACTGGAATAATTCCACTGACTCCAGTGAGTTATAACATGAAATAATTTTCTCCTCTGATTATATTCCACATGAACAATGTTGAAAGCACAAAACTGTGTTGAAACAATGCTAAACCAACCAAGTGAAGCAATCAAATCTGGAAATGCCTGTGGGCAAAAGCCAATTCAGCCTTTAATTCATTCCCTTGTGCATAGATATTTTAATTACATTATCACAAACGTTCCCCCATGAAATCCCTTCTCCTGTTCCACAGTCTTTTCCTTCTGAATTCAGTGCAATTCTTACCTCCTTGAAATTAAGGGGTGTCTTGCAGGCATTTCTGATAGAAACCTGGTGTTTATCACTGAAAACATTGACAACTTTCCTAAATTACCACATCAGAGACTGGCCATTGTTAGTGAATGAGACACAAACCACAACTCATCATGGATGCACAGTGTCACTGGGCCAGTCACATTGGGTGCTTTTGCCACTTGTTCCTGGTGGGTTTATTTCAGCCTCCAATACAGTTAGCTCCTGTCACTCCAGAAATATAAAATATAAAAAATATAAATGTCTTTATTCTGATGGCATTGGGGTGCACTGTGCACTGGTAACTGCTAGAGCTTTGTATTCCTGATGCAATGGAAATGGATTCTAATACATTTTTAGAGAAAGCAGAGAATCCTACTACCAGTAGTAGAGAAGCCCTGCCTCAAAGAGGTGGAGAAGAGGGATAACTGGCTGGATCCAGCATGCAACAATTCAACACTATACTCTGGTTTTCCTACCCTCATGGAAAGCTGTAACAACAGATGAAATCCAAAGGCATGGACTTAATTAACTCAATGGACTTTTTAAGGATGGTCCATAAACTGAGTGAAATGTGTGTGTGTATCAATATATATATATCAAGGCACTGGAGGAGTGATGATGGTTTACTGGGATGTACTGGAAAGTGTAGGACATGGTCATGGCATAAATTATATGGAATAGAGGTGGATAATACTCTGGTTTCAATTAGGATAGAGTTAATTTTCTTCTTATTAGATGGTAAGTGGTATGGTTTGCATTTAGTTTGAGAATTATATTGATAACACTCTGACTTTTAGTTGTTGCTAATGGTGTTTACCCTAAATCAAGGAGTTTCCCATACTCTGCCAGTGAGCAAGTGCACAAAAAGCTGGGAGGGGGCATGGCCAGGTAGGTGACCCAAGCTGACCAAAGGGATATTCCAGACCACACAGTGTCATGCTCAGTGTATGAACTGGGGGGAACTATATGGGCAGGACAGATAATTGCATTGGTCAGCAGGTACAACTGCATATTACATCATTCCTGTCTTTCTGGGATTTTATTCCTCTCCCTCTTTTATTTCAGTCATTAAATTGATCTTTTCTCAGTCTATAGGTTTTACCTTCTTCTGATCCACCCACCAGGGTGAGGGGCTGTGAGCAAGTGGCTGCTTGTCATGCAGTTGCTGCTTTGGATGAAGCCACAGCTCCTTAAGTAGATGCTTTTTTTGGTTGGTATTCTTTTTCCCTTCTTCTTAGCTTTTGCACAGCTAAATTCTTAGAAGACAGCTGGTTTAGTAAAACCGGAATTGTCCTAATATTTAGTAAATCACTGAGTCAGCTTTGTGATTTAAAGCTCAGCTTGGTACTTTATATGTCAATGTATAAACATAGTTATTTAGTCTTTCTGAAACCAGGCAGGGCATCAAAGGCTTGAAATATTGGTTTGTTTTATCTAATAAAAGGAAAAAAAGGACAGGAGAACAAATATGAAAAAGTACCATCTCTTGGTTAGCAGAAGATAATGAATGATGTATGAAAGACCAGATCAAGCTAAACACAAACGTGAAAGCAATCTCACATGATTTAGAGGAAGAGAAGCTGTTGTTGTGTTGAAAATGAGAGAAAATAACCTTTTGTTCAGAAAAGCCTTCTGATTCAACAGCTTATATTTCTATCATTTTTAAGGGGAAAAAAAAGTCACTAAAAATCAGGGAAAGTGGGAAAGAAGAGGCACTTCCAGAAGTTAAAGAATGAGATAAACTGAAAGAATTTGACATGAAGAAGGCAGCTTCTGAGAGACATGTCATAGTATTTGACATGATTAGTGGCATAAAGTGAAACAGTTGAATTTCAGAGGATTTCTTGCCTTTCTCATGAAGAAAGCAGATTTAGAATGGAACAGCTATAAAACTGAGCAGATATATTTTCTTGAAGTTCACTTTTCAGGAACTTTTTTTTGTGGGTGATATTATGGAACTTCTGTTTGAGACTCCTCATTTGTCCAGAGCCTACCTTCATAAGGACATCAGACTGTTTCACAAATATCTCAACATAACATATAGAATTTGAATTTAATTTAGCATATTTTTAATTTTTATAGTTTTCTGGTCTCGAAAATTTGATAGCTTGATATTTCTGAGAGTCATGATATCACCATATCATGATGTGTATTAGGTCTTTACTTCTTGAGTCATGGAATGCAAATACCCCATGACAGTGTATGATAAATTGAAGTTTTAACATTTCATATGGAAAGATAAAATGTATATATCAGATAAAATGTATATAGATTAAATTGTATATATCAGATTTGAGTAGACTCTCAAATTTCTACCATCTATTTGCTGTCAGATATGGAAACTCTATGTATAAATAATGATTTTCAGATTTTGAGTAAGTATAAATAAACTATGGCTGCCTGTGTTAGCCATCTCCTGAATTTGGAAACTGTGTTTTTCTCTGTGATATTATTAATAAAAATAGGAAAGAGTTACACTTGCTGTTTGAGAACAGAAATCAGCTCTGGCCCAAAGTTAATCCCAAAGTTAAAGTTAGGTTATTAGCTCAAGAATGGTACTGCACCAATCACAGCTCCACACATCCTATGGCCAGGCTGCAGTTCTGGCTGGACTGGAATAAATTTACATGTGTCCTTTAAAAAAAATGAGTTAGAAATACAACTAGCTAGAAAGTTTTAGGTGTCAGGCTGTCCCCATATGTTGTAAGATGGGATGAGTTGTGGTGAGTGGAATTCCATCCAACTGGCAGCTGGCCCTGAGTGGTGCTCCTCAGGGCTCAGTTTTGGGGCCAGTCCTGTTGAGGGTCTTTATCAATGACTTGTGTGAGGAGATCGAGTACACCCTCACAAAGTTTGCAGATCACACCAAGCCAGGTGGCAGAGTTGATCTGCTGGAGGGTGGGAAGGCTTTGCAGAGGGATGTGCACAGGCTGGATGCATAGTGTGAGGGATTGTGTGAGATTCAACATGATCAAGTGCCAGGTGCTGTCCTTGGGTCACAACAACCCTCTGCAGTGCTACAGGCTGGGGGCAGAGTGTTGGAAAGGTGCCTGGTCAAAAAGGACCTGGGGGTGCTGGCTGACAGCAGCTGGACATGAGCCAGGGTGTACCCAGGTGGCCAGGAAGGCCAGTGGCACCCTGGCCTGTATCAGCAGTGGTGTGGCCAGCAGGAGCAGGGCAGGGATTGTCCCCTGTGCTCAGCACTGCTGAGGCCACACCTCGAGTGCTGTGTCCAGCTCTGGCCCCTCACTGTGAGAAAGGCACTGAGGGGCTGGAGAGAGTCCAGGGCAGGGCAGTGGGGCTGGGGAAGGGTCTGGAGCACCAGTGCTGTGAGGAGCAGCTGAGGGAGCTGGGGGTGTTAGCCTGGGGAAACAGGCTCAGACAGAGCCTTGTTGCTCTCTTCAAGGATCTGAAAGGAGCTGGTAGGGAGGAGAAGTTGGTCGCTTCTCCCAAGGAACAAGTGATAGGGCATGAACAAACAGGTTTATATTGGATATTAGGAAAACTTTCTTCACTGGAAGAGATGTCCAACATTTGAGCATGCTGCCCAGGAAAGTGGTGGAATCACCATCCCTTGAGGTGTTTAAAAGATGTGTAGGTGTGGCACTTAGGAATAGGCTTTAGTGGTGTACTTAGCAGTGCTAGATTAATGGTTGAACTTGACAATATTCAGGGTCTTTTTCAATCTAAATGGTTCTATGTTTTAAAGGTGTTGGTTATTAAATAATCAGGCATATGCAATTTTAAAAGTGCTTTTGATCTTAAAAAGGTTTGTGGATATTCTAAGACCCCAAAGTTCATTAGGTAAAAGACGTGCTCTCACCTCTTCCATGGCTTAACCAGCTACACAAGTGGAATTCACTGGGAAAGCATGAAAAATGTTTGTGTTGACCTTTCTGAAAAACTTTTTCATTTGTATGCTTGTTTTACATAAATGCACATATCAGCATAAGAGTGTGCCTGTAGATGATGATGCTGTGTGCCTTCCTGGAAGTGTTTGGATTGTTACATGTGGTGAGGATGACATGCCTGTGGTAGTCCACTGGGAAATGCTGGCTCAATACGAGGTGGTAAAGCTGTGATGGACTCCCCAGGGTCCAAATCACAGTGTACTTGCCTCAGATGATAGGTGTCCATGACTGCTCAGAGCTGGGGAATGCTGCCTCTGTAAAGTCTCTGCACTCAAGCAGGGTGGGAGCTGCTGCTGCTGTCAGTTCAGCATCCATCACTGCAGGAAGCCAGGGCTGGGATTTCACCTGTAATGTGCTTTCAGTCTCCTGATGAGAGCTTTGGACAGCATTAATGTTCTGATCTTGAGATGTCTGTATGCAGCTGAACGTTCTACAACATATTTTAAGACGCTCATTAAAACCCTGCATTGAATTTGGATAAACCAGTCCTAAGGCCATGATTATACTATGAAGCATGAAGCAGACCAATTGCTTGAGATCAGCAGCAGAAGAAAATGGATTAATGATGTCTTTCAAAATGTGAGGAAACTGGTTCTGGAGTTTCTGTTTTTTGTTAGTGTTTGTTTTTCTTCAATTTTTTAAAGTGAGACAGAGTAAAGAAATGAGGAAAACATGTTTTGGAAGAAGAGAAGCAAATCATGATCCAGTTTAGTGTCCAGGGTAGGTGCTGCTGCCACGTGTGGCCAGGCTGCAGGGTACATGTGATGAAGTCAAGGACCCTTTAGGGACTTCCTGGGCAACCCCTGAGAGCTCCCGAGTGCTGTCATGATCCTGTGCCTCTGTGCAGACAGCTTGTGTTAGCCTCCCAGTCATGCACTATGAAAACTGAGTCAGTGTGCATGCAAAAGATGAGCTGTGTGTGCAAAGTCTTCAATGGCCAGCGTGAATGATTACCAGGTATTAATAATAACAGATGTTTTCTGTTACAGAAACCAGATTATTAATAAAGTTCCCCTTATCAATATGTGTTTTTTGTGATCTGTCTCCCTCAATTCAGTTGTCTAATCAGGAATAATTGACTTTTTTTTCCTACTCTGTCAACACTACAGCCATATGTGGCCTATAATCTCCCTGGGCAACCTGTGCCAGTGCTCAGTCATTCTCATAACTGAAAAAAAAAGGTGTTTCCTGGTGTTCAGATAGGTCTTTTGTTTCTAGCCATTGTTAAATTTCTTCCTGGAATAACATAAATCAGAAAGCAAAATATAAAATGGCAAGTATCAACCTGTATAATTATCATGTAATTTTAAGAGAGGGGGAAAAATGGTCAGTGAATATTTGCACTAGAGGCTGACAGGACTAAGTTTATTTTTGTCCAGGACTTATTTTAATGAACCATTTTAGACATCTGAGGCCATCAAATTTACCAGTTGTAAACCAGCAATTTTTCCATGTCTAAATCATTCCCTTTTTTTTTGTGACTGTCTCAGATCCACACCCATATATGTAGATTATTTTCCTGAAAGATTCTTATGGTGAGATTCATCTCCAATTACCTACAGTACAGGTTATGTAGATATGTTGCTGTCTAAGCTCACTCTGTAGTTATTAAATGGAAAGAGCTCTTCTACATATTCTTCTGTACAAGTTTAATTTCTACTTTTCAATGTAATTAATTGACTCAATTTTAACTACTTCTTCATTGGAGCTAATGAAAGCTCAGACATGTATCTCACAACAAAACACTTCTACTGAAGAAAAGTAAGTTTGAATCCTAATGGTATCGCAGGAAGGAATGTTGCTTAAATGAAACCCTCCTTAGCAGTGTAAATGTAATCTACTTATCTCAATATGATGTAGATTTTTATCAAAAAATTAATACTATCAAATTGAATCAGAGCAATAAATAGGCTTTCCAATGTCATATTGATAATTCTTCATAACGAACTGTTCAGCTGGCTTTTTTTCCTCTTTGAATTATCCCCAAAAATAAAAACAAATTCCAAACATCAGCACAAGTGAGCAGTAGGTTTGTAAGATGGTGAGTGATGATGGCATTGTTATGAAATCTTGAATGCAACTTTTATGCAAACTCTTTTCTTTCTTGTTTTTTTTCTTGTCAAGGAAGTTCTGAAATAAAAGGTTTACATTTCCATTAAAATTTTATTTGTACTCTTTAAAGGATTGGTGGCCAATGAATGCAAATAATCTATTAATGAAAATAAGAGAGACTCCAAAAACAAATTTATTGCAGTAGGTTAAGATTGTAGTGACAAGTAAGTAGAGGAGACCCAAGTTGAGGCAACAGGACTGTGCAAGAGTTGCTTCTACTGTAAAAACAGTTTTTCAGTGAATAATTTACATAATTTCTGGAGCTGAAGGACACTCTCCCCCTGTAGAGGCTAATGCAAAGAATTGTTCACCTATTTCTCCTTTAGCCTCTGGCTTTAGGTTTGGGTAGTACCAAATTAACCCTCAAATCTTGGTCCAGGCAAACTCACAATCCCAATCCAATCCTGAGTTACTTGCCAATAGTTTTCACTGACCTGGTTGTCAAAACACAGTTGTAACTTCTAGTTAATACAAATCATCTTTCATCTTCAGCCATTGCAACTCTGTGTCACTCTTCCTTCTCCTCTTTGCAACCAGCCCTTTGTATTCCAAATATTATGAGCAGCTGGACTTCACTCATCTTGCTTAAAGAAGACTTGAGCTTTGTAGAATTCATGGTCCAGGTGTTGTGCACATCTGCAAGAGTTCCTAAGTTCTCCTGCCCAGTTAGGGGCTTATAATAAAATAAGCTTGAGTCTAACTGGAGATTTAGCAAAGCAGAGACACTTATTTCTTGCTGACAATCACTGTTAAAACACTTTGGAGCAGGGCAAAATCTTGTATTTTCAAGAGAGCATGATTTAGCATTCATTAGCTTCTTCTAACCTTTCTAAGCAGGTACCAGCTCCCAGAGATAGTTTGGTATTACATCATCTTGCTGCCAAAGCCCTGGAGAGCCTTTAATGTTAAATGACTTAAATGTGCTCTGCATCTTAAATGTGTTTTTCTGTGCACTCTAAAAGTCATCCCTTCCACTCATTTTGTGTTGGCATTCTGCCAGCACGTGTCAGTGGCAGCCATGCAGTGCTTTGATATTTTACTGTAAGCACAGCACAAGGAATACCACGAGAGGGGAAGTCAAAAACTGAGCACTGCATTGTACAGAGAACACATTTTACTATTTGTAAAATAGGAGGAATGGGCCTTGGAGGCAAGATACAGAGAGGACTACACCTTTGTTAATCAACTCTAGGAAGAAATAATTAGTTTATTGGCATGAAAATCTTGTACTATCTCCAACGTCTATTTTGCACTGAGCTAATAAAATGTGGTGTACCAGAGATACTGCTTGCTAAAAACTGCACACACATTCCCTTTTTAAAAAAAAATCATGCTTTGCATTACAACTAAAAGTCAACTGTATTGTCAATCAAGAGTTTTATTACCTAAAACAATGATTTATAGTATGAATAAGATCTGGATTTCACGAGTGTAATTCCTTGATAGCTGCCAATGTGGACATGTTGCTATGTTGCCTTAAAAAGGGGATGAAAATCTGTGCCACTTTTATATTCTCCACTTTCAACTCAGATTCCTGCTGCTTAGAAAGTCTTATGTATGAAAATAAAAGTGAATAGCAACAAATCTGGCAATTCACTAAATAAATGGAATGGAGGAAAATTGGATTCTACCCATTCAGGCTTACTTAATTGAAAATCAGTCAAGGAAACTGAGAAATGCTCTTAACAATAACAGGAAATGATGATTTTTCTGCTGTCCTTGGAGTCCATGGAAGAGTAGAAGAAATCTTATGGCAGAGACTAAATATTCCAGTTGTTTCAGCAAAGGTTTCATTCCATTATAACTGCAATAATTTCGTGTATTGAACTCTAGCAGGGAAATGTTGCACACTGTATTTATCTTTATATGGGAAACTTTACCTTGCCTACCTATGCAGTGTTAGCTCACATCATTCTTTGTGAAATGCAATGATGGAATTGGGGCATGTGGATCATGATTTGTGGGTTCAATATACCATAAAATCTTCTGGTCTCAGCTAGCAAAGTAGGTCAGATTTTCTTTAACAGTTCACACAGGACACATGCTTGAGTGACAAACTACCTTGTTTTCAGTCAGTGTAGGCTGACTTGTAAGAAAAGAAACACATCCACAATTTGTATCATCAGCTTAACACAAAATATTACACAGTAGTGTTGTTTTATACTGGGACAAGACCCTAATTAATTTGCATAAACTTACCTACTTTTTTTCAGAATACCATTTTAATAGTGATTTCTGCTGCAATTTACAATAAACATACAATAAATTTACATGAACTTTTCAGATACAAGTCCCACTTTTCTGGTTTAGTTGCAGGGTTTTTTTGCTTTGGTTTAGGTTTTCTGTTTTAGTTGGGTTTTGGTTGGTTGGTTGGTTGGTTGGTTGGTTGGTTGGTTGGTTGGTTTTCTCTTTGTTTGTTTTTATTTTTAAAAATCCTATTGTCTGAGTAGATATTTTTCACTGCGATAGGAAGAAGATAATTTTTTCCTCTTCTGTTCTTTTTCTTGGATCTTCGGATATTTTTGTTAATGATATAGAACAGACTTTTCAAACACCTTATTGCTGTGACAGGATGTGCCACCGGATGTGCACAGTGACAGCAGTTTGGACAACTTGAGTATTAGATCATTTTTGGGTGGTTTTGATTTGCAAGGTAGCTGTGTGCTGTCTCTGTGCTCTCAGGGAGCCGTCACTGCCTAGCTAGATGCTCCATTTATGCATAATCTGTTTTTATGGACTCCTGGAGGGCAATGACATTTTTCTATCTCTTAGACACTAAAATAAAAAATCCTGAGGATGTTTTTTTCCCTCCTCTGTAGTTTATGATAAGGCTTGAGACCCCACATAGTGGAATTGTTAGTTAATTCCTTGTGTTCAGCAATTTGGATTTCAGCAAGCAATTCTCTCTAGTGAATTTATCACATTTTTGGTTGGTTCTCTCCTTTGTTCACTTACAAAACTAAGTATGTTCACAGTCCTCAGGAAATGTCTCAGTCAAACTGTTGAAAGTTTTTAGATCCTAGCACATTTTTCTTCGTGTCTACAGAGTTCCTTCTGCTATTCCAGGAGTTAATTGGTAAATATTTTCCCAATGACTTCTAGAATTAGTTACTGCATTAGAAAAAGTTCAGAATTTCTGTAGCCTAAACCATTGACTCCGAATCATGTATCTGTTGACTGTTGTAATAAGAAAACAATTTTTTTTTTTAAGACTAAATAGTTTATAAACAGAACTTTTCCGGGCACTGTTAGTAAATACAATCAATTCCTAAAAATTACAAGAAAGCTCATTTATAAACATATAGCAGGGTGGATTGGTCAGCCAGAGTCTGTCTGTTGTGTGTTTCCAAGAGAGTGTAGCTGCTGCACCTCTCTGTGATCCCGCTTGTCATATGAAGGGAGGAAGGAGAGTCTGAAGTCTCACACTTCCTTGGTGAGCTAACTGGGACCTGGTGGACTGCTCCTAGCACCAGGACTTGTTCTCCAAGTGGGCTCACATCACTGTCTCATGTGACAGAACACAAAGAAGAGGTTTCTTTTGGCCCTGTGTGTCTGAGAATTCACCTTTTACCTTGGCAATGCAACAGCAATCCCAGCTGGTATTGACTGTGCTTTATCAGCCTCCACTGCTCTTCTGGCTGTAGTACAACTCCTCAAAGTTACCAAACAAATCTTTGTTAAGAGCATGGAATATCCAAAGGTGCAAAGCACTTCAAAGATGGAATTTGGAGTTCTGGTCTCAGTGCACATTGAGAAGGGGCCATTCTGATGCCTCCAGCATCACTGGTGTGCTTTCCAGCTGTCTCTTCAGATGTGAGTCACCAGTGACATAAATGGGAGGAAGCCCTCATTGATGCTTGATGGTGTCAGCAGGAATAATTCCAGCTCATTTCTCTTTTATAAAGCAGATAGATTAGGGAAAAAAAAAAAAAAAAAAAAAAAGTGTGAAAACTAGAATAGACAAAATTAGGTCTCTTATTTGTTGTGATTATGAAATAAAATATTTTTAAAGGGTACAATCTAAAAAACATTCTGCACTTTTCTAATTCTTTTTCTTAGGTACAAAAGTAAAACAAAAGTTTATATCCAAGATATGTATTTCTGAAATCAGAGGTTAATTTAAAGTATTGTAACATTCCTATTTAATTGTGGTATGTCTGTCTTAAACAGTAAAATAAATTAGCTTCTCATAGTGTTCAAAGCTTTCAATTTTAGATAGATAATATTTTACACCTTTACAAAACTATGGTGAAAAAAACATTCATAATGTAATGTTAAATTTCCTGGTTTTGCTTTTCTATATATATTATTAAAATTTTGTATTGGTGATAATGTGATATTTGGTGCCAGGTTTGCTTTTGATTTTTTGTGCTTTTTAATGTTAAATTAGTGTTAAAGATGATCTTTTCACTGTTTTAATTTCAGATTTGGATTCTCTAACAGGGCATGCATTTCCAGGTAAAGTGGACAGTTAGATTAGATTATGTTATTTGTTTGTTTTATACTCAGTTTATTGAGTTTTCTTGGAGGGTGGGGGGAAAGGGGTGTTGTAAAATTCATTTGGTGTGCTTCTGACAGCATTTTGTTATGTGTCAAAATTGTACTATTAGTTGGGTTTTTTTTATATTTCAGATAAATGAAGAAAAAGTAGCTATTACATGCACTAGTTTAAAGAATAGAATTGAAAATTTGCATTAAATTTAAACTATTATATCATTAATATAAACAGTCCAAGGGGAGAGAAATATTCCCAAACAACAAATCCTAATGAAAAGATTTTAAGCTATTCAAACTTGCATGTGATTCTGTAAGGCAGGTTAAAAGAACCCCACTAGTCAGTATTTAAGGAAAGCAAACATTCAAGAAATACAAGACTTAGTTTCCAGTTTGATTACTAGAAGTGTAGTGTTGGTAAGGGGTTTTGAATAGTAAGAATGTTTTCAGTAGAGAATCAAGAAAGAATGATAGCACAATTACATTAATCCTCTGGATTCTACTGTACATGCACATTTTTTATGCTGTGTAGAACTAAAATTTAAATATAGTACATTCAATTAAAAATTTTAACATTTTACAACTACACTTTACAATTCGAATATTTTGAGTTGGGATTTTTTAGCAGAAATACAAGAGAAGAGAATTTGATGCTAAGTAATCATGTGAACTTCTGTGTTACTTGGGCAGAGATTTTGGCACAGAAGGAATATAAATGAAAATGTTCTGAAATAAAGTAAATCTCTGGTGCAAATATGCAAGCTCCTTCTCTACTCAAAATTTTCTTGAATAATGCTTCAGTTAAACAGGCTGCAAAAACTAAGGCATAATATTTGGATAACAAAGATTTAGTCAAAATTTGTGATGCTATTTCACATTAGAATGATATCACTAGTTCTTGTCTTTGGCTTCTAAAGTGTCTAGTACTTAGTATAATATTCCTCCTTCAGTTTTTCCTTAAAGATCTTTCTTTAAAAATTATGGGACAGTAGATTCACTTGAGGTTTTCCAAGCATTTCTGCACTGTAGGTATTAGATATATTGTAAGATATAGAACAAAATAGACCAACAACAGAAAGAAGTTTAGAAGTTCATTATAAAGAAATTTGTGTGCAGTGTGGAGCAGATCTGGGTACAGATTCTGTCAGTTATTTGTACTTAAATACAGAAGCATAAGTGAAGTCTGTTTGAGAAATCAGAAGAATAAGTGCAGATTTTGTCACTTTCATCCCAGATGATGAAACTCTTAGTCTGAGTGTTTTGGTCTGGTTTGAGTAAGGATACCCATGGAATAACATATGCTTAATTAGGGCCATCTTGTAAATTTGATCCTCATAAGTGCTGTCAAATATATGCATGTATCACCAAAATAGATGTTGAGACAAGCAGGATCGGTGTATCTTTTATTTTTTTCTCTACTTTTTAAAGGCTGAGTCTGCTTTTGTTTTTGCATGAATATTTTATGTTACTAGATGGTGCTGTCATGGTGTGTCGCATTCTTACTTTGTAATATAACAACATAATCATAATAAGCAATACTGACAACAGAGCCTTATATTGATACATATGCCTCAGAATTATGGCAAAGAGGAATCATCTTTATTCTGCATGGAAAATGTCCTGAACTCCACAACAGGTGCTTTACATGCCTGCATTACATTCCAAGTGTAGTTGTGCACAAATCCATCAAATGGCCCGTTATTTTGCACAGACAGAAATATCTTAGAATCTAACAAACTGTCAACAGGATGTAGGAGAGCAATATAGGCAGCCAATAAGCATGAAAGCCTGGGTGGACTTCACTTAAATAGATATTTATTTGGAGACTCACAATATGAACATGCTACGGTGCAGCTCACAGAAATCACTAGAAGAACCATCTCCCATTTTATGCTTTATTTGACAGAGTTAAGACATACTCTTTACACATAAAAGGGTAAAAGTAGCAGAATGTTCTTTCTTGCCTTCAGCTTTGATTACATTTATTAATCAAGTCATTATAGTACTCTGCTAAAATAGTGCAGAATGTGTATTTCCAGATGTAGCTAAACTAAAAACCAAAAGGGATGCTCGTGTATACACGTTGGAAAACACAGAACAGTAAATCCTGATACCTATGTGTTAACATGATTACTCTAGTTAGGCGAAAGTATGT
This sequence comes from Muscicapa striata striata, assembly GCA_030060385.1. NCBI lineage: Eukaryota > Metazoa > Chordata > Aves > Passeriformes > Muscicapidae > Muscicapa > Muscicapa striata. The sequence goes on along the minus strand of JAREIS010000133.1, from coordinate 6,842,590 downwards.
TAACTTGCAAGGAGATAGAAGAGATCAAGGTGTAACTTATGTATCTTTAATAGCAATTAGTTAATTAGCTGAGATATGTGTGTTAACAGGTGATTTGTATCTCACGCTGTGCAAACACAAACCCAGCTCATTTGAGATTTCTATTTATCTCACCTTGGAAAAAAGCATACCCTTTGAGCTAATCCAGCAGGATTCATTAACAAGACCTCTAAGGGTATGGTGATCCAATAGTTTTTCACTTGACCCTTGGCCAGTGCTCTGCAGGAGCAGAGCAAGACATTGACTCCTTTCCTTAAGTCATGTAGCAGTGTCAGTGAAATGCTGAATGAGTGCTACTGCCAGACCCTTAGCAGGGCAGACATGAAACCTGCTTCTGCACTGACCTAATCACAGGTTGCAGGGCAGAAGAGGTTTGCATCTATCTAGATGACTTTAAATTCATGTGAGTTCCCATTTGGATACGACTGCTTTGTGAATTTCAGGCCAAGAGGAAATACTTTCCCTAACATCACTGGCAACTGCATCAGCTGCCCTGTGTTTTCTGTAGATTGGGCAATCTCTGCTACTTCAGAGACAGATAAAAATATAAACCACACCATAGTATCTGTCTGTTTTTTTTGTGAAGGGAAAAAATATTCTTTATAACCTTGCAGTTGATCAGCTGAAACCCTAAAGTACGAGATTTGATTATAGTCATTGTCTTAATGCAGAGCTGCAAGTGTTATGGGCATGTTGAGAACTTCCAGAAGCTGGATTAAAGCATCTCTTTTACAATGATATCTAATCTCGTCCTAAAGCTCCAAGCAATGGCGAGTCCACCAGCTCCCCTGGTAAGCCATTCCAATATTTAATTACCCTTAGTGCTAGGAAATTGAAATGTTGTGGAAAGGTTGAATTTGTCTAATTTCAGCTGCCAGTCTTCCTTTTGCTATGCCTTTGTCAGCAACACTGAAAATTCCCCCTTTTTCAGGTATGTTTTCTGAACAAGTGTTTATGGCAAACTGCAGTGACCTATGGACAGGTCTCTGTGCAGAGAAGCTGTGTCACCTGGCCTGATGAACTTATTGCCTTGGTCTGCAAACCTGGCCTCTTTCATAGGCTATCACAATTTTATCACCCCTGTGACTACTAAAAATTTTTATACAGTAGTCAATGTACCTTTCAACTTTTGTTCTGGTAAATTTGATATGTTGTATTCTAAGGCTCACACTGTAAGACTGGTTTTCTGACAGCTGTCCTAGGAAGCCCTGTTTGTCAAAAGCTATGAGAATATATTCACTTAGAATTTTGTAAATGCTGTATATAGAAGTATTTTTTTTATTTGTACATAACACTTCCTTCTTAGTTCTCCCTTTTTAAGGATTTAGCTATGGTTCAGGTTACAGTGATTGTGTTAAGCAAGCCAAGTGGTAATCCTAAAAGGTAACTGACAGAATAGGAAGGAGCATTTTTTCCCTAGTTTGATGTGGCTGACATGCAATATGAGTGGAAGGGAATGCTCTTATGCCAGAATATGAAATGTAGAAGTTTCAATCTCATGAAATCTGGGTGGGCACTGACTTCTAGGTGATCATTAATCCAAAGAAGAAGGAGAATTAGCCAAGTTTAATCTCTAAGGAGTGGGATGATGAAAAAAAAGGTTAGAGATTTTGAAGTCCATTTAAATGCATGCCTCAGACTGCATCCCTATAACTAAAATCTTGTATTAGCTCACTTAGAAAATTAAGAAAGTACCTTTAACACAGAGGAGCTCCATGGTGAAGATAGTTAATAGCAGTTGTCTGCTTTGATTTCCATGGGCTGTGAAGCACACCTGTGAATTCCTGTTCTGGATCATATAAAAATTAGTTAAGTGCTACCCGAGTTAGGAATCTACAGTAGGTAATCCAAATGCACCTTCTGCATCTCTGTTGATTTTTCTTTTGATTCTGCTTTAGCTACCACCCCAAAGTACTGAACTGGTCAGTAAGATCCACAGATTTCATTTTTCATTGTGTTAATGATGAATGCTGTTCTGTTGCAATTCATCTAAATAGGTTTGAGGCTTCCTGAAATACCTCAAGGACAAAGTTATTTTTTTCAGACTTCTTCACTGTTGGCAGTGTAATGCTAGATTTCAACTTCAATATTTTTTTAAATTTCTGGAAGTCCCTTAATAGTCTAGGGAACGGACTGTTGTCTTCAGCACTGTCAGTAAAAGTAAGTGCTAAGTGGAATGAGTGTTCTCAGGTCTTTGAATAATGACTCTAGCTATGGTAGGAACTTGGCATGTGCAGTCCTGTGGGAAGTGTTTAGAGAAAGAGTGTCTCAAATGCTAATCAAATATGGAATGGAACTCAAAATACCCATTCTAATTCCTGGGTGTATCCAGTCAAGGTAGTTGGTCAGTGACCTGCTCATTTTCCAGAAGAAATAACACTTTGTCCACATAATGAGCATCATCTCATGAATTAGTTAATGGCTTGTTGAATTTTGCACTTTCCTATTCACAGATCTGCTAGGTCAAAAATTTAAATGGACATTTCATTCAGTGCACCAGCACTGGGTATTGTGGCTGAAATAAATGTTTATCTGTGAGTGTCTTCTCAGCCGTATTATTTGCAGTTACTGTAGCATTGAATCAGAAGCACAGAAAGTCTCATCATTACCCTTTTTCTCTGCTTTTGCCTAGAAAATGAAGTTTGGATTACTCAGGATAAATAACAGAATATCAAAGTTCATTGTTATTTGGTTAGAGCAGACAGATTTTTAAAGAACAAAATTGAAGAAAATACTATTTTGTAGCTGTTTTTGGCTAGCTGTCATCTTGATTTTGTCTGGGGAAATGCTTGCCTAGTCAACTGAGTCTGCTAAGTGTTGGAGGTTTTTTAAAATCTTTCCACTGAATTTCAATAGCATTATTATTAATGTTCAAAAATATAAGATTTGTCAGCTTAGGCTGAAGACAAGCCTGGTTTAAAAAAACAACGGTAAAAAAAAAAGTAAGCAAAAAGAAATGTAAGTCATCAAACCATAAGAGGGTGGAGTATGATGAGCTAGTAAATAAAACAAAGCTAAAAAGATCACTCACAGATGAGCTCCTTTTGAGCTTCTATAAAATTGAATGGACAAAATCAAACTAAAAATAAATTATCTTGCATTTGTTGTACTCATCTAGTATGCATCTGGTATAGATTTTATCAGAATTAAGAACTTTTTTAGTTCTGTTAATTTCTTCCAGTTCTGTGTTTGCCCCTTGACTTCTTTGTCTCAAGTGAAAACCATGCAGAGAAAGTTTGTGTGTACCCTATCTTGCCTTTAGACTCTCAGTTGGGAGGTAACTGTGGTGTTCAAAATATCAGTTTTCCAGATGAACCTGCAGGTAAAAAAACATCGATTATGTACCAACATGAAAAGTCTGCTCTGGGAATTTGAACTTATGGGGGGGGGGCAGATATTAAAACATTATTTTAAATTGATTGAATTTTTTAAATTTGTTTCGTTTCTGAGCTCTTTCAGGCTCCTGGTCCAAAATAACTCCTATGTTTTCAGTCTGGGCTGCTCTGGAGCCTGCCTCTTTTGGGTCATTGGGCAATGGGGATTGCATGTCACTGAGCAAAGCTGCCCTGGGGTGGGGTACAGATGAGCTGGGGCACAGCCTGCTGGTGTGTCCTTGCTCTAGAGTGCAGCCCAGTCATGGAGTTGCAAACAGGAGAAAACAAGTGAAAGTGCCTAATCATGTGGGAACTTGACAGCTGTTCGATTCATTCCTGTATTCAAGTGTTTATTTCTATATCCTCAATTTCACCTGTTTAATTTCCACCTAAATATAGGGGGGAAAAAAGCAACAATGAAAGGTGTATGCATTTTTCTTGAAAATATGGCAATTTCAGAAGTGAAGAAACTATATACTCCTTTGAAATTAGGAGTGCCACAGAGACATCTGGTATTGATGCTTTGCCACATGAATTTATTTTGGTCTTTAGGATTACTTGGTCTGATTTCTTTGGCTCTTAGCTATGATTCATACTTGTTTCACAAGAACTGTATAAAGAGCTGTTGATATAGAGGTACTTCAGGTATTGCTAATAATTTCTTAGCCATTTATATAACATGATTTATACTAAGTCTTAATGAGTTCTGAACAATTCTTGATCTTGTTTAATGTGAAGTTAATTATTTATTTTTAGTTGTGTTTTTAATTAATTATTTTTTTATATTTTATTTATTATTGTTTTTAAGTGCTCTGGGGTATTTTATGTTAAGGGTACAGGATGAATCAGAGTAATTATATACCTCATTCATTACTACCAAACAGAATTTAAAGGAACTTAAATAAATAAAAAAAAATATTTGGACTCCACCAGATACTGCAGACCTACATGGTGTATCTCTGATTTGCAAATGCATGAAGTCACAGCTTGATTCTTCTCTAATTGAGCATCTTTTTAGAACTATCTGAAATGTAATTATTTGAGAGTAGCAAGGGCTACAGTATTTATGATATTGGATTTCTTGAATTATCTCCAATGTTCAATTGAGGCAGCAATTTTTCCAAACTCTCATTCAACTATTCTTAGTCTCAGCTCTGTGTTTAGACTGTGATGCTGCAGGAGATTGTTGCAGCACTTCATAATGTTAAGAGAAACAGGTCAAAGGAAGACTCTGAAATGTTAAAATCTCTAGAAGAAGTATATTCAGATGTTTTAAACTAATACTATAGTCCACAAGAACTCATATGAAGAAAAAATATCAAATTAGAATTTGAACTAAAGGCAAATCCTTAAGGAGGATCATTTAATTTTTGAATTGAAAAGAGGACAACCATTGTGGCATTCAAAGCTTATCTTCTTGCCAGCTTTGACTCCTCACCTAAAACCTGCCGTCTCTTGTTTCCTCATTTTGATGACATGGATTAAATGTAGATTGTTTTCACAGCTAAATATAGACAATGCTTTTAATTCATCAGGCAGTAGCTTCTTAAATAGACAAATATTAAATATACTGTATTGATGGGGTTTGTATTTACTGTCATTATGTACTGTCCAATGCTACTCCTTGGCTACATGTTTAGGCCAGCTAGTTACAGCTGAATGTTGTACTTAGAATAAATAAGTAGTTGATATTAATGCATATTATTATAATATATATATGAAAATATATAATTTTTACAGGACACAATATAAATCATGACTATTTTTATCCTTGGTGGACAATTAAATGGTCCAGCAGCACTTTTTAATGAATTTTAGTTGTTTGCTGTATTTAAAAAAAAAAAAAAAAAAAAAAAGTATCTATTTTAGTTCTAATTTTTATAGGTATTAATTTATCAAATATCATTTTCCCTAATATTATATCACTTCAGAATATTTTTTAAATTTATCGTTTTGAAATGTATATTTATTTTAGACCTTCACATTTTTCCTTTTCTTGAAATGAGCAGTTGGAGCTGTGAATTACAAAAACTATCCAAGGAAAATAGATTTTCAGATTTTTTCTATAAGCCAACAAATTCTGCCCAGAAGTTTTATGTATTGCATAGATCACGAGTCAGGTATTTCTTTGCTGCTCCAAGATTTTGTATAATAAATTTTGTATAATAATTCATACTGCTATATAAGCACATTCTTATGACACTCTCAAAGGACAATCTCAATGCTAAAATGACACAAGCAGTCTTTACTACTTCAAAGGAAACTTTCTGATAGAATTTAAATTTTATTTTTGGCATAGCTCTAGAACTGTTTCCTTATTCAGATTTCAGCAAGGAAGTGATCATACTGATTAGACATGATAGGAGCTGGTGTTTTCCTTCGTTGTCTTTACCTCTGAACAAATATGTCTGTGTTTCCTGTAATCATAAATTTTGGAGGTGGAAGTGTAAGACATGTATCAAGATCAGTGACTTGTGTATTTGTGTTTGATTTTAATGCAAGACTAGGCACTGTTAATTAATATGGAGATGACTTTTTACAGTTCTGGTGGTTGACAATCAATTTTTCAGAAACAAAATAGTTATTATTCTTGTTAGTTTGGCAGGGATACTCAGCTTGCCTCACAGTTGAAGAACTGGTTATTGCTGTGATTATGAGTCTGTCAGAGGGGATTAGAGAATTTGTCCTGTAGGACAATAAAAGCTCATGCACTATTTCAGTAGCATAATCTAATGCTCATTTATTGCATATGTTGAACTGCAAGATAAAAATACCCCTGTAATAATTACTCAGGTTTAATGCTTTTTTTTTTTTTATAGCAGCTGAATGTTTAAGCCTTCATCAAAGTGCTAGATCATATGTAATTAGTTTGCATGAATGAAACGATAGCCAGGTTGTACATATTTGTTAGGATGGATGTAGGAATAGAGGATTATTTCCCTGTGTCAGGATCTTTGGCTGTAAGAAATCATCCATTGTATTGTAGCTGGAAAAAAGAAACCAACTGCCATATTTAAATTTTATATATTCTTTAGGTGAAGCTCATAAGTAGAATATATTGCATCCTACTCTTGATCCCTGAATTGCTCCTGACAAATAATCGTGTTACCTACCAACAGGACAAGTGATTGTGCTCCAGCATCACAGCTTCTTTTCCAGCTACTTGTGCCAGTTTCTGTCTCTGGTGCACTTGCCAAAATGAGAAAATAACCTAGAAGTCAGATGAATTATCTGCATCCTAATATCATATATAATTAATTCTAAGTAGTGAAGTAAAATCTTAGTGTTTACCTTCTGTATATTTTTACAGTAAGGAAAATCTGTGAGAAGGTGAGTGCCTTAGGGTCCCTGTCAGGGGCTGAGCTCAGGAGAACTTCAGACAGAGCCATCACTTCATTACAGAGTCTATCAAATGCAGTGTCCAATATAGCTTGCTTTCAAAAGCATCCATTTCCCATGGACAGGTGGTGATTCACTTACTGACATCAATCAGATTTCTCCTTCAAAAGGAATTCTTCCAGTCTCCCTGAGAAAATAGTATAAGACATTATTCTTTGCAAGGCAAGGATAGCAGACTGCAATCCTATACTTCCAGTAGGTAGAAATTGAAGGTGCTCCCCGTGATCTTTCCATTTAGACCACAGCTACTCAAGTGTGAAATTTCAGAGTATCTTTAGTGAGTATATTAGTTCTGCTGTCTTTATAAGATCTTAATTTAAAATTTTTTTACACCCTTTTTTAAAATTTAAAAATATGGAGCCAGATGTTTTTTAAAAGCACTTTTAAGTGATTCAGTTTAATAATAAGATTCATGAAATCATTGGGGAAGCAAAAGACTTACAACTATGGGAGTGTGTCAGCAGGGTGTTAAATTAGTAACTGTGTGTAGGCTCAATATGAGATTTAACAGGTGCCCCAGATATGTTGTGCTGACTCTCTGCATTGAAGTGAATTTTATTTTGGTAACTGAGAGGAGGAAGGAGAGAAAGAAGGAATTGGCCAGTGAAGAAGCTGCTTCTGCACATTCCAGAAAGAATCAGACTAACATGAGAGTCAGGCCAGCTTCAAATGCCTTTCACTGGATCTCCTGCACAACAAAGAGAACTAGATTAGTATGTGGTGAGTTGAAAATGGTAGATAATCCCATGAAACACAGGTAAAAAGAGAAAGAAGCACTGTTCTGCATCTCTAATAAAATCTATGCCTTCCTCAGCATTTCCAGCATTTTGTTTGTTTACTGCATTAGTCTTAGAAGACATACTTTTGTACTTTGTAAGCTGCATTGACAATGAAGTCCCTAGAATGGAAAGCAGCTATCTTAGCTAAATTATGTTGCCTGTTGCTATGGAAATTGTAGCTCATGAATTTTTATGTAAGTGCTTGAGGTACAATACTTATGACATCTTATCTAAAAAGCAATGTTTATACTTCATTCACCATCGGGTTTTTGCTTTACTTTAATGACAATATTGGGCAGTAATCCCCAAAAGCAAATGCTGAATTAACATACCTTTCCATGGAAATATGTTTCATCATAATTAACTGGGCAGTTTTTGAATTGCAACATAATCAAGAAGTTATCAACCTTTAAATCTGATTTATATATCCATTGCCAATGCTTTAAATATGTATAGTTACAGGAAAATGGAAATCATTTCAAGCAAACATTGTTTTTTCTGCATGTTGCAATCAAGACCCTACCTGCCTTCTTTCAGTATCCCCTTTATGTAATTTTTTGTTCTAAGTTGAGATGTAGCAAAAAGCTTCAATATTAAGACAGGCTTCAGAGATGAAACCCAAGCCCTAATAAGTTTTATCCAAAACTTCATTTCCTTTTATATCTTATAAAACATTCTCACTGAATATAGCCAAAAATTTGTTTTTCTTCCTGCAGAGAATTACTTGCATTCTCATAACATTTTCCACATCATGTAAAGTGCACCCACTGCACTCATTTATTTCTTACTTAATAGAAAAGTGCTATATTTGTCTTGAAATCACAGACTGGAATTTGAAACTCATATTTTCCCAATTATTTTATCAAATTATGTAACTGCTAAATAAACAGAGAATATCTGCAAGAGACCAGAAACAAGCCAAGCAGAAGAAATTTTCCCTGGAACACTATATTTATGTAAAGCATGTGATCCTAGTAAGGTAATTGAATATTATAAGATGAAAGAAATTCTTTAGGAATATGGAGATGCTCTAATGTCTTCATCTCAAAAAAATAAGTCAGCAAGTAAATTCCTTGGGCAAACAAGGCAACAACTAACACAAGACTTGCATAGTGTGCCTTCAAGCATTTAGTGGATTATTGCTGGGACTTCTGTCATAGTGAGAGAAGGAAATGTAAATAGTCATAAAAAACTGTTTTTTCCTCTCACTTTTCTTTGATTAAACCTTCCTTTCCTCCATGTCTGTAATTATCCAACCTTGTCTATTGTAGGACCAGGTCATCCCTTTTTTTTACACCCGGTCTGAGTCCCAGCTGCCCCAGTGAGTGAACCATGCTGCCCAGTGCCTGTTACTGCATCTGCCACAGTGACCTGATGAGGGCTGTGCTCTGAGCTCCTGCTGGCATGGGAAATCCTCACACTTTAGTGACAGAGCACTCCTTGTGTGTGTGCCTGGGTGTGTTTCAAGGACTTAGGTTGGCAATGCATCTTTCCCAATAAACAGTTTGGATGCAGGCACCTTATTAGTGGAAGTGGAAGAGGGGATGAAGGATTTCAGTGGTACAAACAGGAGCTGTGTAGTGACAGCCCAGGCCCATTTCATTTACACTAGCTCGTGGTTTAAGCACAGCCACTCACTCACTCCCCTCCAAGGGAAGAGAATTAAAAGGGTGAAAGTGAGAAGACATGCGTGGAAATAAAGACAGGTTAATAGGTAAAGCAAAAGCTGCACACACAGGCAAAGCAAAGAATTCATTCACTACTTCATTCAGCTGTCCCCAGTAAAGGTCTCCATCATCTGTAACACTGATTTGTGAAGACAAAAGTCATTACTCTGAATGTCCCTGCCTTCCTTCTTCTTCCTTCCCCAGCTTTATGTCATGACACCATAAGTTGTGAGATATCCCTGGGCTCATTTGGGATCAACTGTCCCAACTGTGTCCCCTCCAGGCTCCTTGTGCACCCACACCCTCCCCACTGGTGGGGTGGGGTGAGGAGCAGAAAAGGCTTTGGCTCTGTGCAAGCACTGCTCAGCAGTAACAAAAACATTTCTGTCTGCAGCACAAATCCAAAACACAGCCCCATATCAGCTGCTGTGAAAAAAAAATTAACTCTACCTCTGCCAGAACCATCACAACTTTATTTATGTTAATAAAGCCTATATAGATATATCCTGAGCAAGTCTGCACTGGTACAGAGATACTATCTCCTTCTGACTATTGCTCTTGTTTCTTCTGTAACCATCAGCAAGCCAAGTTTACCCTGTTAGGGCCTGCACAGAACTGGGGGGCAGTTCCTCCCTGGTATGAATTATTGTAATGACTGAAGATATTGAACCATGACACTTTACATTGACTGAGAAAAGGGTACACTTACACCAACCACTATGCCAAAGTGCTCTGCAATTTCCCTCCCCTGTGAACCATGAGAATGACCCTAGTCACCCTCATTCTCTATTATCCATGGAGCTTTCTAGAGATATTAAAGTCCTGGCTCAGAATATTCTGACTTATTTTTAATTTAAAAGCTTTACAGCCGTTCCTGCCTGGTCTCACAAACAACTTCCCTTGCATGATTTAATTCCTTTCAACTAAATAAGTTTTGTCACCAGGAACTTGTCTTCAACTGTATTTATTTCCAGTAATTTCTTCAATCTTTCTGCTCTGTCTGATTTTTCTTTTACCTGTTGGTGTATTTAAGATGAGGAATACATTTCACTCTGTCAAACAAACCCAGTTACTGTTCCAATTAAGAAAGTGACAGGACTCCCAAGTAAGGATTTGCTTGATGCACTAACTTCTGTCAAGGTGGGTTATAGCTGTTTGTTGATTGTCATGCACTTTAATGGTATTAGTTAATTTCATGGTCTGAATATATGTTTTACTATTCACTCCTCATGTACTCTAAACACACTTACAAGGTGTGTTATTTTGTTATTTAAGATAATAACTTTCAGTTTTCTTGACCTTTTTCTATTTTAATGCTTAGTCTTTAAAATATTGCCTACAGTTTGCATGACCTTTTGCAAACCTCTTCAACACATCTGTTATGCAATAGGATACATGTCTGCAATAAAAATTACAGATATGATGATATGAATGTTTCAATCTTTTTATGTTTTTGAAGGCATCTTTTTATTTATTGAGACAAAAGCATATTTTGTGAACAAGATCTTTCTCATGTGGATACCAAAATCTTAAGTCAATTTGCACAATACAGCAAATTGTTTTTTCTTGAAATAGAGGTGTTTGGGGGTGTTTGAGATATTTTTCATACTTACAAAGCTGAAGTCTGACCTATTTTCCCATCAGTGCTAGATATGCAAAGAATGCTAGATAAGGTGTCAGCCATGTTACGAGAAGACAAAAATATAACTATCACTGTCTTTAAGTGTTTTCATAGTAGACTTTATATTCATAATATTTCTAAAAAGTATACAAAATTAAAGTTTTATAAATCTATAGACATTCTGGACCAGATTTAGTAAAACTTTCTTCTGGATTGTTAATGCAACTCATATTGTTCTCAAACCCCAATACTAAGCTCAAAATCCCTAAAAACTGCATTGCTGATTTGCCTTAGTTTTGATTACCAGTCGTTGGCATGTAGGTAAGTATAAGCATAGCTGGGGCCCTGACTTCACAGGACCTCCCTTAGAGCAATTAGGTCAGTTCTGGAAGCTGATTTCCATACATTAGGCATTAGAGAAGTACAGCCTGTGCCAGGACAGTGGATGCTGGAAGTTCTCAGTTCTGAGTCTGCAGTTCTGGACATGAGCCTCTGCAGCTGTGTGGGTGTGAGAAAGGGAGGGCAGAGGCCTTTGCTTTTTGTGCCCTGCTTTCCAGACTTTAAATTACTCAGCAATATGGGCAGCTCAGCCCACACTGAGCACCTTCTGCTCTGAGTGAGCTTGGGCCAGGTCTCAGGAGTGTGCATGGTGTGTGTCGGGCGGTGAATCAGTGCTGGGCTCACAGACTCATTAGGCATTGTGGTGTAAGGCATTGTGGTGTGAGGCATTGTGTTAGAGTCCCTGTATGTGTGAGCAGTCTCCAGGAGGGGCTAGGGTAGGACAGAGTCTACACAGGGAGAGAATATTGTTAGTAACTACCTTCTAGAATTGGTTGTCTTATTTGTTTTCCTTGCAATTTCACTGCTTTTTCCCCTAATAGATAATGTTAAGTCTTGCTAAATCATCCTAGACAACTATTCGTGTTCTTTAATTGGGGCAAAATGAGCAGAGTTAAAACTGACAAGGTTTGGTTGCAGGAAATGCCAAGGACTGGGGATGGCAGGGGCTATGGGTATTTTTTTGCAGTTGTCACAGACAAGTGGGAGGTTGTGCCATCAACTACCAAATTTGGACTTTACAGAAAAACTTGTTTGGAAGAGGAGACAGCAGGGATGATCTCTGCTTCCAAGCAGTGACTAGTGTGTCTGTTTCTTATGTTAGTCTAACTGTTCAGGTCAACTGTTTTTCTGTATTGGAGATACAGAACAAGAACTTTTGAAACAGAAGAGATTTATTCTTTGGGTTTTACTCAAGAGGAAAAAAATCAGCTGGGGTTTAATAAGACTTGCCTGTTTCATTTCATTTTTCCTTTTAAAGAAATTCACTGTGAAATCCTTGACATGATCTATTTGTATATTTAGTATCAGTTTCTACATTTGGTTTTCAGAGTTGACTCATTCCACCTAACTAAGTATTTACACTCTAGGTGTCTCTGTTAAAGCTAGTTACCTCAGACTCTATAGTAAATTGAGAGAAACAAGTACTTTCAGGATAAGATTCATCTGACCTGTTTAAGGTGTCTGTTTTAAGATTAGATGAATAGCAGCCTATTCACCCAATAGCACTTCATCTACACCCTGACTGTTTATGGACTCAAAAGTGTTTGCCAGGATTCATTTAGGAAGCTAAGTTTTGCTCCTATTGAGCCAAATAAACATGCAAGATACGTTAGGGCTTCTAAAGTACATGGAAGTATTTTGGTAGAATTCTGGCCAAGTAATATAAATCTGTTTCTGGAGTTTTAGTGAGTGATAAGTAAATGGTTTTTTTTCCATCAGCTACTCTGCATAAGAATTTATTAAGGTATCAAGTACACAGTCAAGTCTTAATTAATCAAGATAACTGATGAGCATGATAACATGCACAAAATAAGTTCCTATTTAGGCAAATGAAAATACTGAAATCTAATTCCCCATGAATTGTGTTCATTGTCTGACTTTTCATCCCACATAACAGCCCATACAGTGGCAATGTTGGTGCTACCCTGCAACTGTCTAAGCATTGCTCAGCTAATACCCATGTGCCATCTGGGCACTCAGCTTCTGCCAGCTCTGGTGTCAGGCCTGGCTTCTGCCTAAGGGGAGTCACTATTGTGCATTTCCCTACCATTTTCTGATTTTCACAAACTATCTCTAGTAATCTGTATTCCCTCTTAAGTCGGGTCTTGAGTTCACAGTTCGTTGCAAACTGTCAAACCAATAGACAAACTGCTTGCACAAGTCAGGTCTTAAAATTCTACGCCAAAAGTACAAATAAGACATATATAAATAAGAATATGTAGTGAAATGGCAGTTGCAGAGACTAATATTAATGATGCTGTGGAAAATGGAGGTGAAGGTCCCTAAATTCATATTTATTTGAGTGGTAAATCTTTGTAACTCAGTGCCATAGGTAGCCAACTAAACATGGGGTCAGTCTGTACAGAACTTCCTTGGGCTGGTCTGCAGCATAACAAACCTCCAGGTGGAAAAATGTCAGATTTAGTAAGTGAGAATCCAGTGTTTGAGGTGTTGTTATGGGCAGAGAAGGAGGCTGACACGGTGCTGGTAGCAGGCTTGGAAGCACAACTGAGCGGGGGCTCAGGGGAGCCCGTGTTGGCTCCGAGTTGCCGAGAGCCAGGCGAGCACAAGTGAGCAGACACAGACCTGCCAGGGCAGGGGCAGGGGGGGCAGGGACCTTGCTGCTGTCTGCCTCCACTGGGGAGCACTTCCACTGCTGCTCCCACCTGCCTCTGCACTGGAGTTAGCTCTGCAGGCAGCAGAGTTCTGTCCACTGAACCCAGCTTTATGCTGCTCTTCTTTGCTTTTTATATCTTTTCATGTAATAAATTTTAGCTGAGCAGATGCATGGTCTTTTTTGACACAAAAAGTTTGGCAGATCCTCAGGTGGATAAACAGAATTAATAGTATAAAAATCAAGTGAGTTAGATCAAATTAATATGGCCAAGCCTGGCTCCCACACTGTAATTTATGGTTCTTCTAGATGTCTATACCTACAGTCATTTTGCTCAGGCTCTGAACTGGTCATTTGTGAGCAAGTTTCAAGTCAAAAAGCCTTGCAGCCATATTTAATGTGATACAGTTTGGAGATAAAAAAGCCCTGCTGAGGACTTAGTTGTAGCCCAGTGCTGTGCTAATGACAACTTACACGGTTATCACATGGAAGTTGGCTCAGGCATAATCATCAAAGCCTGGCAAAGAGCTTTACAGAAACCCTCAGTACCGATAATCTCATGTTGGATTTTGCCTGCAGTTTGTGAGAAGGAAGAGCTGACTGAGACATTAAGCTAGCTAATAAGGCTTGCAGAAGCACAGGGTTCAGAAAACATCATTAAAGCTGATGATAATTGTAAACAACACCTTTTCAAATATGATCTTTAAGACAGACTAGAGTGCCACTTAAAATGCACTTTTAAAAGTGGGCTCTGTGTCCAGCTGCCTGAAAGAAGTCTCACGAGTACTTCTACAGCTCTAATCATGATGCTGTGCTTTTCACGCCTTTTTTGCTGATCCTGGCTTAAAAGGTCAGAGATGTAATGTTCATTACTTTGACCTCACAGCATCAGGCATCTGTAGCAGTTCCATCTATAGCTATTATTCTCTAAACACTTGGAGTGAAAGCTAGAGGCCTCAAGTCCTGATTTTTGAGTTTTCTCATGTTTCAATGAAAAGATTTTTCTATTGAAAATGGCACAAACTATGTCTTGAGTCTATCAATAAGTCTCTAATGTAAGGTAGGAATAGAAAAACGGGAACTGACTGCCAGCAGCAACTAGAATACATAAGTGCCTATTAGAAGCACAGGATTTGGGATTTTGGGTGGTTCTCTTTTTTTTTTTTTTTTTTTAAATTTATGTAAGAATATCTCTCTCTAAGGCTTAATGAAGTGCTTCTAACCTGTAAGGCATCAGGCTGAATATAAACTCACATTAGACATTTTAGTTTTGTCTCCATAGAAACTAAATGTTGAAATGTGTTAAGCTATTTTTGTCTTTGGAGTATTTATGTGCCTCAGAATTTCGACATGTACTCAGAGGGAAAAACTATGATCTCAATAGAATTTTGTTGTCTTATGGACTATCAGCAGGTGAATGAGATGTATTTGAATAACTGGTATGACAAAAATAAACCCTTGAAAGAGAGAAATTCAGAACTCTCTATTGCAAATAAACTAATCTTAATGTTCCATCCACATGAAAAATCTGTAAAGTGAAATATATCCAATTTAGAATGTCCAGAATCATCACTTTCTTGTGGTTGGGCCTTTGAAATCTAGTTGAAGTAAGGAAGTCCGTTAAAGGATGGTTATCAATATAACCATTTAAAGTGGTTAAAATTGTTAAAATAGGTGAAATTTAATCTTAATTGATACTTTGTTTCTCAGGAGAGAGATTACACTTTCTCAGAATCAAGGAAAAGCATCACTGCAGCTGAATTTAAGTTCACATTATTTGACTTTTTAATATAGAGTTTTACTACAGAAAATCTGTCATTCAAAGTAGGAGAGTTCAGAGAACGAAGAGCTTCAGGTCAATAGAAGACAGCTTTAGTTGTCGCACTTCAGAGTGGCTGTTTTCAACCCTATGACTTAAAAGAAGGGTTGTGTTTATTTTTAGTGGTTTTATCTGATACAGGTAATGTCTGAAACTCAATTGCTGGGTGCTGTTACTGTACTGAATCAGTACATACTGGTATTTTAAGAGTCATCACTTCCTAGAAGGTACTGACACTCCCCCTCTTTTAAAATAATTGTATTACATGAGGGACAGTTAGAATGAGTTATGGTAAAACTCCAGCAATATCCATAAAAACCAAGACAACATGAAGCCACATTCTTTGTGTCACATAATAGCTTACATTCATTTGTCATTTTCTGTTGCAAGTCAGAAAAACAAAAGAAGGCAAAGAAAAGGGAAACCAGAGGAAGTGCAGGAAAGATGATAGCCAGAACATAGTGACAGACAGGAGGAAACCCATGCAGAGACAGAACATTTCAACATACAGCAGAGAACAAACTTGATATTTATACAGATGCTGTGACACAAACACAAGCACACATTACATCTTCATAGCAAAGAATTTCACTGTCTACAGGAAACAACACAGTAGAGTCTTTAATGTCTCTTCAAAGCCTTCAGGTTAGCTAAAGAATTGCAGCACATTTCGTCTGGAGATAATAAAAATCCATGGGATAGTAGAAAGTGGCTTTAAGAAAAACAAAGTAAGCAGAGTGTCATGGAGAGGTACACTGGAAAAGAGGTCAATTAGCAGTGGAAAGGAGTACAATAAACTTATGTGTTGTGCAGCTGTGTGCACTCAGGGATGTGCCCCTTAATTGCCTAGTACTGTAAAAAAAAAGCCATTTTATAGGCTAAGTCCAATTCTATGGGGTTACATTTTCTTAAGGTATACAAAGTGATTTTTTAAGGCAAAAATTGTTATCAAATTAACAGAAGGCAATCTATTTATTAAACATACTGAGCAATGGGCATATGCAATGAATGATGTGCTCTGTCTGTGCAGAAAGTAGTCACTAAATCATATAAAACAGATGCTAGCATTCTTTCTTTTTAGCTAGAAAATACCTGCCTTATGAGTGTCTTGCACGTTCATTGTTGCAGTGTCAGACTTGGAAAATTATTTCTTGCTTTAAGAATGACAAATATGCTGTCCCAGTTTATGAAGGGAAAATTGAACAGGATATGATGCTACACAAGAATACTGAAGCACGACTCTATTCACTCATAAAAATGGAGACAGGTTGATGTAGTGAGCAACAGAGTCAATTCTTTACCAATCAATGTAAATGCATAGTATTCCATATTTTTATAAGCAGGTTGTTAAAATCTAGAATCACAAAATAATACAAATGTTAAGGGAGCTCTGCATATCATCTGGTCTAGGTGGCACTCAAAGCAATGCCAGCCTGGAGTTTCTCAGGGCCTTGTAGAGTAAAGTTTGAACATCTCCAAGGATGGAGATATCTGCAGCCTTTCTAGAAAACCTGGTCCAGTATTTGAAAGACTTCAAGGGTGCCTCATTAAGTCATATTTAACTCTATCCACCCGGAATTCCAAGTCCCTTTCTGCAAAGCTGCCTTGGAATCAATTGACCACCAGCCTCAGCCGAAGCAAGAGGCTATGACATGCCACATGCAGGACTTGACATTTATCTTTGCACACCACAAGTTTATTGTCATCCTGTTCCTCTGCCTGGTTCTTGTGAATAGCAGTAATAATAGGTATTGTACTGACCTTTCCCCTAAACTGATGCTGCTGACAGGGGACTGTCACCTCCTTCAGAATGTAGTGAAGGTGTTAAACAACTGACCCCAGATTTAAGGTGTGGAGATCCACTAGTATCCAGCCACTGGCCAAAGTTTTCATCAGTGATCACAACACTGCAAACCCAGCTGTCCAGCTGCTTCTGTGTTCACCATAAGAATAGGCAGTCCGTCTATCCAGACCCATGCCTATGGATTTATGAATGGACATTAATTATACTAACAATACATGTAATAATCATGAATATTAATGCATTGCATTTCTGTTACTCTTGCTGAAAACAATATGCTTGCAGTACATGATTAGTATTTAGTTGGTATACTAGGATGTTTCTGGTTATGCAGCTGTTTCCACCTCAGCTCAAAGAGTCTTTGGAATTGGATATTGAATAAGATATTATTCTGCATTTCAGTTCTGTTCCAGATGGGCTGGTAAATTATTCTTTCTAGAAGCAGCATTATAATATGGATATATTCCTACTAGTCTGATCCCAAGGAAGCTGAAATGAATGAATATAGTCCCATCAATGTTTCTATTTTTATATTGGACTCAGTGAACTCCCAAGTTGATGTTAAATAAATGCACTTGCATTTTGGAGGCACTGGTGAGAACATCAGCAAAGAGTGTTAAGGAAGCATCATAAGTATGAATAACTGTAGTTTAAACCTCAACCTGTAACACTTTATTAAATTTACAAGAGAGCACTACAAATTGTTATGATACTACTCATCACATAGAGAATTCAGGTGAGAATGAGGCAGTAATGTTTTAAGCTAAGATTCCAAGCAAGATTTTGGAAGTACATGGAATATGCATTATAAAAAGTATGTAAAAGTAGATTTAGATTCTTATTCTGAAATCTCTACTCTCTTAGTGCAGAGTAGATGTAGTATTAGTATTGAGATATTATAGTGAAAAACACCAAAGAAATATAAATACATGCACAAAATGATGGTATGTGATGAAAAATACTCAAAAGCAACAATTTTGTGATTAATTTAAATGTTTTGGGAAATGATTTTTAATTTATCCACCAAACTGGAAACTTGCTCACAGCAAATTTCAGTCTTCTGTGATGATCTCTTATAAAGAATCTTTAGAAACCTTGTTACTTGCATTGTAAAATAGATGTGTTCTTGCATGTGTTCACCTAGAAATTTGAAGCTTTTCAAATAATATGGGATTAGAGATGATTCTGGAAGTTTTGACTCACATATTTAAAATACTTTGAAAGCCCTGGTACTAAAATCCTTTAGCCACCTTTTTGTAAAACAGATGCACATTATTTAAAATAAAAGTACCTGGAAGTTTTCATCAGGTCTAATATTTGCTTGGCCTTTTTTTCTTACTTTATTACTTCTCATTGTCTTTTGTAAAGCTTTCCATTATTGATACTATTAATGAGACTCTTAGTACTCTTTGTACAGGAAGGTGAAGTACCCAAGGGAAAAGTCAAAACAGTAGATTCTTAACTGCAGTGTTGGATATGCCAGCTGAGGGAATTTAGGATCATGCACATGCAGCAGAGTCTGACATGAGGGCTGCCATGAGCTGATGATGAGGGTACTCTGTGGCCTTGAGAAGGTGCTGCCTCCATCCTTCTTCCCAGCTGCCAGTCAGAAAAAACATGCTGAACCTTGGCAAAACAGCCAAGGAATACAATTGGTACCATTACCTGCCCAAAGCTGCCAGTTTAATTAGTGTTGCAGCTATTTATAAACAGAAGTAGCATTTCTGTTGCTGCAGATTGCAGTAGCTCCACATGACCTGGAAGAGAACCATTCCATACTCCATGCATGAAATAGTAAGGGAGGGGGAAAAAATGAATCACATTTTTCTTAGTCTAATGGCTTCTGTATTTTGAACTAGGCCCAATTTGAAAATTTCTGTATCATAAACATGAAATATATTGAACTTTCATGTCCAATGTCTTTTCTGTTATAAAAAGCTATATTAAAAATTACATTGTACACAAGTCTTGTATGATATTGATTAAACTTTTATGTTTAAGTAATACCTCTGTAAACCTATCATCTTGAGATTAAAGCTCTTTGTATTGCTGAGGTAGTGGGAAGTGCATTTTCACACAGCTTTTGAAGATCTTATTCATGAGCAATCAGTGACTTTGAATATTACAGTAGAGAAAGAAGTGTGACATATTTGTGTTTTGTAGTTCTTAATATGCTTTATACATGTATTATTAATAACAAGGAAAAATGAATATTTGTTTTAGGCAGTGCAATTCTTTGCTTTAGACTATCACAAATGCTTTAATCTTTTTCAATTTCCCATTTTCTTGAAGTCTGAATGTAAATTGAACATATTTTATTAAAAAACTGACAGGTCATAGAAATCTGATCCTGATTTATGAACATCTCTTAAAACTGAAAAGTTACAATTGCACAGAGTTAAATGGAGAATCTTATATGAAGAGAGAAACGTGAAGGAGATTTTACAGAATCATCTAATTTTGTTAGAATCTCAACAGTCTCATTCTTCTTTTCTTAATTTCTTTATATTTCAAGCTGCAAAAAATCCCAAGTTTGTCCTGAATTCTTGTTATTTCTTTTTGTGTTGCATTTTGAATTTTGGCTGTTCTCCAGAAATGCCAGAGGTTCCCCACTACCTGGGGTTTAGTTTGGCATGCCTTTGAGTAGGGACCTAGAATAAGATCTATGTGTTTGATTAAGACCAATGTGTGGGTTTTCCATTTACTTCTGTGAAAGAGAGTTTATTGTTCATCCTTTAGAGTGTTTTGTGCAGCATATACAGCATGGCCTGATCTCAAATAATAAAATTAATTTTCAATAATCCAGTTTTTATTTTTTGCTGAATTTTTCTATTCACTTTCTAAGGAAGAATAATGCTATTAAATTGAAATCCATGGAGAACATAAATACATATGTGGAATATAGGTACTTTTCTGAATTGCAGTAGCATCATAACAGGGACAAGTCCTCCTCCTTCATTTATTTTTATTTATTTTATTTTATTTTATTTTATTTTATTTTATTTTATTTTATTTTATTTTATTTTATTTTATTTTATTTATTTGAAATAAATCCTAAGAAATCATATGAAAAATATAGTAAAAAAATCTCAGGATGAACCCAGATTTTGGGACATGCCCATGTCAAGACCTCTGCCTCTGCACCTTTTAACTAGTTACTTCATTACTTAGCATTTTCTGGTTTGGGATGACAGACAGCTTTTAATCGATGTCAACATAGTACTTGTTCCTGTCTTATCATTTCCTCACCAGTTTTTGATCTGACAGCTTATCAAATGCCTGGGTGAAATACAGACAGATTGCTTTCATCACCTTTCTATCATCTATTTCCTTGGTCACCCTTCCAAAGAACTCACTCAAGTTTGGCAAATAAATATTAGTTGGAGTTTGAGATTTTTTTTTTTCCTTTTGTCATCCTCTTAGAAGCAGACCCTGTTTTCCTTAATGACTGATGTGAGTATTTTGCCCAGAGGATAGGCTGGTCTCAAAGGAGTTGCATTTTTCACTCCTGATCATTTCTTGAATATAGTGGCTGATGTATTTAGCCCTTTTCAAGTAGCTGCTCTCTAACAGCACAGATTACAGCAAGACAGCCTGTTCCTGAAGGTCCTGGAGGATGCCACTCTGGTATCATGGATAAGAAAAAAAAGGACCCCAAAAGCTAAATAAATAAATCTATTCAAGTACTGATGATTTTTTAAGCTGACATGTCACCTCCTACCCCTGTCAGCTTGTACAGGGGAAGCCTAGTAATCTCCTGTTTGCAATTTCAGCCTGTGTTTTGCAGCTGGTTGCCTACACTGCTGGGCTCTGTATGCATTGCAGAGAGAAATAAAATATTAGGATCTGCTCCTGAAAGGTTCAAGTAAGTAATGAAAAGTGAAGCTAGGGCTGCTTCATGGGATGGTGTTTTTTACCATCAATATCCTGAATGCCACTAGAGGAAGAAACAGGATCTCCAATTCCAGTCCCTGGCAGTAGATCTGCAAGTCTGCCCCATGCTTGGTGGGTACCACCTTGCAGTTCTCTGTGCCTGCCTCCAGAGCTGGAGATGTGCTGGGAAATTCAGAGTGGGGAAGAGCTTGTGATGCAGCTCCCAGCTGCTGAGAGTTGGGATTCTGGCCAGCAGCATGAAATGTCTTTGTGCTGCACCCCATGCTGTCAATGTGTGTTATTATGAGTGTCCCTGAAAGATCAGCCCTTCTGGAAATTCACACAGAGATCAGCTGCCTGGCCTATTATTTTTAATGGTGGTAGAGCTTAGGAAGGATTCAGAAGCTAGTTTAGCAATGGTAATATTTCCAAAACCTTGTCATTTTGCCTTAAGGGCCATTTCCTGACCAGCAAAGAAACTACCAGTGAAAAGTAAGATTCTGGATTCTACACCTTTCTTAGCAGCTAATTTTACCAATGTCCATATTTAAGGTTGTCTGAATGCCACATCTGATTTCTAAAATCTAGGTCACAGCAGGTGACACACAGTATGACCAATCATTTATATGCATTAAGTGGGTTCCTTTCCCTTTGCAGTCTCCAGTATCTTTACAACTGACATTTTGTTGACTAACTCTTTCAGGGACTTTTCTCTGACATGCTTACTCCAGTCCTGTAAGACTCCCATGGAAATTTTTGGAAAGTTCAGTGTTAACTTTTCTAGTGCTGAAGTATTGGCCTGTTCTCCCATGCAAGGACAACAGGCCATATGACCTTCTTAGGTGAAAATAAAGGCTTGATATTACTTCTTTGACATAATGAAAGTACATGTATTGTGCTAATGAAAGATATTACTTTGAAATTAGTTCTATAATACAGTTCAAGTCTGTGGACCATTAAATAACTCTCATAGTGCAGAGTCACCAATCTATTAATTTCCATCCCTTTATAACTATGGATCTTTTTATCCTTCTTTTAATCTTATTTTTAATCTATTTATCCTTATTTTATCCTTTGATTATCCCTGTATTTTATCTTGTGCAGAAGAACAAAATTTAATATTACTCCTTAGATTTGAATTTAAATATGGCTATGAACTGGCTTAATTAATCATCTGTGCATATGACTAACCATATAATACCTACCAAACTAATTAAAAGATAACTAGCACTGTCAAAGCAACTGGCAGTATATAATGGGATGTGAGTAAGAAGAAAGACAAAGGCTCTCATCCTGCAGAGCCTCTATGGCTGGTTGGCATGTCTGTTTCCCCAGGCAGCAGGGAATGCACAGAACACTGGAAAGGGTACAGTCCTTGTGTCTGTCAAATGACATAAGCAAAATTTTAAGATTTCTAAGTACACCCAATATGCCATATTTCTGTAAATATTTAACTTATTTTTATGAAGGAATAGATTTAGAGAAGCGAATTTGTTTTCTATATAAATTTATAATTATAATATCCAGCCAGAACAAGGCTTGCCTCCCATATCCATGTCCTCAACTCATGCAAAATCCATAGAATTTTTTTAACATTACCTTATCTTTCTATGCTTTTTGTTTAATGACAGTAATACAAATACAGACTAGATTTTCCTGTAGTTTTTAGTTACAAACAATGTCTGTTGTAAAACCTTCGAAACTTGGGGGTAGAGAGTGCATGACAGACAAAATATTCTTTATCCAGGACATGATTTGCACCTAATAATTGCACAATGCTTTGGTATCACTAGATCCAGGGAATCTAAAAAGAATGTGACACTTCTCCTGTGTCACTTTAGTATCTCAAGATTTACTGTAACGTTGAAGGATAAATTTCAGTGGTTAATGAATTGTAAATATTACCATGAAAGTTAAGCCTTTTTCAGGGAAGCAGGAAGGATTCTGCATTATTCTAGTTTCTATATAAATACATAAAAAGGAGTAAAAGACCATGTTACATTCACTTTTGAATGTCTCATTGAAATTACATATTTTACAGCACTGGCATCAAGAGTCTTTGTATCAAGTGAAAAAAAAAAAAAAGTCATTTAATTCAGCTAGGTGTTAATTCTGCTTCAGTGGACAATTCAGACATGAGTCTCCAGGGAAATCCAATCCCAAACAGGAAATAAAATCAGCTGCAAATGAGGCTGAGCTTTTTACTGAGCTTTTTCAAAGACAGGTTATATTTGAACATAGCCCCAGGTTTGTGGCATCCTGTGTGCTAGCAAGCCATGCAGATTTTACATACTGCAGCATGCTGCCATTCAGAAATAAATAAAATAAATAAAGTGGTGCAAACTCAAGCATCTCTCCATGGCAACAGCTGCATCACTTGAGCCTCGTGCCACTTCCTGAGCAACTGCGCATAGAAAAATAAGGCAGCAGCCAGTATGGGGAAAAACAGTAGGGACAGGTACATAAAATCTGGCACAGTCTTTTAGGCTTTAGGACTGCCTTTTAACTTTGTCTCAGTGTGTGCTGTGGCAGGGTCCCATTTATCCTCACCCTGGCATGGGGGCAGAAGGTTGGGTGGCAGAGCTAAAGCTGGGATGATGCAGAATCATCTTCTCAGCATGGGCCTCACACTACAGCCTTGCTCTTGGCAGGTCTGGTGGGCAGGAGGCAGGGCAGGAGGCAGGGCAGGTGTTTCCAGAGCCAGCAGCATCGGGTCCCTGCAGTGGTTCTTCCCAAACAGGTGTGGAGCTGCACCTGGAACCAAGCCGCAGCAGCCAGGCAGTAAAGCAGGTTGTGGTGCCTGTGACACTGTTCCCTGAACTTTATCTGGCCCTTTGACAGTTGTCAGTTTTACTTACTCAGCTTCTTTCACTGGATCTGCTTTAGTGAGTAAAATGGGCCACAGTAAGTGGCTAAACTGTCCTCTCTCAGGGCAGTCCTCTCTCATTCCAAATGTCCTGGAGAAAGCCCTAACACGGCCATGTGCTGTCTGGAGGGAGCCTGGGTGGGAAGGCTGCAGCCCATCCCCGCATGAATGCTACCTATCAAATCCTGTGGAGGAAATTGGAGCAGAATTTACATGCTGCCCCAATCCACTTTATTAATTTCCAGATAAAAATGTTGGAAACAGGTCGACATCAGGATGGCATAAAGAGGCTATGCTTTTTTTTTTAGTTTTGCAACTTGGGCAGAGACATTCAAGCAGAGATGGGCAGAGTAAGCTGCTGGAAGGACAAGACTTGCCTTGCATTCAACACACTGATTTGGCAAGAAGGAGATTAGCAGTCATCTAGCAAACTTTTTTTGTCACTGCAGAGATGGGATTCTTACAGTGTTTCTGATATTCTTCCTACTTAAAATAGTTCATAATGGAATTAAATGCAGTTGTGCCTAAAGCAGGGTCAAAGAGCAAAGTTCATGACCCTCTACTGTATGGAAGCATTCCATATCTAATGGGTTTCTCTGCTACAGCAGTCTACATGCTCCTCAATATTAAATTTTTGATACTTGGTACCATATGAGAGATGGAAACCCTGTATTCAGACTTTATAAGTGTACACCAAGCAAGTATACATAAGGGTATCAACTGTGTATTTAGTATCTATCTATTCTACTCTTCTTTAGCCAATTTCCAAACTTAATAATAACAACATTTTCAGAAGTAATTGCTATAAATCAATTTTTATTATATAAGTCAAGCCCCTTTTTGTTATAGAAACATTTTGTTACCCTTTGCAAATGTGCTGCTTAGAGAATAGCTTACTTACCAGCACTGTGAAAAATGGTAACCAGTGCTGAATCAAGGGACACGTGACTGTTGAGAGAATTAATGCAGGGATGAGTAAAAACTCCAAATCTCTCCTTTTTGATAGAAATAAATTGACTATAAATGTCTTTGCAGCATACTTTCTTAAATTAACAGGTCAATTTGCCAAGAAAATGTCCTGGTCATTGGATTAAAGAAACACACTCTTCAGGGGTCACTGAATGCTTAATTATTTAAGCAAGATGGAACAGCTAAAACTGGAAAAAAATACCATTAGCCTTGTGGTAAGGGTATTTAGCTGTCATTGAGAGATGTAGAGTCAAGTCCCTGCATCAAGGCAAGCAGTGTATGGGCACCACACAGGACAGCTGACCATTTGTCTTTTGGCAGTTCTTCAACAGCAGTGCTTACATCTCTAATAGCAGTGTTTATGTGACAACTTCCTCATGACAATTTCTAAATTTGATTTTTTTCCCTAGTGAAGATTAAGACCTCATTTTATTTATGAAGAAAAATAGTCTGTCTAGCTAGACATCCTGATTAATTTTCAGAAACAATTTTAGGGTTTGTTTTTTTTTCCTACTGAATATGAAAAATTTGGTGGACTTAGTGCATTTGTTAACAGAGTGCAAATGTATATGTATCATTGGGACAATGGGAGGTCAAAAGGGAAAAATAGATGTCATGAGGAGAGCAATGAGAAACATCACTTCACTGATGCCATTGTCCAGCAGCTGCTTCGGAATTTTTCCAAATTAAAGAAGATCCTTATAAATGCAAATTCTTTATGGCTCATTTATTACTGGCAAATACTGACCAGCATTGCTCTTCTATCAAGCCTTGTGTGGGAGATGCTCTCTGCTAGATGATCTGCTGCACTTAGAGTCAGTCAAGGTCTCTGTTGGACTCCTGCAGACTCAGATAAAGTGGCAGCCTGCTTGGAAAAGCAGAGGAAACAGCTGAAGGCAGCATTTGAGTGGCTTCCCATTACCACTGAGAGCTATTCAAACATGTATTTTCCTTGTTTCTGGTCATAGCTGTATAGTAATTTTGTACATGTAATCTAGTACAATCATACTTAATGCAGACATTTTAGAAAACTGTGCCATTTCAGACCTATTTAGGCTGTACATTTTACAGGCTGGCTGTGACAACTCTGCTATAATATAATTCTTGAAAGTTTTTCTAACATAATTTCTTGGGAGGGACAGAAAATAGATAACACATAATTAGAGTGGAGCTTTTGAGATGCATATAATAGCAGGCTCTAGGTGTGGAAAATTTTCCTTTTATTAGTGTGAGGATGATATGAAATCCACTGACTTCAGAAAAAGCTGTATTTTTATGCCCAGAGATAGATTTGAGCCTTCAAACACACATAATTTATGTGTGTTGTCCTTATATGTTCCTGGAAATGTCTGTAATGGCTGTTTTAGAGATGTGCAAAAGCTCAAAATCACTTGAAAGCACAATTATTCTTTGAAGTGGTCAGCTAAGAATGGTCACCTTATCAAGATTTGAAGAGACATATTAAAGTAGCCATTTGGATGCTTATCCAGATAATAAGTGTTCAGAAAGAGACTTTGTATGTCTGTACTAATGTAATATCTCTGAAAATCACATACACATCTTAAGCCACCTTTGAAGTAGTTTTGTAAGCACTGCTTACAGACCAGGTAATGTGGACCACAGCTATGTGTGGCTTACTCAGCACACCTGTAGCTGTTCCCTGTGTTCAGTGTTTTGCTGCTGCTGCAAAACATCTGGAAACACCAACTTGGAGGAGCTGTTGCTGACTGCAATAAAATTAGAAACCTTCTGTGAAGCTGAGGGAGTCAGCTGTTGGTTCTGGATCTAAACCACTATTTCCTGGATAGACACAAGATTGGTCTGTCCTGCTCCAGGGCAAATGAAAGCTGCTTGGATGTGGCTGCCAGGGTGCTGACCCTAAGCTAATACACCCTCCCTCACCAGAACTTACTGGCTCAGACTCATCACCATGTTAATTGCTTTTTATATCTTACAAACATAAGCTATGCAGAAGGGACAAGTGAACACATGTCTTCTTATAAATAACTATTCAGACATTGAATAAGCCAAATTGTCGGGTGGAAATAAAAGTGAGACTCAGACAGTCCTTGAGCCCAACTGTTTACTCTGGTTTTCCTATAAAAGCCTGAACACTATGTGTCTCAGATGGAAGGTGAAAGGAATACCAAATTACATTAGCCAAGTTTTCCTCTGGTTCTTTTTCATCTCAATGGAAAGCATCTCAAATCTCAGGCTTCCACTTGGCATAAAAGAGCAAGAGTAAATCCTTTTGTATGATTTGTCTGTTGGAACAGAGGAATAATTAGAGACTGTTTATCAGTCTATTAACTGACTCATTGCTTCTACCTTTGATGGTTCTTTTGTGCTCAGAGCTAATCTGAATTGTGCATTAACCAGGGATTCAGGAGATCTGCTTATTGCCATAGCCTGTGGCATGACTTATGGCAACAAAACCTTACTTGATTGTTGCCCAATTTGTAAATCATGAATAGTGACATCAACTACCAACTATTCTATCAGAAAATCTGAGATATACTGATGAGGAGAACTACATATTAGAGAGAAGTATTATTATAATAATTGTTTACTTCTTGGATAAATGAACAATAATTGATGAGTAATATTTAGGGAATTTAAGTATTAATGCAGGAAATATTATAGATATTTTGAGAGGGCTCTTCAGTGTAGAAAATCAAAATTAGAGTTTGAGGAAATAGATTAGATAGGTTAAAAAATTCCTACTTTGTGTCTCCTGATGTAATTTAGGTGCTTTCTACCTAGGAGAGTATGTTTCAGGTAAACAAAATTAGCAAAAAAATTTTAGATTCTGAGGGAATATTATAGTTAGTAACATAGTGCAGATCTGAGATCTAAACCTCTGGACTCTAGTAGAAATATGAGTCAGGTTAGATCCTGGCTTAGGCAGTTAGGTGGTATTTACATTGTATTTGTAAGTATTCAGAACATATTTGAGAATCTAGATCCCTTTGTAGGGATCTAGCCCCGAAAACAAGATCTGTAACTTTGAAACAGGAATTCTTTGTCAAAAGGATTGCCTAAATTCTGATATGTCACATCAGTCACATCTATACTAGTGCCAGAACAAGGATTTGAACCCTATTTATTTTCAGAACATATTCAATTATGAGAAAACGTGAACTCCACAAGAGTCACAAGTGCACAGAGGTGTAGGAGATAGTAATTAATGGCTACAGAAAAGGAGACACACACAGAAAGTTTCTGAGACCTTTTTCATCTAAGGAGGTTTCAATGTTATATTTCTATTAGAGAAAAAAAAGGCAAGGAAAATCAAAAGAAAGAATTGGAGGATGCATTTTTGAATATTATGTGATTGCCTTTACCTGCATGTTAATGGTTTTCACAAGCCAACACTTTTTCTGGCTCAAAAGTAAAAAGAAAATCTCATAAAAAGTTGGGAGGAGAGAGAGAAAACTGCTTCATTTCTTCAGCAAGAGTTGGCAACAGCTGTAGCACAGCTGAGTTCTAATAAGTGTCATGGGGAAAAGCTACACCATTAATGGTAATTTATCTTATGTTGTTCTCCAGGCTCTGACTATTATCTAAGTGCTTTGTGCCAAATGTAATAAAATGGCCAGATTTCTCATTATAGAAAGCATAAATTGCTGAAGGCAAATATATTGAGTGAAACTGTCAATATGATAATTGTGCACTCCTGTCACTAAATGGCAGAAAATATATATATTTATGAGTATGCTAACCCTCTAGACCATTTACTGGTAGAATAACTGGAAGAGTGTGCACTGAGGATGTTTTATTCTTTTTGTCATTTTTATGGCTACATAGCTTATAGAGATTACACATTACAATATATTTTTAAAACATTATAAATAGGTCAGGATGCCCTGTGTGCCCAGTAGAAGTCAGACACTTGTAATAATATCATTTTAGAAATTGCAAAATTATTAGAGCAATAAATTAACTAGCAATTCAAGGGAAATGAAAATCAGTGGATGTAAGTTGGGCTTTTGTTAAAAATATTAAGTCAGCTGGTTTACTGATGAAATACATGCTTCTCATATATAAATCTTCTGAATGTTTCTGGTGATAGTTATCAAAGAAATACTGGCTAAGGTCATTTTAGCAGTGTAATAGTATAAGTAGCTTGTTCCTACACATTTAATTTAAAATATTATTTATTATGAAAATAATTGATATTTTAACAACAGCACTTGTATGCTATTAATAACTTGAGTTTTGTTATCTTCAACAGGAAGAGTTCCTAACTATAAGAGTTGAAATATAGTCAGCCAATATGACTATTCCCTGCTTTAGGGTAGTTTATGAAAACCATCTTGCAATTTTCATGTGTTAAATAAAATGATGCATCAGAAATTAAATTTTCCCAAATGGGAAGTCTTGGAAAGATATGGATGGGATGGAAAGGAGGAAAGTGGAAACAGAGAAGAGGAAAGGGAAGAACTCTACATTCTTCTGGGCTACTTGCCAGTGAATCAGTTCTGTGTTACTCAAGTTACCTTCCTAGTGATGAGAAAGGAATTTGGGAAGGGCTGAAAAAGAGAAACCAGGGTTACCATCCTCAGCAAAAGGGAGAGAGGAGAATGTGAAATATAGAAGGTACCCACCAAGTTGGGTGCTTCCCAGCTCTCTGTTGTTGCTCCATCCATCTGCATGCTAGAAGGACCTGCCTTACCCAAGCTCTTTTTCCTGGACATCAGTAGGATCTGGAATATGCTCCAGTCCCAATGTTAAATGAGACACACAGCTTAGCTGGCCTATGTACCCCAAGCTGCCAGACCTTAAAGTTAGCCAGGCTGGAACAGAGAAGGAATAAGGAAGAAGGAATAATTTGTTCATGTACAAATTACAACTGCAGTTTCTTCAATTACCATTCAGTTCTTTAGCTTCACTTCCAATTTTGAAATCAAGAAAATTACTCTGTTTTTATTGTGCCCTTAAATTTAGAATGACCCTAGGTAATGCTGGCAAGCATTAGAACAGAGCTCAGTTCAGAGTTAAAGTGTCAAATGTATGCACCTACAGACAAAGATGGCTGGATGTCTCTAAGTTCCCATGACATTCATTAAAGTTCTTATCAGTGGGGCCTCAGCTCACCATACAGAGTCCATTGACTATATTTAATAAATCTTTGAGTATGTGACAGCTCAGATGTTTAGCACATATGTAGACACCTTCATTAATATATAGCTATTTTGGGTGAATTAAATCTCACCTACAATATTGTAATAAAAGCATAACAAATTATAGCCAGACTTTTAGAATATTTGGCCTGGATACAACATGGTGAGATGACTGTAAAAGTTGTTCTGTTTAACCTTCCTGCATGGGGTAGATGTTGTATCTACATCTATGTAGAAACACACCCTGGAACAGAGTCAGGAAATGAACTCATGTGAACTACCTTTTGTTGGTAAATCTGTCAGCCTCCAAAACATGTCTTTGCACATGGATATGAGCATGAGAAGTGTCTGTTGGGAATGGCAGGGATCTCTTTATCTCCCAGCAACATTCTGATCTCACACCACTGCTGAAACCCCTTTAGGATGTGGGTGCTGGGTGGCACGAGCAAAAAACATGGAGCAGACCAGTCTAACAATTTATCCACATCTGGCTACACATCAGAGCCTGGGGACATTCCTGGAAATGGTTTAATTTATTCATGTACTTATAGCTTTTCAGTAGTATTTATCATCTGTATAACTTGTAGGCTTTTCTTTTGAATCCAGCATGATCCAGCTGGACTGAAAGAGTGTTACATTGCTGTGAATAAAATATAGCAGCTTGGTTATAGATGAAGGAAAAAATCCACAAACACTAATCCAAGAAATCAAGAAATAAATTACATATCATTCTGTTTACAGCTTCCATCCACAGCTTATGATAACTCAGTTATTGGTACAGCAATGAAACATTTCTTGGATTTTCTAGAAATGCACACAGAACAAGTGGAATGGGAAGGTAAATGGTGCCATGGAAACAGAATTTAGATACTGCCTTGAGCAGGATGGTAGTGTAGTGTAGGACTAACAAAAGGATGTATAATGATTATGTTAAATATGGTCTAAATGTGAGTGAATCTTACATGTAAATAGAAGATAACTCCATACATTTTTGTTTGGCTATTTTCTACCTGCTCCCACCTCAAAAAAATCTATCTCACAGGACAGTGAATGATGAGATTTTTATTCTGTAGTGCCATACCTACTGACTTTTAGAGGCAACAGATGTATTTTTGTACTGTATTTGAATGCATTCACAAGTCACATTAGTTGTTTTTACTGTAAAATAATACAGTTAGCTCTAAGTGTGTTAGAAACCTCTCTAATTGTCAACTTCAGTGCAAACTTAAATTATGACAGTGGATAAAGAAAAAATGAAACTTGAATGGCCTTGTGCAGATAGCCTAGTCCAAGCAAAACCTCTCTCTAGCTTTTATCATTAAATTTGGATTAGGCAAATAGCAATGTTCTTCTTTAATACTTGTCTTAAACATTCACTTGAAACTGTTTCAATTTAAATTAAAACCAGATTTTTTCCTTGTTACATTATTTTTTTGCCTTGCACATTACCTTTTTCTTCAAGTATTGCTGAATTGTTGCACTTCCACCAGATTTTGGCATCTGTGTGCTGAATCTAGTCTTTACATTGTGCAATGTCTATTAGGTCTTTTTGCTTTGAAATCATCCATCCAGCTATTCTTATCTATAAATAGCAACATACCGGTGAAATAAAATTCTGTATCAGAAGTAATTTAACAGGATTTATTTTTCTGTCCCTACTTGTTTTGAATGAGCTGTCACAGTGTGCTAGGATGCCTAGAATGCGTGCTTTAGGAGCTAATAAAAATTAAGCCAGTTTGGAACTAGTAGTTGTTTGGTATTTTATTTTAGAACCATCATATTTTTAATCATTACATTTATGAGACTGCAAGCTGGAGAGACCAGGAGAGTGTTAGGAGAATGAAATGTCTCAGTTTGTGGGAGCAACTGATGCCATGGTCCAGCACAGGCAGGCAGCAGCTGTAGCAAGCAGGTGGAAGGACACAGAGCCCTCCTCCCATGAGCACTGCCCATTCCACTCCATCTCAGCACTGCTGTCAGGGGGCCCTTTGCAGCCACCTGGGCAAGGAAGAGCTGAATAAACTCAGAAATAGAAACTCACGAGCTGTCTTTGGAGAGCCCAGCTGTATTGCACGTTAGGGAGGTTGAATAGCTGAGGCAGAAAGACTCTTGCCCATGGTTTCAAATCAAACCAGCAGCAAAATCAATAATTAGGACCCACAAGTTCCTTATTCACAGCTTTCTTCCGTTTGCCCAGATGATGCCACTTCACCATTCCTTTATCATTTTTCTTTTTTATCCCAGAAATTTAACTGTAATTACGAATTTTAATTCATCTTTGAAAGGCCCTTTGAAAGGCCAGGGCATGAGAGCCTCAACATGCATTGGAAAGCATGGCCAGTGGTACTAACTTGTCTCTTGAAAATCGAAAATAGAATGTTGAATTACATTTTGTGTATTGAATGAAATATTTATCACAAGAAATTTAGGGAAAAGGATTTAAAAGGTCAAATTTTCCATTATGGTCTAGCAGCAGAAAGGACAGCACAGATCTTCAGAGGAAAGCTAAGGTAAAAATATCACTTTATTCTTAACCTTGACATGCAGGATCCTCATTTAATTCAGCAAATTGCATCCTGTTGCTACTCAACCTCTTATCCCTTTGACATTCACCCATAAGAGCAATGCTTCACAATTTCCATGCATTGTTTTTCCTTTCATTAATTCTTCCTCACTTCAGGTGTGCTCTTTCTGCATGCTCTGAAGCAGCTCTGTGAAAACAATATCTTTGAAGAGGGAGTTGTGTGGCTTTTTCCACTTCCTCATTAATTGTAAACAGGTGATTTCCTTTTAAAAAATGTGTGAATCTCCCCCTCATTTCTGCCTGATAAAACTTTTTGTGCAACCTTCAGGTGCCCAATCTAAAGCCCATGGGCTGGGAAAAAAACCTGGAAAACATCTTTTGTAGCTTTCTGATTTCTCAGGCATACATAACTTGAGCCTTAACATTTTCTATGCATTTCAGACTCAGTCTTTGTTGTGTTTGACTCCTGTCCATCCTTTCCATGCAATGTGGTCAATCTCATAAACTCATATTTGTTTTTAGGAATGAAGGAACTACTCATCATGAATTAAGACTTTTTTTATCATGAGGTTTTTTATTAATATTTTTTTTCCTGTAAGACTTTGTGGTTTGACTTGCTCATGTTACTGTTATCCATGGACATCTAATACCTCAGGTCTGACATCCAGACATTTTTGCACAGAATGGAGATGGTATGTACTGCAAACACAACACCTTAATAAAAGGAAAAAGGAGATGGTCAAAAGATTGTCAGAAAAGCAAGAGATAAGTTGCAGGTATTTTAGTAAAGTGCAGTCTGTATGAATCAGTAAAAATGCTGGACTAGTAGAGAAAAGAGAAAAAGGGAAATTGCCAAGAAAATTTTGCAAACTGAGTAAATTAAATCTAATTTAGATTTTAATTTTGATGCACAGTGACAAAAAGTTGGATGTAAGCATTTTTTACAGCAGAAAGTAGTGATTCAGATTAAGGAATATTCTGAAAACTACCCTGAAATCTAAGAGTGCAACAAGAGAAAATATTTTTTGTCTGGGGAGTAATTTCTAGTGCAGAATATTATCTTCATAATATATTTTTCCATGGATTTGTTACTTGGAAAACAATTTAAGCAAACTTTTACATTTTGAAAAACTATCTTCTGGGCTTTATTTTGTTTTGTTTTTCTCATAAGGTTGGCTTTGCCTAGACAAAGCAAGACATTTGGCATTTGAAGACAGAAACCTCAGGACTCCAGCCATGTAAAATATTCTATTTTTATTGCTAATGATTAAAATCAGGAAAACAAAAAAATGAGTGTTAGCACTTTGAAGTCCACACAGACTCACCAAAATTCATGTGAATTCAACAAGAAGAAGCTGTTGGCAATTGAAAAAATGACAGGTTCATTTTGACCAAAGGTGGGGTTTTATATACCAAGTACAATAGTGATGCTGAAAGATAACTGACACTTAAAAGTAAAGGAGAAAAAAATTATTTAGAGTGAAGAGATAAACTGATGTCTCATGAAAACACTGAGTTACCAGTCATCAGATTCTGTGGATTAACAACCCAGGAATTAACTAGGCTTGTATTAGTTTCTTTTAAAAGACCTCCTTACTTGTATTCAGCATTAGTCTTTAATTTATTTTTCTACTTATTCACCTTTCTGTTTCCTTTCAGACAAAATCTGGTTTGTTTGTTGGTTTGTTTGTTTTTTTTTTCCCTCAGGAGATGCTTTTTTCCCCATTTTTTTTTCCAACAGAATACTTTTTTTTGGACATGTAAAATCTGTAACTGCACTTAGGAATAAAAGTTCACATCATGAAGGAGATTGTAATTCCTTTAAATTCTAGTTCAATATAAAGCCCTCTAAATTTTGAATTCTTCAGCAAGCAAAATGCTTCCATATTGGGCACTTCCTATGACAAGCCTGTCTCAGAGCTAAAAATGCTGCTCAGCAAGGTCTCTGGGCTGCAGCCGTGCTCCTAGAGGGCAGAGGAAGGGTTCCAAGGGAGAGGGAATTTATTTCCCTTGCTGAGCTATGGTGAAGCTTTGTTGCAATCAAAATATCTTCATAAAATGTCTTGACTCAATGGAACAGGAGCCAGAAAATGCTGGATGTTTTCTGAGCAGCATTTATGTAAACAAGATTTCTTTCGGTTTTCCCACTTTTTTTTTTTAAAGTGTTTGATTGGTATGAACTCTTTCTTGTGAACTGTCTTTTACCTCCTGTGTTTTACTTTTAAAAGACTATTCAAACAAATGTTGACCTTCACCCACTTCAGCAAATCAGAAGTATTAACATTTTTCTCACCTGTGCATAAGCAGCTGTTGTAATAAACATAGTGAATTTTAGGGGATGTTGAAACATCTTGTTGTAGGAGACTCCAAATGATGAAATAAATAGCTGTAACATTAAGGGAAAGAGAAAATGTAGCATTGATAGCGATGAGAAAATCTTGAACATGTTTGGATAAATAATCTCTGATACAAAAAAATGCACTTTAAATGCCAGAGAATGTTAATTACTTGAAATTTAATAAGAAAATTAATTAAGGAACAGCACAAGTATAAAGTAAGAATGCCTGTTGCTTTTCTCAGCAGATAATTGAGACAGCTTTGAAATCCTAATAAAAGCCAACCTTGAGACACACAAGGCTATTATATGGCCTATTATTTTATGTAGAAGTGAGTTTTGGGCACATTTTAAAAAATCATTTTCATAAAGAAAGCACCAAGAATAATCTGGAGCTACAAGAAAAAAAAAATTGAAGTATAAAAAATATCAAAGAACAAAATTAGGGAGGTAGTACATGATGTGAATCTCAGCAATAAAAGCAGGCTTGACATGTACTTAGGATCCTGAAGGATTTCTACAATTATCTTCTGCCTCTACTTTTTGACTTCATATCCATGGAAAAGGGAGAAGATTGAACAAAATACATAAATTTTTAATATGATTTACAAACAATGGAAGAAATATATTGTTGGCTAAAAATGCTTAGACTGGTAGTGGGAAAGACAGGAAAAAATGTTGTTAGTTGTCAGAAAGGCTGTTAGGATCAGGAAGTCAGATATAACCTACAGATGCCTTAAACATTTCAGACAAGAAGGATTCTAGTAATCCCTTATAAACTCCTGCTTCCTATGCTGGGTAAAGAGTTTTTCAGTCTGCATTTGGCAAGCAGGCAGTAGGTTTCTACCACTATACCTATAAAATTTACTTCTGATTATCTGATGTGTCATGATACGAGGAAGTTTTATTTTCCAGCCTGATGTTGTCCTTTCTATAGATGTATCATATTCTTCCTAATTATGTTCAAATTGATAGAAAAAAGGCAAGAAGTGTGGAAACAATGAAAGGAAACATGAGTGTCTACTTTTAAAATTTTACAGAGTTTATAACACTGACATAATTGAAAAAGCAGAATAAAACGACCTACAGAATTTTTATAAAGTATAGACTGAAACACTGAAATTACTTTTACTCATACTTTCATATGTTCTGTATAGTTTTAGATGCATCTCCAGGGGAAATCTGATTCCTGTAAATGGAAATAGATGTATAAGGCAATTAATGATGGTTTTTTAATTCAATATATACAGACAGTGCAGTCCTAAATTGCCACGCCATTTGCATACCCATTTGTTTACTATTATTGCTATTATTTATTTACTATAGTGGTGGATTAGAGAGTCTGTTTCCAGAAGTCTTATGTGAATATTGTCACAATATTTATTTCGCAGTTACATGAATCATGACCTATGCAAGAGACATCTGTATCTTCCTATGTAAGGCACCCAAAGCTTTTTTTCTTTGTTGCTTTTATTATGTTGCATTTTTCATCCTTAAGGCCATTAGCATTCTTTAAAAAAATAAAAGACCAGGATGAAAAATTCTATGGCTGCAGAGCTTCCAGGTGTCCTAACTTCCATTTGAGGGCTTTTCTGTCCCAGATTGTGGACTTTTTTAATGAACTGTTTTCAGTAAAACAATTCTTCTAATAAGTAATAGAAATACTAATACTATCATATTGCTAGGAATAACCACAATAATAATCTAGTATTAATTACTTATTTCATTACTTACATGTTAAATCTAGCATTGTAGCATTAGGACACCATGAGCTGAGCAATGCAACAGTGAGATTTTGTAAATTTAAGAGAATAGTATTTATCATCTTTAATTTCAAGATGACCAAATAAGAGGAGAAATTACTGCAACACTGTTGAGCAGCAATTTACAGATATCATGCTAGTTCTCTGTCAGGGAGAACTTTTATTGGAGTTTTTCTTGTTATTTATAACTTTTGATTGGAGTTTTGAGAAGAAGGGAGCTGTTTCCAACTGAGAAACTAAGCATAAGGGAACAGCTGGGGATATTTGAGAGTCCCCTGGGTTTACCCAGGGCTGGGTCCATGCATCCAGAACACGAGGAGTATAACTTAATGAGTGGTGAAGGAAACCCTGTCATGCTGTCCTGGACAGCATTATCCATGGACAGGTATTTATCCTGCCATCAAGTGTGATTTCCTTTAATTAGTTCAGCAGATTGGCTGATGTGTTAACTCCAGTACTGATGGCAGCAAGGCTGCCACTGCTCAGGCTTCAGTGAAGTTTGCACAGGACTCAGTGTCTGTTCTTGGTGTTGAAGGCCTGAGGTGCTATTGCTTAGCAACTGGTCATTTCTAGCCAGATTGAAGGTTTGTATCCTGTAGTGATTCTTAATAAGACATATGATCTTGAGCAAGTGTGTTTATGAATATGAGAACAGGGAGCTGAAGATGGATAAGCACATATCAGCCTGTAGGAGATGGCAAACTACTGGAGTGAGCACAGGATAGCACAGGAGGCCCTGCTCTCACTGACTCAAACATTTAGCAAAATTCAGGGTGGGGGAGAGGGTGTTTGAGCATAACTTTATGGGATTTTGTATCAGTGAAAACATTTCAACAAAATATGTCATGCTCTATATCTTTCAAAGGCGGTAAGTTTTAGTCACTGACAATTCCCTTTTAGTCCACAAATCCAAAAACTTTAAAAGAAATTCTGTGGGGGAATGAAAAAAAAAAAAAGTTTCTGTTTCCCTCCCTTTTATGGAATGAGATGCAAAATACAATAACTGAGGTTGGAAAAGGCTTCTAAGATCGTTGAGTCCAACTGCCCACTAAGTCAACCATTTGCATGGTGCAAATGTTAGTAATTTCAAATTAAATATGGAGGATATTCAACAGGTACTAGTCTTATTTGGAGAATTTAAACATTTGAACAGAAAACAGTTTCTCACTATCACAGGACTTGTCAGGATTGCAAATTTTCAGGACTGCAGCAAAACTGGGTTGTGGGCTGACCCAGCCAACAGCCAGATGCCCACACAACTGCTTCCTCATTCCCTCTACCACAGGATGGGGAAAAAATAGAAGGGAAGTCCATTATCATGGACTAAGATAATGACAGTTAATAAAGAAAGTAAGAGCTGTACACACCAGCAAACAGAGGAGTTCAGCAGCAGGAAAGTGTGTAGCCGTTCCTTGGAAACGAGGGACTCATCAACTCATCGATAGCAATGACTTGGAAGACAAATCCACAACCACATATTGTGGTTATTACCATAACCACAAACATCCTTCCTCTTTCTCCTTCATTGGGCTGACAAGAAGAAAGCAAGCTTCATCCCAGACAGACCGAGCAGAAACTGAAACCTTTGTGTTTTGGCATGGTAAATCATCCTCCCTCTGTCTTAACAAACATTTAACCATTTGAATTAATTTAAATAGGTCCAACAAAACAACCTAGAAAATATCAAGTCCAGAACACCAAGATACTTGGAGTGGTTGATCAAAGTGACTTGTTTTCTAACACCAAAACTGACCCAGATAAAGTAACAGCTGACAGCTGCTTCTTCTAGGCTGAATCAATGTCAAAATTAGCAAGTTCTTCCACGGCAGATTTCCTTCTCTCTTTGACTGGAAGAGGAAACCTTCATCAAAATTGATACATCCCTTCAAATAAATTTAGGTCTCAAGGAGTTGATATTTTCTTAGAACTGGCATAATAAGTGAAAGAAGGAAGAAAAACAACATGAAAACCCCCAACAACACTCTCCCCAAAAATGTACTTACCCATCAAGGAGTATGTCAAGAAAATTTCCTCAGGAAATCCAAAAGGAAGGGATGCATAAGGCATGCTCAGAGGTTATGTTTTGATTAAGAGACTGCACAGAGCACAGCCATCAATGCTGCCATAGGTGACTGTCTGCACAGATGTGGTGAGATATGATTCTACATATAAGAAATGAGGCTGCAGCAGTGAAATTTAACCCATTAAATGCTTTCAGTGCTGGAACTGATGGCTAGAAAGTCATTGATATGTTTCTTGTCGGTATGGCATCTTTCTGCTTATTTATTTTTAGCTGCCACTTTCACACAGTCATATTCTTTCTGCCACCTTTAAATACATGGTGTGCTTTCAGTGCCTTTGCCATTTTCCTTTGGACTGACTCCAAATAAAGTTAAACCAACGGAAGGTCTTGTATGAAGAGACCCCATAATTTTACTCAAATTAGCTTTTTGCTCAGAGGCCGGAGAATAAATACAAAAAATAATATTACTTTCAAAATAAAGTCATTAGTAATCATTAAAGCAGCAGCCAAATGCAAGACAGTATTACAGCTGCATTTAAAAAAAATGGAAGTGGAAGTCAAACATTACTACTAATCACTGCCATTGTCCTGAAAGAGCAGAAATTAAGCCCTGATTTAAACTCATTTTAAATCCCATTACTGAGAGACCAAATTACTAAAATTGTAGAGGCCTTACTCATGGATTCCCATAGAACAAAACCATCTTTGCATTCTTAAAACTTGCAAGCATCCTTAAGAGCTACCAGAATGACAGCACAGGATCTACATCCAGTTGCATGGATGAATAATGGGTACATGGAAGCAAGATTCCTAGTACTGTCTTGCTGATGTGACTTGACTGATGGGGTAAGAAGCTGACAGGTTATTTTATTCCACTTGCCCTTTCATTCTGAAACAACAGAGAAGAGTTTTGTCATGATGGCATGCCTCTCTTGTGGGAATTCACAGAATTTTGCTAATTCATTTTCAGCCAAGGAGTTTGTCACTACCAGCCTGGGCTTGATTTGAGCATTGCATCAGAAATTAAAGTCTCAATAGTCCATTTTAGGCTTTTGGCCTTTTTGTGTCCCTATTTACGGCCATGAATAAATAAAGGTATGGAGAAGCAAAATGAGCCTAACAGTAATAATTTGGTTTCCATTTGTAATTTGAGCTTGAAGACCCTTGTCCAAGCTTTTCTCCTCCTTCCCTTGAAAATGCAGCTATAGCTGAAATACTGCATGACTGTATGTAACATCCCAGCAAATGTTTATGGGTGTCCTCAACAACTATTAAAGTGGTAAAAATGGATTGCAATTAAAAGATATTATGTGCAATGCACTGAAACTGCTGAAATTATAACTGTAAACAGAATGATGTGCTACTTTCCTATATATTTTGTGTCTGTGATGGACAGAAAGTGAGGGCCCTGCCACACTAGTGTGTTGCAGCAGTTTATTAGTCACCATATGTCTGCTGACCCTTGGTAACTATACCTCTTTACACTGTACTGTTGGCAGATACAATCTAATTCCTTGTACTTTTGCGTTACAGGCTATAGTTTAACTGATTTGACTTAGCTTTCAGGCAGATGGATGGTTACTTCAAAAGAGCTGATATTCTTAAGCACATTAAACCAACCAAGTCTGATTAAGTACATAAGCTGATATTATTAAAACTTTTGTTGTTGTTGTTGTTGTTATATTTTTCAGTTGTGGGAGTTCTTGCAAAGAGCAAGCTGGATTTGTTTCTGACCATGTATCATTGCCAGGGCAGGAAAAGGCCAGGTGAACATCTGTGCAAAGCACCTTTAGTGCCTTGCAGATACAGGAGTAGAAAGAGTCCATGTGCATAATGTCAGTGACTTTGGCTCTGCATGGGTGCTTGCCCACACACAGACCTCAAAGACAAATTCTTGTAGTGAGCTAGGTCTGGAAACTATTTTACTTTGTGGCTCAGGTAGGACTAGCAGCAGTTAAAAGTGGAAGAAATTTAGGTTGTACCTCTGCCAGCCTAGCAGCTACAAACATAATTGCAGCTCGTGAGGTGACCTGAACAAATAGCACCTTTGCTGAGAGCAAATATTTGTGTTCAGTATCTCAGTTCCTTTTTAAGTAACCATGACAGTCTGGCTTAATGTCATTTTGCTTTAGGCCCTCATTTGAGGATGGAGGTGATGAAACTGGCAACCAGCACTTTCCTTAGTCCCTGGAGAAATGGGCTGGGCAGAGATCAGTCTAGAGCTGCCCACTCCTCTCTACCGAGGGGAGGAAAACAAGGGTGCCCAGGCTCCCCAGGTGCTTCAATGAAAAACCTATCCTTAAGAAATTAAATGAAAAATTTGTCTTTTTGATGAGATCAGTACAGTGAACTTTAAGATTAGGAACTGGCCAAGCATCTGTATACCCTTTGCAGCATCCTAAATATTGATTCTGCCCATCCCACAATGAACAGCTTATCATTTTGCTTTCCATTTTCACTGGCCACACAGAGAATTGATTCTCCTTCAGCTTCATTTCTGTTTGTGTCATAGGGAAAATCCAAATAACCCAGCAGCTGCTGAGGTTGTAATTGAATGTCACAACCAACAAACAGAAAGGTTCACCTCAGCCCCATTGTAACTGGTTTTAAAATGTAATGAGTCAGTGTGTCTGTATATCCTAAGCAATCACAGAAATATCTGCTATATATTACACAATTTCTAGAGCAACTAGAGAGGAGCCAAGGAGGGCTGCACCCCCTGTGCAGTGTTAAACAAATGCATTAGTGAGAAAGCTCTCTGTGGTGAGGTAGTTGGCAAAATCCTTTTCTTTGTAAAGCACAACCTTCCTGAAACTGTTTATGAGTCAGTTCCAAACAAATTCCTTCTTAAAATAAAAATGCAGGGGGAAAAAGGAGATTTTCAATTGTTGAAGCACCCTATTTTGACATTTTTAGAAATTTCATTTTTCTACCTTGAATATGTGCTGCCTGACATCTCTTTTAACTTGTGAAAAAAGATAAAACAGTATGAAATTAATTTGAAAATATAGACGTTTCTTTCATTTTAGATTATCACTTAACAATTTAATTAATTTTAAGTTTTTTTAAACTTGATTTTATCATTTGTAGCTGAAAATTGCTATGGGAACAAGGAAGGAAAATTTTTAGGTTTTCCTAAATATTTGCAGTGCTCAATTAAAGACCTGGTGGTACAAATAACTCAGGAAAGCACAGAGTTGGGACTATACATGCATCATGCATAAAATCTTCAGGTGACTTTCAACCTGTGCTATATTACTTATACCTCAATTGTATTAAGACTGGATGGAAGAAGAAGGAAAAAAAAAGAAAGAAAGAAAGATTAATGGGGGAGAATTAAAAGGCAAAAGAAGAAAAAATAAATATGAAAGAGATGGAAAAGAGAATGATACAGGACAAGGGAAAGATGAGAGAGATGGAAGGAAGTAGATGAGAGAGCAAATCTCACATTGCAATTGCATAGGGATGGTGGGGGAGGAACTAATAACCAGTTGCTGGAAAATGCATTAAATCTGAGCCATGGAGCATAACTTCAGCAGCATCCACAGGATGATGAAAACATGGGGCAAAGAAATGAGGCATCCTGATCCATCAGTCTGCCTGCTACAGCTGCTCCAGACCCATGATTCTTTCTAGGAATAAAACTTGTTCTGATTATTGCTATTTTTGAGAGAGAAAAAAGGCTCATTTATAGGTTCTGCATTTCATATCTGCTTAAATTGCCGAAAGGAAGCTGCATATTATATAATATGTAATCATATTTTCTAAATAAAAAACCTCATCAGCTGTCAGTCTCACCACCCCAGCATTTAGGTGTTCACAGAAATCCTCACCAAAATTGTCTTGTGTAGGAATGAATATATTTGAGCCCTTCCTCTGCTCTCTGTTAACCTTGCACATAGAGAAAAAACACATGCACGTCCTGTCTCCAGTTATAGAGAGTTTCATCATCTAATAATGTCAAAGGCCTCATTGAGGGGTTTCACAGCTGCAGATACTAATAGCTAATTTCAGTTTTCAGTGGAACTGCTGGCTTTGCCCTCACCTCCCACTGGGGTCAAAGGTTTTCCATGCTAAATGTCTCACAGCATGGTAGATCAGTGTAACAAATGCAGTTGTTCTCTAATGTTAAAATACCTTATTTATTGAATATTTGAAAGACAGATACTTTCCTCAGACCTTTTGCCCCACCATAAAATGAATCTGTAAAATCAGAGTAACATGACCTAGTAATAATTGTTGTATATCTGGTTGTGTTTTTTATCAAAGAGTAAAGCAAAATATAGTGTGAGAATATCTAGTTTTAACCAGATTGTTTTAACCAGACAATGGAAAGGTTAGAAACCCCATGTTCTGTCAACATAATTTAATATAGAGATTTCAGTAATTCTTAAGGAAAATCTTAAATAAATGCCTTTTCTAAGAGTGTTTTTGAAATAAATTGAAAAGGCTAATTTCATCTACAGTTTATTTTTTTCTAAATTACATTTCATTTCCATGCATGTGCAGAAGATAGAAAGATCACTATGATTACACTCATCCAGTAAGAAAAATATTTTGTTTCTTCATCACAAACCAGTGCAATTCAGAGACAATTTTTATGTATTTTTAGGAGAAGTGACTTGTATACTCCTCTCTCACTACTGGACTTTGCCCTACATTTTGCTCTGGCGTTCTTCCTCACCTTTGACTCTCTTTAAGTATGTTTTCATGTAGTTTCTGCAGGTATTTTAATAGACTTGGTGAGCATTTTATTTCTCTGACAGGATAGTTAAGACTTCACAGCTGTGCAAAATCCTTCTGTGCTCCTGATATGCATTTTCTACTTCCTCTCTGCCAAGGTCCAAGACAGACTTCTTGGACCTCCTCAGTTATTCACTGTGAGGTAGCTGAGAGTCCTTCCAAGAGCTGGCACAGTGGGTGGAAGAGGAAAGTGTACCAAAGGAAATTGTTGCAGTTTACCTGCATAAAGAAATACAATGGATTCTGAAGAGCT
The DNA here is from genome assembly GCA_030060385.1 of Muscicapa striata striata. Lineage (NCBI taxonomy): Eukaryota > Metazoa > Chordata > Aves > Passeriformes > Muscicapidae > Muscicapa > Muscicapa striata. The sequence continues at coordinate 6,798,945 of JAREIS010000133.1, read as the reverse complement.
TTAGGGAGAACTAGAGATTCTTCTGGGGTATCCAGAACTACTGGGTTCACAGGATGTGGGTTATAATTCACAATAAAGAGATATTATTTTTAATATTCTCACTTTTTATTTTAGAATGTTTGGGGTTTCTCTCACAGATCCTGAAAACCAATAAAGGTTAAATAGCTTGTTTAGGGCTTGACATACTCATTCAGCCATAAAAAATCCAGGAAGAAAGAACTTTTAGGAATTCTGTAGACTGTTTGAAGCACATCACACAAAGCCATGTTTGAACACAATGTCTTATCACTGAGTTACTTTTTTTTCCCTCACAATCGCTTGTTAATTTTAATATGAGAAGAAAGAGTAATTGAACTGAATTATTCATTTAAGTGTTAGAATTACTGAAAAGTAGCTCTGCTTTAAGACTTAACAGCATCATCCAAGACATTTTTGCATTTAGTGCTTTAATTGAGGAAGGGAAGAGGAACTTGTAGATCTCTGGGGTAAAGGGATAAGGCAGCTCAGAAAACCTTCCAAGGAGCAAAATAAACCTGGTTGGCTCAGGAGAGGCTTCTGTGGGGAACCAAAGCTTTCCAGGGTGATCACCACAATATTGCCAAGGCAACCTGTGTCTTGTGGATGATTTTCAGCTGCCAAAATCTGGGAGGTAAGAGTTTGTGTTCCAAGACCAAGATGATCCCTGATATCTCTTCTGTGGTCCCCTGCAAAATATTTTATTTTATTCTTTTTCAAGGTAGAATCTGGGGGACACAGCTGGCTTCCTGTCCAAGCAAGAGAACTGGAATTCCTCAGTCCTGATTTTCAGGGGGTGTGAAGTTTTAAGAGTTTTGTAAGCAAAAGGCTGGGATACTTCAAAATTTATTAGTGTAACATATAAGAGAAGTATGTTTGTGTTTGGAAAGCCAAACAAATTGTCTCTCTTGTGCACAACTTAATATGACTAATGAATTCTCTAAGTTATGATAATGGCAGATGAAAATATTAAAAAATAAAATGGAAGAAAAAAACAGAGAACCACACCATACCACAGTTAAAATTAAAAAAAAAACCAAAACATACAAACAAACAAACAATTAAAAAAAAAAAAAAAAACACCAAAAAACATGCTGTAAAGCCATTTGAATTTCTGGCTGCTGTGTCTGAAAATGGCATGGCAGAGGAAGAGAAATGTATAGAGAAGAGTGAAAAGCATAATGAAAATTTTAGAACAGCCCTGCCACAATAAGATACTAAGCAGATTGATTCTTTGGTTTGGAAAAGGGAGGACTAAGGGATGGATATGATCTGCACAATTATAAATTACATAGACATAGTGAGTAGGGCTCAATGATCCATTATTTTTCACAACCAAAGAACTAGAGGCACCTAATTTAATTATCAGGCATCCTGATAAACAAACAAAAAGGAAATTCTTTTTCAAATAAAACATAATTAAATTGTGAGGTGCATTGGCACAGGATGCAGTGGAGGCTATCAGTATAAATGGGCTCAGAGAAGATTAGATAAATCCATAGAGGATAGACCCATTGGTGACTATTAAAAATGATGGTCTAGATTAAACTTCTGTCTCAGGAAGTCCCTTAAGTGCTGGTTGCAGGAAGTTGGAAAGGTATTTCAGGCAATCTATGTATATGCCCTGTTTCTAGCAATATCCTTAGGGCCAGTGCTTGAGCCTGAAATGAAAAGATCTATGCTGAATTCATCAGGAAAATTTCTGTGTTTGTATGTGTGTGTGTGAGAGAGAGAGAGAGAGAGAAATAAGAACAATAAAAAAGGGAGGCTATGATGAGAAAAGCAAAAGCAACTTAATTTAAAAATTACTTCCTCTTACTGTTAATACTTTTCACACAGGCCTCTTGCAAAGGAAAACCTCAATAACCCTAAATCTGCTACTATCAGCTTTAATTTTCATTTCAATCAGAGTTTTCCCAGCCCTGCTGTCCTTCTGTGTATTTGTTGCTTATCAGCATGCTATGAGAACAATGCATGAGAATATTGTATTTGACAATGCTGCCACCTGGGCTACATCTGTAGTAAATTAAACAGTGCCAGGACAATGCCCAACAAATAGGAATTTGATTATTTGCAATGCTGCTCAAACAGGTCCCTGTCTTAGTCTTAGAGTTGGCCAGCTAATTTTCTCTGTCCCAAATGATTCCCAGGCTTTACTAGGGAATTAGCATGGACAAGGGATCATTCCCCATCACAGTTTGGATGGATCCAACCTGTTCTTCTTCAAGATATGGCTAGAGCATGCCAGTTGACCTTATGGCTGGAGGAGAAGCCTTCACCATGCCTAGTTTGCTTTATGGATGCAATCTAAAGATTGGATGTAACCTCTTGAGGATTGGGTGAGGAAAGGAATAGGTTCTCTAGAAGTCTTGGGGAAGTCCAAACCAAACCAGTTAGCTGTCAGGAGGGGCAAGGAGTCCATAGCATCTCCCAGGTATGCAGATATTTGGTTGTTTCCCTGAGGTCAGGACCAGTTCTCTGTTCTCATGACATACACTGAGCAGTCTGGGAATGTCTTTGGCCAGGGTGAAAAGCCACCTGCAGGAAATGCCTCGATTGCACAGCAGGACTTGAGGTACTGGAGATTTCTCTTTTAGATCTTTAAGTTTCCCTAGTCTGGTAAAAGATGATTTTGTTTCCTCAGATTATTGAGTGATGTGGTGAATGTCCCATATTCATCCTCTGGACACATTCTGTCATTATGTGATTGAATGAAATTCCAGCTGCAGTTTAATTCAGACATTTTTAGGACTGTGTTTTCTCTCATTTGTTGCCAGACTTATAATACCAGGCACTATATAAAAACTAAAAAACAATAGCTGCCATAGAGAGCTTGCAGGCTGAAAGAAAAGAACACAGTGAAAAAAATTGATGCAAGGTCCAGAGCAGGCCAATAATAAATGAATCAAAATTCTATGAGCTAAGTTCAGTATCAGTTCCAGTTCATTCTTGCTCTTATATTGTGATGGAGAAGGCAATTAATTGATTATAAGTCTTGCTGATGTGAACCTTTTAAAGTATGTGAGCAACAAGTCCACTGACAATGGAGCTTATTTTTTGGATGGATATGTTATAAAAGAAGACAATTAGGAGATGGAAACAGCATGCCTGGTTATTAAGGGTAGAATGAATGCATGGAAAATGAGGGCCAACAAAGAGGCAAGACTTTGAATTTAAACTGATGGATCAGGTTCAGAGAGCAGAAAGAGATTAAAGCTGAGATGACAAAATTTGAAGGATGGGCAAAGTGATTATTCATCCCTGCCACAGCACATACCCTTGACCAGATTTGGCCCATGCCAAGCAGTGCTTTCCTAGAGAGCATCTCCTCAGCAGGGTATAGAACAGCACAAGCCAGGCCACTCTCCTGACACACATCCAGCCTGTGCTGGGGACAAAGGCTGTGCCATGCCAGCTTGATCTTGGGCACTGGTCTGTGTCATTCCTCACTGCACATGCAGTAGCTTCAGGGTTGAATGAGCCGTCCGGATGTGTCAAGCTGGTTCCAACTCAGCAATATCTCCTGACATTTCCAAGCTTAAGTCTGGAAAACTTCAGCTGTGACAAGTTCCTATCACAGTTTTGAGTGTCATCTGTGCAGTGTTGCACTGGAATGAATGACAGATACATCACATATTTAAAAAGGAAAATGAGATACTACATGTAAGTGATAGTTTGTGCTCTCCTAGTTATGCAGATCAAAGCATCATTTTACTATACATTGAGCTTTCACAGAAGCAAATTTCTCTGCATTTTAGAGTCTTTCATTTTTTGTCAATGTTTTGAGCCCTGTTGAGAGTGAAGACATTTCCTGCTGTTTTAGTTTCAGGTTCAGAGCAAGAGTCTTGCTTTCTATTTAGACCTGTCTGGGATGCAGTAGTTTGTATATTGATGTGTCCCTTGTGTGTGAACTGTGTTCAATATATTGTTAAAAACCTTTTATTGTCAATCATCCTATTTCCATAATCTCTTTGTTTTCAATCCATTGCCCACTGAAGCATTCCATGCTAAGAACATGACTTTCTTCTATGTCCCCTGATGTAGAATGTTCTACCAGTAGGCAGCAAAGGGCCTGTATGTCTATGAGACAGAGAAGGTGAATGGCATGAAATGAATGCACTCATTCTCTGACACTTGCATTTCAGCATGAGTGGGAATGCTGTGATATTCTGCATGATTCCATTACTGTGACACATGAAGTACTCATGAATTCTGTGTGTTCATGAATGAAGGCCATGATTTTCATTTTTATGGTCAATAATACAAATGGCAATTTCTAGGCAAAAATTAAACTGAAGAAACAAAGGCCATGTATGCATGATGCTGATAGAATAATATGTTTGGAGTACAGTTTAATCTCATACAAAGATTATCTGTGTAATATTGCCAGAGCCACCAAAACTCTAGATTAATTTATGCTTCATAAGTGCAGTACACAAAAACTGAATCTCTTCAAGGGCTGAAATGACAAAAGCCTTTTGAAAAGAAATTATTAAATAGTGATGTGAATACATACTTATAAAATATAAAGAAATAACAAGTCCTCATAATTAGGAAGTAAACTAATCATTAAGACCTACTCATAACCCTCATAAAGATTTATAAACCTAAGGGAATGACAAAGAAATTCTAAGTTCCTTTGAAATAGCTGCAATTGACCTATCTATAACAGAATATAGCTCTTCTGCAGGAAGGACATTACATCTCTTTGTTCTCTCTATAGGCTTTTTTAGACAACTCACTGACATTAACAAATGTAGTACAGCTACAAGAAATAAATTAATTTCAATCCTAATTCTAATGGGAAATTGAGACAGAAATAGATTAAGTGGATTGTTCAAATTTGCCCAGGAATGCTTACAGCAAAGTCAGAATCTGACTTATGGATCTTATTGCATGACTTTTCCATTTAGTTTTGGAAAAGAACATTTTTTTCTTTTCTTTTCTTTTCTTTTTTTTTTCCCCTCAAACACGTCACACCCACAAATGTTTAGTCTTGATTAGCCTAATCCTAGCATCTTAGTCTAGTTTTGGGCAGATTTGTTTTATGATGCTGATTTCTTGAAAGAGAAAATAATGTTATGCATTCATTCTGTATGTGTTTCTGAATATATGTGCATGATAGACTTTTGGAATCAATTAATAGCATTTTCAAGAAACATTAAACTATCTTCTTTATTTTGAAGTTAGCAGTAAGATCTCCTACTTACTTACAAGAATGTAAAGGATTCTTCTGAATATTTTTGTTATAACTTCCATCACTTACAACTGATTCCTGTGTAGCCACATTAGAGAACAAGCATATGAGTTATACAATATAGGCAGATCATGTGAGCAAAGTCTCCATGGAAACTGCCTAATTTGTGCTTTTATTTAATTAGAGTTGTCCATTACCTCTCCAAATGAAGTTTAATTTAAATTCATATGCCAGTCATTTTTTAAATTGTGTATGACTTTTCATCCATCACTTACTGAGATCTCTTGTAGGCTGTATTTTAGCAGACTGAGTTTATTTAACAATTGAGTTTATAAACAGGATGTTTATTTGACAGCTCAGCTTATCCAACATTCTAAACATCCTTGGAACTAATTTTCTATGCAGTATCTCTGCTATACAACTTATTGTTATCAATTAGATATTCTTAACCTCAGAAATTGTCAAAAATCTCAAAACAATTGCTTGAGAGATCCACATGAGTATATTCACTCATTTTGCTTGCTGTGAGATAATTGGGAAAAAATCAGACTATGAATAAAAAGTGTAACCAAGACCAAGAAATATGCAAAATGCATGTGTTTGTTAAATGGAGCATTGAAACAGGCAAAACTGTGTGTCTAGTGTAAGCTGCACCATAAGAACCAGCTGGTCTCATTGAGGTACTCTTAAGAAAAGTCTGAGTTGGTTCGACCTTACAGAAATGTCTGCCTGAGGGCATGACAGCATGAACTGATGTGAGTTATTTGGAAGTCATCAGTCTTTGGTTGTGTACCAGAAAAATATAGTCTGCAATACCTGATTTTATCTTCCTTTCAAGAGTTGCTGGTTGAATGTATAGTGGGAGGATATGAAGTACTCCATTATTTCACAGTTCTTACAGAGTGTCTTGTAACATACATAGATGATAAAAAAGAGGACAGTGGAAGGCTGTGTATACTCAATAATTCTCAGCCACCTGAGACACCAGCAAATATGAAGAATAGGGAAAAATATAAAAGACATTAAAAATGTAGTATTTAGTAAATACGTGAAACATTGCTGACATATTTTGTATTGTAATGCTTATATTTTGAAGCAAATCTTGCATCTCATGCAATTGTTACTGACCCAGTTTTCCATTTGCATCTCTGCTACAGGAATATCAAGACTAGGTGCCTTGTCCAAAATTAGTTTACATGCCAGCATGACAAGAGGGCAATGCAGAGGCAATAAACTGCAGCTCTGAAAGGTATATAAGCAGGATAGCTCAGAGCAGCACTCAGGCCATTCAGGTGGTTTCTGCATTCATACAGCATATACATATCATCCAAGTTTAAATACTCTTTCAGAATTACAGAAGTTATCTCTAGAAAAGGATTAAATGTTATTGATAGGAAAAAGTCATCATCACAGCATTATCACAGTTCACAACAGCAGAATTGAAATGTTTGTGTATAAAAGGTAATAAAAGTGGCCTAAGAATCATGTGTGGGAAGTGCTAGAGTTGCAACTGGAGAACCAACAATAAGGATTCTTCTGGAATAATTACATGAAGGCTAAAAGGCAATACAATTTAAAAATTAGAAAGATGTTACAAAAAAGATGTAAAAGATGTTACAAAAAAGGCATTTATGAATATTATGACACTAGTGATTTTAAAATGTCTAGCAAAATTAAAATAATCATAATTAATAATATTGCTAATAGAAGAGCACTTGAAAATCTGGCAAAGGGACATATACTGCAGATAATAGCAACTCAGCAGCTTCACATTAACAGAGGTCCCGAATGGTAATAGGTGTCACTGAGTGGATTTAAAAACTAGTGGAGAGTTATGTCTGGATGTAGAAAAATATCAGAGTTATTAAAGAGCTACTTTGTTTCTGTCTTTTCAGAAGAAGAGGGTGGCGATCTGCTCAAGGCGGGCTTCAGTTTTCCAGGGACGCCCGAGGAGGAGCTAGGTACAGATGCACCTCTCAGACACCCGGTACTGCTCGCGCAGCCTGGGCGCAGCCGCGGGCTGGGCACAGCCCCGGCACCGCCCGTGCCAGGGACAGCGCCCCAAAACTCCCAGACAAACCCTTCTGGGCATTTCTCACCTGCTCCCTAAGGTTAGAGAATGCAAAGGAAAATCATCAGGTTTGGGTAACATGCAGGCAACCGAGAATTCAAAATACGGTGTTGAAGGAAACTGGCAACCTTCCTTCTTTTGTGTTTTTCTCCTTGTTGAGGGTGATAAACTGTCCCTGAAAAAGGCCCTTGGGATTCTGTGCCCTGAGACAATGAAACTTTTCATGAGAGATGCCACCCCTCCCTACCAAAACCCCTGTTATCATTTAGGATTTCTATTGGTCTTTACTAGATGATTGGTCTTTTCTCACCGAGAATCTTAAAGCACCTGTATAGTTCTCAACTTATAATTTTAATGGTTAGAAGTTCAATCCCCCTAAAGTTTATATAAACCCCTTGCTATGCTATGTAACAGGATTTTGCTGGTAGAACCCTTTGAAGAAATAAAGCTGCCTTCGGAGCCTCTACAGCAATTCCGAAGTCTCGTTCCTGGCCCGCTGAGTAGCTGACCCTCTGCCTCGGAGCTATCCAGACCCCATTGCAGCCCGATGCTAGAACCACCCTAACCCAGGCAGCTACACTTGTCTTACTCTTTACAGAACATCCTAAATGCAGATGAAAAGAATTTTCAGAGTTTCAGAGTTTTCAGTGTTACCTTTCCAATTTGAAAAAATAACAGAAGCAAGAAGAAATCAGAAATTCTTAAAGCCCATGAGGAAAATCTTGATACTTGTGTCTTACAAAGCTAGTACTAGAATGTCCCACTGGCTTCAATTTTATACATTTAGATTGTGAAAAACTGAGTTTCTGTTCCTGGAATTTCATACTCAGATTGTCACTGGTTTATGTGAAATCTGTCAAAAGTTTGATTTATGTGCAAATACGATTTATATGCAATGTGGTTATTTTTAGAAAAGCAATATGAGAAGTGGTTTCTATGTGTTTGCTACTTAACAACATGAGCTTACTTACATTTCAGAAGTCGGTGTAAAGTAATTTTTCTTTCTGTGCATATGCTCATGTTAATATATTGCAACAGTTTATTTTTTGCTATTAGGATATTGTTGTAGTCGACAAGAATATTATAAACTCTTGCCCTGGCCATGTTATTACCCACTGCTAGGAAGAGAAATTATAGTTGCTGTGTTAAGGAAAACTACCTAAGCAGTTAGAACAAGGAGCATGAATTCAGACAGGTTATGTCCCTGTGTTTAGCCAATCTCTTAGAAGAGGATTTTTTCAAACAAGTAGTGTTTACCACTCAATTGCACTTAAATCAGGGAGTGTAATAAATGCTCAATATAAAAATATCTGTACTGGATATTTTTATTCACTTAACATTTCAAAACAAGTGGAAAGAAGCTACAGGATATATTCCAAAGATTAGACAGAAGAATGTATTAACGAAGAGACTGAAAAAGCCTCAGGCAGTTTCTGCCTTAATCAAAGTGGTGTAAAAGGGAAGATATCATTAAACATGAGGCTTCCAAGGAATGTCACAAGTGGATCCTATGGAGGAGTCATGAAATGAACAAGTCTCACAGCCTTCTTGGGCATTTGGAGTTTTTTCACCCTGCTGTCCCATTTCACAGCACATAGGAAGGAGTTCAAATGCCCTGGGTTAGAATTCACCTCATCTAAGAGTTGGAAAGTATTTCAGATATAGATGTCTGAACTGTTGATCTCAGGACTTCTTTTAGAGTCAATGAACAGTGATAGACTTTTCCAGGACATAGCAGGTTTGGCCTACTTTAGAAGCTTAATGAAGAGTGAGATAAGTCAGGATTTAGAAGAATGTCAAAATTGTTTTCCTTCGCATTTGTTTGAGAAAGAACTGCAGGATTTCTGGAGCCAAAGTAAATGATATACAAGTCAATAATATTGAACATCAGGTGTCTATAGGAGCAAGGACCCTCCTACAAAATAGGTAATCAAAGACTAACACAAAGATATATCCTAACTCACCAATCATCCAGAACCTGACTAGGAAGAAGATGAGGGATTAGTCAGAAATGAGAAACAGGAAAGAAAAACAGCAATAAGAACAACAAATAACAACTAGACTAAAAAGAAATTAAACTGCTTTCAAACATTTCAACTATTTATGGCCAAATGACTGAAAAAATATGCCAAAAGCAAGGAAAAATCTGTCCTTGCTCCTAAACTTTGTCCTTAAATAAGTACCAAAGATTGCTAGATAATACATGGGAAGAGGTGGATGGCTTTAATATTGTCAGAGGAAAATCCTGTCCTCCTGACAGGATCTAATTACCAAACTGGAGATGGTCAAAGTAAGTGGATGGGATGTCATCAGTAATGTAAAAACATATGATATCCCCTTCTCTCCTAGAGAGAATCACTGAAATTAAAAATACTTTTAGAAAAGTTGTGGGATAGTTAGTTAAATTCTGTGTAGACAAGCTCTGCAGTTACAGCTGTGCTAATGTGCTACACCTCTACAGATGGACAGGACATATCTGTCTTTCTGTCTTTGCCCCAGTGTTGTGTTCTGTCACTTGAAGATTTGTGTTCAAATCAATGAGCTGGATATGTAAGTGGATATGGATACATATATATAAGTAAATATATATATATATAAGTTAATAAATATATATATAAGTGAATAAATATATATATAAGTGAATATATATATATATATATATATATATATACATGAGTGAAAAAACTGCAAACATCTTTCTTAGTCTTCACTTTTTCTTGCTTTCATACATGTATAAAGTTAATTATTTTTGGAGATAAATATGATTCTGGGTGGATACTCTAATGTCTGGAATATGGAAATGGGCCCACTTCCTTTCTGTATATACATAACCCAATGACTATGTCATAATTTTTTATGAACAGTCTCAATCTGACTGACTGCTATAGACCTTCATTCCTGAAGAAAACACAGAAAGGGCTTTCCTTGAGAAGTAAAATAAATTGCCCTAAGTCAAAACAGAGTCAGGATGATGTTCTTTGAGGTAGCTCTAACTGCAGGGCCATTCATTATTCTAGACTCTCATTGTCCTGAGGAGCTTGGAGTTATGATCTCTCTGCTACTGAAAGATCTCTGCTCCAGGTCCTTGTTTGTAAAATAGGTTTACAATTTCCTAGTGAGGTTTGGGGCTTTGGTGGAGTTTAATTAATGTTTGCACAGTATTGCACCAGAGTGAAAATGCTGAATAGTCATTAAATAATATTTTTAATAAAATGAACCACTGCCTTAATTGGAAAAAAGTGTCAAGGGATAGGACTGATCTCAACTCTTTCCCACTATTGATTCTGTAAAAGACCTCATTAGTTAAAAAAGGCAGAAGTGCAAAAAAAAACCAAAACCAAAACCAAAACCAAACAAAACAAAAACAAACAAACAAACAAGAAGAACAACAACAACAACCAAAAAAAAAAAAAAAACCAAACACAAAAAAACCCCTCATCCAAGCATTAACAGTCAGTTTTTGAGAGCAATACTTCATAGCTTTTCCATTAATGTTTATTTGTTACCAGAGTTAAGGGTGTATTAGTGATGCTAGATTCACACTCACACCAAAATTCCTATTCTTTTCACTAGGAATATCTCAAATAAGAAACCTGGTTAAGCAAATAAGAAAATAAAGGTAGCAGGGCATGGTGATGGGAGCAAGAGATCTGATGTGTGATCTCAAGCAACTCACTGTAAGTCTCATGGAAACTGGAGTTCTTCCATTCCAAGCTTTCTTCTAGCTGGTGTTTATATTATCTAGACAATGTTATTGTGTTAGAAAAAAAACATTTAATGAAGCTACTCTTTTCTACACTATCTCAAAATTTCTCAGTATTGTTTACTTTAGGCATGTAAATGTAAGGCAATATTTTGCTTTATGTGTCAAAAGCAAATAGTGTAATCTTAACAAAAGACACAGAAAAATTCCATGTTTGAAAGGCATTCAAATAGTTAAAGAAATGTGAACAGGGAAGATGGAATGAACTTCTCTTTAAACATATATTTTAATAGTACATGCACAGAGTAAAGGGGGGAAAATAGATTACTGAAAAATTATTTTAACTCTTTTTTAAGGAGTGAAAAAGGTGGAGAAAACATTTACTTTACACAAGTTTTATAGTTAGCAGCATCTAATGTCAAGCAAAGAAAGAGAACTTACACTAAAGCCTTTTGTTACAGTAAATTGCTGTTTCCTCTTCAGGAATGGGTATTGAGTTGATGTTAAGGAAAAGTTGAAACCTGTAAAACAGGATGCAATTAATAATAATGCTCTTAACATGCCCCAGTTGCAAAGTAAACTGTAAGAGAGTTTAAGGGCAGGTTACAAAAATGTATTTTCATTTCACTGTTAATGCTTTTGATTAATTGGTAAGGTTCAAGTGTCAGACAATAACTCATGGTTATTCAATCACTGTTGATTGCATGATCGTGCCTTTATGACCTTATGTGTTGGAAGGAAGAAAGGACATGGCTGTTCTTGAAATGAAAACATGAATGAAGTCCTGACTTTTCAGTCTGTCTGTCCTTCTACTGTGTTATCCCTCCTTGCTCAGTAAAGTCAGTGTCTGAACATTTCTCAAGGGTTTTAGCTTCATGTACCAGGAACTACAGGAAATTTTCCCAAGGACAGAGGAGAGGTTGTCAGTGAGCTCTTGACTCTTGACTGTGCCACATCTACCCTTGGTGCACCTTCCCCCAGAGCATCCAGGGATAGTCAAACATCTGTAGACTGACTGCAGCTGGTGAGACTTCAGTCAGGCACATGGCTTGGCCACACAGAGTAATCACTACAGTGACACTCATCCCAGTAATCAGCAGGCACAGTGACACTCTGGTTTAAATTCCTAGATGGGTCACAGTCTGAATGTTTCCCTAATTTGTGACACTAACACTCAGAGGTACAGAAGTTTTATTCTAGTCCTGTGGGGAATTGAAGTAGGGAGTCCACAAGAGATATGCACAAAGGATCGTTGCACCCCAGTGATGTAAGGTCAAAACTCTCCATGGCAGCTCACACCCCTGCCCATGGCCTTGTCCTGAACCACACAAATAATTCATGGCTGACAGAAAACTTGACTGCAGATTTCCCAAGTTAGTCCTCTAACCACAGGGCTATCTTTCTGTCATATAATAAAAACATGCAACCAGGTGGTTTGGTATGACAATTTAAAAGTCTCTCAAATTTACCAGAGATTTTAAATATGATGTGCCTCGATATGATTCAGTGCCATATAATTTGTAAATGAACAGATACTGGGGAAAAAAAAAAAAAAAAAAAAAAAAAAAAGGGAAAAAAAACCTCTTTCTTCTTTATCTTATTCCATCATATTTTAAAATAATTCCACTTCATATCCTTTGTTTTTCTGTACCCAAAACTGTAACGTAGAAGCTTATCAATATGATAATCAAGACTGTAAAAGCATTAATGAAATAATAGGAAATATTTTTCAGGAAATAAATTTTGAACTTTAAATTCCTTTTAGTTATGCTTGAGAACTTATTCTGTAAATAACTTTCAGTCATAGAACAAAATCATATCATATGGCCTGATCATATAAAAACATGCTAACTGTACAGCATTTTAATTATAGGTTGTTGGCAACAAATGCTTACAAACAATCTGCAGATCAGAAACTATTTCCAAAAATTAAATACCTCATAATGTCAAATAACTGCAAAAATCCCATTAGGCCCAAGGTCAATTCACAAGCAGGCAAAGATATTTGTAAGGATGTAAGAATAATCAAATTGGATATTTGTAATGAATTATTCATCCATTTCTACTACAGAATACAAAGAGGGTTATGCATTCATAAACAAATATTTCTGTTCTAAATGATTTCACATGTGGGATGTTAGCAAAGAAGGGACATTTTCCTGTCCCTCATGCCCCGCTGACCTCTTTAACACCTGGGTGTTTATCTGATTCACAACATTTCCCTTCCCATAAAGAGTGTGATGGCTGCAACAGAGGTGAGATTAATGATGATGATGATGATGATGACAATGATGATGAGATGAGATGAGATGAGATGAGATGAGATGAGATGAGATGATGAGATACTGACTGCTTAGCCACTCCTATGTTCCTCAATGAGTGTTTTCATCGTATTCTCCCTTTTCAAAAGGATAAACTGTGAAGCCTTTAAAATTTATTCCTATGATGAGCAGCTTAAATGATGTCTTCTTGATTTCCTCAGGAAAAAAAGTTACCATGCTCTACCTCCACGTTCCTATGGAATTCCTCCACAATTCCCATCATTGCCTGCTTATGTTCCTGTCAGGAGTGGGGCAATTTTGTCACCACCAGTGGGGTGGAGATGCTCCCAGTGTGGAGGTAAATGACAGCAGTTTTCTGTCAGAGTTCTGGGCACACAGACCCCTGTGTTCCCAAGGGAATTTGCATTGGCAGAAGCAGTGCAGCAGCATAAACATCAGCAAAGATTGCTAACAATCCAGCTTTCACTGCTGAGTTCAGTTGTCACCTTTCATTGTGCAACTTCACTTGTTTTCCCATCTTTTTATAATGTTATTCTCTTCATAAGAGAACAGACAGCAGCATACTGAGATGCCTTGTCTCAAACTTGCCCAGAGTGGGAGTGCTTAAACATCCCTTTGTCCCAGGAATGGGAGTCACTGCTTGGCCCTTCACTGCCACATGGAAAATCTGGGTGCTAGTGATTGTGGGGAAAGGCAATTAATGTTTGCAAAACCAAGCTCAGCCAGGCAGAAAAGAGACAGCACCCTGATTTGGAAAATTCCCAGTCTGGAGGTTATGTAAAGAGGAAGATTGTCTGCCTGTTACTATGGCAACAGGTTTAAAAGGGATCTTGTCACCAGGATGCTATTTCTTCCTGTACCCCACAGGAAAATCAGGATGAGTCCTCCTCCATCTCAGTGGGTTGAGCTGAACAGAAAAGTTCACCATACAATGGCAAAGCAGCAAGAGGCAGTTCCAAGAGTGTCCACCTGAGCAGATAATGATGGACTCCAAAAAGTAAAATAAATTTTTGAGTCAGACCATGGCTAAAACTAAAATTTTTGGTGAATCAAAAGTCTGCAAAGAACTGATGCTGAAGCTAACAAAAAAATCAAATAATTTTCTTTGATTCTGATAACTTAAAAGCTGAGTTAATGTTTTAAAAAAGAAAATATGAAGTTAATTTTGAAATAGAGTAGTATTTTAAATCAGCCATTGTTCCATGAATGCTTTCAGTAATTAATTATTACATTATTTCTTTCCCAGAGAGCTGTCTGTAAAATAAGTGAAATCTTAAAAATATATCCATGTTTTAAAGAAATAATAAAAGGCAATTTATAGGGAATATACAATAAATATTTTTGCATGGATACATGAGCATTAGTTCTTGCAGTCCCCTTAGTACTGGATGGAGTGGAAAACTTCCTCTGTGATATATCATCATAAAAAGTGAACAAATTCAGATTAATTCCAGAAACAGTGAGGAAAAAAAAAAAAAAATCAGGGAAGAAGATAATAGATATCAGCATTATTTCTTTTGTTTGATTTTTGTTTAAGGATCAATGATAAGTATTTCTCAGTAGAAGAAACCCTGGGGATTTGGTGGTTCCATTCAGCTGAATAATTGGTCCAAGTGGCCTAGATCCTTGGGATTAAATTTTGGCAATTATGCCATCATATTTCAAAAGAACAACCCTTCCATGTCATCATCTTTCTGACTGGGAACCCTTGCAGTTTTCTAACACATTTATTCCAGTCCAACAAAATTGTGCATTCTGCAAAATGCAGCCCTGCTTAGAGATGATCTAGAGATGATCTAAAATGACCAAGAACTTATCTCAGCAAATATTTACACCTAATCCTGGCCCCATGAAGTTAATGGGAGATTTGTTACTGCTATCAACATGACAAGGATTTCCCTTGTACATCCAGAGTTGTGCATAGATTTCTCTGTATACCTTTGTGTTGTACTGTGCAATTACTTTGGCCCCTTTAATTGCTGAGAAAATAGTGGCAGTTTTATGACCCTGAGGGAAATGGATTGTCTCATGGCCTAATATCTGCGAGCAGCAAAATTTCATTCTTTAGGAAAGGAAATCCATAAAACCAGGCACAATAAGGAACAAAAGAATTTTAATGGTGTTGGGTTAGCATTTCTGCTCTGTATTTGGAAGCATTATAGCCAATTGTTCAATGATATTCACATAGTAAAGCCCCAGTTGACTCCACACAGCTGGATTTTTCCAGAAAATAAGTTTACGTGTTAGTTATTTTAGGTCAGTCTAGTTCTGCTACATTATATTTTTTTCAAAACTTCGCTGATCATACAGATTCTGTGAAAAAGTATTAGTCATAAATCATTCTGTGGCCTTACCTGTGTCATAGCACTGTTGAAAGGTGAATAATGGCAATGTACTACAGACTTGAAAAGCACTGTGAAGTTCTGTGTGCTGCATACTAGTTGGTAGCAAGACATCACACATTTCAAACCAATGGAAATTAATTTTGCACCATCCTGAGGACTCTCAGCATTGCTCCACTCCATATCCTGGAGCTTTATACAAATCCCATATTGCCTATCACAGATTTCTGTCGTTTTCTTTTTCATGGCATGGGCACAATATTGTGACTTTCATCCTCTCCATGCAGTCCAAGGGCCGATTTTTTGCCCCAGAAGATGTGAGATGTCTTCATTCCTCAAATACTTTTTCCACATTTCTTCATTTTGACATATAGCATGCCCTGTTCTCCATGCTAGGCAGTCAGTCTTGTAACCTGGCTTTAGCTTGGCCCCTGGTCAGGTTTCCCCAGTTATCACACCTCTCTGCTTTCCTTCCTCCCAATATATTTCTGCTTTGTGTCCCCCACAAGCATGTTCCATTCTTGCTCATTGACTGTTATTCTGCACTCCTTTTATTATATACGCTTTTCTCTTATCATGCTTATTTATCTCAGAAATAAATCCCTTGAGATGTTTGACTATCAGTCTACTAATCTTTATCTGAAAGATGGATAGATGTGGAAACTTGTTAGGCTGAGCAATAGGATTTGGTCCTATCAAATATTTGTTCCACATGCAGACACCTGCAGAACAGTGCCCAAAACTGACTCTACTGAATAAATTGCAGCATTTCACATGGTCCTTACTTATCCCTTTGGGTTTCCTGACTTTGCTCCAATTTGGTATATTCTGGACTCTGTGCTTTTCTAAGAATACAATTTGAATGTCCATTTTTACCTAACATGGGAGTTATAAATATCATCTTACCTGTGGTCACTGTCATGTGCTTCCACTGAATTAGCTGTCAAAAACATATTCCATGGTTTAGCAGTATACATGTGCTTCAGATCACCTAAATATTCATTTCTGAGGAAGGTTTCTGCACTGGAGCTTGTCAGCCACAGTTTTTGCCATAGTCAGCACTGACAAATATGTACATGAAGGGTAGTATTCATCTGTTGGTTTTGGACACATTGTTCAGGCTTCAGAAGAATCATGCCAGTTTCTCAGTGGAAAATAAAACCACAGCCAGACTGCATATTTGCAAAAATCTTTCCTGGAGTTGTTTTAATCCCACCTATGTATCAGTTCCTATTTGTGTAGTATGGAACTGTGATGGTGACAGTTTAACTGAATGGGCTGGACACAGCTTCCAGATCTGTTTACACTGCTAGTGGAAACAGAGCCAGACATGCCTGCCACACAGTGCCCAGGATTCTGAATAAAATATTTGTTTTTCAGGTTTATGTGTCAGAACAAACCAAGAATCCACATGCAGCCCATGTGCTGTTTGAGAGCTTAGGGCATTTTGGTGTTTGGCTTTAGGTCCTCAGAGCCACCAACATCTCTCCTTTGACTGTGCAGAGAGACTGGGTGCATAAAGGACCTTGTTGCAACAGGGCTGTGAGAACCAATACAACTTGTCTGAGGGGATGACACTCAATGTTCAATATTTCAAGTAAGCAGCCTGAGTAGTTATGTAGGAATTCACAGAAAGGTCAATGCACTGCATGAAGAGCAAACACCAAAAATACAAGTTGTCTTCTAAAAGTGGAAGATGGTCACTCAATCTTTGCAATTTTATGTAAATTTTATAAAGATGCTGTGCTACATAAATAGGTTGGAAATCTCATGAGACCATAGCAGAAGCTTAAGCCATTAGCATTTCCAGACTTCTTCCTTGCATTTGGCCAATTAGTCACTCTTCTCAATCCCTGCAAAGACTTATTTTTCAAGGCTAGAATAGAACAGAGAAAAATACTACTACAAGTTAATGAGGAAACAGTGCTCATATAATACTCTTAATGCAGACCTTGGACAGACATTTTTCTAGCTAAAACATTTTAATTATCCATTTTCATGTTTAATGTCTACTTATTTGATTAATACGTCCATTTTTCCAATATTTAATTTTTAATTAGTTATAGGTTAAACTGTGTATATATTTTTCATTATGCATTTCAGCACTGATTCAACTGCATGAAACAGCAACATGCAGCAGTCTGGTTTTGTCTATCACCTCTTTTTGAAAGCTAGTTTAGGTATCTCTTTTCATCAGTGCATTTTCCTGGTTACATTAGGCAGAAGACTTGTTCCTTCTTCAATGAAAACAGCACAGATGTTTCAGCTGGGAAAGCAGTTTACTGATAAGTTGATAAGGTTAAAGCAATTCAAATTAATTTCTCAATAGAAAGAAATTTTTTAAAAAAATCAGGCATCGTTTAGTAGTTCCAGGGAGTATTACCACGCCCTGAAAGCTTGCTTCTAATATGCAACACACAAAAAGATTTTTGGAGACCTACACTTCTGTTGAATGTCAGAGAAGTTTCTGTGTTTTTATATTGATGCTCTTTAGCCAAGAGCAGTGTTCCAGGAACTCTAGAAATGCCTAGCTGTTATGTTTCATTACTTAGAGGGTTTTAGCCTTCTGACCTAGAACACTGGTAGCAATTACAATGCGTTATTTCAAGCCAAATTTCTTGGTCCTTGATACTAACTAGCACAAGGAAAAATCTTGGATGATCTAAAAATTGTAGCCAGATCCCAAGCACAGGCAAACCAATGTCTGCTTGGAACAAGAGAACAACTTTTAGAAAGTCCAGAACTGCGAATAGGAGAACAAAAAACAGGGCACGACATGGCACAACTGGGAAAGAGTTGAAAGAGATAGGAAGGGATACAGAAATCCTTCCATCTGCCAAGGTTAAAAGTTGACATATCTGTACAGTAGTCTCTGAAAAAGAAGAGCTTTAAGGGATTTTCAGGGTTTTGGAATTACTGGATTCTCTAACACAACAGCCCATGTCTTGTTCTAGGTCCACCCCCTACCCCAGTCTTTAAGTACTATCTGACTATCCACTGAAGTTAATTGGAACATTCCATTTTGCTCAGATGAAATCTAAAAAAAGCCATTAGTTCCTATGCTCTCATATTTTTCTCTGTTCCTATTCCTTTATCTCTTTGTCTGCTTTAGGTTATGTTTATTTCTTCTTCTGTCTCTCTTTAGCTCTTTAGTTCTGATAGTGACATTTTATGCTTTTAGAGTGGTTGCCCAGAGCAAACATAGGAGCTGCTGTAAAAAAAAAAATCCAACTGACTTCAAGATATAGACTAAAACTTCAGTCCAGTCTTTCATTATTTGATCTATCAAATATGAAACTATTTAATTATACCAAAATATTAAATTTCTATTGAAAGGATTGAAAAAAAAAAGATTACTGTAGCTTTATGAATTTTCATGAATCAGCTGAGCTGTGATCATTGACCATAGACACACTTTTAGCCCCTTACAAATGCTAGGAAAGTATGTTAGCTTAGTAGAATTTTAAGCTAGCACATTTTTCTTGGCAGGCTAACAGCTAGCACATGGGCAATTACACTGCTCTGGTACCACACAGTAATTCATTCAGCCACGGTTCAACTGTTTCTTCAAGCACTTCAGTCTCCTGAAGAAAGTTGACTGAATAATACAAAGCACAAATTACTTGATAAATTTATATATTGTATTTCAAAATTCTGAATAGTTTTCAAAAGGTTTGTATGAATAAGTAGTTGTGTCTGGGATAAAGAGCAAGTTTGATGTCCTAGATAGACAAACCTAATTGTAGTAATAAATCTAAATGATGCACATGTAAGTAATTTGCAAGTTTATCTAGTTTTAGTTACTCTCTATGATGGAGTTAAGAGGGGGCAATTACTTCTGGAAAACTACTTTTTAATTCAGGTTTTAATTATTTTGATTACGTTTAATAAATGCCAGTTTCTAGCTACTGTGTTTCAAGCAAAAATAATTCAGACATTCCATGTAGCACATAAAATGCTGTGTGAAAGCATGCTATGTGAAAGCAACACACAGAAAATTGTATTTTTCTATAACTGCAATGAGCTGGAATCACAAGGAGCCATGAGGGACAGAAAAGCTGTTTTTAGATTATCAATTGCAGTGCAGTTAAATCATCACGTCTCATATTCCTAGGGATTTAACAGGATGAAAATGTTTGAAGCCTTCTGGGCTATGTTTGATGTTGCATGAGGCCTAAAGAAATCACCAGGGACTAGCAATTCTGTGCTCAAGAACTCATTCAAAATTAGTTTCTTATTCTTGTTCTTTTATTCTGGATGTCTGCCATGCCTTTACTTTTTTTGTGTCTAAATACATTGGTGAGGCATAGTACAAGTCATATTAATTCACAGATGTGCAAGATTGTGCTGAAAAGGCTTGGGGTTGACTCTCATCATGCTGTTAGAGTGACAGAAGAGCTTCCTTCACCTCCCTCTCACTCAAACTTCTGTGAACATTGATATCAGAAAATCCATGAGCATTTTGGAAAATGTTTCCTGTATTGCAAGTTCCTATTTCTGTAAAAGGAGAACAGTACCTTCCACATAGATTCATAGCATATTTTGGGTTGAAAGGCACCTTTAAAGCTTTCTAATTCAACCTCCCTGTAATAGACAGGGTCATCTGCAACTAGAACAAACTCTTCCAGTGTTTTACCACCCTCATTGTAAAAAAAAACTTGTTCAGTCTATGTAATCTCATGGGTTTGTAAGAACTATTTAATAGTAATCTTTGTCAGGTGCTTTGGGAACCCTTTATGGGAAGTACAGACTAAGTAAATTCAGCACATGGTCCATTATTATTCCCCTGATAATGTTTGGTAATATCCTGGGTAAAGTACCACTAATTACAGGACTACTTATGTGGCTGAATTCCAAAGCCCTGTTATAATTTACTGCCATGTCTGTATGCAATCAAAATTACGTCATTTCAAAGAAACAGTTATATTTCCTTCCTGTAACAACATTTATCCAAGGTATTATAACCTAAATAGGACAACAGACTGAGTAATCAGCAGTAATAAGATTTTATTTTAATGTGATAATAGCCAAGAATTAAGTAAAAGAAACAGATAGGAAAACAAAATAGAAGCAGAAAAGGATATATGCACAGACCCATCATTTTGATGCCATGATAAAGTATGGAGCTGGAGTTTGTACCCTTAAATCCATCTTTGACTTCAGTGTGGCATCAGTGTGCCTAGGCTGAAGAATACTTCACTATTAGTTTAATGCTGCATTCATTTTAAAATGTTGTATGAAACTCTGTTGAAATGAAGGTGTAATAAAATTATCAAAGCATCTCCCACCATAGGAAATACACAGCATTTAGGTTATGAGATAGCTGATGCTAAAGACTTGCAACCAATTGCCTTATGTACTGAAAGTATCATGATGTAACACATATGAGTTGAATAAAATTAGAGAGATACAAGTATTGATCTGTTTCATGACCATATATAGACATTGAGTTTTCACCAGCAGTGGAAATGTGATTTAGAACAGCTTTGTCATATGGTTAGAAACCCTTCAAAGTGCTGCCAATTGCTGTGTTATCTCTACAGCCTGGTTTCAAGTGTCCAGTTAATAAATACTCACTGGCTTCAATTCTCTTTGAGACCTGTGACTTCCTTGTATCAACCACCTGTGCAAGATTATTTAGATTCTTAGAGCAAATTTGCAGAAAGGCTGTGCTAAGTGGGTTGTATAAACACTTACACATCTGTCTTATCCTCTAAAGGATTATCTTGCATCTTATCTCTTTGTCTGCTATTGAAATGTTTCTTAAATAAGCTGAAATTGAAGAGGGAAAGTGAATGAGAAAATCAAATTGAAGTATTTCTGGGGTTGTTTTTAATTTTCTGTTTGTAACATTTGACAGCTGCAAGAAATTGCATGAGAGAAAAAAAAATCAAAGGCTTAAGTATCAAAATCTTTGCTTACAAGCTACTCTTATTTAGCAATCATGCTTGCATAATAACCACAACTTGGAGCACATGATTCATAAGAACAAGTAATCAAGTATATAAAACCCCATAGCTTGTACCTAAATATATTTGGTTTTTTTCAGAAATAACTTAGAGTCATTAAGTAAATATTTTGTAGTGTGGTCATAAAAAGGGGAAAACTTCCTAATGGAGAATACTCTACATGTATGGTAATAGCAATAATACTTCTGGACTAAGGATAACAGATGTTCAAATAGTATGAAATGCTTATTGATAAACTGCTCAGCAATAAAAAAATTAGTTCCATTTCAGCACGTTCATATTTTTTTCTTCTTGCTGTTTATTATTATTTTTACTTATGAAGAGTGAATTTAGGATCATGAAGCTGAGATTCATTGAAGAAAATAAAGTTCAATTTATGGTATACAAAAATGACTCCATGGAGAAAGGATATATGTAATATATCCAACTGTGAAACCACCAAAATAGAAACTAGACCCATGTAACTTAAATGATTAGCCACAAAGCTTGACATATGAGCTATAAAAATTAAATAATAAATTGAATACTTGAATGTATCCATTAAATTTGAGTAAATTTACACAACAAATAGCTTCATAACATCTAGAATTGCTAGCAGACAATTTTGCAAAGAGAAAGGAGGCTGTATTCACCCCATAGTTTGCTCATAGTGAACAATTTTAATCAGTTTTTAAATGGTGGAAGAAATTTCATGAATGGTGAGACTTTCCACCAAGGTCTTGGAGAAAAAATGTTTAGTTTTTCAATATACTTGGAATTTTCAGGTTAACCTTTTAATCAGACACATAACACAGGTTTTATATGTTCTCATGACAGACCAGCAGTACTCATGGTCGCCTTCTCAGCACTTCAATGAAGAAAGATACTCTCCTGCTCCGAGGAATATGAAAGGATTATCTGGTAGTCGCAATCAACCACAGTTATGTTCAGCTCATACTTGTGGCTTAGCATCCCCTGAAGATTGTGAGCATACCCACGACCATATCCACCATGGGCAGGAGCCAAGGCCGGCGTATCTCCTCAGCCCCACGGAGAGTTGCCCGCTGGACCACCACCGTTGCTCCCCACGCAGCTCCATCCATTCTGAGTGCATGATGATGCCCATGGTAATGGGCGATCACATGTCAAGTAGCACTTTCCCCAGAATGCACTACAGCTCTCATTACGACTCAAGAGACGACTGCGCCATGTCTCACGGTAACCCTAAGATTAACCGTATTCCTGCAAATCTTTTGGACCAATTTGAGAAACAACTTCCTCTCCACCGGGATGGCTTTCATACCTTACAGTACCAGCGGACCTCAACAGCTGCGGAACAACGCAGCGAGAGCCCGGGAAGGATACGCCATCTCGTTCATTCCGTCCAGAAACTTTTTACTAAATCTCATTCTCTGGAAGGATCATCCAAGGGCAATGTTAATGGAACAAAAGGAGACAGTCGAGGGGACGATCATCATCATGGGCACCATTCCAAGCACAGCAAAAGGAGTAAAAGTAAGGAGCGAAAACCAGAAAGCAAGCATAAATCTGGAATGAGTAGCTGGTGGAGCTCTGATGATAATTTGGACAGCGATAGCACTTACCGAACCCCTAGCGTGGTAAATAGGCACCATGCAGATCATATATCCCATTGCTATCCTGAGGCACTCCAGGGGCATTTTGGGGATCTCTCATTGAAGACTTCCAAAAGTAACAATGATGTGAAGTGTTCGGCTTGTGAAGGGCTACCAATGACCCCTGACAGTAAATACATGAAAAGGAGTTCTTGGTCCACGCTTACAGTAAGTCAGGCTAAAGAAGCTTATCGCAAATCATCACTGAACTTAGATAAGCCTCTGGTTCATCAGGAAATCAAACCTTCCTTGAGGCCGTGCCATTACCTTCAGGTAAGAGGAAGATTTTCTTGAGATTTTTAATGAAAAGAGCATCACAGTATATGCCATAGTCATCATAAAAAATATACAAAGGTACCTCTCAAAGAATTTCTGTATGGCTCTTCTAATGCAGATATCAGATATTTCATTAAAGTGAGAAATCTCTGGCTTTTGTCTTTGTTTATAGACCGCAGATTAAAAATTATAAAACAGGTGTGATATAAATTAGTTTCATGTCAGTAGATGTGTTTTCATCTTTGGAATCCACACTGAACACCTTGATGAAATATATATACTGCACTACAAAGGGAGCAGATCTCTCAGCAGTCTGAGAGCTAGAAAAAGGCTTTCAAATACATCTATGAATGAGTGGTTTTAAAAACAGGCTGCGGGGAATCCTATTTTTATGTTCTTTTATTCCTTTTCTCCATGTAAGTAACAGAAGAATGGATTTACTGGTGCACCAAACTTTGTTGTGGTGATGATCACCCGCATATTTCTTTTTAATGATTGGATCACCCAGGATCATATTGAACT
Source organism: Muscicapa striata striata (assembly GCA_030060385.1). Lineage (NCBI taxonomy): Eukaryota > Metazoa > Chordata > Aves > Passeriformes > Muscicapidae > Muscicapa > Muscicapa striata. The sequence goes on along the minus strand of JAREIS010000133.1, from coordinate 6,774,955 downwards.
GAGCCTCTTTTGAAGCCATACTATAACGACATCTGTGTTAAAAGATACATGGGTACCTCAGAGAGAGAGATATTTCAGGCCCAGGCCTCAGACTGGTTTTGATGGTGTTCTGCCCATATTTTCTCTTGCAGCAACAAAGAAGCTCCCACTTGCTCCTACATTTAAATTTTAATACCCTCTGCTTGATGCCATTTGCCACCCCAAAGTCATGCTAATGTAACTACTTATAATGCTGCAACATTATCTGGATTATAAAGTGACACAGGTTTAAAAAATACTTTCCAAAATAATATTTTTAGACATTTGCATAATTTACCTGGCCTACGTCCAGCACAGTCCCATCACGAGTGACATAAGCACATCAGATTATACAGAGAGCTCTAGTGGGTGCAGAGCAGAAAGAACGGAGTACCTCAGAGAAGAACTTCAGCTAGCTTTGTCACTGGGAAAAAATGCAGTATATATAAATATTCCTTTAGTAATTTGTACTAAGTATAGCCTGCAAAGCCCACATTGTTCTGAGCACGTTCTCTTCTATATCTTTTTAAGGAACTCCTTTTCTCCAGAACTTCACCAATTCTCACATTAACCTGAGGAAATATCTAGTCCAGATCTATGAATCTGGAGATTTTCAGTTTCTCTGGGCCTTGCAGAAATGACTGTACTTCGTACTTCTGTGCAGATCTCCTCTCAGAGCTATAGGTGTCCAATAGCAATGAGTCACACTTGAAGAGCCAGATCTTTTCAAATGCATATGCAGACATCCAGGATCAATCTTCCCTACTGAAACAGGGAAAGTTTCTGATTGCAGAGAGAGGAAAATAAATTGCAGCCCTCGGAGCATTACCATGCAAATTGATTCCAATCTAGACTGACAGCTGTGGTATTTTATCATATCCAAGTACATTCTCATGTATGTAAAATAGACTGCACTTCCCTGGAAGTTTTTGATCTAACTGGAGGAGCCAGAACTGAAAGTGCGTCATGTGCAGAGACTTCCACTCCGTGTGAAGTGTCTGTGTTCTAAAACCATGCATACAGCTGTGACTTACAGAGAAGTTTAGATAAGACTAGTTTTTTCCTTCCCGCTACATACTTCTACCCTGACAATTCTGGTTCCTCTGTACTTCCTCTGGGTTTAGTGCTTTCCTTCTCAATCATGTTTCATTATTTCTTCTTCCCCATTCCTCCACTCCTACATTTCATTTGTCTTTGCAGAAGCCATCAATTTTTGCTTTTCATTGGCTTTCTCCTTACTCCCAGCTTATATCAGCATTGTTAAGAGAATGTGAAAGACTGAGCTCACAAACTAACTTGGCTATCACTAAGCTTTAGATCAAGCCCAGTGACAAGCCTAGGGGTCAGAAAAGCACACTTCTTTACAGTAATTTTTTATGCTTTTTGTGAATTAAGATTACTACAGAAAGGAATTTTCATTCTGTAATTATGAAGGTTTATCCAGCTTAAAATCTAGGAGATGTGAATTCAAATTTTTGCTGCACAGAGTCTTTGTGATCTTTGTTTTTAAGACCCTTTAAAAATGAGATAGTACCCATTTCCTATTCACAGGGATCCTATAATGGAAATATGTTAAGACTCAAGTGCTCAGTTACCTCCACAAGGAATTTATACTTGTGTCCAAAGCAATAATACAAGGAATTCTATAACATAAATATTCTCATTATAAAATACTAAAATAAAGCATATGTTTCATCATATCAGAATGTGCCATTTAGAGCATAGATATCCTTCAGACTGAGTGGCTGGCTTATTCACTAGCCCAAGGTCAGCAAACAAATTGAGGAGACTCCATTCTGTCAGTGTCTTAACTAAATGCTTGGTTTTGAAACTTCTACTTTGAGGGATGTTGGGCTGTCTCAATGTAATTATTAAGAACAGAAATATGCCCCATTATTAGCTCTGCCAGGAACTTTCTCTCTGACCCAGGAAATGTAATTTTGTTAATTGCTGCACACCTCAATTGCTCTATCTGAAAAACTGAGGAAGGATATTTAACTTTTCTTACGGCAGTGTAAGCAGCATTACTGAATAAAGATTGGATAAAAATAACCATTAGGTTCAGAAACTAGAAAGGTAGAGAAACATGTCAGAATCCCTACCCAGGAGAGTTTACTGCCTTGCTCAAAAGTAGATGGCTATGAGAATTCAAGGGATTATGATGTGCAGCAGCAGATTTCCCTGAGGTGCACAAGTGAACAGATCAGCATAAAACCCCAAGGCCTTTCACAGGGTCTCTGTTTTTAAAGTTATATTAAATACATTTGTTCTGACTGATGTTAGCTATATATTTTTAATTCTTTTTATAATAAAAGTGTGAAATTTTAGTCCTTCTATGGATACATAAACACCTAAGGATTCCTCAGAATAACATAAATTAAATTTCTATGTTTATATGTTAATAGTATCAATTTATTTATATTTATACATGGCTGTTGTTCTACTAGTTATATGAGGTTTCTCAATAGCCAACTCACTTTTCTATCTATTGGTTTTCTTCCTATAATTTTTTTCAGTATCTACATGAGGTATTTCTATTTCTGTTTTCCACTGTGTCTTTTGATATGCAGAATCTCAAACTGAAAGACCACGGCAGTCTTAGGCCTGTGCTTGAGACCTTGTTTTTTGTCTTATGTTTCTGGGCTTCCACTTTGCCTTCCACCATAATTACTGAACTTCTTTTCCTTCAAACTGAAGCCCTGAAGAGTGAATATAGGAATTTTCTGTCTAGAAAGGAAGCTGCTAGCAAAGTAACGAGTGCCTGGAAACAGGAGATGACACAAGGGATTTTGAAGGTGTCTGCTCATTATATGCTTCAGTCATGTCCTAGTGTTGAAAGCAAGTATTTCTTTAACTTGCTAAATCTCCAAGCCTAATCTCTGGCTCCTCTTTTAGGTTTTCACATTCCCTTCTCCACAGAGTCCTTGCAGCTAAGGCATCTCCTTGGACTGGGAGTGTGTGCTGTAAGTCAGAGGTGATTCAGTCAACATACCTTTTTCAAGCATGGATGATCATCTAGTCCTAAAGTGGATGGTTTGACAGAACTAAATTAGTTGAAATAAAGCTGTATAAAATAGTGATTATTTTTCTCATTTAAAACCCAGATCAGATTTGCATCACTCCTTCTACAGTGGAGGTGATGGGAAAATACAGGGACAAGGGAGAGGGGAAGAGTGAGAAGCTCAGTTGGGAGGGCTGTAATGTCAATCAGTTGATCAACTACCACCTCAAGAGCAGAGGGCAATCATTTGTAACAGCATTTATCAGACCATATCTTGTGAATGATTAGCTGCAGTTATTATGTATGGGACTTTAATTTCTATCTTGATTGCAGATAAATTGAGCATTTCAGTGCATTTCTGGGCACCAAACACTCTGCCACCTCAGTCAGCAGGCAAAACAGCCCAAGTAGAACATACATGCAATAATGCACACTTTTGTATAGTTTTAGCCATAGTGGCTGCTACTGTTTTCCAAGTCATTTTAATTTTAACATAAAATATGTTAAGAAAAAGATAAATGAGCTGTGAGATCGCCTCTGCTTTCATCAGCTGTTCTGGCTAATTAGGTTTCACACGTGTACAGTGCAATGACTTTGATTAATTCCACTCTGATATGAGTGCAAGCATAGGAGCAAAGATTTTTAACAGAAAAAAAGAAATGGATATGAACCAGATAACTGTGCTGAAAGGATGTGCACAAAAGAGTCACTTAGGTTTCCAGAATTGAAATAACTTTGAATGCTAGTTAAAGAAAAATAATTCCTACAATGGAGCCAAAAGATAGGCAAGGGCATCACACTCACCATGACTGTAGTTCTGGAGCACAGTGTGATGTGTCACTGATTAATATTCCTTCCTCACTCATTCAACAGCCTCCAAAGCAGCAAGCAATTGGGGTAAACATACCACAAGGTACAGTGAATGAGTCAGCACTAAAAAAGGAAATAGCATGTTGTTCTAAAAATGGCTTCAACCCACTCCTGTCTTCCTAGTGCATTTCAGAACGAGCGTCATCGGTTACAGCAGAGGCACTGCTAAGCATGTGGATAATAATGTCAGCTGGGAGTTCTACAGAATGAAAGAAAAGCACAGAGTTGGTCTTCTTAAAAAAGAAAAAGAAAAAAGCAGCAGTTTTGAGAAGGCTCTTTGCTGATTTAAGTTAAGGCTACATGGAAAAAATCTTTGAGTACAAGCTAATGGATAAATAGGCCTAAAGCCCTCAGTTACCTTTTCCCAGGAACTCTACTGTATGAGTGTGACAGAACAGATTCCCACAAATGAAACCACTGCCCTTGTGAGGCACACCACTGCTTTGCACTCTCCCTCTGGTTTGCAAGGCTAGATGGATTTGAACTCAATGCACTCTTCTCAGCACTTCATCTTTGTGAAACTAGATTATATCTGTTTGCTTGACACAAAACCATGCATGAACCACAGAAACTACATCCAGTCCTCTAGCAGTAAGTGCACACTGTGGAGCTAGGCAGGGCTAGCAGAGATTTGATACTCACCTCCAAATCACTATCACCCACGCTGCCTTCACAATGATTTATGACCAGCCACCACTCAAGAATTAACTGGGCTGTTTCCACAGCAGGAAAAGCTAGTATAGACAGTAGGGTAGCAGGGCAGTCTGCATCCTAAATCAGCACGGGTGAATGCTGTACCATGTGGTTTTCTACAGCCCATTACAGTCCCACAAGGATGTCTCAGCCACCCCTATGCCTTCCCAGTCAGCAGTGGAGATGTGCAAGACAAACAGGTAGTGCCCAGACAAAAAGGGAAATGAAGGGACAGTTTTTGCCCTATGGTCCATTCACAGTGTTAATGTCAGCCTCCAACATCTTGTGGAGCATTAAATAAAAAGGAGTAATAAAACTTACATTTCCCTGTATTTACAGAATGTTGATGGGTTTGTGCATCACAGATCCCAGAAACTTATATACCCCTCCAAAAGGAAAAAAATATAGAAAAAGGAAAATTAAAATAAATACATTAAATCAATGAATTGTAAAGCAAAGCTCTGACCAAACAGCTTTCTTAAATCACTGGTATCTTGAATTACTGTATCAATCAGTGATACAGTGCACTGCTTCCATGTCCATGTACCAGGATCCTCATGTTGGATAAAATGAATTACTGAAACTTTCTTCCAAACGAGAGTAGTTAGATTTCAGAGTTATTATTTTCCTAAAGCTGCCAGAACATGTCCCTATTACTGTGGAAATGTCAAAGCTCTGAGTAGAAAAGGGAGGCCGTGATCCCACTGCCCTTTAATCAGGGGGAGTTGTCCTCCTTTATGATGTTAGAAGTGTGTTGCCAAATTGTTTTTCAGTGTTCACTTCACTGAAGCTGAAGGGTGACCTTTGCAGTTGTTACTCAAAGGTGTCACTGGTTCTGAAGAAGTTTTCATACAGGAGTACCTTACTATTATATACACTCAGGCCATCTGTTGGAGGAGACTGCAGGAACACACACTTGGGGCTGTAATGACTGCACACTCTCCTAGGCCACAGGCTTGCTGCCTGGGGCACAGCCAGCTCCTCTCTTGAGCACTCCATGCCATTTTTCCTGCAAGGAGGTGACTGTAAAAATGGTAAAGTATTCACAAATGTTGCTTTGTTTTTGTTTTTGTTCTGGGTTTGGCCATCTTACAGTGCTGTGATTAAAGCTTGTATTTTAAAGTGAAATTGTAAATGTATTTAAATAGCTCATTGTCCATATGGACAGGTTTCCTGGTACTTTGGTAGGGAAACACTTTTTGAAAAGTATGCAGATAGTTAATCATTGTGTAGTAGACAGACAGGGAAAAATACTTATTTTGCCCTGGAAGCTAGATAATTGCATTCATCTGGACTTAACTGTTCAAAACATTATGTCAATCATTAGTTAAAATCAGAAAAAAATTATGAGATGCAAATATAGCTATTAAATAGCCTTTAAAATATTTGGGTTTTGAAGATGTACTGTTTTTTTCAGTAGTAGACCTGTAACAAACTGAAAGGAAAAAAAAATTATATCATTTCCTGTTTCAATTAAATAAGATGATGTTCACCACAGGCCACTTTCTGAGTCAGCCCTGCATATGCTGCCTTTTAGTTTCATCCCTCTCCAGCCTTATAATAGCTCTGCAAAACTGGAGACCTTGCTCCTTAGTCTCTGTGGTTTCAGAGTTGGGAGCACCTCTCCTTTTATTCTTTTTATGGGCATTTTTTTCCTCTTACTTTATACTTCTGTAAACTTGAATGGTCTGTGGGGTCTTGCCCGACTCAGAAAAACTTGTGGTCAGCTTCAGGTGCTGATGTTGTTGTCCCCTGGGTCTCATCTACTGCCTGCCAGCCAGGCAGCCCAGCTGGCAACTGAATTCCTGGCTCACCTGTAGTAAGAGACAGCTGTAATCCTGTTTTGGTTCTTAGCCTTTTGATGCTTGGTTTTAGCAGAACATGCATTTAATTCAATTTATAGAAAAAGATTTTAAGGAAAATGTTACTATGAGCTGGCCCAAAAAGACAAAGACATATTAAAAAAAAAAAAAAAAAAACCTCTGGGTGCAAACTCTGTTTCTTGGCAGAAAAGCAGCTTGTTATGGCACGCATGCAAAGTTCCAAGTTTTGATCTTTGATGCTTCTGTGAATTTCTACTAGGAAAATAATTTCTACCTTATGCTACATCTCTTCTATCAAATTACAGTGTCAGGATGGTTTCCTTGGCACTGCATTCTGATCCTCAATACTGTTACGTGGCTCAGCAGGTCTCAGGTATTTTTTCATCCAAGCTAGCCATTTTTTCCCCCAAACTCCCTCCTGAGCACTCCTGGTTCAGAATTTAGCACAGGCCAGGGTGTGTTCCTGGTAGCCACACATTTTCAGAGGTAAGGATTGCTCCACAGCATGAGAGTGCCAGTGGGTCTTTACTGAGCTGTGTTTGCCCAGCCCAAAAGCAGTCACCACGCCCTTAGCATCCTCCTCTCTCCGAGTTCTTATGGCTGTGCAGCAGCACAGTGAGTTGGAGCAACTCATCAGCTCAGCTGAACACTTACCCTTACTACCCTTTTTATTGTTGTTAGGGGAATTTTTCAAGTAGCACTTTAGGTCATTTGACCATTACTAGCATTGCTTGAAAAGCTGAGTATTAAGGAAAACTTGCCCCACTGAAGTTAATGGCAACATAATTTTAAAGCGGCTTGAGCTGACCACAAAGCAGTGTCCTTGAACACATACAAAAGGAAATATGCAACCAACTGAAACACAGATTTCTTGGTTGAAACTCTGCTGATTTTGTATCTTAGATTGAGACTACAACAGGTTCTCATTAGAGGCCAAGCCCTCCCTTCAGTACAAGTTCACCTTATATCAAAGCTCTGGCACAAGATCTCAGTGAGCTTAGCAGGCTAAAATCACCCACAGTGTGGACAAGCCCATGACTGCTGTCTGACTGCACTTTGCTCCACCATGTCAAAACAACACAGAGTCCTGAGGGTCCCAGAGAGACCCAACAACACAGCAGAGGATTTGCAGGTGGCTGAACTGCAAGGATCTGTGCCATCAATACGAGCACAGATGGTAATGGGGTGGGAATTTGGCCCACTTTCATCCAGATAGTATAAACAAAACCACAAAGTCCTCACAACACCAATTACAGTATTTAGCCATCCTTGAGTTATAATTCACATTGTTGCTGGAGAACCAGTTGGGAAACATAGTGCTGGTTCTTTCTTTTTTTTTTTAATTCATCACTTGTGAGATATGAGTTAAAAAACACTATTTAAGTGAAAAGAGCACAGTTCCTTAGGAAAAACAGAAGCAATTTTAGTACACTGGACAGAAATCTTTCTGTCAAAGGTTGCTTAGTGCAGTTTGCTTGGGACTCCACATGAGAGAATAAAATCAGGCAATAAATAATGCTGACAATGATTTTCCTATTTGAACATCTCCCAGCTGGAACAGTATGTTTGTGTCCTGGGATCTGCATGGGTGTCCAGATTATTACCAAATCCCAAATTTCTGAAGTCAAGTTGTTTTCAACCCAATGTAAAGCATATATTGTTTGGGATCTACATAATTTCCTTCCTCTTTCTGTAGTACTATATCTGTCAGAGCAAAGCCTGGAGAGAATGGCTGGCAAGGTAAAGATGGCTTGTTTTCTCAATTAGCTCCTGCCTTGATGGACACTGTCAGCACAGGAATGCTGCAAGAACTCTCTGTGCTTCTGAGCTGTCAAGTTCAAGGAGTAGAGGGTGGCATGTGAAAATTAAAGCTAATTATGAAGAATGATATTGTTAGTGGTGAGGAGGAGTCCCTGGCATGTTTTGTAGAGATTTTTCAATTACTTCATTGCATAATTCATGTTCTTTGAGCAATGAATCAGCACATTTAAAAAAAAAAAAAAAAGCCACACAGAGGAAACTAGTCTAAAATGTGCACTGAGAATTGTGGTGAGTTGTAGACACAAGATTAGCTAATGAGGAGGAAATTTCTCTTTTCAGATATTTCACTCTTCCCTCCTTGCAAAGTCCTAAGCAACATGGTCTAGAATCCACAGCCAGTAAACAGGGGAATGTCTTGGTGCCATTAACTTCAGAAGAATATTCTTGTAATGGCTTGATGCTCCTTCTTGACTGAAATTTTTGAAAACACTCCCATCTCCCACTGTAGTATCAAGGAGACGTTCTACCATTGCAAAAAATCATCTCTGTCTGCTCTCCAAGATTGCCATTTACTTTCATCTGCTTGCAGCTGTGCACAAAGGCTGTTTTTCTGAGGCTCTTGAGGATGTGATCTAGGAGAAAACCTCTTACCTGCATTTCAGATTGTGTTGTCTTCTTGACCAGGCTGAGAAAGCATAAAATTGCAAAAATTCTATGTCTCCAACAGAGTGTTTCATATCTTATCCTTCTTCACATCATATATAGTCTAATTCCATGTGCAGACAGCCTCTAGTAAAATGTGAAATTTGTATTACTAAAATAAGATTTAGGTAAAAATCAATATTTCAGTTAATTTTATATCTGCATGGTAATTAAATTTCACAGAACTCCTATGAGGTAGGTAATCCTCACTTTAACCTTTGGGAATGAGAAATATGAAGTGATAGTCATCTCCCTCAGCTGAAGCCCTTTATTTAGAAGAGTTTCATTTTAGATAGTAAAGTAATCAGCAGTTTTAAGAAGATCAGCAGTTTAGTTGTGGAACATCTTGAAAATTCTGGGAGCTGTGAGCAAATGCATAGAAGTGGATGGAACAGGAGCAGGACTGTTTTGAAATATCAAAGGCTGTTGCCATTTTGACTGTTTTAGCTAAACCCTAAACTGAATTAAACTTAAAAAAAAAAAAAAAATCAAATTAACAGTGGTCAAAGTCCAGAAGAATGAATATTTCATTGTTTCTTCCAGTTTTGTCATCAGTATTGCTTAGATACAGGATTAGATATTCACACTCCTAGAATTACTTTTAGGGGGCCTAGGTTACCTATGTCTCATAAAGTATAAGGAAAAGCTTTTCCCCCCTAAATGTAGTCAAACATTGGAACACATTGGCTAGAGAGGTTGGTGGAGTCTTCATCTTTGGAAATATTCAAAATATTCAAAAACCCAGATGGACACAGACAAATTATCACTGAGTATCCTGAGCTGGAAGGGACCCACAAGGATCACTGAGTCCAGTTCCTGTCCCTGCACAGCACCATCTCCAGGAATCACACCATGTGCCCAAGGGCACCGTCCAAGCACTTCTTGAGCTCTGTCAGGCTTGGCACTGTGACCACTGCCCTGGGGAGCTGTTCCAGTGTCCAAACACCCCCTGGATGGAAAACCTTTTCCTGATATCCAACTTAACACAGCTTCAGGCCATTCCCTCAGTCCTGTCACTGTCACCACAGAGCAGAGATCAGGATCTGTCCCTCCTCTTCCCCTCACAAGAAGCTGTAACTGCAGTGAGGTCTCCCCTCAGTCTCCTCCAGGCAGAACAGACCCAGTGCCCTCAGCTGCTCCTCATGCAGCTTCCCCTAAAGGCCCTTCACCTTCTTTGCAGCAGTGCTGGGCAGCCTGTTGTACCTGACCATGCTTTGAGCAGAAAGCTGGACTAGAAACCTCCAGAGTCCCTTCCAACCTCAGCAATTCCATTATTTCTGGTTTGTTCTGTAGTTTTGTTAAATCCGTCCCTGTTTTCCCTGAAAACATGCTGTTGTTTTTTCCTTCTGAGAATCAGGGGACTGACTTACTTCTGAAGTCCAGTTAGGGGTCCAAAATCCTTCTTCTGTTAGATTTGGTTTGAGCACAATCAGTACACTCAACAGGAAGAATAGAAACACAGAATCATTTAGACTGGAAATTATCTTTGAGGTCATTGAGTCCAACTGTTAACTCAGTACTGCCAAGTCCACCACTAAACCATGTCACATCTACATGTCTTTTAAATACCTCCAGGGATGGTGATTCAGCTACTTACCTGGTTCATTTTAATCAAATTAAAACACAATGTAAAACATATAAAAAATAAAAGAAGAAAAATAAGAAGGCTACTCACACAAATACATACTGTTTCTATAAAAGGGAGATAGAAATAATATTTAGAATAAAATTCAGAAATCATAACTTTCATGGCCATTAACTGGTCATGTGACACTCTAGGCATTTAGCAAAAAAATTAGTATTAAGGGGTATTTTAAGACATGAACTTCTAACAAAGAACAAGGATAATGACATTTCATCTAAAGTAAGGATATTTTCTTTCATAGTAACAAAGTTTCTAGAATACCCACTGTGAAGATGACAGTTTGGTTTCTTGTTTAGCCTATAGAAGGTCAAACACCATCTTCTCAGTTCCCTGAATTGCATCCTGAGCAGCAGGATGGACATTGGTTTGGAGCAAAGGTACTTCTTTCTTTGTTAAGTGGCTCCACAAGTTTTATCCAAGCACTCTTTTATATAAAATTTATGTGAATTCATGCTTGGCCTAGGGGCTATAACTAAGCTCCCTCTTTTCAGGTAAATCACAAAGCCTGATCACAAAGCTGCATCACACCCTTTTATGTGAATGGAGTCCCTGACACTTAACCAGCCCTCCCCAGGCAATCTGTGAGTGCTTCATGAAAAGGCTGGGAGTGACAAAAAGAGGAGAGCATAACAGTTTATTTATGAGCCCTAGGTCTTCTTCTTCCTGAGCTCTCCAAACATTATTGATTAGAAGGTGACCAAGAAGGACTTCCACTTCCACAGCTGTTTTATCATAGAAGGAAAGAATAAGGTTTCTGTTCTTTAAAAACAAACAAACAAACAAACAAACAAACAAAACTCCAAACTTTTTTCTTCAAAAGATGATTTTAGGATCTGATGGGGAAATAACAGAAGGCCTTTCTGCTGCCTGTAATCAGATACAGTGAGTCCAAGAAAGGAGAACTATTTGAGATTTTTTTTCACCCTTAACATTTTAATTGCTAACTAGATGGACCTTTTGTATGCTACTTTGAAAGAACTAACTCTCCTAAATGCCTTTATGGGGAATATAGGATCCTTCCTAAGGTTTTGGAATTCAATTTCAGTTCAGATTCATAATATGTAGTAAGTGTTAGGTATCAAGTGCTTTATTAAAATTGACCCTAGGTGATTAATGTAAGGTATCAAAATGAATCAGTAGATGGACAATTGAAAGATGTCAAATTTCCTGAACCGGGGGCTCCTTACAGGAGCAGTGAATGATACCTGTGAAGGAGACTCATCATTCTCTGTAATAGTTGCAACCAGATCAGCAGCCAGACCTTGTCAGCCAGCCTTTCTTGCAAAAGGAAATTCATATGGTAATATGCAGTCTAACTCCTCTGTGGATAGAAACTGCATATACAAGGATTCATGTTAACATCTTGAACAGAAGGAAGGCCTTTTTAGACATTATAAATATCAGCACTCATCACTGTATGTAAGTAGATAATTAGGGTAATTATTCCAAATTAGCAGCTGCAAGCCCTGCAGATGGGAATTTCGTGGCTGGTAACTATTGTAAGATAGAATTTCTACAAGTTGCAAAGCCCTTTCCATATTTTGGAATATGTATATTTAATGACCCTCATACATGATTCAAATATTTTTGTTATTATCTCAAAATAAAAATCATCCCTGAACTCGTATAATGCTTTTGCTTTTCTTTAAAGCTATGTTGGGGTCTGAGATGGCCTGGATTTGGAATGATTTTTCCAAGTATTTAAATTACCAACTCAGGTAAATTAAGAACTAGGCTGAACTGGGACTCAAATTGTACTTCTATTCTCAGTCCATGAGGAAAAACAGTGTCAAGGGCCCTTTTTAAATTTTGTTTTTATTTTGAAGATGGTAAAAAGACTCCAGCTGTTCTTCATAGCTCTGGGTGAAACCTGGGAGAACACATGATCAAACCAGAAGCATTTTCATTGTGTTCATTGTATTGTGCTTCAATGAATAGCTTAAGGGAAAAAATCCAACAAAACCCTGATATTTTAATTGTGAATAATTTTGTAAAAACCATAAATGCTTCTGTGATAGCCAATGAGTTGGTCTGATTAGAAAAGATTCGTGTTGCCTTGTGTACCATGAGCACATCACAAGCACAAATGGATCAGGACTTCTTTGGTTTTTAGCTTTGGTCTTTAGCTGTTATGTGAATTCATATAACTTATGAATTCAGACAGCAAAAGAAATGCAGTCAACAGAAACAGCAAAGCACATAACTGTAAGATTTGTCTTTATCGCAGTGAAGAAGCTCAAATTTTTAGATACTTTAATGTACAAAATCAGTCATTCCTATCTTTTAAAATAAGATTGCAACTTCAATCAACAAATAAGCCTGTGTTGTACTCACTTAAATCCAGTCCTTATCTAGTTATTTGAACATGAAATTTCAGAAAAAGTAAAGTTGAGAAAGTAATAATTTTCTGCATTTGAGTAAGTAAAAGGTTACTGATCAATGTCATTTTAAACTTTCTATTTAATTATCTTTGAACTAAAATGAAGGAAAGAAGTTTCTAGCCAAATAATTATTTTGTGGAAAAGTTATGGGGGATTTTTTTTTTTTTTTTTAATACATGGTAATTCTGTTTTAGTACTGAAAATTGAAAAGTATATCTTGTAGTGAGCCTATGTATATGCCAGTAACTGCTTTTTCAGCATTTAGATTTTGGCTTTAGCCATGCTGACATACATTTAATAAAGAATATTTAAAAATAAGAGTATGTTTATATGATGTCAAGTAATAAACTCTCTAATTCAGATTTTTACAGCTGTTAGTGTTGTCAGCTATAGATTAAAAAATGCTGAATTTAATATATATATTTTTAGCATTTTAAATGCATGGCTATGACTACTATGACTACATGTAAATGATCTTTTAGGTCTCATAGAATCATAAAAAGCACTCCTGCAACATTAATCTTATACATATTAGGTCTGAGAAAAGAAATGAGAATGATATATTGTTGTAAAATATATCACACTTAAAGGCTTCAAGTTCGGGAAGATTTTCGATGCTTCCTTTCCAATCACCATCCAAAGCTGAATAATGTAAAAAGTTCGTTTCTTTGCAGATCTAACTCATATTTCATTTAGATTCATGCTCTGTCCTATTACTTTGTATAAGAACATGACTCTTTTTTTCCTCTGGTAGTTATCTCTAACATTTTTCTTATATGTGCAACCTACTTCATCTCTTCTTATCTGACTTCAATCTTTTGGTTTTTTGTTTGGTTCTTTTTTTTTTTTTCTGTCTTAAGCTTGGGCTTTTTAATTTAACATCTCTATTTTTACCTGTTCACACCCTTTTCAAACTTCATTTCTCCCTTAATCCCTTTTTAGGACTCAAAGCCCCAGGTCTGTTCTCCTGGTGTGGGTGGCTAATTCATCTTCAAAGGGCTGTAAAGATGGCAAGCAGATCATGTTAGTTATTTAAACCAAATCTCCAAGACTACTGAAACCAACGGGAGCATTTCTTCAGCTCCACAGTGAACTCTGCCTATAGAAGCTTTCAAATATATTTGACCTGAAAATCTTTATTAGACATACTGCCGTGCAGAAACTACTAAATATGTGTTTGAGATTTCAGACCTATAGTATATTGGTAAATAAAGGCATTAAACTGTTTAATATAGATGGAATCATAATGTTGATAAAGGATTTGCTGCTGTCAAAAGCATCACCCTTGGTCCACTGATGAACTCTGTCACATCCTACTTTTTAACCATGAGTCCTTATAATGCATTTCAGAGAGTTGCCTATATCATTTAAACATAAGTAAATGCATAAGCGTATTTCTGGATTAGAGCCAGAGGATTTACCACCTTGGAAGATTAAATTTAAAAAAAAAACAAACCAAAAAACAATACTGGCAGAGACAGACTTGCTGTATTTAATCATAAGCATTAAAGCAAGGCTGATATAATTTTGGATTGAAGAATCCACTCCTGCTCAATTGTTTGGTAATTTGTGGTGCAGAGAGATTTCTATCCACCAGCTGTGCATTATCTGACTACCAATCTCACTATTTAGAAACCCACTTGAACTGCATAAAAGCAACTGCAATCCTGCAACCACAGGTATTAAACTGGTTGCATTTCTGATATACTACAGTCTCAATGAACTGTTTTGCAGCTTCTAAATAGAAAAAAGACAAATTATTCTTCTTCTTTTTCTTTTTTTTTTGATACCAAGACCATGGCTTAGTTTATCTTAAATACACCATTCACCTCCCTGAAAACCCCTTATAAGGACTATTGGTAATAAACCCTAATGTGCTCAGCTTTCAATTAGTTTTAGGTCTAAGATACCTGATACTCTTATCAGATAAAAATCTATTTTCAAGTTTAAAGCTGCTTCCTGCAGTTTGGAGCATGTCTACAAATAAATATTACAGCTCAGCTCACAATCCATGACTTCATTGTTCCTTGGGTTCTAACATTTATAAACTGAAAAATTCCCACTCTGAAGTTGAATGGCAAAATCATTTAGGGTTCTTAGAAATCTCTTTATAAGCAATCTGTTTACAAAGAATAAAAAAATTCATTTTTTGTCTTTGTAAAATGAAAAACGGAATGAAGTATTTAACATATGGAAAGAATAAAGCACATTCTGCGTGTGTGTTTTATGGTCTCTGTTAGGTACCTCAGGATGAATGGGGAGGATACCCAGCTGGTGGGAAAGATGAAGAGATCCCGTGCAGAAGAATGAGAAGTGGGAGCTATATTAAGGCCATGGGAGATGAAGAAAGTGGAGATTCTGATACTAGCCCCAAGACATCGCCAAAATTAACAGTTCGACCAGAGTCATTATTAAAATCCATTGGGCAAAGACCACTTGGAGATCATCAAAAGTAAGCTTCACTACACCTTTCTGGAAGCTGTCATGACTTGGATAACTTTTCTTTGTGTCTTATGGGCAATGGTCAGCTTCCATAGGAAAAAAATACCTGTAGTTTAAAAGGTAACTTTTTGGCTTCGTTTTAACTTAGCTACAGTTTCTTGTGGTTACTGGATGAAAACCTGCCATCCTCTTCCATCCTTCTACTTCTGAATGAGTTTGTTAGTTTTCTGAAGGAAATATATACATATTTTATGCCAAAAGTTCAAAGTCCTGATTTTTTTTTCTTCAGAAGGATTGGTTTGTATTATATTTTTTGTTATTTCTTTGCTTTCTCTGAAATAGAACTATACTAGATATAATAATAAATATATAAATGTACCATATATATTGGGCATTTTACACCTTTTTTATCAGTGCTTTATGTACCAGCTATACTGTTTCATACTCATTTAAACACATTGTGGAGGATTTTGTTTTACTGGGTTATTTTTCATTCATACTACCATTCATACTACCTAGAATATGGCCTATTAAATAACTAAAGCAAATCTTAAAACTACAGGGAAATATGTAGCTACATAAGTTTTCCAATAGCTATTTATTTTCCTCTCCTTTTTATCTTTTTAATATATCATTTTATAAGTAAACTGTAAATATACTTGTCAGGGAAGTTTCAATATGGTAGCCTGATTTAAAATCTGTAGATTCTATTAATGTAACTGGATGTTTCTCATGGCTTAACAATTTTATCTTTTTGCCTGGGATATAAACTGAAGAAATTAAGAGTGAAACCTCTGACCAAGTGCTGTTTATTGTTCTGTAGGTAATACCATATGGTTTACCATAGTGACTCCCCTTTTCATAAAATAAAACAAAAACCCAAGGCAAAAATCCTTTTGGCTTAATTAAATTTAATCATTTACCTTGCAATCTGCAAGAAAGCCATCAACTTTCACTGTTACTGAAGAGAACAGTTTCCAACTTCATTGCTTATTGTAGTGTCCCAACCACTGCCTGGCTGAGTTTTGGGCATTGTGGTAGCCCAGGGATCATTCCCAGAGACTGTTTGGTTGTAGTCATCCCAGTTTTGGAGGGTATGTCTTATCTTACTTGTGCCACAAACTGAAATCTTTTATTAGACACTTTTCTAACTTTCCAAGCACTTAAACCAAATAAAATATGTTCTATGCTGTTCTCTGTTTCCAGCTATGGTTGGGCCTCCCACAAGGGAATCTGGGTAGCAGCACAATTTTTTCAGTGTGTGACAGGTCTTGGTGCCTGCCCTAAACCACTACATCTTATAAATAGATTCAGACAGTAACTAAACATAACTAAACATACATATTCAAATAAGGAATAAATTTCAAGACAGAAAGTCTTCCTGATTTGTTAAATCCTGAAGGTAGGTGGTTATTAGTAGGCCAATACCAAATGTTGTGTCTTCTGTCAGTTTTCCATGTATTGCAAATACACCACTCAAAATTTAATTGATTAAAGCACGTGTGCACTGCTGATGCATGTACTGGGGTTGACAGCTGTGCTTGTTCATGGCCCCAGAGGATTTCATGGCATAGTTACCACTAACCAGTCAGAAAAGACAGAAGCGTTTTGTAATACTGTAAAATATTATTAGGGGTTCTGTTGAAAAATTGTCAATAGCACTGGACTAAGAATAAGTGAGCAATCAGGCTGCTCCTGCTGACAGACATCTTTTAAGTCCTCAGTTTTTCCTTAAACTGAAGGACAACACCTTGAATCTGCTTAACATTCATGGGTTTTTCCAGTGAGCTTCAAGCAGAAACATGACAACTATTGTGGTTCTTGTAAGTTTTTCTTGCAAAAACCAGAAGCCAGGGCTTTGAGCAGCATTCCTGCATGTACAGCAGGGTTGAATAGCATTTCTGGCATGTGTTATGAGAAATTACATAATTCAAGATGTCAGCTGCATTAGCTGGCTTTTTAGCTTGTTTACCCAGATGGAGGGAGCTAGTGCACAGAAATAAAATGGGGGTTTAATTCTCTTTGTCCTCTGCTGGGGTGACAGGGTAGCTCAGAACTGCGGTCTGCCAGAGCACCAGTAGACTTGTAATAAAAGCTGAATATTGATAGTTTTGGCAGTATAAAAACATTTATTGGCTGAAAAACAAAAGTAGATGGATTTCATAAGAAAAAGCCTAGTTTTCCATCACAATCCTGAATACCATTAAATGAAAATTAGAGCAGCCTTCACTTAACCTTCAACAGACGTTTGACATGTGTGTGTGTTTCTCCTCTGAGTATTGTTAGGCATCTTTGCAAGGACTTTTTTTCTCATTTAAATTCTGTTTATGCTTCGACAAAAGTAAGCCCTATTTTGCTGGTTTGTGTTGCTCAAATATTCAGCAAATGGAACATTAAAAGTTTCTAAACAATATAAATGCATATTTGCATCTGAATAAATAAATACAAGTAGATAAATGTAAATGATATCATAGACGCATTAAAATTCTGAAATAATATCTTTTAAGTTGCTTTTGGAAAGGAGTATATTTTACTCCAAGCTGGTGGGGGAAAAAAAAAAGAAGTGCATAGTCTGCCACTGCTGGTTTATAAAGCTGACAGAAGCAGGTCACACCCAGCCACAGCCATTTGATCACCACCTGTGTCAGAGATAGCACAGCCAGCAGCATCCCCAGCCCACCCCCAGCCTAGACCAGCTGTCTCCCCTCTGGAGAGGGCAAGACATGGTTCAGGGACCAGCTCTGGTGGGTGCAGCCACTCTCACTGTAGGATAAGAAAGCTTGGCCAAAGGTTCAGGTAATGGACCTGGCTTATTTCTGAGTATAGCTATAGCATAAAGGGGCTCAATTTTTTTCTGGACTTTTCAAAAATTATATGCACCTAAATATCTAGATTACTCAATGAAGATAAATGTATTTCAATTCTTTCTTTATGTTTCAAAAAACTAAATAGTATGTTGCACTACTTAGTCCAATAACATCAATTTGAAGGTCAGTGTGATTTATTGGTATTATTAGGAAATTGCATTTGAGCAAATTATAATGCAATCAGACTTGCTGTGGTGTAGACAGGACACATACCTGAATCTGCTTCCTTTCAACTTTTTGTCTTCTTGGAATAGTGTCAGAAGTCCTATCTAATGTGGAAATTATGTTGACTCCCAGTAGCCCTGGGGAAAAAAAAAAAAAAAAAAGTTGATTTTTATAAATTTTTTAAAAATTATTTTTCACTGTTGATTATAAAAAAACGTTCAGATGTCACATTTGGTATACTAGAAATGAAATGCAAGCCCTTCTATTCAGTCCATTGCTGTGCTGTGATGCTACTGAAGACAAACTGTGTTGGAAGGCAGTAGTTTGTAGAAAGCATTTTCATTTACATTAAAAATCAAAACAACTGAGCAGTTTATGGAATGGATAACTGAAACAAAGGGAGTGTCTGTCCCTGTCCTAAAAAAGTTTTGTGCAATCCTGGAAGAGAGACCCACATAATTTGTAAGGGTATCCTTCCAACCTAGTAAATGTAATTTTTCTATATTTATGACAAAAACCAAGCAAAGCTGAGATAGAAGCATCAGAGACACTGAGATCCAGAAAGTAAAGTTTAAAATAAAACAAGAATTTTATACTCTGGACCAGGAGAGGAATTCTGAAAAATTGAAGACAATACTGTTATTTGATGCTTTTCATTCTCAGGAAAAAAATACTTAATATATTGATTATGTAAATGAACAGAATAACCCTGTAGAAATAGCAAATTCCATTTTCAGTATCTCCTTTTTGAAGTGTTGTGAAAGACTCTGAAAACCATCTCACCATTTAGTCAGAAGTGATAACAATAGATTTTAGCCCAAAGTAAATACACTCAATTGAAGATCATACTGGTATCACTCACACAAATGAAGAGTCATGCTGTGCTGAAGTTTTCCATTATGCTCTGAAGTGACTCATAGGAAACTATGAAGATGAAATAGGTTAAGCCACAGTAAAATAAATTCAGTGACAGCAATGTGTTTTTCTGTTTTGTAAACCTCTAATGGCAGACTTTTGTGTTTCTGGTAGTCCAGACACCTTAAGCTGATAGGTGGGCAGACAGACATGTGAGCACAGAGGTAGTACAAAAATAAAGTCTTTCAATGAGGAAGGGAATCTGCCATAGTACAAATTATTTGGCAAACTACCACAGTACAACACCATTGATACTTGAAATTGTCTTGATAATCCAAAACTAGGTTTTTAGTCTAATCCTCTGCCAAACTTTGGCCACTGTATGGAATGAGTATGTTAAATTATGAATCATGCTCACAGAGAGAGAGCGTATATGCTCCCCTCAGATGTTTAACATCTTTGCACCTGAAGAGCATGATGCATGTCCATATTTCAGCCATTCTTATTCACAGTGTGGTATCTCATCACAAAATACTTTACTCAGTATTGTAAGTAATATGTCTAAAGTCTGAAATGGTTGACATGTTTTCTGGGCTTATAGTAAACCAGAGCAAAAGAAAGGCCTTTCACTGCTCTCCCTCTTTTCAGTGAGAGATTGCATCTATCCACGGCCACACTAACTTAACACTTATCTGGACTGTTATCCAAGGCATGTCCACATGTTCTATTCTGTAGACTTTATTATGACAACAAAAATGTTACCCAAGCAGACAGCAGGAGGATTAAACCTGGACCAGATTTGACAGCCCTTAGCTGCCAGACCCCTTGGCTCAGCAGGAATCATGGAACAGCACAAGCTCCTCTAAGATATATGGGAAATTTTCATTAAAAACAAAAAAAAACAAAAAAAAAAAACAAAAAAAAAAAAAAAAAAAAAAACCTTTCCATTTGCAACCATTTGTGCTAATCATAATATGCTTACAACATGAAAAAGTGAAAGCCAAAAGAGAAGTTTGCAAGCATCAGACCAGCCCTGTGGGATTTCATCCATCTCTGCCCATGACAGTGCAGACTCCATTATTCTTTAGTGCCAAACAAATTTGTGGGTGTTTCTCCTAAGACACCCCCCTTGGCAAGCGAACACAGAAAAGGCCGTGGGTAAGTGTGCCCATGTGGGGGAATGGGTGTGCTGCAAAAATACCACAGATTGAGAGTTAAAGCACATCTTCCTTGCTAGAGAAATTAGTGTCCTCTTTCAACACTATCCATTGCTGTGCACCACTGATCCAAGCCTTTTTTAATTTTTAAGGTAAACTTCAATTTGCCGTTAACTCTTCTCCATTTTAAATTAGGAATTGTTTGGAAGCCACTCCTGAGAAATATTATTAATAGAAGATATGAGGAAAATCACTAGAAAAGGGACCCTCATCTTTTGTATGCTTTTTATTTATCTTTGGGTTGTTTTCTCTCAATCTTCTGACTCTAAAAAGCCTCATTACACACTTCATTAGTAGCTTTCTGAGGCCCTATAGTGTAGTGGCATCTGCTCAGAGTTTCTGAGGGGTGGAATTGGAGATTTGCTGAGGAGAGTTGGAGGGCTAATTGCAAAGCCTTATCAACTAATTATGTAATCAGGAGGCCACTGGCATGGTGATGTCTTCTCTGCTGCAGTCAATAAGATCTGGGTTAGATTAGGCTGCAGGGTTAAGAGGGAATGCTGATGAAGGGCAGACAGTCATTTGGCTACCTAGGAAACATCTTTTGTGGGGTCAGAAGGCCTCTCCATCTTTCCTTCCTTTGCAGAATAATAACAAATGCTCTTAAGCAGTGTTAGGTATCTTGTTCTCTGAGAAGTAGCATGGTGTGAAACACAGGGAGTCACTGAGCTCAGATTTCCCACCTGTTTTGTAAATACCAGCTCTATGTTTAGGGCTGAAATGTATTACCTTGGATTAGGGGTGGAAGGGGGAACCTTAGGCTCTAAACAAAGTCCAGATTCTTTTCAGGAATAAAGCAGGCTTTTCACAGAAAAATGCAATTACATGATGGATTATGGATAAAATGCACCAAGATTCAGGTCAATATAACAAGCACAAATAGTGACATCCAAGGGAAAATATGCTTCTGGTTTTTGGTGCCTATTTGTTTCTGCTTCCAACAAATATATTAGTTTTACTTTTCAATTGAAAAGGACCAAACACTGATTTTCTCATTTGTTCAGTTTTCAATAAAAAACTAAATAGCACTATAAAGGATGTGTACAGAAATACTTCTTCAGGCAAGGATTTGAAAATTAAGATGCTTTTGGGTTAAAAAACCCAGAAATTACAAATATATGTATATATATATATATTTGTTTTCACTTTTCCCAATTCTACTCAATTGCTTCTCCAGAAACTACATAGTCTCATTAACATCTTCAGCATGAACGTCACTTTAGATATACTGGTTTTAATGGACTTACATGTGTGTTTAAATTAAACTCATGTTTAGATGCTTTAATGAGTCCTGATAGTCAGCAATCTACAATTGTTCTACCCAATTAGGACTTCTTGCATGTGTACTTGTATATGCACCAAAAGCAAAAAGAAAAAAAAAAAGTGAGAGATAGCTTTCTTAATGAATATTTCGATTCCACAAATGGATTTAGGAACATACATCCAATATTTGAGTTCTGCTTAGATCCATAGTCCCATTTGCTGAACTGCTACATGATGCTCTAAATGCCCTTTAAGTTTTTGCCACAACATCTGCCTGATTTTTGTTGATGCTGACCAGCTTGTTGCCTGCTTGCCAGGGCAAGCTAAAAATATTATATTGGAACAAGACTTTTAGGATTAGCTATAGATTATATGTGTAAATCTGTCACCTTTTAGAAAGTTGAGAGTTTAGATTTCTCATATCCTATTTTTTTTTATTGCATGCACATTTTGAGTGATTTGGAATACAGGCTTGGTTGAGCCTACATCCTCTGTATCTTTGCAAGGAGTGATCAAACCACCAGACTGTTTAACGATTCTGATGATTTCCTCTCATTCTCTTCTGATTCATGTTGTACCAAATCCCTAAACACTTACTGACAGTAAGAGTTCTCTCCTACCAGTGATTAGTAGGCATTTCATGAGGATGGTAACAGCAGTCTCCACCTCTTTCCTAGCATATTCCTGTAATAAATCAAATGTTCAATGTCTTTCAGGCACACTTTTTAAAAAGATATGGGTCAATGATGTACTATCTAGTCATCTAAATAATTTCATTTGGCCCAAATTCTCATATCTGCCAGTGATCAAAGAGAAGCTTCAGACTGGCAAATGTTAGAAAAGGAATTTTTTGGTACAGATAAATTCATGAGATTTATGTGCACTTTCAGTTTTCCAAAGAGCCAGACTAAATGTGCTATTCGAAAGGGAGAATCAGACTTAATGTCACACTCTGAGTTCTCCAATGGGCTGCATGCAGGCACATCTGGGCCCCTTTGCAGAGCTCTATTGACTCCAGCAGGGCTCCATGGAGATGCTGTGTGACTAGCAGCTGCTGTACAATGGCACTGCTGGATAGGCTTAATCATTAGATTCTGGTCGATGAGTTATTTCATGTATCTAGAAAGACATAGTTAAGATAGATCCAGATAGAGAAATGAATATCCATTGAAATGCAAATCTCTCAATAAAATAGGTTTTGATAACTGCCGCTACTTTGATAATTCTAATGCACCTCCCTTTTAGGCACCCAAGATGAATTCTTTTAAAAATTTTATCTTTTTGTCCCAGAAAGATGCTTCTGAATTGCTTATACTGATTTGAACAGAAGTGATTGTACTTTCTTTAACGCTCCCATTCATTCTCACATTTTTGCACAAATGCAGGCATGATCATGAAAATAAAAAGGTATGATTTTAGAATATGGCAATTCCAAAAATTAATTTGATGGACCATGGACTTTCTTTATATTGGATGCTCTCTGAATAAAACTGATAAACCCATTCAGAGTCAGAAGGTGACCTTCTTGCTGCAACTTTTAGAGGCCTCAGAAAAGGTTAATTCACTTTCAGTGCCTTCTTGACCCAGGGCACACTGATGGCTGAACATTTGACATAGAAGAGGTACTCTGAGGAGTGATCAGTATTTAGAATGTGAGTAGATCAAGGAATAACCTTGGCAAGTATATTGCTGGCATCACAATCATACTGTTTTTAACAATGATATTAGGTTTATGACAAAGTATGTGATGTCAATCACTTATTAGAAAATGCAGAGTGAAGAAGCAGAACCAGTGTGACTGAGAGATCCTTTTCTCAGGAGTTATATAGTCCATTATCCCCTTGAGGTTGTCTTGGCTATGAAGTATTGTTGCTCAGGAGTTTGAATTTGTAGGAAGAAGTTAGGGGGCTTCTGGCTTCTACCCTGTACTTGGCTGTAGTGGGTTAAACCATGACATTGGCACTGGTGATGCCACACTTCAATTCCTGTATCCAGTTTTGAACCCCTCATTTTAAAAAGGACAAGGAGGTGCTGGAGCATGTCCAGACAAGGGCAACAAGGCTGGTGAAGAGTCTGGAACACAAGTCCTGTGAGGATTGGCTGAGGGGTTTTTAGTCTGGAGAAGAGGAGGCTCAGAGGAGCCTTATCACTCTACAGCTGCCTGAAAGGAGATTGTAGCCAGGCAGGAGTCAGCCTCTTCCTGCAGGCACCAGTGCAGGACAAGAGGAAACAGCCTTAAGCTGCACCAGGGGAGGTTTAGGTTGAGCATTAGGAAGAAGCTCCTAACAGAAAGAGTGATCGGGCAGTGGAATGGGCAGCCCAGGGAAGAGGTGGAGTCACCATCCCTGGAGGTATTTAAGGAAAGACTGGACATGGCACTCAGTTCCATGGTCTAGTTGACAAGGTGGTGTTAGGTCACAGGTTGAACTTGATGATCTCAGAGGCTTTTTTCAACCTACTTGAATCTGTGATTTTGGTGGGTTTTTTTGTTTTGGTTTTTTTGTTTGTTTGTTTGTTTGTTTTGGTTTTTTTTTTTTTTTTTTTTGGTGCTGTTTTGACCATGGACTAGCTCTAAGATATAAAACTCTGCCATTTTCTAATTCTGGCATTTCAAGCTGCCCTGAAAGTGAAGCAGCATTGTTTCCATCCGTATCTTTTCACCAAACAACAAAATGATTCATCTCCTGCAAAACATACAGTGTTTGCATAAGTCCTGGTGCAGTACTGTGTGTTGTAAATCTAGCTCACAGCAATACTCATCATGCAGCAGTGCCAAGAGACTTCAAGAAACATTCCAGAAACCATCCTGGGTGTTATCAGCATCTGATCTCAGTGACAACAAAGGATGGGCCAGTGCTACACAAAATGATAGATTTTGACTGTGGCACACATTGCAGTGGGAATGCCTCAGATTCCCCAGTGCCAAATGTGAAGTCACCATGCTACTTCAGACACTATCCAGGGTCCCATAAACTTTCCAAGTTATATAAAACAATGGAATTCAGGGGGGAAAAACCAATGAAATAATGTTAACTCTCTCTTATTGATAAAGTATCTTACTCTTTTAACAAACACTCCATTAATATAAAAAGGAAATAGAAGGTTAAATATTAGATTGCTGAAGATGAGGAAATGAGAGTCTTTCTGTTATCATTAGTTAATGCCCTTCCCTTATCATTAGTTAATGTGTTATTGCAGCTACTGGATTTTCTTGCATTATTATTCCTTTCATTAAAACATGACCTAAATAGCTCTCTGGTTTCACAAGTCTTCTGTCAGGAGGGCTTAAGTTGGGAAAAGATAAGGAGATGTAGACATCCTTTTCCATCTCCTGAAATCTCTTCACAAACCTTATGTTGTGCTTTTTATTACAGTACAAAAAAAATTTATTCCTATATTTTTGATATGTGTCCTACTAAGGATGACTAGAAGACAAGGAAAAGCACAAATTTAAATTGGGAGTTTGGAGTCAAATTTTTTTTTTTTTTTTCCTTTGGGTTTGAGGTGTTTTTTAGCACATCTTGTTGCTTGTTGTAAGGTTAAAGTAACAGGTGTTTTCCTGCAATTATTTTCCCCCATTCTGCTCTTAAATTTTACTCTTGACAAAGTGTGGCCAAAAATAGTTAGTTTGCACAAGAAGTCAAAGTGGTTTTGGATTTATAGTAGCCTCCTAAGTGGGAAGGTGGGATTAGGTGGCTGTAGCAGGTTGAGCAGGACTTTGGTGACAAATAGAGGGTGTGAGGGGTACTTTTGAAATCTGCACAGGACAGAAGTGGCCCAATGCTGATTTCAGGGGGGGTGTCTTTGAAGACCTTCAATGGGAAACTGTGAGCTGGGACTTAAAGAGGGAGCAGTAAGGATTAGGATCTGGGTGAGTCAACAATGAAAAAGAGCTGTCCTTGGGGGTGCTGATAAATGTGAGTTCTGAGTCTGGAGGAGGGCTGGCTTTCAGGTAGGAGCATCAGAACATGTGAGGTTTGGATACAGAAATGCAAAAAAATGCAAAAAATGGAGACTGTAATGCAAGACTCTTAGGAACTGCTTTGGACTGCTTTTGGACTACTGTCTCTTCCCTTGAAGGAAGATTCTTGATTTTTTTTTTTTTTTAACATGCAGCCTCGCCTCTCTGCCATTCACTCTGTACCAGGGTGACAGGCTATCCCAGCTGTGCTATCAGGCATGCCAACAGTTATCCCATCCCAGATAAATATGTCATGCTATAGCTCACTTTATCTGGTTATAATAGGCTATTTTGTCCTCCCTGAATAAACTCAGGCAATCTGATGAGTGCTGAATGTGCTGTTGCAAATTTAGCTATCTACACTGGGAGTCCTTCACTTTTAGAGCAGAGGTTCTCAACCGCTGCATGGTCATTACATGGAAGTGGTTTTTTCTCCAAAATTTCTTTAGGCTTTGAGCCTTTCTTTCAGCTAAGATATTTCTCATTAAATTTAAGACCTCTGCCTGGCTGCCATGAACTTCTTCTGAAGGCAGTGGAAAATAGAAAGTAACCCTTGGGGGCAGAAAAGCTTTTAAAGGACATCTCTTCCTAAAATCTAGTCTATTCAGAAAAGTAAGTGGGAAGAGAGCAGACATACTAATTTAATTTTTGCTATTAGTCTCACCCTATTCCTCCTTTTCCATAACACTGATTTTTAGAGCCACCTCTTTGATGTTACTGTGTGTATTGTTTAGTGGTCCTAGAGATGATCTGTTAAAACATCTCATTTGCACATGCTTGTCTTGCCCTTCTGCAGTGCTCAGCTGAAATATAAGATCATCTATGCTGCTACAGGACATAAAATAAAATTATTTCCTTTTTTCAAAGCAAAAGAACTTTGATGTTTTGGAAATGAAGGTCAAGAATTTTGTTCCTAAGCTTACAGATAGAGTGGATGTCATTAAAAAGTCAGCATTTACTGAGGCCAGATGTTGGTTGTGTTTCCTAGCAGTGTTGACAAGCATGAGACTTCCTTGAGCAACAGATCATGACATTTGAGAGCAACTTCCCCATGTAACTCTGGTATTTCACTTCTGGATCATGTTTATAGAAAGGTCATAATTCTCACCATGCATTGACACATTTATTCTAGAGTATAACTTTGAGATTATATTTTAGGAATAAAAACTAATATTTTATCAGGAAAATTTCAGTGTTAATCAAATGAGTGTAAAATGGTTTCTATAGCCTTTTATAGCTTTTATATGCAACATTTCTTTTACTTTGCTACAGTTCCATGGTTCAATTAATCTCCTCTAATAAATGAAAAATTATTTAACTATCAGGTAATATCCAAACTCATTCATCAAAACTCAGCTGCTTAGAAGTACTATGGAATACTGGGCTTCTTTCCATAAGCAATTATTGCTGTAAAGACTGTTGATGGTATTTAATGATAGCAATACCTAAGAAGGAACCAGAATGTGATTAATTAAATAGTAGGTTGTTAAGCATTATTTAGCAAAGGGGACAGTTATTAGAATCAGGTTTGAATTAATTAAAGTATTTCATACAGTAATTTCTAATTTAATTCTATTCCTTCTATCTTTTCTTAATATGCCCCATGTTTTAATGAAATCTCAAACATTTCTTTAACAAGCGGTTTATGAGCTCAGAATCTAGATTTTGCCACCTGATGATGACAAGCAGAATGTCCAGGAGGGATTTATTTGTTTTGAAAAAATACTAATGTACCAACATCAAAGAGATTATTGACAATACCAGACAGATTAAAAGTCCCTCTGCCCTGGTGAGACCCCACCTGCAGTAGTGTGTCCAGGTCAGAAATCCTCAGCACAAGAAAGATGTGGACCCTTAGATCAGGTGCACAGGAGGCCACAAGATGATCAGAGGGCTGGAGCATCTCTCCTGTGAGGACAGGCTGAGAAATCTGGGGATGTTCAGCCTGGAGAAGAGAAGGTACCCTTGCAACCTTCCAGAACCTAAACAGGGCTTTTAAAGAAGAGGGAGAGGGACTTTTCACCTAGGCAATGATAGGACAAGGGGTGATCTCAGTTTTGAACTTGGAGATTTAAGTTAAATCTTAGGAAGAAGTTCTTGGCTGTGAGGGTGGTGAAGCCCTGGCACAGGCTGCCCAGAGCAGCTGTGGATGCCCCATCCCTGGATGTGTTCAGGGCCAGGTTGGATGGGGCATTGAGCAATGTGGTCTAGTGGGAGATTCCTTGGCCTTGGCAGGGGTTGGAATTACATGATCTTTAATTTCCCTTGCAACACAAGCCATTCTGTGATTCCACGAGTAAGTAAAACATATGCAAAAATCAAAATGACACAGAGCAGCTGTCAGTCAGCAGCCTATCTATAGAGGAAAGGAAGTTTTGTTGCATCCAGCAACTAAATGTGGATAGTGAGGCTTTACACCACTTCACCTAATCTGTTATATTTGTCTCCATACCTATGGGAACAAACAAATGCTCTTGTTTTTATCATCTAGAACCAAATTAGACCCACTATCAGGCTGTTATCTTAATCATAGAATTGCTTTGACTGTAATGACTTAATTAACCTCTGAGCACGTACCTGCAATAATCTCATACATTTTCATTTTGGTTTTAGCAGTTATAGCACAGTTTCTACATAGTTTACCTCTGGCATGAAGTTACAGAGACATTCCATAGAAGGAACTGAATAGACAGAAAGAAATTAATTGTTTTTTTCTCCAGGGAAATCTCTTAGGATTTTGAAAGAATGCATGCCTTGAACAAAGATGAAAACAAAACACATCCTTTTTTTCTTGCTTCACCAGTTCTGGTGCTTTTGTTTGGATATACTCCAGCAAATTTATTAGGAAAAATTTCTTAATTTAAACAATTATCAGGCATTGGAACAGGCTGCCCAGGGAAATGGTTGAGTCACCATCCCTGGAGGTATTTAAAGGACATGTAGATGTGGTACTTAAGGACATGGTTTAGCAATGGACTTGGCAACATTCAGTTAACAGTTGGATTCAATGATCCCAGGGGCCTTTTCCAAAGTAAATGATTCTGTGAATCTAAGGCAGAGGCACCAAGGAAGCAAGGCTGTGTCTGTGTTGACCCTGAGATGGGAGAACACATGGAAATGCCTGAGAACAGACCACCCAAGTATCAGGATCTCTAAATCCCATCTGCTCTTGCAGCTGATGGTGTGAGGGAATACTGGATAATCACACATCAGACATCAAAGGACACGGCCCCAAGGGGGGATGGATCTCAGTGCTCTGCTTTTCCAGGCAAAGCCATGATAACATGTTTGAGATTCCTCCCAGAGTGCTCCTCAGGGATTGCATCCCAACTCAGGTTGTGTCTGCTCCATGAGGAAGGCTGAGATCTTCCTCAAGCACTAGCCCATGTTTGATACACATGGTCTGAGAAACAAAACCCTGGTTTGTGTTTGGTCTTGTGGCAGGAGTTGAGCCTGTGGCTTTCTCACTCACTGAATGGTATCTAGTGGTTCTTCCAGAGAGGAAACTTCACCTTTCACAGGGAAATTTCCAGCAGCCCAGGCATATGTCACAGACACTGCTGGACTGACCAACTCTGTCAGCTCAGCATGAAGTGACTCTATGGCCAATGTCTGGCATTCAACTGGCACAAATCTACTTTCCCAGAAGCTGTTTTTGCTCGAGCTACCTGTAATGAAAAAATATGAAATCTGCCTGTTTACTGCATGAAACCAAATATTGTCTGGGACATTAGTTCATTTCTGCACTGATGTGCAGGGGCAAGTTCTAAGATCTGATTTATAGAGGTTCTGAGAACTCTGGTGTACCAGAGTTTAATTTTTTATATTCAAGGCAAAGTACTGCACTTTTTTCAGGTTTGTTTGTTTATTTTCCTGGAATGTTAATACATTTAAAACAGAACATGAGGACCAGCATACTCTTGATGTGAAAGCATACTGAAGAGGGCTCAGTGAGGTCTTGTGGTCCCAGTCCTGCAAAATGGGAAACGTGTTGTGATAAAACAATTTCTAGAGCTTCATGTAGTTGTTCTGAGCACCTTATTAATATTTTTTTTAGCTGAACATGGGATGTTTTAATCTTTTGTAAAACTATATCAATTCTTGGAAGATAAAAGAGCTCTTGATGCCTAAAACCCTGATGAAAACGGGATGGCAAGTAGCAGATTTTATCGATGAAGAAAGATTTTCAAGTTACTTTGGTTTGTGCTTTAGCTGTTTTTTGTTCCTGTTGACCCAGACATTGTCTTTTAGTAAAGTTCAACATTAATAGCCAGGAGGATTGATGGTGTTTCAATAGAGAAAAAAAATTTCATACCATCTAGATGACAGAGCCACAGATAGATTGTCTGCTTGTAAGACATTTGGCTACAACAGATCTGTGATGTTTTATAAAAACTAATATTGGACCCAGGGGAGTGGGTTTGTATGTTTCATACAAATTACTGTCTTTAGTGTCCTAATTGATTCCATCTGTAGTTTTACACCCTTTCCTTTTTTTCTTCCTCTTTCCTTTGTAGTCAGAGCTACCTTCAAACTGCAAGTGACGTGCCTGGGGGTCACAACCTGGATCCCTCTGCAAACTACAATTCCCCAAAGTTTCGCTCAAGGAATCAGAGCTATATGAGAGCAGTGAGCACGCTCAGTCAGGCCAGCTGTGTTAGTCAGGTGGGAAATTCTTGTTATAATTTTTTTATAGATTAACTGCAGATGTGAGTTGTAACTAGTGGATGGCTTTAGGTTTTTTCACATTTTTTAAATTAATATCAAGCTGACGTTGTGAATTGTGGAAGTAATTCAGTTCTAAGGAACATAACTCAAATGTCAAGAAAAATACTGAATGCTGGAGGCAGAGACACTATCAAATGTGATATTTTCCATTTATTATTCATTAAAATATAAATACTGGTGCTTTTATTTTTATTCCATATTAAATATTTAAATGTTAAGAAGATTCAGACTGAGCATGAGGAGTACACTTCTACCATACTCATCATCTGAAAATACCTGCTCTGACTTCAGTAAATGTGGATTGCCAGATTAAGATATAGATTGAAAAAATTATGCTCCAAAGGAGAAGTTATCCATCCTAAATCAAATCACTCACTTTTCTTCAGTGAAAGAATAAGTCCTATCCGCTATTCTATGTATGGAGACTCCTGAAAAGCTACAGTCTTCCTCCCTACCAGTTTTATGTCTGTTAGTTAGTACTAACTCATGGTAAAGTGAGGTCTGAATCACACCTGGAGTGCAATAAGCCATAAGAATTACGTGCATGTTCTGTTTAGCAGAGGACTTTACGTAAAATTCCCAATGTTTCTAATGTTTATTGGTCTTGACTTTTCCCCTGTATTGTTTCATGACAGATGGGCCCTGCCCTCTTCTCAGACATGGCACTTACTATTTCTTTGATCCACCTAAGGGTATACACACAAATGGTTATGTTAAAAGAGAAATCTTTCTAAAGCAAGTTCATATTAATTCATATTTGTTTTGTGTTGCATGGCTATTCAGGCCTGGATTCAACTCATCTAACTTGGGGCTTTTAACTGAGGCAACAACTAAAGCTTCCTCTGTAGTTAATGGAGCAAAAGAATTTCTTCCAGGACAGTGCACATCCCAAGTGGGCTGAGAGCCCTGTGGAAATGCTTGTCAGTCTGCACTGACTGGAGAGAGATGGGAGGGGCTAGTCACCTGACTAATGCCCTTCGGTCAAATTCCTAATTTATATGATGTAATTCTAAATATCATCTTATGTAGCACACATTAGAATTAGAAAGTCAGTCATTTTCCAAACCTTTCACCATTTTTTTCACAGCTCCCTCATGAAAACTGCTCCAATCATTCTGATGCCTTGGTTTTTATTAAAGCTGGTTTGGTTATTTTGCCTTTTTATACACTCTGCTTTTGAGAAAGTTTCATGTGTATTAAATCCTGCATTTAAAGCAAATGCTGTCAGCTGCCACCTAAAAATGTTTTCACATAGAACTAGTTTAACATCTTCTGCCTCTTTGACCATGTCTGTGTACAGAGATGTTCACTGAGCTGTCCATGATGATTAGTTGATTTCAGTAGTGGTTAAAATTCTTCATTTCAGTGTGCATTACCTGGAGGGTGTCCACAATAGATTTCATTTGCAGGTAGATTGCTCAATTGGCCAGATTAACTAAACCTGCTGCATGTAGTTCCTTGCTTTTTCAGTATTCATTAACCTATGTGACTTTGTGTTAGCCACACACTTCCTGCCTCACAGTCCAGCTGTTTCCAGACCATTAATAAATGCATTTAATAGGTATTATCCAAAGCAAATGTATTAAAATACCAAGTTCTGAACATTTGCTGTTTCCTGTTCTTTTCCATGACACCATCCTCCTCTTGCTCTATCTACCTAATAACAGTGTGTATAATTTGTGGTATTTTTTATGCCTTTTGTGAGATCCTTCCTTTTCGCACCTGACAGGGTAGACTCAAGAAGAATGCTGAATTCCATGATTTATATTATTAAGTTTGAAAACTTTTAATTTTCTCTGGTCAATAATCTTAGTTTGAAAGAAGTGGCTAAGACTTGCAGAGTTTATGGACTAAATTACCATATATATCCTGATCAACAATATTGCAAAATAGTTCAGAGTAAGATTTTTTTGATCTCTGGGACTGCATTAGTCAACATTATTAAAAGCAAATTTTATGAAGAGTAATTTAATTCTTTTCAGAAGATTTTTAGTAGCCAACATGTCTTACACTAAATTAAAATATCAGTTATTCAGTTATTCATAATCATAAGAACTTCTCTATAAAATTTCCATTTACTTAACCAAAACCCTAAAACATTTGAAACATTTGATAGGACTCTCTTTCCATAATGAATAAAGCACTAGGAGCACTTAGCAGCTCTATAGGAAAATTGATATCAACTGGATGTGCCATTTAATGATGCCATAAATTGAACTTGTAAAATTATTCATACTGATTCTGATTTCTAGCACTCACTTTTTAGAAAAAAATTATTTTCAGAAAGTCATGCAATTAGTTGTCCAGTGTTAAGTTCCTATCTGACTTTGGATAAGCATAATATTGAATTATTCAGGTACATTTACAGGTAGTTAGGGCTGCCTTCAGGGAACCTTTGTGCCTACAGTGAGTGCTGTAGGTAGAATTAAGGCACTAATCTTCAAAACAGTAACATATGGTTACCTACTGAGAGGTTCCCCAAGCCTGGCCACTCTGCCTAAGCCCAGTTTATGGTGAAAATTGCCTCTAAAAAAGGCACAGTGTTGCTTCATGCCCACCTGCAAGGCAGGGCTAGCAGGAAGATGCTGGGTCCTGGCCAAGCACTGCAGGGAGCTGGAGGTGCTGCTGAAATACCCAAAGGGCACAACCTGCTAGAGGGTCCAGGAGGCACAGCTGGGCTGCTCTGACAGGTGGGGTTCCACAGCCAGTACAAGTCTCAGATTTTATATAATGCTGCTGAGGAAAGGTTCTTCCATGACAGTGAACAGCTAAACCAGTTAAGCAGGGAGTGAGTTTGGCTTGGGTCCCTGCTCAACTATGCCAAAAGATATGAAATGTAACATTAATGTATGGCATGTGTGATGCATTTAATATAGACACATTTAATATAAGTGTAAACAGCTGATGTAAGTTAAACAATGGGAATGTGATCAGAAGGGATTACTACATTTTAACTATTTGCTAAAACAGTTCTTCATCAATGTACAGGTGTCCATTTGAGATGTTGAGGCCGTGATGATCACAAAAAGCAAGTCAAAAATCAAATGCATTGTTGTTGTTTATTCAGATGAGTGAAGCAGAGGTTAATGGACAGTTTGAATCGGTGTGTGAATCAGTGTTTAGTGAAGTTGAAGCTCAGGCAATGGATGCCCTTGACCTCCCTGGATGTTTCCGAACGAGAAGCCACAGTTACTTGCGTGCCATTCAGGCAGGCTATTCCCAAGATGATGAATGTATACCTGCGCTGACATCTTCCAACATCACCTCAACCATCAGGTCAACCACAGGTAAGCAAGTCTCCACTGACCTTCCATGCTCTGCATGTAAAAGCATTATCAGCTTGTTGTCTAAAAGGGTGTTTCACTCCAGAAACATTTTCCCTGTGTAGGGATAATGTTTGATACCAGCATTCATATGTTTGTAATTGTACCATTGTGACTACATCCTGGAATAAGCTCCTTATGGGAAGAATCCTGCATGCATGTTGTAATGGACCTGGATTTTTAACCTCTATTTCACATACATAGAGTTATCTAGGTGCAAATATAAAAATGCAAGTGCAAATGGTATCATTTCAATATTGTTAGACATTTATGTGGTTTATCTATCAAGTAATTGCTCTTCTAAATGAGGTTAGTTGCGCTAATTTTAGTTTAGGTTGTTAAAGTACCAAAAAAAAAGAGAAGTAAAATTTTAAAAAATTGGTCAAAATGCTCTAAGGCAGTTAATGGAAAAGGTCATTAATTACTTTTAGGGAAGGTGTTACCAATTGTATCAGTGCACTGAATTGTAAATGTTTTGGCAAGCCTCACACAACTGCTATTACTCATTATCATTGATTCTTGCAATACTCACTGTTAAGATCTTTTAACATTCTTCTGGACAACTTTCTTTTTTCTTATTAGTTGCTTAGCAAAGATGATAGCTTTATCCATTTTTTAATTTTAGCATGTATTGGTAGAGAAAAGATTGCACAGAGAGTCATTAAATAATTTAAATTAGATCTATAGGAAATATGCATTCTTGGTAAACTGATTCAAATTCACTTCTATGTTTCCAAATATGTTAATGCTAGTTCCTGATTATGATATTGTCCTTGCCACATTAAGTTGTAGTGCAGGCTACCATCTACAAAAAGGTAAAAATTAGTTCAGAATGTATCATATAAAAAGACTTTTAAAATTATTTGCTTGACACATCAGTTGTATAACAGAACATTGGGAGCTTAGAAAGGAAGCTGTGGTTGAATAACATACATTTGCATTCCAGAAGTAGCATAAAATATTCTTTTATCTTAAGCATAGTATTTTAATTGTTATATAAAACTTTGTGTTAAACTAGAAATTGTTGCTTACAGTGCCCCCTCTAGGGATGTTTCTGTTCTTTGATTAATGGAGGTGCTATCATGATATAAAATGAGATCTTATTGCTACCCCAGAGACTAATTTTCATCTTTATCATATTTTACTGTGTGATCATTATGAAGACACCTTCCATGGCAAAAGACACAAATAAATGCTTATTTTGGAGTCTGACTCCAAGTACTGGGTTGGAATATTTTCAGAATTACCTTGGTTACCAAGAATTACCTTGGTTACTTGGTTGAAAGAATTTATTTTATTTCCCTCAGAGTGACAAAGCT
This sequence comes from Muscicapa striata striata, assembly GCA_030060385.1. Taxonomy (NCBI): domain Eukaryota; kingdom Metazoa; phylum Chordata; class Aves; order Passeriformes; family Muscicapidae; genus Muscicapa; species Muscicapa striata. The sequence goes on along the minus strand of JAREIS010000133.1, from coordinate 6,739,921 downwards.
GAATAATAGAATATTTTTGGGAAAATACAAGATTAGGTAGTAAATATGTTTACATCACAGTGTTTTCATACTTATGAAAAATGTTTTGCATTGATTAGTAGTCTTCTGCTTAAATACTATGATTTTGAAAATTTTAAGCTTCATTTCACATATAATTTCTTCATCTCAGAAATTATTTGTCAGATAGATTTTCTTGCTCACAATCTAATTCTTCTTCTTTGTTGTGGTGAGGTGATATTGACAAACTGTAGAAAAAAGATTATTTGAGGTGTTTTCCTGATCCAAAATTATTTCCATGCCTATGGACTGTATGCAGCTCTGAGTGTGATTCTGTAATTAAAATGTCATCTCTGCCACTGAGCAAGTTTGTCCTCAGCTACTCTATAAGGTAAACATGAAAATCAGAAATAATTATCTGATATACAAGAAGAGCAAGAATTATGTGATTCACTTTTAAGGGAAATTTCAGTTGACCATATAAGTTCTTGTTTTTAAAATTCTAGGTGTAATGCTTTCATTTTTCTCTCTTCAGACCTTGTCACTTTGGAGGGAGATGCTGCATTTCCTATCCTTACTATAATTTTTACAAAAATCTTACTTCTATCTTTCTGAAAATTGTAAAAGAAGCAGTTGCCTGAAATGTGAAAATGGTGTTGGCAGATATTTGACATTCAAATAAATGTCAGAAAGGTCAGACTTTCGCATCAGCTTTTAGTTCCAATTCAGTCTTTTGAATTCTTAGGAAAATTACATTAACTTCTTTTTGCCTCTGATGTAACAAATTCTTCTTGGCAAAGAAACTAAAGAATTTTTTTAGAAAATTAACAGCCATTTCAATTTAATTATTCCATTCAATTTTAGTTATATAGGTCATGACTGCCCCTTATCATTGTCATAAAGCAATTGGTTCATAACACACAGGCTGAGCTAAAAATTAATTCTTGTAACTAAAAATGTAAACCTAAAATAAAATTGTTGTATTTGATCTCTGAATTCAATTACAAAAGTATAGAATATATATTTACAGCATGCATTTTCCTAAAACATTCCTAGATGAATTAACAACTTTCAGGAGGTTGCAACTATAGTGAATATTATGTGGGACATTATTAATGGACTATGCTAACAGGATTTTCTAATAGATGCAAAAAGAACTGCCAGTATTGGGCTCTTCTTAACTGCATACAGCTTTACAGAGAAAGCCCAATGAAACAGTGGTGCTGAAGAACACATAACTTCTGAATGGATCATGTAGTTTAATTATTTGTGGAACTTCTCCACCTCTGAAGGGGACTGTGACAGGGCCCAGGGCACTCCCTGCTGCCCCAGGTATAAATGAATGAGACAAGTGACAGTGCAAAGGAGGCAGCCAGCATTGCTGGCCATGCTAAAACAGACCTGGCCTCTGTGTGACCCCTGCTGAGACTCTTGTTTCACTGAGGTTAGGGAATTTCTAGCCATCACATTTAATTTTGTGAAGAGATAATGAACCCAGTAAAAGATACTTGATGCTAAAAGCCCTGAATGGCAGCATATGCTTTCTGTCTCTGAACCGTATCCAGTCACAGCTGTCAGATGCACAGCTGAGAAAATACAGCTCCAGCTGCTGCTGCCTCCCACCTCGTTCCTCCATCACAGACAACATGTAATTTCCTGAATGGGAAGTCACTGAATGCAGGAGTCATCCTAAGTGCTACTGACTTACAGCTCTGCTACTGCTGCAAGCAGAGCTTCACTTTTCAGGAAGAGTTCATAAAAACTGGGTCACTCTCCCAGGTAGTGGCAGCCTGGTTCCCTGCTGTGTGAGCTCACCATGGCACAGCCAGCTGGGCAGACTCCTGCCCATGGCACCAGCAGGGTGGCACGGTGCAGTGGGAGCACAGGCTGCAGAGTGCTGGGCTGTGCCACCACAGCTGAGCCCAGAGCCAGCCCTGGCTCCAGGGTCCTGCTGGGGAATGGGGCAGCACTCTGGAGCAGTGCTGCACTGACACCTGGCTTCTCTTCCTGAGAAGTAGTTCAGATACTGCAGTACAGCAGTAGGCTGTTCTATGGGAACATAACCAACAAGGACCTCTGGAGGATATTAAATAACCCCCTCCCTCGTTTCACCTTTGTCCAAGAAGGTCAAATTATTTTTCCTACAAGTTCTGTATGTAGGGAGAGTCCTTTATATTAACCACTCCATATGTCATAGACTATTTCAGGATGCTCCTCACAGGATTTTTAATTTGGTTTTACTGTGAATGCAGAAACACTGAATTGCAATGATAATGAAGGTAGCAGTTAGGATGGTCTCTTGTGAAGCAGAAGAACAAGCTACAATCCCTTTCCTGAGAGAGAGATAGAGAGAATAACTTGGTATTTGCACTTCTGGCCAACTTGAACACCAGCTTATCATCTGTTCAGATGTGGGGGCACACATATTTTCTCTTGATGATATTATATTTATTATATTAAATACTTTCATCTTTATTGAGATAAACACTTAGCCTCTGGACCACTGCTCAGAATGTTTACCCACCAGGTGGAATATCTTCTCAGTGTATATTGCTTTTATATTTAAATTGAAACTGCTAGCCAGCAATACTAAATATGTGACTGTAAGAAATACTCAGTATCTGATGTAAGAAATCATTCTCCAGCAACAAGCATGGACTAAGCGGTCTCTGTTAAGTTCTTTAAATTTTTAGTCTGATGAATAAAAGAAAGGATCATTTTCAGTTTCTTAAAACTACTCCACATATTCCTCTAATCCAGTTTTTTGGGGGGTTTTTTTTGTTGCTTTTTGGGTTTTTTTTTGCTAAAACAGTATTTTTTTGGCTGGATTAATGATAAATGAACGGATTAATGATAAAAAAACCCCTAGCTGTGGACTTCAGCACAATGGGGACTTGGTGTGGGTACATAAAGGCAGCCTGGATTTCTGTCCTATGTTAAAAGTCAGTCCAAAATAATTTCTCCCACTTCAGGGATTTCCTGATAACCTTGAGAAAAATTTAGCATGAAGCATTGCTGGATTTAGGGAATATAGTTACTAGCCTTAAGTTGCCAGTATACTGCATAAAGTTTTTTCATTGTTTCTAGAAAACATGGCATAATGCAATCTGTAAGATTTTTCCAACCTTTTTGGTTCTCTCAGCTGTGCATGCACCTCCTTCTCTCTGATTCATAGAAGGTAGCTCAACTAAGCTTATGCCTGCTAAAGACTTCACTGAGGGAAAATGAAAAGTGGGAAACTGTCTTTGGGCCATTTTACTTTTGTTAGTCAGCTGGACTCTGCTTGGCAATGAGTAAACTTCTGAGAATTCCACATTTACTGAACTATTCAGCACTAATTCCAAAATCAATTAATTCAAACAAGGTCACATTGGATCAGGGAGTTTTCAATTAGAGCCCCTACAATTAGTCAGGATGCCTGAGGAATTGCAGGTTTCCTTTCTCCTGACTTCAAGCTATTTTCAGCTTTCCGTTTTCAAATAAAGAGCTATGTAAGGGGAATTTTTACAGCCCATGTTTGATATTTAGCCACAAAACTCTCATGGTCAGTGAACTGACTGCATAGTCATGTACTTACAAAGATAAATGAATGATAATATGATATTTCATGGAGAAATGGTACTGTTCCATAGCATGGCTACCCCTTCAAACCCTAAAAGGGCTGATTCACCGGTTGCAATCTGAAAACTAATAACATTAGTTATTGTTTTTAGGTTTTTCTGGTTTGTCAGATTTTTTGTCACGTATGAGGATACCAAAGGTGGGAAAAAGCCATAGTGCTACTACATATGGCAACCCTCCCAGAGTAAAATATAAGTGTCAGGACGGCTTAGCTTGGGGAAGAAAAAGCTCAGAAAGAATTTTATAAATGTGTATAAATATAAACATTTACGGAAAAAATAATCTTCAGTTCTTAAAAGAAAAATTATTTATGAGCAACAGATGTGTGGTTTTCTTTTATTTTCTCAAATATGTGATATTTCATCCGGGTGACTGACTGGATCTTTTTAATCTAATATACTACATCTAGGAAAACCCAGACAAATGGGGGAAAACTTATGCATGAAGTAACATCTCCACAATTTCTATTCTCTCTATAACAATAAATGCTCAGTCTGAGAGGATTTTACTTGTATCCACTGCTAAGTAATAGCTAGCAGTGTAATCCACAACAGGTATGTTTAAAGACACAAAGCATTGAGTTCAAATAAGATACAGGAGGCTGTATTCTTAATCATAATTTATTATGTTGACTTTCTTTAATTACTGTTGAGGCTCTATGGAATTATCTGACACTCTAACTCTCTGCAGGAAATGCCATCTATCTCTGGGGGCATTTAGCCATCCTGAGTTAATCCTTTGATGCTGTGCCAACTTGTGTTCCTATACTGTGAGAACAAATCTTATCCTAACTAATGATGAGCCCAGTTCTACACTTGGATATGGACACATAATTTTCATTGTTCTGGTTGTATCTGGAGAGCATAATTAGTCTTTAATTTTTTAAACATATTGAAGTTCTGCTGCTGTGCTGACACTGCTGTTCAAGAGCAGCACTACACAGTAGAAATGGCCCAGGAAGTCTAGGATGAAGGTGACACAAACACTTTGGTTCAAGGAGTTTGACAGGATGGCCAAGGGGCTGTCACAGCTGTTCACAACTCTGAGATTCCTGGAGATGGAGTAAGGCTGTGCTAATCAGGGCTGCCTGGCCTCTTCAAGCTGATGAGGCATGAAAGCAGTTGGAACAGTAAGCCAGGAGCTTTTCATAATTTTCATTCTCCCTGGTGCAGTATATATTCAGAGTCAAAGATGAAAAATGAATGGTTAGTTTAAAAATGTGTAATGACTGTTTCTCTCTTGCTCCTGCTGTTCTGTGCTTGACAAAATTCCTCCATAACCCACTGGATTTTCCAGACATCTGGCTCTTTTTTTTATTAAAAAGGGCACCTATGCTGCCTCCCCTGGCTGAATTTGGCTTCAAAGCTATTCTGTTCACAGTTTTCTAAGCTATGTTTTCTTTATGGTATTACATGGGAGAAAAAAAAATATCAGAAGAATATAACATGCAAGGAAGGTGATTCACTTGATTCACTGCTCAGTTTGAACCCTTCCTGATGTGGTAGAAGCTGACAGTGGCAGATGTAAATCTCAGCCCAGCTATTCACCCTGGGGTTGCCAGAGGACTCTGTGCAGCTGAGAGAAGCACACAGGATGGGTGACCCTGGAAGCACCAGTCCATCGTGCTCCCTTGCACTGGAAAAGAAGGAAGGATCCTGACTCTGTCTCTCCTCCTGTGAAAGAAAATAACCACTAATGAGTCTTCTCAGAAGCTCTGCATGTGTTCAGTCCTAGTTTTTTGTTGAAGGTGTATATGTCAGGAGCCATAATGATGATATGCACACTGGAACTACATTCCTTGCTGTGCCAGTGCTACAAACATCATTTGAGTCATTTCTGCATTAGGGACTTTTTCAGACTCATATCTACCCTAGAAAGACAATTGATAAACCTGATACTTAAAACATACTGGAAAGATTTTTTCCAGAATATCAGAAAAAATAAAGACACTAAAATTGGTGAATTGCTAGGGCATAACCTGGCAGAATTAGCCTTTGACACGACAGGTTAGTTGAATTGTGTTGGGTTAGCCCTCAGGTCAAGTCAACTAAACATAGATGCTTTTGTGCAATAGAAGTTGTCTAAGTCCCCATGACAACAAACTCTGATTTGTTCAAAGGCAATTGACTGGTACCATTTGAGACATTTCAGATATCTACACAGCACTGAGAAGAGAATTGTATTATTCTAGACAAGAAGTTGTTGTTTAGGGAGGAAGGCTTTGGTACTATATTTTGGTGGGTTTGACTCAGACTGAATACAATGTATGGATCCTATTGTGCACCAACAGACAAACCTCAACCTACACTGAGGTGTTTTATTGTCAATGAATAGCACTTTGATAGTTCCTGACAAAGTCCTACTTGCTGTAAGAACAAGTCTCAGTCTCAGTATATAGTCCATTAAAAATTACACACTGGAAACCACAAACACCAGAGTAATCCCAACAGCACACTACTACTCCTCAGGGGCAACTAGAGGACATCCAGAGTTATGGAAGATACTTAGTTTGAAGTAAGTAAAATACCACTTGGCTTTCTGAGAATGAGAACAGCATATCAAGGACACATCAATGAGTCATTAATTTTATATGCATTTCTTTACCTTTTGGGACATTTTTGTGTCCAGAAAAATACATGTAATTCCACTCTCTGTTTCCTTCCCCCAGTCAAAGAAATTGTACAAATTTCAGTCATGAAAGTTCATCTCATATGATACATGTATCTAAAATGTAGGTGTCAAAGCCTTAATATCCAATTACAGCCAATGGATATATATGTCCTTTATAACTTGTACCCATTATGAAAGAAGTGGTGCTCTGGATATCCCTTTTCCTCTCTGCTGTCTATCAAAATGGCCTACAATTATAGCATTGTATAGCTAGCTTATTTTCATTAATCTAAGGCAAAAGTTAAACCTATTCAAATTGCCTTTTAGGATGAAAACTAAGGTTAAATTTGGGTCCCACTGAAAACAAGGAAAACTAGAGAACCAGATTCTGTTTTACAAATCTGAGAGGTCAAAACACAGCAGCATCATTTTCTACTCAATACAGGGCTGGGAGCCTGCAAGTAGCTTTCTTAGCCCTGGTTTTGACACTCATACTGACTCCATCCATCTGCTTCTTGGGTAAAATGGCTAATGAATGGATTTGACAAAAAAGTGTACTCTGGGTTTGTATCCAGACTTGTAATCTCTGTGGATTAATTGTTTAAAGGCATTAAATTGCATTTGTTTAAAATATCTAGTAATCACTTAAGTTCTTTAATGCAGGTTATTATCATAATATAGTGATAAAATTATGCAACATTTCCTTAAGTGTTTTTGAGAAACAAAAAAAAAAATAAATTGTTTTTCTCATCCTCTTCATCTTACAATTCCTTACTGTAAGTTAAATAAAAAATTACAAACTACACATAGTTGCTGTAAGAAAGAGAACAGAAAATAGAAAAAACAAAACCAATTATAAGCCTACATAACATATTCATAAAGGGGTTTAGGAGGCTGATGAAAATTAATTTAACTGAGTGAGAAGGCTACGTGGGAGTTCAAGAAGAAATTCTGCAGAAAAACATTTTCAGTTTTTTGTTTTATTTCAATGTGAAAAGAATGGCACAAGAAGAGTGATTCTTACTGTTTGGAGCTTTTTTTCTCTTTGTCTCTTGCTGTGTTGTTGATGGGACAAATGGAGTCTGTATTCTTGAAAAGCTGCACATACATTTTGAAAATGAAATATAGTTAAAGGAACATTTTTCCTTTCTGTAACTGAAAAACTGAGATGATGTTTTTTAATGCAACTTCAGTATTTTGGAGGCACATAAGAACTGTTTAAAAGAGCAGTACAGCTGTCAGCACTTTGCTGTGCCATCTACAGGATACTGGTTAGGCTATAATTTCTTGCTAATTAACTGATCTAAAATAGAACCCTTTGTAACCAGTCCATCAGCAATCTATGAGGTTTGTGTTGCCCACATCTCTTTTAATTTTAGCAAAGGCCTACAGTTTCTGATCTTGATGTCTTGTTTGATTTGCATTTCTGTTTTGAGACTAACATTAATTACACTGTCAAAACATATTTATCATTTATGTAACATGGAGCTGCCTACAGACCTAAGTTTTCTCAATATGGAGGTAACATCTTGCACACTGAATTACTTGATTATAGTAATTCCTTTTAAACATTTCTTCTCCAGGGAGACTGTAGTGGCTCCAGCTTTTTCCAAATTTAATGGTCACATTTCCACTTAATTGTTAGTTTCCTGTACAAAATCAGATAGATGTACAGAACTGAGGCCTAATAGGATCTACTCTGAATATTGAGACTAACCTGTCGCCCACACAGATTTTTCTTTTTTCTTTTTTTTTTTTTTTTTAAAACCTCATCCAGTAATTTTGCCTTATCCCAGTAAATTTTAATTGAGGTTATGTGTCATAATAATGATTTCAGTAGTTTTTAAAAGTGCTGCACAGATTCTGTTTATCAGAGAGATGACAAGAACAGATGCTGCTTTTAAAAATGGGTTTTTTTACATGTAATTTATTTGGCAGCAGCATCTCAGTGATGCACTATTTTGAAAAACTTTTTTTTTTTTAAAAGTTGTGTATAGGAAGCACAATTCTTATCTGTGTCAATAACATGTTAATATAATGGTCCAGATCCTGAGCTGGTATGAACTGGACAGATTCCACTGACTTCAATATCAACATTTTCAATGTGATTAACAGCATAGTCTAATCTAGTGCCTCAAACTTGTAATTCAATGTTAAAAAATACAGAAATACAGAAGGTTTGTCCTTCATTTCTGTCTGGGAGTTTCAAAGATACCTTGGGCAAAGCTGGTACTGGTTGCTATGTAGTTGTTTCAGCAGAAGGGATCAAGGTGCTGGAAATTAGGTTTCAGTCATTACTGCAGGCAAATTCCATTCAGATTTGCTTTACCATGCAGCTCACAGGGAGATGAAGCTCCCACCTTTCCAAAGAACTCTGGTAACAAAAGACAGGAGAGGTTATGTCCCAAACCAGTGTGTCACAGGAGCAGAACTTTTGGCTGGAGTTTTTCTCATCCCTTTAGGCATTCCATAGCACCATAGAATCATAGCATCATGGAATCATAGGATAAGACCTCCAAGGTCATCAAGTCCAACCTGTGACTGAACACCACCATGTCAACTAAATCAACTGCCAGGCCCACTTGTTTCTTGAACACTTCCAGTGATGGTAACTGACCAACTTAGATGTCCTAATTTGAGCTGGTTGTCCTTGGCTGCCAGAGAAAAGCATAGGATGATTCATTTCCTGGTAAAATAAGCATCTAAAATGGGCAAGAATTGACCCCAGAATTGCTTATTTTTCTCACAGTAATTCTAAAAGTGATTGGACAACTAACTTAGACCAGGATGACTGGGTTTTTTTCAGTGACTGATGTGAGGTGAGATGGATTCCCATGTATAGCTCCCAAAAACTGTCTTAAAGGTCCTATGTAATTCACTGTTCCTAAAAGACCCTACTTAAAATACTGGCAGAGAATAAATGCAACATTGTGCCCTCACAGACTTTGTCAACATGAGACTACCAATTAACATCTGACTTTAGGGTGTAACAAATATCCAGGTTAACTTAATCACAAGACATGTAAAATGATCCAACAGGAAAAAAGATTATGAAGTTATAGATGCATAATATCCAGGCAACACTTCATTATACGTAGTTTAAATAAAGTGCAGCCTGTGCTGATAAAAATCATCTAGGTGTAAGCAGACAGGGTCTTTTCACAGATAACCAAACTCAAGACTCTACTGAGAAACTCTCTGGTCTCTTTACTGGCTAGGATTCATCATGGAGGCCTGAATGAGAAAAGGAAAAAAACAGAAAAATAGGTTAACAACAAAAGTATCTCTCTGATTATGTTAGAGAGAAATTTATTCAGAATTTAATTAAAAGAGTTAATTAAAACCAAAATTATCTCTTGAATTTCAATCACAGTATGACATTGGTAAGTTTTAATGACTACTTTTGCAAGGTTTGAATATCCTTACAATTAAAAAACCCACTCTCAACTACCTTAAAAATGGAGAAACTCTTGAACATGGAAAGCCCTCGGAATTACAGGACCTTTTACCACCAGATCAGCAAGCAAGGGTGTGGACCTTTCCAAGGAGGAGCAAAGGAAAGGGCTGGAGAACCCTGGACTGTATGTGACACCTTTGCCTTGCCTGCCCTACACCCACATACAGACAATATTTCAGTTTAAGTACAAGTGGGTGTGTTAGAGGAGCATTCTGAAGGACTTGATTTACATTCAGGGGCCTGTCTAGGGTCAGGTAATGGAGCAAATCTCTCTTTTTTTCTGTGCAGCCTGAGCACATAACTGCTCCAGCACTAAAAGAAGAAAGTAGAGACCCCAATCATCAGTGCAGGTTTTAGGGCAGTCACTGAGGGCACACATTGAAAATGGCAGGTTTGGATCCATTGTCTTCATTCTAACAGATCCATTTTTCTTAACTAAATACCAGAGGCTACACGTGTTAAAACTAAGCATTTTAAAATAGTTTTGTTATGACTGAACTTTAAAGGTATAACTGATTCAAGAAGGAAACCCCTTACTAACATTTCAGAATTTGACTAAGAAAAGCTGATTATTTTGTACAATTAAACTGACCTGTTTGACACTGCAGTCTCCTTTCAATATTTTGGAGTCAGAGACTGGTGTAGATGGAAGCTGAAAAGAGACATATATAAAAAGATGTGTCCCAACACCCCCTCTTTTAAATTGTATTCTTATTTTTGACATTCATGTTTTTTAGAAAAATCATCAAATAATTAATTCTTCATGTAAGAAATAGACTCTTTTAGTGTCTGAGATTTTTTGCCTCAAAGTCCCCTTTGGTTTCTTAATGTTCTTTTATGATCATCAGTCTGTGTTTTGAGAAGTTAGGCATCCATATGTACATTTTTATTTTAGGAGTAACTCAGAATGTCTAATGACCATGATGGAGAAGAGTGGAAAGATTTTAGGGCATTTCAGGGACAGTCATGTTAGCTGAGACTTCCAAAGCCTTCCAAAGGCTAAATCAGTATGCACCAAAAGACTTCCAAAAACTGAGTACTCTTTTGATACAGGATTAGATTCACCACCTTTCATTATGAGAAGGTCCCTTTTTCTTCTTCTGAAATAATTTTGGGGTTGGTGTTGAATTTCCTTGTGCAAAGCAGAAGCTTTAGCACCAGCCTGGGCACCTGCATTGTGTTTCTCCTGGTGCTGTGGTCCTCAGAGGAGCCCTGTGTGCCTTCAGCAACCTGCCCCTGGGACCTCTGCCTCCAGGGCAGCTCCAAGCTCCCTGCAGAGTAATTACCCTCCTTTTGAATAAACCTTCTTACAAAACAGAAAATCCAGTTTACTCCTGCCACAACCATTTCCTTTAATTGATGGTGCTTTCATGTAAATTCATCATCCAGCTAACTTTGTGATCTCAGCCTAAATAATGTTATTTTGACTAAGTGCTTAATGGTTATATTGATTTGTAAAAATCCCTCAGGTGATTGTACCTTGCAAATGGACCAAAAGTGGTGATTTATTAAAAAGCTGCCTTTTGAAAGGTGTTCTGAATGTCACCTACAGCCACTGCTATTTCATCAAATGGATCACATTTCTCCTGCTGCCTTGTGTCTGTGTACGTCAAATATAAGGTCTTATATCTCAACTGACTTCTTTTAGTAACTTCATTTCTAGTATAAACTTTTTTGGCACTGAAATATGGGTGGAGTAACTGACTTCTATGGCTGTAACAACAGCAACTTTCAGCAAGTTTAGACAAATGCAGTGTAGATTAAGAGGGATATTCTTCTTCCAGCTATATCAGTTAAACTGTTACTATGAATTATCAGGAAATCCTCCTTGTGTTTCTACTGTGTGTACCCAAACCACCAACTTGCCAGTTCTCCAGTGCTGGAACTGTCCTTCTGGCTACTCTGTGGTATTGCCACAGTACCTGATATTTTGCTTGTGACTGATGCTGCCTGGCTGGCATCACATAGCACATAAAAAAATTATTGTGGTTTACAGAACAGATCATTTGTAGCCATCTCTGTGCCAGCTTGGCACTGCTGGGCAATCTTGTGTATGTGAGGGTCTGGCACTTAAGGTATTGATCCTTACAAAACTAATTTGGTGTTTTACACTTTTTCCTGACTGAGTGACAAATTAATGCATGTTATGCTGCATTGCTACATTCTCATTTCTCCTCAACAATTTATACCTGGTTTGCATCATTGTTTAATCTGATCCACCATGAAGCACAGAACTGTTTTTTCTCACCATTTCTCTAACAATGCCCTTCCTTAAAGGAAAATCCAGTGGAGCCAATTGCACATATTTATGTTGAAGTGGAGCAAGTGCCTAAGTAGTTAATACTTTGATTCAAATAGGAGTCTGAAATATCCATATGGTTTAGAACTAGAACAGTTTTTTACCATTTTTGTAATTTTTGATTGATCCTTATAAGCTAATAGAGGGAGACAGAATGTATGTTAGGAACTTTAAAAAATATTTTTCCCACTTTATTAAATTAGGTAAAAAATAAATTCTGCTTTATATATCAAGATAGCCTTTTAATATAACTGGAAAGAAAATTTTAGTTTCTTTTTCTAGTTTTTTCATAAAAAGACATATTTACGTCTTGTGCCATCTACTTTCCTTTTCTTTGCATTTCAGAGCAGCTAAAGATTTTGCAAACTGATTAACAGCATTGCAGAGGCCTGTTGCTTTTACTTTGCTTGAGCCTCATTGCTCAGCAGCAGCACTGGTGAGAGAAATATCAGGAATGTTCAAGATATGCACACTAAAATCACTAAAAAATCAAAGAAATCAGAAAACTAAAGAAATCAGAAATCTTTGATCAGTACCAGAAACAACAGGAAGTTATCCAGGATTGATGTTTTATGATGCAAAGGTGACAGGAGACCCTGTCCATCAGCATAAGCTGATGGTTGATAAATAAAAAATTCCTTTTCTATTAGGAGAAGGAAATATATAATGTGTTGTATATACGATTGCCAGGACCAAGAACTAGACATGATAGAAAAGCATTATTGTTGATAACAGGCCTATTCTCAGATGCAATTACTAATTGAAACAATTTGCAAGTGACATAAAATTTTATGCTTCAGACCTTAAGGCAGTACTTACTTATTAGAGATCTAAACCCAAGCATGAACAGTAAACTGTGGACTACTGTGTTACTTTCTCCTTCAACAAGACCCTAATCTGTTACGTAGTCATCTCTTAAGTCAGCAACACGTGCCAAGTTATCCCATTTACTTCACTAGAACCTCTTTAGTGTTTAAAGCAGGTAGAATTTGGTGGCAAGATTTGACTCTCTGTCCTCTTACTTGATTTTGTTCGTCTCCAATTAGTCCAGATTTCTGTCTCTGAAACTGTTATTCCAGATAAGAACTCATTAACAGTGTAGAGATGGATTTTTTTATTCGTGCTCAATATTTGATCTCTGTGACTGTATAGGAATTAATTTAATTTCTTCTTGCCATATTTCACTGTGAACATGTTGCCAGTTTTTTACAAACTTCCAGTCTACTGGAAGTTTCTTCTACTTGTTGAACTTGTTGAACATCTGTGGGATTTTTAATTTCTGCTTAGTGTTCATGATCAAATGCTTGCCAGAACACTGCAGTTACTCTAATACTTGGTGCTTTAAATCATGTCACTCCACTGAAATAATCAGACTTTTTTAGAATAAAATATTCAATCCTAGGGGGAGAAAAAAAGGGGGGAAGTAAAAAAGGCAAGAAAATGTTTTGGTTTTGCCACAGGGAGAATTTTTCTTCTTCAGAAATGAAAATGAAGATTAAGTCAGCTATGAAGGATTGCAACAGCAGTTTAACATTCATATTCATTAGAGAGAGAAGTGATCTGATGCTCAATTAGTAGGGATATACCTGCTTGTGGTGTTTCATTATCACATTAACCATATGTTTGATTATTCGCTGCTATTCTTTTACATGAAGTCAGATGTGAAAAACAGTAAAGTAGTTATCATAGTGATAACCTGTCTTATGTTACAGGTAAAATTGGCTTCCTGTGCTGGATATTGTTCACCCTATTTCACCACATTTTCTCTATTTCTAATGTTTCCAAGGACGTTGATCACTTGCATCTACATTTGCAGGGGGAAGGTGGGGGAGCAGCATTATGGCAACTTAGTGGAAACATTCTTCAGACCCACTGCTTGAGTTCATTAGACTCTCTCTTAATTTCCAATCTTTACAGACTTCCCCCTTCTGTGAATTTTCTGTACTCCCTAAAGCATCTGAAAAATATTGAGTTTTTACTTTCTTCTTAATTGCTTGTTACAAAACTGACAGGAGATAAGATTGGTGATAGGGCAACAGAATGGCACTTCAAAAAAAGCCGTCTCAGATTCTGAAGAGCATTTTCACATGTTTTACATATTTCACTCTGTTAGAGCAATTTAGCTCAGAGCAAGGCTATAATCTCTACCAGAATTAAGCGGCATCAATAGTAATTCAAAATGCTCTTTAAATTGAGGTTTTCTTTCCCAGCTCTGTCTTTCTGTCCTTTATGTACATTAACACTTTTATTTATGATTATCAGGAGTCAACATTTAAGAGTTGCTTTCTCTAGACTCACTGTTCACGTAGGCTAGCCTGGTGATACAGACTTAGCAGTCGAAGGTGTTAGTTCCTAAGCTGATCTCTTCATTCCAGATAGCTGCAACAAAGCCTTGTATAAAAAACAAAATTGGAGAGGCTGACTTCATTGCTCATCAGCCCATACTGGTGTAATGGGAAGAGGAGCTCTTACAGAATCCTTTTTGGACTCGAGTAACCCCAATTCCAAGGTCACCTGAGACAGTCTTGCAATGTCAATCCATTTAGTAACACTACACAAAGGCTAACTTACTCCTGTAACTATACAGCAAGTGAATTGGACTTGATTTCTCCATGCAGGAATAAAGAAGATATACTACAGTGCATTTTTTTATCAGTTACTAATTTTATGAATTATGATTATATGTGCTTTGGGGAAAATACTCTTCCACAACAGAAATATTCTTATTAGTACCAAATAAAGGTGAAAAAGTGCATAATGGGCTTAGACAACTATAAAATTCAGCTGTATGATATTAATGACTAAATATTAATCTCTATGAAATTTCTAAAATTTTGTAAGGAAGCAGTATTGGAACAGTTCTGCATCTGTAGAGTTTTCTTGGATCTTTTATTGAGCCATATGCTTGAAGACAGATTCTATGTTAAACCAGCCTCATAACTGCTCTGCTCATCAAAGTCTTAATATCTTTGCATATATTAAAATATTTTTAACGTGCCTTGAATTTTCTTTTATTAACTGTATTGTGAATATTTTTTAAATATAGGCTTCTTACACAATTAACCAACCTTGCCTAGTTCCAACCAGTGTACCTGGAAGGATTTTAAAAGATTAAAGTGTGGTATACCATAAAGTAGAATTTGTTGAATAATATTTTGTTCTAGTATATTGATACTATTTCCTTAATATATTGTATCCATACAAAGCTCACAGTTCAAATGAGAAAACAGGGGGAAAAAATCTTCCTTTATTTCTTTTATGAACTTGATCCCATAATCTCAGGAGCTCAGTGTGTACTTACCCAGCACAAGCCTTAACACACATATCCTTGCTAACTCTCTTTCATCTTCATTGTAATTTGGGGCTCCCATTTCCACCTGTTCCTTCTTTCTTGTTGAAGTAAAGTGTTTCTGTGTACAGCCATCTGACTCTGAGTGACACTTTCAAATAACAGTGAGGTTCATGAAGAGCACTACATGACACTATCATAAGTTTTAAGTAGCACAATCTTGAGGCGATTTCTATTGTCAAGTTTCCATCAGATTAATCTTCATTTCTCTCTTTCCATTTTTCTTTTCTTTTTTTTCTTTCTGCTTATTTTTTTTTTTTTCCCTTTTAATTCTTTCCACAGCTGTAACTTACACAAGTTACAAAAAAACACCGCCGCCAGTCCCCCTCGCACCACCTCGAAGCCGCTGATCTCGGTGACGGCGCAGAGCAGCACCGAGTCCACGCAGGACGCGTACCACGACAGCCGCACGCAGAGGATCTCGCCGTGGCCGCAGGACGGGCGGGGCATGTACAACTCCACCGACAGCCTGGACAGCAACAAGGCCATGAACCTGGCGCTGGAGACGGCGGCTGCCCAGCGCCACGCGGCCGAGAGCCAGGGCAGCTCCATCCGCACCAGCGACAAGGCCATCCTAGTGACAAAGGCAGAGGAGTTCCTCAAGAGCCGGCGCTCCTCTATAGGCATCCAGGTAGTCCATCAAAAACATCTGTCTGTGATGAATTGCTCGTCTTCTTTCTGTAAATAGCTTAGAATGAGTCATTCAGCCTCACTCGCTCCGATAATCCAACAAACAACCCCTGGCTGCCTAGCGTTAATTGCAATTCACATCATGGCTCTGCAGAAAAGTCTCTGGCTAATACACTGTACCTGGGAGAAAATGAATGAATAAATCTCTAGGGAGGGTACCTGTCATTAACACTTGATATGAAAATTATACCGCAGAGCTACAGGTGAACAGCATGTTCATCTCCTTCCCTCCATGAATTCACAGTCCTTTTTATAGAATTTCACCAGCTTTAAAATGCTTTTTCCATTATAAATACTTTTTTACTTTTTTACTTTTTACTTATAAAATACTTTTTCCATTATATTTCTCTTTTGACCTTGGAAAATGTGTAAAGCCACTCAATCTTCAAGTATTCCACCCAAAAAGAGACTCTTGCCCTTTTAATTGTGCTTGGAAGAAGGCATCAAAAAAGAGAAGGAAATGTTCTGCTGTAGACACAGCATGATTAGAGATGGCAAGTAATAAAATAACACTAACAAACACAGTCTTTGAGCATTCTTCCATTTGTCCATCAAAACCCACAATATTTATTTCACCTGACTAAATGTATGTCAGACTGTGGAAAGCTCAGTCAAGTTCTCTTGTTTCCGGCAAATGAAATAAGACAATTCCAAATGCAAATTTTGATTGCTATTCCTTCTGCTAAATGGTAAGTACTAGATAGCTAGAAATGGTCATTTGTTCAAATCTTCAGGACATACTAGTAATAAAAATCGGAAAGTTGAACTTGCAAAGAGTGTGAAGCTCTTTGAGACAGAAGTAGAGGAAAATGTAGGCTTCTGTTCTGATGAATATCCCCATTTACATCACTGGGTTCACTTTTGTGCTTACTTTTGCTAGATTAGCAATAAAGAAACTGACATTTATTTTGACATGGGAATTGTGGAGCCAGCAACATAGTTCTTGAGAAGGTAATTGTCCATGTAAAAAAGCCCAGTGAGTGACTGCATATTAGAAATATACAAGAATATAAAAGAAAGGATATGATTTTCTTTAAAAGTAGTAATTGCATTTCCATTAATTTCAGAATATAGTCATAGAAAAGTGTTTGGGTTAAGCATGTCACAGCTGCTGATTGAACTTTACAGGTTAACATTTTAGCATGCTGTAATTTTGCTGTTCCATAATGCATTAGACTAATGGGAAGGAATCAGCTTTGCCAGAAAGCTGTTTGTCCATTTCCTTGACATAAAAGTTTTTGCTTCTGATTCTTTGGATACAGAAAAGTGAAATTGAATTTAACAACCATGGCAAAATACTCACATGGCTACTTTTCAAACATCTTACAAAGTAATTAGTGTATCCTAAGTTGTTCAGAGAAGGAGCTTGGGAGATAACACTGAAAAGCTCAAAGGAGCAGCATAAGAAATCTTTGGTACATTTTAGCCCTACCTAAGCTGAAACTTGCTATTCAGAAGGGAATAGTATCTAGTGTTGTTCTTATCTCTCCTTTACAGCAACTGTGCATGGTGGTATTTATCAATATTGGTGTCCTGATTTGGTCAGTCCTGATATTCCAGCAATTAATTCTGGAACTTTGATTTCATTGCTTGATCCTGTTTATTACTACAGGTGATGACCAGTATTTTCACTGGGCCCTGACCCTTCCTTATGTGTGCTGTGTTTCATCATGTGTGTTTATAAACCACAAAAACACCCATGCAATGATTTCCATGGAGGCAGTAGATTTTCCATAGCAGCTTGTCATCTGACCCTTGGACTGTAACAGTGGTCCTCAGATGGACACATGGAGAAAGGCAAATGTTTGCAACAGCAGGTCTAGAAGGGTGAGATGTATATTATCTTTCAAGAAATACAAACTGCTTGGTTGTACCTTTTGACATTAGATAAGGTTGACTTTTCAACAGTATCCTGAGTACATTTTAGCTGTTTGGGATTTTTTTCAGCACTAAGCTTCAAACAGCACATTAGTGCGAAAAACACATTTCTGCAGTATTTTTAAATAGGAAATGCATTTTTTTTATATTGCCAAGATTGGACAGAAAAAAAGCACAAAGTAGAATGTTCTTATTGCAAACTACACAAATAGTAATTTATGCACTCAAAGTACAGTTGCAGTATTTAATTTCTTTTAGACTTCTGTGTCAAAGTACCTTGGAAAAGGATGTTTTTTATTTGCATATTTCCTTGATTGACTAAATGACTTGTTTTCTCATTAGCATGCCGTGCCAGGGTAATGCATTGAATTTGCATTTATTTGCATTAGTTAATTTGCTATCAGGATGGTTAATTTGTGCATTTTTTACTGTTCCACTCCTTTAACACATTGATGGGAGAATGTTTGCCAAGAGGGCTTCATACAGGAGCAGAGAGGGATGAACAAAGGTACAGAGTGACCATCAGTGCTACTGCAAGTGCAAATGGACCCACCCTAGGGCTTCCATGTCTTTGAGATATATGAGTTTTGTAGTACCTGTAGTGAATACAAGTCCTTTTAAAAAGCCCTGGCATGCTAGGCATGTGCCAATAGGGTTGGTGTTCACATGCACAGAGAGCCCAGACTCCTAGGAGTTCCTATACATCTGTAACATTCCTATACATCTGTCAAGCACTGGAGTTATTACACATCTGTAACTCCTGTCTGCAGAGACAGACAACAGCACAGGTACTCTAATCCATCTCACAGTATGTTAGTCCTATCCCAGATGGGAATTTTGAACAATAACAAATAAAAGCTTTGGAAATTAAGCTTTTCCAGAAAATAGTTGGGGGCTTTAGGGTTTTGGTTAATTTTTGTTGTATTTTTTGCACTGACATATTTAAAACAAGACAAATGTTGTCAAGCATGTCAATAGGCACTGGGAAAAAATGCTGACTTTTAAATTCAAGTGAATTTTAAAATACTGATTTCGAGATTAAAAATTTAGTCAGTAATTGAAAATATATGGATATGAAAAGAACAAGACTCTTGTAGTGGTGGTAGCTTTGAACTTCATATCTGTCTTCTATCATGACAGCAAAAGACCAATCAAAGTATGTGAATTAAAAGGGAGAGTGAGGATTGTCAAGAGTAAAATAATCACTAAATCAGAGCAAGGTTGTTGCTAAGATATTTTCCAGGATTTTCCTCGCTCTTTTGCACACCCTGGTATATATGCTAATGATTAACATTTCAAAATCTGCTCTAGTTATAAACCATTTCATATTTTAAGCATTGGGAATGTGAAATATATGAGAAAACATGTCAAGAAATTCCTCCTATTTATTTCAATACTTCAAAACATGCAGTCCTTTGTTTCTTCTCTATTTAAAAGACATCAAGGCATCTCAAAATGAGCAGAAACCCTGGAAACGGATGAGATAAAAACAAATGTTCTAAGTGTGAAGGCTGATTCACGGTTGTATTTTTGGAGACAAGCACTAATTGTAGTGTAGAGAATGGACTCAGTCATCTTCATTTGTCATCAGAAGATCATGCTTCAAAATACCTAGTGTGTTTTTTTATAATCTCCAGAATCTACATTGAACAAATCCTTCTAATAAATTAAGGGCTGTATCCAGGGAGATTAATGCAATAGCTTGGTTGCCTAAGTATTTTTGTGACAAAAGAGGATCTTTTGCATTATTTAATTATATATATATATATATATATAAGGAAATTATTCATGTCACGTGGTAAAAATGTTGTTCATGATATTCTGCAGTCTCAAACTAGAATTCCCTTTAACACAAAGCATTTGGTACCGATATGTTAAATGTACTTAGGCACCTATATTTTCTTTGAACAGTTTAGGTTATAACATCTCTGTCAGTGCTCTACTTCAGAGTATACACAGCAAACAAAAAAATATTTGCATTGATTACAGTGGGCTTTGGACAAATGATCCAAAGCTATAGAAGTAAATATTGTTTATTTTCCTCCTAAAATGACTGTTAGACTGTGCTTTTGTGAGAGGAGTGTATGAAGACATTTGCCTGGAGAAGTCAGTGAGTATTTATTGATTAAGAGCAATTTGCCACTTGGCATTAAATGCACCAAAAATAAGTTACCTCTACTGTGTGCATTATTTTCTTGCTACAATCTCATATAAGATTGACATAAATCCCGTTTCTAAACTCTAGCTTATATTTTTAGTAAAAAGTCCTTTCTTAGAAGATAAGAGGAAGTTTTCAAGCTGCTCTTTTTGGTAATTAGCAGTTACTGTGCCGTGCCACATATTTGAGTAGTCCAGATGTACAGCTGGGAAGTAGTGGAATGGCAAAATGGAGCTCCATGGTGAGACATAAAAAAATCTCACAAGCATGGAAGTATAGGTTTATTTTGCTGAGTTTCTAAAAATTATTTTTAAAGAGATTTAGCTGGCTAAAATATTCCATCAGTTAAAGAAAGCAGTAGCTGTTAGTAGTGTAGTTTTATTTGAAGTGTTTTTCCTACTTTGAAGTCACTGCATACAAATAAGATCTCCCCATACCTAAGAATGGTTATCTGAATTCACAATTACATGTACTTGATCTAGTGTCAAAAGTAGTGTTTTCTACTCTATTTTAGTCTTGTTATCTCTCAGAAGCCTATGCAGGAGAGGAAGGGTGAATTATTTTCCTTCCTGTACATCATCAGAGAAAATGTTTATTAAACTCTAATTATAGAATAAATTGGTTACAGCAGTGAAAACCCATTGAGGGCAGTGAAGTTGCATGGGGAGAGATAATGTGGCCTGAAGGACTCTTACTGCTAATGTTTCTGAGAGAGAAGCAAAAGTCAACAGGTTAAAATCTGTTTTCTTATGCATTGAATATATTAACTTCAAGTCTACCTTTGAGACAGTATGCATAGAGGCTTAGATTTGAATTTTTAGGATGCTACCATGTTATTGCAGTTGGAGTGCTCATGTTTAAGAGCAGAATAAGGCTTTAACACAGAAATAAAGATTGTTTTCAGAGTAGTTAAAATATGATCAAAAAGAGCATAGTAAATACTTGGAAAGAATAATTTAGTTCATGCATCCTTTGCTAGAATGAGTGCCTATAAATATACTAAAATTGATTATAACAAGCAAATTACTTGCAATAGTGATTTGCATTTATTCAAATAATTTTGTGTTTATATAATTTACTTGTGGATCCTTTATTACCAAGGTAGTGTTAGAATCTGATTTTCGTTTTCAGATTTAGAGCTGTATCAGTCAGCAGTGGCTGTTCTCTGATGATTAGTAGTATTGTCTGCTCCTTGTATCAACAGCAAGGAATGTGAAGGGGATGGTTATGTCTTTGTGAAAGGTAAGACATAGAATCATAGAATCATGGAATATCCTGAGCTGGAAGGGACTCACAAGGATCACTGATTACATAGAAATAATCTCAAGGTGTTCCGTTATATTTGCAACTAATGTTATAAGCCTAGTGGACATAAGCACATACAGCAAGATTTTTCATGGCATAAAATGCCAATTTTATTGGAAGTTTTAGCTCTTTTTTTTGCAATGAGAGAGGAAGGTGACTTACTATATTAGATCTATGCCTTTCTTCTGCTTTTGGTATGACTGCCTATTTTTTCTTTCCTCTTTTGTGTGAGATCCCATCATAAACATATCAAGATACAATTTTTCATGTTATTTTGCTTTACTGAGACTGTAGGCCAATTTGAAAATATTAAGGCTTTTAGAACATATGTAAATATTAAAACAGTAATGAATCAAGGAATATAAAATCAGTTTTAGTAAAACTTATTTGAGTTTCAAGAGTCATACAATCAAACCAAATATATTCCTTTTTATCTTCTGCTCATTTGAGTTTAGCCTGGCCAATTCAATGAAAGAGTTTCCTGCTGTTTTCTAGCAGAAGTCTTTATAATATCTGTCATACAGCAGTGTAATTTATTTGTTAATTCTTTTTCTTTATTATTGCAAATTATTGTCTTATTTTCCACTTTTACTTGTGTTGATATTTGCCTCCATTTTACATTTTGTTGATTGTTACAATATTTGCAATGCTAGATTTTGCCTGCACACACACACAAAATTGGCATTCTCCTGCTGTTACAAGGCATAGTGAGAAAATGAAAGCATTAAAATATCAAGGCAATCATCAGGTCATTTAGTTACTGTCAGTCTTGGCAAGCTGGAGGGAAGGATAATTTGGCAAGAGTTTGTATTTAGAGATAAGTAAAATCATTTTTACTTTGATATCTGGATCATCATTTTTCTGATTTTTTAAATAAAATTTGAGCATATTACTGCATTTGTGCCTGTGAATTTTAGGTATCAATTGCACATTGAGTCAATTACTCAGGATTATATCTCCAGGTGAAATGCCAGTAAGAAAACACTTGAAAACAGATAGATGAAAAAGATTTTTTTCTCGATGTGTTGCATCAATAGAGAGATACCAACCCATTCCAAATATAAAAGGTAAATCTGCCTCAACACATCAGAAGCAGAGTTCAAAAGAAGACCTGCAATTTCTTACTAAACCAACCAATGTAGCTGGCAAAACAGGTATGTTTTTGATATGCAATAAGGAAAAAGGGTGCGTGTGGCAAGTCTGCCTGCTTTGTTCCAGAAAAAAATTGATGGATCGATTGATGTTCTCCATAGGGGCCTTTCCTTGTTTTTGTCTTTGGACCATCGTGTTTCCAACAACACCATGGTTGAGGTGCTGAGCTGTCTCTGTGGAAAGCAAAAGTCTATTCTTTGTCCATTGGTCACTGCTCACCTCCAGAGTGTTACTAGCCATGTGTTACCCCCACAGCTATGATCCATTGACCCTCCTTACCCTATTTCTGTGTTCAGGAATCTGGCCTACACCTCATACCCTGGGACTCACTCCCTAGATACTAAGGAGCACATCATATAAAAATGGTCATCCTAAGAATATCACTCTTTGAAGGAAGTGCAGTGCTTTGGAAATGGCTGAAGGCAAAGACTGACGTGCAGAGTTGGCAGCTTGGCTTCATCTCTTTGGCTTTGTCTCAGGTCTGAACTGGCACACAATGTCCTGTCCTTCCATGCTGAGCCATGTGAGTGAGCAGAAGGCCCTGATAAATCTTTTGTTCCCATCTGCTCAACTTCTTCAGTCTGGCCACCCACAAACCTCTTTTCCCTTGTCAAACCTTAAGGCTTGTAACCCTGTGGGGCCTGTGCCTGCATCACTGACACCATCATCTGGAGTTGCAGTTCAGTCAAACAAGTTCAAGAAACTGGATCAACAAGCAGAAGTAATAAAGAAAATCTGATGGTCTTTTCCTACGGACCCAGTCCAATAGAATAATAAAATGGAATTGAATTATGGAATAGTTTGGGTTGGAAGGCACTTTAATGATCATCTAGTCACAGCCCAGTTCCATGGGCAAGAACTCTTTCCAGTAGACCAGGGAGCTCAGGGTCCCATTCAATTTGGCCTCAAACACACTTCCAAGGGTAAGGCACCCACAACTTCTCTGGGAAATCAGTTCCTAAATTATGTGATTTAACTCAGACTGATTGGTTGCTTTGGGATGAACCCCGGTACAATTGGTCTTAGCAACAATTCAGACTTCCTGATCACTCCAAATCTTGTTATGGATTTCAACATCAAGCAACATCCTCCAGAAAATGTTTCCCCACCTCAGACATCATCTTCCTGCTAGCACTCCTAAAGGTGAAACCAATAGCCACAGTCTGAACATTTTGGGTTATCTGCTCTTATTCACTATAGTCACAGAATGGGTTGGGTTGGAAGAGACTACAGTGGGTCATCTGGTCCAACCTTCCTGCTAAAGCATCCCAGAGCACGTTGCACAGGAGTGCATGCAGATGGTTCTTGAATATCTCCAGGGAGGGAGACTCCACAGCCTCTCTGTGCAATCTGTTCCAGTGCTTGGTCACTCACACTTGTAAATGAGCTCTTCCTGTGTTCAGTTTCTACCATTGCCTCTTGTCTTATTGCTTGGCACCACTGAGAAAAGCCTGGAAATATCCTCTTTATACCCTCCCTTCAGATACCTGTGGACATTCATAAGGTCCCTTCTCAATCATCTCCTCTACCTCTGAGAATGAGTTGACTCTTGAAAACCTGTCCACACGTTTGATGGAGGTCTCATTTCAGAAGTCAAAGCTGCAAGTGCAACTTGCCTCTCTGCTCTCCCCAACAGCCTACCATGACTATCTCGTTCTTTGCCCAGTTAATTCAGGAAATTAATGAGTTTTATATGCAGCTTTCCTCAAATCCCTGGAAGGACTAGGTGAGTGCCTGTCCCTCACTTAGACTAGAATTTGTTATTTAAGGCTCTTTTGGACTCTTCATTGCTATAGATAAGTCTGCATTTCCTGATAGGTATACATCTCTCTGTGCTAACAACTGGACCTTGTGGCTGCTTTGCATAGAGCAATGTTCTTTCAGAGACTGTGACCCCCCAAACAGCTGAAGCTTCTCACTCATGTTGCAGCCAAGATCCACCTTAACCAGGAAACCAATGAACTTCTCATTTCATTTGGTTGTTCTGTCTTCTTTTCCCCCAAGCTGCTACCTCTGTGGTTGAGGGGGTTTTTTCACTGTCAGCGTCACGAGGAATCTTTCTTTTTATACTGACAACATCACATTCTGGAGACTGTTACCAAGTCTGATGTTTTCATTCTCTCAGTGCACTGCCCATCAAAATGAATACAGCAAACTTCCATAAGCTGCCAGGGTGGAAACAGATGGCAGTATGCACTGTCCCCTAGACCTTATGCAGAATGAAGGGAATTGCTGGGAAATGTGTCTTTTCTGGACTATTGTCACACTGATAGCCAGACATTTTAGCACACTTTGCCTGGTGCTATACTGTGCAGTTCAAGCATGCCATTAACTTTTACTAAAGGGCTCCTGCACTAGTTGGTCTCATGAACATCTCCATGATTCACACACAGGTAAATATGAATGTGTACTCATTGCTGGCTGGAATTCCCTTCCATGTGAATGTACACTGAGCTACAGCTTAAAGCTGGAAGGAGAAGTTACCAGCACCTGTCTTCCTCAAGAAGTATAGTCCACATATGCACTCATTTCCCACCCTTTCCCTATCTTGTCCCTGCATCCCTTCAGAAGCCAGGTGGGGTTGGGACTGTGCAGCTGAGACACAGCTGCAAAGACCATCAGGCTCATTCCAGAGATGACTGTGACTGCAGCAAGGGCAAAACTTTTCTTATCATCAGATATATTCTTTGAATTCACACCTGGAGTGTGCATATTGAAAAACTAGTTCATACTTTTTAAAATTTTATTATTATTTAACAGTGAAAATATCATTCAGAAGGAAAAGTCACTTCTACTCTTTTTATTTTTTTCCCTGCCTCTCCCTTGATTCAGTTTAATTTGCATACTGCAGCACTTGCTCTGTCTGTGTCAAAGACTTGGGGGTGGTGTGGTGGTGGGGAGTGCTATATAAAATCCCACAGAAACTTGCAAACACAAGTCTCAGTCTTGAAAGAAACTACTGTGAGTATATTTTGGTGAGTGTATTTCAGATGGGAATGCTATAAAAAGTGCATAAATTGCCTGCTTGATACAGCATTTTCAGGACTGTGTTATTAAAAAAAGGTGAGATAGGACATTCTGCTGTATCCCTCACATCATTTAATGGCTTTATATTTGTCAACACAGTTGTCAATAAAATTTCATTGCTCCATTTCTTTTTATCACTTGCAAGCTTATGGGGCTACTTGAGATTTTATTTTATTTTGTAAATCAAGGACTATAATGAGACTGGTTTATAATAATATAAAAAGGGGTTACCCTGTGTATTCCTCATTCTAAGAACAGCCCTTCCAGACCAAGCCTACTCCCTGATTCCACCAAACTGAGTAATTGCTTCTGCTTGGGTTTGAAATAGGGAATTACACAGCAGAAGAACTTGTGCAAAGTTTTAATAAGATACAGCACCAAAACAATAATGCCTATTGCATTTATTTTACTGTGCTAGGTGTTTCTTAGCAGTAAGAGATTAAATATATAATTAATTTTGAATGAGTGTGTGTAAAATTCTGCTGAGTTGCCAATGCTCACTCTGCAGATGTACCTTTTGTGTTGAATTAGGTGGAAACAGCAACTGATTCAGACACTGAAAGCAGAGGCCTACGGGAATACCACTCTGTTGGAATACAAGTGGAAGATGAAAAACGGTAATTTATGCATGTTCAAAAATCTGAAGTCTTCCATAACACAGCATGCATTTGTAAACAGATTTAATAATATACACCTGATAGGTGCTGCCACTAAATAATCCCCAAAGTCAAATTTCTTGTATGCATGGTTGTCATTTGGTAAAATTTTTTTGAGATTACTTAGCAGTTGCTTCACATTTATCTAACTTTCAAGTTTTTAATTGGAGGAAAGGAAGTTAAAGTACTAAATTGAAATAGTGGTTTAATATAATTTCATTATCGACAGAACAAATACTAAGAGCTACATATTGGAACAGTCTTCCTTCAATAGGACTCCTCATGCTAATCCAGGCTTTTTCAGCCCTCAAAAGGAGATGTAATTCTTAGAATGATACCTTTATTCTAAACTAGAATCTGCTTTTTGATTTGTTCAGTCTTTCTTTCTCTAATTTTGTAAAGCTGCTGGCTGGCCCATGTACTGACCCACTGGTTATCCCTGGCAGGTACTGTTTGCCAAGTACTGGACCAGGACCATTGTCTCATTTAACAGCAGCTGTCTGAGAGTATCTGGCTGCTAATTGCCTTTTTGCCTTCACTGACTACAAATAATTGAGACAATAGACTCCAATATGAAAAGATTTCACAAATAATCTTTGCTTCTCTATCTAACTTTTTAACATAAAACTTTTCTAAAATGTCATTATTCAGTGCCATATAACAGTGGAAAATCAACTTTTAATGGGCACCCAAAAGACCAGAAAACCCCCCAACCCACAGTCTTAAACATGCTGATATTATCTTTCTTTTATTACAGGATTCTCAAAAGTCCTAACTGAGCAGATTTTCAGATTTTTCTACTTAAAATTCTGAAAACGTGAAAATTTTATATATATATATACTGTACAGACTTCTATCAGGAAGTTCTACTTCTGCTAGTTATTTCCAGTTTGTTTAGTAATGATACATGCTATTTTGTAGTATGAGAATAAATCAATACTTGCTTCCAGAGATAATTTAATTTTTTTTGTACCCTTGCTTAGATCAATGATTCCACTATTTTTCCTCTCTTTTCCTACTCAACATCTCATTTAATGAGATATACACACACAAAAAAAAGGTGTTTAACACAAAGTCCAATGAGAAGAACAGAACCCACTTTTTTTCACTGAAAAATTATTCTGTGCCTCTGTACCATCACATACGTTATTTATATGCCTTAATATCTTTTCTTTCTTCCCTCTTCACCAAGACATGGACGATTCAAGCGCTCAAACAGTGTAACAGCAGCTGTCCAAGCTGACCTGGAGCTGGAGGGTTTTCCAGGACACATCACCATGGAGGATAAAGGACTTCAGTTTGGCTCGTCATTCCAGCAGCACTCAGAGCCCAGCACACCCACCCAATATAGTGCAGTGAGAACTGTACGGACACAGGGACTGTTCAGTTACAGAGAAGATTATAGGACCCCAGTTGACACCTCAAACCTTCCACCACCAGAGCCCTGGCTAGAGCCAGCCATTGAGACAGTAGAGACTGGTCGGATGTCTCCTTGTCGACGGGATGGATCTTGGTTTATGAAGTTACTGCACACTGAAACTAAGAGAATGGAAGGATGGTGCAAAGAAATGGAAAGAGAAGCAGAAGAAAATGATCTTTCTGAAGAAAGTAAGAACATTTCAGTATATCTTCTTACAGACAATGACTATAATATGAAATCTCTTAGGATAAAGCCATGAGCTGTGTTTTGTCCTCACTCATTCTGTAGGGGCAAAGAATCATAATACATAAGAATACTGTCCTGTGCAAGATGGTGTTTCCCAGAGTAAGGTTTTGTGGAAGTAGTTAAAGAGCCAACTCTAGAGTCCAGTGTAGGATCAAAGTCTGGTATTACATAGAGCTCAGATGGTGCAATAGCTCCATCCACAGCTCCAAATCTGACACATCCTTCCCACTCACTTCTGTGGCTCCAGTGCTTGACCCTGTGCCAGAGCACACAGAGTGGTCTTACATGAACATTGTTTTGCTCTTTTTCTAAAACCTGCAATTTTGCCTCTTAGTGAGCAGGCATTTTAAAAATGTTTCCATTCCTTTACAGGCTCTTCAGCCTGTTGGAAGAACAGGAAGCAGTAGCAAGCAAGAACAATAGTTAAAGTACTTCTGCAGTTAGACAGGCATATACATTATTAGAAAATTCAGCTTCATTTTCTTATTACAATTTTGTCAAGAGTCATTATTATTCTCTTGTGTCCTGTGGACACCTTGAAAGGAGTGATGGGATAAAGTGAAAAATAATGTAGACAATTTTGGAACAAGATCCAAGACAGTGCTAATGATAGTAATATATCAAAGTGGTCCAAGGACTCAGTAGCCAGCTCCCTATGATTCCCTTTGAGGTCAATTATCCTTGTTCTTCGGGCTGTTTTATAAATATTTCAATCCCTGGCAATCTGAATTATTGTCTCAACTGAGATTTTCTCAGATCACAAATGAATTCATATTAAGCTTTCTTACTAGCATCTTTCCCTGCACTCTTACAAATTTCACTATCATCTCTGAATGCTGTTTCAGGGTCATCTTCTTTCCCCCTCAATGAGTTCTTGCTATGATGTACCCTCAAGTCTTGAGCAAGGACAGCATGGTGACTAAAAGGCCAATTTCTATTTCTTGCACTGACCTTTTCAAAGCAAAGAATGTCTATGTTTTTACGTCATCGTTATTTTATTTTACAGTCATATTTCTCTTCTGTATTGTGCACAAATCTGCCAAGTAATAACAGAGGATTTGGGCTGGTTTTCCTTCCTTCAGCCTCTGGTGCTTTCTGGACTGTGGGTTTTGTCCTTATTTTCATCATAGCAGAGCGGAGCTCAGAATTTTCCCCTTCCATTGAGACTATGAAGACTTTAATACCCTCCTAGGGACTGTTAAATAACAACATATTTTGTTTTGATTAGCCTGTGGAAGACTTTCTAAGTCTTTCATAATGGTCATTCCTTAGTACTTCTTTTTTTTTCGCATTTGTCCTATTTTTCAGTTCTTCAAGTCCTTTCAGTGCTGAGTACTGACGTTTCAATGTCATCATTAAGAATCCCAAAGCACCTGCTTCCCAGATCACCTGTTACTGATGTAGGAACATCAGTGTTTTCAGTCTGAAGCAGAAGTTCAAAGAGCAAGACTTTGATCTCCTTTGAAAGAGTAAGATTATTAGGGAGCAAAGGGAAGAAACACACAGTCCTTTAGCCGCTCTCTTTCCTAGTGAGGAGTCTGCAGGCAAGATCTGGACTTCTCCTATCTCCTCTCTGTAAGCTCCTTTTGCACAGCCCTAGTCAAATCTGCAGCCACATGAAAAGAGCAATGGTAACATGGTCACATCAGTGCTCCCGCTCTTGGAGATGTGGAGAGGCAGTAAGAGCTGTTATTATTTGGAATATGAAACTGGGTATTACATGAGGAAAACTTGGATGACCGGACTTTAGCTGACTACCTGTCTTGAGGTGCAGTACCATTCTCCTTCCCATCATGTGAACCCATACTTTTGCACTCCAGAAATACCCTTGCTGCATGGTGAAATGGCAATCAAGAAGGTAATTTTGTGTAGATTGTACATATGACATGACAATATGGACTTCAGTAATTTTTATTGATATTTGGAGTTAGTGACACCCTTTTAACTTGGAATATTTCAGTCAAAAAACAAAACAGAACTGGGATTTTGTTTCCCTGTTTGAAGAAGGACTCAAATTTGAAAAAGAACAAAAAAGAGCAATTTCCTAATAACAGAGTTGATAAAACACAGCTGAAATCCATGAAATCTCTTTTTTTAAGCTAACAAAATGGGTTAATTACTTGTGCTTGGGGGAACATTTTGACCTCCCTAATAGGTTAAAGGAGCTATAGAATAGGTCTACATAGTGTTTGCAAAGTCAGAATTTGTGTTCAGTTGACTGTCAAAAGTGAACTTCGAAGTTATGATTTTTCATTGTATTTTCATTTTCATTCATTTCAAGAGAGCTTCCTGAAATAATTTTCAAACTACATTATTTTTAAATGGTGTCTGTCTTGGTTTGAAAGACAAGTGCCTGCTAAGGAAGGGAGGAGCCTCCCTAGAAATGGAAATGGAAAATGTAAACCCCCTCCCTTCCAAATTATTATAATTTTGAAATTAAGGAGCTCTCAGGCAAAGATACAGAAATAGGAATAACAATTCTTTACAATGAAAATTAAAATAAAAATACAGTAATACAAAAAACCAAAACACTGACAGAGTCAGAATACAACCTGACACCCTGTCAGTCAGGGTGTTGGTAGCAGTCCCATTAAATGGTGGCTGCAGTCCTCCTGCAGTGGCAGATGTGGTTCAGTTGAAGCAGTGCTCCTGTAGAAGGTGCAGTTTTCCTCCAAAGGTCCAGTGATGATGTAGAAGAGTCTGGTTTTTCTCTGGAACCCAGTGGAAAAAGGCTGCTTTTGTGTCCCAAATCTCAGTTTTTATCTAGGTAGGAAAGGCTTGGCTCCTCCCCCTGGCTGGAGCATCTCCCAATGGGATGATGTAATTTTATCAGTCGTGCAGTGAGACTCGATGGCCTATTAAAAGACTATTTCTTCCTGGAGGAAGGATGGGTTGTGGAAAAGATAAAGATGACTACCCCACCTGGTTTTAAAAATAGCCCATTAGCAGAGGATATCTCCCCCGGAGATAAGGATCACTGCCCCACCTGGCTTCAGCAGATAGTGATACAATACATACTTTTGGTCACATTCTATGTTGCAACACAAGACAGTATCCTCTCATCTAATAACACTTACATCAAGTAAAAGGAAGTTTTTAAAGAATTAATTTCACCAGGGGAATGAGCTTCACAGCATTCTAAAAACTCCTCGCGAATTTTTTTTTCTTGTTGAGCCTTTAGAACATTTTGTATCCCCAGTCTGAGCCACAGAGGTTGTAAGGTGTGTGTCTTCAAGAACTTAAGTTTATTGATATCCCAGCATGAAATGTGTCTTGACATATTTAAACATTTGCCAGTTCCTTGAAGAAAATAAAAAGAAATGGCTGAGCCAAAAGCAAATAAATATGGTTTTCCATCTTCCAGCAAGACTACTATTCCCAAAACATTTCACAGCAAAGTTTGCACACTTAAATTGTTATTCTTAATGCTGAATAATTTCTTTTTGTCCTGGATATATTAATTATACTTGAAGACTGAATATAGGCTTTGCATCTCATAGGAGAAGGTTGTCATGATACCACTTCTATTTTGTTTTAAACATGGGAACAGTTAAAAGAGAACTGCATTTTAGAAAACAATTTCAGTTTTGGTGTTAACACAGCAGCCCTGAGATCACCAAAAGCTGTCTGATTGCTATATTGATTTTTTCTTTCACTGTAGCTTTTCTCCCATAATGTTGTTTTAAGAACTTCACTCATCAGGTCTTAGACAAAGAGATAATCATTGCAGCACAAATAACCTCTCTCTCCTTCTTTTCAAAGAGGTTTTTTTTTTAATTTGGTCAATTTCCATGAGTTTTATTTTGAAGTCTCTTCAAAGTTCTTATATTTTATTGTGGAGGCAGTTACTTGTGTTCTGCTTATTATTTGTGTGTGTAAGTGTGTGTGTGTGCGTTCATTGATATGTAAAAAGTATAGACATGTCTGTAACAGTTCCCAGGGTTTGACATCTGGTCATTTGCACTCACAGGGTGCCTCCAGGCAAAAATATGTGTTTCTCATGGGTGCTGACTGGAGTTTCAGTTTAACACCCTGAAAATTGTGTTTGGCTGCTGGTGTGTAGGTGATGACAAGAAAAACAATTTCAAGTGTCACAAAGCTGTTGAAGACCAAGAGGGTCAGGACTCTGCGTCCCATGAGCACGGTGATGGGAGCAGGGAGAGCAGAGCAGGGAGAGGGAACCACAGTCCCTGCCCACAGCTTGCAGGCAGGGTCTG
Organism: Muscicapa striata striata; assembly: GCA_030060385.1. NCBI lineage: Eukaryota > Metazoa > Chordata > Aves > Passeriformes > Muscicapidae > Muscicapa > Muscicapa striata. The sequence goes on along the minus strand of JAREIS010000133.1, from coordinate 6,707,839 downwards.
GCAGGGGAAAGGAGACAACACCCTGGGCTTCTTAGTGCCACGTGCTTGGCCACTAGAGTACTTCATTACGGAGAACAGCTCCACAGAGCTTACTCTCACACAAAAATCCTTAGATAGATGCAAAAATTAACTATAGGATAAACTATGCCAGCAGAAAAGTTGTTTTGCTGGTATCCTCTGCATTGTGGCTAGGACCTCTGCTGGCATAGCAGAAAAGTGATCTCTAGTGGGGAAAAAAATAAAGATATTAGAGTAGGAGCTCAAAGTATCACCTCTCTCTCCCATTCCCCTTAATTTCATGGATACTGGACCATTCCTTGCTAATCCTCTAGCTGATATTTCCACAGTACTGCAAAAGCTTTACTAATGGGACTGAATAGTAATAGAAAACACAGAGTAAAATCTCCCATAATTTTAGGGGAATAAAAATCAACAAAAAACCCTCACAGCCAAATGATTTTAGTATATTCATGAATTAATTATCCATTAAAGCTTTCTTAGGTGCTTGACCAAATACAGGTTATCCTTTAACCAAAGAGAAATTACTGACATCATTTTCTAATGTTTTTCATAAACCTATCCTTCAGGAGCCACTGAAATTTCAGTTGGAGTGTTGTGAATGACTAAAGAATCAATTAACTGTACTGAAACAGTCTGTAAAGTCCTACAGTGTGGCATCCAAGAATTCATCCCAGCATTTGTATTGTTCTGCTGAAATATTCCCCTTTTTGAACTTAGCTTTGTTGAGGTAAAAAGCAAATTTGCAGCAAGTCCCAGTTGGTGAATTACCCTCCAGAGCACTGCCATTTGGGGACTGTGCTGTCCTAAAATGCCATCTGAACATTTTATGTTTATTTTTGCCTACATGCTCTCTTGATAGTGAAAAAGGTATTTTGAAAGATTACTAATTTCAGTTTAGAGATTCAATAAATACCATCCTCTACTTTGAGTTAGAAGGGTGACCTAAATGCAAGTTTCAATATTTTCTCAGACATATTTTCTTGGATTGTGGAGTAATTTATTTACAAGTATAGAGGGGGAATGGAATGAAAATCTGTCGTTTAAATAGACAGTAATGGATGCCAGAAGTAGATTGATTGTTTGCAGTTTCTCACTGCTGGTACAGCAGTGGCACAATTGAACAAAGCTTTTAACCTGTCAAGATCAGAGTTACAACATCAGATTATAATCAATTTCATCAATGCAGACCTAACTTTTCCCTCTCTACATTTGTGATATGAAATCATTTTTGATTACAACGTTTTGTAGAATTTCTCAAGAATTTACATAATCTCTAATCAGGGTGTAAATCCTGAGCCTAATTTTTCTGAAGTGATGGTCAGGGTTTTGCATATCTTCAGAGCTGAAGTCAAAGAGGACCATACAACAAAGATAAAGTGCTTCATATGCTTCAGAGAGCAGAATTAAGGTTGTGTGACTCTTTCCTGACATTTGGGCAAATACAAAATTGTCTTATTGCAAGGAAGTATATGGATTAAATGAAGATTATTTATGTGTATTGGTAGATTTTATCATCATTTATTTAGAAAAAAAATCTTATAGTCATCACCAAACATCTCAATCTCTTCAGTTTCTAACATTCATCATTCTTTCATGGAGATAATCAATCTGCACTCATCAGAATAATTCCCCAATGCATGAAATTAATAACAAGGCTTTGGATGTCTATTAATATTGTGCTAAAGATTATGAGTTGAAGTGTTTTAATACTTTAATTTAATTACATCAAGGCAGAGTAGCATGAATATGAGAGATTCTAACCTCTATGTTTTATTACATCTGATTTACTTATTAAAATGGAAATAGAGTTAGATCTTTAGTAAATGCTAGGGCTGTAATTATACATGTGTATTCAGCACTGTGACTCAGTGGCACATGCAAACATTGCAGTCTTATATCCCTGACAAATGTGTATCCCACCAAAATGCTGCGTTGCCAGTGCCTAAGTCCTGACCAGTCTGACTGGGCTTTAAATCAGTAATGCTTATTGACATGATGCTTCATGATAATGAAGATAAAATTAATATTTATTTAATATGAGGGTTTGGGTAACTGAGATTCACTAGAAAATATAAGACACATGGATTCTGTCAGGATCTATATTTCTGCAGAAATGCCCCTTGCTCAGACTGTGTATTTGAGCTATGAACTGTAAAATTCAGCAGAGGAAATATAAACTAAACTTTACTCACTAGAGACAAGCAGTAGAACCATCAGCCCATGGAATCATCCTCATTCTTTTTTTGTTCAGTGAATCATTGAACATAGCATGGAATAGGTGATGTCAGGGACCTGTTACAGCATAATTCCTCATCCTGGAAAAGGAGGACCTCTGACCCCACACTGAGAGTTTGTCTAATGTTCTAAATACAGATCACCAAGAGAAAAAAGGAGGATACAAGGCTGTTTGTCACGGAAGTCATTGCCTTTATTTAAAAAGTTGAAAACCAAATTAAAGCAATTTGTGTCGAATCAAATGAAACATTTTTATTTTTGTTTTTATATGTTTGTTCAGGTTTTAACACTCCAAATATTCCTTTCTGTATGCCAATAACACTTAAGAGGAAAGTGAGGGGTTTGGTGATCAAAAACCCCAAACCAATTAAAATGTTTTATGTTACTTGGCCAACGGAACAAAAACAAACCTCCGTGAATTACTCATGCAGCCCTGAACCACTTAACCCTTCTACGATGGATGTCACACAGGACTGATGAATTATGTATATTTCTGTTTAAGTCACTGTTGTGGCACAGCTGTACTGTTTGTCTAACAGAAAATGGAATAGAGTTTGAGAACCACAGCTCTACATATTAGCACATGCCTTGAAAGTTACTGAGATTTTAACTGGAGCCAAAACTTTCAAATTATCTCTTACTGCTATTTGTAGGTGAGCAGATGTTTCACTGGTTGAAAGAAAGCTGAATTAAAATGTAAAATATACTACCAAAATACTGTTTTCACATGCCCTCCTGTATTACTCTAAATAGCAACAAAATGTTAAGTCCTGCCACAGTTTAATGTTTCCTATATTAGGAACTGCAGATCTGTTGGCCTGTACCAGCTTTATCAGCACTCACCATCCTGTTTTAATTATCAAACTTGCTTTCTCCAAATTGAAATAAAATATATCAGAGTAATTCCTGTCTACCATTACCCCACCTCTCTATATCTCTATATCTTTAACATTATTTGAAGATCTGGAAATTCTCCTGCTAAAATAATTTTTTCATTAAGACCACAGCTTATAATGCCATTGGAAATAGGGGTTTATTCATTATAGAGATGGGTGTGGAGGAAAGGAATTGTAGGAAAGTATATGTAGGAAGGTGCTACCTACCAAAGTGTGGTATTTATCCCAGCAAATGTAGGAGGCAAGGTGTGTTAGTTCCTTAGGGATAAGCCAATCCCCTTAGGTAGTACTGCCAATAGAAGGACAGAGGCATCTCCAGGAGGAAATTCAGCTCATCTAAAAATAAGTGCCTAACATGGCTGAGCTGCTGAACTCAGATCACTGATTATAATGCATTCAAAAATTTTAATTTAGACAGATGGCTCTTGGAAACAAAGTCACGTAAAATGACTTTGGTCATTTCCCCAGTGCATACTGTAAGGGCATGTACACAGACAATGAGGAAATATCAGCACATCCATGGGGGCTGATCCTGGCTCAGCAAAGTCCTGGAGCACCTGTTTCTGCCCCACTTTGTCTGAAGCTCCTGTGCTGAGGACTGTGTATATTTTCCTGGGCAGAAAACCTGTAATTCCTACTGAGTGTACCAAAACTTGTCTCAGAGATGTAATTCCTGTGAGGATCTAATCCTTATGGTAGGAGTATGTTATATTACAGTTGAATGTAATAACTTCACCCTCAGAACAGATAAAGAGATCTCACTCAGGGATCATGCACAAGTGTAGTGAGTGAAGAAATTTGCTATCACAGAACCAGAAGATATAATCTAAGGCCTTTGACATCTGAAGGAACAGACATCCAACTGGTTCTTGAGGCAAGACAGTTTCAACAGCTCTCAATTTACATGAGCAAATGTAAATGGGAAAGGTGTCATTTACTTTGAAATTTAAGAGTGTTTTCAAAATCATATGGATTGATGGATGCCCACTTCAGGAAGCTGAATATAGTCCCTTGTTTTTTTCTACTTCCTTAAGCAAGTAAAGTCTAAGCTGTTTTGACTTACTAATATAACATTTATTATTCATTCATTATTGCCAAAAGATAAGGTGCCACTGAGCTGGCCTATACCTCAGTCTTTTTTAAAAGTATTTTATGTGTATAATCACAAGCAACAAAACCAAATATTTACTTCCATTTTAAAATAACCAGGAATTTCACCTGCATGTGTTTCAGCTGGATATTGTATTTGCTGCCAAAAAACATTTATTGGTAATAATCCTTCTGTATGCTTAGTCCTAGGTAAGATCCGAAGTGCTGTTGGAAGTGCTCAGCTCCTCATGTCTCAGAAATTCCAGCAATTTTATTGGCTTTGTCAGCAAAATCTGGTAAGTCACTTTGCCCAGCTACTCTTGAAGAGTTTAAGTTTATTCATCTGCAATATTCCACAAAATGTCACATTAAATTTTAGAATTTAATACTTTTTCTTCAAGAACAACTGTAGTGCACCCGAGCAGTAGCATTCTGAAATGTTATTTTCATATCCCACATTTACTTCCTTCTTTTTTTAAACTTAGTACTTAAGTATGATGTTAGTAGATTTTTTGTAAGCAAATATGTCATTCAGTAATTTCGGTCTGATTATGTTGTGCTTTTCTCTTTTTGCTGTCTTTATTAAACAAAATAAAATAAGAAGAGAACAAATGCAAGTTTTCTGAGACATAATATTGTGGCTTATTTTTGCAATACTCTAATATAGTAACAATATTTTATGTAAGACGGGGAAATTTTCACATTGAAATCAGTGGAAAATAGTAAAACAGAATAGTAGAGAATACATGATCCATCTTTCTACCTACCTGAAAATAGGACTGATCATGGAAAGAAGATATCTATAATGTTCATCAAATTGAGTTGGGTAATTTGCATTGCCAATTATACATGAGATGTCCTGGGGCTAAAGGAACAGATGCATTATATTACTTATGAGGGTTACTGCTATTGTTCTGGAAGTTCATTAGAGACTAATTCAATTCTAAATGTTATCTTCATTAATATGACAGCAGCCATCAGCGATACAAACGTTGTGGCAGGATAATACTAATCAATAGAAGAACATAATTCTTCTAGCTACAGCTGGTGGCAGAGCACCTTTCTTTGTCTCTCTCAAATGTCAAGTGTACCTTCTCCTTCTGACTGTCCCTAAACCTCATATCTTGAAAATGCTGAATTTTGTTGTGTTGTTTGATAGCAGCCATAACCTATACATCTGCTCACATACTTTGCTCATTGGGATTTGTTACATAACTTCCACGAACATCCATTCTGCAAAGACCTTTCTGTCTGCAAATTTTAACATTCAGAATACCTGCAATGAAATAATACTGAGATAATAATTCCAAAAATGCCATACCTTCTGATAGATACATGGTCCTCATTAGGAAAGAATCCACTTACCCACTTCCAAAACTGTCAAAACAAGAATTTTAAAAGCTGTTGCAGAATAACATAGGAAATATTCAAAGTCTGACAAGCAAGAATTTACCACATCTATATTATCAATTACATCATGTGTGCTCCTATCTAGTAATTTGTTTCATACCAAAAGAAGGGAATCTTCATCATTGAAAATTTCTCTCTGCAAATTTAAAAATGCCCTCCATTATCTGATTGATTAAGCTATGCAAAAAAAGATTTGGAGAGCCTAACCTCCACTCCACTTCATTTATCTTCAAGTGGGGCCAGCATTTGTGCTCAAGAGCATTACTGTAATAGCAAGTTCAGCTGCTGCTCAGCACAGCTGTTCAGGAGTGAGAACAATTCATTACTGCAAAAGCAATAGGAGTGCAAGGAGAAATCCACAGTTTTGTAGACAAGACAATCAAAAAGCTGGCAAGATTTTTCTTCTCTTTTTCTCATGTGGATAATAAACCTATGAAATCCATAACAGTGGCTTTACCCCACTCTCAAGATTTAGGCTCTGAATTTCCTTCACTTTCATTAAATCAGTAATCATTAAATCAGATTTCATTAAATCTGCAGAAAGCAGCAGCTGCAGAACTGACTGTAGGTCATTCATGTCTGGAGGCTTTTCTTCCTGTACCTGGTGATAAAGTTTGTTGCTAAATAGTCTCTTAGTGCATTCCTACAGCAGGCTTTCCCTAGGTTCTTAAGGCAGCATCTCAGTGCCCCAGGGGAACGCTGCCAGCTTGTGCATCCCCCTCTCTCTAAAACATCCATCACATACAAGGGCTGCCACATGGCAGTGTCTCTGACAGTGTTCAGCATCTATAGGCTTAAATGTAGGACACAGAACAACAGCATTTACTTTCCCCAATTCAAAATGCAACAAGGGTTTTAGAGCAATATACTTACACAAACTGAAATTTGACCATGAGGGTCACCTATGGACTTTTCTAAAGGACCATGGGAACTTCAAGTAGCACATTTGATTATACTCTGTGTTAGGAGCTCTTATCAAAGACTCTCACTTAGGGTAAATTCACAGAAATGTAAGCTTCAATGAGGTTTTCTTTTTTATTAATCTGGCTGGCTATCTCTCTTACATGTATACTATTCCCACTAACTACTTAGAAAAAAATGTCATTGCTGATTAATAAATAGTCTCTTCTGTATTATTCATATTACTTTTTGTAACAGCTTTTTTCTCTTTGGAGTGTCCTCCTCCATGCTCTCTAGTCAGCACAGATCCTGCTCAGCTTATGTGTCATGGTTGCAGGTTAAAACAGAGCATCTTGAGCTCCATCTAGGTACTTGTTTCTTGCTTTAGGCCTCCTTCAAAACGAGCTGCAAAGCTGAATTCCAAGTAGGATACAAATAAATAAGCAGTTTCTGAGAAGAAGCAGGTTAAGCCAATCTTTTCAAAACTTAGTTGGTTGTAATAGCAATTATTTGTGCCAGCATTTATTCATGAGCTCTGGTCATGTAAGAAGCAAGAGGCAGCCCTCTTGTGTCCAGACCACACACGGCACAGCTCTCTGCAAGGGTCGTGCTGGAGACCATGGTCTTTGCAAACACCAGGAGCAGAGTGGGGAGCACAAAGGTAGAGAACAGCAATTAGCCTTGATTCAGAAGACAATGCCCTTGCAATCAGTGGCATCATTTTCTGGCTGTTTAGAGGAAACTGGGGAGAGTGAAGATACCGGGCAGGAGACAAGAGATTGCAAGGTAAGACAGACTGCTGTGGGACTCTCCTCATGAATTTCATACAGGGAGTCAGTTCCTAAAGCCTGAAATATTGACCTCTGTAGAGTAAGTAACACCACTGACATAAATTTTAAATTGTTTTGTAACAAATTGGGATCCACCCAATGATTTAGTTTTCAGTAAACACCAGTCTGGAGTTGTATTGTTTCCCAGAAGTCTGTTATAATCTATATGGCCAGTTCTCTTAAATCCCAAAAGGTCCCTATTAAAAGGAAATTTTCTTGTAGTGAAGAAGACTTTTAAAGTTGTTCTTAGCCCACATTCCAGTAGGGGTTTAGATATGGGTGAAACTACCTGTTGTCATGCTCAGTTCTGGGCGCTCATCTCCCACAGTGGCATTTGTAAACCCAAGTTTGAGCAGCAATTCCTAGTTTAAAACTCTTAGAAATGTATGATTCGTGGTAGGAATTCCATAGCAATGCTGATTTATCTCCCAGTTTCCAGACAACTGTGGGATTGTGTTTAAATATAAAATGCCTTTGACCACTAGATTTGAAAAAGGTGTGGAACAGAGCCTGCCATAGCAGCAGTGATGCTAACATAGCAAACTAGTCTTTACAGGTTTTGCCCAGGAAGGGAGAAATCCAGAGTTTTTTTGGCATGGTTTTGATGTCCTCTCTCCCAGCTCTGCTCTTTAGACCATGATAATGGCTTCCTCCTGTCCTGGAAGGAAACAGTCATTCTTCATTACCTTCAGAAACGTGTTTACCAATTAAGGCCTATTTCAATAAAGTGACAATCTCCACTTTGTACTAAAGTACCAGTGCTTAGAGAGCATAGGGTTAGGAGTCTGAACACTACATTATAATACAATTTTTATCCAGCACTAGCATCAGGTTAATTATCAAATACAGGGTCATCTTGCTAATTGTTACCACCAATGTTTGCTCCATTAAGTCTTATGCATATAAAGCCTCTTAATTGCAGTACCTGGAGGTAATGTCTTCCCAGTTCCTGAGTGTGATTCAACTCCCCAAAGAACAAAATGCAAGCATCCCATCAAGATTTCGTACCTCATGTATACATTTGAAAATGCAAGACAGTGTAAACATCAAGTTCAGCATAAGGTGACAATGTCTTTGTGGGATTGTTTTGTCTTAATCAGCTATCTGAATGTAATTTTTAACCAGGAAGACTTCAGGCTGGCTGGAATACAAACCACGTTCCCCTTGCCTTTAATAATCAGCAGACAGAAGCTGTCAGCTTGTTCCTTTTTAGAAATGCAGGTCAGCACAGCATATGGTGCTAAGGAACTTCCCATGCCGCAAATTCAGGAAGGCTGGCGTGTGCCTTCCAGCTCATTCATGTTTGGGTTGTGTAGGAGGCACAGCTTTCCAGTCACAGCTCCCAGCTGCAGAGCACACAGAGCCTCAGCACTGAGCAGTGCTGCAGCAATGAAATCTGGCAGCATGCCCTTCCTGCCTCAGTGCTCACCACTGAAATCCTCCTGGAGCATTCACGTTCTCTCCTTTGTGCCTTTCAGGACCCGAGTGCCATGCCAAGACCAACTTCCCAGGACCTTGCAGGTTTCTGGGACTTACTGCAGCTCTCAATTGAAGACGTCAGCATGAAGTTTGATGAACTGCATCAGTTGAAACTCAATGAATGGAAAATTATAGAATCACCTGAAAGGAAGGTAAGCAGACCGTAGACAATACCATTTACTCCCCATTTGTAGTTCTACAGTCTCCTGTTAAGTGCAATAGTGAAACACAATAGGTTTCTAATGCTGGGAATTATTTAATTGGCATGGCCCAATTTTTACATGGAAACTTTCATCAGATGTGAGGAGTATTTTCTTTTTTAACAATGTTGAGCTGAATTACATAATAAATATAATGGATTTTGCTAAGCTAGTTTGTTTCATTACACTTCTGTTCAAATTATTTGATTCACATTCTAAAAGATAGAATAGAAATATGTTCGTATTAATTCAGACTGAAGACAATAGCCCAAGAATTCAAACAAGGTAAATTCAGCACTCTGCTACATGTGGGACAGCTCAAACTTGAGCAATGCAGTGTTTAACCCTGTGTGTATGACACAAATGATAACAGAACAAGATTGAGAGAAGAGCATGTGACAAAATGTAGAACAGGTCATAGCTCAGCCAACACACTTTTGGGGGACAAAGTGCTCCTGGAAAACTCCCTGCACCTCTGCCATGCAACTCCACCATTTGGGAGATGCCCCACATGATACTTACAAACCAAAGGTGACAAATTGCCCATAAAAGCAGTGTAATTCTGAAACTGCCTTTCTCCTCTCTAGAGCTTCATCCCTTACCTTGATTATCCCACTGTCCTTGCTGATTATTGTATCAGACAGATGAAAACACCATTTGGTTTGAGTCAGTACTGTTGGCCTCAGGTGAATACTTGTTTGGTTTGGGAGGAATTAGGAGGCATTTTGACAACTTTTTCATTTCTTCATGCTCCTCTTGGATTTTAATTTTCAGCCAACGGGTTGGTGGATGGTGAGTTTGCAACTCTTGCTTACTAGTGACAACTGGAAGTAAGAAATTATTGTAGTGACAGCACCAGTGATATTCCTAAAAGGGGAATAAATAAAAGCGGGGAAAAAAATAAGATGGGATGACAGGAATGGAGCATTTATGGAAACAGGAGCTAGAGAAGATAAAGCTGGGCAGAACTGGCTAACCTGGGGAATAGCATCTTAGGCTGCCACACTGTTCCTGTTTAATGCACAACTATGTTTTTAAATAACCTTAGTTATTTAGTCTTGGCTATTGCATTTGGATAATAGAGTCAGAATTAGTTTAAAAAAACAAAAACAATAACAAAACAACAACAACAACAAAAACACCCCAACCAAACAACAAAAAAAATGAGGAGTCTATAAGCCATAAGTGTATCAGTTCAATTTTTGTATTATTTGAATCCTGCTGTGCATCAAATTAACTGTGTTCTCCATAAGGAACAGCCCATACTCTGGACTATTACCAGAAATGAGAAAGAATTTAAGAAATTATACTGCAAAAAGATCTATCATAATAACCATACCTATACAAATGAAGTAATGGAGTCTTCATCTTCAGGGCTATGCAGTCCACTATTAAACATGAATAAAAACAAACAAACAAACAAACAAACAAAAACTGATTTAACTTCAAAGTTGCATCTAATTTCAAGTGCACTTTGAATGGGGATTGTATGAAATCATCTCCAGAGGTCCATCTCCTCTAACTTGAGTTAGTGTACAATGCCTTGATTATAGGCCCTCATATGATATTTCACAGTCTCTAAATGGTCAAAACAATTCTTTATTCAACACCTGCAGAGAAATTTACAGCTACTTTGGTAACAAAATCTACTGATTTTCACTTTCTAATTTAATAATCCTTCAGAATAATTTTCTTTAAAATGGCCCAGGCTTGCAAGCATAACAATTAGCCCTATGTTCTCTTTCTGGTTGGCACTTGAATGCTTCCACAGAGCAATTCCTGGAGGAGACTAAACTAATAGACATGTATACACAGCTGCTATCTCATATCCAGCTGAAGCTACACTCAGTATGATTAATTTAATCAAAAATCCTGTCCTGCTAACTTTAGTGAGTCTTTCCACTTGATCAGACCACACAGATGCGCTGAATTCCTATTGGAGAGACAGTGTGTGTTTCTGTTTATAATGAGTGTAATAATGTGTCAGCTTAAATTAAACAAATCCATATGAAAGTGAGGTGTGCAGATTGCATGTGCCAATACCTGCAAGGATGGTGGAACAAAGCACAGTCTTTTTTCAGGCACAGGACCGCAGAATACATAATGGTTGTCACGTAAGAGGGTTTTGTCAGTGTCCCTAGTGTGGATAGCTGTTCATGTCATCCATTAGTCAGCTTATGGGCAAGCACAAATTGAGCATGCTTGATGTATGTAGTCAGTATTTTGCATTTCATGTCTTTGATGTGCATGCTCTGCTGACAAGTACCTTTTACGTGCAGCTCACCCTTAGCTTTAATGCCCTATTGCAGGAAGAAAGAAAGATTCCTCCTCCTGTACCAAAGAAGCCCCCAAAAGGAAAATTCCCTATCACAAGAGAAAAATCTCTGGACCTACCTGACAGACAACGGCAAGAAGCGAGAAGACGGCTGATGGCTGCCAAGCGAGCAGCCTCTTTCCGGCAGAATTCCGCCACAGAGCGTGCAGACAGCATTGAGATCTATATCCCAGAGGCTCAAACCCGGCTTTAAAGACAGAATGCTGCACAGTTCCTTTTTTTAAACAAAATGCTTGTACAGTTTGTCACTTACCTGGTAATTTTTGTCTCATTCTCTCCACTAAATATGCCCTTGATGTTGTGTTCTTTGTGCCATAAGCACAGTGGAATGCTTTTGATTTCCTCAGAATTTGCTGAGCTCACGCAAGAATGACTTCTTTTTGTATTTATTGTCTGACTTACAATCAGCTACAATGGATAGGGCTTGTCAAGACCTGACTTATCCAATATATTCTCAGAGGACAACAAGAAACACCTCTTGAGATGGAACCCAGCTTACTTTTTGTTATTTATATTTTTATAAAATGTGTGATAATTAGGGATAAGAATAACAAACTATAAATGGGTGCATCTCACCATTCACTAGAGGCATTAGCTAATCCAAGTAGAAGGTGCTACAAATGTAAAGAGCAGGAAAGAAAGAACCCATTTATCTCCTTGACCTCCAGTTTCTTTTCCCAGAATCCAGCTAACATATTTACCCATGCACTCTGCCACTCTTCTCATCTTTGTTACTGCAAAATAACATTAGGCCTCTCATCTCATTCAAGTTTCTGGAGATGAACAGGGATATCCAGCCACTAAAACTCCAAAGTTCATCAGAAACCAAGAAGCATACAAGTCTGGTGATGGTGGGAATGTCCACTAAGAAACATTTGCTGTTAGCAGTATAACAACACTCTGAAACCTAAACAAAATTGTAATGCAAGAGGACTTGAGTGATGGGTGAAAGGAAAACGGAAGCCTTAAAAAGTTAGATCTTCTCTAGTAAGATGAGTAAAGAAAAAGTTATACTCGCTCCTTTGGACCACTCATTGCATTTTTAAAAGTTCTTTTACATGTTAATATTTATTTTATAAACCTTCTCCCTTTCATTTCAAGAGCTGTGCTACATGTACTATTTCAAACTCTCAAATTGTTATAACAATTGAGTTTCCAGGGTATCCTTGAGAACAAAAAAATCTTGCTTGTTTAAAATGCCAGTTGTGATGTTGTAAACAGTTTAAGAATTATGAATGTGAGTGGTAAGTATATATAAGTTTAAATGGTTATGTTAAGGTAAAGGTGAACTGTGGTTTACAGTTGTATTTTTTTTTAGAACTATTTTTCTATGCAGTATCATTTATGGCAAGAATAAGGCTCTTGCTTGCTTCAGACATAGGAAAAAAAAAAACTGACTCAAGAGATAAGTGATTTCCAGCCATGGAATATAAGGAAAATAATATATTTTCAAGCCTCATATTGTCAGAAGAGAGAAGTGGTAGCTACCACAGTCAAGAGGCTTTCATTTAAAACAAATTAGGACAGAATTATTCCACTTCACTTACCTTCCAGAGCCAACCAAGCAATCCAGCACTTAGAAGTCTTCAGGTGAAGACGCAATAAAATGAGTAACAGGCAGCCCCCAATACTAAGGTTTAAATCCTACTGAACACAAGTTTAGGTGAAAAGAGCGAGAACCCAGTGAGACAGACAGCCCCAGCTATCACATTCCCTGCTTTAACAAATGCAATGTATTTAGCCATAGGCAGAACAACTCTTTATTCTACTCAAGCACTTTGGTTCTTCACCTGTTGAGCACTTTAAATCCAAACCCCACACACCCTGCAGCCTGATGGATGACTGAAAACATGAAGTACCATAGGTTATGCAGATCTGACATTGCTTCAAATCTGTTTACTTTTGGTTGGTTGGTTGGTTGGTTTCTTCCTTCTCTTTTTCCTTCAGTGTGTGGTATTAAGCATGAGTTCTGTCTTTGGACAGCTGATAAAGCATGCTTGGCTTCAAAGTATGAATCTTTAGAGATGAAGTTTTGAGAAGTTTCTGTGAGAAGACACCCCTGTAAATTGAGCCTGGTATCTGGTATATACTTTACCAAATAGCCTTAAACTATATTTGAAGCAAAAACCAAGACGAATGTATATCCTTTGAGAATGCAAAAAAAAAAAAAAAAAAAAAAAAAAGGAATAAAAAATAAAGAATCCCTGAAGTATATATATAGATGAAAGCATTATATTTCCCATCCCTTGTGTTTTCAAGGCATTTTCTATTAAGGAAAGAGCTGAATCCTAGGCAGTGTACAATATTGATGCTACTTCCTATATTTGTTGTACTATTTTAAATACAGAAGTACATGCAGAGACTGGCATCTTTAGTCTTGAAAACTGGTATCTTAAAGTGGAGCTGCTAATTAGAATATCCACACAAAACCAAAGCCAGTATTTTTCCTAGATTGAAGAAATTTGAAATAGAGAAACACACACCTGTACACATATAGACACATGGCAGCTGACACATTTTTTCTAATTTTAAGTACACTTCCAGGAGGACTCACACTTATTTTACTTGCTTGAACCCTCCTATCTGCAGCAACAGGTCATGCAATTAAGACGTTGTACCTGATCCTGACAGTAATCTGGCTTTATGAAGAGAAATTTTAAACCCAACAGATTAAACTGAGATCCTAGCTGGCCTAATAATGCTGACTTGGAGCAGTCTGTGTTCTACATTTCCAATGCTGTTATAAGAAAATTCTCAATATAAGATTTATAAATCTTTGATTTCTGTTTGTTCCACCAAATAAAAACACTCAAATAAACAAACAAAAAAACCCACCAAAAAAAATTGGAAAAAATCAAAAGTAAACTAGAAGCCTACCAACAAATCTGATAATAGTATCTGTGCACATTACATTTGGAAGTACAATATATTAAATTATTGTACAGGTAACATTATGTCTTTTAAGGCAAATAAGCCATTCAAATTTAGATGTTGTACACCTGGTTAGTTTAGAAAGATAACATTATGCTTGTCATATTTGTATCGCAAATAAATCAGTCAGATTACTTCATTCTCTAACATAAGAAACACCGTATTTTAATAAACATATGACCAGATCAGTTATAACCTGACTCCACATCACAAAAATAAAAGTCAGTTACAAAACCAAAGCAGGTGGAACCAGAAAGATAGAAGCAAAAATGCTTTTTCCTTTGAAAGTTCATGATCCACTCAGAACAACTGAATATAGCAAAATAGTCTAGTGTTTAATTAAATATTAATTGGACTAATATGTATTTTAACACTTTAAAACTATAGAAAGTCTCTGCTCATTTCGTCATTGCCTGTAAAACACAAATGTACTAAACAGAATTCAGCAAATTTAAATAAGGAAAAAGGCCTGAATGGTAGAATTGTTGATATTTGCCATACTTATTTTTGCTTTGTATCTTTTTTTTTAGATTTGAAATTCTCTGTAATTTGCTGAAGTGCATTATGAAGTGTTTTATTATTTCATGTCCACCTGATTAGAATGGCCTTTGGCAGAATGCGAAGATGAACAACATTGTACAGTTTAATACCAAAAAATTATATTTTAATTCATGCTTAAACCTTGACACTATATTAGATTTGACATCATTCAGGAAGGAATTAAAGTGTGCATAGGAAAGTGTGTGAATTTCATAGATACAGATAGATGTAACATATATTTCATATAATGGAAATTATTTGTTTTAAAATAAGCCCTTGTCCTGCTGTATCAGTAAATTAGTTCTCTACTTCCTCAGCACTGCATTTAGTATACAGTCAAGGAATGTTTGGTCATTGGGTGGTTTTGCAGGTGACTGCTGAGTGATGAGTGTCACACGTGGCCCAGTGTGTCACCCTGCAGCTCCTCATGGCCTGTGGAGCGTGCCCTTGCGAGGATCCTGGTCCCGTGGCACCCCGGGCAGTGTCACCAGTTCTGTCCAAGGCCCTCTCCATGCAGACCCCCTAACCCAGAGCAGAGCCTCCACATCAGCCCAGCTCAGCCTTTTACACTCAAAGCCTTGAGCCTGCCCTGCCCAGCCGTGGGGTTGATTCCTCCTCAGCATCTCAGTGTTGGCACCATGGCAAGGGCACACAGGGCTGGCCCATCAGGTGCTGGTTTGTGCATGCCAGTTTGAGGTCTGAAGCTGGTTTGGCAGCTCCAGGTGTCAAGCTGTGTGCACTGAAAACATGTGAAACAGACCCTCAGTGTAAGAGAGCTTAAATGCATCATGAAGCAATGTTACTCCCATTACTGTTCCTAAAGCATCTTACGATGGAGGGATACCACCTGCCAACTGCGTTCGAGGTAAGGAATATCAACAAACCCCTTAGTGTCTAGAGAGGTGCTTCCTGGTGTTGGACAGGTTGACACCCACACACAGTGCCTTTCATCCAGAAGGATCTCCAAGCACTTTATTAGCCAACACACAAAATCCAGGCTGGGCTGCAGCTGGGACAGGTAACCCAGCATGGCGGGATGCTGGGGGCTCTCCCACCTGTCCCTGTGCTGCTGGGGAGTTTCCTTCCACAGCACCCTTCCAGCATCTGGGACCTCACAGTCTGAGCCTGTGCTGAAGGAGAAGAAGAGACTCCCTGAACCAAGAGGAGGACCTGAGCAAAGCAGGGATGGGGGCAATCAGTGCTCATGCCATCCCCCAGGGAGTAGGCAAGGAGTGATGAGCATCAAAGTAACCTTCCAAAACAATCTCTGCCTCTTCTGCTCCTGACAAAGGCAGTGAGGTCCCGGCAGTGGAGGAGCTCCCTGGAGGGTGCTGGAGGAGACTCCTGGCTGGTGCCAGGCACGGAGCTGATGGCACCAGCAGCTGAGCCCTCTTGGCCAGGAGTGTTGGCAAGTGTCCCCTTTGCAAGCGCATTTTCCCCGCTTTCTTAGCGGGAGAGATCCACCCGGGGTACCTGCTGCACAAGCAGCCTTCCCCAGGCTCCCTGTTCTCTCCCAGGTCTGCCCTCCAGCCCAGCTAGCACGAGGGATGACGTGGGGCACAGTTAGGCATGATGATTGATGACTGTGCTTTGGTTTGGGCAGCTGCTCTTTGGTGAGACTAACCCTGAGCCAAAGGGTCCTTTTATGGCAGAGCAATGGGGACAGCTCTCTCTGCAGACAAGAGGTCACCATTTCATACTGCACAGAATAGAAAGAGGATATATATATATATATATAACATATACACATAATGATTTTTCACTGTTGGGGTTCCAGAGACCAGACCCAGGAACCACAGTTAACACTCACATTCCTGTAGGTTGTGTCACTTTCTTGCAGCTCATCCTCAACACTTTTGGCTGTGGCAGGTTCACTGCCTACTGCAGCCCCATGGCCCATCAGCAACTATTCGTTGTGCTCACCTCCAGGGACCATCTTTCAGGAACAGATGTTTTATGGCATACTCATATGCATATACAAAGTCCTGTCAGGAATTAAGCCCTCTGTATCCACAGAAATTGCTTAATTTATCTCTGAAATGCAGCTACCTCTATGGCATAATGCTGTAGCTGTTTAACTACATAATAGGCTGTTCAGGACAGCAAGTATAAAACCAAAATTGAAATGGAACATTGCCCAAAAGAAAATTTGGCCAGCATATGCAGGCTGATTCAGCTCCTCTTAATGAAATAAAATTCCAATAACTGAAAGAGGCCATGGCATTCATTACTGAATGTCTTTTCCAACATAAACAATTCTATGAATCTGTATCTAAAAATAGTGCTCCAGATATTTTCTCATTAAATGCATATCACATTCATAAAAGATGATGGCAGAAGAAGACTGCACGTTCACTGGTCCACCTTTCCACACCCAGCTTTTGTCTCATTACCCTTCATGGCCAGAAGAGAACTGGGCTTCTGAAGTCAGATTGTACTTAAGGTAAATTAGTCTGTCTACACAGCTTGCTCTTTAACTGAGCAAACACAAAACAGTTTTCATCAGCTGGCAATTTAATTCTATATTTTATTAAGGCCAAATTGTTATTTTTCTAAATTGGTTTTGTTGGACAGGATTTTTTACTTCTCTAGGTATAAGACCATGGATAGTTTCACCTAAGCATAAATGAGGAGGAGGCTCATTTGAATATATAGTCATTATTTACCAACACAGCCTATTCATAAGGAATTTTCTTCTTACCTTGCCACTCTTTCACTCAAGACATTATTTCCCATTCCTAAAGCTTCACTGTCATACAAGTTTCTTGTTTGTGAGATGGATTATCGCAGAGCACCAGGCTAAGTTCTGATCCCAGTTGTATAAGAATCAATGCTCAGAAACTGAAACTAGAAAGAAATACCAGATCTGAAAGGATATAATTCAGATCAATGTCTGACTCAGCAAGTCTGAGGTAGGAAGGATTCCTTGTTCAAGTGTGCCATTACTTTGTAGGAGCTCATTTTTCCTTTCAGGTAGGTCAGAGTCATGCAGGGGGCTCGGTAGTAGGTTTGAGTCTCTGAAAAGAGTCCTCACAAAGAAATGCCAGCTTTGTTTATAATTACCATGGAATCCACATGTTCATATCCATGCCTTGATTTATCCTTTGGAGGTTTAATAGAATGGCCATCTCATTTTAAAAGGGCTCAGCATGTATGTATTTAGTTTAATTTATACATTAATTTCCTGACTGAAGTAAAATTCCTTTTCAAGTAGCCTGGCTTACGTGCTCTAAAACTGTTCTTTCCTGAAGAAAAGCCACTATGGCTGTGCAGGATTTTCTGTACAGAGACAAAACTCATACTTTCATTTACCATGGACATGCCAAAATAATCAAGTGTGGCCTAAGGACTAAATTAAATGCCTCCTATAGAACTTCAAGGAATGTTAGAACCAGGAAACTAGCTGTTTAGTTATCATTAAAAGTATATATAAATATATATAAATATATATATACATAAGAAATCATATCAACAATGAGGATGAACTGAGTGCCAAATATTCACCATCTGTATAAAGCTACACTTCACTAGAATTAAACTATTTTATGTAATTATTTCTCATGCTTTTATGGTTCTTTTGATAAATTCTATTTAGTAGCATGCAGGATACCTAAATTGAATGTACAGTATGTTGTTTCATTGCTACAATAATTTATTGCTTCTCAGTAATATCTTCTTTACCAGAATGTTATTTGTTACTTTGAAGACATATTTGAAAACTGTTTTATTATTGAGTTATTCTTTTTTTCATGGTTCTCTACTCACCTCCAGCTGATTGTAAGAAAATATGCTTCACTATTTTGCCCCATGGCTCTTTTATGAAGCTGCCTCTTTCAATTGGTTTATGTATTGTTTATGTTCATCTCCTGTAAATAATTCTGCAATTAAATTTTTTGAGAAAAGATAGAGTACACTCTTTATTGCATTTTAAATTTTGCATTAGTTAAAATCTGACATTTCCAGTTAGGAAATTTGTAGACAACACTAAAGTATTATTTTAGACTTGCAGCCTTTGGAGTGTTACGAAATAAGTTATAAAATTAATTTTTATAGGATTTTAGGTAGAATCAAAGGAAGACACATATAAAATCTGATGGAAAATAGCAAATAATAGAATAAGCTGTGCCATTCCATCGATGTGTTTGGATTTATAGCCATTAATACTATAGATATAGAATGCCATTCACTGATCTTGAGTGAGAACATTGTGTATTATTTAAAGAAAAAATACTAGTCTCTTTTGCTTGTAAAAAACCCAAAACTGAACTACTGGTAAGTGGTCATTAGTAAGCAGGAGTAACTGAATGGATTTTTTTTTTTTTTTGACAGTGAGTCCTGAAGCATCTCTGTGTGTTTTTACTGTTTGCAACAGGATAACCAAAAAAAACTTCTAGCCTTCTTCATGGTTTTCAGCTACTTTCAGGGTAGACAAGTCTCCTTCTGGGAATGGCTTTAGCAACTCAGCAGAAAATTTGGTCAATACTTTGCCACATTTCTTGATTAAACAAAAGCCATGGTAGGGATGAAACAAAGATTAGTCTAAACAAATGAGATATTAGAAATAATGTTTAAAATATAAATTTATTTGGCATAGAAAATGCCTAGTTGCTTGAATCATCAGATTTTTATTGCTCATGTATTACATATACCATTGTAATGCTTAGGAGCTCTAGCTATGGACCACTTGTATGCTTGAACATTCTACATTTACAAACTGAAGATTTTTCCTTATCATGACAAGTTTACAGCCCAGCCATTAGATAAGAAATAACAGATCAGCAGACACAGGAGAGAAATTGATGGGGAAAAGTGAGATGCTATTAATTAAAATGAAAAGCAGTATCCCAGCATCCCATCATTTGTCATTTGTTTTGCAGCCATCAGAAAAAGAGGGGATAATGAAGTGGAAGATACCCTCAGGGATGTCTTCCCAAGAAAGGATTGAGTTCAATAAAGATGTTTGTTTGAAAATTTAACACAGAGATGATGAATTTTGGCATCCTGAGCCACCTGGAGGTGGAAGATGACCTCCTGATTTAGTGACTGGTGTTATGTACACCATGGACAGGTGATCTACAAAGAGGCTGTGAAATGTCTTGACAGTAAGACCAATAAAATTCAACATTCAGTATGCTGATGGCTCATTGCTTCTATGAAGGAATTTTAATTTTTAGTATCTGTTGTGGAAGGCTCAAAATTTTCCAGCTATATGTCAACAGTTTTAATAAGAATGAAATTTAGGGAGAGGTCATTAGAGCAGCTTAGTGGTTGTTTTTGTCTGTGTCCTAACACTGGATGTTATAACATGGAGCATCACTTACAGCAGTTCTGTACTATTATACCAGAACTAAGGCTGTGATCCCTTCTAGCCGAAATTCCAGTAACCTCTTAGCTTCTCTTATCCTTCATGAGGTCCCAAAATAGGCTGATCCTTCCTGCAATCTGGCAAGGATCTCAGGACTAACAAGCAAGCTGTTTCTTGTACAACAGCTTCACAGATGGCTGAATGTCAGCCTCAGTATTATAGGCATAACCATATAAATGAGGACAGGCATCGCTGATGAACTAGGAAGGTCAAGTAAAGCTGGGGCATAGATGTGACATATTTTATTTCAATTGCTGAACCAGATAATCAGGTGCAAAGTACATGCTCTGGAATTAACATATTTATTCCAGTTGAACTGCACTGACACTGACAGTAGGTTTGTGGAAGGCTGCTATTGTTTTAACTGTAGCATCACAGCTGAAGTGTGAAAATTTTGAAATGTAGAAAAGTACCTTTCATAACCTATTGTAGCCCTAACACAATCTTTGCACAAATTTTGCTGTGACTTTTTAAACAAGCAATTTATAAGTAGCTAGAGAATAACACAGTGATAAAAACTAGGAAACACTGGTTTGCCAACATCCTATCACGTCAGCCAATTTAATTTTCCTCTTTAACAAGAAGAATGGCCTAAGGAATTAGGTAAAAAGAGTAGGCTGTGATAGATCTTCATTTTATTGAGGGTTTTGATTCAGTTCCAGTGTATTGTTTTCATATAAAACTAGGAAAATATTCCCTAAATGAATTTATTCTAAAATTAAAGCAGACACATCTAAAAATATTATTTTAAATATGCATATATGTTTGATCTTCTGTGAAATCTGAAGGCCTTTTGAAGTGTGAGGAGGAGAAAAATCTAACCTGGTCTCAGTATTATTCAGCAATTTCATTGACAACTTTGACGATTTACTAAAAAAATTATATTCAGTATTATATTCATTGACCTGAAAATAGTTCCAGGTTCTGTGGAGGATATGATCAAAATTCACAGTGATCTCAGGAAAACAGGTATGCTTTCTAGGTTCAATGTGATGTAATTCATTGAAGAAAAAATAAAAAATTATATATTGAATGCTATACTAAATGCTGTACTCAGATGTGACAGAATATCCTTTTGTGAAAAAGCAGAGCAAAGAAAATGCGATCACAAGCTAAAGGAGAGTCAGTCTGATGCTAAACCAACACAAGCTAAATCACATGCTTTTAAGGAAAGAGGAAATCTAATAGTGAATATATTAGCATATCATTAAATTAGTGTGGCTTAACAAATTATCGTGCTGTGTAATCATCCATGTATACACAACCTTATATTGCAGCACACACACGTTATTGGACTTGACATTGCAAGCCAAGCTAAAACAAATTACCCATAGAAGGAAGAAGTCTTCAGATCGATAGAAATCAAACTTGTGTGTCTGAGACATGGCTCATCCTCCCCCATCCAGGCTGCTCAGTAGAAATCTCCATGGGCACTGCATTCTGCTCTATGTCGAGTGCCTAAGGACTCTAACAGACTTGGGTGGAGATGGTGTTTGTCTCTGTCCTAAGTATGAACCCTAGAAGGTCTGGGGTACAGGACAGGAGCTTTTTATGTGCTTGTCTGCCCATGTTTAGGAACCAGACTGTCATAGTTGGGCAATGGTGTGATACAGACTCTCTGAATCTTGCTATCTTCAACTTAGCCACTTCCACCCACATTCTGTCTGAGATGGCAGAAATTACCCTCTGAATCTCAAGCAAACACTCAAACACAAAATGTTAACAAGAGAGATAGGCAGAAACATTTCATAATGCCTTAAAATGACACTGACTGGCTGAGTACTCAGTAATGCCACTGAGAGAATGGCAAGTCAGATGCTGGGGATGTAGGGGCATTTCCTGTGTTCTTGCTCCACTTTGTTCAATACTGTTGAGTTTTGGTTAGAGTATTAAATCCTATTTTGGAGGAATTGAGAAGCAGTGAAGAAAACATGAAAGAAAGTAACAGGGATTACAAAATATTTAAAAAACATGACATAAGTGAACAGAGTTCAGAATCTGAATCAAAAAAAGACTGATCTGTTTCAATCAAATGAGTTGTTATGAGCTGTTAATGAAATTGCTTTCCCATTCCCTGGCAGGAGGTTATTAGCATCATTAGCAGAAAAGTCTAGATTTTGTTTCTTTGGATAAGGGTAGTGAATCCCTGTTTAACTATTTAACTCAAGGACAAGGTAGCAAATATTCTATGCAGCTTTGCAGCTGTGATCCACATCAGAACTTCCTGAAGAGCCACAGGAACCACCATCCAGCATCCTGGCTGCACACATGCTCTGGAAGGGATATGCCTAGACCACTGGTACCCTCATCTCACTTGACAGATGATCCTATTTATAAGCAACTGATCATTTGCAAGTGTGAAAGAGGCATTCACCTGCCAAAGCTGCCAGTGCTGCTCCCCAGCTCTTCCCAGAAGGAGAAGCTGGCCAGGAAGGTGGATACAGGAGGTTAGTGCCTCTGCTGGCCTCAGCACTGGGGGAGGTGAGTGCTCAGGGTCTCCACTTCTTCTCCTGTGTGTTATGGGGTTATCAGCTCACAAAGGAACAAAGATGGGCTGTTCTTGAATAAAACACCTTAATACTAAATACTGGAATTGCAGAAAATTGGTGATAGCAGCAGTGTTCTTTTCTCAGTATGAGGTTCATCTCCCTTTTTAATGGTAGCAGGCACTAGGCTGCTTGAGGTATTGCAAGTAAGAAAAAAATATAAATAAAATTTCTGCTCCAGTGAGGAGTAACATCACCTCAGCCTTTACACCTGAACAGAAGCTCAGATCTTGACCAGGAGTAGACATTATTAACCTGCTTAGCCAGGATCTCTTCAAAAGTCTTAGTGGTTTTTGAGTGATTTGTGTATCCTTTGTGACCCATACTAACTCACCTGCATAGGTGGGAGCTATCCAAAACATGGAGGAGTTTGCTTGTCAGAAGGGCTCTGCACCTGTCATTGCCATCCTTGGCTTTCTCCTTGCAACTGAGCACCATCACACTCACTGCAGAGCTTGGCACTAAAGTATTTGAGGAGGACAGGGCTTAGGTCAATGGAATGGAAAATAATGACAAATCAATTTAAATGCAGATCCTGGAGGAGTATATTATAATAGACTGTTTCAGACAAATCTTAAAAGGAAATTAGTTTTAGCAAAAATCAAGGATTCAGTGTATTAAAAAGTGACATAATCCCAATCATAAGAGAAGTGATAAATCAGTTTTGCCAGATAGGAAATAAATCATGACTGAACAGTAAGGGAAGCAGATGAATGTTATGCTTTGGGGTTTGAATATGTCAAAGTGAATTTTGTAAAATGTTTATAAATTTATGAAGCATTGACAACAGCTTAACAAGATCTGGTATTTAGAATTTTATGAATGTTTATATTTATATATTTGTATGAGTTTATGTGGCTTTATATGTGTGTATGTATATATGTATACATATGTATATGTGTATATATAATATGTATGCATATATTTATCCATACAGAAATAAAAGGAGAGCAACTCTAAATTTTATATATATTTAATTTTTTCAAATGGCCAGAAATCATATTCTGTTTTGTTTGTGCATGTCTGTATCTCATGATAAAACCACTTGCTTGTCTAAATCACAGAAGGAGGAAGCTGAAAAGGAAGGCTAAGGAAAGGGAAAACCTATAGAGCAAAACCAATGTCAATGCTATATTCTTTATTCTTTGCTTTTTGGAAATACATTATTCCTTTAGCTGATTTGGAATAATTCATAATTCTGCTTCACAGTGAAAGAGCATTTTTGGGCTAATTCACACTACATATCAGTTTCTACAGCCAGATCTCAAATCAAATATACACATGCATATTGTGCCAGAAAGCAAACAGATTCTGCATGAGATGAGCTAATTCATTGAGACACTTTTCAGCCTCAATTAGGAGGTGGTTTTACTGTTTTGAGACAAACTGGTGTGTATAACAAATTCAAGATCTTTTAATCTTCCACTCAGATTCACTTCATTCTCCCAAGTCTTTCCAAAATACATATTACTGTCATCTTATTTAATGAGACACGGAATAAAAAAAAATTTACAAGAGCATCCTCATTTGAAATAACAAGTAAGAAGCTGTAACCCTCCATCAGATTTTACATCTTTAATTAGTAACTGAAGAAGGAAAAAAAAAGTCTAATATCTGGAGATAAATGTGAATTTCTATCCATTCAGTTGGAAGGGTCACTTAAGACCACATGTAAACCAGCTGTGGTAGCACATCTGGAGGAGATGTTCCCTCTGTGTGCCATTTGCCAGCTTGCTTGTCTCCAAATATCAAAGTAAGGTAAGTGTAGTAAAAATGCTGTTGTAAGTCAGGGGCTACAAAGTTTTTGCTGGAATTTACTGTGTCACAGGAGAATGAAATGATACAAGGAGAGGAGGGGTTTTGTGCACAGGAGGACCTGAGGGGCAGACAACAGCATTTCATGGCCACGTGAAAGTCTTGTAGGAAGCTTCTGGGGCATATTGACCATCTGTGATGTGTTTCATTTGATGGCATTTATCTTGTAAGACATAACAGATTGTGACCCTTCCTTGGCTTCTTTCTGGGATCAACTTTTCTTTTCTGGAAAACAGAATAGCTGGTCAATGAGTTGCTAAGTATTTATCTTTATTGTCATAAATGAAATATCTGTAAATATCTTCTGTGATGACCTGTTGTGTTATCTAGTATCAGATGCTATACTGCGACAACTGACTTTTTTTAGACAAAGATTAATGGCTTCAGGTGAAGCTAATATTGTATTTTTACCTGTGAAAAAAAAAGGTTAAGTGAGTTCAGGAACAAGTTAAGTGATAACCCTCAGTAAATTCATGAAAGGGGGTAGTTTTCAAGGTAAAATGTATGAGGAAAATTGTTCCTGAGGAAGTGGGTGAGATATGTCAGAGATGCATGAGAATGAACAATAAATGCTTTTCAGTCACAAGTTCATTTTCAGTAGCTAAAAAATGAAAAATTATTATGACCAAAATAGTATTTAACTTGCTGTAATTCTCATTCCACTAACTTACATTACCCAAGGGAGATCTGGATTTCAGAAATCATATGAGGAGCTGATGGCCCTTTCAACTCCCACCACATCACTGTGCTCTCTCTGCTGCCGTGCCCCCCCCCCTTTCTGGATATCTCCAAAGTTTTGATGTTATTTGCTTTTGCTCAAAAAAAAAAAAAAAAAAAAAAAAAAAAAAAAAAAAAAAAAAAAAAAAAAAAAAAAAAAAAAAAAAACAAAACAAAACAAAACAAAAAAAAAAAAAAACCAGACACTTTCCAGGGTCCTGGGAGTTCCCTCCTTGTAGAGTGCTGGTCTTGCTTCATTTTACTTATTCTGGGAGGAACCTCACTGTTTCTTACATTTAAGTAAATAAACCAGCATAACCTGTATAATAATTGGTTAAAATGTAGTTATCCCACACTTCTTTGACAAGAAGGAAACAGAAACAATAGGTTAGAGTGCTTTTGAATACTGCCTGGAGGGACAGTCTGGGGAGGCACTAAATAATTCAGTTCCTTTTGGCCGTGTCAAACAGGACAGAAGAAGCTTTTCTCAGTCCCATTTTGCTAGTCTGGAAAGTGTGAGAAATGAGAGGCATCCATCACATCTCCTTCCAGCCTGCCCTCCCTCTCTCTCCAAAGGCAGGAGCGCGCTGCAGAGCTGCCGCGCCCCCTCGCCGTGTCCAGCTGGGCTGGGGGCTGCTGGCACAGGCACAGGGCAGCTGCATGTCAGCAGGCTCAGCCAGCGCCTCTGAGCACAGCTCTCCGAGTTTCAGGGTTTATACTGCCACCCATTGCTCTGTCTGAGCACATTTTCCCCGAAAGTGATAGCAAGCTCCTGAGCAGATTTAATTCGCAATAACACATTTCTCTTTCTGGAATCACAGCTCTCCATCACAGCAAGAAGATATATTTGGGAATAATGGCTTCTGAAGTGTGGCTGCGTAGGTTAGAGTGGAAATGCTCTCTCAAAGGCAAAGTGTGATCAGACTGTGGAGTCATTGCATCTATTTTCAGTGCCTGCTTCTTCTCAGCCAAAAATACTTTGGCCCCAGCTTTGTCCCTCTGCCACAGGGATTTTGTTCCAGATGTTGTCAGTACATTGCAGTGATGAAGGGGAAAAAAATTCAGGACTTCATAACCTTTGAGGCTGAGCATCATTGCCTGACAAGACACATTACACCACATGATTGTAAACAACTGCACCTGCAGGGCAGGTGCAATGGGAACTATGGCTCCTATAAAATGAGATGAGAAGGAAACCACATTTGGGACTGTGCTGGTGCATCTGGGCCATCAATGTATGCTGCTGAAATAATGGAATCTATGTTCTTCTGTGGACAGAGCTTACAAAAAAAAAAAAGACATTAAACCAATGTATCAGCAGTCAGTGTAAGCACCAAATTCAAGAGCTTTCTTCAATGCCAATGATTCACTCTCTTTCAGAGAGTTTGGAAGATTTCATGTTATCATATAGTTCTACAAATGTTTCCTTGCATCATGCTTGTGCTATTCAAAAAGCTTTAATTTTAATTTCATTTCTTCCCTTTGACTTCATCTGCTATATCTAAACACAACCAGCTTGCATTTGTGTTCCCAACACATGCACACATGTGCATAGACAATAAATTCCTTTACACCAGTACTTGTCATGAATGAAGTTCAGTCTCAAATTTTTAATGCCATTGGTCAGCATCTCATTAAATTATCTGGCAGAATATTTGTAGGCATACATTTGTAAGAATATATTTTTATAAGTGGGACTCTGAAGAAAATTAATTTTGTTTGTATTTTTAAAAAAAGTGATACTCATTTCATTAGCATCATAGCACTGAGGAACTCTATGGTATGTCTAGAGTAAAGCTCAGCTCTGCATGAGTCATGGGAAAACAACAACAACAACAACAAAAAACAAACAAAAAACCAAACAAAAAAACAAAAAAAAACAAAAAAAAAACAACCAAACAAAACAAACAAACAAAACAAAAAACAAAAAAACCCAAAGCCATTTGTGCATGGCAGCTCAAGCTGGAGGGATTTGTTAGCTTCAGGTCACAGCAATCATGCAGAGTCCAGCAAGGGACAGGATAGGAGACCAGCATTTTCCCTCTTCTTCTTTCTTCCAGCTTTGAAGAGTCTGGGATGAGAAGATTTTGATAACTGGAAACTAGGAAGTGTCTCCAGGGATGTTTTTTTTTTCCTGTCTAGTGCTCAGGAAGCAAGAAGTTATTGAGAAAGAAATCCAGCTCATACCTGAGAGGGAGGGCAGCAAGTTTGGAGAGGAGGAACAGGAAAAGAGCCAGGGGGAGGAAAGGTCAACAGGAAGAAATAGATGCAAAAAAGGTGCTGGAGGCCAAGACAGACTGCTGGGGTGGAATAGGAGTTTATCCTCCCTGGCCCAGACTGAATTCAGGGCTACTCAACAGTAAATGTTCAGCTACTCCCAGTCAGTGCTTCTGAAAAAACAATAGATTATTTCCCAGCTATGTCTCAGCCCTCTTAAGAGACCTGTTCACATGGAGGTTAGTAAAAATGATGGAAGGGTCTAGTCCTTTCACATGCCAAACTGGATTTTAGTTTGGTAACCAAAGTGTTACCAAAGGGTTCAGAGATTTTAAAAGCAGTGTGCAAGAGTGCAAAAAAAACCCAACCTGTCCCTCATCCTATAAAGAACAGATTAAATACAGTTTATATTAGGCCAAAAGATATGTTGGGAAGCAGGATGAGCAAGGTCCCAGTTGGCTCATGGAGGTTTTCTCAGCACCCTCTCTCCATTTTCTCACTGACAGTGCAGCCCTATAATATGCAAGTATGAGAAACTACAAGTAAACACAGGGATTTATTGCACAGCAAGGAGAAAACTACATAATGAAATTAAACAAGGTTTCCATCTGAACATAAAAGAACTTCAATAATTCTAATTAATGGCCAGGAGACACATTACAAGACACAAGACAAGCAATGAGGCATAAATGAATAAATAAACACATCAAGAATGCTGAATCACAGAATACGTTTTGTTCATTTTATTTGTTGTTTTTTCATTCAAATTACAACAAAAAAAAATTGGAGTTGTAGGTAATATTCAGATCTTGTTAATGCTTTAAAAATAAATCAACAAATCAAACTCACTACAAAATATTGCAGATGCAATTTCACTTCAATAATGCATAATCAGCCATAGTATGCCAGGGAGGATCAGCAGTGCATTTATTGAACATAAGACAGGTATACCAGATCTTATAAAAGTACCTGCTGTTGACTCTGTACTCATGCTTGAGTAATCTTGTCCCTTACTTTAGCCTGGGCTTATCCCTGTGGATTCATGAATAGCACTTGAACTTTAAATCTACAATTGGAATTTGCTGGGGTTTTCTTCTGACTGCCTGTATTTAAACCATTGAATCAAGCAAACAGAATACCTCCTTTTATACCTCTAAGTAAAATAATTTAAAGCATATCTTAAGTGTAAGCTAAGTTAGATACCACCTGGTTTCTTCAGTTCCAAAATAATGATGTAAGACTTGGTCTATAATATTGATACACAATTTTTTAAATTTCAAAAATAATAAAATTATTATAGTGTTGTGTGAAAGTAATAAATAATTCTGTTTCTTCTAAATTAAAAATGCTGTGAAAGACAGCTCTTGTATGACTGAGCATTTGTTCAAGTAGTGATTTTAAAGGGAGTGTCTAAGTGACAGTTCCATCCAGCCCATATGGGTTGCTGAAATTCAGCAATTAAGGGAACTTTTAATAGCTACAGCAATCTACACCCCTGTGCTGTCTCACACCATTGGTAGAAAAAGCTGAGTTAATGAGAGGTCACAGGACAGAAATCACTTACTTTGCTCTAGTGAACAAATTGTCACTTATATGCAAGGACTGCATGAGGGTTTGTGGCATAAGCATTTGGAACACATTTCTGTATACTGGAGGCAAGGAAGAACCCTATTAGTTCCAGATGGAAAGACAAAAGTACAATTTTAAATGAAAATTTGTCATAAATATCAGGATGAACTGTCACAACATGAAAACTGACATGAGAAAATGCCTTCTCCAAGACTGTGATTTCCCCTCTTCCTTGCTCTGGTCCACTACCACAGGAAATGGCCAAGCAGAAAACTCTTTGAAGGCAAGTTTGTACCTGTCTAAGCTCAGTCTATGCTCAGAAACTTTTATCCAGTGAGAAAAATAACATCATTTAGTATATTTGGGGATGGAAAAATCTGCTGTTCCTATTCTTGAAACATTAAGTAGCTCCTGTGTTTATCCACCTAGAGAAAAGACACAAATCAAATCAAAATTTACCTTTATTAACTACAAGTAGATTTTCAAAGCACTAATAAAGGATCATTTACCAGAGCCTGATACTAACTGGTGGGGCAAAGAATGGAGTAGCTGGTATCAGGGTACTAGTCACAGCCTAGTTTAGAGTAGAGAGGACAAAGGATATTCCTTTCCATCTGTAGATGTTATCTTCCATAACTTTTTGATGGCAGTTTCCATCTAGTAGACTTTTCTTGCACCATGCTGGATTAATGTTGTTTTGCTGCTATTAATATTACTGCTGCTTTCTCTGATTAAATGCTGCCTGCACCTGGAAAAATGAAAAAAAATTGAGCAATCAAAAAATTTTTATAAAGATATTCCACGGGGAATTGTCCAATCCCTTAAAAATGTCTACTTAACATAGTCTGTTTTTGCAAGTCATCTCAACACCAACAAATCAGAACATTCTGATGTAATGAAAAAAATTATGAACAGAAAAAGCAACTTCAAACAAACTGCTGTTACATTTATATGTAAAACAGTTAAGAAAGTAAATTCAGCTCTAATTATGCTTAAAACCCCCTTATTTGACATTTTTGGCATAGAACTTCAAGTCCATATATAATCTTTCAAAGACAGCCCCAAGTTTAGAGTTGTGAAAGTTACATTAAACTTCAGAAAATGTCTAACAGGTGAGCACAAAAATAATCTGTTTAGTTTATAAAAAAAAAACCCTCCCAGCCCACCCTACTCCAACCTCAAAAATCTAAAATGTCATCTGATTTCAATATATCCGTATTTTCCAGGGAGAAAGTACTAGGAATGAATAGGCTTTTTAGCCTAGCAAGGAAAAGTGCAGCAGGCAGCACATAAGGTGAAGGTAGACTGCTTCAAAATCCCGAGAAGGCCTGCATTTTAACTGAGATTAGTCACTGGAACAAGCTGCTAATAAAAGCAGCAAATTCATTTCTTCGGCCTTCAAAAGCACAATAACTGGATTTCTGAAAATAAGCATTAGTCAAACTCAAGTGATGAAGCCTGATAAAGGAATGGCTGAGTGAATGTTAATGGCGTGTGATGTGCAGGAGGCTGGATTACACGCTCTAGTGATAGCATCTCTCCTTAAATGCCCTGAGTAAATACAGCATTGTGCTCGCTTCAAGCATAATGATCAGAATTCAGCAAATCCACCTTTTTCGTCTCCTCAATTTTATGTTGCTTTTCAGAAATCAGGGAGACAATTGTCATGCTCCTGATTGTCTGCTTTGCTATTTTTTTATGCTCCCACATCCTTAAAGGAAGCAGAATTCACTTTATGACCCCTTCACACTAATATGGTATTATAATATAAATGAAAGCTGGAGACATTATATTTAATGCTGCTAAACCCACAGAAATGACAGGCACTCACTAGGCTTGCTGTAGCCTCAGGCATGTAGGATAAATGGCAAGATTTTAGGGACTCCTTGGGAGCCTCAGATCTCACTTCAGTTCTATGAAAAAAAGTAAACACTAAAGATGTTTAAGTAACTGCTTTAAAAGCTTATTTGTTTATTATTTATTTATTTATTTATTTATTTAAATTATTCATTTATTTAATTAAAACAGTAATTTCAGTTCTGCAGATTTGTGTCATGACTGTCCAATACCAGGCTTCTGGCTGTTGTATCTTCTCTATTTCTCTGCAAGTAAAGTTCCCACTGCATCTTCCATTCTTGAACTGTTTCCAGACTGGATTAAGTTTAAATGGGAAAAAAAAAAAAAAGTATTTGTTAATAGTAATGTACTTGAAAAGTGTGGAAGTGATGCCAAGAAGCCACTGCTACCATTTGCTCTGAGGAGTCGTTCTGCAGGTGAGGAGCTGTGCCCCTTTTTGACGAGATCTTTCTAAATATCCGTGTTCCTAATAAATTCTGATTTCACGACAGCAGCACTGCTGCCTGTTCCCCTGGATTTAACATCCGTGCATCCTTCCCAGTTCTTGCTGGCCCGGGGAAGGGAGCAGCACGCTCTGCCGGGCGGAGCGCAGACCGGGCAGCACGGCCGGTCCCCAGCGGGGCTCGGGGCTGCCGGGAGATGGTGACAGGGAGAGACACGGGGACAGCCGGGACCACCGCGCTCTGCAGCTGTGACCGCGACATGCAGCTGTGAGAGTGATGGTGAGCCCTGTAAGGGGCCTGTGTACCCGTAAGGATTAGTGTCCCTGCTTCCCCATCTGGGGTTGTTCTCGTTTTGGGAGGGTAACCAACAGGCTGCTGTTTATTCCTGCTCTGGGCTGAATGCTCCATTCCCTGCCATTGTAACCAGGATTAACTCCAAATCCGCCGGGATAGGGTCATCTCCAACTCCCCCTGCAAACGGACCAGCACCGCTGCGGGAAGGCTTCGGGACCCCCGAGCTCCGGCTTCTGCCCTGCCGGTACCATGGCCGTGACTTCTGCCGGGCTGGAAAAGGCGATGAGAGAGGGAGGAGACCGGGAGAGACGGATCCCGCCCGGCTCCAGCGCTGTGTGCCCGTCCCCCACGGCGCCAGATACCCCAGCCAGTCCGTGTCCCCCGGTGCCGGTCCATGTCCCGGCGCCCGGTGTCGGTCCTGGTCCTGGCGCCCGGTCCGTGTCCCGGTGCCGGTCCGTGTCCCGGCGCCGGTCCGTGTCCCGGTGCCGGTCCGGTCCGTCCCGGTGCCCGCGGCAGGGGGCAGCAGAGCCGCAGCGAAGGGCGGGCAGCGGGCGGCTCCGAGCCAGCGCCGCGCCCCGCCGGAGGGCGGCACGGGAAAGCTGCGGAGCTTGGGAGTTTTTTCAATCGCGGAAAACGTGGCCGAGTTTATGTTTGTTGGGGTGGTTCCAGATCAATAATAAATAAAAAGGAAAACGGGGAAAGCTGGGAGCGCAGCTGAGCTCTTTGGAAAGTGACCTGGGCTCCGCCGTGCGCGGTGAGCGCACCACAAGCTCTTGGCAGGACCTGCGGAGTCACGGCCACACGCTGCTTCTGCAAGGGGAACTTAGGACAAGGAGAATTTGCCGAAGAGTGACAAATCCCGTGAAAGGTTGTTCAAAATGTGTCGGATCTTTATACACGGTGGCCAAGTTCCCTTCCAGAAGACAAAATCTTGTTAATTTACCCTTTACCTTCTCTTGCTGTGATGTATTGCAAAGCCACTCTGATGTTTTAATCATTAGCAAGTGAGACACAGCAAGACATGTCCTTTTAGTAAAATTATTGTTGGAACCAGCACCAAAACCCTTTCTGAGCAGTAAATTTTTTGAGCACTGAAACTCAGGTGAGTTTCCTCAGTAATTCAGTCCTCAGGACACTTTCAATCCTAATTACTGACTTCTACAGGGTCAACCCTAGACCTCTACTATGAAGCTACTGAAAATTTTTATCATGGAGCTTTTATTATAGAGGCCAGTCCTATCCAGTGCTTGATCTTATTTGTAATAATTATAAATCAGACTTTTAACCTGTCAGTGATAAGAATAGTAGGGTGACTATAATTTTGGGGATTTGTTGTAGTATTTCTTACAGGCTGCTCTTAGACCATTTAAAGCTGTAAATTTGAAGACTAGAAACTAAAGCAAGAAATTGTAAAATCCTTTTTACAGGCCAGCCTTTCCCAGGTAACATTACATCAACCATTAAGTGGCATAAAGTTGCTCATCCCCAGAGCCATCATGGGGTTGACAGGCCTTGTGCCACTGACTGGTGATGTGTCTCCCAGCCAATGCAGGCAAAACTGCATCGCTCATACCTGCCTCAAACCAGACATGGACATTAAAACTGAGGATGAGACCCCCAAACACATTCCCTGACCTCTACCTGTGAGCACCTCATACCCCAGATGGAGGGACAGCTACAACCAAACAATGCAGCTGGCCCTACAGCCCTGGAAAAGTCATGATAGTACCACAGGTCCCTGGCTGCTCAGGAAGAGCTTGTAAAGCCAAATACAGCCACAGGGTGGAGAAAGAACTGTGTAACTAAAATTGCACCTGGGGACCCAGCCTAGTCATACCTTCCCCTGGGGGCACAGCCCTTGTAATCCTTCAGGAACACTAGTTCCAGGAGCTGGATGCTAGCCCCCACTTTGCTTTGTTAGAGAAGCCTTTGGAGTAGTTGCAAGATATGCATCTATGCAAGAGTTCAGACTGTGAATGTGAGATGAATTAGACTATTGCCTTTCTGCAGGCCTTAATTCCTGAAAGAGTTTAATTTGCTTTATTTGGAGCTGCTGCAATAGTTTTTGTGAGTAATCCTCTATTTCAATTAGAGAAAGTAAACATATATGAGGAAAAAGAAAATAAATGCAGAATATTCTGCACTTGATGTCAGAAATGCAGCCTCAGACCTAAAGTGGTCATTCAGGAAGATGGGTTGACAGGGTCCAATGGCAGATGTAGTCAATCATTGTCTGGTGTGGCTCTCAGAGGCAGTGAAAACACATGAAAGAAAAGCAGAGACCAC
Organism: Muscicapa striata striata; assembly: GCA_030060385.1. Taxonomy (NCBI): domain Eukaryota; kingdom Metazoa; phylum Chordata; class Aves; order Passeriformes; family Muscicapidae; genus Muscicapa; species Muscicapa striata. Next base: position 6,673,864 of record JAREIS010000133.1, on the reverse strand, counting down.
ATCTGACATAGTCGATGGGAGTCTATGTAAAGGTTTCTCCTCTGGAGCTGCAAATAAATTGTTCTCCTTCTGTAATGGGCAGGCTGTCAGAGATCACTGAAGTTGTAGCCAGCACATTTTCATTGCAAACTGATGTGCCTTCTATACTGTGACCTGTGTTGAGCTTTTCTGCCAGTATCACATTTATTCTGTGTTAGCAACCCTTCCTGGGCTGCTTCTGAGAGATGTGGGGATGCATGGGGCTGATAACCCAGAAAGAAACAACCCTGGCTGGTTCCCAGGCTTTGGCAGGCACACGTGGATTCCTGGCCCTGTCACCAAAGCCTCACTGGTATGCCTTGCCTCAGATCTTGTGCAGCAAACTGTGCAATTGCCAAGGAGCCCAACTGCTTCCCAAAGCAGGCTTTGACCTTGTGTGAAGCTGACCTACCCTGACTGCAGCAGTACCTTCTCACTGCTGAGCCCCTGCTCCCAACAGCCAGGCCATCAGGACAGGTATGGTCCTACAAGATGGGGACCAAGTCATTGATGTCCTTTGGGTCCCAGATCATACAGGGCTCAGCTGTCAATAAATATTCCCTATAAAACATGTTTGTTTTCCGTTGACTAGAGGAAAACTGGGGATATACAGTACAAGGCTGAGTTATGCACCACAAACATCCTTTCTGAAGACCTCTAGGATTTCTTTTCTTCTTTTCTCCTCTGCTCTTCTTTTCTCCTCTGTTGCCTAAGGCAGAGCCAACCTCTAAATATTTGTGACATTTTTTCTCCAACAGAATATTCCTAAATAGGGTTAAAATTCTAAGTGCACCTTGTTCTATTTTATAGATAAGTTGCCTGAAGGATGTATTCAAATCAGAGAAATCACAAGCACATGCCTACTTATTCTTTCACATCCTAGGTGTACACCCATGGCTCAGCTTAAGGAAAACTCTATCATGTCAATTGATAAATGCATATATACATTCAACAAAAATGCTGCAGTGTTGAAAAGAACTTGAAAGCATTTTTAATTTAGATGGGACAAACCATGCCTTTCTATCAAAGCAACCCTCTGATACATAGCTGATGGTTAATTTAAAATATACTTATTAAAATGAACTAACACATAAAGAAAACAGCTAAGAAGTATGGGGGAAACCCACGGTAGAAAAATAAGTGGCTGGCAAATAGTGCTTTCACAGAGCCTAAGCAGACCTCCAACCTTCATAAATAAATATTTTGTAACATTATCTTATTCTGCACAATTACTGAATCACAACAAAGAAACTGAAAATCAAGGCCCCTTTAAGATATCAATGAACATAATCTCAGTTTTTAACTATAATATGAAAGCAAGATTAAGTAACGAGGCATCAAAGTAAAACACTGATAAGGATGTGAAATTTCTGTTCTAAAATAATTTTGCACTAGTTTTTTCCCAACTGGCAGGTTTAATGTGGCCAAACAAGTTTCATATATAGAAAGTGTTCCTAAACTCAACAAGGAGACCTCTGCTCTAACTTTTTGTTCTTTCTGGTACTTTTCTAGTGTTTCTTCTCCATTAGAAACAGAAACATTAAATACCACAAATATCTGCAATGAGGCTGTCCCCCAAAAATATTGTTCATATATTTAAAATTGATATTTATTGCACCCAAAATACATATGAGAGTTGTTTGGTTTTTTTCCAGAATCACTTTTGTCAACATTCTCCTTTCTTCCCATGTTTTTCCTCTGCAGTGTCTTGTAATGTTCTGAACAGAGATGCTTGCCTGACCCTGACACATTCTCTGGGCTCTGCTCACTACCTCTGTCCTCTCAGTATACTCTGCTCAAACACTGACAGTGGTTTTCATACATAGAAATACTTGTATTTTATATACTTTCCAATCTAAAATGTCCTTGGATTTCAGAGGCTGTATTTTCTGTCCTCTATGTCAGGCAGTTGTGAAAAGTGTGATTTAAACAGTGATTTACATCATCTGTGGCACAGCCTTCACAGCACTCAGATGGTGCTTAATGGTATTACTGCAGAGTAGCTCATAAAACTGGGCACATAAATGTTTTTATGATTATTGACATGTATGGGCTCAATTCCATATATCTTCCTCAATTTAGGCTTTTCTGCTGAATTAGCTGTTGATTGATTTTTGCCATTCTGCCGTGCACCTGGTAAGAGGTCTCAGCTAAAAGCAGCTAAGGCATCAAGCCATTTGTTTCTCCAGGGTTGCCAGCCCCTAGAAAAACATCACTGAATGGCTGAGAAACATTAAGAAAGAAATAAGTAAGACCTCCCTTGTCTTCTAGCTTAAATTTTGTTCTTTGTGTGAAGAAAGAGATCTTTTATGCATTAATTTGAGAACTCACAAGATTTAATTGGAAAATATTCCCTTCAAACCATTTCAAGCTGTTATCCTGTCAGCAGGAAAACAAACATGCTACTAACTGAGCTGTCATTGTCTCTGAGAAGTCAATCTTTTAGCCACCCTCTCTCCATCTTTTAAAATAGTCTTACAGAAAAGTGACCTGTTAAGTGTGAACAAGCCAAACCATAGGAAAGGAATACCAGCCAGAAGGATTAAAATACTGAGGCAGGAAGATGCTAAGAGATGAATCCCATGACTTTGGATAAAGGGCCTAGTAAGAGAAAACTTTGGTAGTTTGGCAGAAAAGAGATTTGGGAATGGGGAAGAGAAAGAGATATAGAGTGGAGGATCAATTTGGTATGGAAAAGGGGTTGAGGATGTCTTACTTTGCAATAGTAGGGGAGAGGGGAGATGAGCACTGAAGTGAGGTGAGAGGGATTTGAGAATTGAGCCTAAGGGTATTGCAAAATGGAAGGCAGGAGTAGACATGACAGGAGTATTTATTAACAAGGTTGATAACACTGATCATTGTCAGTGCCCTCCTCGTGCACACAAGCACAATCCCTGGGCAAACAGCTGCTGACAGTGCAAAGGGGCACATTGGGGTGTGCTGGCAGTAGCAGGTTAGCTGTCCCTTCTGTTGAGAAATCACTTTTCAGCCACAGCTAAAACTGGTTTATTCCAGGATGAATGTTTCCTGTGGCGTGGCTGCTGCACTGTAGAAGGCTGACATCCGTGTGAGTCTATGGAAACCTGGTGTTGGTCAGCTGAAGGCTCTCGTCACCCACCTAACTGTTTTACTGTCAATTTAGTTGTGATTTCTGTCTAAATGTCCCTCTATTCCTGCCTAGAGCCTTCTGAACAAGTACTGAACTGGGATCAGTAGTCTGCCTCACATTTTTTCAGCCCTCCCCAGCTCTCATATAGCATCCCTGCTCAGATGTTTTGGTATGGATCTGGCAACATCACATCACACTTATTTTTCTCATTCCTTCAGCTTCATTAAACTAACATCTGTCCATGAGCTACTTTTCTGGAGCAAAAAAAAAAAAAAAAAAAACCCCATTTTCAGTTAATATGTTACAAGAAAAAGTTTTTAAAAACAACTCTCCTTTTCAGTAGAATAGCTATGCCATGTTTTCTTGGCCAAAAGTGTTGACAGTAAAAAGTATTAACAACTGCAGTTGAATATTTTTATTTTAAAATATTTGCATAAATAAAAACTCTTTTCTTTAAAAATGCTTATATTCTACAGCCTATTTGAATGTAGATAAGTAAGACCAAAGGTCCTTCAATAATGTTTTAAGTTCACTGTCTTGTCCTTCAGAAATAGACTGAGCAGAACTAACAAAGAAAATTACAGTTAAAGGGTTGTTTAAAAATCTATTACTTCTCAGCTACAGCATCTCAATTAAAAACTGTGTTTCTGTGAAGAGGCTTAACACCTACCTATGAGTCCAATGGAGATACCAGGGGGATACAGGAGCAGTCACAGTGATTTAGTGGAAGATCAAGAGTTTGATCACAGAAAAGGTTGTTCACCTACCCTAGTCATAAGACTATGACTTCAGGCACAAAGAACATACCTCCACAGTAGTGTTCAGGGAAAAGAAATGTAGAAAGAAATTTGGAGATCATTCTGGTAGTCTTTCTGTACAAACACAGGGCTAGAAAAGTGATGCAGTATTTTCACAGCATTTTCCTATAGGTTGCTGGCAAAACAAGAATACTGCTTTCAAACAAATAAAGATCCAAAAAAGTTATAGATTAAACCTTTTATAGGTTGCTTAATCATCCTAAAAGCTTGCTCTATTTAAATAATCAAAGATTAAAGGCCCCTTGATCACAATTTATAAATGCCAAATCTAGCTGTTGAAGGTATAATGAAATTCAGTGACTAGAAGATGAAGCTAAACCACTTCAGACCATAAATAATGCTCTCATTAGATATCTGTGTACATATTAACTATTGAAATTATCTATCAAGGGTTGCCTATCACTAAAAAGTATTAAATCAACATAGTTTTTTTTATTTGGTAGACATGCTTTAATTCAGCAACATCTATTGGACTTGAAGCAAATTAAATAATGGATGTCCAGTGATCTGTGTTACTCAGAGGACTGAAGTAAATAATTTGAAGGCCTATATTAATCACTAAGTTCTTTAATTTATCCCATGAAAATAAAAATGTCATAGCTTGGTCAGGTGAGTTCATCCTTAAGTCTTGATTTATTCATTCTAATCTCAGTATTAGAATATCCTTTGCAGGGAATACTTCCTTCCTCCCACAGCCAGCAAAAACCCTAAAACAGACCACAGGGGCACATCCTGGCCTCTAGATCATGTTGACACCTTTGTCAGGAAGCCTTCACAGAGGCCATGCTGGATCAGATTGGGACATTTTCACCAGCACTCTTGTCCAAAGGGATTACTGAGAAGGTGAAATTATTTGGGGTTGTAACTATACCCTGTTGAGAGATGTCCCATGACAGTTGCTTCTTTTAAAATGCATTGCAGTGCAGCCTGGAAACAATGTGGTCATTTTTCAAGGAAAGAGACATCTAAGTGCTTCTCATTACGTTCCCAGTCAGGCAATTCCAAAGCCTAATCACCCCTCTGCCTTTTTACTTGGCTGGCAGTGATTCATTCCCTTCCCTGGGACCATGTGTCAAATGACAGTAGTCTGCTCTCTGGGGGCTTCCAAGCATTAGGTACTGCTGTGTAGTGTGCTGTAACTCAAAGGTGCATTTCAGCATGTCACAGTGACTGGTCTTTCACCTCTATCAATGATGATGATGGAACAAGCAGCATAAAAGCTTAAGAAGAGAAGATGGGGGAAGGGGTTGTGACCTTATTACAGCCTTCCAGTACCTAAAGGGAGCTTGCAAGAAAGCTGGACGGACTTTTTACAGGTTAAATTAGATACCAGGAAGAAATTCTTTATTGTGAGGGTGGTGAGGTGCCAGAACAGGTTTCTCTGAGAAGTTGTGCATGTCCTGTCACTGAAAGTGTTCCAAGGCCAGGTGGGATCTGATTCTGAACAGCTTGGTTTAGCAAAGTGTCCCTGCCCGCGGCAGAGGGAGTTGGAACTAGATGATCTTTAACATTGCTTCCAATATTGTTTGATTCTGATTTCACCTGACCCTTTTATGAGTTTGTAATTTCTCTTTCCTTAGGTATTTGTTAACAGCTACTGGCCTTGGATCTAACATACATAAGCAATAAGAACTGTATACTTAGGGAGAAGGCTGTTACAACTTGCTGCTAATCAAACTGTACACTATTGTGCATTTGGTGTAGCCTTTTTGTTTGTTTTTTTTTTTGCCAGTTATAGTCATATAACGCTTTGGCCTGACTTAAGGTTTGTGGTATACAGATTTGGTCAAGGATTTCTCTTTTGTAAAGAAAGCCCTTACACCACTTTTTCTACCATGAAGGGCTGGTGCTTTATGAATCATTTGCATATGAAATCAATCTCCACTCGTTCTGAAGAACCAGACAATGGAGTCTCCAGCTCCAGGCTGTATCAGCTAAAAGGACATTACAGGTCTGCTGCCAGACACTCCCATTCCACCCCAGCTGTTACCTAAGCTATTTGCAAAATTGTTCCTTCCCTACCTGGAGCAACAGGTCAGAAAAGGATTACTGGCCATGCTCGCCTTGACAGGAGTATAAGCAGCTCAGGAACAGATTAGAAGGGGCAGTAAGCTGCAGCATGAAGGGTGAGGGAGAGGTGGTCAGCTGAAGACAACAGCTTCTGCTAGCACAGCCAGATCTTGCAGTGAACATGTGCAGCAGCCTTAGTTTTATTTGATTTCTCATTTAAAATAAGGAACACAATAGAAAGCAGGATTTTCCTCTGGCAGCTTCTACTTATCCCAATCTCATATGCATACCTCCCCCTTAATGCTGGATTTTAATTTGCCCATTGAGCCCCCTAAAAGCTCCCTTCTTTGTTCTTATTCCCTTCCCACTCACTTCTAAAGACAGTGGCTGTGATCATATTGTGAATTCTGTTATACAGCAGTACCAATTAGTACTTGGATTTATGCCTGACAGTTACTTTGGAAGAAATTGAAAGTATTTTCTCATTTTCATTCTTCAGGTCACTTTCCGAAAAATTCATCTTCTGCAATAGATGATGGGTTTGTAAGTCACAGTAAGTCAAATCAAAAACTTAATTTAACAAATTGAATTTATGCAATTTGTTGCTATTGCCAATGTATTCACTTCTTTCACACTACTTCCAACTACCAGTTCCAGCTCTGTATTGAATACAAAATGGAGACTGGAGAATATATAGGAGGTAAAATAAGAAGTGTGTATTTAGATCCTTATGTTTGGACTTCAGGCAAAGTTGGTATTTTATTACTTATTGCTGTTGCAGTATGGTTTTGATGACCAGATTTCCTCAGAAACCTGTCATTTGGAAGTACTCAGTATTTTTTGTTTGTTTTTGTTTATCCTCTTCAGCAGTGGTAATGATTAATCTGATTCTTTTGGCATGCAGTTTTAAATCCAGTCACTTCAGCAAAATGAAACTTTAACCTTAGCAAATGGAAATCTACTGCCTTGTCAGTGTAGAGTTCTTTTCTTTGTGCTGAAGGGCTAAATGTTCAGTAAACTCTCCAACAATGATTTCATGAATACACCTGCTCTCTCCTTGGTTGTCAGTTTGATTTTTGGTAGTGTAAGTAAATTTATATTTCATTTTATAGGGAAAAGTGAGCTACTCCTGCTAAAAGCCTTACGAGAGGTTTTATTCTGTACAGCTATTTCACTCCTTTCTGTGAAAAACATTTCCTGAGGGACATTTTATTTCACAGACTATTCTGAGTTGGACAGGATTCACAAGGATCATCGAGTCCAACTCTCAAGTGAATGGCTCATACAGGGATTGAAGCCATGACCTTGATGTTATTAGCACCATGTTCTACCCAACTGAGCTAATAATGAAACCTTTAATTACCTTAAGACCAAATGAGAAATAGAATTACCTGGCAGCTAAAATCTAGTTTCTGTTAATAGCCTATCCCCTGGAGGTACTGGAACAGCAGAGATCCTGCACCTCTGACACTGTAAAAACTATCTTCTTTTAACAAAGGTGTTGACTCATTAACTGGTTTCTTTTGCCTTTGGTTTGTTCTCATTTTTCAGACATTAATTTCATTTGGAATGCTTATACATGAAGAAGAGCCTGATGCATGGGAGTTTTGGTCTTCCAAATAACCAGCAAAACATAGGGCCATTGTTTTCTATAGCTTGTGTAAGCAGGTGTTACTTTTCTGTTGATTCATAAATACAGCAACTTCAGTTCAGACAGTCACCATTATAGAAAAAAAATATACTCTGATTATAGTGAAGACCTTTGCTCTAACTCTCAATGGAGCTTTTCCTTTATCAACATAATTGATTCCAAAATGATGTGTTGGAAGACATAAGAAGGCTAAGAATCAGTTAAACGTTCACAGAATGTGGATGCTTTTCTCAAGAACAAGAAATCATCTGACTTCACATTTAGGGAAGTTGTCAAGTTCTGTGGAAGTTGAGAAGATAGTATCTAGTAAGAAGTTAATCATTTCACCAGGGCTGCTTTATTTAGCAGTCTACCAGTGTGAAGCTGTAAACTTATGCAGAATATATTCTAATTTTCCTTGTGCTGTATTTTCAAGTGCCTAAACCTTCTGAAGTAAGAGGATAGAACAGTAACCAACACTTATCTCCAACACAATGTACACATGTAGTGAACACATGTAGTGTTGTGCTGTAGCATCATCATTTCCAAAGGAAGGAGGGTGGGTATATAACTAGAGCCCACTTCAGCCTTCAGACCACCAAAATCTGGCTCCTTACATAGCCTGCTGCTCACCAGCAGGGCCTGCCAGCATTACCCTTTGAACTTGACAAAATATTTACACATAGATTTAATAGACTACAGTCTCAGTCCACAGTGCTTTTAATTGTGAGAAATCCCACTGAAATATTGATAAAATTGGGTGCCAATTTTTCTGAGAAAAAAAGCTTGAAAAGCTTGTTCATATTCTGAGTGGCCATTATGGATTGCAGAATCAAATTGTTTTGAGAGAAGCAAGGCAAAGGAAACTTGTTTCCTGTAATCTTTCCATCAGAAATTCCTCTCATATCATATTATTCCCCTGGTCTACTGCCATCCTTAGCAATTTGCAGTATGACCTGGCCCTGTGCATGAATCTTGTGATGTGTGATCTGATGAGTTTGAGCTATCTCTGGTAATTGATGGACCTATAGCCAAACAGGACAGAGAACTCTTGTTTTGTGGTGCAGCCTTTCTTTTCATGAGGTACTAACTAAGAGTTCCTTTCTCCTGATTTCTATTAAACTTTTCAGGTGATATTTATTTTTGATGAAACCAGCCAACTGGTTCAAAACATAATATAAAAATCTGTTGTGAGCTGATGTGCAAAGGGTAAGATAACATAAAACCTTATTTCTTTAAAATTCTATGATTTGTTCATTGTGTGTTTTCCTCTATTTTTTTCTTAAAATACTCTAAAGGCTACTACAATGGGTTATACCCATAACCTGCTATTTCAGTGGGGTTTTGATTAAGCTTCCAAGAAAGAGGAGAGGATAACTTGGCAGAAAATTCTCTGACACATGTTCCTTCTCACCCTTGAAATATATTATTTTCCCTCTGTGGATATGACTTGTGAATGAAAGGCATTAAGTCTTACCTTTCACATCAAACTATGTGATGAACCTACTGCAGTATGCAAGAGTTTGGCAAAATAGTGAAAAGGCTAATTTACTCTTTACTGAAAGTGAAAATTCAGGAAGAATGTAATACAAAGAAATGGGAAAAGCCCTCACAGGGCCTGACTATGAACTGGTATAAATCAGTTCAGTGGCCATGTGCTGGATGATGCCTCCTGTTTTAGCACACCACACCAATGCAGTAAATAGCAGACTGATGAAAGCTCTAGGCTCATTTAACACTGACAGATTTGTGGCTGATATCAAATACTTGACTCCTGACCATTGCATATTAACCTAGCTTTGAGGAGAAAGGAGGTATTAGGAAGATTTTGCAGCACCACAGGCTTAGTTAAATGAAAATCTGTATTAAGGATTAAAAGAGACAACATAACTGCTGTTTACTAACATTAGTATGTGTAAAATTTATTTTTAGAGATCCATGAAGTAAATGGTAAGAATCTTCTTATTCTAAACAAATGTAAATAGACTAAATAAAAAAAAAAAATCCATCTTTTGCCGGTCTAGAGTAACCTGCAGCTTGTTCACAGCTGTTGTTTTAAACATACATTTCTTCCAACTATTCCTAGCAAATGTTGTAACAAAAATTATTTTCCTTTTCACTTCTAATATTAATTGTTGCTTTATACTCTTATAATTGTTGCACAGTACTGCAATTTCTGAAATAACTGAATGTTTCCACTTGGATCAGGCTGAAAACGAGAAAATAATTCATCATCTTCCATCTTCTTTACTTCTGGTAGGCTGCTTATTTCAAGAAACAATTTAAGCTGTTCAGAATCTTCTTCCTATGATGGATTTGCTGTCATTTTGCTGAAATCCTCAAAATTAAACTTGCCATATTACTGGCTGAGGCCACAGAATTGTTCATCATTTCTGCCCACTGTTGCCACACAATAATTGTATGGTCCTTTACTTCACCTCAGATGATTTTCACAGTAACTGTTTGCAGCTGTCTAGTGATACAACTAAAAGATGGTCTGAGGTGATACCTGGGATCAAACCCGTGCTAGAGATCCACTGGTAAGCAAGTCATTGGCTGCCCTTATTTGACGAACATCATTATATCTGCTGGTAAATCCTCTAGTTTCTATTCAGGTGAGGCTACCTGAAGCTAAATAAAACCCCAGAATGATAAGCATGTGTTCTAGGAGACAGACACAGTATTTTCCTTTGATTCCCAAAGAGGCACTGTGTGAGAAATGAGAAAGAAGGACTAGACATTCGAGGCCAACCTGAAACACCAGTTAAGACTAACCTTCATGAGTACAGCTGTGAAGCAAGAGCCTAAATACTAAGGCAGAATAACTTGTTCCAGCAAACATTGTTAAGACATGTTGTTTGGTGAGAGAGGAATAAAAAGGTTCATCTTATCATCACCTTGTGGTACTTACCTGAAGCCAGCCAGAAGCAACTGAGGAACTGAGGAACTTAAGTCCAGGACTGAATACAGTCAGTATTATTCTTACTTATTATTCCTATGAGGTAAAAGAAGGGGTTAGTGACACCAGTGATACTGGGCACTAAAAGGTGAAGATCCTCAGACAGGACCATAAAGAGGCATTGACCAGACAGAGGTAGTGAAAAGAGGAAGAAAAAAAACCAATTACATATATTTAAGCAATGACTCAACAGACATGTTAACGGTGCTTGGAATATAAAGGAAAGCTTGCAAAATGGAAAGAGACTAAGAAGTCTGTGGACTGAGGTATGAATTTAAGGAGACAAAGAGGAGGTGAATCTGCAATGACTTATTATTCACAGATTAGCTGTAGAGCCAGAAGAAGAGAAAATTTGAGATTCAGATAAATTCATTACAGAAATGGTTTGACCGAGGAGGAGAGACCTCATAAGTGTCATGTGTTAAAATAAAAATAAATTAAGATTAGGGAAAAAAAAAAAGATAGCGTATCTTGCCTTAAAATGAGAAGAGAAGAAATAGTGAAGGAATAACTGCCCAAAGCTGTACTTGGTGAGATCCAACTAAGCAGTGAACAAGGAATAGCCAGTTGTCACAGGTTCAGCATGGGAATGAGTAATGTCCTGAACTATGTTGACATGTAACAGAGATTTTGGAGTGAAGCTGAGGTATCCAACACTACTCAACAGTGATTGTATATCTCCAGCATTTTCATGGAATGCTCACAAGCAGAAATGGGGGATAACCTTGAGAGGGACTGAGTAAAGAATCTCCAGTTTTTCTATATCACTTCCATTATCTGGAAAGATTCAAGCGGGCAGAAACCAACAGTTTCATTGCTGTGATCTTCTCCATAGCTGGTAGCTCAAAGTGTGGATGTTCAGAAAATCTGAATTGTTTAAAATGTTGAGAATATCAAGTGTTTCAAGGCAACTATTTTCACTATCTGTTCTGAAGCATAAGGAGCTGATTAATTTATTAAAAATTGACTGTAAGTGAAATAGAAAAAGAGTTTGTGCAGAACTCCCAGTACTAAGGAAAGCATAGCAGTCTAGGTAGATGAATATATTATGAAATGTAAAGACATTCTGAATTCATGGCACACATGAAAGCCTTGTAATACAGGTTTTCTGAAATAAGTCAAGTATACTTCCTACTAGCTAAGAGGAAAAAGGCCTTAAACAAGCATGTTCAAAGTGCTCATTTTAACAATTGTGATTTGCATCTAGGAATACTGCATAAGTACTTGTTGGACAAGAATCAGAAGAACTTTGAGAGTGTGTGTAAAGCATTGAAAAAAACCAAGATTACACATTTGGTATTGCCACAGCATTCCTTGAGGCAGGCATGCAGTAAGCCTCCCACAGACTTGAACCAAAGCTCTCACAATTAGCAGTTAAGCTCCCATAGATCTGAACCCAGATCGTAGATTAGAAGGTGGAGAAGGTGTAAATTTCAGTCTAAAAAGATAACTCAAGAAGCATGTCACTGAAATACAGGATTATGTGGTAGTGCAATATAAATTATGCATATATGCATGAATCAATGTCTGTAAACATGCGAGCTTTTCTAAAACTTTGGGAGCAGAGGGCTAAAACCTTTTGAGAAGTCAGTGAATTCTTGGCTTTTAAATTAGCTGTAGACTTTTTATCCTCTATTAAGAAGATTACCAGCTCAGGTTTTATTTATGATCATGTGACTAGTTCAACATACACTGACTACAAGTCTTTGGTACTCTGGAATTAAAAAATGAATGAAAATAACCTTAGGCAGTAACTTGAGTTCCTTCATATGTACTTAGAGGATGACAAAGAGCTATAAAATGATCAGGAAATAGCCTCATCAGGCAGGCTTTCTTCCAGTCTCCATCCCTTTTCTTTTGCAACAGATAACCTCTGGCCCCCCATGCCATGTCTCCTGCAGAAAGAAAAATCCCCTCTGTTGCCTCTGCAAAAGGCAGAATTCAGAGTGGCTTATTGTGGACTTTCCTGCCACTACATGTCCATAAAACATTTACAGGACAAACAGTTTTCTGCAATGGATGGATTAATTTGATAGTAGGTTTGAAACTCCTTTCTCAACTTGGTCCTAAAACACATTACTCAACCCACTGTGAATGGCAGTGGAAGCACAGGTTGGCCATATTCTGTATTCCCACCACATGCACATAAAATCCTACTGTAGTTGTCCTGTAGTCTGTGCAAGCAGTAGGCTCCCCTCTCACTGAAGGTGTCACTGTTTGGCTTTGTGTCCCCCATAATCATCTCCTAAGCTGATCTTTTAGTGCTCTCACACCACTGAGAGGGGACTAGTCTGCCTCGGGAAGCACAGGGAGCAGGAAAAGGACTTGGGATCATGGCACTTTGGTTTGGGGAATAATGAAAACAAAAGTGTTAAAACTAAAGACATTTTTACTATCATTAGGTGTCTGTGTATTTGAAAATAAAACAGAGGAGCTACTGATTTGTTACTACATGCAGTATTTAATTATAGCTATGATGCTAAGGTTCATCTGAACTAACTGGTACTTGTCTAAAGGGTTCCTGGAAATTGGGCATGGGTCCATTTGAAGCAGCAGTATCGTCAAAATTAGCTTCTGAAGCCAACATTTATACACATATTTTGGGAATAGTATATATTGAAATAATATCCAATTCACAGCAGGGATGCAACCACTTGTTTCAAAGTAAAAGGCAGCTCCCACATGGTGGAGGATATATACGTGTAGACATATATACATATATATTATTACATATATACACGGATCCCTGCCAGGAGGTGTTCTTTGCTCTTCCAGTCTTGACATTCTGAAGATGGTGAGAAACTCTTCCAAAACTGAGGCAGTCTAGATAGGAAATTTAGCTTTGGACAGGGCATGCTGTAGCACCCAGACAGAATGTCTGCAAAAGGGAGAATTGAGTATGACATAATGTGGAAGATGAGCTGCACTACAGGAAGAACTACTTTGAAACACCTGAAGCGATCATAATGAAACACCTACAAAATAGCTGTTACTAAGTATGGTTGTTGTATCAGCAGAAGATTCAGAAAGTAACACTGAACTATTTCAACATGGCTATGGCTGCCAGTAACTAAAAAATGTGATATTGCTTTGAGAGGGCAAGAAAAGCAAAGACAAAGAAAATCCACAAGAAAGACAATAGCCAGTGATCTTGCTCTTGACATGGTCACAGTTCTTTATATGTAAGTAAAAAAAATCTCCTTCCTTGACAACTTAAAGGAATTATTTAAAGACAGCTCTGGCAAAGAATAAGATTGGGGAAAGCTGTATATAAGCCCCATCACATTGATTGAGAGAGCAACTTCTTCCAACTTCTTCCAACTTCTTCCCAGCTTTTACTTGATCAGCTTTATCATCCTTTTCAGGTTTCCCAGGACAGCACCTGCTAGAAAACAGGGGTTGATAAATGAGTATCCACCATCAGCTAAGAATTACTTTTCAAGTGAGAACTCCTCCAGATTTTTTACTTCACATCCCTCAGGCCCTGTGATCCGTTTTCCCCTTCAGTGTTAGTAAATGACTCTAAACATATCCAAGACTTTGAAACAAATTTACTCTCCCTTTTGGGCAAAAACGAATCCTCCAGTCCACAAGACCAATTTGCCAGAGCTTGTCATCAGGATCTCTGTCACTTGGTTGTGCCTGCTGTATGAAATTAGTATTTTGGCTGAAATTTCTTGCCCAGCATTTACTGCTGACCAGGTCCTCCTGAGGTTACTGGTGGGGCAGAGGCAGGAGGGCTGTGCCTGTGACCCACCTCAGTGGCACACAGGTAGAGTCTGGGTGTGCAGGCACCGAGCCCTGCTGGCCCTTTGGGCTGCCTGCAGAGGAGTTCAGAGCAACCCAGCACGTTAAGAGAAGGCACAAGGGGTAGGTTTTCTCCCCAGACTTTCCCAAGAAACAGGTGTTGCTGGCTGCCTGTATGCAAACTACTGAGATGGCATATGAACAGATCTTGCCTTTCACAGAACTCACGGGTCTGCCACAGGCCCTGGTGTCACATTAGCAATTAAAAGCTAATGCACAAACCCCCTGCTGACCAGTTATCCTCTTATGGTGTCAGGAGCCAGTTTGCCACAGGGAATGGCAGCACTTCCCTCTCCCCATCTGGAAACCAAGAGCATGTCAGACTGCCGAGGCAGATTTTCCAGCTCTGGTCTCTCATCATAGGTAGACTCGGGTTCGGATTTCAGCTGCTCTAGGCCAATCTTCCACGTGACAGAAATTGTGGCTTGCTTTTATTTGTCTTTTTTGGTCTCTCTTTTTGAGGAATCATCTGATCTGTTGTGGGACTGAGAGTTTCCCTGGAAAAACACAGAGTCCCTGCCAGTCACTCCTGTTGAAGACCAAATTCACGGACTGTCACTTTTTCGCTGTCGATCTTGCTGAGCAGGCGCCCATCGAGTGCACCAGAGCCCTCCCGCTGGCGGCAGAGAAACGCACCGTGTAAACAAGGCTCCCCCCGCTCGCGTGGTACAGCCGCGCCTCCTCCCCCATCCCGCGGCGCCCGGTGGTTGGTGCTGGCTGCGGCGCATGCGCACAGGGCGCCCGGCGGCTGCGGGCGGTGCTGCGCGACCGCCGGGTCCAGCCGGGTCGGGGTCTCCCCAGGCGGGTCGGGCTGGGCTGGGCCGGGCCGGACGCTCCTGGGGGACCGGGGAGGGCAGTCCCGGAGCCGGGAAGGGCCGTCCCGTCATTACGGGCAGCGCTGTGGGTGAGGAGCGGGATTTGTGCGTCGGGGCCGGTATGCGTGCGGGGCTCGGCGGCCGCGGGGGCGGGGAGGGCTGCGGGAGGTGTCGGTGCCGTGTCTGTGCGGGGTCGGAGGAGCTGCCGCGGCCCTGCTAGAGCCAGGACTTGCGGCACTGGGTCGCGCTCTTCAGGGCCTGGTCGTGTTGTGGGGTTGCTGTGTTTTGCCCTGCTTTTCCTCGGAGAGATGAGCGCGGGGGGCTGCTGGAACTTCGAGTCGGGCTTGCCGAGTGTGATGCCGTGGAGTGGGCGAAGGGCTTCAGGGCTCCCGGCCCATCCCCCTCCTCGGAGCGGGGCACCTGCGGGCAAAGGACAGGGCGGGTCGGTGCCCACGGGATGCGCCGCGGGGAGCGGTGGTGCCATTTGCTGCCTGCTCGGGCGAGGCGGGAGCTCCCCGCGGGCTCTGCCCTCGGTGGGCTTTGTGGCCTTTTCACTTGCGTTCACCTGACTCCCAAACGCACAGGGCTGCTGCGCGCTCAGGATGCGGCAGGTGCGGTGGTCGTGCTCCTGTCACCTATATGGTTCATAAAACGAGTTGGAGTTAAAATATTTCAATGTTATCTGACTTTTCTTTCCCCACAAGCCTTTGTTTTTGAACTGCAGCGTGTTCAGGAAGTTTCAGACAACTTGAGGCACTTAATGCTGGGGTGTTCAGCTAATTATACTGATGTTGCCAATAATATGTAATAACGTTGCTTGTCTGCATTCCATACTCTTTTTCCATTTTTGATTTTTTTTTTTTTTTTTGGAAAGTGGCTTAATGTTCACAAATTTGACTCTGATTGCAGTCTTGTTTTGAGCTGTGATCATTACTGCCCCTTTTTGGTGTAAGTGGTCCCCATTACTGCATTAGTTTTCTGTAGTTTTATGTCCTAGATCTGTATTTGAGATTCTGAATTGCACCCAAAGCTGTAGCAAATGCTGGAAAATCAGTGCGGGAAAAGCAGGGGAGTAGGACAATAACTGTGCAATGCTGTTGAAATAAAAGTTTCATAAGTAACAAAACAAGATTTGCTTCTTGTATTTCCTCTTCCTATTTCTTGCTTTCCTATTTGACCCTCTTCTGCTTTTGCTTCAGTGCATTACTTTGTACTAGTAGGGACTTCACAGGCCAGTTGTAAGTCTTAAGTTTTTTTTTTGTCTGTCTACCTGTCTTTGGGATGACTGTGCCTAATGGCAGCAGGACCACAGTCATAACTGCAGTGGGTGTGAGCCCCCTGTGGTTTAGAATCTGTATATGTGGATGTACTTAAAAATTCACTCAACTTTTTTCTCCTTGTTCCAGATGGAAGAGTTCATGCTTACTGCTTTGCATAATAGCAGAGGCTAAATAGGCACGGAGGAGACTATAGTGGGGATGAGAAGTGTCAAAAGAGAAGAAATGAATCCTACAAATGATGATCCAGTGTTTGGGACTGTTTTTGACTGGGACTATCTCTTATGGGAAATTCGTTTGACATTTTTAGCTGCTGGTTTTTTAATCTACTTGGGAGTATTTCTTCTGTCTCACTGGTTGTCTTCTTGGAGAAGTACAACTTACCGTGCCTTGTATGCAAAGGAGAAGGTGTTTTGGAATATGGCAGTCACACGTGGTGTGTTTGGACTTCAGAGTTGTGTTGCTGGGTTATGGGCTTTGCTCATAGATCCTGTTTTTCATGCTGACAAAGTCTATTCACAGCAAAAGTGGAGTTGGTTTAACTGTTTAATAGCAGCTGGATTTTTCTTGCTTGAAAATGTAGCAGTTCATGTGTCCAACATTATTTTTAGAACATTTGATGTTTTCTTGGTAGTTCATCATTTACTTGCTTTTGGTGGTTTGGCTGGTTTAGTAATTAATGTGAAGTCTGGACATTATCTGCCTTTGATGGGAATGTTGCTGGAGATGAGTACTCCCTCAACGTGCATTTCCTGGATGCTTCTGAAGGTAAGAGTGTGATAATTTTCAGATTATGCTTGTAACAGTTTTCATGTATTTCACTTGTCTGTAGATAATCTCTGTGGTTTGTCTGGATAGTTTTTTATCAAAATTGCATTTATCTAGCTGATACCCTTTTTATTGTCATACCTGCTTTTGTCATGATGGCACTTGTGCAGGCCTCCAAGTAGTGTGGTGCTGTGTGCCACGTGCACAGTGGGACCATAGAGTCATACCAAGTTTGGCATGCCATATTGGAGTAACATTGTCGAGTAACATTGCACTATGAGGAAAAAATGCCTGAGAGTGTGTGTATATGAAAGCTGGATATTTATATTAGTTCTACAGATTCCTCAGTTCCTTGTCTTGAAGTAACAATCTCACTTCTGCATACTTTGTGTTCTTACTTTTCTAGGCTGGCCGTGCTAACACCTTTTTCTGGAAGGCAAACCAGTGGGTGATGATCCATCTGTTTCACTGCCGCATGATTCTTACCTACCACATGTGGTGGGTGTGTCTTTTCAACTGGAATTCTATTGTAGAAAATCTGGGACTTCTTCACTTTATTGTTTTATTCTCGGGATTATTTGCTGTTACGCTAATACTTAACCCATACTGGACATACAAAAAAACTCAACAACTCCTCAACCCAACTGACTGGAACTTTGAAAATAAAGCAGTGGAAAATGGAAAATTAAATGGTGAAACACATCAAAAGAAGAGGATATAGCACTGCAAGAACAATTTTCCCAGCAGGGTAACAGAAGAATACAATGCAAACTCATTCTTTGCACGTGATCTAGAAGATTTTGCAAGAAGCTCATTGGGACAGTGACTGCTTGCTGGTAGTACTATGTATGCACCACAAGTGTTGAAAAGCATTGTTTATGTTTCTTATGTGTATACATAAAAGAACTTCAACCCTTATTATGAATTACACCAACAATTTGTCACATTGGGCAGTATTTCATAATTTAGTAGTGATGTGCTCCCTAATGGCATGTTTTTTTCCCTAATGCTTCAAAGTAGCTTTGCAGTAAGTCATCTATTAGCTCAGCTTGAATCAAGTTTAACTTGAATCCTATTTCATATATGATGGAGATACTGATACTGAAAATTATCTTAAATTGTTTATTAAGAACAATTATGATCTAAGTTAGGTATGCATGGGTACCTAATTCCTGTGTGCCAGTGAATCATTCCAAGTGGCAGAACTGGTCAGTATGCAGGTAGAATGCAGTCATGGCCTACGTTTGGGTTTTGTTGTTGGTTGATTTGTGGGTTTGGGATTTTTTGGGTGTTTGGTTTTTTTTCTTTTTTAAGTGCACTTAAGGAACAGGAAAATAATTTTTGAGTTTGAATGTTTGCTGTCAAAGTTGTAGTTTTCAGGTTGCCCTCAGTATGGGAGGAGTTCATACCTTTCAAAACCATGCATGTGGAAATCCATGCATTTGCCATATGAGTGGTCTGGAAGGTAATCATAGTGGCCTCTTCTGGACTTGAAATCAATGAAATAAAGTGGCAACACCAGAAGGTGACCCTGTATTGTCCTGGAAAAAAATGCTACTTGATAAGTAAAATTATTTTATTTGTAGGTCCCACATGAGGGATCATGCAATTCGTTCCTCTAGTGCTTCTGTTATGGCTCCTCTTATTTTTGGGAATGCACTTAGGTTGTTTTAAATGGTTTCAGAAGCAGAGGTGACTCCTCTATTGAGGAAAGCCCATATCACTTTATGTAGGAATTTGGTTGTTTTAATATTTTTATTTAACTTTAAAGAGCATACCAAGTGACACTAACAATCCATTGCACTTTATCTGCCGCAGGACAAAAATCTTTCCTTTACCTGAGAAACTGAGTTGCTCTTTAGATAGGGACTAATGGTGATGGATGTTCTCTCATTTACAATAGTGGTTTGATGGTTCCTGGGTGAAATGTTGGGAAGTGGATGGAGGGATTAAGATCACGACAGAAGAGAGTGACGCCTAGTGGCAGGAGAATGACAGGGTATTAGTTTTGGTGCTTGGAACATAGGAGATTTTAAAAAATGGTTAATTGGAACTCTGTGTGATATGACTGCTACACAGATTTATTTCCCAAAGCATTAAGATTGGGCAAGCCCAAGCTGTGAAGAATTTTAGATCAAGCCATGAATTAGAGACTTTGTGGACTGATCTGTGGTGGAGCATATTTTAAATATCTGAGGGAAGCACTCTGGTGTAAACCGCCCCATTTTATTAATTTTTGGTGGGAACATCTTTGATTTGTTCTGAGTGAAGGGAGTGGTTGGGTTGCTGTATTCTCTAATTCACTGTGTGTGAGCACAGAGTTGAATTGCTTTTCTGTAGCAGGGAGGAAACTTCTTACTTTAGATCACAAATAGGTAGCCAGATTTTGTTGATAATGATGAAGTGGTTGATATCTGAAATTGCCCATTCAAAACCAGGCTGAGAGGGTCACAGTAATTTTATACAGCAGCTCTGTCTGTTATTGTGCTGATATTTAATAGATAAAATCTAAATTTGAAGCCACCTTCTTATTTCTAAGCTGGGCAGAATGAAGTTGCAGTGTTGCCTGCCTGGGCACCATCCTATAGTAAAAAGGGTTCTCAAAAGTTTGAAATGGTAGGCCTGTCTTGAGGAGTTGTATATGGAAGAGTAATGTTAAAAGTACTTTGGAAGAAACTAGAGGGATGAATTCTCTTGCTATGGAACCAAAAAATATTATCTGGATGCATATCTTTCAGAATCCAAACCTCACTTGCAGGAGTGCTGAGGAGAAAGGCAGAAAATAAGTCATCAGGTATCAGAATGAAGGTGTACTCCATCAAGCTTAAAACGTGAAGGTTTGGATTTGATGAAACAAGGTAATAATTGTAAAATCCCAGCTACAGAATTCTGGAGAATCCTAACAGAAAATCAGAAGAAGTCTGGGATAAGTGTGTAATTCTTACAGTGGATGGCTAAAGAATGTGAAATTCCTATATGCTAAAATAAAAGAATATGGAGGGAGGAGGGGTGTTAGTAGTGAATTGAGACTTAAAAAAGACAGGTGGGAATTTATGTAATAGCACCAGATGTCTAAAGTTTAATATTTTATATTATTAATTTGTATAACTTAATTAATTGAATTTTAAATCTTTCATTAAAATTATGTTTTTATCATCATAATGCAGTCTTTTTAGTTTGCGTCCTAGTGTGAGTTTTTTCGCAAAAAGACTGTTAGGGTTTGCAGGTCTTCACTGTGTAAGGAGTATATAGAGCCCCTGTTAACCTAAACACTGGTAGACCTGCTAGATCAAGAAAGCTATGCAGTAAAGCAAATAACAGTACTTATTTTATTCCTGTTGTTTAGGAGTACTTTACAGTCCAGCTAGAAATACAACACAACATAAATATACAGACCTTTCTTCATCTTCTTCATGGCTTAGTGTTGGTGTTACCAGTTCTGTTACACAAAGCCTCTTTTTTAATACTTGAGTATAAAAGGACCTTTTATAAAGGCATGTAGCAATAGGACAAGAGTAATGGCTTTAAACTAAAAAAGGGGAGAGCTAGATTAAAATGGGAGGACATTTTTCCCTATGAGGGTGGGCAGGCCCTGGAACAGGTTGCCCAGAGAAGTTGTGGATACCTCATCCCTGGAAGTGTTCAAGGCAAGGTTAGATAGGGCTTTGAACAACCTGATGTAGTGGAAGGTGTCCCTGCCTATAGCAGGAGAGTTGGAATGGGATAATCTGTAAGGTCTCTTCCAATACCAGATTCTGTGATTCTTTTTCTGGTTTTTGATTTTTTTTTTTTTTTCTGGTTCATTATTGTGGAAGTCACATTGCTGTGAAACAAGTCTGAAAAAGTTCTTGAACTGAGAGTTTTGGTGTTTATTTACCCTTTTAACTAAGTGCTCCTTTTCAGCCGAAAGACAGAGTAGCCATATCTTGCTTGTAAATTTTGTTTTAGTGAAATTAATCTCAGTCCTGTTGGGCCTTCTTAAACAGCCTCATTCACAATCCCATTTAGGAGAGTTCAGTCAGCTTCAGTAGTGGCTGGGTTGGGTCACAGGGTATGCTGCTGTGGATTTGGAAAACTTGCATAACGTGATTTTGGGTGAATTGTTTGCCAAGGTAACTGCTAGGGACTTGGCACTGCTTTCTTGTTGAACAAGAAAAAACCCAAACAGCAAAAACTCAAACCAGCAACCTGTGGTGAGGATAGTGGTATTCAGTTGTTTTGGTTTGGGTTTTTTGTTTTGTTAAAGAAAAATGTCTGATCTGAGACACCTTGTCCAGTCTTCTGGTTCTTACTGTCCTCATACAACATTCCTAAATCAGAGTTTATGTTTTCCTC